>CM068374.1:283323033-284696038 GCA_034769895.1 Magicicada septendecula | reverse complement strand
GCCTTAACATAAAGTTTTGATTTGCTCTAGATTTTATGGAAAATGAAAAACTACTCTTTAAAGTAACCACGTTTAAGTATATACTTGTTGCAATGTCTTCAAAACGTCAAACAACATTGATAGAATTTTCATAATAAATATAGAGGTTACTGCAAACATTTTACATTAAAAAGTAGCAACTAATTGATTCTGGAATAATTCAAATGAAAAGAATAATTAACAATTAATTACCTTGCACTGATAATCTTTTACTTCGAAAGTTTTAACATATATAGCACTTTTGACTATGAACAAGTTGCTTCGCAATAAAAAGAATAAAATACGGAAAGTTGTACAAAGGCAAGTGCACTGTGCAAAGCAATTAGCGTAGTTCAGATGTGCGCTAAAACGCCTATACACTGGCAGCGTGCGTGTTAACACAAAGTAGAGCAGTGAATGCACATAGTGTGTGTGATTCATGGTGTCATATATTTGTGGTTTCAAACTTACATTAGCTTAATAATATTTAATAACGATATTACTCAATTATATAATTATTAATATTTAATTTAATAACTATATTATATACAGTAGTATTAAGAAATATTTTTAAAAATATCAGTAACCGTAAACACCAAGAGCATACATACATCATACAATTACAATACAAATCATACATATTACAATTTGAAATTTCAAAATAAAATTATTTAGGTGAGTTTATATGCGGTGGTTATGCAAATAAGTTTGTTTTACATAGCTTAATTTAGTGTCATTTTACACCAAATCCGTACACACAACCGTATGTTATGATCAAATTGTGTTAAACACATACACAATATGGTAACTTTGTTTGTACAACGAGATAGTTTCTGTAAACCAAATGCAAATAGGAAAATTAATATTGCCCCTATCAGTATATTCAATACACGCACACATCGCATGAGCAGATTTTATCAATTTGGATGTATTCAGCGACTGACAGGCTGTGACATAACATTGATTACCTAGCAGTGACACTATCGCGTAGGAGTCAACTAAGTAAAGTTCTGCTTGACAAACACGCATTTGATCAAATGAACTGGGCAATTATTTAACTGTAGTCAACAAAACTGAAAGAAAATTTATCATTTTATTTAGTGCGTAAGCACCAGGATTCCGTGTTTTATAGGTTATAACATAATTAATAATACCCTATGGAATCAAGATGATTCTTTTTAATATTTGGTTTGAATATTAAATTATTGTTTTTATTTTGAGAAAATCCTGCTAATGACTATTAATTAGTCTACATAATCTTAACATGAAAAGCCAAAGTAGGAGGTTTTCGATATCCACTACTTTGTGTTCATTACGCTCACCAAAGTTCAGCATCCTAATATTTAAAACTTTAGTATTGTTAAAAGAAAACAATTCCAATAAGACGCGAAGTAGTAGGGTAATGTTATTACTTGTTAAATAATTGTGCAGTGGTGAACGTGAAATTCATAACAAGCAGTTATATCGGAGAAGGAGTTTTATTTACAAAAAGAAAGGAAACAAACTGTTAGAAGGAAAACAAATTGTACAAGTGAGAGCTGTATCAAGTGAATATACATATCTTTATGACTTTTTTATGTTTTATATTGTACTTACCTTTCCCTTTAAAACGCATAAACGTTCGCAGCGGCTGTGTAAACACAAGGTACAGCAGTGAATGCACATAACATTTGTGATTCTTCGTATCGCATATACGTGGCTTCAAGCCTACATTCGTTTAATTAGATGCAAACTCTAATATCCACAAACAATGAAAAAGGATTTACTTAAGATTAAAGCCTTTCATATTACCTTTAAAAAACTGTTATCTAGAGTGAAGGTGAAAAATTAAATATGGAAAATCACACGAACCTTTTCAAGTTCTACTCCTAAAATTATTTGACCCTAATGTAAATGTACAACACAGACCTTACTAATTGAATAATAGCGTACAATGAATTTGTACGACATAATGTACCGACATACACAGTTTTCTAAGTTCACCCGTGAATATTCTGTCAGATTAACTGTCTTCACTTTTTTAAGTGTCTTGTAAAGACTTTCTCCTTGTACAATTATGTAAATCAAGTTCTTCACCTGAACACATAAATATTCTTTATCTAAGGGATTTTAAATGCTTAGAAAGAAGCCCCTAAAGTTTTGGATCGTGTGTATTGTTGCCACGGCATCCTGATCGTCTTATGGTACAATGGAAACAAAATACAGACGCCAATGAAGTCACTAATAATAATAATAATAATAATAATAATGGTTCCCATGTATACCACCGAAGTAGCGTAGGAGTAGGCAGGGTAGGCTGCCTAATGTAAGCCGTACGGCAAACAAGGAAGGCAGTGTGGCCAACATTACGCTTTAGCAGCCCATTATTATCCCCAGGATGTTATCCTAGGTACTCATTTCCAACAGGCTGAGTCGACATGGGGGTTGAAAAACGCACCTTGATTTTAGGGTTCGGGCCCGGGAATTGAACCCAGGACCTCTAGATTAGTAGCCAGGTGCCATACCCACTAGTCTACTCAGCCGCCTGAAGTCACTAACTACCAGCTTTAATTCATCGCGAATAGCAATTTGTAATCTACAAAGTATTCTCGTACAATACTTCAGATTAAATTCGGTCACGAGGAATACTAATGTCAATTAATAGAACTCCGCATTAATTATAACACAGTAAAAACTTTCCACTAAACTTCAACAATAACTTGATCCGCACTAAGAAATCGGTCAACGTGACTGACTGACAAAGTCAGCCTCTGTCTCTTTTATAGGTAACGCACGCGTTCCATAATAATTTTCCATCCTTACTGCGGCGTGTCGCATAATGCGTATTTCAAGTGATCTCCAGATCCGTTTGGAACGTACTTGAGTGCGGCCTTGCCTGAGCCTACACCTGCTCGACTAGAGAAGAACACGTGGAAGAACGCGCTCAGCTGTTCGAGATGCTTCCATCGTTTCAATATTTTAATACGACAAATTTTTTATAAAATATGTAAAAAGAAACCTAATTTATTATAAGCCTGAAACTTCTTTACCTTCAACAACAGTGTGAATGATTAAGAACTTATATTTACAGTAGCATTAACGTTACTAACATAAACTATAGTGACATGTTTGTAAAAAGTGTGTCAATGAAACAGTGAATGCATGTATGTACGCTAATCGGAAAAACTCGTGTTAAAGACACATACGGACTTGTGAGGTGTATTTTCTAGTGTGCAGAATGGTAAAGCAGTATAGAAAAATAATTCAAACTTTAATAATATAAAATATTGTAAATCCTCGTTGTGACTCAAATGGGGACATTTAACAACTGAAGTTACGTGGTTCGCGGAAGAGTGGTACGCAAATCAGTAGGGGTCGTTAGACAATTACCCATAACACTTCATCCTTCAATACAAAGGAAGTGAAAAACCTTTTGTTCCGTTACCATTGTTAAAAAATTACATTCAAAAAAATTTTATAAACTTTACAAGTTATTTTAATAATTATAGATACTCATATTTTTCATGTCTATTAAAAACCTTAGTCAGATTGTGTATCATAGAACGGCTTGTAGGCACAATAAGACCTATTTTTTTTTTTAATTTAAATAAATCTTGTCAACAATTTGTTACTACTTTTTATTTTACGTTGTAGGCATGAATATGAGATAAAATAAATCTTGAGACTTCGCATAAAAACTGAATGTTTATTACGAACGAAACTCGATATCAACTAGAAAATATATGTGTGTGTGTGCGTGTGTATTCATTTTGGAATCACTAAAGTATACTATAACAAAAAAAGTAGTTTATAATTTGAACATAGGGAGATATTTACAGGCCCTGTCTAGTTTTGTAATTCAGAAATTTTATCAAAATTTTTCGACTGTTAATTCGTTGATACATACGTTTCATAAGAACTATATCCAAAATAACCTACGATACTGGTTCTGTAGATGGGGGGTCATTTAATAGGTTCCAGCAAAATAACGGATTTTATATTTTTCAGTTCACAGTTGTATTTGTTTAGTACAGAGTGATATTTGAGCCGTTTGAATAGTTAAAGTCTCTATTACAGTCAATTTTGTGAAAACTGGCTTTGTGTCATATATGACATAGCCTATACTTTGATTATATAATATTTGTAATGTCATGTAATATACAGGCTTTTTAATGGGTGGACATGCATGAAGTATATGTATATGTATATATATAGCTGAGATTCGTGTCTGTACATGCATCACTAACACACACAAAATACACTCGTAACACACATACAATCGAGCAGGTGTTCTTTGTCTGTCGGAACAGGTTAATTTTTTCGTTCCTAATATAACAATGAAATATTTTTACAATCTCAGACCTGTCCATTTACCCCTAACTTATAATAATTCTACAAATTTTATATTTATTTAAATCAATGCCCAATACAGCATATGGGTGTATCGTTGTATTATTCCTCTGCTTGAAAAAAAATTTAATAAATATATATTTACTAAATTTTTGTCTATTTATTCTAGACAAATAAAAATACTATTACATTCGCTTAACTTTAGTTTACATCAGTTAAACAACACATAATAATGAGTAGGTCAGTATAACTCTCGCTGTTGGTGGAATGCATATTTTTCACCCACTATCATACAGCTGGTCGGTGCATTGACCTTGTACGGCTCAGTGTCCTTGTTCTATTCTCTCTCCCTCTTCTCATTACAACAGCTGAGTGGTGCGTTGACCTTCTTCATTTTACCATATGCAGGATTGTATTTCTGCAAGAGTATTTTCAAAACAACTTTAGTTGTGGGTCGCTTAATTGTATACAGATGGACGATTTTGGAAAATACATCAATACAAGCAAGTATGTGTTTCACTCCACGACTAGATCTTGGATGTGGTACAAAAAAAAAAATCCATTGCAATTAGCCCCTCTCCTTTCTGGTCCTTTTGGATACTCTGCATTTCCACGTATTCATGCCATCTTTCACTCTGTAATTTTACAATTCCTTAATAGTAGTATGTTGGTGTATGTACGAGCACAGGTCCAAAGTCCAACTCGTGACGTCACGCTCCTTATCAGCAGCAACGTCACACCTTATCGTTAATGACGTCACTCCTTATCAGTGTCGACATCACGTGACCTTGTGACGTCACTGATAAAAGTCAATGACGTCACCGTCTCGTGACGTCGCGAGCTAATGACATCACAACTTGGACTTTGAGCAAGTACACGTACGCTCACCAACAACTTTGTACCTGTCCTCGTGACCCCACTCCCCACAAATATAGTTTAGTTTAATTGTTAAAAGCCAAGCAGGACGGACGTGTCAGAATACATTTCAGAGAAATATGAACGGAATTTTTAACTAACACAAACCAAGATATATGATGAATTTCTAAAAAGATAAAAGAATATAAAGTAAAGTAACGAATACTATAATAACGGTCATTGAAACCTTAAACTAAATTAAACACTACTAAATCGAGCTGTCACTATGTATGGACACGACTAAAGAATAAATTTAACCTAATACAACCAGCATCTGATTGAAGGAACCATTTGACACAGCACACCTATTACGGAACAAAAACCAAGTGGAGGAATAAAACTACACACTACAACTTGTATATTCAAATAGCGGCATCACCGAAGAGGGATTAAACATCTAAGACGCCTATTTGAAGGAAAATCTCTTAGCTGAATTTACGTCGCAGATCAACTCATGAAGACGGCCATCTTGTAATTTCCAGTTGCCCGAGCCTAGCGGAAGACGACGTGGTGACGTCAGAGCAATCAGCTGGTTCGAATCTCAATTTTTCTATACACTATACTTTATTATTTTGCTTGTTAATGAATAAGTTTTATATTTGTACGTATTGAATTCTTTTGCCTTTCCTGACTATTTCTACAGTTAAAAGAACCCTTATAATATAATAATTTGATCTGAATAATTTTATATATGTAATAATCGACCTGGAACCTAGTCTCGAATCCGACTCGAGTTAGTCGACGCAATTCAAATAATTACTTTGGACATAATAAACCTAATTATTGTTTTAAAACATTGTTTTATTGATTAGTTGAGTCATAATTTAAAGTACATTAATTACTAAATACTAAAAGAGAACTTCTGAGGAAAAGGAACGAGCAGAAGAAGAAATACAGATACTAAATCGGCCGCTACATGCAATCGATTTGGCCACGACAATCTATTTAACGCGGAGAAACAAATAATTCTTCATCAGAGCATATACAGTTATTAATCAGTAATTTTATTAATTTAACATTAACAAAAAACAATATAAACAATTAAACCAATTAAAAATTAAATTAATTAAATATATAGAAATAAATCAATAATAAAAATTTTATTAACCATTTATTCTATACTTATATTTTGTATTATTACAAAATTGGCGCTCACAACAGTGGGGCATAACATAAACTCGAGCAAGTTGTTTATTATTACAAAATTGGCGCTCAATTTTAGGGGCTTAAAATAGGAATTGATAGGCCTATAAGGTAAAGACAATTTGCCCAATTTCCTATTTTAGCTTGTCAGCTGTTAACAGTTCAGGAAAGTAATAAAAATGGCGAAGAGATCAACATCGAAGAAAAGGGCGGCAGAACTCGAAAAGGAGATAGACATGGAGAACAAGGAGGCGACTCCAGTGGAAGATATGGAGATCACATTACTTCCGGCGGAACCGAACCAGCCCGCACTCCAGGAGAAACAGTTAGAGAATTCAACCACAACTGAAGATACGAAAATGGATAAGATGATGGAAATGTTCCTACAAATGAGTAAGAAAATGGAGGAAACCAGTAAGGAAATGAGAGAGGATAACAAATCCATGAGTAAGAAAATGGAGGAAACCAGTAAGGAAATGACGGAAGAATTGAGTAACCAAATTGGAGAAACCAATAAGAAGATGGAAGAGAATCAGAAGAGCATAGAATCAATAAATAAATATATAGAATTCACAAATGGGGAATTGAGAGAGTTGAGTAAGAAAGTGGATGAAAACAGCCAGTCCATAAAGGAAGAATTGAGTAACAAAATTGATGAAAATAGTAAGAAGATGGAAGGGGACAACCAATAATTGAGGGAAGAGTTAAGGGAGAATAGTAAGAAGATGGAGGAAAATAATAAGAAGTGGAAGAAAAAATGGGGGAGAAATTAGAAGAATTGAAAGAGGATAACCAACTATTAAGAGAAGAATTAAGGGAGGTTAACCAGAAAAATATGGACAAGTTAGACGAAAGGATAGGGTCGTTAACGGAAGAGTTGACCCAGAAGATGGTGGAGAATAATGCAGCAACCAGCAAGAAGGTGGAAGAGTCAATGACCGTGATAGAACAAAAAGTTACGAAAGGTGACGAAAGATGGAGTCAGACTGAGCGAGAAGTACAGAGTTTTAAAGCGGAAGTAGACACCAAGGTTACAAATATATAAGAGACCAATAAGAAGGTGGATGATATAATAAATGATAATAAATGTGGAGGGAATAATTAAGAAACGATATGACCAAAGAATTACAAAATGATAGCAAACCGGAAACAGAAGAAATACCAAACGATAAAACAAGGGAACAAGAAGTAGTATTATCTGAAATTAAACCTAACAGAAACAAACAAAATCTTAAACATATGGAAATAAAATCAAAGAAAATGAGACAAATACATCCAAAGAAACTAATAAAAAACGGGAAGAGTTGGAGATGATGCACAGTGGTTTAATTAATGTCCTTAATATCCCAATGACCAGTAAAAAAGACATCATGAATTCCATAGATTATAAAAGCAGGTCAAAACAAATTTCAGAAATAATTTACAATAAAACAATATGTTACCACTTTGAAAGGAATATACATAAATGGAATACGACAGAAATAGAAATATATGGTAAAACATCAGTGTTCTCATTAATCATTGGTGTACCAATGACATCCTGTTTTAATAAACCATATGATAGGATGATTCAAATAAGACTTGAAACAAGCGAAAGGGTAACAGAAGAAAAAATGAAATACAAGGAAGAAGCGAGAAATAATCACAAGGAAAGAAATAATTATGAAGACAATGGTAGTCCGGACAATAAGGGCAAATGAAATTATGGACCACGGCTAAATCAAATACCACACGCCATCAAGAAAAGGGACGGATGTTATGATAACCGATTATAGAAAAAACCATTGGAAAGAGAAGAAAAATAATAGAAAAAATATATAAAGGAACAAAACCAAGAAGTCTTATGAAAATTAAAAAAAATATATATATATTTTGATAAAGAGAACATAAAAATTCTAAAATATGTAAGACCATCTTACAGTTTATCTAGAAGAAAATATTTTGAATCAAATAAATAGAACCATAACAATTCTAAAATGAGTAAGACCATCTTACAGTTAATATCACAGAAAATATGTTGAATCAAATAAAATAAACCATCTAAATTCTAAGAATAAATAAGGACATCTTATAGTGTAT
Source organism: Magicicada septendecula (assembly GCA_034769895.1). Lineage (NCBI taxonomy): Eukaryota > Metazoa > Arthropoda > Insecta > Hemiptera > Cicadidae > Magicicada > Magicicada septendecula. Next base: position 284,687,554 of record CM068374.1, on the reverse strand, counting down.
ATCAGGGGAATTATTTTGAATAAAATAAGAAAAGAAAATAAATAAATTATTTCAATTCTAAAATGAGAAAGAACATTTTACGGAATATATTTCAGAAAAACATTGTTTTGGATCAAATCATGAAGAGAAGGAATGAAATAAGATATCAAAGGTTTAAAAAATAATAAGTACAACGTAGGTAAAGAAATTGAATGAACTAATTTTACAAAAAGAAACAAAAATTTTTCTTTTATCATAACTCTGAAGGCTAAATAGTGACTAATCAAAACAACTACATAAATAAAATACTTATTGAGACAAAAATGTTACAAAACTGTTAAGTGAAAGGTAAATAAAAATCCAGATATTTTATATGTTTTCAATGTTATAAGTTGATGAAACCCCAAAATGAAAATAAGATCATAGAAGAATAAATAGGAAAACCAATTAACTAAAAAACAAATAAGGAAAAAGTATTAAAACCAGATATTATACTATGAGCAATAACATAATTGATTAAACAACAAATGAAAAAAGTCTATATACATACACATGTGCTACCCAAAAAGTAAACAAGAAACAAGTTGTACAAACAACTAACCAAAATAACAGAATTTCAAGAAAGAAGGATGAAATGGATATTATGCAATATACCTAGCGATAAATAATATAGACCGAGCTTTAAAATGTAAAGATAACCATATGGATAGAAATATTAAATAATCTGAATAATTATGAAGTGATGATTCTAAGGATGTTTATTATATTAGTCAAATATCGGTATGGAGAACCATACATGACTTCCATACTCTAAGATTTATATTTAAAATCATTTTCGAAATGAAATATTACCATAGAAACTACTTCTTTCTACTTACTGCTTCAGCCTTAACCACAGTACTGTGGTCACTAACGTATACCACCTCACGTTATCGCACTCGATTTTCACTGATGATGGAAGTCGATGGCATTGCCGAAACGTCTGGCTTTGTAGAAAACATTGGACTACGGCCAAATATCCCGGGAAGGAATTTTAACAAAAACTACTTCTTTGTTGCCGATAACGTTGTACACATATATATAAAATATATGCATAAAATTAATGGCTTGTATAAGTTAATGATTGATCTCCATTAAGTAGTGCTCAAGTTTCCAAAGTTTTAATATTATGATGTCCGTAATTAAAACATCAGAGCAGGTTTAGTGTGTATGAGGGTACACCGTGGACAAAAATTTTCAACATTTCCTATTGAGCGTTGATTTGAATAAAGCTGTGAATCTACAGTGTACGTTTCACAGAACAAACACGCGGAAAAGAAGGAGCGCTCCGAAGTCACTCATGGACCCTCAGCATCTTGCAGAGGGTTTATTCCCTAAAGACGAAAAGTCTGTCTATGAATCGTTCCTCTGTAAACACGTGCAGTTACACTGCCCAGCGATACACAGGAAGCAAATCGCTATCCACGCTGGACACTTTTTCGGCTTGCATGCGTTATGTTGGTATGGGTTCGGCACTTTCCATTTAAAAACCGTGCAAATGTAAGAAAATAAACATGAATGAGGCCAGAAATAACGCGAATTGTGTGTGTGTGTGTGTGTGTGTGTGTGTGTGTGTGTGTGTGTGTTCCCTGCCTTTTCATTGCGGTAGTCATAATAATAAAATGGAAACGTAAACAGTACATAACTGAGAAAAAATACATAAATGAAAAAACTATAATTTTATTGCCTGGCAACAAAATTATTTTATTTTTAACAATTACCATTGTTTCAAAAAGTTTAAATAAATTTTCAAGTACTTTACTCTTGTTAAAACGTAAAAGCTTGCAGGTAAACTACCCCATCCCCTTAACCGATCTTCACCAAAATCAAAATTCCTTGAGTCCTCTACAATTCAGGGACGTATGCAAAAAATTATTTGATTCTGTTTGAATTTGCGGCTGTTATTGTTTGCCATAGAAAATACGCTTGATAAAAAAACGTTGCAGGTAAACTACCCCTTCCCCTTAACCGATCTTCACCAAAAACAATTGGTCTTGAGTACTCTACAAATCAGGGCTGTGTGCAAAACATTATTTGATTCTGTTTGAATTTGCGGCTGTTATCGTTTGCCATAGAAAATACCCTTGTTAAAAAAACGTTGTAGGTAAACTACCCCTTTCCATCAACCGATCTTTACCAAAAACAACAGGTCTTGAGAACTCTACAATTTAGGGCTGCATGCGAATAATCTTTTGATTCTGTTTGAATTTGCGGCTGTTATCGTTTGCCATAGGAAATACCCTTGTTAAAACATAAAACGTTACTGGTAAAATACCCCTTTCCCTTAACCGATCTTCACCAAAAACAATAGGTCTTGAGAACTCTACAATTTAGGGCTGTATACGAAACATTATTTGATTCTGTTTGAATTTTCGGCTGTTATCGTTTTCCAAAAAAAAAAATTTCCCTTGATAAAAAAAACCGTTGCAGGCAAACTACCCCTTTCCCTCAACCGATCTTCACCAAAAACAATAGGTCGTGATTACTCTACAAATCAGGGCTGTATGCAAAAAATTATTTGATTCTGTTTGAATTTGCGGCTGTTATCGTTTGCCATAGAAAAAAAATCTACAGACACACACCGACACACAGACACACACACAGACACTTTTCGGAAAACGACTTTTTTTCATGTTTTGAGCGTAGTAGAATCAGAATCTGCAATAATCTCGAACACGATTTTTTTTGCCATCACCATACTTCCATTCCTTAAGAAATATGGAAGTAAAAAGGACTACTTTTATAATTTATATTTTAATAACTGGATGTAGATAATTCCACCAGTTTCTTATAGTTGAGCAGAGATGATAATTCCTCTGAGCTCAAATGAGTGAAATATGGTCAGCAGAGAATGTAGCCGAAATGTGCCACTCTGAACTGTTCCAGCTCACATGTTAGGGAATATTAGGGAGTAAATATCTAAATGAAGAAACACTAAATAAGAAGGGAAAAATAAATATATATTTAATAATGAAAGAATAAATCAGATTAAAAAGAACTATCTCATAAGAGTAAAATAAAAAGTAAAAACAGAAAAGATACATATCAGCTTAGAGCTCAACCAAAAAGAAGCAGGTATATCAGTGTAAACAAAGGTAATAATATAACAAAGACGAATGTCAGAAGTAATTAGTGCATCCAAACTAGAAGTATCAGCTGAACTAATCACTTTTACAGAGGGGCATATGTAGCACAACGAAGTTTTTGCCTTATTCTGCAAATTAAGATCATATAGGAAAAGAAGGGAAGAAGTCATCTGGAAAGAGTAATATCAACTTAAATAAAAATAACAAAAGGAAGTAATTACAATCATAAATAAAAGGACTTAATGGAACTAGAAAAAATCTCGATTCAAAGAAATTACATATAGAGAATTTATAGCAGAATGTGTTAAAAAACAAATACTATGAGTATCATCTCAGTAAAATAATTAGTAGACCCAGTAAGATACGGAGCAGTAAGAAGTAACAGCCCAGGACAAATAAATTAAAATGAAATAATATCAAGATACCCAAAAACCTATTTTTAAGACAAAAAACTCTATAGCAAACCACATAATTGAAAAGAACCTAAACTATATTAGCTATCCCAACTTAGAAAAAACAATTAACCAAATAAGAGAATCCAAACAAATAATCAGAGATAATGTAAATTTGATTATAAATAAAATAAGTGTGTGATTGAGGGGAACACCCCAAACCAGTTTCAAAAAGGACAACAAAAGGCAATCATTAATATAAGGTGTTAATGTGTTTATTTATATAATTATTATGTTGAATTATTTTATGTGTATACAATACAGATCATGTTAATAGTAGGAGATACTAGATGTTAATATGTAAGTGTTTATTGTATTTGAATAATGTTAATTAATGTTGTAATTTTGTGAAGTAAGGAAAAGCAAAATAATAATTCAAACTACCTATAAATAGTGAATCAGAAGATATAAAATTAATAATTTAAATTGATAATAACATTGATAGGAAAATTGAAAATTGATGACCAAGACAAATTCAACTTTAAACATATAAATAAAATATGATAATATAAGTTAATAGAACCTAGACCAAATTGATATAAATTATCCCATTCCGAATACAAATACATTATTATAATTATAACAATAACGTATAGTGATTGAAAGAATCAGAATGTAAAATTGACTTAAATGGTGATTGTACCAGATAATGCCATAATCAGTAAAGCCAGCACTAGTGAAATACAAATAAATAGTTAAATGTTTAGAATAATAGCCAGGTAGAAAAAGTAAATTACAAGTATTTAATTAGTAATCGAGTGTGAGGGAAATTGTAACATAAAACATATTGTACACCAAAATAAGGCCTAGAGGTAAATTTCAAAGAATGTAATTCAGAAGCTTAATTCAAACCAAAATAGGTCAAATTTAGTATTAACTTGTATAAAATAAAAGCAGGAATAATATTCTATAATTAGAATTACATAAAAGTACTAAACAAATAATTTATAGCCAATTAAATATAAAAAAATGTCATTTTTTTTCTATCAGATTGAATTATTAATTAGGAAACAGCTGATAGGGAAGAATGAGAAATGAGACCAAAATCTTACAGAATTATCTGTATGTAGAAACAAATATAGTTTAGTTGATTGTTAAAAACCAAGCAGGACAGACGTGTCAGAATACATTTCAGAGAAATATGAACGGAATTTTTAACTAACACAAACCAAGATATATGATGAATTTATAAAAAGATAAAAGAATATAAAGTAAAGTAACGAATATTATAATAACGGTCATTGAAACCTTAAACTAAATTAAACACTACTAAATCAAGCTGTCACTACGTATGGACACGACTAAAGAATAAATTTAACCTAATACAACCAGCATCTGATTGAAGGAACCATTTGACACAGCACACCTATTACGGAACAAAAACCAAGTGAAGGAATAAAACTACACACTACAACTTGTATATTCAAATAGCGGCATCACCGAAGAGGGATTAAACATCTAAGACGCCTATTTGAAGGAAAATCTCTTAGCTGAATTTACGTCGCAGATCAACTCATGAAGACGGCCATCTTGTAATTTCCAGTTGCCCGAGCCTAGCGGAAGACGACGTGGTGACGTCAGAGCAATCAGCTGGTTCGAATCTCAATTTTTCTATACACTATACTTTATTATTTTGTTTATTAATGAATAAGTTTTATATTTCTACGTATTGAATTCTTTTGCCTTTCCTGACTATTTCTACAGATAAAAGAACCCTTATAATATAATAATTTGATCTGAATAATTTTATATATGTAATAATCGACCTGGAACCTAGTCTCGAATCCGACTCGAGTTAGTCGACGCAATTCAAATAATTACTTTGGACATAATAAACCTAATTATTGTTTTAAAACATTGTTTTATTGATTAGTTGAGTCATAATTTAAAGTACATTAATTACTAAATACTAAAAGAGAACTTCTGAGGAAAAGGAACGCGCAGAAGAAGAAATACAGATACTGAATCGGCCGCTACATGTAATCGATTTGGCCACGACAATCTATTTAACGCGGAGAAACAAATAATTCTTCATCAGAGCATACACAGTTATTAATCAGTATTTTTATTAATTGAATATTAACAAAAAAACAATATAAACAATTAAACCAATTAAAAAAATTAATTAATTTTATATATAAAAGTAAATCAATAATAAAAATTTGATTAACCAGTTATTTTATACATACATTTTGTATTATTACAAAATTGGCGCTCACAACAGTGGGGCATAACATAAACTCGAGCAAGTCGTGTATTATTACAATATATTGCAACGATACGTTTAGCATAAGTCTCGGTATCAACCCCTGACTGAGGTATGATAACATACGAACGCACGTATGAGTCGTGTAAAAGTTGTGAATAATGAAAATAATGTAATAATTCAGCGTTAGGTATAGGACATAAATAAAGGAAACAAACGTATTAATTAATTTTAAATAAGAAAATAATTGTAAGTGAACATGCATATGGAATTGCAAGCCTTGTTGCTTTTTAAACGCAGCGAAGGGATGCGAAACACGCCTCGACAGGCAATCGCGTGTGTATCAGTTTGTGTGTGTGTGTGTGTTAGTGTTAGTGTGTAAACGAAGAACAAGTTAAATTATACATACTATTGTGGAAAATTTTACAGAGTTTTTTAAGTGCTGAACGAAAACCAGAAGTCACACGAATCAGAGACATATGTAGAATAAAAGCTGGCGCCTGGTGCTACAATTAGATACTAAGAGGTATTTGATCGTGGGAACCGTTCAGCTACCGTGTGAAATTTTGCCATAACTTCCATAGTTTACACACCTTAATGTTCATAATTTGCATAGGTTAAGTTTATTAATGTACCTAACGATTTGTCAAATAATATTTATAAAAAAGTCTGCGCTTCATAGAAAGACGTGTAGGTTGTAATTAGTTAATAAATCGACGCGCTGACTTGTTCAACTCTGTCCGAACAGTTTTCAACAGGAATTGAACGCCGGCAGGATTATAAAACTCCAGCGAGCGACACACGCTTTCTCAGATCATTAACAGACAGTACGTGAAATCCACGCAGCTCGCCACCGTAAATTTTACAAAGTTTAAGTAATGTTTGTAAATTGTATTACATAATATAAACTGCGATGGAACCGGCAGTACGTCGGTGAAAGTAATTAGTCATATACACGAGTTATTTAAAATACAATAATATCGTTAACTACGAGGAGTCGAAACGTCGTCGATGAACTTCAAGAATTCCACGTAGAACTTCGAGACATCCACGATGGAAAAGACAAGGAGAGGAGAGGAACCAGAGCAAAATACTAGAGGACGCAGGGACAGCCACACGCAGCTACATCCAGCCGTACATCATCACGACCAGAGGTCCAAGTCAGAACTCAGCATCCATTAGACGGAGATAGTAATTCCAAACGACGCAGAGACAGAGAAGGTGATATCGGAAGGGGATCCCAAAAACTCGAGAGTCCAGGTGACGGTAACAACAGTTAAATGGTTGCAGAAATACGCAGGTGAAGTCAGACATTTATTCAATCTTATAAATGACCCTGAGGTCTATCAAAAAACGCTCTAGATACAAGTTTACATAAACTTTATTATATTTTATTTGCATAATGAATAATTAATAAAAGTTCAGAGAATAATAATATAACAAAGAACATAAAACTTATTAATCTCACAAATAAATGGTAATTAGAGAAACCATATTTTATTATATTTTCATATTACAATTTAATAATGAATATCAAGTAACTGTAACGTAAAAATCAAGTATGAAAGTTACTTTAATTGTAGATTTTTAATTAATTGAGACATTAGGAATATTGTTAAGTAAAGTAATAAAACTGTCTCTATTAGAATTTATAAATGTTTAATTATTTGTTTTGTTAATTAAGTGGTAAATAATAAAAAACCACACTTGTCAAGTCAGTATTAATATTCAATTTTCTACGTGTTAATCACGCATTGAAAGAATATATGTGTTATGTATTATATGTCTGTGTAAATATTCCAGGTCACATATGTCTTATATTTGTGTATAATGTGTCTTAGAATATAAGAGATAAGATTTTGCCACGTTAAAATTATACGATATTTGTATAAGTGAATATAAGGGTTTCAGTAGTAGTTAACCCACTATAGTGTCTCTCCTGTCTGAGACATTATAACAGAGGGAACCAGTTTAATTGGTTACTTTCAATCAAACCGGCTGCCGATGTTAGTACAATTACTTACCAACAAATCTGAAAATATGTAGAACAGGAATTTTAGGTTACGCAAATTTACTCACTCTCTGGTTATTTAGCAAAAACATCTCTTTATTATATTTTCTTGAATAATAATTTAAATATTATTGTTATTTTGTTTTATTACGTTAAAAAAATAAATTACTCAAAAGTTGTGCATCGAATGCTCTTACGTCTTTTTAACATGTTACTCTGGTGAGCAAAATAAAAATTATATTTATTAACTACATTAAATACCTCGGATCCGGGTTTTAACTTAATAATGCTCTACAATAAGTCAACATTATGCAAGCTATTGGAATATTAGTTTGCTCAAATTTCGAATTACCCTTTACCTTTAACTATCATCAGATTACTATTTCATTATTGTAATTACAGATACTACTATGCTAACATTTACATGATTAGAATAAGTCTTTGCAAAAATATACTGCTTTTGTTGCCTTTGTTAAAAGTATAATGGTTTGGTTTCACCTTGATACAATGTGATCAGCGGCAGGTTCTTTTGGTGTTACTCTTCAGTTGCGTTTCCTAGAAGTTCTACGATGTCGTTCGGGTGTCTCCATTGATTTTGTAGATTCTTAGTTGCGATCATGACGAAAGGATGTTGTTACCTGAAGCTCGTGAGTTTGTCGTTGTTGCTTCACTCCTGATGTACGGTGTTCACTTTTTTTTTACATTTTACATTTTGCTTTTAACTGCACTAATGTTACTCTATAATGTTTGGATAGAACATACTTTACAATTTAAATATTTCATTTCCTTTTTTAAAGAGATGTGTCGGCTAAGTTAGTTACTTTTAGTTATTTCACTACATTTCAATTACTTGTGGAGTCTGTCACCACGAAAGATTACCTTCAGTTACATCGTTATTAATTTTTTTATTTTTACACTTTTTCTTCACGACACATGGTAAAGCTGTTACCTTGTCTCTGATTCTCGCTCGACTGGGGTTGGTTTTGCGGCGGTTTAGCAGGGAGAGGGAAGAGAAAAGTGGTTCGTACTTTATTATTATTATTATCATACTAATTAAGTACTATTAATAATACTTTTTTTTCTTTATTGAGTTAGGTATTTCTTATTATTATTATTACGTCTTTTTATTTAATTAACTTATCATAATTATTAATTTCTCTTCAATACAGAGTAATTTTCATGTCCGTACTAGATTTTTACAAGTTGATACAGGCATATAAGTACACAGGGAAGGGTTAAATATTTTCTCACATGTCATTTTAAATAAAAATTATTTGTGCTATTTAAATTCCTTTTAAATCGTCACATCCTCCTCCACTTAAAGATAAGGACGGGACGATGGGGTATTAAAAGAAAACCTAAGAAATACAATTATATTTTTATCTTTCGTGAAATTCCCTTTCTCTCGTTTCTTAACATCTACCTTAATATTATTTACATATAAATAGATATTACTTATTTATTTGTTACTCTTAGTTACCCGTAACTTCACAATATAGTGGCCCGACTGATTACATTGCATACTCTAACTATATTGGTTAGCTTTCTGCGCTTTCTTTAACCTTTGTAAAGAACTTTCTTTAACCCTTGTAAAAAATTTTTCAGTGCGGCGCCATTGTGACTGCGTTACGTCTTAATCCCTATCTCTCTTAATTCTACTACAGTAATCTAAAGCCAATCCCATACTTCACCTTAGATTCATTTTTTAATACTAATTTCTTATTCTACTGAGATACGCGGAATTTCACAAAGGGGGAATCATTATTTACATTTAGACAATGAGCTTTTACAATCTAAGAGGGGTCAAACACGGGACGCATTGTATTATACACTAGGGAGGTTTTCATTGTTTAGCGATGCTACCATTTATAACGATAGGGGAAGGCTTACTACAATATTTCCTGTACGAACGGGTTTGTCTCTATTACTGTCAAGCTGGGGGAATTATTTTGAACAGGCCACGACCGGGCGTTTACATAATTCACATATACTTTTATTACCCGTTTTTTTTATTTAAGCTATTATTAAAACTTTTTATTTAAAGTGCTTATTATTTATTTTATATCAAACACTTACGAAATTTGAATTCATTTACACACATATATAATCACAATCTTATACTAATAAATTCAAATATATGTAAATCTAATAAGTATCTGTGGAGATACAGTTATTGAGGAGATATTATCACTTTAATATGGAAAGGAAGTTCACACGAAGAGTACATTATGTTTACATTCCCACAACAGATCAGCTGGTTGGGGGAGGTCTATTGTGTGCGTTACGGTGGCTTATTGTTTACCTAGGCAAGGCTTTATAACAAAGAAGGGTGACTTCTGACAATTTGGAACACGTTTTATTTCCCGCACAGGATTGTCTGTTTAGTCAACCAGGGAATGTCATTCAAACAACGTACTTGTATACGAGGGGAGAGGGTACTTTTCTCGACACAAAACAAACATGAACTAGCCTGTAACTACCGTCAGGTTGAAAATTGAATATTTTTACAAGCGGGGACTTGCTTATTACGTCGATTTCCTAATACTACTATTATTATTTTATTAATAAAACTCTATTTATTTATTCACAAATCCAAAGTGAGTAAATTTACGCATTTTAGCAAGTTATGGTTAATTATTTAGCACAGGGTACACAATTATTTTATACATTAGCAGGGTGTTGCATTTTATCTGTGACACTCTGTAAACAATTATTATTATTTTTTTTTTACAAAGCAGCAGAGTGGCGCATTTTATAGTGTGTCTCCTGTCTGAGACATTATAACAGAGGGAACCAATTTAATTGGTTACTTTCAATCAAACCGGCTGCCGATGTTAGTACAATTACTTACCAACAAATCTGAAAATATGTAGAACAGGAATTAGGATTAGGTTACGCAAATTTACTCACTCTCTGGTTATTTAGCGAAAACATCTCTTTATTATATTTTCTTGAATAATAATTTAAATATTATTGTTATTTTGTTTTATTACGTTAAAAAAATAAATTACTCAAAAGTTGTGCATCGAATGCTCTTACGTCTTTTTAACATGTTACTCTGGTGAGCAAAATAAAAATTATATTTATTAACTACATTAAATACCTCGGAACCGGGTTTTAACTTAATAATGATCTACAATAAGTCAACATTATGCAAGCTATTGGAATATTAGTTTGCTCAAATTTCGAATTACCCTTTACCTTTAACTATCATCAGATTACTATTTCATTATTGTAATTACAGACACTACTATGTTAACATTTACATGATTAGAATAAGTCTTTGCAAAAATATACTGCTTTTGTTGCCATTGTTAAAAGTATAATGGTTTGGTTTCACCTTGATACAATGTGATCAGCGGCAGGTTCTCTTGTTGTTACTCTTCAGTTGCGTTTCCTAGACGTTCTACGATGTCGTTCGGGTGTCTCCATTGATTTTGTAGATTTTAGTTGCGATCATGACGAAAGGATGTTGTTACCTGAAGCTCGTGAGTTTGTCGTTGTTGCTTCACTCCTGATGTACGGTGTTCACTTTTTTTTTACATTTTACATTTTGCTTTTAACTGCACTAATGTTACTCTATAATGTTTGGATAGAACATACTTTACAATTTAAATATTTCATTTCCTTTTTTAAAGAGATGTGTCGGCTAAGTTAGTTACTTTTAGTTATTTCACTACATTTCAACTACATAACTCGTTTTACTTTCACCACATTTCAATTACTTGTGGAGTCTGTCACCACGAAAGATTACCTTCAGTTACATCGTTATTAATTTTTTTATTTTTACACTTTTTCTTCACGACACATGGTAAAGCTGTTACCTTGTCTCTGATTCTCGCTCGACTGGGGTTGGTTTTGCGGCGGTTAGCAGGGAGAGGGAAGAGAAAAGTGGTTCGTACTTTATTATTATTATTATCATACTAATTAAGTACTATTAATAATACTTTTTTTTCTTTATTGAGTTAGGTATTTCTTATTATTATTATTACGTCTTTTTATTTAATTAACTTATCATAATTATTAATTTCTCTTCAATACAGAGTAATTTTCATGTCCGTACTAGATTTTTACAAGTTGATACAGGCATATAAGTACACAGGGAAGGGTTAAATATTTTCTCACATGTCATTTTAAATAAAAATTATTTGTGCTATTTAAATTCCTTTTAAATCGTCACATCCTCCTCCACTTAAAGATAAGGACGGGACGATGGGGTATTAAAAGAAAACCTAAGAAATACAATTATATTTTTATCTTTCGTGAAATTCCCTTTCTCTCGTTTCTTAACATCTACCTTAATATTATTTACATATAAATAGATATTACTTATTTATTAATCTATTTGTTACTCTTAGTTACCCGTAACTTCACAATATAGTGGCCCGACTGATTACATTGCATACTCTAACTATATTGGTTAGCTTTCTGCGCTTTCTTTAACCTTTGTAAAGAACTTTCTTTAACCCTTGTAAAACATTTTTCAGTGCGGCGCCATTGTGACTGTGTTACGTCTTAATCCCTATCTCTCTTAATTCTACTACAGTAATCTAAAGCCAATCCCATACTTCACCTTAGATTCATTTTTTAATACTAATTTCTTATTCTACTGAGATACGCGGAATTTCACAAAGGGGGAATCATTATTTACATTTAGACAATGAGCTTTTACAATCTAAGAGGGGTCAAACACGGGACGCATTGTATTATACACTAGGGAGGTTTTCATTGTTTAGCGATGCTACCATTTATAACAATAGGGGAAGGCTTACTACAATATTTCCTGTACGAACGGGTTTGTCTCTATTACTGTCAAGCTGGGGGAATTATTTTGAACAGGCCACGACCGGGCGTTTACATAATTCACATATACTTTTATTACCCGTTATTTTTATTTAAGCTATTATTAAACCTTTTTATTTAAAGTGCTTATTATTTATTTTATATCAAACACTTACGAAATTTGAATTCATTTACACACATATATAATCACAATCTTATACTAATAAATTCAAATATATGTAAATCTAATAAGTATCTGTGGAGATACAGTTATTGAGGAGATATTATCACTTTAATATGGAAAGGAAGTTCACACGAAGAGTACATTATGTTTACATTCCCACAACAGATCAGCTGGTTGGGGGAGGTCTATTGTGTGCGTTACGGTGGCTTATTGTTTACCTAGGCAAGGCTTTATAACAAAGAAGGGTGACTTCTGACAATTTGGAACACGTTTTATTTCCCGCACAGGATTGTCTGTTTAGTCAACCAGGGAATGTCATTCAAACAACGTACTTGTATACGAGGGGAGAGGGTACTTTTCTCGACACAAAACAAACATGAACTAGCCTGTAACTACCGTCAGGTTGAAAATTGAATATTTTTACAAGCGGGGACTTGCTTATTACGTCGATTTCCTAATACTACTATTATTATTTTATTAATAAAACTCTATTTATTTATTCACAAATCCAAAGTGAGTAAATTTACGCATTTTAGCAAGTTATGGTTAATTATTTAGCACAGGGTACACAATTATTTTATAAATTAGCAGGGTGTTGCATTTTATCTGTGACACTCTGTAAACAATTATTATTATTTTTTTTTTACAAAGCAGCAGAGTGGCGCATTTTATAGTGTGTCTCCTGTCTGAGACATTATAACAGAGGGAACCAATTTAATTGGTTACTTTCAATCAAACCGGCTGCCGATGTTAGTACAATTACTTACCAACAAATCTGAAAATATGTAGAACAGGAATTAGGATTAGGTTACGCAAATTTACTCACTCTCTGGTTATTTAGCGAAAACATCTCTTTATTATATTTTCTTGAATAATAATTTAAATATTATTGTTATTTTGTTTTATTACGTTAAAAAAATAAATTACTCAAAAGTTGTGCATCGAATGCTCTTACGTCTTTTTAACATGTTACTCTGGTGAGCAAAATAAAAATTATATTTATTAACTACATTAAATACCTCGGAACCGGGTTTTAACTTAATAATGATCTACAATAAGTCAACATTATGCAAGCTATTGGAATATTAGTTTGCTCAAATTTCGAATTACCCTTTACCTTTAACTATCATCAGATTACTATTTCATTATTGTAATTACAGACACTACTATGTTAACATTTACATGATTAGAATAAGTCTTTGCAAAAATATACTGCTTTTGTTGCCATTGTTAAAAGTATAATGGTTTGGTTTCACCTTGATACAATGTGATCAGCGGCAGGTTCTCTTGTTGTTACTCTTCAGTTGCGTTTCCTAGACGTTCTACGATGTCGTTCGGGTGTCTCCATTGATTTTGTAGATTTTAGTTGCGATCATGACGAAAGGATGTTGTTACCTGAAGCTCGTGAGTTTGTCGTTGTTGCTTCACTCCTGATGTACGGTGTTCACTTTTTTTTTACATTTTACATTTTGCTTTTAACTGCACTAATGTTACTCTATAATGTTTGGATAGAACATACTTTACAATTTAAATATTTCATTTCCTTTTTTAAAGAGATGTGTCGGCTAAGTTAGTTACTTTTAGTTATTTCACTACATTTCAACTACATAACTCGTTTTACTTTCACCACATTTCAATTACTTGTGGAGTCTGTCACCACGAAAGATTACCTTCAGTTACATCGTTATTAATTTTTTTATTTTTACACTTTTTCTTCACGACACATGGTAAAGCTGTTACCTTGTCTCTGATTCTCGCTCGACTGGGGTTGGTTTTGCGGCGGTTAGCAGGGAGAGGGAAGAGAAAAGTGGTTCGTACTTTATTATTATTATTATCATACTAATTAAGTACTATTAATAATACTTTTTTTTCTTTATTGAGTTAGGTATTTCTTATTATTATTATTACGTCTTTTTATTTAATTAACTTATCATAATTATTAATTTCTCTTCAATACAGAGTAATTTTCATGTCCGTACTAGATTTTTACAAGTTGATACAGGCATATAAGTACACAGGGAAGGGTTAAATATTTTCTCACATGTCATTTTAAATAAAAATTATTTGTGCTATTTAAATTCCTTTTAAATCGTCACATCCTCCTCCACTTAAAGATAAGGACGGGACGATGGGGTATTAAAAGAAAACCTAAGAAATACAATTATATTTTTATCTTTCGTGAAATTCCCTTTCTCTCGTTTCTTAACATCTACCTTAATATTATTTACATATAAATAGATATTACTTATTTATTAATCTATTTGTTACTCTTAGTTACCCGTAACTTCACAATATAGTGGCCCGACTGATTACATTGCATACTCTAACTATATTGGTTAGCTTTCTGCGCTTTCTTTAACCTTTGTAAAGAACTTTCTTTAACCCTTGTAAAACATTTTTCAGTGCGGCGCCATTGTGACTGTGTTACGTCTTAATCCCTATCTCTCTTAATTCTACTACAGTAATCTAAAGCCAATCCCATACTTCACCTTAGATTCATTTTTTAATACTAATTTCTTATTCTACTGAGATACGCGGAATTTCACAAAGGGGGAATCATTATTTACATTTAGACAATGAGCTTTTACAATCTAAGAGGGGTCAAACACGGGACGCATTGTATTATACACTAGGGAGGTTTTCATTGTTTAGCGATGCTACCATTTATAACAATAGGGGAAGGCTTACTACAATATTTCCTGTACGAACGGGTTTGTCTCTATTACTGTCAAGCTGGGGGAATTATTTTGAACAGGCCACGACCGGGCGTTTACATAATTCACATATACTTTTATTACCCGTTATTTTTATTTAAGCTATTATTAAACCTTTTTATTTAAAGTGCTTATTATTTATTTTATATCAAACACTTACGAAATTTGAATTCATTTACACACATATATAATCACAATCTTATACTAATAAATTCAAATATATGTAAATCTAATAAGTATCTGTGGAGATACAGTTATTGAGGAGATATTATCACTTTAATATGGAAAGGAAGTTCACACGAAGAGTACATTATGTTTACATTCCCACAACAGATCAGCTGGTTGGGGGAGGTCTATTGTGTGCGTTACGGTGGCTTATTGTTTACCTAGGCAAGGCTTTATAACAAAGAAGGGTGACTTCTGACAATTTGGAACACGTTTTATTTCCCGCACAGGATTGTCTGTTTAGTCAACCAGGGAATGTCATTCAAACAACGTACTTGTATACGAGGGGAGAGGGTACTTTTCTCGACACAAAACAAACATGAACTAGCCTGTAACTACCGTCAGGTTGAAAATTGAATATTTTTACAAGCGGGGACTTGCTTATTACGTCGATTTCCTAATACTACTATTATTATTTTATTAATAAAACTCTATTTATTTATTCACAAATCCAAAGTGAGTAAATTTACGCATTTTAGCAAGTTATGGTTAATTATTTAGCACAGGGTACACAATTATTTTATAAATTAGCAGGGTGTTGCATTTTATCTGTGACACTCTGTAAACAATTATTATTATTTTTTTTTTACAAAGCAGCAGAGTGGCGCATTTTATAGTGTGTCTCCTGTCTGAGACATTATAACAGAGGGAACCAATTTAATTGGTTACTTTCAATCAAACCGGCTGCCGATGTTAGTACAATTACTTACCAACAAATCTGAAAATATGTAGAACAGGAATTAGGATTAGGTTACGCAAATTTACTCACTCTCTGGTTATTTAGCGAAAACATCTCTTTATTATATTTTCTTGAATAATAATTTAAATATTATTGTTATTGTGTTTTATTACGTTAAAAAAATAAATTACTCAAAAGTTGTGCATCGAATGCTCTTACGTCTTTTTAACATGTTACTGTGGTGAGCAAAATAAAAATTATATTTATTAACTACATTAAATACCTCGGAACCGGGTTTTAACTTAATAATGCTCTACAATAAGTCAACATTATGCAAGCTATTGGAATATTAGTTTGCTCAAATTTCGAATTACCCTTTACCTTTAACTATCATCAGATTACTATTTCATTATTGTAATTACAGACACTACTATGTTAACATTTACATGATTAGAATAAGTCTTTGCAAAAATATACTGCTTTTGTTGCCATTGTTAAAAGTATAATGGTTTGGTTTCACCTTGATACAATGTGATCAGCGGCAGGTTCTCTTGTTGTTACTCTTCAGTTGCGTTTCCTAGAAGTTCTACGATGTCGTTCGGGTGTCTCCATTGATTTTGTAGATTCTTAGTTGCGATCATGACGAAAGGATGTTGTTACCTGAAGCTCGTGAGTTTGTCGTTGTTGCTTCACTCCTGATGTACGGTGTTCACTTTTTTTTTACATTTTACATTTTGCTTTTAACTGCACTAATGTTACTCTATAATGTTTGGATAGAACATACTTTACAATTTAAATATTTCATTTCCTTTTTTAAAGAGATGTGTCGGCTAAGTTAGTTACTTTTAGTTATTTCACTACATTTCAACTACATAACTCGTTTTACTTTCACCACATTTCAATTACTTGTGGAGTCTGTCACCACGAAAGATTACCTTCAGTTACATCGTTATTAATTTTTTTATTTTTACACTTTTTCTTCACGACACATGGTAAAGCTGTTACCTTGTCTCTGATTCTCGCTCGACTGGGGTTGGTTTTGCGGCGGTTAGCAGGGAGAGGGAAGAGAAAAGTGGTTCGTACTTTATTATTATTATTATCATACTAATTAAGTACTATTAATAATACTTTTTTTTCTTTATTGAGTTAGGTATTTCTTATTATTATTATTACGTCTTTTTATTTAATTAACTTATCATAATTATTAATTTCTCTTCAATACAGAGTAATTTTCATGTCCGTACTAGATTTTTACAAGTTGATACAGGCATATAAGTACACAGGGAAGGGTTAAATATTTTCTCACATGTCATTTTAAATAAAAATTATTTGTGCTATTTAAATTCCTTTTAAATCGTCACATCCTCCTCCACTTAAAGATAAGGACGGGACGATGGGGTATTAAAAGAAAACCTAAGAAATACAATTATATTTTTATCTTTCGTGAAATTCCCTTTCTCTCGTTTCTTAACATCTACCTTAATATTATTTACATATAAATAGATATTACTTATTTATTAATCTATTTGTTACTCTTAGTTACCCGTAACTTCACAATATAGTGGCCCGACTGATTACATTGCATACTCTAACTATATTGGTTAGCTTTCTGCGCTTTCTTTAACCTTTGTAAAGAACTTTCTTTAACCCTTGTAAAACATTTTTCAGTGCGGCGCCATTGTGACTGTGTTACGTCTTAATCCCTATCTCTCTTAATTCTACTACAGTAATCTAAAGCCAATCCCATACTTCACCTTAGATTCATTTTTTAATACTAATTTCTTATTCTACTGAGATACGCGGAATTTCACAAAGGGAAAATCATTATTTACATTTAGACAATGAGCTTTTACAATCTAAGAGGGGTCAAACACGGGACGCATTGTATTATACACTAGGGAGGTTTTCATTGTTTAGCGATGCTACCATTTATAACAATAGGGGAAGGCTTACTACAATATTTCCTGTACGAACGGGTTTGTCTCTATTACTGTCAAGCTGGGGGAATTATTTTGAACAGGCCACGACCGGGCGTTTACATAATTCACATATACTTTTATTACACGTTATTTTTATTTAAGCTATTATTAAACCTTTTTATTTAAAGTGCTTATTATTTATTTTATATCAAACACTTATGAAATTTGAATTCATTTACACACATATATAATCACAATCTTATACTAATAAATTCAAATATATGTAAATCTAATAAGTATCTGTGGAGATACAGTTATTGAGGAGATATTATCACTTTAATATGGAAAGGAATTTCACACGAAGAGTACATTATGTTTACATTCCCACAACAGATCAGCTGGTTGGGGGAGGTCTATTGTGTGCGTTACGGTGGCTTATTGTTTACCTAGGCAAGGCTTTATAACAAAGAAGGGTGACTTCTGACAATTTGGAACACGTTTTATTTCCCGCACAGGATTGTCTGTTTAGTCAACCAGGGAATGTCATTCAAACAACGTACTTGTATACGAGGGGAGAGGGTACTTTTCTCGACACAAAACAAACATGAACTAGCCTGTAACTACCGTCAGGTTGAAAATTGAATATTTTTACAAGCGGGGACTTGCTTATTACGTCGATTTCCTAATACTACTATTATTATTTTATTAATAAAACTCTATTTATTTATTCACAAATCCAAAGTGAGTAAATTTACGCATTTTAGCAAGTTATGGTTAATTATTTAGCACAGGGTACACAATTATTTTATAAATTAGCAGGGTGTTGCATTTTATCTGTGACACTCTGTAAACAATTATTATTATTTTTTTTTTACAAAGCAGCAGAGTGGCGCATTTTATAGTGTGTCTCCTGTCTGAGACATTATAACAGAGGGAACCAATTTAATTGGTTACTTTCAATCAAACCGGCTGCCGATGTTAGTACAATTACTTACCAACAAATCTGAAAATATGTAGAACAGGAATTAGGATTAGGTTACGCAAATTTACTCACTCTCTGGTTATTTAGCGAAAACATCTCTTTATTATATTTTTCTTGAATAATAATTTAAATATTATTGTTATTTTGTTTTATTACGTTAAAAAAATAAATTACTCAAAAGTTGTGCATCGAATGCTCTTACGTCTTTTTAACATGTTACTCTGGTGAGCAAAATAAAAATTATATTTATTAACTACATTAAATACCTCGGAACCGGGTTTTAACTTAATAATGCTCTACAATAAGTCAACATTATGCAAGCTATTGGAATATTAGTTTGCTCAAATTTCGAATTACCCTTTACCTTTAACTATCATCAGATTACTATTTCATTATTGTAATTACAGACACTACTATGTTAACATTTACATGATTAGAGTAAGTCTTTGCAAAAATATACTGCTTTTGTTGCCATTGTTAAAAGTATAATGGTTTGGTTTCACCTTGATACAATGTGATCAGCGGCAGGTTCTCTTGTTGTTACTCTTCAGTTGCGTTTCCTAGAAGTTCTACGATGTCGTTCGGGTGTCTCCATTGATTTTGTAGATTCTTAGTTGCGATCATGACGAAAGGATGTTGTTACCTGAAGCTCGTGAGTTTGTCGTTGTTGCTTCACTCCTGATGTACGGTGTTCACTTTTTTTTTACATTTTACATTTTGCTTTTAACTGCACTAATGTTACTCTATAATGTTTGGATAGAACATACTTTACAATTTAAATATTTCATTTCCTTTTTTAAAGAGATGTGTCGGCTAAGTTAGTTACTTTTAGTTATTTCACTACATTTCAACTACATAACTCGTTTTACTTTCACCACATTTCAATTACTTGTGGAGTCTGTCACCACGAAAGATTACCTTCAGTTACATCGTTATTAATTTTTTTATTTTTACACTTTTTCTTCACGACACATGGTAAAGCTGTTACCTTGTCTCTGATTCTCGCTCGACTGGGGTTGGTTTTGCGGCGGTTAGCAGGGAGAGGGAAGAGAAAAGTGGTTCGTACTTTATTATTATTATTATCATACTAATTAAGTACTATTAATAATACTTTTTTTTCTTTATTGAGTTAGGTATTTCTTATTATTATTATTACGTCTTTTTATTTAATTAACTTATCATAATTATTAATTTCTCTTCAATACAGAGTAATTTTCATGTCCGTACTAGATTTTTACAAGTTGATACAGGCATATAAGTACACAGGGAAGGGTTAAATATTTTCTCACATGTCATTTTAAATAAAAATTATTTGTGCTATTTAAATTCCTTTTAAATCGTCACATCCTCCTCCACTTAAAGATAAGGACGGGACGATGGGGTATTAAAAGAAAACCTAAGAAATACAATTATATTTTTATCTTTCGTGAAATTCCCTTTCTCTCGTTTCTTAACATCTACCTTAATATTATTTACATATAAATAGATATTACTTATTTATTAATCTATTTGTTACTCTTAGTTACCCGTAACTTCACAATATAGTGGCCCGACTGATTACATTGCATACTCTAACTATATTGGTTAGCTTTCTGCGCTTTCTTTAACCTTTGTAAAGAACTTTCTTTAACCCTTGTAAAACATTTTTCAGTGCGGCGCCATTGTGACTGTGTTACGTCTTAATCCCTATCTCTCTTAATTCTACTACAGTAATCTAAAGCCAATCCCATACTTCACCTTAGATTCATTTTTTAATACTAATTTCTTATTCTACTGAGATACGCGGAATTTCACAAAGGGAAAATCATTATTTACATTTAGACAATGAGCTTTTACAATCTAAGAGGGGTCAAACACGGGACGCATTGTATTATACACTAGGGAGGTTTTCATTGTTTAGCGATGCTACCATTTATAACAATAGGGGAAGGCTTACTACAATATTTCCTGTACGAACGGGTTTGTCTCTATTACTGTCAAGCTGGGGGAATTATTTTGAACAGGCCACGACCGGGCGTTTACATAATTCACATATACTTTTATTACACGTTATTTTTATTTAAGCTATTATTAAACCTTTTTATTTAAAGTGCTTATTATTTATTTTATATCAAACACTTATGAAATTTGAATTCATTTACACACATATATAATCACAATCTTATACTAATAAATTCAAATATATGTAAATCTAATAAGTATCTGTGGAGATACAGTTATTGAGGAGATATTATCACTTTAATATGGAAAGGAATTTCACACGAAGAGTACATTATGTTTACATTCCCACAACAGATCAGCTGGTTGGGGGAGGTCTATTGTGTGCGTTACGGTGGCTTATTGTTTACCTAGGCAAGGCTTTATAACAAAGAAGGGTGACTTCTGACAATTTGGAACACGTTTTATTTCCCGCACAGGATTGTCTGTTTAGTCAACCAGGGAATGTCATTCAAACAACGTACTTGTATACGAGGGGAGAGGGTACTTTTCTCGACACAAAACAAACATGAACTAGCCTGTAACTACCGTCAGGTTGAAAATTGAATATTTTTACAAGCGGGGACTTGCTTATTACGTCGATTTCCTAATACTACTATTATTATTTTATTAATAAAACTCTATTTATTTATTCACAAATCCAAAGTGAGTAAATTTACGCATTTTAGCAAGTTATGGTTAATTATTTAGCACAGGGTACACAATTATTTTATAAATTAGCAGGGTGTTGCATTTTATCTGTGACACTCTGTAAACAATTATTATTATTTTTTTTTTACAAAGCAGCAGAGTGGCGCATTTTATAGTGTGTCTCCTGTCTGAGACATTATAACAGAGGGAACCAATTTAATTGGTTACTTTCAATCAAACCGGCTGCCGATGTTAGTACAATTACTTACCAACAAATCTGAAAATATATAGAACAGGAATTTTAGGTTACGCAAATTTACTCACTCTCTGGTTATTTAGCAAAAACATCTCTTTATTATATTTTCTTGAATAATAATTTAAATATTATTGTTATTTTGTTTTATTACGTTAAAAAAATAAATTACTCAAAAGTTGTGCATCGAATGCTCTTACGTCTTTTTAACATGTTACTCTGGTGAGCAAAATAAAAATTATATTTATTAACTACATTAAATACCTCGGATCCGGGTTTTAACTTAATAATGCTCTACAATAACTCAACATTATGCAAGCTATTAGAATATTAGTTTGCTCAAATTTCGAATTACCCTTTACCTTTAACTATTATCAGATTACTATTTCATTATTGTAATTACAGACACTACTATGTTAACATTTACATGATTAGAATAAGTCTTTGCAAAAATATACTGCTTTTGTTGCCATTGTTAAAAGTATAATGGTTTGGTTTCACCTTGATACAATGTGATCAGCGGCAGGTTCTCTTGTTGTTACTCTTCAGTTGCGTTTCCTAGAAGTTCTACGATGTCGTTCGGGTGTCTCCATTGATTTTGTAGATTCTTAGTTGCGATCATGACGAAAGGATGTTGTTACCTGAAGCTCGTGAGTTTGTCGTTGTTGCTTCACTCCTGATGTACGGTGTTCACTTTTTTTTACATTTTACATTTTGCTTTTAACTGCACTAATGTTACTCTATAATGTTTGGATAGACATACTTTACAATTTAAATATTTCGTTTCCTTTTTTAAAGAGATGTGTCGGCTAAGTTAGTTACTTTTAGTTATTTCACTACATTTCAACTACATAACTCGTTTTACTTTCACCACATTTCAATTACTTGCGGAGTCTGTCACCACGAAAGATTACCTTCAGTTACATCGTTATTAATTTTTTTATTTTTACACTTTTTCTTCACGACACATGGTAAAGCTGTTACCTTGTCTCTGATTCTCGCTCGACTGGGGTTGGTTTTGCGGCGGTTAGTAGGGAGAGGGAAGAGAAAAGTGGTTCGTACTTTATTATTATTATTATCATACTAATTAAGTACTATTAATAATACTTTTTTTTCTTTATTGAGTTAGGTATTTCTTATTATTATTATTACGTCTTTTTATTTAATTATCATAATTATTAATTTTCGCTTCAATACAGAGTAATTTTCATGTCCGTACTAGATTTTTACAAGTTGATACAGGCATATAAGTACACAGGGAAGGGTTAAATATTTTCTCACATGTCATTTTAAATAAAAATTATTTTTGCTTTTTAAATTCCTTTTAAATCGTCACACCACACACTAATTAATAACATGACAATTTACATTTTTTAATTAATAAATAAAATGAATATAATTTTATTAACAAAGTCGTACTAATGTCACAACCAGTACTAAATCCTCCGTACTCTTTACTTGTAACGATATTCACGTGCTTATCCACCCTCAATTAACTACCAAAGCGTGCGACCTAGCTGGGAAACATCAAGGTAAATACTGCAGAAGAAGAGTATACCTTCGAGACGTGGGTAAGTGCGCACAAATGAGTAATAGCATATGTGCAAAAGTGAGTTGTAAAGAGTATCGTTGCAATATATATATATTTTCGAAGAGAATCTCGACATCATTTGCGTCTGTTTTATTATGATTTGTTCTCAGCTTTATTAAAAGTGATTGGATAAATATCACTTATCCAAATCACGTATTTATCACAAAATAATATTTTTGTGTAACTATTTTACACAACATTTCTGTACAAGAATTATTTAACTATTTAATGGTTTGAGTTATAATTATTCAACATAATTGGTTGCGTGTATTCATTTGAATTTTGTTTGTCTTCATTTGTATGTCTATAAATAAATCAGTAGTCTTGAATATTTCACAACTTTTTGCTAAAAGTGATCTACTAAAGTGGTACCCATACCTATATGTAAATCGTCATCTATATGACGTTTTGTTGATCTCAGGTAGACGCTTTTATTTCTACTGAACCATGTAACGGCAATTAAGTTATGTCCTCTATATTTTATTGCATTTTCATTCTGCTGCAGCTAGTCATTTGATACCTTGCGTTCCTTAAAAAATATAAAATTGCGATGTGTTCGGTCAGATAATATACGTATTATATTATTAAGCTAACAATATCTTTATCAATTAATTTTTCTCGGCTTTACTCGCTTTTTTTCTGATGTGGAATGTATACACTACTGGTGTCTACTCCATTAGTTCTTTGAGTGCTTCATTGTCATTTATTTGTCATTCATTTTATTGTGATTCTTTATAATTTACTACTTAATGTTTAATAAGTCATCACAGCTTAAGCTGTTGTATAAAGTTCATTAAATTCTGTGTTGTGAAACTCTTTACAGTATGGTTAGACACTAGAGTAATTAACCTAAAAATGGGGTGTACAGGACAAATATCGATAAGATTAACGGGTCGTTAGGGAATAGTTTCCATCGTAAGGCACCGAATATTAATCTAAGCCCTGTCCGTCATAAAACTCATAATAACTGCTTTTCGACGCACACAGTTTCTTAGTATTTTCAACATTACCTATCACGGTTAGTAGTTACACAAAATTTTAAGGTACTACTTAGTATGATTTGCACCTCCACCTATACGTTGAAGTTACCTGTTCATGTTATACTCACCATCATCATGACAACACGAAATAGGCAAGGTGCTGCCTCTTCCGCCTAAAGATTCTCCAGTAATCTCTTCCGGGGTCTACCCACAAACCTGTGACCTATAAGTTTTTTTTGACTTGTTTGGCCAGTCAGGAGTCTGACATTCTTTCTAAGTGTTCTTTTAACGGTTACTTGTAATTTTTTAATTTTTCATTAAAGATAAGAACTTGTAACTCTTCTGTTATGGCCTCATTCTTTATACGGCCAAGTTTATAACACCTTTTGACACCTCTTAAGAAGGCATTTCTGAGGCTTGTATTTTTCTGTCTTGTTTTTTGGTTGTTGTCCATAATTTACACTTATAGGAGAGTACAGAAACTGCCATAACTTAGTAGAACTTTAATTTTGTATCTCGACTTACCTTGTTTCTAAAAAATAGCATGATTATCCCTCAGATTGTCCAGAACTTACATAACTTAATATCACTATCGTAATTCCTATCATTTAACAAATAATTAAAACGGCTCACCTGTTATAGAATTTTATCATTATTCATTATTTTTGTTCTTATTGGTTCCTTAACTCCCGTTTCCATTAACTTTATAATGGAGATTTTCATATTTTATTGTCTGCAAATCTGGTGAAGCTTAACAACAGATTTTTGTAAAGCAGTTTGTGTATTTTGACTTACAAGGAAGTAGTCAGCAAACAACAACACATTAAAATATTTGTTTCGTGTTATCTGAATACCAGAGATGATTAGACGTTTCCTTACTAGATCGTCAATATAAATGTTAAAAAGAGTAGGTTATATACTGCACCCTTGTCTAACACAGTGATTGACAGATTTCTGTTGAGATATATCCTACAATTTATTTTTAACAGTTTTTCTTGTTCTGTTATGTAGGCCTTGTATAGTTCTTACAAGTTGTTGTGGGTATTCCCGTTCTTCTAATATTTGCCACAACAAATTTCTATCTACTCTATCAAAGGTATTCGTCAATGTCAACGAAAACTACATACGTTCCTTTATTGAACTCACGCTGCTTTTCAATGATTTGTGTAATAATAATATCATTGTTTGTAGAAGCTCTGTTCTTCCTCAAGCCGTTTTATTCTTCCAAAATTGGATGCTCGGAAATAGTCTGCAAACAGTGGTTTAT
The DNA here is from genome assembly GCA_034769895.1 of Magicicada septendecula. NCBI lineage: Eukaryota > Metazoa > Arthropoda > Insecta > Hemiptera > Cicadidae > Magicicada > Magicicada septendecula. Next base: position 284,661,577 of record CM068374.1, on the reverse strand, counting down.
TATCCTTGCATATATTTTGTTTCCAGTATCAACCAAACATATTCCCCTATAGAGTTATTACAGTATGCTATTTATTATTTTAAAATTATTATTTATAACTTAGTAAAAGAAAACTAAAATTTAAGTTTGTTTATGTTCATATAAGGGCCGTTATTTAACGCTGAAGAAGCAAATGTAAACAGAAAAACTGGTTGTAATATGTTTAAATTATTTGGGATAAAATACTTGTCGTTTTCCTTTATGTTGGTCAAATATTTTGTGTAATTTAGTCGTGACGCTACGAGTTTCTTGCAGTATTTGTGTGTTATAATTATACTATGTATCAAGTAACAAATTACTTCTGGAATCCTATTTTCTATAAAACAGTTTTACTACCTATTCACCTTATATACGTTTCGCAGTTTTCATGTGTTCCTTTAGATGATTCAATATAAATTAAGGAATACTCAATTTTATTTCGATTTCGTAGTGTGATAGTACTTCGATTTGATACTCTGTTTGTATGATAAGAAATGATCTATTTTGGTGGTTATATTGTAAATATTTAATATTTAAATGTAATTTATTTAATAAATTTATTATTTAAGACCGATCGTCTTGTGTTGTTTTATTTTAGTTTTTTTTCTTAGTGAAATATTATTATTGTGTATGGTGGATGATACATTGAAAATTTCCCAAATATGTATTATGTGATCCTCTTTATACTTCTAATTACTTTAACATTGTGAATGTATGGAAATTAACTTGTTAGTATTTCGATAATGTTAGCTATTCGCTAAATTAAACTTGTAATTCAATTTTAAAAAAAACATTACATTACTGAATGCTTTTACTTCGTCTGCTTACGTAATGACACGTAAATTTTACAATTCTACCTTTCCTAAACGCAAACAGATAACTGTATTGACTCTGAAAACACTGTTTTGCTTATTGTTGTGTACGAATTTTTAATTCGTCTTAGTCATTTATTCAGTTTAATTTTCGTTGAGTTAACTAGAATTTAGATGAGAACAAAACGTACAGTCGAGCAACTCTCCTGGTCGACATCGCTGGCTTCAGGGCCATCAAAACGTAAATAAAAATACTAATATAGAAAGCAATAACTTTATATTCTTAATTAATACATTAATAAAGACTTCATAAAGACTTCTTTAATAAAGAAATTCATAGTTATTAAAAATGAATAATCTAAAAATACACTTTATTAATATGTACTACAATTAAAGGAGCTAATAAAGAATACTGCATCGTCCTTGACAAGATTTGTTTTCTACTGAGTAGCTGCAGGGTTTTAGTTTTAATTCCTCTCCTTCTTTCCAATTTAATATCCACTTCAGAATATTTTATCGTGTATTTCTCTCAACTGCTTACAGCTAGAGCCTATTTTAAAAGCTGTTAAGTATTTCTTTGTGTAACGTTTACAGATACTTCAGAAAACCAATAGTCTACCCTTGTAATTTTTTTGTTCTCTTTGAAGTTCTAATTTCTGTTCAAGTCAATGAAAAAATTGTGTGCATAATGCTTTATATTAACAATGCTAATTAAAATTTAATGTAGATTTTTATTTTTTCATTTGCGAAAAACTCTTAATAAGCACATTACGCGTGCGCACGCCCAAACAGAGGCATTGGAATAATGTGGAGTATAAAAGGGGAAGTTCACAAATTTTAATTATTAAAATCAATGAGGAAATATAATCATGCTGACAACACGTCAACGTACGTATTGCTACGACAGCACAGAACAATCTACGCGTTTATCGAATATGCCAGAAGGATCTCGATGTAAGCGTGTGGTGTACGTGCTACTAGACGCATTTTGCGAGAATCTTCTCGACTGTGCCGGACTTCGCTCGGCGCTCGGACTGTGTCAAGGCCGTAGTAATTACATAGTTCACGAGAGATAAGACGCAGTTTGGAAGCTTCTGGTGTGTGAGCGTGACTATAAATACATCGGGTAGCGGCCTTAGTTTTCAGTCCCATGCGAGATTTTGGATAGTGCGGTTCGAGAGTATTAGTGCGATATATTTACAGAGCGGTTCGGGTTATTACTGTGTACGTTCAAGTAGTTAGTAGTGAAGTGTTGCGTTTTATATTCGGACGGTATAATTGTAATACAATTGAGTTTTAATATTAGTGGACATTTTATTTCGTGTGAACAATTTTCATTTGATTTGCTGTAGAGACTGTGTTGTTAATTACGGTTTTACTGTAACAATTAAAGGTGTGATTAGTGACTTGATTGGTGTCTTGTACTTATTTTGTTTCCACTGTACCTACGACGATCGAGTAGACCGTCGTAACAGTGGTGTCAGAAGTGGGATAGAACGGTTAACAGTGGAAACAGTGGATACTTTGTACAAGACGAGTGTAATTCGTAATTAATCGAAAAACAATGGATGCCAGTCAGATGATGGAACATTTCCAGGCCCTGCTGTTGCAGACAGAGAAAAGACGCCGACAGGAGGCGGAGGAAGCAGAAGAGAGACAGAAAACCCTCCTGCTGGAAGCAGAAGAAAGACGCAGACAGGAGGCGGAAGAAGCAGAAAGACGACAAAAAGAAGACCGAAGACAAGATAAGGAAGAAACAGAGGAACGACGTAAACGTGAAACAGAGGACATCAAGGAGTTAATACAGCAGCAAAAGCAGACACAAGAACAAACCGCTGCAGAGTTGGGTCTCCTACGAGGTGAGCTTAATAAGCAAGTTACTAAAATATCGGAGGTACAAGAATCAATGACATTAAAAATAGCTGAAGTAGAAAAATCTGTCTTGACTGTGGAAGAATCGATGTCTACAAAAATATCTGTTATAGAAGAATCTGTGTCAAATAAAATATCTGCAGTAGAAAACTCAATGGCAAACATAAGAGAACAAATTAAAAGTGAAGTCGAAGAGTGCATGAAGATTCAACCAAAACAAATTTCTGAACAGGCTGTACCAGTGATAAAGACAGAAAAAGACACAGAAAATAAGTTAATAGAGAAAGTCACTTTGCCTGCAGTAGGGACAGTTCATGTCAAAGCCCCAACCTTTGACGGAAGCAGTCACTGGGCAACGTACCTCCGCCAATTTGAAGCTGCTGCATGCGCAAATAATTGGACAGAGAAAGAGAAGGCTGTTTCACTCGTTCTCTCATTAAAAGGACACGCGGCAGAACTACTACAGAAAGTGGCACCTGGCAGCCAGAACACCTATGCCGAGTTGATAAAAGCTCTGGAATTAAGGTATGTTGATAAACATTTGCGAGAGGTGTACTACGCTCAGTTGAGAACAAGACGACAACGTTCCGGGGAAAGTCTTCAAGAATTTGAAGCAAGTATCGACAGATTGATGCGATTGGCCTATCCTGAAGCACCAGAAGTCTTCCGAATAAGGTTTACGGTGCAGACATTTATTGATGGCATCGGAGATTGTGAACTTCAGCAAGTGTTACGAATTTCAAGGCACCGAGATAGCTCACAAGCTCTTGTTCACACCCTAGAGTTTGAAGCTGCCAAGTCAGCGTCCCGCTACATTAATCGGTTTGTGCCATCACGTTGCAGTCAGAAGATGCCTGTATCACATTACCGTTACGATGGGTGCAGAAAAACAGTGTTGTCAGACAAACAATTCAAAAGTTCAAGAGAGTCGCAACGATTTGAAAAAGACAGAAGACCGAAATGTTACAACTGTGGGAAACGTGGTCATCTACAGGTAGACTGTTGGGAGAAGAAGATACCGAGAGAAGAGACTGATCGCACCAATTGGAGAAGTAAAGGCCCAGAACAGCACACAGTTTCCACGCTACATAAGATCAGTGGAAACTTGATTGTTAATGGATTTTCGGATGGTAAACCAACAACATTTACAGTTGACACGGGCGCAACAGTGTCCATTGTGCGCCCTGACTTAGTCTGTAACCGCCATCCTCTAATTAGCTCTTGTACAATACAGACTGTGACTGGAAGCCCCGTCAAGGTGCTAGGAAAGGTAGACGTACGTGTACGCCTGGGTCTTCTTGAGTTTAGCCACCACATGCTCGTTGCAGACATTGTCGATGAAGTGATTCTTGGCACGGACATTATGAATGCCTACGGATTCGTGGCGGACTTAAGAGAGAATGTCATGTGTGTCGGCCAAGAGGAGATAAAGCTTTCCATGGCTAAAACGACAGGGCCTACCAACCATTCGATTAAGCGAGTGGTATTAGTCGAAGAAAAAGTCAACAAGTCTGGTCAAGAGGAACCTTCCCTGTTGCCAGCGGAAATGGAGGAAGAACTAGCAGAGGAAGTTCAAATAAGTATAAGGACAAAAGAAGTGATTGGAAAGCCAACTATGGGTGTCGAGACAAAACTCTTGCTTGTTCCTGAGCTGATAGAAGCGCCCGAGGGTAAAGTGGCTGAAGATGAGGTTACGCAAGAGGTTGCTGACGAGGACCAAACAGACTGGGACCAACGTATACCACTATTCCTTATGGCGTATAGGTCATCAGTACATGACACAACCGGCATGACTCCAGCAAAATTGGTGTTTGGGCGGGAGATTCGTCTTCCTGGGGACTTGATGTTTGGATCACCTGTGACTCAGTCCCAAGAGCCAAAGAACTATTCCTCGCAATTAGAAAACCAACTGCGAGAAATGAATCGCTTGGTAAGAGGACGGCTAAAGATTTCCAGTGATAAAATGAAAACTCGGTATGACATTCGCAGCAATAGTGTGGGTTTCCAAGAAGGAGATCAGGTCTGGTTGTTCAATCCAAAACGCCGTCGTGGTCGCTCACCTAAGCTTCAGTCTAACTGGGAAGGACCCTACACTGTGAAAAAAAGAATTAACGATGTTGTTTATCGGATTCAACAGGAAAGACAGCGAAAGTTCAAGGTCGTCCACCTAGATCGCCTGGCTAAGTACAAATTTAGAGACGCTTCGCCAGTTCGGGACGAACAAGCTTAAGGAGGGGGAAGTTCTACGACAGCACAGAACAATCTACGCGTTTATCGAATATGCCAGAAGGATCTCGATGTAAGCGTGTGGTGTACGTGCTACTAGACGCATTTTGCGAGAATCTTCTCGACTGTGCCGGACTTCGCTCGGCGCTCGGACTGTGTCAAGGCCGTAGTAATTACATAGTTCACGAGAGATAAGATGCAGTTTGGAAGCTTCTGGTGTGTGAGCGTGACTATAAATACATCGGGTAGCGGCCTTAGTTTTCAGTTCCATGCGAGATTTTGGATAGTGCGGTTCGAGAGTATTAGTGCGATATATTTACAGAGTGGTTCGGGTTATTACTGTGTACGTTCAAGTAGTTAGTAGAGAAGTGTTGCGTTTTATATTCGGAAGGTATAATTGTAATACAATTGAGTTTTAATATTAGTGGACATTTTATTGCGTGTGAACAATTTTCATTGGATTTGTTGTAGAGACTGTGTTGTTAATTACGGTTTTACTGTAACAATTAAAGGTGTGATTAGTGACTTGATTGGTGTCTTGTACTTATTTTGTTTCCACTGTACCTACGACGAGCGAGTAGACCGTCGTAACAGTATATTAACCATACGTATAATCAACGTAGTTATTCATTTATTTGATAGGCTTTGAAACATTACAAATGCAGTCGTATTAGTTAGTAACAATTTTTCAAAATACTAAGTAATACTGTACTGTGGTTTACTGTACGACGTTAAATTCAAATACCTTTACAACCGCTATGAATAAGAAATAACCGAAAACCTTTAGTGACTATTCTTCTACTGTAATTTCTGTAGTTTCTTAAGGATTCTCTGACCTTTCATGCCAAACCTGGAGTTGCAGCGTAACTTCTTAACCACTACATTTTTATTGGGATTGCGTATTGTAAAGCCACTTTCTAACTCCATACACATGAGCCATGAGTAGAGACTCCATCATTCCTACTCAATTCTTTTTTGTTTCTTCGGCGTGTATTGTGAGCCACATCAAAACAAATTTAAGTTGGAATTTCTTATTCGTTTATGCTGTTTACTAGTCGCAACCGTTACCAAACGTTTTTGTCATTAAACGCTCCTAAGTATTTGAATTTGTCCAGTTTTGTACTTCGATGACAAAGTCATAGAAAAACATCTTCTTCTTCTGGTAGTTCCTATCCGTTTAGGATGATACATATTGCTACATGATATTTTGCCCATCATTTTGATGTGTAATTACATGAGTAAAATATGTTAATAAATCCTTGAAAAGTACCAGGAAACATGGTGTAGCTTTTTTCAAGGGCTTTATTATTATTGACTAATACTGAATGGTGTTATAATAGTTATGTTGGAACTATTAAATTTAGTAAGGAGGACAATGTTTTATAAATACTTACTATACTAATACTAATCCCACTATGTGTGTTAGAGTGGAAATTAGTTTATAATTTTATTAAGATTTGTGTTATGTTTATGAGGGAAGTGTTTAATAATAAACAACGTTTTAATCGTTGTGTTATTAACTAAGGAGGACAATGTTTTGGGAACTACTTACCATGTTTTATTTATGTTTATAAAAACTGGAATGTATCCAGAAGTTCAATAGGAATTGTCATATGTTTCCTAGTAATTATTAGTAATTAGTTGTTTGATATTGATTAATAATATATATTGTCATATTAACAAAACAAATGTTAATGTTAATGAAGGGTACCAAAATTATAATAAAAGATATTTGTGAAACTAGGCATGTTAGGCCTAGATAGTTAAGGAATTTGAAAAAGAGTTTATATTAAAATTAGAATAATTAATGTTAGGTTGAAATAGATTATTACTAATTGTATCTAATAGTTTTAGTAAAGTGAAGAGTACAAAAAGAACTAATAATAAATAATTTTGTACAAATAGTTAAATGTGTAAAATGGTAACTCTGGAAATATGTAATGGAAGATAATCAAAAGTGGTATCAAAACAATCAGTGTTCCATCAGAAACTCAAAGATACTAGTATACTGAAGATCAAATATCAGATAAAAAAGTTTTAACAAGTGTAAGAAAATTGAAAATAAAATATTAGAAGTTTGTTTATTTTGAGGCTCAGAGAGAATCATAGTAACTACAGATGATACAATTTAAACCAATAAAAGCTAAGTAATAGGCCTTAGCAAATGTTATGTTATAAATTGAATAAAAAGGAGTCCATTATTAGATCTAAACTAGAAAGGTTGATATAAAAATGATGAGAGACCATTCCAACATATTTTGAATTTCATATCAGTAAACCTAATTAAAGTTGAATTATATTATAAAATTAAATAGTCAGAAGAAAGAAGGACAACATTATTCAAAAGAAGGAAAACAATTAACATAAGAAGAAACAAAATCAAACTATCCAGAAAGGGAAGTATGTTTGCTAAATAACTAAACTGAAGAAATTACCTTAATGGCCTAAGTTACACTTTTCAAAGACACTGTTTACACTTTTAAATAAACTATTTTGAACCTTCACTGTGAAAATAATTAATGAACAATCTTTTTTTTAGTGCAAAAAACTATTAATATATGGTAATATAACCATTTAAAGTGTATTAGACATTGAAAATACATACATCAACATAACTTAGACACTGAACATTGTAAAATTCTTAATAGAACCTTGTTAAACCACTCTGTAATTTATTATACGCCCATGTATTTTGGTACTTTTCCTAAGATATTTGTTGTTTATACCGTAGTAAAAAGGATGTAACGTAAAACCATTCTATTTGTATTTTATTTAGTAATTATTAAAGTACAGATAGGTCTGCCTTGAGTATTTGAGTTCAATAACACCAGACAAAAGGTTTTCTTTTCTTTATTAAATGGATAATTAAATGTATAGGATATTATATACACCAGATTAATGAATGTTAATTTTTTCATCAACTATCATAGGTTGGTAACACTCTCAACAAGGGAAGTATGGTATCTGATTTGAATCTGCCTTACTGAGCATTAGTAGTCATAATATTATGTTGAATAGAAGATTACAACGGATAAAAATATAGAAGAAAAAAGAAACTCTTATGCTATATGCAATATTAATTACCAATTTATCAATAAATTTTATTTGCAACCTTTGATTGCGAATTGGCGCTCAACTTACATTACCCTGATAACATACTCACCCTTAAAAAACAAACCAAGTACAATTTAGATTGGTAACGAGTCTAGTCGTTACAAATTGACGCCAACAACGTGTGGCTAAATAACCTGTAGTAACTAGGAGTCGTTACAAATTGACACAACCAACGTGTGGCTAAATAACCAGTATTAAGTTTGTCGTTACAAATTCACGCAAAAACGTGTGGCTTTAAGACCATACAGAGGCTAGTCGTTACAAGTTGACGCATAAACGTGTGGCTTTAAGACCATACAGAGGCTTGTCGTTACAATATCATACAAACTATTTTAATTTTCTATACTGCTCCACGGAATATGTCAGTTTTATTCATGCCAAACCAGGTCCTTAAATTTCTCAGCCATGATATACTCCTCTTTTTCTAAGTACTTTTTCCTTTAGTATGGACTGCAATAAGTAAAATCTCTGTTTATTTCTCATGAAATGTTACAGATACTGAAGCTTTCTATTTTCACTGTGTTAATAACTGCCCTATCTTTCTTTATCTTTCTAAGAACTTCAACATTAGTTATATGTCCTGTCCATAAAATTCTCAGTATTCTACTGTAAAGCCACATTTCGAAAGATTCCAATTTTTTAGTTGTGGCTTCAGTCAAAATCAAAGTTTCTACACCGTAGAAGAGGACCGAGAATACGTAGCAGCGTAAAAGTCTCATCTTTGTGCTTACTGTTAAATCGTGACTTTATATAAAAACATAAAAATTTATATTTTCGTTGTGAAGTTTGTATCTCAAGTTACTTACATTAGGAGCCCATTCAAGTTTGTGATTATGCGTGATAACAATAATTTGTTTATCAAAATCTCATTATAAGAGGGGCAGCTGATGTATTACAAAAAAGCAATTAAATATTTAAATAGTTTACGATCACAATAAGTATATTTTTATCACAGCATATATGTTTAAGTATTTATCTGGTAGCTAGGTCATGACCGTCCGGTTCTTAGCTGAAGCATAATGCTGTAAGTCTGTAATGTTTCAAAATTTCATAGTATTACGCAAATGAGTATACGTAGCATAGTATTATGCATATTATTCTACTCTGAAATTAATGTATATTATTTCAGCGGAACTGGAAACCATATCGGTTTGTTGAATAGCTTTAGCTTTGACCAGAAATTAACTAAAACAATAACGTTAAGCCGTTGCGATAGGCTACGTGAGTAGCTTACAACAGATCTCTCCTTTGAGAGGTTGAGCGGAATTTTTGAGGGTATAGAAACGTTAGTCGGGAAGTGCTGATACGTTGACGATCTTGAGCCTTTTCATGTACTGTGTAAGACACAATATAACGCAGTGTTCCTGTGCAAATACTCGTGTTGTCAGAATAAAAATTATTGATATTAATCCGACTCCCAAGGTACTGACCGAGCTTTCCCGCATATTATATAGTTACGTCACACAAGTCCCCCTAGGTAGTAGGTAGTTAGAAGCACCAGGCCGACATTGCCAGTTGTGAGTTCTGCAGATCGAAACAACAATTCCTGCTGTTAACCAAGTGTCTATGTGAAAGTGCGTTATGTAAATTGCTTATTTTTTGTGCAGTGTTACTGTTTTAACTGATGAATTTTGTCCTTGTTTACGAATACAGTACTTCATGGTGATTGTGTAGAACTTCGTCTGTACGCGTTGAAGATTACTAATCTTTTGTATAAATGTAGGTACCAGACAGCATAAAATACACTCTCATCGAAATTTGTTAACTGCCAGTTTGGGTACCCCCTGTTTTATTTGCAACAGGTAAAGTGTTTGTTTGAACTTAAAAAAAGTGTACGCTAAAACACTGTGATGTGTCTAAATACATATTTAAATATTTTAATGACGTATATAATTATAATCAGTTCCTACAGATCTATGTGTCTCCATATATTTATTGGACATTTCTTAAAGTATGTTCAATTTAACAGCACCTTATGAAAAATGTAGTAAAGAAAATTTTTGTATCTTTGTTTACTTGAAACCTTTAGGTTTTTACAGATGAAGAGAATTTTCTTTTATTTATTTCTTTGAGATTACTATCATTTTACATATGATGTGTGTGAGCAAACACGTGACTATATAGGTGGTATGAATATATGGTGTCAAAATGTGCTCTTAAATTTTACATAATAAACAAGGTTTATAGAAAGTATGCAAAAGCAAGGTGTAATATATATCATTTCAAAAGATGCGTAACTTAATTTTTGTCATGACTTTACCTAGCATTAACCAGTTGGATTTGAACATTCCAATACGCGTGCAAGGTGAAAACAGAAAAAGGGATATCCTCATCTAATCCAAAAATATATAAGGTTATGTATTTAAAATTGTGTATCTTAAACTAAAATTTATAACTCTACCTATATGTATTGCAATGAAACACAGGATCCTGATAAGCAGGGCAGGATTGTATAATACGCAGACTATGAACATTCATGTTTAAATTGGTAGTTTCTTAGATTTGGTTGTGATATCAGTTGTATTTTAGTAAGGATAAGGAGTTAGGTTTAGTAAAACTGTGTATTATTTATTTGTTGTTTATTCATGTACTATCTCTGTGGAAATGTGCGCGCGTGCGTGAGTGATAAACGTTTCCCCGGCTGTGCGTGAATTAATTATCGTTGTGTTATGACACTGAACTGAGCACAGAATAATGTATTAGCTACAGTCCCTGTATAGCTGTATATTTCTGTCTATTAGTTGACATTCAAATACGATCTTATTAAAGTATGCAGTTATGCATGAGATAAGGGTGATTACCAGCTATGCATGCTCTTACAAAGTTGATGCACTTTACGGCATGAAAAGTTGCATGTCATGTTGTATGTAACCGTGTGACTTCCTTCCACCAATTAAATGCTGGAAGGCAGTCGGAAATTTTCTTAAGCCTGTTGTTACACAGGCAGTTCTTCTCAGCCAGCTATCGCGATCGGGACGTGCAATTCTTGTTCAAGATTTTCCGCTTGCAAGAATCTGTAAAGATTATTCGGCGGTAGTAACGCGTGTGAAGACTCAGAACTATTCGTGTATTACAACTACACACAGTATTATTATTAAAACATAGCGTGCTTAATTACGTCAGTTCTTCTCTGCCAGTTATCGCGATTGGGACGTGAAATTCTTGTTCAAGATTTTTCCGCTTGCAAGAATTTGTAAAGACTATTCGGCGGTATTAACGCATGCGAAGACTCAGAACAGTTGAATATTACCTCTTTACACGCGGCATTATTACTAAAGCATTACGTGAGTAATAAGTGAGTGTGAACTGTGCCACTGTATGAGATTTTCTGCAGTGCCAGTAAAATTTAATAATTACGTAATAGTAAATTTTAGCACCAAGAAGTTTCCGCGTTAGTGGAAGATTTCCGCATAGGGAGGTCTGCTGATCGCGGTAGACTCTGTGATTCGCGTGAACACTTGAAGAGTCCGGAGGGGTATAAGCTTAATATACCGTTGTTATAAAAACTCACTGTTAACTGAGATACTTGTAAGTTATAAACTCTATATGAAATTTAACTAATAATATCCATAGAACCGTTGTGGTGTGCGAAGCGTCAGTGTCATCGTGGGAACTACAGGACACCAGCCCAGCTGAAAGCGTTTCCAGAGTGAACCGTCTGTCATCAATAAGCCACGCCGGACAACTCAACGACACAGCAAAGCCCCCCCCCTTCCTTCTCAGCAACATCATCGTGGGAATCATCACTTATGTAACGTATCACATCATGTGTATGAACAGTGATTAACACTTTATAAGACTATATATCAAACACTACCATTATTATACTTATCAAATATACCATATAAACAATTACATTTGTCTTGTGCAATAAATAATTTTAAACCCTCCAATATAGACTTGTGCTTTAAGATACACATACTACCATATCCTATGCGCCAATAGTTTAGTAATTTGTATTGTCGCAGTATATAAGAAGATGCAATGATTAGCAACGGAAATTTAAATGGCTAATTAATGTTACTGGAAATTTTTATTTGCAGATGTTATACTACCACATACCACCACCACTAGAACTACATAGCTTCATTGCTTTAAAGCAGATATTTATCTCCCTCCCATGAATCTACTGAATTTTATTAAAACACAGCTTCTTTACTAGAGGTGTACATTTTACATTTTGAAATTAAATTTAGAAAGCCTGAAAACTTCGAACGAGAAGCCAATGAACAGATTATTAAAAAACCAAATGCCCAACAAGAACAAATAGTCTACTAGGTTCCCATCCAGTTTCTAATACAGGACTATTACTGTGTGTAAGCAAGAATTTCAGGTATTTTTAGATTTTTAATATTTTACAAATTGAGTGAATATGGAATTGTAATGGGTTTGGTACTCCACCAATAATGATCACGTTTAAAACTACACATGATACAGACTTTTTCTAGCATTAATGCCCTATTTTTACACGGATTGCACTGAAAACTTACAAAATAAATCATAAGTGGTTTCACTTATGACGAAACGACCGGCAGAATGTAGAATTTCTTCTTTATTAACGACAATTTAAATGTCACGTTATGGTATAAAACTGTTAGTCTCTGCCATTACTTTGCTAAGAAAATGGAAATAATGATTTCATTATTTCTTTGTAATCAGATTTTGAGTAATATAAAACATACGTTTAATACAGCGTTTCTCAACCCACTGTTGTGTCTCGGGGGAACGTTTCGTGTGTCGCGAAGTCTGGCTTGACAAAGTTTACACTGCCTTAAAAACCGATTAGCGTTAGTATTAAGTATGTATAGGGCTACATTGTTTATTTGTAAAAGACGGCTTAAGGTATCTGTGTGACAAAAATATAATTATGAACTGGGTGCACACACTTACAAGCAATTCTACTGGCGCTTATGCTTATGGGTGGCCTGAAGTATAAAGTTATTCTAGTTTGGTTTGTGAACATTTTTACGAATGTGATATTAGAAGAGCGGCGTAAATTATTAAACGCCAGGAAAATTGATAGACACGAGCTTTTAATAATATTGGTACTAAACAAGAATGTTTGAGTTTAAGAAATCAGGTTTAGATATAACATTTTCCAGTATTGCCAGGGTAGTACTAGTCATCAGGTACCACATAAAGAACATATAGGAAATAAAATACACGACTAATAATATTGTTACTAAGCAAGATGTTTGTGTTAAAAAAATTAGCTTTAGATCTGCAATATTCCAGTATATAGTATCGCCAGACAGAGGGTTGTTAGGGTGGGGGTGGGCAAGGGGGCAGCCGCCCCGGGCGGCATAGCCAGGAGGGCGGTACAGTGAGCATAGACTTGAAAAAATTGTTTTCAGTTTATAAAACTACAAAAAACGTGTTTCTTTAATCTGACTATTCCTTAAGAACTACATGAATATAAGATTCTCTTAATATAAGATTAAGAACTACAACGAGTTCCAAAGAGTTTATGAAGTTTTTTATTCAAGGAAATCGAACCCTCAGTGTCAAAATATTACAATCAACAAGAAATAAACTTGTGATCATAAAACAGATGTTATTAACAACGAGGCTGTTGATAAATACAGTAAAGTTAAAATGACGTGAATACATTTTTTTTTCATTGTTTGAGACCAACCAGTATGGTCGAACTCGGGCTGTTTTGGAGACAAGCTCCCTTCAGCCGTGTGGGTAAGGAATTTTAGGGTAGACGTACGCCAGCTGACCGGGCCGTTGAGAAGGTGGAGGCACATAGTTGGGAGATTATTGTTTGTGAGTTATATTGTATGCGAGTGTAGTGGGTAGCCATATGCGAGCGGGAGAGGTGGATGGATGTGGCCGTTATAGGTGTTTGGTGGCATCTTTATTCATTCATTTTGCTTTGTTTATTTCTTCTTCGATGTTCTTTTGGGGGGGCGGCCAAGACAGGGACGTGTGACGCAGGTCGCCAGAGCTGTTAGGTGGCGACAGGGTGCCGTCAAGGGAGGCGGAAGGAACAGATTTGAGGATTATAAGCGGGGACGTAAGTATGTGTTTTCATGTGGTGAAACGAAGATAGAGCTTAGAGTTTTAGAGTGTGGGGGAATTTAGCAGTGTGTTAAGTATTTAGGCTGCTTTAGTTTGTTTAGTCGCTACCGCCTGGAAGAAATGAGTCATTAGCGGGGGAATGTTACGCATTGTTTAAGTGTGTCTGTGTCTTTGACGCTGGTGGAGGGGGTGGCGAGGGGGAGAGCCATTGGCTATTGTAAGGAGGCGATTTAGTAAGTAGGAAGGTCTGCTTGTATTGCGGGTGTTTCTATTTATTAAAGGGACTATTGACTGTATGGAAGTGCGGCGGGAAGCTGTTCGGGAATACTTCCAGTTGAGCTTAACGAGGAAGGAATCTAGGTCTGGGAAGCGGGTGTTTAGCGCATACAGGGCTGCGTTGGAGGTCTTCGTGAGGCGTGGTCGGCGGTATATGAGTCTTAAGGCTCGTCGTTCTGTGACTCGGTGGAGATCTAGGTAGGCAGGGGAGGTGGTAAGGAGAGCTGGGTGGGCATACGTGATGATGGGTCGAATACAGGTAGTGTAGATGCGGTCTAGTAAGTCGCTGGAGCAGTGGTTTAGTCGGCTAAGGGTTCTGAGAGAACGGAGGCGGGTACGGGCGATGGTCGTTGTTCTTTTGATATGTGGTCGCCAGGTAAGTTTGGAGTCAAGCGTGACGCCCAGATATAGGCAATCACGCTTCGGGCGTACTGATGATGGGCCTACGCGGACTGGTGTATTATAAAAATGAGTCATGTTGCGTCCAGTAGAGTTGAAAACACAGAGTTGGGTTTTGTCCGCGTTTATATTTATTCGCTAAGTGTTACAGTAGGCGAAGAAAGGCTCGAGGATTTGTTGTAATTTGGTGGTGACTTGCCAGTGTGCGCCTGCTGAAACCCAGTAAGCTGTACGAGTGAATACTTCAAACTGTGAAAGTGTCAAAGTACAGTTATAAGATTCAGTTGGTTCTAGTACCGTGGATGATGTTGGGCTGTACAGTCTTGAAATTGTAGGCGATGAAGGACTGAACAGTACTAGTAGACCATAATATTAATGTAGTCCGTGTTCCCGGTGCTGCTCTACAAGATATGGGAGCTTGGCCAATGAGAAATCTTAATCCTTCTGAGATATAATGGCGAATAAAGGAACAAGTCAGTTGTAGAACAAGGACAGCCAGTTTCCTGAAGATGAAGCTGGACGATCTTTGAACAAGTATTGGTTTGATAAAACCTTGTAAAATGGCGAAAAGGTAAATCGCCCTTGGATGTGCTTTTCTCCAACTAAAAAATCTCTATTTTGTTATGTTGCACTTTATTTACACAAGAAAACTACCAAAGAAGCCATTTCAATAGTAAACATGGGTTTTCATCGTGGAGAAATTTAAATCCCCGTATTCAGGATCACAAAAATGGTCCTGCTCATCGCTTTGCGTTTTTTGAATGGAAGGAATTGGAACGCTGTTTAAACAAATGGGGACCTACTGTTTAAACTTATAGATGACCTACTTCAGAAACAAATGAGTAAAGGCGTTATAACATGGAAAGAAATCTTCAAACCGGTCATTGCCACAGTAGAAACTCTTGCATAACAAAAGTAGAAGAAGGCTCTGATAGGACATCGAGAGTCAATTACTAACGTCCAAATACTGGAAACTGTCTGGCTTTGTTAAAATACTTGGATAAATTTTTAACAAAGTATAAAAATATACGTTGTGCATAACGTGTTAAAATACTTAATTATGCTTTGAAGAAATAAAGCATTGAAACGTCTAGAGACGGTAACGGACAAATTAAAAGTTTGGAGGAATGAGCTGTGTGACAATGTAATTACTAAGGCAGAGCACGTATGTAATGAACGGAGTGTCAACATAACAAAAAGGATAAGAAGGAACCGCAAGGTGCCGCAAGGGAGTATGCAGACGATTCTGCATTAACCGTTTGGCAAGTAATGCGACGTTCTCTAATAGAAATTTGGACAAACTGTCAGTTGAAATTTCAAGCCGTTTCTCTAACATAAAAGAGTTCTTCTGTAAATTTGAGGCGTACGTAAATGATGGGGATATACATTTTAAGGAACAACTTTCCCAAATCAATATTAAGTGCACAGTGCTTGGAAAACTGCATCCACATGACCTAAACAGCGAAAAATTGTTCAGAGACTTGAAAGAAGTCATATTTTCATTTAAAAAGGACAACGTTAACGGAGAACAAAAAGATTTTACACCTCAGGGATCGCTACAATACTTTTCTTCAATGAGATTACAAGCCTATAAAACACTAGAAACAGCTTTAAAAAAGTTTCTTACTTTACCAGTGTCTGTTACTTCTTGTGAAAGATCGTTTAGTAAGCTTTGATTAAATCGTACCTACGATCAACAGTATCTCTAGACAGGGTATCAAATCCAGCGATACTTTCAATAGAAAACGACATTGGTTCGTCTTTAGATTATAGTGATTTAATAACCCACTTTGCAGCAATTAACACCAGAAAAGTTACATTTTAAATTGTCTCGTTTCAAATATTTATTAAATATTAAAAATAAAAATTAAGCGTTTATTAATAGAAGACGGAACCATTAACCTGTAATGGTTAGTGATTTATTTTACTACTTTTAATGTAATTCTTTGCTGAACTTTATGTTTCTTTAGGATACTGTTTTAACGATGCGCTTTAGACCTACAAGGAATTTGAATGTTTATTAGATAATTTTTACGTTATAAATTCTTTATATTGCTACATTTTTTATAGTCTACATTTGTTAATAATAAATGTTAACTGAATACCGGTAAAATTATAATATATATAATTTCTTAATGTTGACTTAACAAATATTGTTAAGACGTTTGCTGGACGTGTTTTCATACAAAAATCTACACATTTGGATTTATTAAATACTTTGTTCACTGGATGAGACTTCATTTTTGCTCTTTTGTCCCCTTTAATTGTGAAGGTGAGGCGGCCGACAATCTCCTTGCCCCGGGCGCCAGAAAGCCTAACTATGCCATTGCGCCAGGATAGTACTAGTCACCAGGTCGCACATAAATAACATATGGGACTAAAACACTTGACACTTTCACTACATACGCGTATTATTATTAGCGTGTCTTATCGCTTAGGTTTGCGAATTCAACAGGTTTGATTTTCTGCGGTGCGGTCATTATACAAGCAGTCCAGACTATCTGTACTGTATTGCACAGTACAGACGAGAAGGTAAGAGAAAATTCCAGTTAGCGGCAGAATAGTCAGGCAGTCTAAAGACGCAGCAGCAGCTACGAGCGCGTTGTATCATCTTGCGCAACAAAATTTGCAATCCTTACGTATCGCTGCACGGTTACTACGCATGTTGTCGTAAGAATATGTAAACTTTATATTAAGCAATCAGCTTAAAATGTTATCAACTTCCAATACGTAGCACACTGTGTTACTAGAAGACTGTAATGGCAATTAAAACAAACTATTAAAAGGGTAGAAAATAATATGCACATTTTAAACTACCAAATGAAATGTAATGTCTAATAAAAACGTTGACTAGGAGATTCCAGTATGGTAGAGGTTTTATAAATTTCCCAATTTTTAAGGAGATGTGACTTCTGTCATCAGGTTACTTATGAAATTAATAGAAGCAATCGTACCACTCAACAGGAGTATATGCTATTTTCGTGTGTTGTAGGATAGTAAGGACCTTATATAAGAGTGACTTAGAACAGGTGTGGTAAAGATAAATCTTTGTCAGACACATGATGTTTTTCCAATTTTTCTTACATGAATCTAAATTTTTCGAAGATTTTACTTCTCTTCTGAACGTCTGAAGTCAATATTTTTGTTAAAAGTTAAAAGAAATTAAAAATTGTGTTGAATGTTATAAATGTAATATCTGTACACTGAAAAGAGAATCTTCTTCATTTCACTTGGTAATTAAATATAAAATAATATTTGTTATAATGATATTTTAGGTTTTATTACTAAGAACAGACAATTAATTAGAACGCATTAAGCAAACTAAATTTTATATAGTTATGTGTTTCAAAGTACAGTCAATATTAAAACACGCATAAACTCAAATAAGCAGAATCCGTAGGAGAAGATAATGTGGGTTGGGCTTCAGCTGACAGAACATCACTTGTGATGTTAAATTTTTGTTATCAGACTATAAAATAAGTTATGTAAAAGTATTTTTATCGCTGAAGTTAATTTAATTTCTTAAGCTGATACCATAAAAACTGGCAGTGGCAGGAAATAATTTATATAGCACAATTATTGATTAACCGAGAAGTAAACTCCTATAGTTTGCAAAGATTGTACCTATGGTAACAGCAGATCTAGTTGCAACCGTTTATAATCATTTCAATCATTGCACTGGCTCTTAGCAAGCAGAGATTGTAAGCTCAGACTTCCAGTAAGCTAAAGATAGGAACATTAATACTTATTATTAGTAAAGTTATTAGAATAGCGCACATAGAAATGTTAGTAACCAATAAAAATTTTGTAAATATTCAAAAGTAATTACCAAGAAAATTTTCTTATTTAATAAAAATAAATAAATGTTACTAAGCCGAAAGTCTTACCTACCGTTGCAGGTAATAGTAGCAGGACTATAACCTAAAATTATGCCTGAACAAAGTAGTGCTGTCTGTATATTTCCGCCAACGATTCAATTATACTGATTTAATTATCTGACAACTTACCGACTGCACTTTATTTACAGTAAGAAAAGAGACAAAATTTTGGACAGCTTAAAAGTGTTGGTTAAAAATTATTTGATCTTAAGTGATTCACGAAGCACAGGCGCACGTACATATATCCACATTTATCACACACATCCATACATTTCAGCGGCTTTTACGAGATGCGTTAGATAAACCGAATTCAAATGGTTAAATTTATTTACAAAGTAAACAATGAAAGGTACGCTGTACTATGTGTGCACACTTCATGACCACATTATTTTGATTCAGTTCAACATACGCGATATTAAACATGTTTTGTACCGTATGTCGCGTTTTAATACACTGTTAAACGACATTTAACGCAAAATGTGTTACCGGGGCTGTTTACAATTATAGTAAGGTATTTTTCCAAATCCCTTGTCAACACTTAAAACATTACAACGGTGATTATCTGTTTGGAGAAAGAGTTCACACCGTATATTTTTTAATAACATTTTTTTAATTGTTGCATAAAGGGCCTGTTCTAATGGTATAGAAAAGATAACATTATTGCCTGAAAGTTTTTTTAGTTATCCGACTACTTTCTTAATAGTTACGCAAACTAGGAGTTAAACATAAACAAAAACAACTACTTTTTCCTATGTTTCAAATACTGATGAGGTAAAATGTTACTTTCAATTATTTTAAATGTCCACGTTCAACCATTATAATTAATATTACACTTTTTCATTCTTATGTATTTATTTTTGTTTTCTTAACAAAATGTATAACAAAAAATGGATGTTTTCGAACTTCGCAAATGGAAAGATATGGAAGTCACATAAAACTGTCTAGTCTAACCTTTTATAATTTGTGTAGGCCTACATTTTCGCCCTTAACGTATCGAAATGTCGAGTAGGTAAATAATCGTGACTGTAATGTGTGCTGATAGTTTTGACAGTGCCCAAAAATTGGTTAAAACATTGGAAATTTTTATAAATAATTATATATTGCATTAAACCATGTATGGAATTTCTGAGTTACTCTAATTGCAAGTATTAGTATCCATGTTTGTTATAGTCAAGTTTAAAGTAATTTCGGTTGTGTACTAAAGGCGGTCACGTATTGCCAATTATCTGGAGTGACGTATTACTTTCACTACGCGTATTACAAAATATGTCGAACTCTTAGTTAATTCAGTGGTATTAAATGGTACTGACAAATTGCGCAACATTAGTAAACGCCGTTTTCGGGCTTTATGTTTATCATGAAAAATGTTGGAATATAAACACCCTATTATTTATTCCCAGGTCAGAAACATTTATGTCATCAAGCCACGTGGTGAAACATTGATACTGGGTACTTTTTGAAATATATTTTTAATGTTTTAATTATAAAATCTCTCTTTCTTTAGTTCAGTTTATTAGGGGAAGACGGGGTAATTCCACGCACCTAAGAGTTATATTATTTGTGCTATAACTGTTCACTAAAAGTCATAATAAAAACATATAAACAAGAGAACAACATATAAATAGTTAATAAAAAATTACGTTTTAATATTTTCACCAGTGATTAAAAGTTTATTACAAATTTATAAAATTGCTGCAATGCGTGGTATTTCCCTCCCCTAGTGGGTAATGATACGCATGGCATGGGGTAATAATACGCACGTTAGAAGAACTCAAATCAGCTTTATTGATAAAAAAAAGTACTTTACATAATAAATTGACATTTTTCTGCATAGTTGGTAATATATCATGTATTTAAATTTAGGCCTAAGGTTTAAAGTAAATCTAGATTTAAAAAATTAATTATTTATAAAGCATAAAATTATGCATAGTATTTACTTATCAGCACAGAGCCTATCATAAATTCTACATGAAAACTAGGTTAAAAATTGTCTTCTTCAAATTAATTATCAAGTTTTATGAATTTTATGGTTTAGACAAAAGATGAATCACAGAAACAATAAATATAAACAAAAAAAATTAACAAAAATGAAACTAACACATGAACCAAACATAGCATGTCATATAAAAGAAACTAACAAACAATGACATCAAATTGTCTATTTATTCAATTATGTCTTACTAGACATCCTTTCTTTGCGTAAACAGTGGTCGCAGGTGTAATTTTCAGCTGTATCCCAGCCACTGCAATCTTCATGTGACCATAAGCTGCACACAACACATCTAAACCACATTTCTCCATCCCGGCCGAACTCCCCACATACAAGACACACATCTTCAACACGTTCTGGGTTAATATCATCTAGCTCATCGTCGTCACACAAATCTTTAACGTCCACAACTTCAGAGCATTCACTGTTGTCACTGTTCTCATAAACTCGCCTTTTTCTCTGTTTACATTTACCTGTATTTGTGAGAAACAATTTTTTAATGACACAAGTCTTTTTTGGCATCCTTTTCCCTAATTTATTCAAGGTTGAAATCCTACTTTCTTTTTTTATTTTGGCAGCGATGAGTTTATCTTTTTCAGGTGTAGCTTTTAAAATTGTACTGCATTGTTTTCGGTTACTAACTTTCATTCTTTTAGGCTGAGGCTTAGGTAAAGGAGAAATATCAGTCACTTTAACTGGTTTTGTGCAGTTTTCTTGGACACGTAATGGCACATTGCTTGTTGATGAACCAGCAATCTGATCATTCTCCCGTATTAATTTCCTATGTTGATGTGAATCACTTTTGTTGCTGTTCTCCGCTTGATCCATTTCTAATTATTCTAGTTCAATGGGCAGAAATTGCTTTGCTGGTGCAAAATCTTGTTCACCAAACTTATCTGGGTTGTAGGGCTGTATACCCGCAGCCCTAAACCCTGAAATTGCATTATCTAGTGTTGCTACCTTTTTGAATGCCCCATTCAACAGCTCGGCTAAATCATAGGGTGTAATCCTCTCCATTACATATGCTCTCAAGTAGAGTTCACACTCTCTGTTAAACGCAGCTTTTAACGGTCCAAAAAATGTCACGTCCATGGGCTGCAATGGATGGGAAGTATGCGGCGGTATGGTTACCATGACAATGCCATGTTTTCGACAATGCTCAAAGATTTCTGTCGAGATATGGCTGCTATGGTTATCCAAAATTAATAAGATCGGATTTTGTGAGCTAGGCTTTGTGTAGCCATGTGTGAGCCATTCGAGGAAAAGTTCCTCGTTGCTCCACCCATTCTTGGAACAACCATAAACAGCACCAATTGGACCTCCTTTTTTTAACTGATCTGACATTCTCTGTCGAGGGTAGATCACAATCGGAGGGATATAGTGACCAACAGCACTAAAAGCGCATATTATTGTAATATTTTTTCCACGCTCCCACGAAACCGTAGCTCCAATCTGTTTAACTCCTTTCGGTCCTAAAATCTTGCCTGGCTTGTGTACCGTTGTGATAGCCGATTCATCTACATTATAAATGCGATTTTCAGTAAAGTTATATTTTTGGAGAAGGGAATTCAGATTTTCAAAGTATTTTTTAACGTCCTCCTCATTAAAAGCTGTTATTCGGTTTATGCTAGTTCGTTCCGGTTCTCGTAGACTAATTCCCTGATGTCTCTTCTTAAACGAAGTTAGCCAATCCCTACCCGCCATTTTAGCTTCATTATCGAAATTGTGAACTACACCATTAGCGACTGCCTACTCAAAAGCTAGTCTTCTAACCTGGCGCCCATTCAACCCATGGAAAAGTAAAGCTAATTTTATTATATGGTCTGTCAACTCTTTTTCTTGCACTTCATTGAAAACTGTCTTTCTTCCGAGTCTCGGGGGTCCCACTTGCCCACTCTTAATTTTTGTTCTCAGGGTAGGTACATGGATTCCAAATCCTCGACTGACTTCTCTAATTTTCCTTCCTGATTTTAAAATCAGGAAGCTATCGCCTGCTTTAGTGTTTCTTCTGTCCATTTTCCTTTTTTGGTTTGTCTTTCATATTTTCGTGGCATCTACAAAAAAAGGGTTTCTAGTAATATTGTAGGCCTATAGACAACTTTAAATTAAAAGAATTTTACAACACACAACGCGAAGGGGAATACCACGCATAGTAGGGTAGTACCACGTATTATGGCGAGCTGCGTACAATTACCCCTCCGACGCCATTCAAACATTTTAGTAACACATCGTTAAAACTACTTGTTGAAATCTAACGAAAACTATGTCACATTATTGGACAATACCTCACTAGTCACAATATACACAATAAGTATAATTATTACTGATAATAGCATAACGTACCTTTAAAGAAGACAGTAGAAAAGTTACATCAAAAACAGAGAGTAAACAATAACTCACGCACTGACCACAAACAACTATCAGAATGGTTGCCGTTGACGTAGTTCCACAGAAGTCCGTAAGAGGAATGCAGCAGCACCTGTCAGTGACATCTCTGGCTTATTTTGACGACGTAACAGAACTGCGTGCCATTACCCACAGCGTGGAATTACCCCTCCCTCCCCTAAATTACTTTAGCAAAAGAAATAATAATTATTTTGTTTCCTTACTGTAATTAGCTGATTTCGTTTGTTTATTGGGTAAGAAAAAAGAATATAACTTACAAAAACTTTTGTTAGCTCCGGTTTTATTGATATACTCTTCTTAGTGTACACAAAATTACAATTTCCAGAACAAGTAATAACATTTTAGTTTATACAATATAAAAAATGAATTTTTTATAAAATGTTTACTTTGTTAAAGAAAAGAAAATTAATTCTTTAAATGTTAATATTGTTACTAAAATTGTTCAATATTACTGTTTTTCTTTATTGTTTTTACGTTTCCGACTGCTTCCTTTTAGCTTGCCGCTTGTGCTCTTGGTCTGGAACATCCGTTGCTAATGTCCAGCAGTAATCTGCAAGCAAGGACACGTCCCATTTGGCCTGATACCTCTTCTCCATGGCGGTGATATCTTGGTGAAATCTTTCACCATGTTCGTCACTTATGTCTCCACAACTGTTAGGGAAGAAATCGAAATGCGATTGGAGGAAATGAATTTTTAAGGACGTATTGCATCCTAACATATGGTATTATTCCCAAAATCTCATTTATATCTTGAACATAGTTTTCAGCTTTTTTCTTGCCTAAAAATCCCTTAACTACTTTTTAAATGCTTCTCAAGCCGCTTTTTGAAGTTGTCATCTTTCATCAGCTTTCTGATTTGAGGGCTAACAAAGGTGCCTTCTTTGACTTTGGCATCACTTAACTGAGGAAATTTTACTCTAAGATATTTAAATCCCTCACCATCTTTAGCCATTGCCTTTACAAAATCCTTTATCAAACCTAATTTGATATGTAAATGAGGTAGTATAATTTTGCTTCTGTCAACGAGAGGATTGTTTTTAAACTTTTTTATCCAGGGCATAGTCTTCTGTTTGGCCATACTTTTATTTTGTAGTGAGACTTCCTAGCACGGCTGTGCTTCCTATCATAAACAATTCCATTGCTTAAGCCTAGATCCTAAGAGCTCGGCTTTGCCTTTAGGGAGGCTTAAATCTTGAACCAGATCGTTTAACTCACCCTGTGTAAGTCTGTGTGGCTCATTCAAATCATTTTGTGGATCAAAGTCGGAATCTTGTGTCGTATTAGGGTCACTTACAACGTCTCTTAATCTGTCTTCGCCATCATCTGGCAGCAGTTGATGATAGTCTTGTGAAGAGTTAGGCACCGGAAGACCATCACCTTTGGGGGGAGGGGACCAATAGTTGATGGAATTTTCGGATATTTTACAGTCCACTTTTTTTTTCTTTCAAATAGCATCCTGTATAGGCGATGTCATGCAAAAATAACAGTCATTGACATGATTTGTTGGTTCTTGCTATATCATCGGTACACCAAATTTCATTGAACGTCTCTTTCTTGTTAACCAGCTACGAAGATTCACTGAACAAAAATTGCAACACAAGTGAGGCACCCATAACTTTTCTTGATCCCCTACCTTGATTCTAAAGTAATGAAATTAAGCTGTTTTTACTATCTTTGTTATAGGCCGTTTCTGAGCAGAAAATGTCACTTCACCGCATACATAGCAAAGCTGGCAGCACTATTAACACATTTGCGAGACATTTTCAGTTTCTAGACACAATATAAGAAAAGAAAAAATATCACTAACACTCACTAACCTTATGATATGATACTGAATACGATGACTTTCTGTAATGCAGAGTTGCTGACAACGAATCGTGGTCTTAATATTTTTAACCAGAAATTCAACGAGCAAGCAACGAACGCTAACATTGAAAGTCACAGGAAAATTTTGCGCAACTCCGTCGGCGGGCATTGTGATATTCACGCTTTCCTGGAGTCGAAAGGCATGAACACTTATATTATCCAGATATATAGTTTCCAGTTGTAAGTCTAAAAAATTACATGTCCAGTGGATCAACAGTGTACAGTGAGTCGCATTACAATCTCCATCAGAGCATCTGAATCTCACAATGAATAATGAGAACGTCGTGGTTTTTGTTCAGTTCTGGAATTCTGATACAGGCTGGTTACGAGCGGACTCACGTATCTCGCACCTTATGTCTCCACTTTCATCATTCCTATCGACCATAACAACGCTTATCTAAGCTCTAGCGGGCCAAACCACGGTGCCATAGAGTCGTGTATGAAACTGGCGTTCATCGGTCCCTGGACTGTACAACGATCACAAACCATGGCGCAAGCCGCCCGGTGCATCTTTTGTCTGTCTCTAAGCTGATAATGTGCGGGTGCTGTCACTACGCATATATATTGGAATATTGTTTCTTTAAAGTATAGCAACAACAAAAAACTACTTGGAGGAATACAAATTTTTAATTTGAAATATCAAAATTAACTTGAAATATTCAAAATAAACGTTTATAATTTTTGTCAGTATTAAGTTATTTATTCATTACAATTTACAGTACCAATGTATACGTTTACTCACCTCTTCCTAATGTTTTAAGTATTTAGTATATATGTAACGAATGTAATAAATTAGTTTAACGTTTTGGATTTTAGTAAATATAAAGACTTATCTTAATAACATGAACCTAATTTTTTATATAACTCTACACATACGTATGCAGAAAACAAGAGGTTTTTGGTTTACGAATTTTCAATTCTATACTCTAATATTTTGCACTAACCGAGCTTATTAACTGCTGCTTGAAGTATGATATTTAAAGTGAACTTTATTTAATATAATATGTTAAATGCTATATTTAATGAAATATGTTAAATGCTACAACTTTTCTACAAAAACAAATGTTTATTTTATTTAGAATTTTTCCTATTAAAAAAGCAAAATAGTGTTAGCTGTACATAACTAACATAAAGAACATTTAATAAAATTTATAAATTCATATATGATAGTGTTCTTAATGTCAAATCTTATTTGAAACACTTATTGAAACACACTTTATGAAGATAAAAGTAATCCCATAAAAATGTATGAAATGAAAACATATGATAATTTTTAATCCTTAATATATTTCATTTTACTATTTACGTATTTTCAGAGTACGTCTTGTTTGCGTTTTTTTCGTACTTTTCTAAGATCGGAGATCATCTTATCTCTGATTTGATTTTCCAGGTGTTAGGCAGTAGTCCGTGATTAAGTGTGTCTCCAGTCAAAGAACTGGACTAGATGTACGGTAGTTTCTTCACTAGATATAGTCTCGGCTAGATCTAAGTCACCTTTAGACTCTTTCGTAATATTTACAGAAGTAAAGTACAAAAAGATTGCTGGTTAAGTCATTTGTACTAATTTTCGGAGTTTCTTACTTGCCTGAATCTTGGTCAATTATATGGCATATTTGTAGTCTTTGTAGTCAGCAGAAAAAGTCTTAAGAAAATGGACTTGGTTGCCCCTTTCTCTTTAATTATTGGTATCTGAAACTCACTCTCTCTCTCTCTCTCTCTCTCTCTCTCTCTCTCTCTCTTTCCCTCCCTTTCTACAAATATATAAATTAAAATTTTCAAAGAGAATAAAACAATATTCTATAAAAATCTTGAAACACCAATTACCAACAAACTGTAAGTGAACGTGGAAGATCTGCTTCCCTCCGGTGACCACACACGCATACGCAAACGTAAGGGACAATGAAATTGAGAGATAAATGAGTGGGAAAGCTACGTGTCAAACAGTGAAGTAGGGTGCGCCAGACTATTTATTATTGCTCGTACGTCTTTGTTGGTCAGTGTACTCGTGTCAGTGAACAGCCCTCTGGCTTATCACTGTTGTCTACAGTGAACGTGACGGGAATATACTGTATGCAGAATGTAGTAAGTCAGCTTATTGGAATCTCATGTCAATGAAATATTGAAGTTTTATAATTTGTTTTCGTAGAATATGCTTCGCACACTTTCATCTTATTCTCCTTAATAAACTTGTATAAAAAAGTGTTTTTTATGTCTGTAGGAATTCATATCCGTTGAGTTCAATTTGTAAAAATAAAAAATGTCTGTAATAACTAAACTAGATAATGTATCTCAATGTGTGTGTGTGTGTGTGTGTGTGTGTGTGTGTGTGTGTGTGTGTGTGTGTGTAATTTCTCGTTGATATCGAGTTCTTGTCGTTAAAAAATGCAGTTTTTATGCGACGTTTCGAGATTTATTTTACCTCATACTCATGCCTAGAACGCAAAATATAAAGTACTATAATTATAATGATATTTCTAATTGTAGTATATAAGTGGTATTATTTAACAATGGTGTTCTGTTGTATAGAATAACTAAGACTACTTAGACATATTGTTGTGAGCCACAGACACACACATTACATAACACTATACACTATACTAAGATACAAATACATTTTGATACATATCAATTACATTTCATTCGAATTTGAATACTGTATAGTGACAGTGTGGATCTATTAGGTGACTGGAGAGGGTGCGGACGCACAAAATAAAGAATTTTTACGTATAACGGTACCAGTGGAGGAGGGGGTTGATGGGGTTGTTGGGTTGTCATATCTATATTTAATGTTTGTTTTCTGAGACTGTATAAGGTTTGAATAACACTTACTGATTCTCTATACGTCGTTTTTGTTTATGGAATTTTGCATCTTTCTTTCGATAGTTATCATTTCAAGGAACTGTCGTTTGAAATGATTAGTTTCTGTACGCATTATTTTTACTTTGTCAAACTGGAAGGTGTTGTGTTAAAGCTGTTGACTCGTGTCTATTAGTTTCTATTTCATCACAGCTGTATTTGTGTTGATATTCTTTTTAAATACTGTTCCAAGCATTCATATTATATTTGGCTGCAGTTTTTATAAAGAACGGTATTTAAAAAGAGGAACAGTAATATGATTTAATCTTAAAATTTATCTGAAATACAAAAAGATAATATGTGAATAAAACATATAAAACTCTTGAATATGACAAAGTAATTAGGTATATAATTACTTTTATATAATTAAGTAATTAGTGACATGAATATGCTGCCACAAAATATTAGAAAATCGTGATGAATATTTTGATACTGTGGGAGATTGTGTTTTACATTTGGGACACTTTAGCTAAATATATTGATTTTTTGTACACAGTCTGTAACAAGACAATAAATTGTACGAAGCTAAACACGTCTGACTCTTACTCAACGAACGTGCTCCTATTCATCGGGCACATGCTAAGAATTGTCACGTACACATGGATACGACAGTACTTGAACGTTTTACGTTATAACGCTAAAATAGAAACGAAATTTTAAGAGAGGACTACGTGTCAACGATCGACATGACAGTGATGTATGAAGAGACACTTAGAGAGGATGTATGTACAAAGGAGTGTAATTGTCTTCAACGTCGACCTACATGTATTATGGACGCACCATAAATCTAGAATAGCAAATGTACGCTTGGAGAAAACTAAGGGTAGTCTTACTAAAGTAAATACAAAAACGCCAGAAAGAATGACGCCTATTGTCCGAGGAGACTACACCCGAGGTGACTAAACTCATTAACTGAGCAAACTGACGCTTGGACAAAAGAGGTGAGTGAACGCTAACTTAACAGCTGTACGACAGAGACAACGAACGGGTGCTCTTACTGAAAGGCAACACAAAAAGCCATAGGGGAAGACAATGCTAAGATACCAAGAAGGCCACACGACAGAGGTAAATGAACGAAATAGAGGAGCAGCTGTAAGATGGTTTGCTAAGATGCATACAAAAAAACCCGGAGAGAATTGGTAATCGTATTGTCCGAGAAAGGCTACTATAAGGGTGACGCACTAATTGAGCAGAGCAGCTGTTGGCAGAGTAATTGTTAAGGATTGTCTTTGTTAAAGGCTTGAAGAAACGACAGAGAGATTTACGATCATGGGAATCGGACATACCGATGGCAAAAGGTAGATGAACCCAGGATAAGAAATAGTTGGGAACAGAGGGTCCTATCAGAAACGACCTTTTGGAAGTAGGTGGTTCTTAGGAACAGAATTTACTAAGTGTAGGGAGAAAAGAACCAATTAGAAAAGGGCAGATTGAAAATCAGAAAACTAGTGGGGAAATACGCGGGTTGAATATATACAAGCAACTGAGACGCGATCGGGGAGTCTTTATAAAATTTTCGAGAGAGTCGGAGGTGGAGTTCGTAGCGTATTATTTTAAAAGAGACTTTGTTAATTTTACGAAAGTATGAAAGTTTTCTAGAGTCTAGAGTCGAGTCGAGACGAAGTCTTACTTAAACTTCATGGAGTCGAGAATTACGAAATGTTACGAAAATTCGATGTTAAAAGTTCGGAGAGCTTTACTTAAAATCACGTATGATTATAATGAATAACAATCTGTGAAGCGAGAACTGGAGTTTATTAGTTAATAACTCGTCAAAACAAAAGACCGAATCTTATCATGTATCACGAACGATATAGCTGTTGAAACGGAATGAGTCGTTACGAGGTATTAGTGAATGTAACCGAAGTAAATAGTAAACAATAATTACACTAAATTTAAAATTAGGGATTACCGGTTATCAATAGAAGGAGTGAAATAATGAAAGTGTATATGTGCCAAATACTACAAGAAAGAGTTACATTGTTATGCACGCAAATGATCCTGTGTTCAACGCAGTCGACGGAGCATCTACATCTCCATTGGCTGATTTAAGGGACCAAAAAGGAGATCACATCATGACAACGCGCCGTAGAATGGATATGTCATACCAATAGTAACAAATTTATGTATTAATTTTATTTTACGAAATCACCTGTCTGTCACTCTAAAAGAATTCACGTAGAGAATTTTATACGATGGAATGTCCTCATTCAAAACTTACATACAAATTTTAAAGTAAAAATGTTAGAATATAAAGAGAATTAAGTACATTTCATATTTAAATTAATCCATTTAAAATAATATGTTGTAATGAAATAAGTAATTAGATTAAGAATTAATCCATGTTTTATAAAACTCTAAAGAGGTACTGAGATATTAAGAGATATTGAGATATTAAGAGATACTGAGATATTAAGAGATATTGGGAGAGTAGTTTTATAATTCTTTATTGATAGAAATCATGTACTAAAATAATTATTGATAATCATATGTTACGAAGAATAGAAAAATGATACTAATAACAGTAATCGTTAAACGTCATAAATTTAATGGTAGACAGATAAACACGTCTTGTTTGTTTATTGCAGATAAAACCCTATGAAATTAATCACTAGAAGTAGTTTTCAACAACTTCTGAGTAAATATTGAATACTAGAGTAACATTTGATTGCATAACTGCTAATATATAAATTATTACCAATTAAAACCCTGAGAAAGTAAGCAATAAAATAAGAGTAGCAATTGGCGCTCCACCGCGGGGAGTAAACGGGTACAACTCGTTTAGCAGTCAAAACGTAAATCGTCAATCGCTATCAATAAAATAATACGTAACTTACCATATCTATTTCATAATACTTGGTGTAGGGTAAGGTTTAAATTGTGTGATAAAAACATTATAACGTCTTTATAATACCTATAACCGTTACGATATTTGATACGCAAAAGTTGGCCGTTTGAAGTTGATGTGTCTTTTCTTTCTTTATTCAACACATAAAACTGGAAATAATCGAATAATTTACGTTTTTAATAACCTCCAAACTCTTTGCATATTTACAGAGGGAAACATATAACTATATTATATCTATTATTAATTCAATGACTCAACTTTTAAATAAGAATTAATATAGGTTTCAATAGATCGTGTCATTTTGTTGGTTATAGCAAAGAGATTTAAATTTGTTTTTTGAAAAACGATAGCTGTTACAGTGCAATTAAAATGACCTAAATCGTTTTGAATTTTTTTTACTCTTTTTTTGTATTACACAGGAATTCGATTTAACATACACAGTGTAACGTTACATATAATCAACCCAATACCAACATAAAACAAACTGATTATAAACAATCCAAAGCAAAACAAACAACAAAATGGGAACATTAAAAAAGAACATAGGACGAATAGTGACTAATATAAGGGAATGAAAGAAATTTTTAATAACAAATAAGGTATTACAGAAGAAATAAAAACACACGACTAAAGACAAGACAACGTTGACCCAAATACCCAATAGATCAGACAGTGAGAAGAAGGCAGCAACACCCATAACAAGAAGAGATTTATTAAGGATGATAATAGAATCAGTGGGACTAGGGGAAACAAAACGAATTCAACTACAAAAAGAAATAAACAAGGACAAGAATAAAATAAATAATAAGAATAAATTATTGATAATGGTGGAGAAAACAGAAGTAATTTAAAAGCTGAATTAAAACCCTATGACAGACTTATTAAAACTTTGTAGACTTGACACTGACATCAAACTATTAATAAACTAACTTCAATGACTTGACAATATAACCAGAACTCAAAGGTAAAACAATGATGATAGGAAAATAAAGGGAAGAGTGAATAAAAAAATTGTAAATGTATAAATTATGAATGTGTAATGATAACAACTAAATGATGTACAATAGACTAGTTCAATATGTAAGGTAGATATAAAATTATAAGAGAAAACTATGAGTCAACAACAATAGTTGAGACTAACATTGTATAGAATAATACATGTAAAGAATTCAGTGCAATATGTAAAAACATTTAAAGTACAACCATTGTTATGAAGACTAGGTGGGGACACAACCTAATACTAACCAGCAAGTTTCAAATAGAACTGCCCGAAACAATAACAGGAGTGTTTTTTACTTCATGTTCCTTAAGAAAATAGAAGTATGGTGATGGCAAAAAAAAATCGTGTTCGAGATTATTGCAGATTCTGATCATACTACACTCAAAACATGAAAAAAAGTCGTTTTCGAAAAGTGTCTGTGTGTGTGTCTGTGTGTCTATCTGTCTATCTTTAGATTTTTTTTTTTGGCAAACGATAACAACCGCAAATTCAAACAGAATCAAATAATTTTTTGCATACAGCCCTGATTTGTAGAGTACTCACGACATATTGTTTTTGGTGAAGATCGGTTGAGGGAAAGGAGTAGTTTACCTGCAACGTTTTTTTTTATCAAGGGTAATTTTGTTTATTTGGCAAACGATAACAGCCGCAAATTCGAACAGAATCAAATAATGTTTCGCATACAGCCCTAAATTGTAGAGTTCTCAAGATCTGTTGATTTGGTAAAGATCGGTTTAGGGAAAGGGGTAGTTTACCTGCAACGTTTTATGCTTTAACAAGGGTATTTTTTATGGCAAACGATAACAGCCGCAAATTCAAACATAATCAAATAATGTTTTGCATACTGCCCTGAATTGTAGAGTTCTTAAGACCTTTCGTTTTTGGTGAAGATCGGTTAAGGGAAAGGGGTAGTTTACCAGCAACGTTTTATGTTTTAAAATTGTATTTTATATGGCAAACGATAAGAGCCGCAAATTCAAACAGAATCATATACGTTTTTGCAAACAGACCTGATTTATTGAGTACTAAATACCTATTGTTTTTGGTGAAGATCGTTTAAGGGAAAGGGGTAGTTTACCAGCCACGTTTTTTGTTTTATCAAGGGTATTTTGTATGGCAAAGGATAACAGCCGCAAATTCAAACAGAATCATATAATATTTTGCATACAGCCCTGCATTGTAGAGTTCTCAAGACATGTCGTTTTGGTGAAGATCGGTTAAGGGAAAGGGGTAGTTTACCAGCAACGGTTTTTTATCAAGTGTAATTTTTTTTTTTATGGTAAACGATAACAGCCGCAAATTCAAACAGAATCAAATGATGTTTTGCATACAGCCCCGTATTGTAGAGTTCTCAATACCTCTTGGTGTTGGTGAAGATCGGTTAAGGGGAAGGGGTAGTTTACCTGCAACGTTTTATGTTTTAAAAGGGTATTTTCTATGGTAAACGATAAGAGCCGCAAATTCAAACAAAATCAAATAGGTTTTTGCATACAGCCCTGATTTGTTGAGTACTAAAGATCTATTGTTTTTGGTGAAGATCGTTTAAGGGAAAGGTTAGTTTACCTGCCACGTTTTTTGTTTTATCGAGGGTATTTTATATGGCAAACGATAACAGCCGCAAATTCAAACAGAATCATATAATATTTTGCATACAGCATTGGAATGTAGAGTTCTCAAGACTTGTTGGTTTTGGTGAAGATCGGTTAAGGGAATAGGGTAGTTTACCGGCAACATTTTATGTTTTATCAAGGGTAATTTTTTTTATGACGAACGATAACTGCCCTACATTAAAACAGAATCAACTACTCTTCTGCATACCTTTTTGAATTATACAGAACTCAAGGTCTGTTGATTTAGTTGAAGATCGGTTAAGGGAAAGGGGTAGTTTACCAGCAACGTTTTATATTTTAACAAGGGTATTTTTTCTATGACGTACGATAACTGCCGTAAATTCAAAGAGAATCAAATAATGTTTTGCATACAGCCGTGAATTGTAGAGTTCTCAAGACCTATTGTTTTTGATGAAGATCGGTTAATGGAATAGGATAGTTTACCAGCAACGTTTTATGTTTTATCAAGGGTGTTTTTTATGGCAAACGATAAGAGCCGCAAATTCAAACAGAATCAAATAATTGTTTGCATACAGGCCTGAATTGTAGAGTTCTCAATACCTATTGGTGTTGGTGAAGATCGGTTAAGGGAAAGGGGTAGTTTACCAGCTACATTTTATGTTTTAACAAGGGTAATTGTTTATATGACGAACGATAACTGCCGTAAATTCAAACACAATCAACTAGGTTTTTGCATACCTTTTTGAACTAATGAGAACTCAAGGTCTGTTGATTTTGTTGAAG
Source organism: Magicicada septendecula (assembly GCA_034769895.1). Classification (NCBI taxonomy): domain Eukaryota; kingdom Metazoa; phylum Arthropoda; class Insecta; order Hemiptera; family Cicadidae; genus Magicicada; species Magicicada septendecula. The sequence continues at coordinate 284,627,638 of CM068374.1, read as the reverse complement.
ATCGGTTAAGGGAAGGGGTAGTTTATCAGCAACGTTTTATGTTTTAAAAAGGGTAATTTTTTTTATGACGGACGATAACTGCCGAAAATTCAAAGAGAATCAAATAATTTTTTGCACCCTTTCCTGAGTTGCAGAGAGCTCAACGTCTGTTGATTTTAGTGAAGATCGGTTAAGGGAAAGGGGTAGTTTACCTGCAACATTTTCTGATTTAACAAGAGTAAAGTACTTAATTTTTATTAATAAAATATCCTGATAAGAAGCTCATAGTAATCCACTGTAGAAACGTAGATGAAATATCTATAAATGAAGAGGTTAGGTGACCGGGGTAGGGGTAATTTTCTGTTATTAATAATTATAGTTGAAGGTGGAGGGGAGAATTTTTATATGTGTACTACGTTATCGGCAACAAAGAAGTAGTTTTTTGTTAAAATTGCTTCCCGGGCTTTTTAGCCGTAGTCCAATGTTTTCTGCAAAACCAGACTTTTCGGCAGTGCCATCGACTGCCATCATCGGTGAAAATCGAGTGTGAATCCGTGAGGTGGTATACGTTAGTGACCACAGTACTGTGGTTAATGCGGAAGCTATAAGTAGAAAGACGTAGTTTCTATGGAAATATTTCATTTCGAATACGATTTTAAATATAAATCTTAGAACATGGAAGTCATGTATGGTTCTCCATACCGATATTTTGACTAGAGTGTATTATAATATAAGCAAACTAGAGACTATAAGGAGCATTCCATTAACAAAAATAATTATATTGAAAGACTGGTATACATTAGAAATGTAAAATAACATGCTCAAGAGGTACAGCATAGTGTTGGCACCTTGAACAATAAAAATAACATATAAAATGATAATAAAAGAAAAGGGACTAATGTCATTATGATAACTGAGATGTAATACTACTAATGTAAGGCAACTCAATGATTATTGCCATGAATTTAATACTAATGATGTAAATTATAGACCGGTGCTATGCTACGGGTGTGAGGCATGGGCAATCACACAGAAAACAGTCGACATAGTAGACACCTTTGAACGGAAAATCCTCAGACGCATTATAGGCCCAATACAAGAAAATGGCTCATGGAGACTGAGATACAACAACGAACTGTACCAAATATATAAAGAGATACCAGTCTCAAAATTTATAAGAATTCAAAGATTGCGTTGAGCCGGACATGTTATGAGAATGGAGGGTGGCAGGAACCCTAAGAGGGCTTTGCTGGGTACATGGGAGGGAACGAGACCTAGAGGTAGACCGAGGAAGAGGTGGGAAGATGGCGTTGCAGAGGACGCGAGAGACATGGGGATAAGAAACTGGAGGAGGGTTGCAGTGGATAGAGTGGATTGGAGGCGGAGATTGGTGGAGGCCAGGGCCCGACTTGGGCTGTAGCGCCATAGGAGAGAGAGAGATGTAAATTATATGTAACTTATATGTGAAACTAGATGCAGGAAGTATTAGGTATTTACCAACAAATGTCAGAATACCAGAGCAGACCAAAACACTGCCAAACTTTATCGATACTATAATAATCACTATGTAAAATAGATGTAATCAAAAGACGAAAATATAATGTAAAATAAGAAGAAAAAGTAAATCTCAAAGATACTGAAGGATAGGCTGAAGAAAAGTATAAATACAATTAAAATAAGAGAATACTGGCTAATACTGAGGTAATCAGAAGTTCTGATGATTAATTCAGTATAGATAGGCCACAGCAAAGATGGTTTAGAAACCAACACTATTATAAAATGAATAAAAACAATTAGCAATGCCATAGACCAGGTGTCTAGCCAAAAGAAATAGAATTGTTATGGATAGTAATTAAGTAATTATATAAAATAATACTGAACAATAATTATAAGATATCACAGAGAACAAAAGTGAGTAATAATAATACATTAAATGTAAGAATTATTATTATACAGAAAGGGATAAAGACATTGTAAAAAATATTGAGGTAGGCCTAAATTACCATAGACGATTTTTAACAAATTACCACCTTAAATTTTAATGAGAAGGGGTAATAAGTGATAAGGAAGTAGTAATGATAAAAGTTTATCAGAATTGAACATAATAAAATAAAATAAAATAGAAAATAAGATATGTAAATAGATAATAAAAAATAGTAATAAGTTTATTTCGTTAATCATTATCACAGTTATACGGTGTGGGTAACCGAAATACTCGTGTTAAAAAGACAGAAGCAATGGGAGTAATGTAAAGATGATTAGAGTACTTATAAGCGAACAATTTGAATTACAAGGAATTAATTATTTACAACCCCGTGGGCTTACAATTGGGAACCGAATTTTGATAATCTCAAACCCAGCGAGATGACGCCAAGAACGCGTCTATTTTGCCGAATAATACCGAAAGTACACGGAAATTGAAAAAACTGACCAATCAGAGGTCATTGTTAATTATTAGGTACCTAGATTTTGACACAGGTAAGATAGTCAGTTCATCTAGAGGCATCGACGAGAGATCCTCGCAGGTCACCGTAACCAACAATGCAGAATTGATAGTCGACAGCTGATCAAAAGCGTCTTTAACCTCGAATAGCGAAGTTGAGGTTAGGTCGAATGTAAACAAAATGAAAGTATTTTTATATCAGTGTTATAATCCGGAGTACGTTCGCATAGGTAGTGAATGATTAAGAGTTATTAAGTATGATTTATTAAAATAAAGAATTGTAATAGTGATACTATCAGAACGACCTCGAACGCAAGTATAAGTGACGATTACTAAATATTCAAATAGTAATAAATTTTCAAGGACGCTATTAGCGAAATTGAGTAACAATATTATGTCAACTTAAATCCAACCAAGCTTGGAAACAATAATTAAATTATAAATTCAATTAATTATTATTGAAGGAATTAAGAACAAAGACAATTGACTTTAGGCATTTAAGGGACTCGAATGTTTTATTAAATAATAGTAATAGTAAGAGAAGGAATTTGATGATAGGTGTAATTAACAAGTTTTAAGAGTAACCAGAGCTATTAAGCGAATTAAAAAAGAAAAAAGTGAATTAATCATAACCAAACTTTATTTTTTAGAATTAACTTGATGGACATACCGAGATAGGATGCATCAACCAATTAACGATAAACGTTAAAACTTTGACCTATCATATGTTAATTATTATGTATTGTGTTTAAAGTTAAGATTGTTACAAAATATTTAATAAGGTTCAACCCTATTAGTGAGGAATATCCAAATACCTGTAAACTTTGTGTTATCCAATTTAAGGAAGCAGATAATGAATATTGTCACTAAATTGCATTCCTAACCGTATTGTACGGATGTTTTAATGTTTTTAAAGAGGTATTAATAATTTAAAGATGATTGATTAGTGTTCCAATGAACTAGTTTTAACCTCAAATATCAACAAAAATCACATGTTCACTTTTTATGTTATTCGTTAAGAAATTTTAATAATGTTATCACTCTCCTACTACTAATAATGAGAGTAGTACATTGCTTTAGTTTTGTTTGTCTCTTGGCAGTCTCAAAGAACCTACTTTATTTATTAAATAATTCAACAAAATTCTGAGCGTCCAAGGTGGCGATCAGTTTGAGTCAGACTTGTAATACTGAGATATGATAATTATAAAGAGTCTATCAGTAAACTTGAATTAAAGGAAAAATAAATAAAATTATTGTAATTTAACCATAATTCAAAAATGAGTTCGAAGAATAAAAATAATTTGTACTCCATCCAAGAGTTTTGACTAATTATTTCGGTTAGACTTAGACGCTACAGTTTAGGTAGACAGCATCAACGGTTGGCAGCAGTGGTGGCGGTAATAAGTGGGTTTAAATAATTTTAAACTTTCTGACCATCAATACCAATCATCTTTGCTATTAGAGCACTACTACAAGTAAGTGACTGTATAACTCGACTAACTTCTATTTTCAGTGAGAAGGCACATTAATAGGTTCGTCTTAGGCAACGAGAGAGCGTCGAAAATCAAATACGAACTCAGTGAACCCGAACACTGACATAAACTACTTTATTTCATTTACCCACTTACCAAATCAACTATCCCAAGTTTAAAGATTTTTAAATATTCAAAACATCAATAATAATAAAACTTTTAAACCGAGGCATACTCGTTCGCTTACAACAGGAATGGTTAAAACTTAAAAGTAAAAAATTTACGATATAAATTAAGTTTTTTAAAACAGATGTAATGAGCAGATAACGATAAAAAATGCCAACAGAACATTTACTTAGTTATAACTATGGCCGCACCGATTCTGGCCGTAAATACTTTGGGACGTGCAAGTAAATCGGAGCAAATAATATTCTTCACACTGCTACGAGAACAAAAATACAAGTAGTTCTAGTTATACCAGTTGTCTATTACATGCTTTGATACTATATATAAGGATTCATAGCAGTCACCAGTTTAATGACAGTGGCTAGTAACATAAACGCACTTGAACAGTTATACACTTAATACTTATACTATTACGTATTAGTAATAGTTCTGAATTGAACGTATTATCTGAAACAGGATGAACGCAGACAATCGCACTATCTCTGCGGCCTGGACTTGGATGTGTCAGAACACAAAACTGCATTATGATCGTTTTCTATTCACAGAATAGGTAATATATATAGTGATGCTGGGGAAAACGGTCAATGTCTCGTAATTTGCAGGTGGTATATCATTACAAACAATTATAAAATGATGTTATAATATGATTAAAAAATGCTTCTCTTTTTAAAATCCTGATGTAATTTTGGGGGGAAAAGTATTCATTTGTTAATTACAAAAAACATAATATAAGATTAAACTTATATATCTCTTTTATTATAGCAAAGTACTTTACATTACGCACGACATGATGCAACTAGGTAGTTGTGTCACCTTGCAGGTTTGTGGCAAGAGTCACATATTCGACACATGTTATGTGCACCACATTAAAATTTAATAAGTAACAATGTAGAATCATTTCAGAAAATATCTTATGAATTAGTTTATCACAAGGCCACAGTTTGTGTGTGTCATAAACAAAAACAAAAAAAATTACAGATATATAAACGCTTCGGAGATTATTTCTAAAGACATCCTATAGTTTAGCATTGCAAAAAAGATTGCCAAATACTAAACAAATGAGCAAAAAAATGTAAAATATTTCAATATATTAAAAATAAGTAAACATAAAATATTAAGCTATTGATGTACAACATGAACAAGTTAGTGGTAAAAATTCAGAGCGAATAAAAGAAATTTAAACAAAAAAAAAAAAAAGAATGACTGGCATTCTACTTGCAAAAACACATGAATATAGTACTTTTAGAGAAATTATACAGATACTAGTAAATCAAAACAGACGCTTTACAAAGGACTGAATAACTAAAAGGAAGTATTGTTCAGTATCTGCCTTACCGTAAGCCTCGAGCTTACGACTACGACAAAGTTACACGTTAATAGCAGACGCTTAGTAGATAGCTAGAGATAATTAACTGGCAGTCTTACTTTGTTGTGTCTATTTCACTAACAAGTTGTATGTTTTTTCTCTGTGCAACAGATAATGAGGAATACGATTTTTTTCTCGACTTTATTGTTGTTTTTACTTTAATGGAATGTTTTTTTGAAAATTTTACTTATTCCACTTATATATTGATTATTACTAGAACGTTTCATAGGAACGCTTAGTACTACCATAAATTACGTGACCCAAATATTAGTGCACTAAATACTTATAGGAAGGGCTGTGAGAACTAGCATCAGTGTGGTGGTTTTTGCCGGTTCTGTCCAGAGTAGAGGTAAGTGAGGTAAGTAATGTAAGTAGAGGTCCTTCTTTTTGTATAACTGTGTTTAGATTTGTAGATTGTTGGTTGTTTACTCTTTTGATAGTTCACGTTTGTTAGTAAACGAAACTCAGGCAGGCCTAAGTCTGTAGGTAATGTACTAGCTTTACACTGAAGACGGATTTGTTATTATCCGAAATGTATGAAAAATTCTAACGATGGCAATAGTCTGATTTAACCCTTTTCTGATAATACTCGCGTTCCATCGAAATTCAGGTTGAAGGTTCGCATTTAAGCCATGAGCACACACACACACACGCGCACACACACACATATACACTCTGCTACTATTGTCGGCTGTACTGTTGACGGAACTCAAACAAAACCCTCAATTAGTAATTAATTTTTATTTTAGAGAATGTACAATAGATTCTCAAACTCAGGGGATGTAGCACATGAAATGCAAAAAATTTACAAACAATTACAATTTTGTGTGTGTTTAAATTACAATTACAAATTATTAATGTTCAATTTATTGAAAATATTTTAAAAGCAACCAAGCCGAGCAGCTATTTTATAATCGATTTCTGTGACTCCATTTTAGGAACACTCAATGAAATAGCCAATGACAAAAAAGACGCTAAAACAAAAATTCTTTTCAATGACAGTTTGATTGTGAATGTTTATTTTGTATGGCTTTGTTTTGAAACTAACACTATTAATGTCGTTTAAAAACGTATACGGTTTAAAGTGTACGTCTTTTCAGATTTAGTACTTAGTTATGCAGACAAAATATCAGACTCCACGATGCACTCTGTTTGTAATGTATTTAAGGTTACCTGCTTATCTCGAATGAATACTATATGTCTGACATATAATATAACTCTTTACTTGGTACTATTTTGTATACTTTGTAATATCAGCAAGTCGTTTATTTCTCCCTAGGCTTTCGGTTGTACGTTCGAAGTTATAGTTTGTCTTGAAAAATAATCTCTTGGTATGATGTTAATGATATTCTTTTTGTAACTTATTTTATTTTTACTTTTTAAACAGTATTAGGCCTATTTATTATTCACTAGGACCACTTATTTATTTTTGGTTCTGTTTACCAATTGACATTGTTTAGCAATTAATCTCGACCTCATTTCTCTTCCAGCCTTCGATCTGATCGTTCCACTGGTCTGACGGCCCACGATGTGTGTAGCTTGTCTTTATGTGCAGCTGTAATCTCGTAAAGACGTTCAGGTTTGTGTTCACTTAATTATGTTATTATTTTATTTCGTATCGGCCATCTAGGGACCACATGCCAATTTCAATTCTTTACTCTTTGTTCTTTCCTTTTCCAATACTCTTTCATCTTCTCACTGTGTCTCCTCTTCCTGTCTTCAGTCCACTTTGAACCTGGGTTTTTCTCTCTCCTACCCTGGACGTCCTCCATTTTTAACAAATTTGCCCGAAAACGTCTCCCTCAATTGTTTCTTCTGCATGTATATTATTTTTCCTAAATCCTTTTGGACTTCTTTAATCCAACTTGATGTTGACTTCTTCCCCCACAGATATTTGAAGATTCGTTTTGTTAACCTATTTGTCGTCCATTCTATATAAATGTCCAAAAAACAATAGTCTTCTTTTTCTCATTGTTTCTGTTATATTTTCTATACTTTGATATATTTCATCATTACTTCTTAATTTCCAACCTTCTGAAGTTTTTCGTGGGCCTAATATTTTCCTAATAATTCGTCTTTCCAAAATTTCTAATTTGTCTATATTATAATTCAATGCTAGACATTCACTTGCATTTAGGCATTCTGGCTTCACTACTTTACTGTAATGCCTTATTTTCGCATTTTGAGATATGCACTGTTTATTGTAAATATCGTTAGTTATACCATATGCCCGTTCCATCTTATGAATCCTTTCTTCTATAGCAGATTTTTCCAAGCCATTCTCTTGAATTATCTCTCCTAAATACTTAAATTTTCGAACCCTCTCTATTCGACCAATATCTGTTACCAGGAATTTTGGCGCGTTTTTATTGTGTGTGAGAAATTTGTTTTTTTTCTGCAAAAATTCTTAAGCCTGTTCTACTGGCTATGTTCTCCAAAAAATTAACATGTGTTATTGCAGATATCAGATGTTCAGAAAGTATAGCAAAGTCATCTGCGAATGCCAAAGAGTTTACTTCAATACGTTTGTTCCTTCTTCCCAACATGATTGGTGATATTTTGCATTCCTTTAATTTTTCATTCCAAATTCTCACTACTTTCTCCAGGACACAGTTAAAAAGAATTGGGGTTAAACCATCATCCTGTCTTACACCTGTATTTATTTTGAATGGTTGAGATATTTCACCCATGAATTTTTCTTTTGAGACTGTGTCCGTAAGGGTTTCACGGATTAAATTTGTCAATTTAGATTTAACACCAAATTCTCGAATTATTTTATCTATAGTTTCTCTATCAACAGAATCAAAGGCCTTTTTGAAATCAACAAATGTTATTACAATCTCCTTTGAATTCAGTAGCCTGTGACGGATTATTGACTTCAGAGTGAATATTTGTTCTGGACAGGAACTGCCCTTCCTAAAGCCACCCTGATATTCACCCAAATGGCTATCCAATGTTTTTTCTACTCTCTTCAATAGAATCTTTGAAAATATTTTTTATGCAACTGGCAGTAAAGGTATTCCTCTGTAGTTATTAACTTCTTGCTTATCACCCTTCTTATAAATAACTTTATATTTATTATTTGGTTTCTTTTTGATTGATATTGTGATAATTTTGAGTTTTTTTAAACGTATTTGTTTTTTGTTGTAACAGCAAAGTAAACGTTGTTGTTTTGTCTCATACTGACAACATGCCTGAGCGTGCTGTAGCCGGTTGTATTTCATACACAACAAGGACGAAGAGGACAGATATTCGTTTCCAAACACCCCGTAGTACAAAAAATATGGACTTAGAAGTGCTACAGAAGAGATAGTGTAAATCAGTGTTTACATATTTCGTATGCCAGGATTTGCTCAAAACACTTTTCTGCAACAGATTTAGGTTGTTGACTTAGGTGCTCAGTTAATGCATTTAGCATCAAGAAGAGATCCTCAGAGAAGATGTTATACCCCCATACCGGAGTATTAAGTTTCAAGATTTCTTCTTTCCTTCGTTTATACTTTTTGTCGCCGTTTTCATATTTACAAAGTCCTCCAAATAGTGTTTGAGATCATAAACGATGGCAGTAGTAATCTACTGCCGTCTCGCTCTAATTGAATGTTGTTACAGTCGCAGCCACAAGCCCTGATCCCGCCACTTTTGGGCTTTTCCAGAGATCAAGTGTTATCAGCTGTACGCATAGTTATTCCTACACTACTCTCTTTATCTACTCCTGGATTCTTGTATACTTTTATAAAGTACTTTGCACCTTTGCAATGAATCTCTCGCAGTAGTAGCTCTTTATCAATAGTGGCAGGTACAGTAGATTTGACAGCCTGTGCATAGCTTATTTTCTCTGTTCTCTAAACACACAAGTGTTTTTGTATCAAAGTAGCTCTCCTTTCTCAAGACTATTACTTCCTGAAAATCTAGCTCTGCTTGTAAATGTGAAAATTGCGTGTCCTAAATCAGTGTTGACTATCCCGATTGACTCAACACAACGTTGGCATTGCATAGGATCGGCACTACCTGTCTTGACCCGGGTACACGTGGATACAGTCTAGCCAATGCAGAAACACCGAAAACACTGCGATATCAGAGGGATAAAAGCTCGCACTGTCAGACTTTGCATGCTTTGTTTTACTCCCTAAGGCAGAGTGGTTCTATTGAAGTTTAAGACGTGAGACACAGGTTGAAGCGTCTGTTCACCTCTTCGCACTGTTAGCCTTTGATATGTTACAAGACTTCCCTCTATCAACTCATTTAAGACTAAATACAACAAGATGCGGTCCGGTGTTCTGAGCCCATCTTAGTGACTCAGTGACTCACTAACTCCATGCTCTCGACCGATTTGACACAATCGTTTCTTCCTAGGTTACGGTGTGTTTTCAAGGAAATTACACGTTTTTGTCATACCTCAATTACCATTGCTCTGTTAGCCTCTGTTAACCTAAATGGTGACAGCCTTGCTCGCCTAGCAAGTAGATAAGAGTCAGATTTTTGAGGAGCAGGAAAGAATTATTTTCTCACTATAAGTACATAGTTAAGGCCAATATTAGTACAAATACAGCTTGTTGTTTCTAAACAAATATTACAAAACTAAATATTAGAAAGTCAAATAATTTAATTTATTGTGACATGTAAAATATGAACCAACTTCGAAATAAGACGGTTAATTCCAATAAAGAAAAGATTGACACTTTCTTGTAAATGGCTTTTAACTTATCCGGAAAGAAAAATAAGGACGGTGTAGAAATTTAAATATAACTAAGAGCTGTCATTAAGGTAAAATTATTTTGCATTATAGAAGTGATGATTGCTGCAACTGAGTGGAATGAGAAAGGGGAATAATATGTTGAACATAGAGGATGTATTTGCACACAAGTTAGGAAACCAAGAAAATATTGCTTATACACTGAAAAAATTAAATTGATTTTTATGAAAAATTCAATATCTGTTACGTTATGAGCTGTAAGAGACAGATGTATAATTTACTTTATAGTTTTGATATTAATTAGCCCTAATAAAGTTAAATAAACATAGGTTATTTTATAGTTAAATAGTTAAAGAACGCTTATATGTTAAAAAAGAATTATAAATACATACATGTTAGGTTTTAGCATTGCTGAAAAACTTTTTAGTATTTATAGGTGACACTGTTTAGTATTCGTATTTAATGATACCTAATTTTTTCATGCACGTAAAGCACGAAACATGAATTATAAAACACATAGTGTTTTTAGCTAAAAAGATATTAACTGAATAATTTAAAGAACAAAAATTGTTTTTATAATGACAAGTAATTAAGTATATATTAGTGTATAACTAGTAGAAACGAAGAATTGCACAGATTCTAACAAAAAGTGCTAAGGGAAATTTGGTCTTTTTAAATAACTTAAATATTTGAAAGCAGCAAGCTTGGAACATATAGACTACCGATCTCTAACTAAGAATTGAACTCTACTATTCATACGAGATTAGTATTTTCTTCAAGCCACTAGATTCGTTTGCAACTGTCACATTACAAACATTTCTAATCATTCTCGGCACAATCCCATAAAAATCAATAACAAAGTAAAATGCATAACGAAAATTTTACTAGTTTGAGCTTTTAATTAAGTATTTGATACTTATTTTACACCATCATATTACATATCTCTGATTTGCCATCTTCACTAGCGTTCAGTGCCCAACACGCAGCCAAAATCTAAGGCATCAGACTTTACAATTTCTTTACTATCAGTGTTTACTTATTTCTGTTTAGGGAAAGTTACTTATGTGTAATTTTGTTCTTCTAGTGTCAATTATGAATACAGTAAAATTCTAATATCGTCTTACTTCCTAAACTTACGCAAACGTTAAAAGTAAATTGAAAGTAGTTTTAAATAGTAAATAATATATCATTCCAAACAATTATACAATGATGTTACAATATAATAATAAAAATGTTTCTCTTTTTAAAATCCTTATGTAATTTTAGGAAAAGTATTCATTTGTTATATACAAAAACATAGTAGGCCTATAAGTTTAAACTCATAATCTCTCTATTATAGCAAAGTACTTTACATTAAATTTTACTAATTAGTACTATAACATGTAGTTACAAGTGACAACAGAGTTATGAAGAAATGTTTAATACCGTTGGAGAAAAATGTTAAAGGATAAATTAACTTTCCAAGTATGTCGTTTGTATCGCACAAGGTATGCTTGTAATAAGAAGATTGCGGACCGTAGTAAAATGTACGAAATTTTAACACGTTTGTCTGTTACTCAAGGCGAACGTGCTCCCTTGCAATGGGCGCATGCCGTAACTTAAATGTCACGTATACCTTGATCAGACAGTACGTGAATGTTTTACATAAATCATGAGTCGGTATCGATGTACTTATAAATAAATTACGTGTTTGTTATTTACTACTTGCTGTTGGGAAATTTTGGGAATTTGCTAGCAAAATATCCGAACGTTAATGTAGTACTTACTAATAAAATATTTAGTAGGTATATTTATGATAGGAAATGGTTTTATGTAGCCTATGTGTGATTTAATATCACGTTTATGACCTTTCTTACTTTAATATTTATGATTGAAATAATTAATTCTTTTCAGATTGTTGATTATTTTTAAGCTTCAAGTTATTTAAAAACATATAAGTAAATTTTGTACCGTAAACATAAAGTATGTCTTTTAATATTTACCATTCACTACTACGACGTGGGGAATTTGAGACGTAGATATTGATACGTCAGTGGTAATGGCACTGTCAGGAATACCTTGCAAAATCTGTTATAAAAGTCTCATTAAACGGTATCTTTGTATTTTGTTATAGCTTTTGTTAATGCAGTTTATAAGACAAGAATTAGCAATCTGCATGCGTTACTATATATTCTATCTATCAGAAATTTTCATATCAGTTTTCTGTCTATAATTAAGAAAATATTTACTCGTTTGTTAAACCTACAGTGGCACTTATTAAACTGAAACCCATGTAAAGTGCAGTCTTAAAGTTAAGAAGTATAAAGTTATGTATTCGTCTTTAAATCTTATTACAAAAGTTTAGACTACACGTTGTCGTGTCGGTCATCTTCTATTACAGTATTTGGAAGTGTGTCTAGTATGTTGACCGTGTACGTTACAATTTTGCTGTGTTTAGAGTGATGAAAGTACTTACAAATTTGTAACTGACCTTCAATGTTTACTTTCACGTAAACTAAATGTGTTATTAGTATTCAGTAACATTGTTTATCTTGTTATTTGAATTAGCAACTTCAGTAATTCCAACTGTGTCTTCCAATATGTACATTGTCTTCAGTAATCCAGTTTTGAAGTATTTTGAAGTTGGGGTTACAGCAACTGCTAATTAAAATAACAAGGAAATGTTTTCTAATTAAAATAAAAAGACAATGTATTGCACGTGGATGGTCGTAGTTTAGGAGTGGAAAATTGTGGGAACACTGACAGATCTCATCCGGAACATGACAAGTAGCAGTTCAGCAAGTAAACACGAAAAGTTGGAATTCTATAAAATGATTTTCACTCACACTTCTATATTACAGTATCATCATATTTAGTAGGCTACATGATGCAATTTGATGTGTTCGCACTCGTGTGTGAGGTATGTGTGCCCATACCATATGTGTGCTCACATGGGTCTGTTGTAAATTAGACGAATTTTACAAAATGTAACATCCGATAATGATTTTTAATATTCTTTAGTCATAAGTGGAACTTGTTTAAAAAATAATTGGCTAATTACGATAATGCAATTACATAAATATATACTGTAACAAGACGTGTGGTTAAAAATAATTATTTTTGTTCTGTACAAAAATTAAAAAAAAATGTAATTTAATTTTAAACATTTTCAAAAAAAAATTTTAATGTTTCGTTTTAATGTAAACATTTAATAAATAATTCTTGTGATGAGGTTTTGTTGAAATTTTAAAGTTCTGTAAGTTATTTGTGTCAATAAATTCGCTTCTGATTCACTGTAAATAAATCTGGAGTTAATAATATTGTCTCACTTCACTAATCGATTGGCGATTTTCTTCCTTCTCAAGTATATTACTCCTCTTGAGTAATGATCGCCTTTCTGTTTGTCCTGTGGTTAATTAAAACTCTTATATTAACGTGTGAAATAAAATTAAAACCTGATAGTTGAATTATTATTATTTATTGACAATTATTTGTTAGAATATCGATTTAAAATCGATTATTAGATAAAGCTCGACTCTTTCACAGGGGTAATCGATTATCAATACATGTTAAATTATACAAATATTTTCGAATGGTTCTTTGAACGGTTATAATTATAATAGTCAGAGAAGGGACAAGTATAGAAAGTATAACATTCACAAAGTAAATCTTAATAATTAATAATTACAAAATTAGTTTATTATATATAATGTTTATAAAATTGAAAAGTCAAACCAATGCATTGACGACAGATCTCATTCCTGGTGGACGCTTTGCATGATGGAATTTCTCAATGCTACAGATTGCCCTCCTCCAGAAGTGATTAGTTCAGACTATATTTGGTTTGTCTGAAATAATTGCTTATGATAATTATTATATTTTTTATTATTCTTGACTTACTTCCATTTCTAAATTCTCTTATATATATTCGAGCTTAAATTTATTTTATTCTTACTTGATCTTCCTTGATAGTAATAGTCATCTGAGTTTCATTTTATTATATTATTTTCATTTTCTTAACTTGGTGTTTTATCCCTGGGATATTTATTCCCTATCATTCCCTAACACGTGAGCTGGGGCAGTTCAGAGAGGCACTGTAGGCTACATACTCTGATGGCCAATACTTCACTCCTATTTGAGTACAGAGGCAAATCATCTCTGCTCAAAAAACATATTAATACTGCTGGATTTATCTACAGACAGTTATAAAAAAAATTATTTAAGAATAGTCCACTTTATGACTATTTAAAAAATACCTTTGGATACTTCACTTCGTATATTGCTCAGATCTGTTAATATTCCTATCTCAGTTATTCTTCTGACTTGTTAGCTTTATTGTTATCTCAATTCTTATTATGGTGGGAAGCTCTTTTATTAATATAATTATCATTGTTTATCAAATATAAAGTTTTTCTTATTAATTCTTTATTCTTCTCTGGTTTTTATTGTAATCTGCTTCTGTTTAATGGCAGTATATATTTTATGACATTTTTTGTTTGTTTCTTAGTTCTTATTAATTCCACTAGTACCATGTTTTAGCACTTTCTTCTAATTGTCTTTATTACACTCGACATTTATTTCATGATCATACTCATTAGTGATTTATTTAATTACATTTATAAATTTTGTTCTTTTTCACAAATTACTTCTCTATGATTTTTTATTCAAATTAATTTTTTTATTATCTTTTAATGAGGTCAGTGTTTCTCTTTGTATTACTTCAAGGTGTTATTATTTTTATTTCAACACAAGATTATTCATTTAATCGTATCACTGGTTTTTATTTCGTTTTATTTAATTTCATAGAATGTTTTTATTAACCATTGGTTGTAATTTGACATTACTATATATTTTAGAATTGATTTGTTTTATTTTATTCTAAATCTGTTAAGATGCGGCCCTATAGGACAAAAAAAAAATTGTGCCGAACTGGCTTCAGCAACGTATTAGATTATTAGAATTTTAAAAACGAGCGCCGCTGACGTCACGCACTGCCACTCTGTTAAGATTGTTTGTTGTCGGTCGGTTATACACACAAAAGGTTGTGTGGCTACGCAATACTGCTGGCGCTGCCAGCCAGCTGTGTGTCTGTACATTCTTGCTTTCGGAGGTTACTTGGCTGGAGCGAAACGTTGATTCGCTCTCATTTCTGCTTCATCCTCCAAGCTGTTCATCTGGTCTCGGCTGGCGGCGAACTTCTAACCAGGACTTCCGTACCTATCACTATGATAGGCTAGATAAAGCGTGCTCCAGGTGCTCGACCAAGGACGAGATGGGTGTCAGGGGCGAACGAACATCTGTTCCCCCTAATAGCAGAGACGATCTTTAGCCACAATGCCGTCAGTCGAGGACTTTTCGATGCTAAGCTGAACCAAGAACTTTTCCAACGCTAAGCTGCACCAGGGACGGGTGATATGACTGTGACATCACTGATCCTCGCCTACACGAACTAAGTACACCGGACTATCCAGGTGGGAAAATTCTGTTTATCTATTTCTCTCTCTCTACAACATGTGAATGCACAGAAGCCGCCAGAAGCTCACTCGTGAAGTTCTAAAAATTAGACTCTAGCACAAACTCTCATGTTCAATTATGTGTGATCATCATGTTATTGCATGTGTGAACATTACCACAGTACACCTAATGAAGTATCTTATAACTGTATAATGTGTAAGAAGTTACACACATACACACACATCCGCAGTTTACTGTAAGATCTAAATTTCATCTAATTAAGACCATTAGGGAGTTAATTATCTCGTGCTATCAAGTCATCTGGTCATGGCAGAGTTTAATAACGTAGCTGGGGGTTGTCTGATGCTGTTGATGAGAAACGATTTTCTTTCACACACATACTTAATGCTTAATGATTAAGCTAAGGGTTCGTTTGGCTGTTTGAGTTTCGGGGCGGTCACTTACATTCTCTGGTGTGAACTATGCTTGTGAATATGCTGGCAAATCTATGCTTAGGAGCTGAGATATTCCATTTTACGTTGTTATTTATATTTGTACCTAGCTATACATATTAGGCTTCATTTATTTACTGTAGTGGGAATCGGTTTATGTGGAGGTTAGTGTTGAAATGAGGGATGTTTTGTTATTCATGTCGTATATGTGTTTGTGTGTGTAATTTTACTATATATATATACATAGATATATTTTTGGGGAATATGTAACTGATTTAAAACAAGAGTATCATAATAATATATATCAAATAACCATAAATGTGCTCGCTGAGACAACAGGCTAGCCTAATTGATATTATACAACACTGATGGATTAGTATTGCTTAATGAATGAGATTATTACCAACTTTGACTCATACATGATCAGGCAGAAATTTTTGCAATTAGTAATATCAATTCACTTACTTTGTGACATTATGAATTAATGGAAATACATAGATATATATAAGTCTGCCTTTAATGGTGTGCTCACACAATTACGAACTTGTTATTTATGTAAAATCTTACAGGTTGAATAAAGCACACGCTTGTTGGTTAAAAGAGTTTTTCATTTGCAAGTCCTGTCATTCACCTGGGGGGACATGTCTGTAATTGTATTTGGGCCTTGCACACTTTTGCTTCCTCTAGGTTTTTTCTTTACCTAGTTCTAAATATGATGTCTCTCCCCTTTTACAAAAAAAAACTTAATAAAAATAAAATTAAATAAAATTCAAAAAAAATTACAAAACTTAGAAAAATAAAAGGGGAGTTGTTCAAATGTTAGTTCAGAGCGTGGTTTTTATGATGCTGGATGGATAGTAGGTATTATTTCTGCCTTATTTTCTCTGTTGAACTTGAGAAATTTTAGAATCTGGGGACTTATATTTATTTTCTTAAATGAAACTTAGTTTGGCTACAGACGTGTCAGCTGGTGTTAGGACTTGCAAATTACTTCAAATTATTTTTGATTAGAATCCAAGTGTTGTAAGAAAACTTAATGATAGTGTAATAAATTAACAGAATGAACAACCAGAGAAAAAGAGCACATTTTATAAAATGAATAGGGGGTTAATGAAGTTAAAATAATTTAATATGTGTTAGTGTTTAAGTGATTATTTTGTGATGTTGAGTGCGAGATGAATTTTGAAAAGGGGTTATGAGAATGTGATTAATTTGTTTTAATGAATGTGTGCTGATTGGTTGCACTTGCACATACCCTGGAACTCATACGGAGTCTGGACATGATGAGGGCCGTCGGTACTTGTTGAGTTTGATTATGACTGGTCTCTTGGATTAGACAACGTGTTTGGTAGCATCCCAGTTATATGGTAATTGTTTATTGAGGGCGTTGCGGTATCGTATTTTGAGTGCGGTTATGGTCCGACCAAGGGCATGGATGTGATACTTTATATTTTCGATTATATCGAATTTTATGTGTACTTGTGTGTTGTATTTAGTGAGTTAGTTTGATTGTTTTGTGTTGTGTTCTCTTCTGGGCATTTTCCATGGCTGTTTCTCTGCTTTTATGACACCCATCTCGTCGTATCGCTAGAGCATTCTGGAGCCACTTGAATGATCAAGTTCTTCCTTATGTGTTGGTGTTAAATTGTTGTCTGTAATGTATGTTGTAAATTGTATAATTCTGGTGGATACTGAGTGAATTTAAGTAGTAAGAGGGGCGTTCCAAATGAAGAAGGAATTCAGATGAATTTGAGTTAGGATTTCTTTTGGGGGACCTTGTTTTTTGAAACGGGAATTTTAACGCCGACTGCACTAAAGACAATAGATGTTAGAAAGAATAAATTGAATATTAATCCAGAATCGATGCAATAGTTTTGAACAGTGATACAAACTGATCCGAAAGATAACCTTTGGCCAGCTGATAGCCGCAGCTGTAGCAGTGTTTCAAGCCTTGCTGCCTGCTTATCTGATAGATTGTGTATCGTTATATCCGGCTTCTAAATTCAAAGACCAGTTTATTTGTTTTCTGTCTGATCAGCTGTTCGAGTGATATAAAATGTAGGTCAGTTTTTCAATGTGGATTAGTGTTTGGCACGAACCATGCCGCATTCCGGGTTGATGTCCCCAGGGTTGTTTGGGCGTCGGTTGTATGGCTGAGTGTTGGCTGTCCGCAGAGAAGTTACACCCCCTCCTCCTTAGGTAGAGAGATAACTATTATAAAGTGGAGATTGGGAGATTGATGTTCGCGTGCCCTCAATGCGGTCTTCTCGGCCTTGCTAATCGGGTCAGTCCGCCATAGTGTAGGGATGTGGGCCAGTCGTGTGTCAAGGATTGATAATGCCTTGTTTTGCTGCACACGGCTGGTCGGTCCACGAGCTGGACGGTTGTAGAAATGGTACTCACATATCAAGGTTGTAGCACCTTGTTAGCCTTCGGGCGTGAATATGTGAGTACCAGGAGAGTTAGGTGGTGGTCACCGGAGATGGTGACGTGTTGGGGCGGTCCCGAGAGTTTGGCATGGAGGAGAGGACTCGCGTGGGGGATGGTCGCAGTTGGGTGGAGATTTTCAGTCCTGGGAAAGGAATATTGTGTTAGTGGTCCTGGGTCTCAGTTGTTGAGTTTGGGAGGCCTTGGTGGTCGGTACTCAGAGCTGGATCCTGCGATTCTTCTCTTTCTCCTGTTCTTTTCTGTCTCTTATATCTGCATGTGGACCAGGGCCCGGCGAGCATGCAGGACTCACACTTACACCTTCTCTTTCAGACACACATTCACTGACTCACATCTCTTCCTTCTGCTTTTTCGTTTTCCTGTGTTACTGAACCCACCAAGAGCGGTTTTAGAATCTGAGATTTTCTAGGTTTCCCGCAGCCGTCGTGCTTGAGGACTTGTTTGTTTTGGGTCAACCATGTTGCCCTTTTGGGGTGAGGGTGTGCCGAACTGGCTTCAGCAACGTATTAGATTATTAGTATTTTAAAAACGAGCGCCGCTGACGTCACGCACTGCCACTCTGTTAAGATTGTTTGTTGTCGGTCGGTTATACACACAAAAGGTTGTGTGGCTACGCAATACTGCTGGCGCTGCCAGCCAGCTGTGTGTCTGTACATTCTTGCTTTCGGAGGTTACTTGGCTGGAGCGAAACGTTGATTCGCTCTCATTTCTGCTTCATCCTCCAAGCTGTTCATCTGGTCTCGGCTGGCGGCGAACTTCTAACCAGGACTTCCGTACCTATCACTATGATAGGCTAGATAAAGCGTGCTCCAGGTGCTCGACCAAGGACGAGATGGGTGTCAGGGGCGAACGAACATCTGTTCCCCCTAATAGCAGAGACGATCTTTAGCCACAATGCCGTCAGTCGAGGACTTTTCGATGCTAAGCTGAACCAAGAACTTTTCCAACGCTAAGCTGCACCAGGGACGGGTGATATGACTGTGACATCACTGATCCTCGCCTACACGAACTAAGTACACCGGACTATCCAGGTGGGAAAATTCTGTTTATCTATTTCTCTCTCTCTACAACATGTGAATGCACAGAAGCTGCCAGAAGCTCACTCGTGAAGTTCTAAAAATTAGACTCTAGCACAAACTCTCATGTTCAATTATGTGTGATCATCATGTTATTGCATGTGTGAACATTACCACAGTACACCTAATGAAGTATCTTATAACTGTATAATGTGTAAGAAGTTACACACATACACACACATCCGCAGTTTACTGTAAGATCTAACTTTCATCTAATTAAGACCATTAGGGAGTTAATTATCTCGTGCTATCAAGTCATCTGGTCATGGCAGAGTTTAATAACGTAGCTGGGGGTTGTCTGATGCTGTTGATGAGAAACGATTTTCTTTCACACACATACTTAATGCTTAATGATTAAGCTAAGGGTTCGTTTGGCTGTTTGAGTTTCGGGGCGGTCACTTACATTCTCTGGTGTGAACTATGCTTGTGAATATGCTGGCAAATGTATGCTTAGGAGCTGAGATATTCCATTTTACGTTGTTATTTATATTTGTACCTAGCTATACATATTAGGCTTCATTTATTTACTGTAGTGGGAATCGGTTTATGTGGAGGTTAGTGTTGAAATGAGGGATGTTTTGTTATTCATGTCGTATATGTGTTTGTGTGTGTAATTTTACTATATATATACATAGATATATTTTTGGGGAATATGTAACTGATTTAAAACAAGAGTATCATAATAATATATATCAAATAACCATAAATGTGCTCGCTGAGACAACAGGCTAGCCTAATTGATATTATACAACACTGATGGATTAGTATTGCTTAATGAATGAGATTATTACCAACTTTGACTCATACATGATCAGGCAGAAATTTTTGCAATTAGTAATATCAATTCACTTACTTTGTGACATTATGAATTAATGGAAATACATAGATATATATAAGTCTGCCTTTAATGGTGTGCTCACACAATTACGAACTTGTTATTTATGTAAAATCTTACAGGTTGAATAAAGCACACGCTTGTTGGTTAAAAGAGTTTTTCATTTGCAAGTCCTGTCATTCACCTGGGGGGACATGTCTGTAATTGTATTTGGGCCTTGCACACTTTTGCTTCCTCTAGGTTTTTTCTTTACCTAGTTCTAAATATGATGTCTCTCCCCTTTTACAAAAAAAAACTTAATAAAAATAAAATTAAATAAAATTCAAAAAAAAAAATTACAAAACTTAGAAAAATAAAAGGGGAGTTGTTCAAAATGTTGATGTTAGGAAGAATGATGCTTGCGCTGCAATTGCCAGGATGCAGGAATAATGATGATAGTGGACTGTATAATACATTTATTAAGTTCTGTAACTTATATCATGGATGTTGAGATTGGCTAAGTCTGATCCATTTGATTTTGAATAAACAGAGTCGTTAAGAACGCTACATGTTAGATGAGGCGCAAATGTGCGGCGCTCAGATTAAAACGTTAAGGCCTAAGGCCTAGACGAATGTCGTATGAATTGTCGTAAGACTTGAGGCGCGAGTACGCGGCACTCAAGCTACATGAAATAGAATAACAATGTATTGCTAATTCATTGCAAGTATGCAATATGTGTTGTGGCCTAAGGCCTATAATGCTTGTCTGACGACAAGAAAAATAATGATGACAGAACAAGCGAGCAAACGTAATGACGTCTGTCGCCAGCCGTAGCTCGGACAACTGTAACGTTGAACGTTGTATAAACATGATAGCGCAATATCAGAAAGCACAGATTAGCCAACCTATTAATGCGAAAATTACCACATTACTGTCCATAACTGCCCGCAAAAATCAAAGGATTTTTTTAATACATTTTAATAACTTATTATAGAAAAATACAGAGTTCTTAATAATAAAGTCAATCTCAATAAGTTGTACTGAACCTTGAGTTTGAATCTTAGATAACAGTTATGACATTAACTGTTTAGAGATAAGCTTGAATGATGATAAGAGTTGAACAGGCCAAAGTCGGCTTGCAACCTGATTATACATGAGTATAAATGCAAGATTAGCAATGTATTGCCAATATATATTGTATGTAATCGGTGACTCGTCACATGATGGCCAGATAAATTGTAAAATTTGTGCAAGTCATAATGGTTATCTTGAACCAGATAAGGCCAGTAGACCTATAAAATAGTATGAATACAATGAACAAACATAATTGTTATAAAATTATACATGTAAAGACAAGCTATACATAGTTGAATGATTGTAAGCACAAAGTGTAATGACATGTATGTCATAATTAAAGCATGAATAATAATTGTGCAATACATGAACACAAATACCAATACAAAATACAATATAAAAATATAGGCGTGGCGTATGGTTATAGACAGTAGATGCGGATAAAACAATGGGTTTTACATAGATACAAGTTATACATAATAAATACAATAGAAATTGGTTTAGATAATTACAAATATATGAATACAAGGCAGAATAGCATAAGTGACAAGTACAACAATGTGGTTATACAAATGTAATACATAGTTTGTACAGCTGCAGACCATGCGAATATTATACCAAAAGTTTTACATAAAAACAATAGTAAGCAAAGATATGAGGCATAAATCAAATGTTGCATATACGAAAATAAAAAATAATAATTAAAGCTTTGCATATTAAATAAACTGACACTTGCTTGAATAAAACAAACAGTTTCTGAATCAAAAATATACAAATTAAAGCTTATGCTATAAACAAAGGTGCTTATAACTAACAAAGTCTTCCTTGAACATCTGATTTATGTATTTTTGACAAATATATACAAAGGAAAATAAACTCTCCTTTTTTTACTGTTCATCCCTAGTAGGGACCAAACATAATTTATGGACTGGTCTGCGATAGGTGCCAGTAGGCGTGCGAACGTCAACTACTCTAATTAAGTTGTCTGGGCCGGGAAATGTGGCGGTAATTACACCAAATTTCCACGCTAATGGAGGAAAGTTATCCTCAATCAGTAAAACCAGGTCACCAATGGAAACGTTGTCCTTGGCGAATTTCGATTTGTGACGTTGTTGTAATTGATGTAAGTAGTCGCGAGACCAAGCCTTCCAAATGACTTAGACAAACTTCTGGAGAAGTTGCCAACGTCCAAGACGAGAGATGGGAATGTGAGATAAGTCTGGATCAGGTAACGCCGTTAATGGTGCGCAAATCAAAAAATGGCCAGGTGCAAGTGGCACCGGATCATTTACATCCGATGAAACGGCAAATAATGGACGTGAGTTTAGACATGCCTCTATCTGAGACAAAACTGTCGTAAACTCCTCGAAGGTGAGTATAGACTTGCCTACCACACGGCGCAAGTGATACTTTAAACTCTTTATACCGCTCTCCCAAAGACCACCAAAATGAGGTGATGAGGGCAGAATAAATGACCATGTAATACCCTGAAAGGTCGTAAAGGATTGGATTGATGAGGTGGCATCCTTATTATGCCAAAGATTGTAAAAGTCGTGCAAAACATTGCGGCCCTTCCTAAAGTTCGTGCCATTATCAGAATATAACTGGCTGGGTATGCCCCTACGGGACATAAACCGACGTAAAGCAGCTATAAACGCGTTGGCTGTAAGGTCGGAAACTAATTCCAAATGAATAGCCCTAGTTGCTAGGCAGATGAACAAAGACACGTACGATATTGACAGAGTCCTAGATTTCTGCCCGCCATGACGAATCATGAAGGGACCACCATAGTCAACTGCGCAGAATAGAAACGGCCGCGAAGGAGTGACTCTGAGAGATGGCAAAATACCAAGCCTCTGAATCTGATGTTTGGCACTAAACCTGAGGCATTTGACGCATCTACGAATGATAGAGCGAATGACTATCTTGGCGTTAATGATCCACCAACGTTGACGAAGTGAGTGATGCACGAGTTGAGCACCAGCGTGGAGTAGACGAATGTGTTCGCGTTCAATAATAAGGTGAGTAATATGAGCCGATGGGTGCAAAACAATAGGATGTTTATTGTCATAAGGTAGTTGCGACTGCTGTAATCGTCCGCCGACGCGTATTACGACAGACTCATCAAGGAACGGGTCCAGAGAAGACAACTTGCTCCTGATAGAGACAGAAGACCCATTACGCAGACAATTAATCTCGGCAGCGAAGTGGATAGACTGAGATTGTTTTATAAAAAAAATTGAGAGTGAAATGAATTTCAACGGGGGTAAGAGCGCCCGATATTTTCTCAGCCCTGGAGAGTCTAATGTTTTGGATGAATCGAAAGCAGTAAGCGTATACGCGAGTCAGACGGTGCAACGAAGAAAAGTCCTTAGAAAGATCAATAGCCAGGGTAGACTTTAGAGAATTTTGGGTGTTTGTTTTTCCTCCGCAGTAAATTCAGAAGACGACAGATTAGAAGGTAAAAAGGGTGGAAAAAGATTGGACTCGGAAGATTGAGACAAACAAGCGGGACCATGTCACCAAAGCGAACAATCGCGCAAAACGTCGGGGTGACATCCACTAGAAATAATATCAGCAGGATTATGTCGAGAATTGATGTGATGTGTGTAGGCTTCCGTAAGATGCTGAATCTCGGCAACACGATTAGCGACGTAAGTTTTCCACCTAGAAGACTGGGCATGAAGTAAAGGGACACCATAGAGTCAGAATAGAGGTGGACACTATTGATAAAGGAATGAAGAGCAGGGGCGACCTTGAATAAGAGTCGCGATAACAACAAGCAAGCGCAGAGTTCAATGCGAGGTAATAACACATGTCGTAGGGGAGCTACGCGAGATTTAGAACACAGAAGGTGACAAGAGGCCGA
Organism: Magicicada septendecula; assembly: GCA_034769895.1. Taxonomy (NCBI): domain Eukaryota; kingdom Metazoa; phylum Arthropoda; class Insecta; order Hemiptera; family Cicadidae; genus Magicicada; species Magicicada septendecula. Next base: position 284,603,332 of record CM068374.1, on the reverse strand, counting down.
TGAATCTTGATAAATGACTCTAATGTAAACGCAACACCCATATCCCCTTTCAGAAGCAACCGAAAACCCATGTAATTCAACTATCCTTGCTTTAGACTTGCAGCGAATAGGACGTGGGACAATGATTTTACTGATCAGACATAATTTATCGCATAATGAATGCCAATGCAAGTGTAGTTGCCCGGAGATTGGCTCATCCCAACCAAGATTGCACAGCCAAAGTTGCTGCATAAACTAATTGTAAAGGAAAACAACGGGACCGACGAGTCCGAGTGGGTCGTATATACCTGCGATAATCGATAGGATTCTCCTCTTAGAGATGCTTGATTCAACGGGGAATGATCTGATGTCAAACAAAAATTAATCGGTAGTGTTATTCCAGAGAATGCCCAAGGTACGCACATTACCTTGTTTGTTTAAAGGGAGTGATAAATTGTCATGATCTGCGACCACATTGGGTTCATTTGATGCCCATTTATGTAGAGTGAGACCGTATTGACTCAACAACGTATCTAAGTCAGATTTCAACTTGGTCAGATCAGAAATGGTGTCTGCACCGGTTAACAAATCGTCGACATAGAAATCCTTGGTTATAGCTGACGCAGCGTCAGGAAAAGAAGTTTGATGATCCTTACCAATCTGATTAAGACAGCGGGTAGCCAAAAACGAAGCACTAGCAGTGCCGTATGTTACACTTCGCAGTACAAAATGTTTAAACTGTTCGAGGGGAGAGTCACGCCACAGAATACGTTGATAATGACACTCCTTCTCAGCTACCAGAATTTGTCGATACATCTTCTCGATGTCGGCGATAAGAACATAGTTATGCATACGAAATCGCAAAAGAATAGAAAAAAGGTCTTGTTGGACGTTTGAACCTACCAACAAAATGTCATTGAGAGAAAGGCCATTGGTAGTTTGGACGAGCCGTCAAAAACGACGCGAAGTTTTGTGGTTGAACTAGAATGTTTAAAGACGGCATGGTGAAGCAGATAATAAGTATTTGAAACACCTGAATTTATGGAGCAATCGTCGACAAGCGTCATGTGGCCAAGATCCTTATACTCCTGTATAAAGTTTGCGCATTCGCGCCCAAGCTTAGAATCACGCATGAACCGGCGTGCTAAACTCAAGAATCCCTCTTCAGCGTTAGCATAGGACTCACTCAACTGGGGATTGTCAGACTTAAATGGTAGCGAGACCACGTACCTACCCTCCTGATTGCGATGAGTAGACTTAACGAAATGCTCCTCACAAGCTGACTCGTTATTAATGGGTGTATTATCAGAGATAGTTTCGGTCTCCCAAAATTTCTCGAGAGACGCTAGGATTTGACTGTCGTTGTTCCTAGCCAGGAACGAAACAGCAGGACCCTTATAATGGCAGTGTTTGGGCAGATTGCCGGCTAGAATATAGCCTACCTTTGTTTCTTTTATAGTAGGGAAATGAGAACCCCGTACACATTTGTTAGGTAAAATTAAATTTAAATAAAATTGCGCTCCTAACAGTATATCAATATCAGTTGAAATGTTGAAGTGTGGATCCGCGAGATAAACGTTATCTGGGACATTAAACTAATTTATGTCAAAAGATTGTGCTGGCAATTTATGAGTCAATGCAGATAAGACCGCGCATGTTGCTTGGAAACTAAATCTTTGATAGCGTGAGATAATGCGTATAGACGCTAACTTAGTGGCACAACAAGCGGTATTATTTATACCTGTAATCGGTATGTTAGATTTAGTCAAGTTAAGCCGTAATTTCTTGTCAAATGATTCCGTACAAACATTTATTTGTGACCCCGCATCTAATAGAAATCTTGCGGGTTGTCTATTGCCAGCCTGGTCGATGACAAACACAATTGCTGTTGATAAAAGAATATTATTTGTAGATTGTAATTTAAGTGAACAGTAGTTACTGCTGCTGACAGAAACTGGCTTTGACACATTGTTTGTGTGCAACAATGTATGGTGTCGTTTTGAGCAGATCTTACATGATTGTTTAATCTTACAATTAGATGAGAAATGATCTGGTCTTAAACAATTTGTACAGAGTTTATGATTTAATATAAATTGCCCTCGTTCTGATGTGCTTAATGCACGAAATTCGTTACACATGTAAATTGGATGACTAGATTTACAGCATAAGCATAAATAATTGTTTGAAGCTGAGTGATAACTTATAAATGCAGTGCTGCCAGCAGAGTTTCGTGATTTATGTTTGTCAGATTTATTGAATCTTAAAGTTGACTTGTTGAGCTGCTGTCCGGCATCGATAGGCAGTGTATTTTCTAGCAACTGTCTACGTGCGTTTAAAAACTGAGTGAAACCTTGAAAGTTAGGAAGATTATCGGGGTCTATAGACTCCTTCCATAATTTAAACGTGGTATGGTCCAGTTTTGCTGACAATAATTGTACAGTGATAAGCTCGAATGAATCCACTGACAGTTGCATGGCCGCCAGTGAATTAACGGAAGACGTTATTGTATTTATGAACTCTGCCAAACTTTGGACAGAGTCCTTAACTGTTGACTTTACTTCAAGTAAATTCTGAATATAATACTTAGCTAGTATGAATTTGTTCTCATATCTAGCGGACAGCAAACTCAACGCTATCGAATAGTTTTCGTTATAAATAGGTAATGCCTTAATTAAATCTAGCGGCTCATTTTTCAGAGACGAATACAAATAGTGCAATTTCTGCACTGACGTTAAATCAGATCTGGCGTGCACCAAGTCCAGAAATATTGAATAGAAGTGCTGCCATTCTAAGATATTACCTGTGAAGCAGGGCAAACTTATCGGTTTTAATTGTATGTTGCTTGTTAATACTGGAGATACAGTCTGAACGTTGAAGATTTCTATCAACTGCAACATATTGGCTTCTGTTGAATATAACAGCTCTTCAACCTCAATTCGGTCTTCTTGAGCAGCGTTTATGTCTTTAGAAATAAGCTCAATTTCGGACTGTACCTCATCGTATTTTGTTGCCAAGCTTTTTAGACTTTCAAGTCTGACTGTTAAGAAATGTTTGGTATTAGTGTTCTTGTCAAAGTTACTGATAGCCGAATTAATACGCACTATGGCAGACTTTAAGCCGCCTCTCTTTCTGACCAACACTTTGAGGCCTTCTTCAGCCATTGTACGCACCTGTTAATGATGTGGTACCTGCTATGCGATGTCCTGGAGCGTCGAAGTCGTGGAGAAGATGGCAAACACACAGACCGTAGAGATGACTGCTCAAACTGGAGTGTAGACGCTAGCACATGGATGTTCTTGCAATGATGTCGTCACGAGGCTCAATGGCGATGAAAGAAATGCTGAAGTAAGTCCCGAGACGGTCGGATCAGCGAATGTGCTGAATCGCCCGTGATATCCAGAAATTTGGGCAGAAAAATGATGAAACCGCTAGAATATGTTGCAAGAGGTGAATGACGAACCCAGGCACGGAGCGACCAAAAAAATGTTAAGATGCGGCCCTATAGGACCAAAAAAAAAATGTTAATGTTAGGAAGAATGATGCTTGTGGTGCTATTGCCAGGATGCAGGAATAATGACGATAGTCGACTGTATAATACATTTATTAAGTTCTGTACACTTATATCATGGGTGTTGAGATTGGCTAAGTCTGAACCATTAGTTTTGAATAAACAGAGTCGTTAAGAACGCTACATGTTAGATGAGGCGCAAATGTGCGGGACTCAGATTAAAACGTTAAGGCCTAAGGCCTAGACGAATGTCGTATGAATTGTCGTAAGACTTGAGGCGCGAGTACGCGGCACTCAAGCTACATGAAATAGAATTAGCAATGTATTGCTAATTCATTGCAAGTATGCAATATGTGTTGTGGCCTAAGGCCTACAATGCTTTTCTGACGACAAGAAAAATGATGATGACAAAACAAGCGAGCAAACGTAATGACGTCTGTCGCCAGCCGTAGCTCGGACAACTGTAATGTTGAACGTTGTATAAACATGATAGCGCAATATCAGAAAGCACAGATTAGCCAACCTATTAATGCGAAAATTACCACATTACTGTCCAAAATCCTTTTTCTTTTATTTTTTATACATAGTTTTCATAAATCATGTCTGTAAGGTGATCTTACAATGTTTTAGAATTTAGTTGTTTTTATCTTCTAAATTCTCTTTAATTATTCCAAATGTTTTTCTTAAAATTGTTGGCGTAAGTTAATCTTACTAATATTTCTGAATTTTGTTATTCTCCTTTTTATATATCCCATAAAATGTTTTCATAAATACTGGTAGCAATGTGTGCTTACTATTTTTTTTTTGAATTTTATTTATATTTTTTTTTCTAAATTCCTTTCTTTTCGATTACATAAATTTTTTTATAAATAATTGGATTGTAAGGTGTGCTTACGTTATTTTAGAATTTTGTTGTTTTCACAAAATTCTCCTTCTTTTCTTTATTTTCTCTTTATTATTATATTTTCTTTTATACCCAGTATTGATGATTCTCTTTAAGTCGCTCAGTTTCTCATATTTCCTTTGTAAGGTTTAGTTTCTTAAATAATTTTCTTTCTAAATCCCCGTTTTGTTTCTTTGTTCCTTATTCTTCTCATTTCTCCTCAATGGTCTTTATTTTCCTTCTCCATTGTAATGGTTTCCTGCCGTCGTCGTCGTCGGTCCCTTTTTCTTGATTGTGTATGGTATTTGATTTAACCGTGGTCCATCATCTCAGTTGCTCTCATTGTCCGGATGACCATTGTCTCCACAATTATTCCGGTATTAGTGGCATCTCTTTTTTCTACTTGGTACTTCATTTTCTTATCTGTTATTCCTTTGTTTGCTGCAAAGCTTATTCGGCTCCCTCTATCATATTGTTTTGTACACCAATACGTCACTGGTCCATCAATGACTAATGATATCGTTGACAACCTACTATATATTCCTACCTTCGTCGTATTCCATTTACCTCTGGTCCTTTCCAAGTGGTAAACTACTGTTTTGTGGTAAATCATTTCGGAAATTATTTTTAATTTCCTCCCATAAACTCTGGAATTCACGATTTCCTTATTGTCGGTAATTGGAATATTATCGTCCTCAATTAGACCATGGTTCATCATCTCCCTTTCTTCCTTTGTTTCTATTAAATTTCTTGGATACATTTTCCTCATTTGCTTTGATTTCATTCCCCTTTGTTGAGTATTTTCTTTGTTTCCGTTAGTTCTAAATTCAGGTAATAATACTACTTGTTCCTTTGTTTTTTCGTTTGGTATTTCTTCGGTTTCCGGTTTGTTATCATTTTTTATTTCTTTGGTCCTATCCTTTCTTAATTCTTCTCTTAATAATCTGTCCTATCTCATTTTCTTAATGTCCTCGTCCATTTTCTTATTGATTTCCTTTATCGACTTGTGGCACTCCCTCTTTTCCCTTCTTTCCTCGTCCATCATTTGTTGGAACATTCCCATCATCTTGTCCAACTTCTCATCTCGTGTAAGTTCTGCCATTTTGTTTGTCGTTGTTGCCCTTTTATTTTCCCTCTCTGACTTTTTATCCGCTGCCAAGCTTGAATTAGTAATTGGGTAAGTTACTTTAGCCCTTCAATCGCTAATTAAAGCCCTTCCGTTGGACGCCAATTTGTAACAAGTCACGTTTACGCGGTTACAAATATAACTTTTGTCTTGTACAAAAATAAAAAAAAATTTTTAATTTAATTTTAAAAATTTTCCAAAAAAATTTTAATGTTTCGTTTTAATGTAAATATTTAATAAATAATTCTTGTGATGAAGTTTTGTTGAAATTTTAAAGTTCTTTAAGTTATTTGTGTCAATAAATTCGCTTCTGATTCACTGTAAATAAATCTGGAGTTAATAAGATTGTCTCACTTCACTAATCGATTGGCGATTTTCTTCCTTCTCAAGTATATTACTCCTCTTGAGTAATGATCGCCTTTCTGTTTGTCCTGTGGTTAATTAAAACTCTTATATTAACGTGTGAAATAAAATTAAAACCTGATAGTTGAATTATTATTATTTATTGACAATTATTTTTTAGAATATCGATTTAAAATCGATTATTAGATAAAGCTCGACTCTTTCACAGGGGTAATCGATTATCAATACATGTTAAATTATACAAATATTTTCGAATGGTTCTTTGAACGGTTATAATTATAATAGTCAGAGAAGGGACAAGTATAGAAAGTATAACATTCACAAAGTAAATCTTAATAATTAATAATTACAAAATTAGTTTATTATATATAATGTTTATAAAATTGAAAAGTCAAACCAATGCATTGACGACAGATCTCATTCCTGGTGGACGCTTTGCATGATGGGATTTCTCAAAATGGCTGCTAGTTCGCTGTTCGGTAAAACTGGAATCGACGTAGTGAAATTTTCTTACAATAAAGATGCCTTCACAACTGCTTCCTTGTGTCCGCAATATTGAATAATGTCTATTGTGTGGTTAGAGGTGTCAGGTTAAGTGTTCTGTGTTCACTGACTTTAAATGTTTTGTATTAGGTGTGTTCACTTTGTCTACGTGTCTGTCGAAAAATGTGAAGTTCGTTTGGTTATGTTATATTCCGTGTTTAATAGTTTTATTAGTTTATTTCACTTATGTTCTGTTCCGAATTAATTGTGTTCACTGTTTTTGGTGGTTGTGTTCATTGATTTTAAGTTTAATATACAAATTTCTGTAACTCTCGATTTTTCACTGCATGATAAGCTTAACTTGTATACGCCATTAAAGTATTCGCTATATAGGTTCTTAGCGCGAGCTTAAATCAACCGTTCGCTTCGAATGTTAATTAAGAACTGTTTTACTTCCTTCGTCTTCTGAAATATCTTGCCAAGTTAATATTAGAAAAGTATTGTTTCAATTATTATTCACTTCCTATGCATGTGATTAAATTACATTATATTCAGAATATATTTTGGTTATTGATTACTTTCATGAACTAGTAGATACATAATCGGTTTCTTTAACTCCTTTTGTTTAATTTGACATATAATAGTCCATCTTTATAAAGTTTTTTGTCAAAATTGCTATATGTCTGTCATTTTAGAAATATAGGCTCAACATTTGCTTCCTGTTCTTGTCCAAAATTTTAGCCATCTTATGTGTTATAAATATGATTATAATAAATCTTTAACTTTCCTTAATTTCTTACAAATTTATTAATTGATCATTCTTTTAGTTATAATTCATGAATTTACTATTCCTCCTCTGAAATTGTTAGGTATTATATTTTGCAAATTTTTTAATAATTTTATACCTCCTTTTATATTATTCTTTTAAAGTATAGTTTTAGTTATAGTAGTTGGTGATTGATTCACCTTATATAAATCTCATTAGTTTACTTTGTTTATTTAACTTCCTTACTCAATTATTATGTTATTGGAATTTCCTATTTGGCCTAGATTTTATGGTTTTACATTTACTGTTTTTTGAGTAATACTATTTCTATACCCCTTCTGACTTTCTAAAGTTAACACAATATTAAATAAAATCTCATTATATAACTATTGGAACATGTAGCATTGTATTCATGCTCATAATACAAAAACAATATTGAAAATTAATTACTAGTCTTTAAAGTTAGACATTTTAGTTTTAACTATTTTTAGAAATACATTACGAATATTTTATAAACTAGTATGGTATACATACAGAGACATTTTAGTCTGTATGGACACTGTTATACATAATAAACATTCTTATATTAACTATAATTCTTATTCTATACACCACCTTGAAATGTGGAGTTCATAGGCTTTAAACACAAACATACTTAGCCATTTAATTTATATTTTTTCTTAAACTTAATTTGATTGCAGTCCTTTCTGTTTATATGGTATATTACATTTTAATCCCCTGTCACAGTAATTATTCCCCATCTGCTCTCTTTATCATTTACATTTCAAAGAATGTTTTTTGATAACAGGTGGTCTCTTCTATGAAACATTAGAATTATTTTCATAATAATATTTCATGATATGTCATCTCTGTATTTATATAAAACATTAAAGTTATTTAATAGTACATAGTTAAAGTAACAGTTACACCTTTACTTGAAGTTTATTATATAGAAATCACTTGCACTGGTTCACTTACACTGTTGGGTCTGATTTATATTTGAGTTTTACAATATTCTAAGACCAAACTTTTAGTTATAATGGACTGTGAAGATTTGTTTATTTTATTATATAATAACTTTAGTTAGTGCACTTCTATTTATACTACTAAACACTTTTGTTTATAATTATTTTACATTTCTATGAGGTTTTGGGGTGTTATACTTTCTTGGGTGACATTAAAATTTGGTTCGGGGTTTGTTATTGTTAGTAATAGGTTTTTCATGGGTATTCCTCGTAGTTCTCCCATCCTACCTCTTCTTTTCTTCACTTCTTTCTTCTGGGGTTTTCCAAGGTAAGTTGGTTTTATTATGTCCGTTGGTTGGTTCGGGGTATCTTCTTTATTACCTGCTCCTATCCTACCTGGGTATCATCCTGATTTTAATTTCGTTTCTTAGGATTTAATTTTCTTGATACATTTTTGTTGCATTTTTATGATTTAATTTTACCTTTTCCTTTATAGTGGTATTTTCCTTCGATATTTAATTATTTTCCTTTGAATTTTCCTTTGAGTTAATGTAATTTAAATTTATTTATTATCCGAATGGAATTATTACTTAGCGGATTATCTGTCATGCTACAGATTGCCCGCCTCCAGAAGTGATTAGTTCAGACTATACTTGGTTTGTCTGAAATAATTGCTTATGATAATTATTATATTGTTTATTATTCTTGACTTCCTTCCATTTTTAATTCTCTTATATGTATTCGAGCTTAAATTTATTTTATTCTTACTTGATCTTCCTTGATAGTAATAGTCATCTGAGTTTCATTTTATTATATTATTTTCATTTTCTTAACTTGGTGTTTTATCCCTGGGATATTTATTCCCTATCATTCCCTAACACGTGAGCTGGGGCAGTTCAGAGAGGCACTGTAGGCTACATACACTGATGGCCAATACTTCACTCCTATTTGAGTACAGAGGCAAATAATCTCTGCTCAAAAAACATATTAATACTGCTGGATTTATGTACAGACAGTTATAAAAAAAATTATTTAAGAATAGTCTACTTTATGACTATTTAAAAAATATCTTTGGATACTTCACTTCGTATATTGCTCAGATCTGTTAATATTCCTATCTCAGTTATTCTTCTGACTTGTTAGCTTTATTGTTATCTCAATTCTTATTATGGTGGGAAGCTCTTTTATTAATATAATTATCATTGTTTATCAAATATAAAGTTTTTGTTATTAATTCTTTATTCTTCTCTGGTTTTTATTGTAATCTGCTACTGTTTAATGGCAGTATATATTTTATGACATTTTTTGTTTGTTTCTTAGTTCTTATTAATTCCACTAGTTCCATGTTCTAGCACTTTCTTCTAATTGTCTTTATTACACTCGACATTTATTTCATGATCATACTCATTAGTGATTTATTTAATTACATTTATAAATTTTGTTCTTTTTCACAAATTACTTCTCTCTGATTTTTTATTCAAATGAATTCTTTAATTATCTTTTAATGAGGTCATTGTTTCTCTTTGTATTACTTCAAAGTGTTATTATTTTTATTTCAACACAAGTTTATTCATTTAATCGTATCACTGGTTTTTATTTCCTTTTATTTAATTTCATAGAATGTTTTTATTAATCATTGGTTGTAATTTGATATTACTATATATTTTAGAATTGATTTGTTTTATTCTAAATTCTTTTTCTTTTGTTTTTCTCAGAATAACAGTAAAAGAAATAAAGTATAAAATTAATGACCGCCGGACACATCCCCGCGACGAGGGCTACAATTAATCTGGAGCGTAGTTACATTATGAGAACTATTTCAGTGAAAGTTTGCAACCAAAATTCTGTCCAGCTGGACGTGAGCACAATGAAGTATAACTTGAGTTTTTTTATGGTTAAATTCACAACACATGGAGTTTGCTGTAGCTGCCTAGTGTAGTAAAAAAAATGTTTAAATGTCACCTCATTTTGTTCCAGATTGTCCTGTGTGTACTGTGGCATGATATGCAGTATTTCCTCCACTGGCAGCCAAGATCCGAGAGTCTAGATGTTCTTAAGTCATTGTGGAAGATGTAATTACCACATGCGGAGGGGTCACATTTCCGACTGGATCGGGAACCCTGGACATTCATAATAATTACTTCACTGACCCATAAACCATAACCCACATATGCCACAGCGTACCAATCTCACCACGTTCATCATAACACGTATAACATTCTCACTTTTGTTTTTTAAATTCCTAGACCGCACACAAGGCCTCAATGCTTCATAATTGGATATAAATACATAACGAAATATGAATGTATTATATTATAATTCATAACATGATGAATGTATGAAAAGTTAACATACTCTGACAAGCATAAAGCATAAAGCATATAGCACCACGTGCTCACAGACAATTCAGTAAAGTTCCCCAGTTCCACAAAATTACATAATAATTTTTCTTTTACGCTCCTTTTCACATGTACAAGTGGTAATTATAAAGTACCAGATATTAGGCTGCATTAGTGTTTAAAATCAATCAAATAATAGACAATGAATACACTTTCGCTCAATACGCCACGAGGTAAGCTTCAAATTGTATCAATTCGCATCCACGTTAATAATAAACTAAATTTAAATCTTTTACCATAAAATGAACAATATATATATACATATATTTAACCCACTTACCGGAGATCGCTTAGCGTCTACTCAGGCATGAAGAATAGGAATTTACAACACTTAAAGAAACTTAGCTCTGCCAGGAAGTACGGCTGCCGATGACCGCTGCTGCTCAGATCCGAATGAACAAAACACGCGCAAAAGCTTGTGTCGAAAAACCTAATTACCCGGGCCGTCCACAGAGCGCGTTGGCCTTCAGTGAAACCACGAAATGGCAATAAAATACACTACGCTTAATTACCATAATTAATTAGATCGGCGATTAATTATATTATTAATTCTCCTTTATAGAAACGCCGGGTTCTCCAAAACCCGGTACAAGACAAGACTGAACAGGAGAGCCAATAAGGTCTGTTTATATAGACGGACAATCCCCCTCTTTTTCTTGTACACATAGAAAACTGTAGGAAGTGCATCGTCAGGAATTGTACATTCCGATTATCGAATGAGCCGAAAAAATTTAAAAAAAGCAATATTTTATGTATCATAAACAAACCAAGTAGCAACATTTAAGTAATTTAACAAATAAGTAATAAAAATAATTAAGCAATACACAACAATTTTTATGATCACAAAACCTGCATTATGTCATCTCAAAAGACCCACCTACTCGGAAACATCGATAGAATTGCACGACAATGTGTAAATAATTAACGGAACGAGAAAGAAAAAATTCCTGTTAATAACAAAATATATCTGCATAATCCAATACAAGCAAAATTTCTTGTAACAAGTCGTTAGTACCAACAAACGTCTAAAATCAAATCTGTAAAACCCGTTTTACGTAACAAGTCGTAAAGCCACATTCTCGAAGAAACACATGTTTAGTATTCCTCAGTACCTTATCTGCATTATCTGAATTGGTTTTCTCAAAGCAAGGATGTTGTTGCTGACCTACGAAAGTGTAACTATTACGATGGCTTTAAGCAGGCTCATGGCACATCTCGGTGGCCCAAAGTCATGCAAGAGACGACAGCTGATGACCGTAGTGACATTTACCTTCCTGTATGGGGTAAAAATCTGGGGTGACACACTCACGTTTGAAAAACAACGCAAGAGCATGGCATCGGTTCCGCGGCGAGGGGCATTACGGATAGCTTCCGCATACAGCACGGTATGTAAGTAATTGCTATTAACTGATCTGTTGGCACGAGAGAGAAAATTGAACTTTGTGAGAAAAATCAAAGTTGGAACAAATGCTAAAGGTGAAGTGAGGTTAAAGACTACAAGCAGTTGGCAGAGACGCTGGAACAAAGAACAAGGATGATGGTAGACAGCAAAACTTGTTAGACACCTGGTCAGCTAATATCTATCGCAGTTTCTTTCAGGGAAAGGATATTTTGATGCCTACCTCAATAAAATGAGGAAGTAGGAGATTCAGGGTGAGTCTATCGTGACTTGCAAAGGGATGATAGGTTTCACATATTCTTTGAGTGCTACAGATGATATGGTGTTAACGTTCTTGCACAACTTTATACAAAGCTTTGAATTCACTTTCCGTTTACAGCGTGAGAAGGTCCTTTCTGCGTTCGTCTGTTCTGCTTGAGAACAAATGGTACTCTGTACACGGTTTGCGAGAGAGGTCAATTACACCTATTGCACAATTGTTTATATTATTCGTTCTCATTTGTACGAAATTATGGCCATGTGTCTTATTTCAAACATCAACAAACGTCTGAAGGTTTGGAATGTACTGTATTTGTAATGCAGCACAAGTATGTATGCTTTAAGTACATGTTATTTCTTCGATGAGTACTGTCGTGATTGCGCGTGCTTTTACCCTACATTCTCGCCTTCTTATCACGTCTACAGGAGTTTCACGAATATCGGCCGGATTCGGTAAGTCGAACACACACACACACACACTTGCTGTTGTTACTTTTATTTTATATAACACAATTTCATATTTCTTTTTTATAAAAGATTCCTTTAACTGTTTTCCATAGACATACAAAACCAAGTTGTTTCGCTTCTAAACATGTGTGCGCGCGCGCACGTGTGTGTGTGTGACCATTTTGCTTGTAGAAATCGACCAAATCGCGTCACGTGCACCTCTGAAAAGTGTCTTTTTTGTGGTGAAGTTCAGCATTATAATTTCTACAGAGAGCAGTCTCCCTCGCTCACTCTCTCTCGCTCTCTCTCGCTTTCTTGATCTCCCTCCCTCTTGGTAAAAAGAAAGGATAAAATATGGTGATATTTGAAGCGTAGGGGTGCCACTGCATTTCACGAATACACCGTTGCAAACACGTTTACACAAAGAGCATTAATGATCGATATTAGTACTAATAATAATAATAATAATAGCATGCTTAGACGCGTAGTAATGAACGAAAAGTGATAGCCAGATACATGGGCAAGAATTGTGTGTAGAGAAAGAGAAAGTGAGTGAGAGAGAGAGAGAGAGAGAGAGAGAGAGAGAGAGAGAGAGAGAGAGAGAGAGAGAGAGAGAGAGAATGAGGGTACGTACGGGAGTAAAGCTATGTGTTTGCTTCCGTTAGGGTGAAAGGAGGTCACACGCCTGTTCTGGTTGAGAACAAAGGTTACTCTGTACACGCTCTGCGAGAGAGGTCAATCACACCGACATATTGCACAATTTTTTATATTATTCTTTCTCATTTCCACGAAATTATGGCCATGTTGTGACGATTTAAATTGTGACATTTACAGAATAAAAAAAAAAAATTAATTAATTAAGGTTGCGTACAATTGACCATTTAAATCTCACAATAATAATAATAAAAACATGTAGGTACTAAGTGTGAATGGAAGAAGTAATTAATAAGGGCAAAGTATCCATAAAGAAAAGGCATATTGTAAATAATTATTATGTTCGTATTTAACCCTTTGCTTGCTATCAAGCGCCTACCTGTTGATACCGGACTCGACATGTTTTCCGAGTCTACTGTAATTAAAAATAATAGAGTAAACTAATGTTAATAATTAAAGTATCTGTAGACACAGGTAGTAACTAAAACAATTAATTTAAATGATGTATTTTTATCTAGCGATAGTCTGTATAAATAAAAAAGTTTATTTAAAGAGAAACAAGAACTATATATGTTCGCGGAATAAACACCCCACTCTCTCTTGTCATGTACAAGGGTAGCGGACGAAAAATCGCTCTCTTGCGATGACGACGCCCAGCTGTGCAGACGCACGAGCAAAATGCTCTGTTCAAAAGTTATACAATTTGTTGTTAGTGTGGATTAATTAATTATTATTTTGTATTTTACTAACCGTTACAAAAAGTGTAACATGTAACGTTAACAAAAAGAAAATTCCAAAAACTTTGTAACAAGAAGAAAGATGTAACTACAAACGACGAGTGTTAATAAAGAAAAAACGATGACTGCAATCTTCACCGATGGACGAATCTTTTCAACCTCTGACCTGTGGTCATGGACCATCTAAATGAGAACTCTAGTATACCCTACCGATGATGCAGTTCGAGACATCTGAGAATCAACGAATATCTGTGTAGAAGACTCTACCTATCCTGCAGACGTATTAAGCCATGAACAACAGAGACCAGACCAAGACGAGGACGACGTTTTAGGACTCCCAAGACGGAACCACATGGAGGCGATTACTACATCCAAAAAATAGAGGTGACTCGATAGCACGTCTATCGAGGAATATTGATAATATTTTTGTAACACAATACTCTATTTAAGAGACTTACAGAGACGATTGATTTTATAAGAATATAAAAACTTAAATTTGAGAATTTAATTGTAACTATTCAATATCATTCAATTGTAACAATTTAGATATTAACGTAACGTAGTGTTATTAATACCATTCTTCTAATGGAAGATATATGAAGCAAAAAGGTAAAAGTTTTGCAACATAAAATTTTGAATTAAATATAATTAAAAGATTAGAGACTAAATACCAATGGTTACCCGGATCCGGGGGTATAGCTAGATAAATTTGTTGTGATCCCATATTCTAAATAAAGCATTTCACTTAATTTTACTAATTTAATTAATAACGTCATGGGATCTGTTCTTTGGAGTAAATGTTATATTTCAAATGTTTAATAAAGCCAGTCTTCTTGTTACACACATATACTGAGTATATAAATCAACAGTTTCACCTTCCCTGATTCCTTGTATGTCTTACTGTGTGTTGTTCTGATTTAAATTTCAGCTCGTCTCGAATAAGGCAGCCTAGAATAATTGGCAGAACCAATTATTTTGGGTTCCCTCCGTTATAACTCAAAAGAAGAGGTTATAAGATGCGCCACTCTGCTAATTTGTTTAAATTTTGCTACAAAAAAAAAATTAAAAAATTTTTGTGACTTGTGTTGCTAAACAGTAATTGTGTCCCTATTCATAAGCTGTTGATTTATTTACTCGTGTATTTTAATATGTGTCAGAAATTTAAATAAGATAAAATTAATAATTAATATTATAGTAATATAGTATAGATAATTTTATTAGTAAATATGATATGTGTAAAGTAAGAGTAACATATAATCCAATGTAAACAAACCATGTAGGTACTTGTTAAAAGTCCCATTCATAAACAACCCCCCATTCACGACAATCTCGGACAAGTAAATTTCCTGTTGGCGATTGTTTAATATTATCGTAGTCGGTCTCCCCAGTTAGAGTGAGAACAATCGGTCACCCTTCTTGTGTGGTGTATTGTTATTTGAAGCGTGTCTGTTCATGTGTTGATAACCGAAGGGGGAATCTTTTGCCGTAAGCATCTGTAAACATGTGTGAGATTTTTCTCTCTCTCTTTCTATGTAAAATGACAACCTTTGTCATCTCATTTTAATTGTTTATTAATAAACGTGTAAGAATACGATTTATTCATATTGTTATGTTAGTGTAAAATGATATAGCGTTGTATAGTAGTAAATACCAATCGTAGAATAATTAGTTCTTGCCACTTTACGAAAATGGCTGAATTTAATCCTGATTTATTAGTAAAAGATGAGCTATGCTACGAAGCACTTTTACGAGGTCTAAAACACGTGAATGTAACCGTGTCTGAATTACGAAAATCATTACGCCAAACCGGATCAGAGACAACCTCGCAGTTAGATAAATTGCGTGAACTCGATTATGACGGCGAACGAGAAACCTGTTATGCGAAATATCGGGAACTGATAGTATTATGTCAGAACCTTAAGGACAAGAAATCACCCACGGAACTTTTGCGCGTTACGCAACGTATAGAACATTTAACCCGGCGATTAAATAATTTATTAAGCTGGCCCGACGTCACCGTCGTCCCCGCCGATGTGCAGAAATTTGCAGACGAGGCATTACGCCAATTACCTATAATTATTAACGACTTACGTCGAAAGTCAGATGAATCGAGAATGGAGGAAATTGAGCAAGACTTACAAAAATTATATATCTCCCCTGTTCAATCCCCTAATGTAGAAGAACCCCCACCCCCTAAAGTTCAGCGTACTCGTACTAGTCAAAATACGACCACTAATTCTTCGAAGGAAATACAAAACGTAAATTTGAATGTTGAACTCTACGGAAAGGTTTCCCACCCAGTAGAGAAAGTAATTAATGAGATTCCTTACACCGATGGGTTAAGTATTACGATACTGTTAACTTTTATAAAATACCTGCTGCAAATAAAAGATTTACAACAATTAAACGATCGGCAAATACTGCAAGTAATATTACCCAAATGTAAACCACCATTACGAGATCGTGTACTAGAAACATTAAACTCAAGTCTTTCAGTAGAAGACCTTCATACGAATATAATCAAATATTTTATCCCCACTGGAATTTATGAGGATATCAAAAGAAGTACTGTACTTAGAGTACAAAGAGCTCGCGAAAGACTGGCCCACTATATTGCGGATATCCGAGAATCTTCACGTATACTACAAGTCGACTGGACTGAAAAACAATTGGTCGATACGATCCTAGTAGGCTTGTCTCCAGATGAACGCTCCCGTTTAGCACTAATAAGTAGACCCCTTACGTTCGCGGACTTTGAACAATGTAGTACTCATTCTTCCAATGTTTGGTACGCAGATCAGCACAGACATGCATCGATATCCACTCCACAAAATAGAAAAGAAATGCATGCCTTAGTATCTGACGCAAGAAGTATACAAGAAAGAAGACCATTTCGAAGATCAACCAATGGCCATGGTAAGTCCCAGGAGGCTCAACCACTCCAGGAAACCAGTAAGACACAACGTAAAGAATATGTGTGTTATAACTGCGGAAAATCTGGACATCTCAGTAGATACTGTAAACAAAAAAGGTATAATCAAAAAAACTCATTATCCAAAAAACATGTAAGGCAGGGAGATCCAAAACCCTGTGTCTTCCGCAGCATCGTAAAAAAAGGTAAACCCCTGAGAATCAACATAATAAAACAAAATAATAATAATAACAAAAGAAAACTAGACCCCTATGTAAAAAAATTTATAGATAAATGTAACGCTATTAATAAGTGTAATTTCAGTAAGTGTCAATTACCTTATGTACAAGTTGACCTTGGTGTAACATCCACCCTTGGTTTAATTGATTCCGGATCAACGCGAAGTTTAATTAGTCATGACCTCGCCAATAAGTTATTTAAACATAATTTAGTAAAACGCAGTCAATCTGTAAACATTAAATGCTCAACCGCTAACAAACAAAACTTAATAATAAAACTTATCATCACGTGTAAAGTTAAAATAAAACATTTGACGTGGTATTTTCCAATGTTAGTAAGCGACGAATTAGGACCCGAGTTAATATTGGGAGCCGATTTTATCAGTAAAACAGGAATAATTCTAAATATTCATGATAAGAAATTTTACTTTGGATTCGATCGTTCACGGAAATATAACTTAGAGGATAATTCAAATAACAGAGAATGTACTAGCACTACTTCTTCTCATCTAAAGCATCACGAATGTGAATTAGGTCATCTGGAAAGTAAAGATAGACGTAACATACAAAAGTTAATAAATCAATTCTCCAATGTGCTCACCCCTAAGTTAGGACTGACGGATCTGATAGAGTATAAGATAAATTTGAGCGATAATAAAGTAATACGTTTAGCTGCATACAAGTTATCACCGCCAAAAATGGAAGTAATGAGGAACCAAATTAATAAACTATTAGAACAAGGAGTCATCGAACCCTCTACTTCATCTTATTCATCCCCTGCGTTTTTAGTACCCAAAAGCAACGATAAACATAGATTAGTTGTAGACTATAGACAACTAAATAAACGAATAGAATTTGAATCCATTCCACTTCTCGACATCCACAGTGCTTTTCATTATTTTACTAAAGCAAAAATTTTTACCATTATGGATTTGAATCAGGCTTTTCATCAGATACCACTTTCAGAAGAATCGAAACGTCTCACCGCTTTTGCCGTGCCTTTCAACCTATACCAATTTACGAGGGTACCTTTTGGTATTTCCCAAGGTAGTTCTGTATGTAGCAGATTGTTAGAAAAATTATTTCACGACATAAAGTTTAAATATGTGTACCACTACCTAGACGCTATTGTTATTTACAGCGAGTCAATGGAACAACATCTTGCACAAATACGTGAAGTATTATCACGATTAGAGAAAGCTGGATTAACTGTGAACCCCAGTAAAGTAAATTTTGCTGTGACACAATTCTTTTTTTTAGGTCACATCGTAAAAGCCAACGGAAAGGTAAGCATAGACCCAGAGCGAACCCGTGCTATCAGAGAATTTTTACCACCGCGGGATGCGAAAGGAATTGCTCGATTTTTAGGAATGATAAATTATTTCCACAAGTATATCCCACATCTAGCCGAAATCGCAGCACCACTAAATACTTTAAGAAAGAAGGGAGTAAAATTTGAGTGGAATGAACAACGCCAAACCGCATTTGAGAAATTAAAGGAAAGCATCATATCACCCCCCGTACTACAATTAGCCGATTTTAGTAAACCGTTTGTTGTGCAAACCGACAGTTCAAGTGTAGCCCTAGGTGCAGTAATTTATCAGGAAGTAGATAACTCTCGATTACCAATTAGTTACGCTTCACGCACCCTGACGGACCAAGAAAAGAAATACTCCGCATACGATTTACAATGCTTAGCTATCGTTTTTGCGTTTGAGAAGTTCAAACCATTTTTAGAACATAAAGAGTTTTTGCTAGAAACAGATAATCAAGCTTTATCCTGGCTACTAAACCACCCAAAACAATTAGGTCGAATCGGAAGATGGGTATTGAGATTAAATTGTTTTAAATTCAAAGTACAACATATTAGAGGCACCCAAAACGTAGTTGCCGATACCCTGTCACGTATGTTCCAGGCTAGTAGTAATAATTACGAAAAAAAGAGTAGAGAGACACCTATTATTAATGCGTTAATTACCGAATTTCCTCTTGCATTTACGGATTTAGCCCATTATCAACAACAAGACCCACGTTTGAGTCCGATCATTAAACAACTTGAAAAAGGAAACAAGTCTGAAAAATACCTATTAAATAAGAAAGTATTATGTTGTAGAATAGCTAACGGAAAATATTTGCGTATCATCGCCCCGGATATTATTAAACCTATGCTAATGGAATATTATCACTCTTCCACCATTGGAGCACATATGGGAATAAATAAAACCATACATCGGATTCGGAGAGAATATCACTGGGAAAATATGAACAGTGAGATAGCTAACTTTGTAAAAAGGTGTAAGTTGTGTGCACTCAGCAAACCAGCGAGAAACAGCCAAATAAGTCAGTTAATATCTGAGATTCCTGCCACCGCATTTTCCAAAATTTATTTAGACTTTTCTGGACCCTACCCACGTTCCAAGTCAGGAAATACTATGTTACTAATTTGCGTAGATTCGTTTAGTAAGTTCGTCTGGATGTACCCTATGCGGCGACCTTTAGCTACGACAACAGTAAGCATTTTACAGAATAGATTATTCAAAGATTTCGGTATTCCAGTCCATCTAGTGTCGGATAACGGACCACAGTTTAAGTCCAAGGAATTCAGGAACATGTGTTTCAAACTAGGTATAAACCACATTACCACTACCGAGTATCGTCCGCAAGGTAATATAGCTGAGAGGTATTTGCGAAACCTAAAATCTGCTTTAATTGCCTACCATGCTAACGACCATACTTCGTGGGACCAGAACCTATCCTGGATACAATTCGCCTTTAATTCGGCATATCATGAAGGACATAAGTCAACCCCATTCGAACTGTTGTTCAAGTATAAACCTAACCACCCATTATCCACAAAGTGGAAAATACATGAATTGTTACCCCTTGAAATTAGGGATAAAAATATTAGAAAGATATGGAAAGAAGCGCGCGCTAATTTACGAACAAACTTAGCGAAGTCAAGGAAATATTACGAGCAAAAGAATAAGAATAATAAAGTAAAATACCAAATCGGAGATTTAGTTATGTATAACACGCACCCAACGAGTAGTGCAGTCGATAAGACAACTTCCAAGCTATCTTACAGATGGTGCGGTCCTTATCAAATTCACAAATACTTAACTCCGGTAACTGTGACCCTGTACGAACCCTCTACTCAAAAATATGTGCGAAAGACACATATTTCACAGATAAAATGTTATCTTGAAGAAGAAAATAGTAGAGTGCCAGTTAATTAAATAAGTAAATGTGAAAACAATGTTTAGTACTCAACCGCAAAAGTACTTGAGTAACCTTTGGCTACCTTGTCGTATAAGTAGGTACGAGGCCTGATCAACCTTGAACCCTCTTCATCGAAAGTAGAGCAAAGCAAGAAGTCAGCTGACATCCAATAAAAGTAATGGAGTAATTAAAGAGTAAATTCTATAACGAAGAAAAACTCTCTCGAAAGAAAAAGGAAAAATCCGGTAGTAGTAATAAGTAGTAGAGTTAAGGAAATTTAGAATGTTGAAAATACTTTATAATGTAAATTGTATGTAGTAATAGAATTAGCGTGTAAAATATGAAGTATATGTATAGATGGTAAGAAACAGCCAGTCAGGAATGACTTATGCTGCTAGTAATTATATACAGCCAGAAACGGGTGAGAGAAATTTCACACGGAACTCCCCAAGCATACTCTCGGTACATAGCTGACCAAAATTTTAGGAGTCTGTGTTGGTAAGGAGGCGGAGTATGTGACGATTTAAATTGTGACATTTACAGAATAAAAAAAAAATTTAATTAATTAAGGTTGCGTACAATTGACCATTTAAATCTCACAATAATAATAATAAAAACATGTAGGTACTAAGTGTGAATGGAAGAAGTAATTAATAAGGGCAAAGTATCCATAAAGAAAAGGCATATTGTAAATAATTATTATGTTCGTATTTAACCCTTTGCTTGCTATCAAGCGCCTACCTGTTGATACCGGACTCGACATGTTTTCCGAGTCTACTGTAATTAAAAATAATAGAGTAAACTAATGTTAATAATTAAAGTATCTGTAGACACAGGTAGTAACTAAAACAATTAATTTAAATGATGTATTTTTATCTAGCGATAGTCTGTATAAATAAAAAAGTTTATTTAAAGAGAAACAGGAACTATATATGCTCGCGGAATAAACACCCCACTCTCTCTTGTCATGTACAAGGGTAGCGGACGAAAAATCGCTCTCTTGCGATGACGACGCCCAGCTGTGCAGACGCACGAGCAAAATGCTCTGTTCAAAAGTTATACAATTTGTTGTTAGTGTGGATTAATTAATTATTATTTTGTATTTTACTAACCGTTACAAAAAGTGTAACATGTAACGTTAACAAAAAGAAAATTCCAAAAACTTTGTAACAAGAAGAAAGATGTAACTACAAACGACGAGTGTTAATAAAGAAAAAACGATGACTGCAATCTTCACCGATGGACGAATCTTTTCAACCTCTGACCTGTGGTCATGGACCATCTAAATGAGAACTCTAGTATACCCTACCGATGATGCAGTTCGAGACATCTGAGAATCAACGAATATCTGTGTAGAAGACTCTACCTATCCTGCAGACGTATTAAGCCATGAACAACAGAGAC
This sequence comes from Magicicada septendecula, assembly GCA_034769895.1. Lineage (NCBI taxonomy): Eukaryota > Metazoa > Arthropoda > Insecta > Hemiptera > Cicadidae > Magicicada > Magicicada septendecula. The sequence goes on along the minus strand of CM068374.1, from coordinate 284,581,592 downwards.
CAGACCAAGACGAGGACGACGTTTTAGGACTCCCAAGACGGAACCACATGGAGGCGATTACTACATCCAAAAAATAGAGGTGACTCGATAGCACGTCTATCGAGGAATAATGATAATATTTTTGTAACACAATACTCTATTTAAGAGACTTACAGAGACGATTGATTTTATAAGAATATAAAAACTTAAATTTGAGAATTTAATTGTAACTATTCAATATCATTCAATTGTAACAATTTAGATATTAACGTAACGTAGTGTTATTAATACCATTCTTCTAATGGAAGATATATGAAGCAAAAAGGTAAAAGTTTTGCAACATAAAATTTTGAATTAAATATAATTAAAAGATTAGAGACTAAATACCAATGGTTACCCGGATCCGGGGGTATAGCTAGATAAATTTGTTGTGATCCCATATTCTAAATAAAGCATTTCACTTAACTTTACTAATTTAATTAATAACGTCATGGGATCTGTTCTTTGGAGTAAATGTTATATTTCAAATGTTTAATAAAGCCAGTCTTCTTGTTACACACATATACTGAGTATATAAATCAACAGTTTCACCTTCCCTGATTCCTTGTATGTTTACTGTGTGTTGTTCTGATTTAAATTTCAGCTCGTCTCGAATAAGGCAGCCTAGAATAATTGGCAGAACCAATTATTTTGGGTTCCCTCCGTTATAACTCAAAAGAAGAGGTTATAATGTGTTTCTTTGGACATTGACAAGTGTGTGGTTCACACGAAATGAAAATATCTATTGCTCCGTCCTAAGAACGTTAGAATACTCCGGAGGGTGAACACATCTTGCGCTGTGCTTTTTCCTTTTTTATTCTTGTGTGTAATGAAATTTTATATATATATATATATATATATATATATATATATATTTCGATCACTTTCTGCTACAATCCTTTTCTTGATGTATATAATACATTTAATATTTATACTAAATTTACCTCAAGATGTTTTTTCTATTTGGAACATGTTTCGAGATTTCCTGTTCTCTCATCTTCAGCCTTCGCCATCTTGTTTCTGGTGAAGTATTTGTGTGTTGGCTGCTGGATGTTATTAAGGTTGTTTGTTGGTCTTTGGTCTTTTAAAGTTGTATTATTGTGTGTGGTTGTGGTATATGTTTTTGTATTTTGTGTATTTTCGATGTTGAGTGCTTTGAATATTGTGTCATGTTTTGTATTGATTTGTATTTGTTCTGGTATTAGTTTGTTTTGTGTTTTATGTTTGTATATTTGTAAATTTTCCCAAAATTTCATTATGGTGCCTTTGTGTGGTATATGTTTTATTAGTGATACATTGGTTATGTTTGGGAATTCGTGTCCTGTGTTTATTGCATGTGTGGCTAAATTGGATTTATATATTTCTGGTTTTTTGTATGCGTTTAGGTGTTCAAAATAACGTTTTTTCAGCTGTTTTTTGTTTGTCCTATGTAACATTTATTACAATCTTGGCATTCAATTTTGTATATACCATTAGTTGTTGTATTATCTTTGTTGTGTGAGCTATTTATAATTTGTAATTTATTTTTATTAGTTTTGTATGCTATTTTTATATCTGTGTTTTTAAATAGTTTTGTTAGTTTTGTCATTTTATTATTTATGTATGTGAATGTGGCCCATTTTTGTTGTTGTTATTATTTATGTGTTGTTCATTATGATTAATTCTTAATTGTTCAGTTTTTATTTTGTATTTGATTTTATTTTCTATTTTGATCATAGTATTTTTATTGTATCCATTTTCATAACCAATTTGGTATATTATATTTCTTTCTTTGTCAGTTTCTTGTTTGTTTAAGGGTATTTTGTACATTCTGTTAAATAACGAATAAAATGCTGCCATTTTATGTTGTCGTGGGTGGTCAGAATGGTTAGGTATAATGATGTTAGTGGAAGTTGGTTTTCTATATATTGCATATTGTATGTGTTTGTTGTATCTTGTGATGGTTATGTCTAAATAGTTGATTTTGTTATGTTTTTCTTTTTCTTCTGTGAATTGTGAACAATAACATAAATAATAATAACACATAAATAATAACAACAACAAAAATGGGCCACATTCACATACATAAATAATAAAATGACAAAACTAACAAAACTATTTAAAAACACAGATATAAAAATAGCATACAAAACTAATAAAAATAAATTACAAATTCTAAATAGCTCACACAACAAAGATAATACAACAACTAATGGTATATACAAAATTGAATGCCAAGATTGCAATAAATGTTACATAGGACAAACAAAAAAACCACTGAAAAAACGTTATTTTGAACACCTAAACGCATACAAAAAACCAGAAATATATAAATCCAATTTAGCCACACATGCAATAAACACAGGACACGAATTCCCAAACATAACCAATGTATCACTAATAAAACATATACCACACAAAGGCACCATAATGAACATTTGAGAAAATTTACAAATATACAAACATAAAGCACAAAACAAACTAATACCAGAACAAATACAAATCAATACAAAACTTGACACAATATTCAAAGCACTCAACATCGAAAATACACAAAATACAAAAACATATACCACAACCACACACAATAATACAACTTTAAAAGACCAAAGACCAACAAACAACCTTAACATCCAGCAGCCAACACACAATTACTTCACCAGAAACAAGATGGCGAAGGCTGAAGATGAGAGAACAGGAACTCTCTAAACATGTTCCAAATAGAAAAAACATCTTGAGGTAAATTTAGTATAAATATTAAATGTAATATATTGGAACGCAACAGAAATGATAGCATTCATGTTACATAAAAGAAGATTCACAGAATAATAAACAAATTGATATTTAAACCCATAATAGAACAGAGATCCAATATTTACAATTATAATCATAGACAAAATTAAATAAGGATGCAAGGTAGTGTTGACTAGAATAAACGAACCTGTAAGATAAATAATAGCTAATGATATATGTTTAATGAAAAGCAAAACAAAAAATGAAACAATGACTTAATTTATGGTAATAACAAATAAGAATTTTGTGTTAAGAAGTATTATATTATGACAAAAATGTTATGATAAAGTTTATGTGATGTTATATCAAATATGTGTTGAATTAATGAAAAATAATGAAACAAGTTGTATTACTCAATGACTGTCGTAGAAGGAAGTGTGAGGCAGTTAATCAATGTTCATAAATTCGAATTTTGTTGTATGTGATCAAGAGATCAAGATAAAATTGTTATTAGATATAGAAAAAATAATTGTTTATATAAGTGCTAATAATTAAGATTTGATTGTATGTATGAATTTATATAAAAGGGACTATAGATGCCTAACAGACATAAACACAGGTAGATCAGTTTACAATAAAAGGCCTAACAGGCAAAACTACTATATAAACACTCATAACATAAAGATTAGGTGCATCAATTAATAATAATTAATAAATACGCTTTGAAGAGCTAGAAAAAAAAACATTAAATTAATAATAATATTTCATAAAATTTATACAAATTATACTAATACCATAATGCCATAATATCGATTGGTAAAATATAATATCGAAGGTGGATTAAATATAATAAAAAAGGAAAAAAACGGACTTATATCAAAAAACCAGTAGAATATGTGTATAAAATAATAAACCAACTATCGGTAAAGTTACATTCCGATAGGACAGCAAATTGATAAAGAATAGGCAAAAAATATATGAAAGAAACACTATATATTCAAAACATGTGGAAGGCAGAAATTATTATATGTTGCTAGGGACGACAAATAAGAAAAAGAAGTTGTTGATTTTAGACAAGACAAGAATTGCTTTGAATAAACTGAATGTGATGAGATTAAAAACCCAAGAATAATCTATTTAATTGTAATATTCGAAATTACCAGATACGATTATAAAAATACAAAATTCTAATGACAATATTTACGTCTACTACCAATACAGATAAACAAAAATAACACTACAATATGAAATGATAATAGAGAGTAAATAATTGAAGTCTACAAGAAAGAACTTGAACTGTCCCATATCCGAAGGGAATTGATGAGATATTAATCAAATAGAAAGAATTAACAGTAACACAACTCATAATATTCACAACACCAGAAATTATAACCTTGCAAATACACGGAACAACACTAATTGCTTCAACCGAAGGAAGAACTTATTTGGATCCTGGCGGTGCAGAAGAAACATCAATCGGGCTGTAGATCAATCCAGGAGCTGTATTCCGACGTGGACAGGACAAGAATTACTTTTATTAAACCGAAGACAGAAAACCGTACTACATAATCATTCAAAACAGTAAATTTAGCGATCAACCGCCTACACGATTTGCTTCGTTCGAGTCTGGTAACTTATATTATATTAATTATACTAAATACACAACACTTCAATTTTGTAAATCTTGCATTCTTATCTATGTATTTTTAGTCTTCCCCACAGTTACAAGAACCTTCACACCCTGAAATAAATTAAATACAAATCAAAACATAATATATAACTAAATATAAATAAAGGATTAAAATAATCAACAATCGATACATGAAGTCTATAGTCCAAGCATATGTTAATTAGAACATATCTTATATAATGTGAATTAAGTAAACAAATAAAGAACCTTTATATATTTGTCAAATCTTGTTATTTGGAGTATGGTTTAGTGAACTGGGAACAAAAAGTAACTGAATAAGTATAGAATAAATGGTTAATATAAACATCGAAATAACCTATAAGTTTCGTTGAGCCGATACTACAGCGCTTATAGCGGAATTATCTGACACCAAAGAGGGAGCGTAAAATTACAAAATTAGACAGAATTATCTTCAAGGTATAATAGGGTTGGATGAAATTGTAGAATAACGCTTAAGTTGTTTAAGTTCTAGGCACACTAACACTGATAATTATTAAAGAGTTAAGTTAATATTAATTAATTACATCCATATATTCCACAACTCCAAATATCTCCGAGATTTATATAATTAAAGTAATACAAAACAAATTGACAAATACAACAGTGGGGTTTAAAAGGAGAAGGACTCCGATCTTGTAACAATATATATATATATATATTTTGTGACTGTGTTGTCGGGCACAAGCATCATCGGGCTGAATTCCTACCTCGCTGGCTTCTTGGTGCATTTACAGATAGATCGAACACACACAACTCACTGTTGTTACTTTTATTTTATTTAACACAATTTTACATTTCTTTTTTGTAAGAGATTCGTTTAACTGTTTTTCCATAGATATATAAATTTAAACTTGTTTCGCATGTGTGTGTGTGCGCGCGTGTGTGTATGATCATTTCTCTTGTAGAAATCAACCAAATCACGTCACGCGCACCTCTCAAAGGTGTTTTTTTTAATAGTTTCTACTTCTTACTTTCTTTGCTTGGAGACTGTTTTTTCACATCACTTTCGCTTACTTATTTACGTATTGTTATTATTTTATATGTTTTGTACTCTGTAGTGTATATAGTAGTGGTATGTAAGTAGTAATAATTTTAGTTCATGTTTATAGATTATACTGAGAGAACTCATTCACAAGGTGACCGTCAATTAAGTTTTGTGATGAGCGTCACCTGTGGAGGTAAGGACGACTTACGTATTTTTCAATTTTTAGAAGTTCAATACGTTTAACGATTAACTTGTTAAATATTGAGCCCTTCAAGTTTTCCCATTGTGATATTCTGTATTTTGTAGAAAGAGTGTGCCTTTGGCGTAATTTGTAATTCTAACGAAGTTTATTTAACAATTTGCAACTGTCTTTGAAGCCGTAGCATATGCAATGTGTAGCATATCCTCATTCATTCTCTCTCTGGTTACCCTACGTGTTAAAAACCCCTCTTCATCGGCTAACATGTGGGAATGTTAATTGGTCCCTCGTGCGGTGGCTCGGGTGGGTTATATTTTCCCACGCGCGTGTCCCTTGCCCTTTACTCCCGAAAGTCCTCTCTGTCGCACTGCAGAGTGGAGCGAGTGAATGGCTGCAATTTGATTATTTTTTTTGTTTTCTTGGAACCGTTGCATGCAATCCAGGTCTCTTGCATTGTATTCCCCGTGAGGCGTTCTGACCTATCTTCTGTTATTGTTGACGAATAGCCAGGTACTTTGCAAAACATAATACACGTTTTACGATCGTAAATCACGGTTTATTGCTTCGTTACTTTTATTGTTTATAAATTAAATGGTGCTAACGGTTTTACAGATTTGATTCGAGACGTTTTTTGGTACTAACGACATGTTACATAAAATATTGCTTTTAATAAATTATGCAAATATATTTTGGTATTAACAGGTTTTTTCCCTTCTCGTTCCGTTAATTGTTTACGCGTTGTCGTGCAATTCTAACGTTGTTTCCGAGTAGGTGGATCTTTTGACATGACATAATGCACGTTTTGTGAACTTAAATTGCTGTTTATTGCTTATTTATTTTTATTACTTACTTGTTAATTACATAAATGGTGCTACCTGTTTCGTTTATGTTACATAAAATATTGCTTGTTTTCATTTTTTTTTGGGCTTATTCGATAATTGGATTGTACAATTCCTTACGATGCACTTCCTACAATTTTCTATGTGTGTACATATGTTTTTCTTTTGTTATGCACGTTATTTTTCCTCCTCCTCGTTTGTTTCCCGGTTGCTCACCGTTTATATGAAGATCTGTTGCTGTTTATTGCTTAATTAGTTACGCGTTCTTGTGTAATCCATTTGTTAGAACTGTTCCATCGTAACACTGTGAAACCGGTATGGTGCAATACGTGCTGTGTAGTTACACTCATTAGTAGAACAAGAGGGGGATTGTCCGTCTATATAAACGAGGCTCATTAGCTAACCCGTTCAGTCTTGTCTCGACAGTCACGAGCGACGCATCGTCCGGAGCTCGAGCTTGACCACGGCATCGACCCCGAGATGTCCGAGACCTAGACCGAAATGAACGAGATCGGGACTGAATTGAACGAGGGTGTTTTATTTTGCGAAAAATTCACACACACACACGGTCAAGTACGAGGGGGTATCGAGCCAGTGGTAGACGGGGGTGATGATGTCACGGTCATGACCTACCTTAACTGGTAGAAATACTAGGCCACGTCACTGACCTCACTCAACATTGTTTCAGCTGTTGAGAAAGGTCATGGACAGCTGAAATAATGGGCGTCATTGTTGGCCTAAGAAAACTATGGCTCCCATTATTGGTCCAGTGACGTCACTGACTGTTGAGGTAGGTCAGGATAGTGACGTCATCACCACCAACCCCCTCGTCAACTGGCTCCGTCCCCCACTAACACACTACTTATATATATGTATATAGTGTTACTATTTTCTTAAATGGTAGTTTTAGAATAGAGTATAACAATTATTGTTACTTTATACAAAACATAAGACAGGTTTTAACAGCTTTTTGTGTTGTACTAAATACTCTCGCCCTTAACTTTCAAGTATTTTTGCCTATCGGTCTTAAAGTAGGTTTAACAATTTTTTAGTTTTTTTAAGATATAAGAATACCAATTTTATAAAATTTGTATGAGCAACCATTTGTTTTTCTCTCAAAAAATAAAATTATTTCAATTATCGATTTGGCAATAATAATTTTGTAAATTATTTAAACTTTAATGAACAATTATAAACTTTAATAAACACTTCCTGGAAAATTACAAGTTACGTGATAGCAGATCGTAAATATGGCATTTTACTATGTTGTATGTATAGTATGTGTTATAACACATAGCAAAGGAAGAACGGCTGAAATCAAAATGCGACGAATGCTTAAAATTTTTCAAAATTAAGAAAAGTATTTTCTCATACCGTAAATAGACGAAATGTAATTTCATAATGTGTTGTCAAGAATAATATTTTATAATGTTTCAAAATTAATATCAATAATACAGGAATGGATATTAGACCTTACTATATGGTAGACGCTCTAAACTTAGAAAATGCGTTGTTTAGTGGAGTCCTATTTTTACAGTTTTACACAACCGGAATAGAGAAATATATTTCATCAAAACTTATACACTTGCTTTTTGAATCCACGATCCCGTTACAGAAAATGAAACATACTTATAGTGACAAAATTGTATGCATAGATGTCATTTAATTACTTTAAGTGTGTGTGTGTGTGTGTTGCTTGTAGAAACGAGAGAGAGAGTGAGAGAGGGAGGGAGAGAGAGAGAGAGAGAGAGAGAGAGAGAGAGAGAGAGAGAGAGAGAGAGAGAGAGAGAGAGAGAGAGAGAGAGAGAGAGAGAGAGAGAGAGAAGTTATAAATGAACTAAGAGCAACACCACATAACCTTGTTGTGACCATTCTCTGTAATAACTTTTGTTCCGTGGGAGCAACAAATTTAGCGTGGGAGCAACAAATTTAGAAACTACACTAAACTACTGAGTGTGGCCTTAATTTGTTTTGGTTACGGTACCATGAACGGACTCTCATGGGATACATTGGGACAGTGTCTGTTGCCTATTATGTTGTCTGTTCTGTGACTGGTTTCAGATTTATTACATCGTGTTTAATAAACGTATATTAGCTTATTATTACGTAACGTGATACAATATTTGATTCAGATCGAATTAAGTAAAATCTGGTAAAAAGCTCAAATACTAAGAATAATATATCATGAAAATTTAAATGGATAGTGTGACGGATAAACTTTGGATCCGCTATCTCTAACAATAGTTTACTAACTTTTCACACAAAGACTAGAAACCTTTTACTTTTCTTTAAGTGTCTTACTTTTCTTAAATTTTGCCTTAATAATTATATTTACATTTTTAATAAGATGCAACATGCAACACTGACAGTCATGTAAACAATTGTTAATGATTATTATTGTTTAGACTAACCTATTTCCGAATATGATGTTTGTAGGTGTTAATGAAGAGAAATAAGCTTTTCCCTTTTTACTGCCATGTTAGTTTTGCAAGCAACGATGCAGACGTTAGTCAGATATTCCAATTAAAAATTGCATTTATTCCAAAAAGTATAGCAGTTCTCATGTTCTGCACAAATCAAGGATTAAGGTTTTCAACAATGTGACGATTAATTTAAAACATATTACACGGTGTAGTAATATTGTATAATTTCTTATTTCGACTTTAGTATTATACATAGGGAATAAATACTTTAGATGGCATATGAAATGATCAAAATTACACTTTTTAAAGATAACAATTTAAAATTTTGTTATTTTTGACGTAATAACAAATTGTTTCTATCTAATTAGTAATAAATGGTATTAAATTTTAATTTAAGTTGCAAGTATTACACAAAACTATTTTTTAAACATTAAGCTCAACTTGTTTTTCATTACAGCTTAATGAAAGAGACAAGAACTGAAATATTACATTTATTTTTTAGCTCTATTAGTTTTGAATATTATCAGTTGTTGAGAATTTAAGTAGTTCACTAGTTATTAATTTTATTTTATTTTACATCATTTAGTTTTATTGAAATAATACAAAATTTCAAATATAAGATGCAAAATAGGGTAACTTTAAAATACAATGTCTGTTTTATGTCACAAAAACACGTTGATAAAATAAATAAAATAGTTTATATTTACATATCCCCGATTAAAAACATCCCCAGTATTCAGACAAACTGTCTTATACCTCTTGTGAAATGAAGAATATTTTATGTGTAGTTGCTTTCAAATTCCTAAGAGGGAATGTCCATTTTTTGTCCATCCTTAATAGAATGACCGTATATAAATTAATAAAAATATAATTCGTTTTTTTAATTATAAATAAATATTAAATATTACTGTGGATTTATGTTACCACCAAACCGACCAATAGGCCAAATTTTGACTCAAAAACGAACGCATATACAAATGACATTTTTGTTAAAGAAATTAGAAAAGTCAGGATCTTTATAGAGCAATTTGAAGTTAAATAAAACTTATACAATTTTTTACGAAACAGAACTGTGTCTAACAAAATAACTGTTAAATGTAGATAATAATACTGACAGGCAATTGCCATCGTGTATTGTGGAAAATCGGCCATTTGTTTTCTTAGACGTTTGGCTGCTGTTCGTTTATTGTGCACTTGTAAAAGCACCATATACAATGGTACTGGTTACAATCTAAAACGTTTGTGCTTCACTAATAATTTTTTGTACTGGTATTAGGTAGATGTTTATGTTATTAAATTTTATAATATACTCAGTAAACACTTTACTGTAAAACAGATTTGTACTGTAAAAAACAGACACTCGCAAGTGTACAGTACTTAATTGAGACGGGTACTAAAAAGTAAAAGCGTAATTCATTTAATTATAATTCACTTTGTTAAATTCCACGCTGCATATACTACACAAGCGTAAATACATTTACAAGCATAAATACATTAACTAATTATATTTCCTGTTTGACAGTGTATACTATATGGGTGGTTACTATGCAAGCAGGTATGTTTCAACACAGATGTCATGTATAATTGTAGTTTTCATTTCACACCAACGCAATTTAATAAATTGCAATAGGATAATGTTTGGCTTACGTCTTTACATCTAGAGGCAAAAGTATGCATCTATGTATAGCGAAGCTTGTTTCTCTGTATTAAAATATTGAAAAGGTTAAAACGAAACAATGGTTTAAAATCATTAATTCATAACGTGGCATACCGAGGAATGACTTATGTAATATAAAAGACCTACAAGCAGTATCGTGGAAGCTAGAAAATAATTATACCCTTCTACGGGGAAAACCCAACACTTGCTAGAAAACAGTACAAATCTTTAATCTAAAGATGCATCCATTTTAAGGAAAAATAGTATGTTTTTGTTAAAATGTGCTATATACTACAGAACGTGGCTATAAATAATTTTAAATTCATAATTTTGTGTTTCCATTTTTTTAAGAATTTACAGTTGAAATATTTTTCAAATTCAGGAAGAAATATTTTTCTACGATATAGATAGACACAATGCTTGTCTACAATAGTTCAACAATAGTATTGTCTACAAACTGTCTACAATAGTTCAACAATGCTTGAGGCACCTTAAAATTTAAATTATGTTTATGCTTTATAACTAAAATGATAAGGTAGTAAATATAGTAACCAAATAGTGCGCCTAAACCGATTAAAAGCGTCATTGCATTTGATTGGCTTATTAATTTTCTATTTAATATTTTCGTGTAAAAATAGAATCAAACGTTTGCCAAATTTCATAAATATTTCCTAGTTATTTATAATTCGTCATTTTTATTGCACTTATGTAATTGTACATTACAATCCCTGCCACAGTTGAATAAAAAAAACGATTATGTAATCAATGCAAGTAACTGTCAAAGTTTATTTAATTGCTTGTATATTCACTTAATAATTTCTTTAAAAAGTTAATAAATCATGAATTTTATTGATTACGTACTACAATTTAAGAATGAACTAAACTAGGCATGATAAAAAAATCTAGATGGATGAGCACACGGCGATTCGGCGACGGCACTGTGATCTCAAATGAAGCAATTATATTTTTTATATATGAATAATGCAAACGCAGAATATTTATTTATATCAACTAAAAATCAAAGCTTCCTTCTTTTTGTTCCTCATTTACTAAAATAATTATAGGAATACTAGGTTGAAATTACAGACTATGAATAAGCGTTAAAATACTTACAAAAATGTAGCAATTTGTAAAGGCTATTTTATAAATACTCCTCAGTCCAATAAATTTGACAGTCAGTGCATATGTATTGTGTGTGCAATTATTAACGTCACTAAACACTTTAACTGTCTGTGAACGTATTACAGGCATTTTATATTTAAATATTATTTCTTGAAATAATTAAGATTCATTCAAGAACATAGAATAGACTCCATTCTAAATCAGGGAGATACTGTCCGATTTATGAAGTCCAGAAAACCAACTGCATCGGTCATGTAGAAAGAATGGACAACTAAAGACTTTCCATAAGTGTCCCCAATGGGCACACAGATGGTCGTAGTAGAAACTGACTGCCAGTTGGTCGAGGCAGGCCAAGAAACTGAAAGCAAGACGACGTGGAAGAAGACCTGACTAGGATGGGTGTCGGCTCGTGATAGCACAGCACATGATCGGACTATCTGGAGCGGATCATTAGGGAGACCAAGGTCCATCCTGGATTGTAGTCCCAGATATGTATGTATGTATTGAAATGAATGGAACCGCCTAGAATAGCCGAGAGCGTCCTCGACCCGTCCCCCGCACAGTAACGTGCATATTGAGAACGGAAGATTTCCAGAAGTCATTCGCTACCTATAAAAAGCCATAGCAGCCGGGTTGTCATTTCAGTGGTGTTGAGCAATTTCTTTAGGACGGATCAAGTGTTTGTAGAATTATTGTTGCGAAGTGTTGTTGTGTTATAATTAGTGAGGAATTCTTTATAGTTGACATTATTATTGCGTGTGGAAAATTTTTACTTGAATTGTTGTAACAAATTCTTATCGATTCATCTTGTTAATTACAAATTATTAATTATGATAATTAAAGCTGGTTATTCGTGATTTCATTGATACTTGTATTTGGTTTCTTACTGTACCATACGACGATCAGTTAGACTGTCGTAACAGTATGTATGTAGGTATGCAATCAAGGACACTCACATTCCAATATATTTTTTAACCATATGCTCGTTTTGTCAATAATTTTAAGAAAATTACTTATGAATTACTTATTAATTATTTTTTTTTATTACTTATTATGTTGTTTACGCCTAACAGGATTTAATGAATTGTCAGTTTTTATAAATTTAGAATATTCTATTAGTTTTGTGTGTATTGCATGCAACTATATGAGTATGGTATCAGTGTTAAAACTGCAGGCAATTTTTCTTACTGTCTTCAGCAGTAGTTAGACTAGAGTTAAATTTTGATTCGTCTTCGTTTTAAATTTGAAACAGTCATCGCTTGGGTTACCTTATAATTGATTGAGGGTACACTGTTCATGGATAATTACTATAAAAGTGGATGTTGCAAGGCAAGGTTTTTCATTTACTTACCTTGTTGGTTATTTGTGTAGCCTTTACACTTATTTACGTTTTTGTTGTTGTGACTGCAGCGTCAATGCAACTTTGTATTTAAGTTTTATGTTTTCTATCATAGCCTTATGATAACGTCCAAATTCTATATTACTAAAATATCGTAGTAAAATTTACAGAGGTGACTGATATTATTCAAAACTTAACAAAATGAAGTGGTTGTGGGACAATGGCATCAGGTACATTTTGAGGCATGAAATTGGTCGTTATGCAATTTCTTGATACTTTTGCGATTTAAAACAAAATATTTTGTTTGTAAACGTTATTATCTACATGTGATCTTTGATAATTTATTGTACCCCACACGGCTTTTAACACTTACCGTTTGCTTACTAAAAAGGATTATATAGTCATTTTATTTAAGTTACAGTATTGGTAGAGAAATATTTTAATCTTCTTTTTATACTTTGATAAGTACGTGGGCTGTTACTTTTACATTCATATTTACAAAACTATTCTTATTTTTAAGTTGTGAAAACACCCTAAGTTTATAAAAGTTGTCATAGAACAAATTGTAAGCAATTTATTTTTCAAGTCCCCTATAAGTGTATTCAAGTGTTATTTATAACTGTCCTAATCTATTATGTTGACTAAAAAGAAAAAAGTAATAAAATTCTGCTTAGTTTGTACCAGTGTTCCCCCGGCAAATATGCATTAATATAGACTGATGTAGAAGTATTATTCAATACTTTTAATATGGAACTGAGTTGACTTATTATGATATTACCAGAAATATTTGTCTTTTCTTGGCTAAACAAAAATTGTTATTTAAACTAAAAGTTTACTTTAACAATTAATATAAAATTAGTTTCCAATAAAACGTTTACTTAATAACATACTGTTACGACATCATAGAACAATATACGTGTTTCTCGAACGATCCATTGGATTCCGGCTGAATGTTGTGGCGTACGTGATTTCAAAATGCGCTCGCGAGACTTTTCTGGAAGCCGCCAGCCGCGCGGACTGTGTCAAGGCCGCAATTAATTACGTCGTAGTGTAGAGCTAACGCGCAGTATGGAATAATCTAGTATTTCGGGGTAGGGGAATAAATACCACTACTCAACGACGTTCATTTTCAGTTATAGTTGCGATATATTACAGTGCGGTTCAGTTTATTGTCGGGCGATTAGAAGTGATTACTCTGTGGGTTTAAGTAGTTATGGTGGCGAAGTGTTGTGTTTTATAATCGGGCGTATAATTTTAATATAATTGTGTTATATATTAGTTTACATTTTATTGCGTGTAAACAATTTTTATTTGATTTGTTGTAAGAGACTGTGTTTTTAATTACGAACTGTTTAACTGTGATAATTAAAGCTGGTGATTAGTGACGTAATTGGTGTCTTATATTCTGTTTACCACTGTACCATACGACGATCAAGTAGACCGTCGTAACAATACTATCTTAAAAATTACACCATGACGTGGAAACCACTATTTATAATGGGCGATATTGAGACTCGTCGGTTAGGACATTCTCTAGGGATATTTTGATTTTGTATTGACAGACCTTATTAAATTGTTGGTTATTTATAGAAATAATATATTTTTGAGAAACACAAAGCCTATGAAAAGAAAAGAGTATTTTATATTTTTAGTATATTGTTAAATACAAGTATTTTCTTCTTTCCTTATTTACAAATTTAATTATAGGCCTACATACAAATTAAATAATTTTTTCTAATTAATTAATTTATTTAATTTATTTATATTGGTTGTATAACGTATATAACGTAAGTATATTCTATGTATAGGTATTTTTAGAAGATTGATTCTTGTTACATAACTGTAGTTTTTTGCAACCTTAAACGCTTGTGTTAGATATAGGATTCATTCAAACAACTAATTCTGTTTGCATTTAGCGACTGCTTCAGTTATGAATATCTAAAATGAGGCTTTAATCATTAGTATTCAAGGGATCTGACAATATCTACACGTACACAGTCGCAAAATGTTTTTAAAATTTGTGTATTCGAATTAAAATAAATACACTTTATTAATCCAACGGGAAGAGAATTTGATATGAAATAATATAATATAGTTGATAAAATTGAAGTATGAGAAAATAATTTAATTTAACAAGAAAATTTTAAAATACTAATCTTTTGTTGTATGTTAAAAATTTGGGTGTGTCACTAGAAATAAATAATAGGTTGGAAGTAAATGTTATAATTTTTATTTTGTTTATAGCAACAATTAGTTTTATTCTTGAGATTTAATATTATTTTTTTTCAAAATGAGTTGTTATTATTATTTAAAATTTGAGTCAAAGTCAGACACACTGAAATAAAAAGTGTTTGGATAATTTGTTTAACATGTCTATTTAGCTAGTAATATTATATGGTTGTTTATTTTTATATGTCATGAACAGCATAGAAGGTTATATTCTTTTCTTTTTAAATTTACAAAAGAGAATATTTTTTTTTATTTTTATAATTCGAAATTTTAATATTTGCATATTTTCGATTAATATTAATAAATCATAGAATCATTATTTTGAAACGGTTTTAATTAATTATTTCATGTCATCAATATCTCACTCCTCTTTGAAAATTATTTTATTATTTTGCAACTGCATATACTTGACGCGACGAGAAATTAAAAAAAAAATCCTGCGACCTGGCCGGTGTGATACACTTCATAGTTGCGTTAAGTACATGGTATTGTATATGTGTAATTTATTTGAAACCTTGTAACGTTGTAATATATATATATATATATAATATAATATTATAATAATAATGTAATATAATATATATATGTATATATTGTAACATGACAGATATATGCATAATATTGAATGGCAATTGATCATTAGAATAATGAAGTTATAATGTTTAAATTTGGAAGAAAGCATTAAGTTTAATATAAATAGATTAATTCATAGCAACTGTGGAAAGAAATCATTATTATAAAGAAAATACAAGTTCAAATAAAAGGAGTTACTAGTGATGAGTCATCCAAGACCAGTCTCATAACCAAAGGTTTTCAAGGTATAACCCAGGTAGGTAAAAAAGTAAATAACAAAGCAGTACTGTATATGACCAAACCCACAACGAGGAAGAATAAATAGAAGAGAAACCCTAAAATAAGCCAAGATCAAACAATACAGGTGGTGTATTTCTGAAATAAAGAAGAAGATGGAGAAGATCCCAAGAAACCTGATGGCATCAAGAAGAAGATGGAGAAGATACCAGTCCCAGAAGGCAGGAGAAAAGAAGACTGATGAAAGAAGAAGAAGACAGCATCCTGAAGAAGATGTCATGCTCTTATAAAAGACACCCAAATCCCTATATCCCCAAAATAAATATTTAAAAATAAAAGTATAACGAAATAAAAACCACATGTATATAAATTTAAGAGAGAGAAGTGTATAAAGTAAAAGTTGCCTGTGAACTAAGATGAAACAATAATATAGTACCCATGGAACAAATCTCCATTGAAAAAACGCTAACCAATTTATTATGTTGATAAGACTATACGACCATTTAGCATTAACATAATATATAAGTGCAAAGTGAACCAGTGATAGTTTTGGGTATTATAAAAAATGAACCTTGTGTTTCATTCTTGGCAATCACAAACATTGAATGCAATGAAATATGCATTTTTCAATGACTTGAAATGTGTACTGTGACAATAGGTTGTTCATAAGACATGAATCTGTTTAAAAATAACATTTTTGTTTTACATGAAAAAAGAAAAACAGATTTCATAATACTTTTTGAACAATTCATACTATTTATTTATTAATGACAGGGTACAATTCCCTAAAGCCAATGTATAAAAGACGGTATAAAACCTGTAGAATCCTACTTATAATAATAGTTAGAAATAAGAATATAAATATAATGTTTTTATGTATATAGTACAAGAATGTTTAAAAATGTTTTAGATATAAGGCCATTTGTTTGGGTCTGATACAACTAACATCAGAACTATAAAAATAGTTACTACTTGTAAATAGTAGAGAGTAATTAAGATGTTAGTTAGTAAAAAACCTTTTTTGTAAGCCATATTTCCATGTTTAGAAATAAGGATTTTGTTGTAAGATGTCTGACTTGAAGACAACCATTTATTTAAAAAAATATTCTTTATTTGGTTTAACTGTTATTTGTATTGTAACCAATACTAATTGTTATTGTGTAATTTGAAAACATGTTTAATTTATAATACAATATGTAAAAGTCAGAGAGGGTATCACACATCATATATTGTTTGTAAAGTTTTTGTAAGAAAAATTGTTAAAAAATCATAGGCCAAAAGAATGGAAACCAAACTTCATCAAAACAGAGAAATTAATCATTTAAAAGCAAATAAACAAAAGGGGTTTAGACAAAATAAACTTGAGATCATGCATATAATTACACATACCATTTAGAGAGATTTTAATAAATTATATTCAGAACTATAAATAAAAATGAAAATGACTAAACTAAGAAATTTAGACATGGGAGTCATATATTCCAGAATAATGTTTCAGAATACAACTAATTCAATTAATTACAAGAAAATAAGGGAATATGAACCTTTTAATACAATATAGGATTATTAATATTAAATATAACTGATAAAATGGCTGAATTTATATAATGACAGGAAGTAAATTTTGATGTTTTGACTTTTCAGAGTATACCAAACTGAAAGTAAAATTACTATTTTTTGGACAGAAAACACTATAAAACGGCATTATTTAATCTGAAAATAAGCTGAATGAACTGAAAGATTAATTTAAATAACATCTAGTGAATAAAATTGATAAATAACCCAAGTTTAGGTATTTATATAGTGAAATATTAAAGTGTGCACAGGATATGAAAATATATTTGAACAATGTTAAGAATAATATTATATTGGCTAAGAGTTTAATTGAAACTGGAGGAAACAGTTAGTTAATTATTGGTATTTGAACGGTTAACATGACATACGTGTGGTAACGTGCCTAACCTAACTTACAATAGTCATATAAAGCGAGTGTATAGTACGTTATTGTGAAATCGCGAGTGACTTGTAAAATACTTCTGGAACTCTCATATTATAACAGAAACAATCAAGAAACACTCCATAACACAGAACAATACATATCTACTCCGAAAAACACCACAAAACACTAGAAAACTGTATAATACATTAACCCAAATTAGTGACGGAATCGGGGAAAGTGTTTGAACTAATAATTACACGGATACACTAAATACAACTCAGAAACAGTACACCAGTCACTACACAACATTTAACAAGAGATTTGCAGACACAAGAACAGGAATACTGCCAGAAAATACATTATTTGGAACGCAGCAGGAACGAGCGACATTTTGATCAACTTGACGGCAGCCATCTTTCTTTGACAATTCCAATGCCTCTCCTAGTTCAACCCAGCTGTTTGGTGAAAACAATTATTTTATTTTTAAATTATTATTCAATGTTTGTGTTTAGTAATAATTATTCATTTGATGTAACGTTATACTTTTAAATATTAGCCCGATTTCTCTGACTTTGATAATAACTGGCTGTTTAAAGAACCCTGTATAATTTTTATATAATATACTTTGTAATTTTTTCGACATCCTGAGAATCGATATTAATCGATAAGAGTCAATATTGCCATTAATTAATAAAACTTTAATACTTTTCAATACTTAATAGTTCTTTATTTCTTCAATAATACTAATTACCAATAATATAATTCTAATTGATAATCTACAAGGACTTTACCACCTATAAGTGAAGATAACCTAAAAAATAAAAAGATAAACAAGTATCGATTGGTTTGAAGCCAGTCTTATGAGTGGTGATAGTTTATTTAAAATATACCAAAACTTTAATAAAAATTTTCAGAAGAGCATTACACTTTTTAAAACTTCACAGCCCTATATTAATTAATTGATCATAATTAATTAATTAATAAAATTAAAAAAAAAATTTTTTTTATTATTTATTTTTATAAACATAATTTTTTTTAAATTTCCTTCAAAACAATAATTTTTGTTTTGAAACTTTCGGTGAAGCTGAACATATATATTTCTTCATCAACTTTACGCTACTCGACCAGTCTTGCTACCATTGGGACTCGACCAGCTGGGAAACTTAAGGAAGTGTTTCAGGCCAGTAAGACGTCGAGAGCCACACCAATTACACACCAATTAAACATATTACATTGGACTTGATTACATCGGAGTCTCACACTTCACCATCTCTTATATCATCAACACACACAAATATTATATTATTTTATTACAATATATATATATATATTCTATCACTTTCTGCTACAGTTCGTTTCTTGATATATAGGGTAAGGTTGCCATAATCGCACCGTCTCCTAAATCGCACCACCACGTCTAAAAATCTAACTAATGTACATGCACGCTCTCTACTGCGTTGTTTAGCAACTACAAACCACTACCATGATGCCCCAGTAGTCTCGAGTCATTTGCCGCCTTAACTGTGTTGTAATTCGCTGTTATAGAAAAACTGTGTTATCGCTGCTATTTTTCGTCACTTTTGTTAGCCACTTTGCACAAAAGGTATATAAGAGATCTTAATTGTCTATCATTTCTGACAACCATAATATTGTTTGAATTAAGTTGACAGGTTAAACTTCTTTTTTCGGTCGCGTTTGTAGGTTAGATAAACAAAAGTTTGCAAAATGGCACAGTCTCCTAAATCGCACCCCCACGTCGTTTCCTAAATCGCACCACCAATGAAGTTGCCTAAATCGCACCGCTGTGCTTTTGGCTGCCATGATATAAATTGATCCGTTTTCTTTTTTACAGAGAACAGGAGATGGCCAAAAGGGAATACGGGAAATGGTGCCCAGAATCAATGAATCGTGCCCTCAAAGAATACAAAGAGTGTAAAATAGGATTAAATGAAATACAACGGAAGTACGGCATTCCGAAAAAACATTTTTGCGCCACCACCGGGGTGAAGCTCAACGTGGAACCGAACGAACTAGTGTAGACTCCGTGAATGGCAGAGAACTTGTCTTACCACCTAAAGCCGAAGAAGAATTTGTAGACTCATCTCAGAATTTGAGTCAAGTCTATTTGGACTTACTCCGCTGGACGTCAGACGTTTAGCATATCAGATCCTCGACCAGAACCATCACCTTCAAAATCGGTTCAACACGGAAAAAAAGATTGCGTGTAAAAAATGGTACTATTCATTTCTAAAGCGCCATCCAGAACTGAGTCTTCGACAGCCAGAAAAAGTGTCCGCAAGCCGCACTAAAGGTTTCAACAAAGAAAACGTCTCCCAGTTTTTTGATGTTCTCGAAAAAGTTGTAGATGAAAATGGCTTTAATGGTTTTAGAATTTTTAATGTCGATGAATCCGGTTTTGAAACTGTTCAAAAAAAGGCCCCAAAAATATTAGCAATGAAAGGGAAAAAGCGTGTAGGAGCTCTGACAAGTGCTGAGAGAGGTGTCAATACAACCACCGTGTGTTGTACGAATGCAGTTGGTGTATTTGTTCCCCCAATGATTATTTTCAAAAGTGTAGAATCCGTGAATGGCAGAGAACTTGTCTTACCACCTAAAGCCGAAGAAGAATTTGTAGACTCATCTTAGAATTTGAGTCAAGTCTATTTGGACTTACTCCGCTGGACGTCAGACGTTTAGCATATCAGATCCTCGACCAGAACCATCACCTTCAAAATCGGTTCAACACGGAAAAAAAGATTGCGGGTAAAAAATGGTACTATTCATTTCTAAAGCGCCATCCAGAACTGAGTCTTCGACAGCCAGAAAAAGTGTCCGCAAGCCGCACTAAAGGTTTCAACAAAGAAAACGTCTCCCAGTTTTTTGATGTTCTCGAAAAAGTTGTAGATGAAAATGGCTTTAATGGTTTTAGAATTTTTAATGTCGATGAATCCGGTTTTCAAACTGTTCAAAAAAAGGCCCCAAAAATATTAGCAATGAAAGGGAAAAAGCGTGTAGGAGCTCTGACAAGTGCTGAGAGAGGTGTCAATACAACCACCGTGTGTTGTACGAATGCAGTTGGTGTATTTGTTCCCCCAATGATTATTTTCAAAAGATCGCGAATGGAGTATTCTCTAGCCAGTGGTGCACCTGCAGGAAGTCTTGTAGAAGTTTCAGAGTCCGGTTACATAAACAGCGAATTATTCCTGAAGTGGTTTAAGCATTTTGTAGCACATGTGCGCCCATCTAAGGAAGAAAAGGTGCTTCTTTTATTGGACGGACACACAATACACTCGAAGAACCTGGACGTTATTAATCTAGCGCGTGAAAGTGGAGTGCTGTTGCTGCAGCTGCCAGGTCATACCACGCATCGTCTTCAGCCTCTAGACGTCTCAGTTTTCAAGCCATTTCAGCTATACTACGACGAGGCAGTAACCAAATGGCACAGAACCAATCCTCCTCCTCTGAGACAATGTCATGTGTCTAGTATCCTCTCTGAAGCTTATGTACGAGTGGCAACTATGAGCAATGCCATGAACGGCTTTATGGCTACAGGTGTGTGGCCAGTGGATTGTCAGGTCTTCAAGGACACTGATTTTGTAGCAGCGAAGACATTAACGCCAGAAGGAAATGATCGTGAGGACGAAAGAGAAGCTGAAAGCGAAGAAATTAATAGGCCCACTACACCTCAGAAAAGAACTTATTCTCCTGTGGACAGACAATCAAGAAAGCTACATAAAACTGTTCACGAAATCAGCCCAGTGCCTTGCCCAACTGTTGTCGGAAGAAATAACAGACAGCCTCAAAAAGCAGAGCTATTAACAGCAAGCCCATACAAAAATAAACTAGACACGATGAAAAGAACAAAAGAACACTCACAGAAATATGCTAAACATCTTTTTCTTCCTGGACCATCAACTTCATCTAACTTACCAAAAGTCAACAAGAAGACCAGTCGTAACAAGAAGACGTCAAAATCAAATTCCTCCAGTCAGTTACATTTCTCAGCAACGATTGTTGAAATAAATAAAGACGATTGGTTCTGCAAACTTTGTCAAGAAAACTTGATAGAGGATATGGTGCAGTGTAGTGCATATAAAAGCTGGGTACATGAGTCGTGTGCTGGTGTTTCGACAGATAAAATTGAGTTCACATGTGACTTTTGTTTACAAAATGATTAGATATTAATTAAATTTCAATCATTTTTTTCTTACTACACTTTATCGTTTTGTAATTTTATAAGTATTTTTAATTTGAACTAAAAAACTTCAAAAATATTAGACCATAGTTTCATTTGGTTACTTTTATTATTGTGATAAATGATGAAAAAGATGATGATGACTATTATTATTATTATTACTACTACTACTATTACGTTAAATGTTCAAAATAATGTCTTGAGTCTGTAAAATTATAATATCTTTGAAATCTGTCTCGAACATTGTTTTATATCCATAATCCACATCAATTTTCCAGTATAGTAAATGGTAGTGCGATTTTGGAAACCCGTGGTGCGATTTAGGAGACACGCTTCCTAAATCGCACCTTTTGCAGACTTATAAAAATTCTTCATTTTTACACTGAGAAAGAAGGGTAAAAATTATGTAAAAATTACATTAGGAAGGGCAAATATTGTAGCATTTTATTATGTAAAAACCTTTAAAATATTCGTTATCGTTTCTGAATTACAAGACATAATGTGAAAAATGGTGCGATTTAGGCAACCTTACCCTATAAAGTAATTTTAAAATTTATGTTTATATTACCTCAAGATATTACATTTTTCCTACTCGAAACATGTTTCGAGAGCTCCCGTGCTCTCATCTTCAGCCTTCTCGATCTTGCGTCTGGTGAAGTATTTGTGTGTTGGCTGGATGCTATTGTTTCTTGTTGGTCTCTGGTTTTTTAAAGTTGTATTATTGTGTGTGATTGTGGTATATGTATTTGTATTTTGTGTATTTTCGATATTAAGTGCTTTGAACTATACCAATATATATATATATATATATATATATATATATATATATGTTGTAACGTAAAAACCACAAATTTATTTAATTTGGGAAGCCCCAGTCTTTTGGAGTGATACGTTATATAACATAACAACTTTTACTTGTTTAGTTTAGGTGTAATTGTAATAACAAGACAATGTTATAAATTTTTGAAATGTTTACATTATTTAATTATCAACCTAATTTACTTATTTCGGTAATACAAAAAAAATATTCATTATTCCTCGCTTGTGCGATATTATGTATGGGATTTATGTGAACAATTTATGTCTAAACAGTTTATACACAAATCTTACTATCTACTCTTAATTATCTATTTCTGCTCTCGGCTTACTCATTTAGTGTGGCCATCTTTTGTAATTACTTATCAATTCACAATGAATTTACTTTTGTTTCAATTATTTCTTTAATTTTTTACTTGGCTTTAATTCTCTTTTAAATTTATAGAATATGCATTATTCTTTTAGCAATTAAAGACTCTACTAAATATTCTACTTTACTTCAAATTAAAACATCAAGCCTTGCTCTCTCATAGCATTTAAATTATTCCAATATTACTTTCTCAACATGAAACATTATTCTAAATTATAATAAGACTTTACATTATATGTACAATTTAAATTCTGTTAGCAACAGTTGGAATGTCTTTCATTCTAGTTTCAATATTGTCTTTCAATTGTCTATTTATTATTATGGTTTGTTATCACCTCGTTTGATGTGGCAACTTCAGTGTGTCCTCTTCCGGTCCTCGCTCCAGTCCTTCGTGTCCTTGGATCCTGTTCCAGCCCTTGTTCCAGTCTTTCATGTCCTCACGTCCTCTGGTCCTCTCCCAGGCTTCCACTGCTTGTCTTTCTTAGTTGTTGTTGGCTCTGCTCACATCAGGGGTTGTAGGTGTGTCCATCGAACCTCTGTTCTGCCTCACAAGTCATCAGGTGACGCTTACTGTAGATTTACGATCACGTAGTTGACTAACATAGCCTCCTACGGCAACGGTTGAAT
Source organism: Magicicada septendecula (assembly GCA_034769895.1). Classification (NCBI taxonomy): domain Eukaryota; kingdom Metazoa; phylum Arthropoda; class Insecta; order Hemiptera; family Cicadidae; genus Magicicada; species Magicicada septendecula. The sequence continues at coordinate 284,557,622 of CM068374.1, read as the reverse complement.
ATAGAAGAAGGAACTTTATTAACGCGACCTGGCATTTATAGCCAGATCGTGCAAAAGCTCATGTCTGAACAATATCAGTCTTGTCGGAGTTTGTCGACGCGTCCTTTCTCCCACTCTCGTCCGATTCAATAATTTCGCCTATCTTCGCGAATTACGAAGTCTGTTTCATACTACACGATGCTCAATCGATCGCTAATTTTTATATGTTTATAATCCGTAAATACACTTCTTTATTGTAATTATAAAAAGAGCTATTCACTTTTTTACTTATAGTAATTGCACTCTCCGTCACTTTGTCACGGTCTTTTAACCCATTGTTCGCCTTTATTTTCTACACCCTCTGGTGCCTTTCGTTTTACAATATCGTATATAATTTTCTTATAGTTAAAATAAAACATAAAATCTAGTAATATTTGAAAAAGAATGGTTACTGTTCAGGAACGGACAGGCTTCACACACACAAATAAAATACACATGTACACACCGCGTATAGGGAACTTTATAGATAAGTATTTGTTCGTAGTATATATAGTTTATTATAGATTATGTAGAATAGATATATAGTGGTGTGATAGTGTGATTGCAGATACGTACCGGTATCTACGATAATGTTGTTTTTTATAAAATGTTCTAGTTATAACTATTATGGTTATTAGTGTGATTGTATTGTCTAATAGGTGCGTATTAATGGTTCACTTCTTCGATTTAAAATGTTTCGCGCACTCCGTTATTAACCTCCCTCACTTACCACACGTGGATATTTTAGTCCTGTTCAGTGACGGTTCAGCTGAAATACATACACTTTACATACAAATAAATATTCAGGTTGAATATTCAATATGGTTATCATACACAATATAAATGATATAATATTTAAATAATGTTCTGAATTATTAGATCTATTTAAACTCTTCCCCCACCTTTTGGTAGGACTGACTAAGAATAAATGAGTTAATTTAAATTTGAAATGATACTCTTTTTCACTGGTAATAAAAAGTAGAGGTTTATTAACAATTTAAGATATTATAAAATTTTTGAACAATTAACAATCAGTTGCTAATAACCTTTCGGGTAATAATTACAATTAATAAAATTTAAAATAAGACTCTTCTTTGTCTCAAGGCTGGTAAACCTGTTAGTTGTACAATAGTTAATTTTAAGAGGTTATGTCCTCTTGTATCAGTGAATTACCATGTTCGTATGGTTCTTTTAGGTAGCATGATACCAGGTACAAGATGTAATATTAATAATGATATAAAATGAACAATAATTAATGACAAACAAACAAATATAAAAATCGAAAAGTTGTACCATATAACTGATAGTTATGGTATTATCGTACGCGGGAATGCGCACGCAGCCTACAGTACTTGTTTGACAATTACCAAGCTCGTTGGCTTGTACGGTTAAATGTATTACTTTATCTTAATAATTCACTTTGAGAATTATTTACTTGCAAGAGAAAAATTTATTAAAAAACTCTTGTTATTATTTCCATCTGGTTTGGATTTTACTTGAGAACAGACTTGTAACAGTGAAATTGGCAAGTTACCGTTACGACTCTAAGGTTATCTTATAACGGGTATTGTTATAATGGTTAATTATTTTTTAACATTTATTATTTCTTAATCTAAATATAAACACATTATTCGTAATATTTTGATGTGTCATTATCAGTATTACATTTATTCTTTCGCATGAAAGTTAAAAACGTTTACTTCAAAACATCGAAATAAAATCAAGGAAACAATTTTAGTCAATTTAGCGACTATTGGCATTGCTCGTATTTCGTAACAAATACTTCAAATATAGTTCTTTTAATTATGATAAATAATTAAAATATTTATTCAATATATTAATAATTGCGAATTAATACTTTCATTAATTCTGATAATTCAATCATCGTTTTTGATACTTCGCTTTTTACTGACTTGCGTAGTATCAAAATTATTTATTTACGAAAATATTATTTCTGTTTCAATGTTATTTAAATAAAAAATTGTACTCCCTGTTTTTATCTTTCACAACACTCATAAGTACGATTGATATTATACACTAATCGTACTTATATAAATATGCACTCCGCACATTTCACTCGTTTATGTTGGTGTAGTTTAAAGGTTATGTGTATGTTAATTTACTTGTCTCTGTCGCGCACAATTCAAAAATTAGACTTCTTCATATCGGCGAGTGACATGACCTCTCCGTCGAAAGACTGATCGTGAACTGTGATGCTTCTTCGAAGCGTCTCTGGCTTGTCTGCCCAATGTTCATTCATTCGATTGGTTGAAAAAACTATACTCTCCGACCCAAAGCCCTTTGTTTTCTTAAAATATTTAATTTTTTACCAAATTTGGCTTTTGCGTTTGAGGCTTTGTGACGTCAGCACTGGTACAAAAATTAATTGAAAAGTTTAAAATCACAAGTTTTAAATCTTAATTTATTTCTTATCGTTAAATGGTTAGTGTCAGTGAATTGCGGACATCCTGCGCTTTAATTTAAGTTCAAACAAGATTATTTTCCGTCCATCACTTCTATCACTATAACGATTTTATTAATTATTTATGGTGTATCTTATATTTATAAGTCTATTACACCAAATTTAATTATTTATATTAAAACACTTTTAAATAAACACTCTGAGTCCATATCTCAACTGGTTTGATTCAAAACTTGGGAATAATTGTTCCCTAAACAATATCTCGTTATGGCGTCTTTGGGCGTCCATATTTGATTTTTCATAAATGTACTTAAAACTAATTTTTCTTATTTAATACTAGTAATATTGCAATCTAATAATACTATAAATGTCTATTTACATAATTTTACACTAGAATATATGTACATGGTTGTATTTAATCTACTATTTACATTGTTTTAGTCCTCTCCTATCTCTCTTATACAATTGTTACCTTATTTCTGGTTTTTTCCTATATAAATTATATCATGTACTAATTGTAATTAGTGTACATACATTGTACCTAATTCACTACATATAATGGTTAGCTTTTAGCTATCTCAGAACCCTTCAATTTCTTAGTAATGGTTCTGTTTACTTTGTGTCATAGCATGGTAGTCATTTATTTTTATTAAAACAATAATTAAATTGTTATTGTTACACTTGATTTGGGTTTCCAAAGTAGTATCAGACATTATTCTGATTCTTGATAATGTTTTCATCTACTTTTAAACAAGTTTATATGTTACATTTTTCATATATAACTTGCTCCTCATGGTTTGTTTACATCTGGGTTCCTTCATTATAGTCATTTGGTTTTTAATTATTTATATAGAAAATGACTGTTTTTATGGTCATAGTCTGTTTTCAAAGTAGCATTAGGTTTCCCTCTTACTACTGGTAACACTCTTAACAATCTTTTTGTTCAAGCTTTAATACAGCATTTTGCTTAACTAGTTGGTTATACAATGGTTCAGCTTACTTCTGGCTATATGTACATAGTTAGTTAGTTTACAATATTTTGGTTACAATACTGTTATTATTATGTTCAGAATCTGTTCTCACAGTAGTACCAGATGTTTATCTAACTACTGGTAATACTTTTATTAACATTGGTACTTGTTTTGATATTGTATTTTGTCTAACTAAATTGGCATACTAGGCTCTATTTCTCCTATCTCTGTGCCATCATATTTGATCTGTTTTATTTACATTGTGTTGCAATATAATACACTGTCTATTAGGATATATTATTATTTATAACAAATTCTTGATTGATATCATAGTTGATGGTCATTTATTTACATTAACATGTATGATTTTCTGTTTCATAGGTGTCTTCCCTATGGCGTTATGTAACAATGTACAACATGTTTTAATGCAGTATTTTGCTACTACTAACATGACTTCAGTATGGTATCTTACTATAATATTTTAATTATTTTGTTACACATGTTTACACAACTTCTTCTTAAACAATAACGCAAATCTTTTTGTATTAATTACAATATCTCTCTGGTTATTGGTTGACTCTAATTCCTGTCACTTTGTTTGTTACATGACAAAGGTTTTTTATTGTCAGTTCTCTATGAACAATCATATAATTGTTCGACTTTATTCTATTCTGGTGGTCTTATGATTATCTATATTGATCACAACCTTTATTAAATTAGTCACACTAATTGTCTGTGTCTATTTGACCATTTAATTCTTGCTGCTTTCACTATGAAATTAACATATTTTCTTACACTATAAACCTTATCACTGTAATTGTTTGTGTGGTTTATTCAGTTGAAATTAGTTAATTGTTCACAGGTTTCACATCTATATTAAGTACTCACTGTAATTGTTTGTGGTTCCTTAAATGTTAAACACTGGTTTTCTTTTCATATTTGATAATCACTATTCCTTTGGTTACTATTATAGTTCTAGTACACTTGGTTTATGTTGAGTCCTTGCATGGTCTATCCATTTTCTTCTCTCTTCATGGTACGTTTCCTGGTCCTTCTTCTTTCTTCTTCTTCAATATTTTCATTGTAGTCATTATTTTCATTTGTTTCCCTCGCTGTTGGAGTTTATTGGTCCTTATTTTGTTGGTTCCCATCACTGTTGGATCCTATTGGGTCTGGTTACTGATATTTTTGTTTTGGCTCATGGTCATTTTCTTTCTTCATTTCGTATTTGATGTTGCTATGTTAACATTATCTTCCTCATCGTTGGATTTTTATACTAATATATTTGTAGATACACACTTTTATACACTTAGGTTTATTTATCTAGACATACTTCCATGCTTTTCTCTTACTTGACGTTATTAGCTTATTTTATGTAACTACCATATTTGGTAACGTTACATATGCCATCCTATAAGAATTGATTAATTCTGAATTATTATACTATATTTTCTATTGAAGAATTTATCAATTGTTGTACATTCCATGTCGATTCACATGTTTTTTACATATATCCCTTTCACTTTCTTCTATTTGAATCATAATTATTTCTTCTCTATGTAATCATCTCCCTTGTTTATTTAGTTCCCTAATTCCCTAACATAAGCTTAGCTGGGGCAGTTTAGAGCGGCTCACTTTGGCTATTCAACTCTACTGGCCATACTAACTTCAATAAATATGGAGGCAAATCATCTCCTTCAATAATAATAAATGATTCCTGGCATTATTCATCAGTCAATTCATCTCAAATCATCAAAAAATAATAATAGCGGTCGTTCTTCCGACAAATCATAAATATCCTTGGGATTAATTCACGCATCTGCGGTTTATACATTGTTATACTCTCTTTTCTTGATTCAACTCAACTAAATTCTTCACATATTATAGGGATAGTTTGCTTTACATTTCATCACTGGTATACTCTCATGATTATCTTCGTTAGTATATTACTTTTCATCCTTCTTCATCATTGATTAATCTCTTCATTTTGTATCACAGTGAACGTCATCTCGTCATATTCTTCACTTCAGGTTTTATTCTTCTAGATATAATTCATAAATACATTTATTTTTTCTCCTTTCTCATGGTTTTAGTTGTTATTTATATTCCATGTGGTATTGGCTTTTCTCTAGTAAAATACACTAGAAACAATGTGGTTGTGTGTGGTTGCTTGTCTACATTAATACATTTCTTTGGGTTTATTCTTCCAACTTCTCATTTGCTCCTTCTTCCTTTAATGGTACGGGTATGATGTTAAATTTTTACAGGTTGACGTGGCTCTTGGAATTATTTGTTTATATATAGTTATGCCATAGATCTCGGGTGTCCGTCTCGTAAAGTACATCTTCTTTTTATAGTACGGGTGAGGTGTTCTTATTACTCGTTGACTTGGCTCTTGGAAATATTTGTGCCAGGGATGTAATGTGTCGGCCTCGTATGTTGCTCTTCTTTTTATAGTACGGGTAGGATGTTCTTATTTACTGGTTGGCGTGGCTCTTGGAAATATCATGTATCATGCATACATTTGTGCCATGGTTGGTATGTGTCAGTCTCGTATGGTACATCTTCTTTTTATAGTACGGGTGAGGTGTTCTTATTACTCGTTGACTTGGCTCTTGGAAATATTTGTGCCAGGGATGTAATGCGTCAGTCTCGTATGTTGCTCTTCTTTTTATAGTACGGGTAGGATGTTCTTATTACTCGTTGACTTGGCTCTTGGAAATATTTGTGCCAGGGATGTAATGTGTCGGCCTCGTATGGTTATTTTTCTTATTATTATACTATATTATTCATAAATACAATGTTCTGAATCCTTTACATAAATTCTTTGGGAGCATGTTTTCTCACATTATAAAATTACAATATATTCAATGTTCATTACATAGTTATACAGTTACTTCTCATTTAATATAAACACATAATAATCTTCATAGCAATAATACATTCTTTTTTCTTTAATCAACATCTATTCTTATAATCATACTTTCATTTTTCACTTTTTTAAGAAACAATAATCTTCATGGCCACATTTCATTTTTCATCTTGATATAGTCAACAGTTATATTCATAAGTATACTTTCATTTTTCATAAAAAATATTTTCATCCTTTACATAATATCCATAATAAAATAATTCTTATCGCTAACTTTTCACTTTTAGTTCCATATTTTAATTGTCGATATATCTTTTCATTGAAGCTTGGTTGTAAGTACCCTTTATCTTTTTGGTTATAGGGTCCTGCAATTCATAAGTATTGTTTAAATTGTTCTTAGTTACAGTATATGGTCCGGTGAATAGCAGTAGCAGTTTCTTTGCAATGCCCTCGATTGTACTTGGGAGTTCTCTATTTTTGATAAGTACTCTGTCTCCCACTTCATATTTGATAACTTTGGGTTGCGATTTTTTGTATTTGAGCCTCAGTTTGTCAGCTCGTTCAACTGCATTATTATAGAATTTTGTTCTGTTAAATTTGACCTCTGCACTTATTGGAAAATTAATGATCTCTGTGATCTCTCGGGGTGGTCTTTGCTCATACATAGCCATGTAGGGTGTTTCGTCAGTCGATTGATGATAGGCTAGGTTTAGGAAGTCTTCAGCCGGGGATAGATACTCCTCCCATTTCCTCTGCTGGCTGTGACAGTAGGTTCTTAAAATCCTTCCTACTTCTCTCAACACTCTCTCAGCAGGGTTGCTGTTGGGGTGATACACCGATGTTTTGTATGTCTTTATTCCCAGATGGATTAATGTTTCCCGCCACTTTCGTCCTCGGAATTGCGTTCCATGGTCTGTAATTATCGACAATGGTTTACCCACTTCGGGTATATACTTGTTTATGACTATCTCCAGTATTTTACTTGTCGTAGCTCGATTAAGTGGGTACAGCTTAGTATATTTGGTGTAGTGGTCAAATATGATGATTATATACTTATATTGGTGTCTTCCACCACTCCGTGGAAATGGTCCACAAATGTCCAAGAAAATTTTTTCTAACTTTGCCGTCGATGTAATTGGTATCATTACTCCTTCTCGTTTCTCATTGCTGCATTTTACCAGTTGGCAAATATGACAATTCTGGACATACTTTCTAACTTTTCTATTCATGTCCTTGAAATGCACATGTTCCTGCAATGCCTTTACGACCTTTACTGCGCCCATGTGACCATAGCGTATGTGGTAGTCGATGGTCAATTCTTTTTCTAGGGCTTTTGGTATAACAACCTTCCTTCCATTTTTTACCATGTTTATTATGTTTGGTGAATAATAATTGATGATGAGTACAGTAGAAATGTTTTATGTTCTCATCATTGTTTGCTAATTTTTTAATAATTATTGATACTTTGGGATGTTGTTGTTGATGAATGGTTATATCCGATAATATGTTAGTGAGTTCAGATGTACTTTTCAGTAGGTGGTAGACTTTCGCAATGGTTTCCCTTTCTCCTTCAAATGTCTGGGCGTTGATGTTTATTCGGGACAACACGTCTGCAGCTATGTCGCTCTTCCCTGGTATGTACTCCCACTGTATGTTGTATTCTTGGAGTGTAAGAGTCCATCTCGTTAATCTACCGTGCTTTAACTTGCAATTCTTAAGAAATGAAATAGATTTGTGGTCTGTCCTCACTGTTACTGGATATCCCAAAATGAAGGTTCTAAATTTTTTGCAAGCAAACACTATACTCAACAATTCCTTTTCCGTTGTATGGTAGTTACGTTCGCATTTATTCAAAGTTCGGCTTGCGAAACTGATCACTTGATGATTCCCGTCTTGGTCCTCTTGGTATAGCACAGAACCAAGGCTTAGGTCGCTAGCGTCACAGTTCATGAAAAACTGCTTCTCAAAATTAGGGTGTGCAGCATAACAGTTTCGAGAAACTTTTCTTTAATTAATTCGAAGGTAGTGTCTTGATCTGATCCCCACTTCCATTTTTCCTTCGAGGATAGTTGTGCCGAAAATCGGGCTGTCAGTTCAGAATAATTTTTTTGGAATTTTCGATAATAATTACAGATTCCGAGGAACGATTGTAATTGCTTTTTATTCTTTGGTACGGGGAAACGCTGGATTGCCTCCATCTTTTCCTGGGATGGTGTAATTCCATACTCTGACAAGTTAAACCCCAAAAATTGCACTTCCTTTGCGATCAATTGTGATTTGTCTAATTTTAGTGTAATATGGTTGTCTTCCAATTTTTGTAATACTTGTGCCACCCGGTTACAGTGCTCTTCCCAATTGTTAGATGCGATTAAGAGGTCGTCGACATAGACTGTCGTAAATTGTAATGTGCTGTGGCCCAGTATCTCGTCCATACATTTGACAAAGATGGCCACTGAGTTCACTAAGCCGAATGGTAATCTCTTAAAATGGTAATTACGGCCTTCAAAAATAAAAGCTGTGAACTTTCTGCTATTCGGGTGCAATTCGACCTGCCAATATCCGCAGACCGTATCCCATATACTGTAATATTTAGTGCCATAAAATTTCTTTAGTATTTCATCGATTTCTCCAGGCGATGTCCTGTTATTGATTATGGACTTGTTGAGTTCACGTGCATCCAAACAAATTCTCACTGCACCGTTTTTCTTGGGTACAGCGACAATAGGATTGGTGTATGGGGAATTGCTTACTTCAATTATATCATTTTCTATTAATCTTTGGATTTCCTCTCTTACAGCTTCTTTAAGTGAAAAGGCGATCGGGTAAGATTTTCGCTTGAATTCTGTCTGGTCCTTGAATTTTAATTCACATTGGAAATTCTTTATTTTCCCAGGCGTATCAGAAAATACGTGACGATATTGATAGTATATATTTATTAGCTGGTCACGTTGTTCCCAAGTCAACTCATGGCCATTCTGGTTGGTTTTAAACTGTCTGATTTCATTAATTTTTTCCAACCATAAAGCTTCCTCTGGACTTTTGTGAAGTTCCTGGTTGATGGCGCCTTCCTGATGTTCATGGCCTTCCCTGATGTAATATATTACATGTTCCGAGGGTGCCTTCCTATATTCTGTTAAATTGGCGGTCCACTCAACTTCTTCTGCCTTCATTACTACGGTATTTGCATCCATATTAATTATGGCTGTGTATTTTCGTAATATGTCGCAACCAATGAGTAGAGTGAATGGTAGTCCGCTGGCTACAAGGAATACCATCGGTATTGTTTTCCCATTGCTTGATACGTCCAGTTGCACCTGTTGTCGAATAGTCTTATTCTGACGTCCGGTGGCTCCGATGAGTATTATGTTGTTAATTGGTAAGGTTGGTATGGTAGCTTTATTTTCTGATTGGATCCTGTCCAATTCCATTTTGTCAATTAATGATACGTTGGCCCCGGTATCTACCATTGCTGTGGCATTTGTGTTGTTGACTTTCACAGATATATACGCGATTTCACTGTTGTTCGCATCTCCGATAACACTTTCTTTCTCTTCCATTAAATCCTTTCTTATGTTCTTGAGGTAATTATTGTTGTATATTTTGCGATGATTCGAATGTTTCGCCAAAATATCAGACCCAATAGTCCGGTTCAGTGAGGGTGTTGTTGGTCTTTTCACTGCCGGTTGGCATTTAAAGGCAGGTCACCGTTTTCGTGCCTGTCTTGGGACGTTGATGCTATGGGTTCCTGGTTTCCAGGCCCATGTCCGTTGTGATAAGCTTCCGTAGTCTGCGTGACTGTTCTATGACCTCCACTGCTGTCGCTTCCATTGGATCGATAGCCGGACTCTCGTTCTTCTCTATCACTATTACTGGAGTGACTGTGTTGGTTTGGGAAACTCCTCCGTCCTTGGTAATAGTTTCTGCGATTCCCACCTCGGCTGGCATGGGTGTAGTGTACCCTACGGAAATGATTGTTATTTTGATTACCGTTGCCTGGTCGTGGTTGATGATTGGGAGATTGGTTTTGATATGGCCTATAGTAATTATTACCTCTTTGGTAGTGTGTGTCCCTCTGGTATCCACCTGGACGAGGGTTATTATAATTTCCTCTATTCACGTTGTTGCCACCTCTGTCTTGGCGTGGTATTGGTTGGTTTTGGAATCTTGGTGGGTTGTTAAAATTTCTTCCTGGGCTATTTCTGTCATTGGGAATGGTGGGGTTATTATTTCCAGGCCCTCCCCGATCATATGCTTGGCTAGGTACTTGTCGGTTTCGTTGATAATACCTTTCTCTTTCGTGGCTTTCTAGCAGGTCGCACATCCCTTGAATTGTTTTTATTTGTGAGTTCAGTCTCCCTTGCGAAGTACCTTGATTAAAATGGTACGCCAGTTTTGTAACCAGGCATTCTTCTGGAATTGCTGGCTCCAAATTTATAGCCAGGCAAATTTTGCCTAAGAAATAGGTTGTCATCGATTGCCTTCCATTCACATCGAATTTTCCATTTGTAATGTCGTCTCTGATGATGTTTTGGGTGGCTCCCGACCAGTACTTTTGTTTAAATGCCGTTTTAAAAGTGTCATAGCTCCCTACTTCGTGACGGGTTGCTGTCCACCAGTTGTCGAATGTATTTGTAAAAGATTCATCCAACATCCCCTTAATGATAGACCATCTGCTTTCTCGGTTTCGGTGTATTATCTCTTCTATCCTTTCTAAGAATTCTAATGGATTTTTAGAATATGTTCGGAATTCAATCTGGTCCCTGCCTTCCAAGTGACTTAATCCGGATAGGATATTTGGGATGGTTCGCAGACGATGCATCTCGTCTCTGATGTCTTCCAACTCTCTCCGTTGACGTTCTGTTAATTGGGTTTTGTCGTTATGCACTTGCTGCTTAATAGCGTCCACTTTCACAGATACTTCTTCGCACTTTTCATTTAACGTCGACTGCACTACCTTCATCTCCGTTTGTTCCTGTGTTATCACTCCTAGTTGTGCACTGTGTGTCTTCTCCACCTCGCTAATACGCCGGTTGATGTCTATTTCTGTCTGTACTAGTCTCAGGCTGGTGTTTTCTCCCTCCTTTCGTACTTCAGACTTTCTACCATTCAGACTCTCTTCTTTCGATCATTTCTACCGTATCCTTAGCGGTTTCTTCCATCTTGTCACTGTTGATATTTATTTGTTGCCATATTCTTTCGTGGTCAGTTTGTATGGTTTCGACATCTCGATTAAATTTAGCATTAATTTCATCAATCTTCTGGTTGGTCTGATCAATTTTTACTCCCAACTCTGCCGATAAGTCTTCTTTCATTATGGCCATTTTCTTTTCTAATAATTCTTCTGTTTTCTTCTGCCCATCTTCCATCCTCCTGTTCGTCTCATTTATCTGGTTATTAAATTCTTCTTTTAAAAACTCCATATTTTTCTGGCTCTCCCTCTGGCCTTCTTCTATTTTTTGGTTAGTGGATTTCTGGCCTTCCTTTAGTGACTCTATTTGCTTGCTTAAATCCTTGGTGGATTGATGGGCTTCTTCTATTTTACTGTTTAAGTCCGCCTTCAGTGATTCCTGACCTTCCTTCAGTGACTGATTGTCCTCCTTGGATGATTTCAGGCCTTCCTCTATCTTCTTGCTTAACTCCTCCTTAGCGGACCGATTGTCTTCCTTCAGCGATTCCATCATCCTTTTCTGGCCTTCTTCCATCGATGCTCTTATACTCATTAACATTTCGACAATGAATCTGTCTTCTGGTTGTACCGGTCTCTCGGGTTGGCTATCCTCCGGTAGACCTTCCTGTTGTACGATTCCCGGTTCCTCCTCGTCTGGTCGTCGAACCTCCTCCGCCGGTTCAATTGGTTTGTCCCCTATTTCCACTAAAATTTCTTCGACGTCCTCCGTTGACGTGGCCTCCTTTTCTTCCATTCTGGCCTCTCTCTCTGCTTGTGTCGCCCTCTTTCTCGACGTTGATCTCGACTTAGATCTCTTTGTATACATCTTGATATGCTGGCAATGTACCTGCTGTCTTTTGACGGATTGGGGTAATTAGGTTACTGGTTATGGTATATTTTCCCTAATCCGCGCTCAGACGTTGGGCGCCAATCTATAAATAATCTTTATAGATTCAGTGTATATATATTTATAATGGTGTATTATTATTATAGATTCGTAGATAGCACGATAATATTTTATAACTCTTCTTAGTGGATCTTCAATCACTTCTGCCCCGCGATGGAGCGCCAATCTATAAATGAACTTTATAGATGTAGTAGTAGATCTCTAGTGGATATAGAGGTGTGATAGTGTGATTGCAGATACGTACCGGTATCTACGATAATGTTGTTTTTTATAAAATGTTCTAGTTATAACTATTATGGTTATTAGTGTGATTGTATTGTCTAATAGGTGCGTATTAATGGTTCACTTCTTCGATTTAAAATGTTTCGCGCACTCCGTTATTAACCTCCCTCACTTACCACACGTGGATATTTTAGTCCTGTTCAGTGACGGTTCAGCTGAAATACATACACTTTACATACAAATAAATATTCAGGTTGAATATTCAATATGGTTATCATACACAATATAAATGATATAATATTTAAATAATGTTCTGAATTATTAGATCTATTTAAACTCTTCCCCCACCTTTTGGTAGGACTGACTAAGAATAAATGAGTTAATTTAAATTTGAAATGATACTCTTTTTCACTGGTAATAAAAAGTAGAGGTTTATTAACAATTTAAGATATTATAAAATTTTTGAACAATTAACAATCAGTTGCTAATAACCTTTCGGGTAATAATTACAATTAATAAAATTTAAAATAAGACTCTTCTTTGTCTCAAGGCTGGTAAACCTGTTAGTTGTACAATAGTTAATTTTAAGAGGTTATGTCCTCTTGTATCAGTGAATTACCATGTTCGTATGGTTCTTTTAGGTAGCATGATACCAGGTACAAGATGCAATATTAATAATGATATAAAATGAACAATAATTAATGACAAACAAACAAATATAAAAATCGAAAAGTTGTACCATATAACTGATAGTTATGGTATTATCGTACGCGGGAATGCGCACGCAGCCTACAGTACTTGTTTGACAATTACCAAGCTCGTTGGCTTGTACGGTTAAAATGTATTACTTTATCTTAATAATTCACTTTGAGAATTATTTACTTGCAAGAGAAAAATTTATTAAAAAACTCTTGTTATTATTTCCATCTGGTTTGGATTTTACTTGAGAACAGACTTGTAACAGTGAAATTGGCAGGTTACCGTTACGACTCTAAGGTTATCTTATTACGGGTATTGTTATAATGGTTAATTATTTTTTAACATTTATTATTTCTTAATCTAAATATAAACACACTATTCGTAATATTTTGATGTGTCATTATCAGTATTACATTTATTCTTTCGCATGAAAGTTAAAAACGTTTACTTTAAAACATCGAAATAAAATCAAGAAAACAATTTTAGTCAATTTAGCGACTATTGGTATTGCTCGTATTTCGTAACAAATACTTCAAATATAGTTCTTTTAATTATGATAAATAATTAAAATATTTATTCAATATATTAATAATTGCGAATTAATACTTTCATTAATTCTGATAATTCAATCATCGTTTTTGATACTTCGCTTTTTACTGACTTGCGTAGTATCAAAATTATTTATTTACGAAAATATTATTTCTGTTTCAATGTTATTTAAATAAAAAATTGTACTCCCTGTTTTTATCTTTCACAACACTCGTAAGTACGATTGATATTATACACTAATCGTACTTATATAAATATGCACTCCGCACATTTCACTCGTTTATGTTGGTGTAGTTTAAAGGTTATGTGTATGTTAATTTACTTGGCTCTGTCGCGCACAATTCAAAAATTATACTTCTTCATATCGGCGAGTGACATGACCTCTCCGTCGAAAGACTGATCGTGAACTGTGATGCTTCTTCGAAGCGTCTCTGGCTCGTCTGCCCAATGTTCATTCATTCGATTGGTTGAAAAAACTATACTCTCCGACCCAAAGCCCTTTGTTTTCTTAAAATATTTAATTTTTTACCAAATTTGGCTTTTGCGTTTGAGGCTTTGTGACGTCAGCACTGGTACAAAAATTAATTGAAAAGTTTAAAATCACAAGTTTTAAATCTTAATCTATTTCTTATCGTTAAATGGTTAGTGTCAGTGAATTGCGGACATCCTGCGCTTTAATTTAAGTTCAAACAAGATTATTTTCCGTCCATCACTTCTATCACTATAACGATTTTATTAATTATTTATGGTGTATCTTATATTTATAAGTCTATTACACCAAATTTAATTATTTATATTAAAACACTTTTAAATAAACACTCTGAGTCCATATCTCAACTGGTTTGATTCAAAACTTGGGAATAATTGTTCCCTAAACAATATCTCGTTATGGCGTCTTTGGGCGTCCATATTTGATTTTTCATAAATGTACTTAAAACTAATTTTTCTTATTTAATACTAGTAATATTGCAATCTAATAATACTATAAATGTCTATTTACATAATTTTACACTAGAATATATGTACATGGTTGTATTTAATCTACTATTTACATTGTTTTAGTCCTCTCCTATCTCTCTTATACAATTGTTACCTTATTTCTGGTTTTTTCCTATATAAATTATATCATGTACTAATTGTAATTAGTGTACATACATTGTACCTAATTCACTACATATAATGGTTAGCTTTTAGCTATCTCAGAACCCTTCAATTTCTTAGTAATGGTTCTGTTTACTTTGTGTCATAGCATGGTAGTCATTTATTTTTATTAAAACAATAATTAAATTGTTATTGTTACACTTGATTTGGGTTTCAAAAGTAGTATCAGACATTATTCTGATTCTTGATAATGTTTTCATCTACTTTTAAACAAGTTTATATGTTACATTTTTCATATATAACTTGCTCCTCATGGTTTGTTTACATCTGGGTTCCTTCATTATAGTCATTTGGTTTTTAATTATTTATATAGAAAATGACTGTTTTTATGGTCATAGTCTGTTTTCAAAGTAGCATTAGGTTTCCCTCTTACTACTGGTAACACTCTTAACAATCTTTTTGTTCAAGCTTTAATACAGCATTTTGCTTAACTAGTTGGTTATACAATGGTTCAGCTTACTTCTGGCTATATGTACATAGTTAGTTAGTTTACAATATTTTGGTTACAATACTGTTATTATTATGTTCAGAATCTGTTCTCACAGTAGTACCAGATGTTTATCTAACTACTGGTAATACTTTTATTAACATTGGTACTTGTTTTGATATTGTATTTTGTCTAACTAAATTGGCATACTAGGCTCTATTTCTCCTATCTCTGTGCCATCATATTTGATCTGTTTTATTTACATTGTGTTGCAATGTAATACACTGTCTATTAGGATATATTATTATTTATAACAAATTCTTGATTGATATCATAGTTGATGGTTATTTATTTACATTAACATGTATGATTTTCTGTTTCATAGGTGTCTTCCCTATGGCGTTATGTAACAATGTACAACATGTTTTAATGCAGTATTTTGCTACTACTAACATGACTTCAGTATGGTATCTTACTATAATATTTTAATTATTTTGTTACACATGTTTACACAACTTCTTCTTAAACAATAACGCAAATCTTTTTGTATTAATTACAATATCTCTCTGGTTATTGGTTGACTCTAATTCCTGTCACTTTGTTTGATACATAACAAAGGTTTTTTATTGTCAGTTCTCTATGAACAATCATATAATTGTTCGACTTTATTCTATTCTGGTGGTCTTATGATTATCTATATTGATCACAACCTTTATTAAATTAGTCACACTAATTGTCTGTGTCTATTTGACTATTTAATTCTTGCTGCTTTCACTATGAAATTAACATATTTTCTTACACTATAAACCTTATCACTGTAATTGTTTGTGTGGTTTATTCAGTTGAAATTAGTTAACTGTTCACAGGTTTTACATCTATATTAAGTACTCACTGTAATTGTTTGTGGTTCCTTAAATGTTAAACACTGGTTTTCTTTTCATATTTGATAATCACTATTCCTTTGGTTACTATTATAGTTCTAGTATACTTGGTTTATGTTGAGTCCTTGCATGGTCTATCCATTTTCTTCTCTCTTCATGGTACGTTTCCTGGTCCTTCTTCTTTCTTCTTCTTCAATATTTTCATTGTAGTCATTATCTTCATTTGTTTCCCTCGCTGTTGGAGTTTATTGGTCCTTATTTTGTTGGTTCCCATCACTGTTGGATCCTATTGGGTCTGGTTACTGATATTTTTGTTTTGGCTCATGGTCATTTTCTTTCTTCGTTTCGTATTTGATGTTGCTATGTTAACATTATCTTCCTCATCGTTGGATTTTTATACTAATATATTTGTAGATACACACTTTTATACACTTAGGTTTATTTATCTAGACATACTTCCATGCTTTTCTCTTACTTGACGTTATTAGCTTATTTTATGTAACTACCATATTTGGTAACGTTACAATATGCGTGTACGTGCCTGAACGGTGCGTTCCCTATATTTTAAACAATCAGCTTGCAATCTGATTCATGTTTATCAATCAATATTTATCTATTTTTATTATTAATTTAAATTATTTTGTCAATGCACAGTATCGTAAATGGTTGTACTGTCGCAATATATATATATATATATATATATATATATACACTTAGCGCCGCATAATTTCTTTATCACACCCCAATTTTTACCCAGGGTATCTAAAACAAATTTGAGGAACTTGTATAAGTACATTTTTTGGTGATGAAGTTATTTTGCCCAAGTTATGGTGTGTCAGCGTACGAAAAACTTATACAAATTTGTATACATCGTATTTTTGCTGTACGCTGAAGCCAGACAACCTGTTCGATATATACAAATGTATATAATGAAATATGGGTAGTTAGTCGGCCATATTGGCATTCGTAATAATTATTCTATAAAATTTGTAACATGTGTAAAAAAGACAGACACTACGGAGGGAAGTGTGTTTTTATTCTGTTTAGTAGGTATAACGAAATATTGCGACCGGCCATTAGTTTAGTTGGCGCTGTGAGATAACTTGTTTTCGTTTGTTAAGGTGTGTGGGACAGAATTTTGTTATTCGTAGGAAGTGTTTGCGATTGTAAGTCGAAGTAAAAATATATTGGAGGCGCTAGGAATAATAATGAAAGGTAAGATGATCATTTATTTAGTGTATGTTGTCCGTTGTTTGTAGGAAATTAGCTGTGTAGGTTATGTATGAATGTCTCGATTACTTTGGGTCTGTAACACGGCCTGCCGGTTGTTATAGACCCAACTATACATAATATCACTGTGTTCTGTCCAAAATTTAATAATGGAGCAAATTAGCATTCTAATTTAATTAATACAATATACCTAGGCTAACACCGTGCGTTCTTATGGGAGTAAAAATTTAATTTGTTGTCTCCGTAAATAGGTTCGACCGCCGTTTAAAATTATTTTTCTCGTGTTTATATAACATAGAAGAATATAATAAAAATATATCAGCGCAATATCAGCATTGATGAGAATCTTCATAATTACCCAAGGGGTAATTAACTCATTTTTAAAAAAAAAGTCCCTGTAAGGCACTGACTGCAATTTAATTAAATAATTTTTCCTTTATTATAGATACTCCTGTAAGTCTGACAATTACTACTCTAGCCTACCTATATTTGTGTAATGTATCCAATTTGTAAGTCATTTTATTCGTAAAATGTCGTCCTACCTAACACAAGATGATAGGCCTTATCATAATATATTTAATTTGAACTCTGCTCGTATTTAACTAGTTACATATTTTATTTAATTCTTCTGTCCAGCTATATTACTCTAAATATACTTTCAAATTCAGCATTTTTCAGAGAAACGTAATTACTTGATAAGATATGACTTAAGAAAGTTAAGGTTAATTTTAAGACCTAATATAACAAAATTTACAATATAGGCCTATGTGTACTATATCCTCACTGAAGCAAACTGTTGTAATTGTTTGTACACATAGTTACTTTCATACCATTGAGTCCATTAAATTGTAATATATTTGTCATAAAAATTTTGTTTTAACACAGCTCTGCTTTAAAAATTAAGGGCTAACATTTGTCAGGTAAAAGAAAAATTGAAAAGAGAATTTGACCTGTGACTTCTTTAATTTTTGACTTAAACATGCATTTTAATCTCGATTAAATTTTTTAATAAAATTGTGCTGTTTTTAAATTTTATAATATTAACTTGCAGACACAAATTTTTTGCTGGTGACTAAAGAAAGCATCGTTCTTTTATGTTATGTAAAATTTATTATTGCATGCAAGTCTGATTAAAGCTCACTAAACTAAAATTATCACTGCTTACAGCAGCAGGTTCTTAAACCCGATAATTGATGTAGGCTGTAATAAAATAAATAAAATAAATATAGATGATGTTGTGTGTTGATGATATACTGCTATTGTGGAGTATGTGACTCCGGTGTAATCAAGCCCCTCTGTTTGGACTAGCCAATTTGTAATAATATAAATAAGATTGATGTGTGAATCTGTAAGTTGTAAGGTGTTTAATTGGTGTGGCTCTCGACGTCTTACTGGCCTGAAACACTTCCTTAAGTTTCCCAGCTGGTCGAGTCCCAATGGTAGCAAGACCGGTCGAGTAGCGTAAAGTTGATGAAGAAATATATATGCTCAGCTTCACCGAAAGTTTCAAAACAAAAATTATTGTTTTGAAGAAAATTAAAAAAAAAATTATGTTTATAAAAAAAAATAATAAAAAAAAAATTTTAATTTTATTAATTAATTAATTAGGATCAATTAATTAATATAGGGCTGTGAAGTTTTAAACAGTGTAATGCTCTTCTAAAAATTTTTATTAAAGTTTTAGTATAATTTAAATAATCTATCACCACTCATAAGACTGTCTGTAAACCAATCGATATTTGTTTACCTTTCTATTTTTTAGGTTATCTTCACTTACGGGTGGTAAAGTCCTTGTAGATTATCAATTAGAATTATATTATTGGTAATTAGTATTATTGAAGAAATAAAGAACTATTAAGTATTGAAAAGTATTAATGTTTTATTAAGTAACAGCAATATTGACTCTTATCGATTAGTATCGATTCTCAGGATATCGAAAAAAGTTACAAGTATATGTTATAAAAATTATATAGGGTTCTTTAAACAGCCAGTTATTACCAAAGTCAGAGAAATCGGGCTAATATTTAAAAAGTATAACGTTACAATCAAATTAATAGTTATTAATAAACACAGACATTGAATAATAAATTGTAAATATAATAATTGTTTTCACCAAACAGCTGTGCTGAACAAAGAAGAAGGCACTGAGATCGTCAAAGCAAATGGCCGCCGTCAAGTTGATCAAAATGTTGCTCGTTCCTGCTGCATTCCAAATAATGTATTTTGACGCAATATTCCTGTTCTTGTGTCTGCAAATCTCTTGTTATATGTTGTGTAGTGACTGGTGTAGTGATTCTGGGTTGTATTTAGTATGTCTGTGTAATTATAAGTCAAACACTTTCTCCGATTCCGTCACTAATTTGGTTTAATGTATTATACAGTTTTCTAGTGTTTTATGGTGTTTTTCGGAGTAGATTTATATTGTTCTGTGTTATGGAGTGTTACTTGATCGTTTCTGTTATAATATGATAGTTTCAGAAGTATTTTACAAGTCACTCGCGATTTCACAATAACTCACTATACACTCGCTTGTATGACGATTATAGGTTAGGTTATCCACGTTATTCTACGTATGTCATGTTAACCGTTCAACTACCAATAATTAACTAACTGTTTCCTTCAGTTTCAATTAAACTCTTAGCCCATATAATATTATCCTTAACATTGTTCAAAAATATTTTCACATCCTGTGTATACTTTACTATTTCACTATATGAATGCCTAAACTTTGGTTATTTGTCAATTTTATTCACTAGATGTGATTTAAATTAATCTTTCATTTCATTCAGCTTATTTTCAGATTAAATAATGCCATTTTATAGTGTTTTCTGTCCAAAAAATAGTAATTTCATTTTCAGTTTGGTATACTCAGAAGAGTCAAAACATCAAAATTTACTTCCTGTCATTATATAAATTCAGCCATTTTATCAGTTATATTTAATATTAATAATCCTATATTGTATTAAAAGGTTCATATTCCCTTATTTTCTGGTAGTTAATTGAATTAGTTGTATCCTGAAACATTATTCAGGAATATATGACTCCCATGTCCAAATTTCTGAGTTTAATCATTTTCATTTTTATTTATAATTCTGAATATAATTTATTAAAATCTTTCTGAATGGTATGTGCAATTATATGGCTTGATCTCAAGTTTATTTTGTCTAAACCCCTTTTGTTTATTCGCATTTAAATGATTAATTTCTCTGTTTTGATGGAGTTTGGTTTCCATTCTTTTGGCCTATGATTTTTTAACAATTTTTCTTACAAAATATTTTACAAACAAATATATGATGTGTGATACCCTCTCTGACTTTTACATATAGTCTTATAAATTAAACATGTTTTCAAATTACACAATAACAATTAGTATTGATTACAATACAAATAATAGTTAAAACAAAATAAAGAATATTTTTTTTTTTTAAATAAATGGTTGTCTTCAAGTCAGACATTTTGCAACAAAATTCCCATTTCCAACATGGAAATATGGTTTACAACAAAGGTTTTGTACTAACTAACATCTTAATTACTCTCTACTATTTACAAGTGGTAACTATTTTTATAGTTCTGATGTTAGTTGTTTCAGACCCAAACAAATGGCCTTATATCTAAAACATTTTTAAACATTCTTGTACTATATACATTAAAACCTTATATTTATATTCTTATTTCTAACTATTATTATAAGTAGGATTCTACAGTTTTTATACAGTCTTTTATACATTGTCTTTGGGTAATTGCACCCTGTCATTAACAAATAAATAGTATTAACCGTTCAAAAAGCACTATGACATCTGTTTTTCTTTTTTCATGTAAAACAAAAATGTTATTTTAAACAGATTCATGTCTTAGGAACAACATATTGTCACCGTACACATTTTAAGTCATTGAAAAATGCATATTTCATTGCATCCAATGTTTGTGATTGCCAAGAATGAAACACAAGGTTCATTTTTTATAATACCCAAAACTATCACTGGTTCACTTTCACTTATATATTATGTTAATGCTAAATGGTCGTATAGTCTTATCAACATAATAAATTGGTTAGCGTTTTTCAATGGAGATTTGTTCCATGGGTACTATATTATTGTTTCATCTTAGTTCACAGGAAACTTTTAATTTGTTCACTTCTCTCTCTTAAATTTATATACATGTGGTTTTTATTTCGTTATACTTTTGTTTTTAGATATTTATTTTGGGGATATAGGGATTTGGGTGTCTTTTATAAGAGCATGACGTCTTCTTCAGGATGCTGCCCTCTTCTTCTTTCTTCAGTCTTCTTTTCTCCTGCCTTCTGGGACTGGTATCTTCTCCATCTTCTTCTTGTTGCCATCAGGTTTCTTGGGATCTTCTCCATCTTCTTCTTTATTTCAGAAATACACAACCTGTATTGGTTGATCTTGGCTTATTTTAGGGTTTCTCTTCTATTTATTCTCCCTCGTTGTGTGTTTAGTCATATTCTGCACTGCTTTGTTATTTACTATTTTACCTTCCTGGGTTATACCTTGAAAACCTTTGGTTATGAGACTGGTCTTGGATGACTCATCACTAGTAACTCCTTTTATTTTAACTTGTATTTTCTTTATAATAATGATTTCTTTCCACAGTTGCTATGAATTAATTAATTTATATTAAACTTAATGCTTTTTTCCAAATTTAAACATTATAACTTCATTATTCTAATGATCAATTGCCATTCAATATTATGCATACATCTGTCACGCTACAGATTGCTCTCCTCCAGAAGTAATTATTTCAGACATGTTTATGGATGAAATAATTTCTTATGATAATTTCATCATTTCTTATAATTCATTTTCTTCTCCATTTTTATATCGACTTTTTTATATTAGAGTTTTATTAATTTTATATATATGGTTACTTGTCTTACTACTGATCCTTTTCGGATAGTTAGTGTCTTCTGAGATATATTATAATTGTAATACATTTTCTTTCTATATCAACTTCGTGTTGTATCCTTGGGATATTAATTCCCTAACATTCCCTATCACGTGGGCTGGGGCAGATCAGAGGGGCACTGTACGCTACTTCTCTGCTGGCCATACACCACTTCTATAAATTGAGTACAGGGGCATATCCATCCCTGCTCAAAAACATAATGCTGCTGGAATTATCTTCAGTCAGTCATCGAATAAATAAATAAAAAGTAGTCTCATTTTCGACTAATAAAAATATCTTTGGATTCTCCACTTCGTAGTCTCTCAGATTATCTCACATTTTCTATCTTAATAAATCTTCATAATCATTATTATACTCATTACATATATATTTTTCCAAAACTCTTAACTTGTCTGATATATTTAATTTAATTATGGTTGAAAACCTTTCTTTTAATAATTCTGGTTACTGTTTACAGTGTAACTCTCTTTCTTCTTCATCTGAATTCTCTTTATACTTTCTTCTGGTTATTCATAGTATTAGCATGGTCTCTATATATAGTCTTTCTTATTCATTATTTGAATGGTCTTATTATATTATATTTAATTTTTTAACATTGTATCTTTACATTAGATATACAGGTTGTTATATTGATCATTTTATTTAAACATTTTGGTTGTTTCCTTTCTCTTAGAAAGTTATTAATCCACCTTCGCATTCATTAACATTAATTCATTTATATTATATTTCATGTGGTATTTCTTCTCTTTGCATTTCATATAGGTCTTATTATTATCATTGGTTCAAAATCATCTTCTCCATCTGTTTGGTATGAGTTGTTCTTCTTTGCTCTTAATTAACTGTTTTCATTATCGTTTCATAGGTAATTAGTCTCTTTGCTTCCAAATTTTTTCCTTCTCTGGCATATTACACTCTTTTTTGTTAGTCTTCTCTACTCCTTCAAATGCTATTGTGAATCTCTAGCATTTATTCTGGATTAACGTTAACTCTCTTTTCTGAATTAATCACTTTATTTTCTTCTCAATTCAATCATAATTGACACATAATTATTTTTTGGAACTTGGTTAGTTTTAATGTAAAATTCAAACTATTCCTTTTATTTAATTGAAAAATATTTCTCATAAATCCTTGTAATATGTTGATCTTATCTTGTTTCAAAGTACTGACGTTCTATCAACATTCAAATTCTGTTTAATTCGTTTATTCCCAGAATTGTTTCATTCAGAATTGTTTATAGTACTGTGATCTTACTATTATTTCTGAATGTTTTGGTATTTCTCCAAATTCAAATTCTTCTTGATTATTTACCATAAAGTTTTCTCATAATTCAGTGGTATTAAGCTGTGCTTACTTAATTTTAAACTTTTTTAAAATTAAGTTCAAAATTCTCTCTCTTTCTTCCATAAAGTTTTGTTCTAAATTATCAGGTTGTAGTAATAAGTACTTACTCAATTTTAAATTTTTATAATTATATTTCAATTCAAAAGTCTTTCTTTTCCTTTCTTCCATAAAGTTTGTTCCAAAATTATTAGGTTGTAATAAGACGTACTTACATATTTTAGAATTTTTTTCAAATTATTAAAAATTCTTTTTCTTTTAATTCTCCAGAATGTTCTTTTCAAAATATTAGGTTTTAAGATGTACTTACATTATTTTAGGATTTTTAAAATAAAAATTCTAAATTCCTTCTTCTTATAATTCTCCAAAATGTTCTTCTCAAAATATTAGGTTGTAAGATGTACTTACATTATTTTAGGATTTTTTCAAATATAAATTCTAAATTCCTTCTTCTTATAATTCTCCAAAATGTTCTTCTCAAAATATTAGGTTGTAAGATGTACTTACATTATTTTTGAATTTCTAAAATAAAATATATATAAATTCAAAATTCTAAAACTCACAACTCATTCTTCATAATATTTCTTCATAGAAGCTTGATTGTACACTCCTTTGATTTTTCCTGAAACGATTTCCTTCAACTCATATGTATTGTTCTGTTTATCATTTACCACAACATATGGTCCGGTGTAAAGTAATAGTAGTTTTTTGGTTATGCCTTCTAAGGTGCTAGGCAGCTCTCTATTTTTTAGGAGGACTTTCTCACCCTCTTTATATGTTACAATTCGCCCTATTGCCTTCTGGTATTTGGCTTGCCGTTTTTCCTGATCTTCTGCTACCTTATTGTAAAACTTCAACTGGTTGAATTTCCTATTGTTGTTCGTTGGAAATTCAATGATTTGTTCAATGTCTCGGGGAGTCGGCTTCTCATACATGGCTGAGTACGGTGGAATTCCTATAGCTGGATGGTGGGCGTAATTTAGGAATGTTTCTGTCGCTGCTAGGTACTCTTGCCACTTTTTCTGTTGGTTGTGACAGTACGTGCGCAATATCCTACCCACTTCTCTTAGTACTCTCTCAGCCGGATTGCTACTTGGGTGGTAGACTGATGTCTTATATGTTTTGACCCCAAGTGCTAATAAAGTGTCTCGCCATCTCCTCCCCTTAAACTGTGTACCATGGTCGGTAATAATAGAAAATGGTCTACCGATCTCTGGGATATACAAATCAATAATCACCGCCAAAACCTTTGCTGTCGTTGCCCGATTAACCGGATATAGCTTTATATACTTGGTGTAGTGATCCATTATGATTACCAAGTATTTATATCTGTGCCGACCACCGCTACGGGGAAATGGCCCGCATATATCCAAAAACACTTTTTCCAGTTTTGTGTTGGAAGTTATTGGTATCATGATACCCTCTGTCTTTTCATTGTTTACTTTTGCACATTGGCAGATCTTACAGGACTTGATGTATGTTCTCACCTTGCGGTTGATATTCTTGATCTTACAATTTTCCTCTAGAGCTTGTATCACTTTTAACGCTCCCATGTGACCATACCTGACATGGTAATCGATGATGACCTCCTTTTCGATTTGGTGTGGGATTATCACCTTCCATGTCTCATCGTCCAAAGCGGTTTTTATGAATA
Source organism: Magicicada septendecula (assembly GCA_034769895.1). NCBI lineage: Eukaryota > Metazoa > Arthropoda > Insecta > Hemiptera > Cicadidae > Magicicada > Magicicada septendecula. The sequence goes on along the minus strand of CM068374.1, from coordinate 284,532,178 downwards.
AAATTCCCTTGTTAAGGTGGTAATATTTAGAAATGGTTTCATCATTGGCTTCCAAACGACTCACAATGTTTTTCAGCTTAGGATCAGACTGCTGATGGATTCGGATATTTATTAACAAAGCTTGTAAATCGGCTCTGGTCGTGAATATGTTATAAATTTTTACTAAGCTCTCCTTCTCTCCCTCGAAAGTCTGATCTTCCAGATTTATACGTGACAACACATCCGCTACCACGTTCTTCTTTCCTGGAATGTATTCCTATTTCAGGTCATATTCTTGTAGGGCGAGTACCCACCTAGCCAATCGGCCGTGACTCAATTTGCACCTACGAAGGAACGAGATGGATTTATGATCAGTTCGTACCGTGACTTGATATCCGAGAATGTACGTCCGGAACTTGCTGCATGCGAACACCACGCTCAACAATTCCTTTTCTGTCACACTGTAGTTCTTTTCGCACTGGTTCAGTGTGCGACTAGCGAAGCTTATTACCAGATGTTGTCCCTCCTCATCTTCCTGGTATAATGTCGTTCCTAAGCTTAGATCGCTAGCGTCACAGTTTAGAAAGAACGGTTTATTAAAATCTGGGTGACGAAGTATCACACTCTCCAGAAACTTCTCTTTTATCAATCGGAAAGTAATATCTTGATCTTCACCCCAAGTCCATTTGTTTTTTGCAGATAACTGTGGTTGAAACTTGGCGGTCAACTCGGAATATCGGCTCTGAAACTTCCTGTAATAGTTACAGAGTCCGAGGAAACATTGCAATTGTTTCCTGTTTCTTGGTTGCGGGAACCTCTGAATTGCCTCCACTTTCTCTGCTGATGGGGTAATACCTCTGTCGTCTAGGTTGAAGCCTAAGAATTGTACCTCGCGCGCTATGAATTTGGATTTCTCCAACTTCAGTGTTATGTTGTTCTGCGCTAGTTTGTTTAGTACAAATTCCACTCTGTAACAATGCTCCTCCCAGGTTCCGGATGTGATTAGTAAATCGTCAACATAGACGGTGGTAAATTGGAGCGCTTCTGGTCCCAAAATCTGGTCCATGCATGCCACAAATATGGCGACAGAATTGACAAGTCCGAAGGGCAGTCTCTTGAACTGGTAATTGCGCCCTTCGAAAATGAACGCTACATACTGGCGGCTTTGTGGATGCAGCTCTACCTGCCAATAACCACAGACCGTATCCCAGGTGCTAATAAAGTTAGTACCATGAAAACGCTTTAAGATTTCTTCTATTTCACCGGGAGAAGTTCTGTCATTCACAATTGTCTTATTCAACTCACGTGCATCTAAACAGAGCCGGACTTGTCCGTCTTTCTTCGGAACAGCAATAATTGGACTAGTGTAAGGTGATTGACTAATCTCAATTATGTCGTTTTCTATCATCTTGTTTATCTCTGTTCTCACGGCTTCTTTGAGCGATTGCGCTATTGGATATGACCTCCGGTTAAACTCTACGTTTTCTTTAAAACGAAGTTGGCACTGGTAGTTTTTTACCTACCCTGGTTCATCAGAAAACACCGCCTTGTATTTCTCATATATAGCGATTAGACGATCAGCCAGATGTGTTGGTATTTTCTCGTTATCATTTCCGCACTGGAAATTCCGTATTTCTTGGATCTTAACTGACCATAAATCCTCTCCTCCATGATTGTATATTATGGGTTTAGAAAGAGGGCTGTTTCTAATAACATTTATTTTACGAAGTTGTTGATGTATAGGGCTGGGAAGTATAGTTGTGCTTCCTACCAGATCTGCGGTCCATGTTACTCCGTCTGGGAAAAGTGATACTTTATTTAGATTAAGATCGATTACTGCCGAATATCTACGAAGAATATCGCAACCGACTAAGATGTCAAATGGTAATCCGGTGGCGATTAAAAATTCCATGTCTAAAGCTATATCACGGCTAACGACACTTAAGGAAACTTGCTTCCTGATGGTTTTATTTTGGCGGCCAGTTGCACCTACCAACACAATGTTGTTGACTGGTAACATTGGCAAAGTTTTACCACATGCACTCTGCATTCTCTCCAACTCATTGGAGTTTATTATTGAAATATTAGCTCCTGTGTCTATCATTATTTTAGCGGGAACTCCTTCCACCTCCGCTGTTATATAAATTATCTCATTATTACTGTTGCTGAGACTCTTCTCGTTCTCTTCCAAAAGTTCAGTTCGTATGTCTTTCAAATAATGGTTACTGATAATAGTGAAGTTTTTATCATTGTTTGCTTGTTGCAAATCATCCTTTTCTAACCCAGGAAGTAGAAGCAGTAACGGGTCATCGTTGTTGATTACTGCCTCCTCTCGTTTAAAGTATTTTGTTCATTGTTTGAGTTATTATTGACCGAGGCATCGTTCGGGAAACTCTGGTTTGTCTCCTGACGTTCTGTACCCTGGTTGATGTTTAACGCCCTGTTCGGTTGTCTGCCAAGATCTTCCAGGCTGGTACTTCGTCTTTCCTGTTCGTATCTTGGGCCGTCTCGTTCCGCACTCCTCCATCTTCGGTCAGCGCCGTGGAAGCTGCTCCTCCTCGGTTGATAATATCTCCTGGGTCCGCGATCTTCTGCTCTTATAAAATTTACCCTAGGGCGCGACACTCGGTTATTACTATTGCTATTATTATTATTACTAATATTATTATTATAGTAATTTCGGTTAGGTGGGTAAGGTCTGTCACCATTATTGTTGGGATATGGATTTCTCTGACTGTATGGGACATTATTATTTTGTTGATAAAAGTGGTTTCTATTATTTGGGTAGGGGTTGTTATTCCTCACGCCGTTAAAATTACCGTTAAACTGGTTATTACGCGGCGGGTTGTTAGGGCCGTCGTAATTACTGGGCTGGTTCCGGTTATTTGTATGGTTATTGCCGTTATTGGGGTAGGTAGTCGGCCTTACTTCTGGTCTCTCATTTCTCTTCCTGCTCTGCCGATAATACTCCTCGTTCTCGTATCCCTCTAGTAACTCGGTCATTCCCTGGATCGTCTTGATCTGGCTACCTCTCCGGGCCCTGATAATGTCCTCATCATAGTGATAAGATATCTTATTCACTAAACATTCTTCTGGGATTGCTGGCTCAAGGTGTTTTGCCATACACACCTTCCCCAAGAAATATGCCGTCATACTGCTACCTAATTGTGACCTGTATCTTCCATTACAAATATTGTCACGTATCAAGTTCTGGGTGGTCTCAGACCAGTATTTTGTCTTAAACATTTTCCGGAACTGTTGGTAGTCGGAAATTTCACTCCGGTTGGCCATCCACCAATTATCTGTTATGTCTCGGAAAGACTCGTCGAATATCTCCCTGCTATGGCTCCATTGGGTAATTTTATGCTTGGTTAAATATTCTTCTACCCTAGCCAGGAACTCCATCGGCTTGCGTTTGTATTGCCGGAAGTTGAGCCACTCTCGGCTTTCGTTGACGGGCAATCCGGTGAAATGAGTCGGTCTGTTTCTAATCGCTTCCATCTCCTCTCGGCTTTGTCGCACCTGACCGGTGATATTGGCCATGGTCTCTTGTATATCATTACATCGTTCTGTGACCTGGTTGCGTACTTTTCCGAATTCTTCTTGATTTTCCTTCCTCTGTTCTTCTACCTTCCTACGACTATGTTCTTCGATATTTGTGAACTTGATGTTCACCACTTCTTTAAACTCATTCACCTCCTTTTCGGTCTGGTTGCACTTTCCATCAATCTCTCGAATCTGTCGATTGACCATTATATTTTCTTCTTCCATCTTCTTATTCATCGCTTTTTTGTTAACCTTGATTTCCTTATTCATTTCTTCTCGCAACAATTCCATTCTTTCGTCCAGTTTGTCCAGATTCTCCTGATTGACTTCTCTTAATTCTTCTCTTAAAATTTAATTGTCCTCTCTCAATTCTTCCAGCTTCTCCCCCATCTTCTCTTCCAACTTCCTGTTATCTTCTTTCAACTCTTCCTTCAATTGTCGGTTGTTCTTCTCTATCTTCTTCCTGGTTTCATCGATTTTCTGATTAGTATTTTCAATTTTATTAATCAATTCTTCTTTGGTCATCTTGAATTCTTCCTTGAACAATTGGTTGTCTTCCTTCAATTCTTCTAACTTCTTCCCCATCTCTTCTTCCATCTTCTTGCTGTTTTCTTCCATCTTCTCTTCCATCTTCTTGCTGTTTTCTTCCATCTTCTCTTCCATCTTCTTATTGGTTTCATCAATCTTCTTACCCAGGGACTGGTTGTCTTCCTTCAATTCTTCCATGTTCTTGTTCATCCCACTTAAGTCTTCTTTCAAGGACTGGTTATCACTCCCCATTTTCTTACTGTTTTCGTGTATCTTCTTGTTATTATCCTCCATCTTGGACTCTAGGTTCTTATTATTTTCATTCATTGCCTGCATCATCCGCCTGAACATTTCTTGGTTTGTCATGTCCTCTGTTTGCGACGGTCTCTCCTTTTCTGGAACATTGACTACCCCTGTCTGTGTGGGTACCTCCGGTTGTTCGGTTTGTTTGGACAACACCGGTGGTAATACCTCTTCCGCCTCTACTGGCGTCGCCTCCTTGTTGTCCATGTCAACTTCTATTTCTTTCTCGGCCTCCGCCGCCCGTTTCTTAGATGTTGCACGTCGTTGCATTTTCCCTTGAAATTCTCTGGCTTTGTAGCTGTTGCCTAGCTCCAACTAGTGATTGGGCAGAAATTATTGGCTTTCCAATCGCTAATTAAAGCCCCTAAAGTTGTGCGCCAATTTGTAATAAAATAAATAAAATAAATATAGATGATGTTGTGTGTTGATGATATACTGCTATTGTGGAGTATGTGACTCCGGTGTAATCAAGTCCCTCTGTTTGGACTAGCCAATTTGTAATAATATAAATAAGATTGATGTGTGAATCTGTAAGTTGTAAGGTGTTTAATTGGTGTGGCTCTCGACGTCTTACTGGCCTGAAACACTTCCTTAAGTTTCCCAGCTGGTCGAGTCCCAATGGTAGCAAGACCGGTCGAGTAGCGTAAAGTTGATGAAGAAATATATATGCTCAGCTTCACCGAAAGTTTCAAAACAAAAATTATTGTTTTGAAGAAAATTAAAAAAAAAATTATGTTTATAAAAAAAATAATAAAAAAAAAAATTTAATTTTATTAATTAATTAATTAGGATCAATTAATTAATATAGGGCTGTGAAGTTTTAAACAGTGTAATGCTCTTCTAAAAATTTTTATTAAAGTTTTAGTATAATTTAAATAATCTATCACCACTCATAAGACTGTCTGTAAACCAATCGATATTTGTTTACCTTTCTATTTTTTAGGTTATCTTCACTTACGGGTGGTAAAGTCCTTGTAGATTATCAATTAGAATTATATTATTGGTAATTAGTATTATTGAAGAAATAAAGAACTATTAAGTATTGAAAAGTATTAATGTTTTATTAAGTAACAGCAATATTGACTCTTATCGATTAGTATCGATTCTCAGGATATCGAAAAAAGTTACAAGTATATGTTATAAAAATTATATAGGGTTCTTTAAACAGCCAGTTATTACCAAAGTCAGAGAAATCGGGCTAATATTTAAAAAGTATAACGTTACAATCAAATTAATAGTTATTAATAAACACAGACATTGAATAATAAATTGTAAATATAATAATTGTTTTCACCAAACAGCTGTGCTGAACAAAGAAGAAGGCACTGAGATCGTCAAAGCAAATGGCCGCCGTCAAGTTGATCAAAATGTTGCTCGTTCCTGCTGCATTCCAAATAATGTATTTTGACGCAATATTCCTGTTCTTGTGTCTGCAAATCTCTTGTTATATGTTGTGTAGTGACTGGTGTAGTGATTCTGGGTTGTATTTAGTATGTCTGTGTAATTATAAGTCAAACACTTTCTCCGATTCCGTCACTAATTTGGTTTAATGTATTATACAGTTTTCTAGTGTTTTATGGTGTTTTTCGGAGTAGATTTATATTGTTCTGTGTTATGGAGTGTTACTTGATCGTTTCTGTTATAATATGATAGTTTCAGAAGTATTTTACAAGTCACTCGCGATTTCACAATAACTCACTATACACTCGCTTGTATGACGATTATAGGTTAGGTTATCCACGTTATTCTACGTATGTCATGTTAACCGTTCAACTACCAATAATTAACTAACTGTTTCCTTCAGTTTCAATTAAACTCTTAGCCCATATAATATTATCCTTAACATTGTTCAAAAATATTTTCACATCCTGTGTATACTTTACTATTTCACTATATGAATGCCTAAACTTTGGTTATTTGTCAATTTTATTCACTAGATGTGATTTAAATTAATCTTTCATTTCATTCAGCTTATTTTCAGATTAAATAATGCCATTTTATAGTGTTTTCTGTCCAAAAAATAGTAATTTTATTTTCAGTTTGGTATACTCAGAAGAGTCAAAACATCAAAATTTACTTCCTGTCATTATATAAATTCAGCCATTTTATCAGTTATATTTAATATTAATAATCCTATATTGTATTAAAAGGTTCATATTCCCTTATTTTCTGGTAGTTAATTGAATTAGTTGTATCCTGAAACATTATTCAGGAATATATGACTCCCATGTCCAAATTTCTGAGTTTAATCATTTTCATTTTTATTTATAATTCTGAATATAATTTATTAAAATCTTTCTGAATGGTATGTGCAATTATATGGCTTGATCTCAAGTTTATTTTGTCTAAACCCCTTTTGTTTATTCGCATTTAAATGATTAATTTCTCTGTTTTGATGGAGTTTGGTTTCCATTCTTTTGGCCTATGATTTTTTAACAATTTTTCTTACAAAATATTTTACAAACAAATATATGATGTGTGATACCCTCTCTGACTTTTACATATAGTCTTATAAATTAAACATGTTTTCAAATTACACAATAACAATTAGTATTGATTACAATACAAATAATAGTTAAAACAAAATAAAGAATATATTTTTTTTTTAAATAAATGGTTGTCTTCAAGTCAGACATTTTGCAACAAAATTCCCATTTCCAACATGGAAATATGGTTTACAACAAAGGTTTTGTACTAACTAACATCTTAATTACTCTCTACTATTTACAAGTGGTAACTATTTTTATAGTTCTGATGTTAGTTGTTTCAGACCCAAACAAATGGCCTTATATCTAAAACATTTTTAAACATTCTTGTACTATATACATTAAAACCTTATATTTATATTCTTATTTCTAACTATTATTATAAGTAGGATTCTACAGTTTTTATACAGTCTTTTATACATTGTCTTTGGGTAATTGCACCCTGTCATTAACAAATAAATAGTATTAACCGTTCAAAAAGCACTATGACATCTGTTTTTCTTTTTTCATGTAAAACAAAAATGTTATTTTAAACAGATTCATGTCTTAGGAACAACATATTGTCACCGTACACATTTTAAGTCATTGAAAAATGCATATTTCATTGCATCCAATGTTTGTGATTGCCAAGAATGAAACACAAGGTTCATTTTTTATAATACCCAAAACTATCACTGGTTCACTTTCACTTATATATTATGTTAATGCTAAATGGTCGTATAGTCTTATCAACATAATAAATTGGTTAGCGTTTTTCAATGGAGATTTGTTCCATGGGTACTATATTATTGTTTCATCTTAGTTCACAGGAAACTTTTAATTTGTTCACTTCTCTCTCTTAAATTTATATACATGTGGTTTTTATTTCGTTATACTTTTGTTTTTAGATATTTATTTTGGGGATATAGGGATTTGGGTGTCTTTTATAAGAGCATGACGTCTTCTTCAGGATGCTGCCCTCTTCTTCTTTCTTCAGTCTTCTTTTCTCCTGCCTTCTGGGACTGGTATCTTCTCCATCTTCTTCTTGTTGCCATCAGGTTTCTTGGGATCTTCTCCATCTTCTTCTTTATTTCAGAAATACACAACCTGTATTGGTTGATCTTGGCTTATTTTAGGGTTTCTCTTCTATTTATTCTCCCTCGTTGTGTGTTTAGTCATATTCTGCACTGCTTTGTTATTTACTATTTTACCTTCCTGGGTTATACCTTGAAAACCTTTGGTTATGAGACTGGTCTTGGATGACTCATCACTAGTAACTCCTTTTATTTTAACTTGTATTTTCTTTATAATAATGATTTCTTTCCACAGTTGCTATGAATTAATTAATTTATATTAAACTTAATGCTTTCTTCCAAATTTAAACATTATAACTTCATTATTCTAATGATCAATTGCCATTCAATATTATGCATACATCTGTCACGCTGCAAGGCCTATAGTGTTATTTTTATTTAATTTCTTATTATCTGTATTTATAATCTGTAACTTAATGTGTAGAATTGTATTTATATTGTTTAACCTCCTAAATGATACTCAACTAATATCACATGAAATTTTAAAAAATTAGTATCTTAATATTCTAAAATATTTTGTGGGGTATGTTATACTTAATAGTAGATTTAAATGATACAGAGTATGGATGAATTATCCGTAATGTATTTGCTAGTTATAATACCGTTATAATCAGGATTATATTATTCAATGTTAATCATTTGAACAGTTTTTGTTTTTCGAGTTTGTATGATTATATTAGAAATCTTTTTCAGGAATCTTCAGTGCAGTGATGTAACCAAGCAATAGTGACTTGAGTTCATTTAAATTAAAATAGATTACTATAAAGTAACTACTAGATTATGCTGTAAATTTAATTTTTTTTAGAAATTTACACAAAATCCATTAACTTTTTGTAAATTCATAGTGCTAACCTACAAATATTGTGCTAGGTTAAGAAAATAAATTATTCTCTTAATTATTAGCTTAATATTATTATAATTATTAACTTAGTGAAAAATTATGTATGAGTTTTGTAATGATCTTTCAGGTTTCTCCTGAACTTTCCAGAATTGACTGGGAAAAAATGAGTATTATTGCACCATCAGTAGTATCGACATCAGATGATATTGATGTGGAAAACATATGAAGTGGAGAAGGTAATATAATCAAAGCAATTTAGCCTATAGATAATTTAAAATTTTTTTTTTCTGTTTGTGAATTTTGTAACATTAGCATATTTGATTTAATGTTTGTTTCATATGTAGTGTTAGGTTTACCTAAATTATCTTTACTTGACAAACTAGACTTGTATAGGTACTTTAAATCAATTAAGAAAATCAGCTTTGAATGTAGCACAATTAATTCATACCATATTTCATTAATGTTTATTTTCAAAGCATTTTTTTGTTTGGGTGTTAGCCTATTTAATTTGTGTTATGGCAAAGTTAATTTTCTGCATCAGGAATGTCCTATTTCATTGAGCAAGCTTTATAGGAGATTTTGAAGTTTGTGATAAAATAGCCATTAATGATTGTTTTGTCTTGTTAATGACAACAATATAAAGTTATTAACAGTCCCATTTACATTTTAAATGAGAAAATTTAGTAACATAGTAGTTGGAATCATTTTTAATTAGTAGTATTATGTGTCAATGCTTTCAAATCAGGGGCTTCCTTTGGAAAGTATAATCATATGATAATTTTAAGATAAGTATTGTTAGAAGCTCTAAATAAGTTTGTTTATATTATTTTTTATATAAAGTTTTGGAAGCTGCTGGAAAACAAAAGTTCTTAATAAAGTACATAATTAGTTTAATAACATTATTTCCCATAAAATTGCAATTATTTCATTTAGTAATTTGCACTTTTGTTGATACTGGCAATGATAATTATTTTTCTCTGTTAGCTAAAATTCTTTCTTTGTTACAGAGTCCATTGTTGTAGAAGCTCTTATATCGCCAGATGATTGTGCAAAATTTATAAGTTTGGAGGTAAATTTCTCCTTATAGAACTGCTGTATTCTTATACAGTTATCTCTCTTTGACCTCTATTTTGCACTATGAGGTGTACACTTATTTCCATTCTTATTTGGTATTCTTTTATCTCTTTCTACTATTATTTAGTTACAATAGTTTAATCATAGTAGTCTCTTTATAATTGGTTTAGTGTTTTTTGTACACTGGTCTGTCTCTTAGTCCCTTGTCCTAACATTACTTACATGTGGTGTCACATGACAGGTGTTCGTAATTACGATTATAATACATTATGTCCTTTCTTATAATATTCTTATACTATTACAATAGTGGCATTACACCTTACTTGTGGTATAGACATTAACCTTTTACTTCTATTTGGTATTATAAAGTGGTTTTGTTCACGTTTTACTTAGTGAATCCCCTTTTGGTCGGTTTTGGTTCACTTTATTTACTTAAATTCTTATTTAAAATCCATTTTGGGTATCTTATATTGGTACCTGTAGAAAGCTTATCAGTTCTTCTTGGTTTAAGGCACAAAACATTTTGGTTTAGGTAGGCTTTTCCTACTGATAGATGTGAATTTAGGTGAAATTTGTACCAACAATGTGTATGTTAGGTTGATACAAATTTACATTCTTTTAACCTTATTTTCTCAAGTTTGGTTTTATTAATGATAACTAATAACTCTTTAGTTATTGCCTTTTCTTATCTTACATGATTGTTTGACTATTTGAGTAATATTTGTTATTATTATGAGACAATTTTAATACTTCTTTATGTTACATGGGTGCTATGCATAACATGTTACTATGCTTTTATTTACAGCTTCTATTCAGTTGCTGTTATAAGTTAGTATAGTTACTTTCATTCTTTTATAACATATCTTGTCCTATACATTTATAATATTATCTGTTGTATATTGGTCATCTCAGTTAGTCTGTTCTTGTCCATCTCTTCATTCTGTAAGTTGTTCAGTCATTGTATATACGGGTAAGATGTTCTATAGTTGACTGGCTCTTGGAATCTATATTTTATGCCATGGTTGTTAGGTGTCTTTCTCGTAGTATGTTTCTTCCTTGTCTTCATTGGTTCCTTACTGACCGAAAACTATTGGGTTGTTGGTTCCTGTGGTACAATCATTGTTCGGTGCATCTTCTTTTTCTTATAATGTTATTTCACTTGTTAGTTACCATTAGTTTTATTAACTCTTATTGTTGTGAGTTTATCCTTGGTGATGAGTAGCTCATGTAGTTTCATGCTTGGCCTTTTAGAAGAAACACTTGGTTTGTCTCTTTCACTCAATTATTGACATGTGTTAATATTTTGGGTTACTGAAATATTTGGGCTCATATGTCTCGTTACAATATTAACTGGTTGTAGGCATATAAACTTATACACTGTTGTAAGAATTGTACAAAAGTACCTTTAAGCTAATTTCAAAACACAACATTTCAGAATTAATCACATTTTTTTCACTTTATAGGCTATGTCACACCAAAAGAAAATATACAGGTCACTTTCAACAACAGTTGACAACAGCTGACTGAATATTATCCGATGACAAAATACTAAACAGATGGGAGATAGTCACACCAACCAACCATTTTGTATATAGTCTTTAAAATGAGATTTTTTTGCTTGTACACGGAAAACCTGGATCACTGTATTAAGATATATATTTTAGATATGTAGGTCAATTTATTAATTTTGAGCTATTAATTTAGATAGTGCTAAGCTTTAAAACACAGTTATTTGTATGAAAGAAAAGTACAATTTTGTAGGCCAAGTAATAAATCCAACTATGATTCTGAAAAATTGTCACGGGTAGGAAAATAAAAATAATAATAATTCACCGATCTGAATGACGTTTTACAGAATCGTGATAAACATAAAATTACTTTTGATAGTGATCCCATGCTCATCCCAAGTTGAAACTTTCAGAATATGTAGACGAACAATATCTTTCACATATATTGTTTTGAGAATTTTAAAAATACAGTTTTTCAAAATTCAGTAAATGCAATAATGATGTGTTTATAAAAAATATATATATTTTCAACTAATTATGTTTTATATCATATGAAAGCCCTTTAAAAGAGCTTTCAAATGAACTCGATGTCATTGTTCTAGCTTAATTAGAACACAAGTTGTGAACAAATCAATATTGTTGCGCAAGTCAAAAATTTTATTTATTTTTTTTTCATTTTTGAGCACCCATCATTACTCAGTAACCTTTCGTCAGAAAAATGTGAAAAAATTGATTTGTGTTACTATTTATGAATACTACGTGCATACTTAATTTCAAATAAATCTAAGAGGGTCAGGTTGTAGCACTTGTTGATTTGACACGGAATATCTCTTAAATGTAACTTGAAGTTTTCATTTTGTTGTAAACATACCAGTCTAGTTTTTCTATTTATAGTTTATGCTATTTTTTTTTAATAATTTGAACTAATTAAACCCCTAATCAATCCTACACTCCCTCGCAGAAAAACCTATATTTAGTTCATTTATATTGTCATCTGAGTTTAGTTATGTTTGATGTAATAAATAAAATGTTTATTTCATCAAAGGTGTTTTCACTTTTTGCAATTATGTTCTTGTAAATAAATATTCTATATACTTTATTAATGTAATCTTATAGTTACTGATAAAGTAACAAAGCCCAAATATCTGTGTGGTATTTTTGTTGTAATAATATTTGTCTGATATGTATTATTTTTGCAATGTTTTTATGTATCTTCTCTGAAGAAATAATTTGTTCATTATCCTTAATATTTATTAATTATTGATACCTTAGAATTGAAACTGTTTTGTATAAATTTTGTAATAAAAATCAATGTACTTGTAAGTCATTTTTTATCAATAACCTATTGAAAATAACACATTCCTTGTGCAATGCAAGTAGGCCTACCAAATACCTACCAAAAATGTATATCCCCAATTTTTGATAGAATATTTGATTTTTGTTGCCATCAGAATTTTACTTTGATTTTACTTTCATGTTCCATAAGGAAATGGAAGTATGGTGATAGCAAAAAAAATCGTGTTAGAGATTTTTGCAGATTCTGATTATACTACCCTCAAAACATGAAAAAAAGTAATTTTTCGAAAAGTGTCTGTGTGTCTGTCTAGATTTTTTATGGCAAACGATAAGAGCCGCAAATTCAAACAGAATCAAATAATTTTTTGCATACAGCCCTGAATTGTAGAGTATTCAAGACATATTGTTTTTTGTGAAGATCGGTTAAGATAAAGGGGTAGTTTACCAGCAATATTTTATGTTGTAACAAGAGAAATTTTTTCATGACGAACGATAACTGCCGTACATTCAAACAGAATCAGATATTTTTTTACATATGTGCCCGAGTTATAGAGGACTCAAGGCCTATTGATTTTGGTGAAGATCGGTTACGGGGAAAGGGTAGTTTACCTGAAACATTTTTTTGTTGTAACGTAATAGGTTACCTGATAATTTTTTGTATATATGTACTACGTTATTGACAACAAAGAAGCAGTTTGTTTTTAAAATTCCTTCCCGGGATTTTTGGCCGTAGACCAATGTTTTCTGCAAAACCAGACGTTTCGCCAATGCCATCGACTTCCATCATCAGTGAAAATCAAGTGCGATAACGTCAGGTGGTATACGTTAGTGCCCACAGTAAGTGGCTGAAGCAGTAAGTAGAAAGAAGTAGTTTCAATGGAAATATTTCATTTCGAAAATGATTTTAAATATAAATCTTAGAACATGGAAGTCGTGTATGATTCTCCATACCAATATTTTGTTCTTAAGTGTGCTATTAAGTATTAGGAATCTTCGCCATGTCAAGGTATAGGATTACAGCCTGTTTTGCCTTCACTGAAGGCATCTCTTTTCCTTGCCCTACCTATATCTCGTCTTCCCTGAGGTTTGTATCTTATTACTTGTTTAGGTAGTCCCATGTTTTCCATTCTCTTGATATCCTGCGTCTATTTTATTTGTCCTTCCCTTATTCTGCCGGCTATAGAATATACATTTTACTTGGTTCTTATATTTTCATTTCATATTTGATATCTAAGGGTTTGTATTATGAATACTCGACACAATATTTTTCTTGTTAGATTCGAAGTTTTAAGTAATTTTCTCTTAAAAAGTGTGTATGAACATTTTAGCACGACGAGATTGTCTGTTTTATTATTATTCTTAACGTTTTGGTTTTTATTATTAATTTTTGGTTTATTGATTTATTCTACCCAATTCAATCTATTATTGAATCCGATATGAATAAATCGGTTTACTTACTCTTTGACATCGTTTATTAATTTTGTTTAAATAGTTTAGAATGTTTTTTGTTCCATTTCATGAGTACGATTCTGAAGAAGTTGCGTTGACTCTTCTATTATTAGCTGCGGTGAGTTGCTCTGTACTTTCCTGTATAGACACTAACATAAACACAACATGTACAAGATACTTACTATTATACTAACATTAATAGTTAATAACATTTTATTATGGCCTATGCATACTGCATTGGTCATTGTCACTTCTGATAGTGTCATTTTTCTTCATCTTGTGGTTTTATTACCTTAACTATAGTTTGTTAAGTGAGTTTACTATACTTTAGGAAGTTACCTTTTTATATGGGTTGTAATCCTATCAAATTATTCTCATTATTGCTTGAATATCTCTTATCATTGTTTTGATAGCACTGTTATTATTGTGCAGTAGTTCATTCTGCATTTATACTGAAAATTGCTTTGGTTTAAAGTAACCAAGATTACTTGCATCTAGCTGTCAACATGGTTTATTTATTATTATTGTTATTATTAGTATTTGGGTGGCTATAATCCTTGAATTTACTTATTCGAATAGTATTCTGCCTCATTCAATGTTGTTGGTTTAGTTCCTACCCTTTTATGATAAGTTTACAAGATAATTTTGTTCATCATGCATCCATTCTATGGCAAGCATATAGTTATAATATACAACAATGGATTATTGTCGGTTTTGTGTTTCTGTATTACATTTGATTTATTTGACTTTATGTAGTACTGGTATATCTATTGTTTATTATTAGATTACATTTTGTTTATCTTTTACAGTCTTTACTATTGGTTATTTCTAATATCAATTCCACTTTACAATTGGTTATTGGTGTTTTGGACATAGCCCTCTTTTCATGTCTACACATAATTTAGCTAAGAACTTATTATTATTCATTCTCTTTGTTACTTTTTATGTTCAATAATTCATTCTTATTGATTATTGTTTGTATTAAATTGTCAAGGAAGGTATTCACTTAATAAGTTTTGGTCAGTGTCAATTTGTTTTACAGCTTAGGGGTTTAAATCATGTTGTTTATTCCATTTATTCTTTCTTCTTTTATAATAATTCTTTTATTGCCATATGTTAGTTCATTATAATTCATGTTATCTCCCTTTTTTGTGTTTGATCTGGATATTTTCTTCTTCTCTTCACCGATTCCTTCCTACCTCTTAATAAGTTTCTTCATGGCGTTGTTTTCACTGGTTTCCTTCTCACGGTTAATAGGTTTCTTCTTGATTTTGTCTTTAATGGGCTTCCTTCTCACTGTTTGATCTATTGGGTAATTATGTATGTCGTCTCGTCGTTAGTCTTGCTTTATCTTCTTTAGTTGCACATTTACTGGTAATTCCTTCTTCATTTTAATTCACTTGGTTTTGGCTTATGATACTTCCTTTTTTATCCATGATCGTATGCTTGACCTTGTAGGTATTCTTAATTGTAGTGGCTTTCAACTTATTTGTGGTACGCTGGTGTTGGTAGTGTTATATGTACCATTACAACATACAAAAATTTGACAGATATTTTTGTCGCAAAAAACTTTTATGATATATTGTGTATAAATACACATATAAAGGTATACAATACATTTGATTTGTTTAACAGTCGTTATAAGACAGTATTACCATATAGGGGAGAGCAGAGAGACATAAGTTGATACTTTGTACTTCTTCAAGTGTCCCTTAGTCGCAGCACCTCTGCAACTGTATAACGTTTTTGTTATAGCTTGTAGTACATGCTCCTCCAGTCTGATTATAGCAGTGTACAGTAAAATGAGTCTTCGTTCCCTTTTGTATTTTAGAACGTGTAAAGCAACCTTTTTGTCACTAATTTGCTATGGGTGTTTACAGCTACGTACTTTGTTGGATCCATGGTAAGTGTACAATTGAATCATACTAATACAAAAGCATTGTGGCAACATGAGGGCAAGTTATGTTTCTCTATAACTTTTAAAAGAAAATTAATTCATAACCTAACAGATCTCAGAATTAATTATGTGTCAGTTACTTGTGATCCTATAATGAAGATTACGTGTTTATTAAATCCTAAAAACTAAAATTTTTAAAATGATAATAGTAATAATGGCTCCTTTTTATGCCGCCTAGGAAATTTAGGAGGTAGAATAGGTTGCCTAAAGTGAGTGTTCGACACACGCACTAAAGGTAGAGTGGCCAGCAGCACTACACTTCAGCCACTAATTTTAAAATTAAAGGCGTACCTTCAATTTCACCAGAAGGAAAGTGGTATGTTGGTACAATGTAAGTAAAACATTTTGTTCTGTTTTCTTTTTTTCATATTTGGTTCAAACGTACAAGTGAAAAACTTTCTGGGGCGATGTAGCTCACAAACCCTACAAAGACTCAGCGTTTTCCACAACTTGTATTTAGGAAAGAACAAAAAGAAAAATCAGATTTCTGTGTTATGATCTGCACTATTCTGTTAGTTATTATGGTTTGTACCCTAAGAATATTCGTATGTTAGCCTCCGAATACGTGTTTGCAAATAATGTCGATTTTCTGGTGAACTGGGCCGGTAAAAGATTGTTTTACTGGCTTCATGCAGCGACATTCAAGGTTGTCTTTTAGAGAGGCTGAAGCAACAAGTTTTGCAATAGCATTTAGTTTTAATAAACATAACATAAAACTTTCTTCAATATTGGAATTCTGTGATAAGTCGCCTTCATTTTTATTGTCACAACATTTGGAATGTGAAGGAAACCAGGCAGCATAACGACAGTGCACTGTCCTAACAAAGTTGTCAGTTTGAAGGGAAATAAACAAGTCAGCAGGGTTGCCCCTTTGGAAAAGGGTGAAACCCGTGGTATTTTCATAGATGGCAGCTGGAAACCACCACTTATCGTTATATCCACAGAGTGTTATGTAGATATCACTTTGATTATTTATGGACCAGCAGGTTGTATTGGAGTAGCACATCCATCAAGATAAATTACAGCCTCTCTTTTTTTACTATTTATGAAACAGTTTATACCTCATACCCGTTACAATCTGATTTCAGCCATTAGACAAGTGTTTATATGGCCTGTTTCGGTGCAGCCGCTGAGAGCTGGATGACAATAAACCCAGGTAAAACCATGACATACCTGGGCTAGCAAAAGATACTCTTTCAAAGGCAGCTACACCATCTCACTGACAGCAGGTTTTAGTTCAACTGGAATTTGGCCATTAAACGAAAATATATTCAGTATCGAAGAGTTTCTGTGTTCACCTGTAATTGACAGAGAGATAGGAGACAAAAGTAATTATGAAGGAAGGTTAACACCAACAAAAGATTGTCAAGAGACCACAGTAGCCGGACCTCCCACGTCGGGAATAAACGAGACATCTGCTAATACCTTATCACAATTGACACCAGAATAAATTCGCCCTTATCCGAAAGCGACTGCAAAAATAATATAAAAATGCGCCAAGAAGAAAAAGTGAAGTATTCTCACTAACTACTATTAAAAAAGCAATTCGTATTGAAGAGGAGGCATGACAAAAGAAAGAGCGATCAAAACGGAAACTAATCATGAACGGTAAAACGAAGGCGATTTGTGGACTCTATAGAAACGGTCAATCAAACTCTCCAAGACTTAAGAAATTGTAACAAATTAGTGGGTAGCGTAACATTTGTTATTTCAGAGGATTCTCGCTAGAGATTACCGGTAACTGCAAGAGGAACCCGCGCTGATATTGTCTCAGTGTGTTTAAAGTCCTCGGCGATGTGGAATGCTATTCAGACTAAATTTGCAAAGCAATATGAGAGCCCATTTAGGAGGAGGAGGAGATGATGATTTTTCTACAAACTTACTGCACCTCGGTGACGGTAGTGTTCCTAATGACGATAGCTTCACAGAAATTGACGAAAAACTGGGACATAGTAAATAGTACAACACTGTATTAATTGCTAAATTCTGTGCAAAACGTCAAGTGTTTATTTTATAAAAATTACAAGTGGTTATTCCCAAAGAATCGAATCTGTGAAGGAAAATAATGATACAAGTTTGAAAAAATTTTCTGGGGATAATAAAAAGTCCGAAGGATCTATTAACACCGTATTTAATATTGAAAATATAGTGTACTATCTCCAAGAATTTTTGAATTCTTTAAATCAATCTTGCATTCCGCCACAACGGTTCATTCTAAAGGTTGGCACTCCAACAATGTTGTTGAAAAATTTACATCCTCCGAACGTTTGCATAATACAAAATGCAGGTGACACGGGAATTTCAGTGTCAAGTAGGTAATAGCGGTATTATCGACTCAAAAGCCCTCTTCACACACACATTCGAATCAGTAGGCTACTGGTTGTTAGCATTACCTGTTTAAGCCTACCTGGTGTAATTACCAACTTATAAATTGTAACATTCTTTACTTTAGTACACACTTGAAGGAAATTAACAGTTTCGAAATTACATCCGTTCCATTTACATAATTTTCATTAAACCTACTTAATATGTAGTAGTGGACGATAAGCTTTTCCAGGTTTTACTAGTACTTGACCTACAACGGTCTGATCTCCTACACTCAGTGCCTCTGTCTTTAATGATCACTGCTTTTTTTTACATAATAATTTTCCCATTCCTGCATAGAATTTACCCGCTCGTACAGAAGGCAACAGAATTTAGTGAATCCAAGCTGCAATCGAAGTAAAACTACGTTACTTTCACATCTCCGTAGGTATGCCACGAATATCCGTCATACTGAATTCTGCTCAATAAAAGTTTCATACTATCACATGACTCCGACATGTAAGCAGTAAGTTATAAACTGAAGGGATTGGTGAATTATTAAAAATGGAGTAAAATCAATAGGTTAAAAAAGTTCGTAGAAGTCTTGAGAGGAGGGAACGTTAGAAAACTGTTTAGGTTATGAATGCTTAAGCCTACAAATCGTGATAGTTGTTATTATTATTATTATATTATTACTATAACACAACATTTGTATTATTTTAATACAGACAGGAGTGAATACAGCCTTCGAATGAATTAGTAGTACGAACGCGTCAGCCTGCCAACACACATTAGATCTGTATATTTGTGTCGTCACACCGGTAGTAATTTTTGTAAACAAAGACTGTTGTGTCATTACGACATTAAGAATGTTGTTGGCGTGAATTTTATACGGCAGATTTTTTTTACCTCTGCCCATGTTTCTCTCTTTCAGTCCTCTCACTCACTCACTCTCTCTCTCTCTCGCGCGCGCGCACGCACGCGCGCCAACTCGTACAGTTTCTTTTTTTCTTGTCAACAATTTCAGTGTTACACACAATCCTTCACTGTCCTTTATCTGCCCCCTCGCACTTTGTTAATTTCTCCCATATAATATCTAATACTACTATATAGTACGTAATAATAATAATAATCAAGGTGTATTTATATCATGTTTCGTCTTCGACGCGTGGGGTCATGCTCTTCTAGTACCATATGTTTAATTTCTCCATTTATCGATTTACGTATAGTAGTATTAAGAGCTAAGGGCACGTCTACTTTGAAATTCTGAGCGGGGGGAGGGAAATGAAAAATCAGCTGTTAACATGTAATCACTGCTGGTGTCGCGTCAACTTAAGGTGTTGTTACGACGATGCAAATTTACGATTGATTTATGGATCGTTGGGCTGAAAATAATAACTGCGACTTGACAAAACCCATAAACATTGCAGATGCAGACCAAGCGTAGGCACATACTACGTCCTGCTCGACGAATGGTTGACCATAAATAAATAAAGCACTTTGTACATCTTGTCAGTAAATATAATAATTTACTGTAAATCTCAAAAATGTAGCTTACTGGAAAACTGTAATAACAAAACTTTAATGCGGTTAGAATGTAAACAATGTCATCTCGTGGTTAGAGGCGTATTTACGGGAGGGATGAACTAGACCGGACCCCCAGAGGGTTGACAAAATTGACGAATGGTGTTAATATCTTAATGTTTAGGTTCTTCTATTATTTTTTCAGCTAGCAACTTTTTTACTTCCATGTTTCGTAAGGAATGGAAGTATGGTTATCGCGAAAAACATCGTGTTCGAGATAAGGGCAGATTCTGATTGTACTACCCTCAAAACATGAAGAAAAATCATTTTCTTTGTTCAAATTCCTTACCACGGCTATTGTTCTCAACATTGGGTGCAAGGTATAATTACTTTCTGTCTGTAGAACATCTGTTCAGTCTTGTTTGTGATTCTATTTAGCAAACAGTAGGTGTGAATATTGTGTTTACAATGGCACAGAATCCGAGAAGGAAGTTATGGAATTATTGATGAAGAGTAGTGACGAGGAAGACGACATTTTCTCAGACAAAGATATGGATGCTCCCGGGCCTTCTCATAATCGTTCAACACCACGTGCAGCTTCATCAGAAAATGAAACATCAGCAGGAGAAGATGATGATGAAGAAGAAGAAGAAGAAGAAGAGGTAAGAAATCTTCAGAAGCGAAAAAGAATTTACGATTGGTCGGCCAACAGTCCTGCGACAAAACGTCACTCTTTTGATAAAGCAGTTAGCGGATTACGAATTAGTTTCGAAGACACGGCAACTCACTTAGATTTTTTTAAATATTTTTCCCCTTAGAATTTATTTCTGTCATTTGCACAGAATTAAATAATTATTACAAATTTGTTACCGCAAAATTGACATTAATATCCCGATTGTCCCGATGGAAAGATATAGAGCCTGCAGAATTTAATTTCTTCTTGGCGTGTTCACTGCTGATGCCAAGAGTAAACAAATTAGAAATAGACGAATATTGGGCAAAGGATTTGCTATTACTGACGCCGATATTTCCCCAAATTATGTCTAGGGACCGATTCAAACTAATTCTGCGACTTTTACATTTTTGTGACAATTCTACCCCTACTCAAGATAACCTTGTAAAAATACGGCTTATTGTCGAACACACAAGAAAAAAATTTAGAGAGGCCTTAAATCCATTTGAAAATGTAGTAATTGACGAAAGTTTGTTTCTATTCAAGCGGGCGCACCTCAGATACGGCCTGTCCGCAAGCCTCCGGTATAGAAATACTTTTGGAATTTTGTCATCCCTCTCTCAGGTAGCAAAAGGCCTAGTGTCCGCAAATCTCCGGAAATAGCTTGTGTTCGCAAATCTCCGTGTCCGCATCTCTCCGGTATTCGTTTAGATAACCTCGGTATGATACTGTCGGGTTCGTTCGCCTCACTGCAGCTACATACACTTCTTCGTCTATATATTCTTAAACTGTAGGGTATTGTGCGTCCTGTTAAAATAGAAACAGTGCTCCGTTTGAAAGGACAGGCAAGAAGATCAAATTCTTTGGAAGTATTTTTGGTCGTTAGAAATCTAATACCAAAGATTGTTTGTCGTAGACTAACAAAAATAGAGTGGGCATAAAGTGAATGGAAGAAGCAAAACGGTACAGAAGAGATACAGCGATACTCTCTAGAGTGTCTTTCCAGAACTCGTGTCACCCCGGTCTATAGTAATCACTGACTGTTCGAGAGGGATCAGGTAGTTTATAAATGGAAACTTCAGCCACTTTCTTGCACATAAAAATGTATAATAATAGTAGGCCAGAAAATCATAGGAGTCCAAACACAAAACTTTGAATGCCTGGGATCATAGTCAAAGAGAGACATCCGGAAAAGAATACCGTACATATAAAGATCGGAGAATACTTCAAAGGATCGGTGTCACAACATTCAAGACCTACGTAAATAAAGATGAATTGTAAATATTTCACGATCCAGCAAGGAATTACTTTTTGATATAATGAAGCCAATTAAAGAGTTATTTCTCCTATTTATCCTTAACGATTACATAATAATTAAACATATAAAAGTATTAAAAAGTTAAAATAAAAATTAAATAAGAAACGTGAGATGACAGTCATATGTACATATGCCTGTCCAAGGTAGTGTGGTGTGCGTGTTTGTTTAATCATTCATTGTGTTCGTATAGACTACACATTCAAACTTGAGTAATCTGTTTGTAGCAGTGTAACATTTCAACAAACACTTAAAGAGGCGCGCTTTGGGTGCAGTCGCAGAAGGACCTGCCGTGCTAACTTAATGAAAATAAAAGGAAATTAATAGTGAGGTAGTCATGTTTAATTAAAGGTAGTAGTGAGGTTTGTCCCTATTAGTGAGGTAGATGGGGAAAATTGACAGAGAAAGAGTGAGGGGGAGAAGAGAGACGGGGGAGAGAGAATTACGAATTTTTAATTATTCTCATTCATACCGAATATCATTTGTAAGAATATAGTTATGCAGTTATTGGTATACAGTAGTACAGAAGCAACATGTTTCAAGATGACTCCCATCCGTTGGAAATTTATTCACCATTCTGATTAATAAAAATTTCTACAAGTACCAATAATATAAATAACAACCTGCAGAAGCAGAAGAGTTTATATCTTACAGAGTTGAAGAGTTGTAATGTTACATTAATTATATTTTTGCTTTTCGTATATCACAGTGAGCAGTAATCTAATTTTTTTGAAATAATACGTGAAGGCTTATATATTAGGAATTAATTTTTTTTTTATAGTTTCCGTAACTTGCTTGTAAAATAAATAGGTATCCAAAAGGTAAGTTACATATTTTAATAGCAACTTATAAGTTCCTCATCCTCGGTTTTTTCCTTTCTTCAAAATGTACCACTTCTTAATTGCGAATAAATTATTTAACGTAATAATCGTTTCACCAAAGGCTGTTTGGATCCTGTTAATAAAACTCTTGAGTCTGCTGCACATAATCCTACCTTTTGGTTCATGTTTCGTTAACTTTCTACATTACAATAAGTTTAATTATTTTCAAGTTCCTTATAAGTAGCCAACTGTAGTAAACATCATGTACTTTGACCTCTCTCTCACTCTCTCTCTCTTTCTTTCTGTTACTCTTGTTCTTCTCAATAACAGTATCTCAGGAAGTCTGAACGTAACAGGTTCTTAAGTAAACTTCATATGACTTAACGTGCAAAATCTTAAACATCATTTGGGCTTCAGTTATGTTATAATTTTGTAAGAAAGCTTTACAAAATACTTTTTACACTGCTTCTGTATACGAAACTAGGTGCAGGTATGTAATCAAATTTTTAAGTAGGCCTATTTATTCTAACACTGTTACAGTTTCTTGAAAACGCCGTATGTAAAGAAACATTAAAACTTAGTAATAAGGTTTATCAAACTACTATTTTTCTTGGACGCATTAACGCAAATCAGTAATCTAGAGACCAATTTTATATTGAAAAATCGATGTCTAATAAACGGAATTTGATATGCAAAAATCCATCGGTTAAGAAAATAAAGTAAACTTGGTTAGTAACAAATAATTTTGGCAAAAATTTTTAATTTGATATAGGCTATAATTGATTCCAATTTTATTACAATCTGAGAAATGAAGACAAATAGATTTTCATAAACGTTGGTCTAGTAACAAAAAAAGTTTCATTCTTAAGCGCACAATATTATAATTTCCCTTTCATCCCTGAAAAAAGACTGTATTAAGCTACTATCATACTTGTCTAGTCTACACTATTTAATGGGTATATTATAGGTTTCACAAAAATTGATTATCTTACACATGGTTTTAATATATCACTAAACTTTGTGAAAAGTCTGAGTGAAAAGAATTATATACACAACGGTTGATGTTAATACAGGTCTTAATTCGTTTCAAAATTTATAGATAAATAAAAAATTAAAATTATCACATATATTGTGTGGTGTATAAAATAAATTGTAATAATCCTTTCTAATATGATTACTTAAGCCATAATATCCGAAGTTGGACCGTTCCTTTATTCTTCTGTAGCCTCCTACATTCTTGCATATCTGCTGTCATATTCGCGTCTCACAGTCATAGTAGACAGTAGGCTATATTATTATACCTTTTTTTGCGTTGTCTGAGACTTGTCTCAGAGGATAAGACTCAGGCTGATCTGGGGCAAGCACCCTTCAGCCGATTGGAGATTTAGAGGAGTCGCACGCCAGCGCAGCGCGGACCGGTGGCGAAGTAGGTGGAGGCATTCAGGATAGAGTGTAGTGTATGGATGTGTATTTGTGTGTTTACGTAGTGTGCAGAGCCAAATGGGTGATGGAAGAGCCATAATAAAAGTATAAGCCAAACGACAGCCAAGACGAGGTCGAGTAACGCAGGACGCCAAAGCTGGAGGGAGGTGTCAGAGAGGCGTCAAGGTAAGGCGGGGAGGCACAAAGGAGAGGGATAAAGACCGGATAGGTAGATAGGAAAATTTAAGATGTTAAGTTATCAAGAAGGAAGCCAGGTGTAGTAAGTATGGCGAAGAGACTTAATTATTTCTATTTCTCCGTTGGCGGGGGTTTCTGGGAGGAGGTCCATCGGGAATGGTGAGGAGACGGTTTATGACAAAGGAAGGTCTGCGGGAGTTACAGGTAGTATTAATATTATACAATACCTCCTTCACATTTAAGTTGAGGAATTCCAATCAGCCTTCCGTTGCGTTACTTCTCTCTTGAGCCCTTGATATAATTCGTTGCCTGCTCTTTATTGCAGCTGTAATATCTCCTTCGTTTTATAATTCGTAACGTTAAATATTCTTCCTCACCCTGGAATTTTCCATTCTCTTTTACTAATTTCTTTTCACTTCATAAGACTTTTCTATACAAAAGCAAGTATATAAAAAAGTTATAAGGTCGGGGATTAGCAACCAAACGGCATTGTTTAAAAACATTTATCTACAAGTTTCTTTTCTATAGTTCATCGTACACACCCTTGCGAGATAAAAATAACTACACGGTAGTTTCTTTCGCAATTTTTCGCATTATTTTGAGACAATCGACTGGTGATTTAGAGATAAATACTTAATATTAATGGGGTCTCATACATTTTATATTATATATGTTTTCTATCCTACTGATAGAATTAGAAAAACGGTAGCTATCTCTCTTTCCCTTTTAAAAGCACAATACATATTAATTTACCAAGTAGCAGTTTCCTTCTTCATTTAAAATTTCTATCAAATCTACTGTATATTGGACAAAACAGAAGGGGAAACATACGTGCTTACAAGGTAGTGTAAACATTCTGTAATGCTGTCAAATCAAAATACAAAGGAAGGGGAAGTGAATACTGTAATGAGTAGCCCCTACATTCATATTTATGCAGGTGTAGGTGATGATTAAGGCCCGGATTTTTATGTAATTACATATTTGAATGCTGAGTGCACATTTACACGGAAAAGCCAGATATCGGCGAATCATACCAATAGGTGTCTTATCCGCGAGTTTAATTTTACATATTTTTACATATTTTTACATATTTTGTTCATATTACATATTTCACTTCATCTTACATATTTCTACATATTTTAGCTATTTTACTATACTTTACTTCAATTTGAAAATTGAAATGGCAAAAAATAGTTAGGCCTATAACAACATTACTCAGATGCGCAAATGTGCAATTAATCAGAATCAGGTCCAATTAAATTTATTACAAGAAAAGGCAAAATATTGCATCTGTTGCAATTGCACACATAGATTCTACTTTCAAGAAGTAAAATTTTTTACGAGCTCAAGCGACAAGTAAGGCATTTTGCACGGGATGTTAGATGAGAATGGTATGCGCGGCCGCACTCCTTATTTACGTTTCGTTCGCACGTTCAGCAGGCTCGATGGGGAAAGAACGTGCTGTCCGCGGTAAATAAATACTCTTCGCAGATCTTGCAATTCTCGCAACGGATTCCATCTACCTAAACAAACAAATATCTATATAACTCTATGCTATTGTAGGGCACAATGTGATTTTTGACGCCAGTATTATCGACGCTCTCGGAGTGTAAGCCTACACGTAAATAACAATCTGGTGTGCAGTGTGGTGTGTTGAAGTTATTGTCAAGTCAGTGTTTTGTCTTTCGCCTACACTTCTGCGCTTGCTTGTTTCTTGCCTTGGTGGATTCTCGTTGATGGACAAAAGACGTCTTAAATAATATATTGTGCGGTATTGTTCAACGCAAGTTCTTAAGAGTTTTAAATACAAATATCCTTGTTTTATCATGGCACCGACCGCATCATCTTTGTCATCTAAGTTAAAATCATGGGTACAGATTGACAGTGCTTTTACAACTGACGATAAAGCTGTATTTTGCCAAGTTTGTTATGGCCAAATGGTGTTAAAGAAGAGAAGGTACTGCTGTTGTATACAGATGCAGCAGCATACATGTTAAAAGCAGGTAATTCTCTAAATGTGTTTTACCCCAACCTACTACATGTTACATGCCTGGCTCATGGATTGCATCGAGTAGCTGAAACTGTCAGAGACCTTTTCCCCGAAGTAAATACATTAATATCAGCAACAAAAAAGGTGTTCTTGAAAGCTCCTTACCGTATCCAGTGCTACAAACAAAGGCTACCTGACACACCTCTGCCTCCAGAACCCGTAATTACAAGATGGGGAACCTGGATCGAAGCCGTAAATTTCTACAGTGACAACTTTGAAGCTGTGAAGTATGTGGTGGAAATATTATCTCCCGATTCTGCAGTGTCAGCGAGCGAATCCTTGTCTGCATTTAACAACTCTAAGGTAATATGTTCAGTTTCGTACATCAAAACGCATTTCAGTTGTATCAAGAAACTGGAGACTGCAGGTCGGACTCTCCAAGAGGCCATAGGAATAGTTGAAGAAGCAGTTAACAAGTTAAATGCTGTGCAGGGTGAAGTCGGTGACAAAGTTTCTACTAAATTAAATGCTGTGCTGAATAGAAACCCTGGTTACTCAACTTTACATACCATTTATCGCATATGTAACAGCGAAACTGTAGAATCGATTGAGAATATTCTTCCAAGTACGATTCCTCTATATAAACATGCGCCGGTGACGACATGTGATGTCGAGAGATCCTTTTCTATATATAAAAACATACTCTCAGACCGAAGACAGTCCATGTCAACAGACAATATAGAAAAGTATTTAATAATTAATTGTGCAACTAAACAGTGGAAAAAAAAAACTTACATGCACACTTTATTCTTATGCAGAGTTATAGTAGAGTTATATATATATATATACAACATAGATTTTCAAGTCAAAAATCTACCTTTAATTTTATAGTAATTTCAACTCTCCTAGTAAAATACTTTGTTAAATAGTTAATAATTCTCAATTTTTTACTTTATACTCATGTCCTATACTACAGAAATCCATAGGTAAAATATTTTGTTGTTGTTAATTTTATAATATGAAGGTTTCTTTTTTAATACTGTTTTCTAAAATATGTTTTCATAAATTTTCTAAAGTACAATGAACAATTGAAAAGTAATTCATTTCTTATGCATGCTGTCTTATTGTAAACTCTTCAACAAAGAGTTGAACTTTCAGATACTGTGTATTCTGAGGGTTAACTTATTTTCTGTAACAGAAGTGGTAATCTAACTGGTGATTAGTGTCAGCCCCGAACTTGATTAGTATTTCATGGATTACATTGACTTTGCTCAAAATATATTTGCATGTTTTGAAAGTGATTTTAAAAAGTTTAAAATGAAGCACCTATTATTTTCAAAACCTTTCAAAGAGGGCACTGTTATGTTCTCGTAAAATGTAAATTATATTGTTGATGTGAAAGTATTTTAATACTACATATTTCTTATATATTACATATTTAGCTACATATTTTCCTTATTTTTCCTACATATTTATGTACATAAAGGGAGACTGTGCGCTGCGCCGTACGCTAGACAGAAAGGGTATAATAAGCAACTATCTCACTCTAACTTCGTCAGTGAAACTCGCGGACGGATGAGTAAATTTTATTCAATTCATTTTTGCAGTTCAACCTGCGATAACTTCAAAACCAATAAATATACAGCAATTCTGAAAACTGCATTGTGTTCAGTAATTAAATCTCTATAAGTAGCCAAAATCTCAATTAATATAATTAACAATTACAGAAGATACACAGAAGAAGAACGTGTTTCTTTAGACGTTTCTATTGGTTTAGCATTTGCATTTGTACACTGTACTCTTTAAAATACAAAAAGTAAAATTGGTTAAAAAGTTTTACTTACAGTACGCCTACATCAGTTTTTGAAAAAGTTTGTGATTCGGCTGCTTCATACAATGCACACGTTTTTTGGAAGCCATGAAGCCAAAGTGAGTCGACCTAACGCCGCTGCCCCAGACTCAGTTGCCCCAAATAAAGTATTTCAATTGTAAAAACTTAAATATTCAAAAATAGTGAACCATATCGCAGAATGACGTAAGTGTATTGAAGAAAAAGTCGTGATCAGCCAAAACATCAAGAGTAGTATCTTTACATCCCTAACCATTCGCTAACCAAAATTGCAAAAATTAGTTTGGAGATACGTCCGGATATGGGAGGTTCCGGATATCACAGGTCCGGATGTGACAGGTTGTACTGTACTTTTTAACTACATATTATACTAATGTACAATGAAGATATACTTATTATATCTTTATTTAGTATATAGTTATTTACGTGTCAAGAAAAGAACGTGTGAATAAAGTGATCACAACATTTTATACCTTATATGTTTTCTGTCATTGAATGATTAACCCACTTTTTAATAACAGCGTTGAAAAATAGTTGATTACGTCTTTCAAAGATTATTTTTACTACGGTACTGAAATTAAAAATAACTAAGATCGTATACAGGAATTAAACGTAGGCGACTGGAAGCAGTAATTGTATAAACAGCCGAGACACACCACCTGCTAATATTGCAGGAATTGCTTACGTTCAGTAGACTTGGCAACGTTGTGACCTTCGTGACTTTATATACATTTTGTGGCAACACTGTGCATATTTTTCATCACTAAAAGCTAAACCGATATCCGTGATAAAATAGTAATGCATTTTTTTACACGTGTGAGTCGTTTGTAACGATAAAGTTAACAGGATAATTATTATTCAACTTTTTTCAACAAACTATCTTGAAACGGATATATATTTTTACGGTTTTTTATGCTGATTACGAATATGTAAGAATAAAATGTCTAAGCTTACTCATAACTTTTATATATGGGGTCTCAAAAAGATCAACTTCTCTGGTCAGAACTTGCATGTTTAGCTAATGATGGAAAAACGTGATTATATATATATATTACGACGCCCCCTTTCATTTAACACAATTATCTAATATTTGTAATGTTAGATAAAATGTTACTTACCCGTGATATTACTTTACCTGCGCGCCAGAACAAATCCCAGATACAAATGACACGGTTTCAGCTTAGCTCAGCGCATGGAGACGCTCTTTCTCAGGATTCGTTCAATGATTGTGGTTTTCAAGGGGAATCGGTACAAATAACACTTTAATATTTGCTTGATTATTTTTTAAACTTACGTTTTAATCAATTATTTTTAAACTTGTAAATGCTAATGGTAGGACTTATTTCTACCCTAACACTTATAATTACTGACTGAGTGTGAAAAGTAACGATTAAGACATTCAAACGACCTATGGCTCTTATCCGGTTTGATTAAGAGATTGCTATCTCCCAAACCAGTGCTAAAGAACAGGTCTGCAATAATTTGCACGTCCAATACTACACCTCACTTTCCATTCAACACTCCTATACTATGTTAGAGCTAATTTTATAATTAAATTGCAAAGTGTGAAATGCTTAGTTAGTGTCTTTTAGAAATGGTTTATTGCTTTTATTATTTGTTTAGTGCTTATTTCATTGATCAATGTATCTATTTCTTACTGTTTGATGTGTTGACCGAAGATAGGAATCCGTAGGGGTCCTCCTTGTGATGGTTTTGCACAGAAGAATTGATGTTGATCAATGCTGTAGAAGATGCCCTGGCAATTACAGATGCTGTAGCCTTCTGTCGCACAGGTCCTTCACGGCTGATGATTAATTAATTAATAATTGAATTAATTAACGTTGTTTTACGCAGCGAGCGTTGTTGAACGGTACTAGTTCATCTTCACTGCGGACTACTTCTCGAATTTGATCTTAATTACGCTTTTGCGTGATTGAAAAATTTCTGTACGTTATTTATACACGTCCAGCGCATTGAAGATCCGAACGAAGAGTGATGCTACCCCTCGCTTTGAGTTGGCGTCAGTTTTAAATGCTGGATGCTGATTGGTTGTTCAAATAAATCATGCGTTTTTCCAGTTTCGACAATCTCGAACAGGTCGACTAAACACCCCTTGACAGGTTTGAAACTGCAGAGAATTTCTAGTTAAAATCGTACTTCCTGTGTTTGCAAATCGATTGATTACAGGTATTTGCAAACGTGTTTTCAAAGATCTGACTACAGAATATTGTTGATTAGGTCTTTATCTGTGTGTGTGTGAAAACACCTAATTCCTACGTAGCATAATCCTCTCGTTATTCCTTTTGGCGTACGTCTTCCGTATAACTTCTTCAATTGTTAATTATATTAACTGAGATTGCGGCTACTTATAAAGCTTCGCTTGCTGAACACAATGCTGTTTTCAGAATTGCCGTATATTTATTAGTTTTTAAATTATCACAGGTTGAACTGATAATTTGTATTGAGTAAAATTTCATGTTCGTAACGGTATCTGATGTCGCTGTGACGAGGTTAGAGTGAGATGGCTGCGATTGTACGCTTTCTCTCTCTTGCTTACGCTGCTATACTCCCTCCGTCAGACACTTTCATATAACGCTCAGTACGCTAATATGAATCGTTATAATGTATATATATTCATTCACTTTCTGCTACAGTTTGTTTCTTGATATATATAAAATATTTTAAATTTATATTTATTTTACCTCATGATGTTATTTTTCCCTTATTTGGAACACGTTTTGAGAACTCCTGTTTTCTCATGCTCAGCCTTCGTGATCTTGCGTCTCGTGAAGTATTTGTGTGTTCCCTTAACGCTATTTTTGTTTCTTGTTGGTGTCTGGTATATTAAAGTGGTATTATTGTGTGTGATTGTGGTTTTGTATTATTGATTTGAATTTGTTTGTATTTGTATTTGTATTTGTTTGTTTGTATATGTACAAACATAAAACACAAAACAAACTAGTACCTGAACTAATACCTGAACAAATACAAATAAATTCAAAACATGACACAATATTCAAATCACTCAACATCGAAAATACACAAAATACTAATACATACACCACAATCACACACAATAATACCACTGTAAAGTACAAGAGAACAACAAGAAACCAAAATAGAGTTCAGCCAACACACAAATACTTCACCAGACGCAAGATCACGAAGGCTGAGGATGAGAACACAGGAGTACTCGAAACATGTTCCAAATAAGGGAAAAATAACATCTTGAGTAAAATAAATATACATTTTAAATATTATATATATATATATTGCAGCAGAACACAGGATGGTAAACGATGTTAACCGTAGTTAAGCATGGATGACGAACATTTTTAGGTTTAAAATGGTTTTATGCAATTTTTTGTCTTTTAGCCGTACGTTTTGTAGTTAGCAATGGATAAGAATGTAGGTTATATCAAATTCTTCATAAAAATGTGTTCTTTATTGTCATGTACTTTTTGTGTGAATTTGTGCGCGTGTGATAAATTGTGTTCGCTATTTCTTCCACGGTAATCAACACATCGACGTGAAACTTAGACAGTGGATTGTTTTTTTAAATAGCTACAATTCTTATTTCCTCTGAGGTTAACAACTATTTTATAAATATGGTTTTTTTAGTAGGAAAAAACTCAATTTGTAGCGCTTATAATTAATATGGTAATAAAATTCGTAAATAAAATCAATGCAAGTTCTTGTGGATTTATATAAACTTTTGCAGAAAAACCTTATAAATTTTGCAATCATCAACCAATGCAATGTGACCTGGGTTTATCCAATCGGAAGACACTAATTTCAGTAATATTCGTACTCTGTAAAGTAAGGATCGCTACAGTTCTTCGATTGCAGTTGCAGAGTAAAGTTGTGTCTGTCGTCGAGAGTTTCGCTCGTACGAATATATAAAAATATTTACTTACAATAAAACTTGGAACTCTTTGCGAAGCTTTGCGTGAAGAACCAAGCGGGTTAACAACCTAAATAAAAATTGTATTAAATTAAAGTGCTTTCGCGTTAGTGTAAGCTATTCCGCATAGGGAATTAGTAAAAACACTTCAAGCTTTCTCGGAAGGTGTACGCCAAATACACCGCTTTTCTAATAAATACCTGAGATTAACAAAATGAGTGTGTAAATAAATAATAACTGTTTCGAGTAAGAACGATCATTATTTTGAACATAAAACTTTGTGAAATGTCTAATTGGTGTTAGCAGTTAGACAGAATCGTCAACAAGCCGTATCGAAGTTTCGCCGCTGAATCAACCCGCCGGCGAAGAGGACGCCAGGAAGGAGAGCGACGCCGAAGAAGAGGACGCCAGAACGGGAGCGACGATCAGAAGAGGAGGAACGCACATACGGAGGACGTATCAGCAAGTGAACGGAGATCATCAAACAAGTAAAATCGATATAAAATCGAACTATATAAACTATTATTTCAAACTATAAAATCCATGAAAATTTGTAATGTAATTAACATCATAAAACCAACTATTTCTTGTGTATAATAAATAATTTTTCATCACCTCCATTAAAGACTCGTTTGTAATTTCTGCAAACACACTATATCCTTTGCGATAATTAAATCTGTATCGTTGCAATATATATATATATATATATATATATATATATATATATATTACAACGATACATATTTGCACATTTGCCCATGGTATTTTATTTGTACATATAAAATAAATATAAATAGTTGTATACAGTTTTAAATTTGTGTATATTATGAACAGACAAGAATTGGACAATTCTTGAGTTGTTAGAACACCTGTTTCTTGAACAATGAGTTACTTTGTTACTGAGGGGTAGCAAACGTGTGTGTGTGTCGGATCACCTGATCGAGGGAGGAACAATTACGTCTTTGTGTACGGTGTATTTAACTTATGGTAGTGACCTCCAGTTCAGACAGGCAGAAAAAGCAAATAATTAAATATGTTTATGCGATATAAATTTGAAAATACATACAGCAGAGTAAGCGATTTCATTTTAAGACGTGTAAAATGACACATGTGTGGATACAATTTAAAGGTGAAAGGTAAAAGTATAACCTAACTACAACGACATTTATTAATAAGTCAGTTAAACAATACGTGACGAGCAATTAACTAATATCTAAATAATGACAAAAATATCATAAATCTCATGATTCTGTTAGTTTACACATGAATTCTAATTACAAAGTGAAAATACGGAAAAAGTGATTTGTGAAAACCGACGCGCTGACCAAAATGTACGTGTTTGAGATGGTCTGTTATCCAGTCCTGAACCTGTCGGCGTGCCTTCAGTATAAAACACCGGACAATTCTGAACGATAGAATAAACGCTAATAATTTGTTGACGGGGACACTGTCCGATTGCTCAGCGGTATAGGAGAGACGCCAGTATTCTAACATGGGGGACAATCTGTTCAAGGGACAACCGACAACACACTTCACCACCAGGAACATCATCATCATCATATTAATCATATTCATCATCAAGGAGCAAAACACGACACACACGCCACAGTGAAAAACAGGTGGAAAATTAACAATTATTTTTATAAAAAAATAAATATTTTTATAAAAAGTAAACAAGTTAAATCATGATATATAAAAAGGATGAAATAAATAATTGTACATAGCGTAATTAAAAAATTTTAATAACTAATGTAATTTAAGCGTGTAATTGTAACATCTGTTTTCGAGTAATTTTTCTAGTTAATTAGAATGCACAATATTTTCTAGTTAATGGGTGCACAATATTTATTAAAATCAAGTAAATATTATTTTCTTATTAAAAGTACTACAAATAAACTTTTCATTTTGTAATGAATATTAAATTGATAGATAGTGTGCAACATTGAAAACAATTACTTGTATTCTATATGTCAGACACCCAAGTAATTAAAATAATTGTATAATTGTTTCTATTTGAATTTTCCCTATTTTACCATTGTTTTTATATAGGCCTACGCTTTTTATGTTTGTCATTTATATGTTTAACTTTATTTGTCTGCATATTATTTATTTGCAATTTGTATAACGTGTATTCTATGATCAATAATTCTAAAACAGCTTGACTTAAAAAGCAACTTTTAATACAAATTTTTTTTTAAATATAAAGAAGTTTGTTTTTTATAAATTAATGTTGAATTAGTCTTTATTTCAGGCCACAAAACCTTTCTTCTCTCTTCTGACATAAAATTCATTGTGCAACAAAAGGCACTTAACGTAACGAACACAGAAATCACACGACATAATTTATATAACGCAAATTAAGTATATGTGTGATTTTTATTCGTTTATTATTGCAACATTCATAAGCCATGTATCTGTAAAATGTAATACTGTAATTCGTGTCTATTCCTGAAGCTGACTACTACCGTTGGTAGTTAAAAGTGATAAAAACTTACTTCGTTTCACGATTATCCGTGGCAATAATTTTTGTTTGCCAGCAAATAAAATATTGGACACATTTCAGTAGTTAAAATTAATAGTATTTAGTAGTTTATATCTCATACATTTTTGGAAGGCAATTAACAATTTTTAAAATTTTTTATAAAAAAACGTTCTTTAGTTTTGGGGCGACCTTGTTGGATACAAATAATTGTTCTCTTTATTAGCTGTATAAGTTTACTTGAAAAATGAAATCACCAATTCCATTAAATAAATTTGCAATAAATTCAAACAATGGGAAGTGTGTTAAAACAAATTAGTTTATTTTTCGTAAAAGTTACAAAACGTTTTTTATTAGAACATTTTTAGTAATTCATTAAAACAATTTTAAATGCTACATTGACTTTTATTCCGACTTAAAGACTACTTTAGTTTGTTTTTATTTACACATTGAAATTTATGTTAGGCGACTGTCACAGTTATTGACGTTACAGATTCTTTTTTAATTATAAAGCAACCAGAAATTGGTGGTGCATGTGAGACATAACACATGCATGTGAGACATGTACGGGGGTTTGAAAGCTGTGAGACTTTCAGCCTACATCCGTTGCTACTCACTACAATGTAATCGTGCAATATCGTAGTACAAGAATTTGCTCCTTTCAAACCTAATTATACAAATTAGTTATGAAAATAGTTAATCATTTTATATTTACAACCTACTAGATTTAATCATCATCCCTTTAAGTAAATATAACCTTTTACGATATAATTTGTGGAGAAATCCTTTTACATGTCCTACTTCTATGTAGCCCCAAGGTCTATCTCTACCAGAACGTCGCTGTCTACTTTAGTTACTCTATATTCATCTTTGCGGTTAGTACATTCTTTATAACTATTTGGGGAATCAGCCATTGGTTATTCTTTTTACTTACGCATGCTACTTTTTTTCTACTCTGAATTCAACTGCAATTATGCAGACACTATTGTTTCCCAAAAGTCATTTAATTTCTGTTTATTATGCACTGACAGGTTTTGTACCCTTTTTAAGGTCTTCGTCTCGGTGGCTTCCAATATTTGTCTTCTTTTTGCTGCTCTTGTTTCAGAAGCAAAGGTCAATAATAAGTCCGCTTTTGTATTGTGCATGTATACCTTGGCTACAGTCCTTACAAATTCGTTTGGTCAGATTGTCCTGTTCAAAGTACCGTATATTCTTAAAGCTTCAATTATTTGGTGTTTTACTTCCGCCTCTAGTTCGTGGTGGGAAGTTACTTCATGTCAACGTACCTGAAGGCTGACACCTGTTCAATTATTTTGTCATATACCTTTCGGCTTCAATGTAATTATTCTTTGCTAATAGTAAATGTTTTGGCTTCTTGGTTGATAATGTGGGATATAGATTTTGGACAAAGCGGCTACACGTATTAAAAAAGCGTTGTAGAGATTTTCTATCTTAAGCAGAAAATGCTGCGTCGTTGACATAGCACACAACAGTAAGTTCTCGTCTGCGCTACTGTAACCTCTGAAGCCTTTGAGATTCTAAATTATTTAATCCACGAGTATGTTAATTAGTAGCAGTCAAAGTAAATCTCTTGACATATTCCTGCTTGAAACACTATGTTCACTTATAATTATACCACAATTGTTAGCACAGATTTTCTATGTAAGGGTAATTCGCATATTGCGTAATTCCAGGCTGTTTATCACGATTTAAAATGCCTAATGTTAATTATCAAACACCATTTTGGGATAAATAAAAAAGAAGGAAACTGGCTTATTATAGCCTATTACAAAGCATTTCAAGGAATTTTGTGTAACTCTAAATATAGCACAAAGCAGGACCGGCACTTTCTGAATCCTTGTTTCTCATCATGATATCTGATCATAACACTAAGTTTGTTAGTTATTTTGTGGTGAGTGTGAGATGTATGTTCTGTAATATGAAACAACGATAATTATTGGCTTTTGAATTGTGCTTTTCTAAAATATCTGGACTACAATACGTTTTACAGATTTTGCATTCCATTGATTTGTAAAAAATTTCATGAACTGGAATGTCCGTGAACTTGTTTATTTATTTTTTTTTATTTATAAGGTCGCTGCAACAGCAATGGTCATTAGCGACCACAAAAATGAATTTGTACAGATTCTTAAACAGATGTATTAACATATAGTAAATATTTGTTTAAATACCAATAACGTAAACAAATGAGATAGATAAAAATATTTAACAAATAACAGTATTAGTTTAACTGATGCAAAATAAAATAAGAAATGTTGGCGATAACCAAACACAAGCAATATAAATACACATCATGCACATAAATAAATATATCTAAGTATACATATAATAAATATAACACTAAGTAACAAAATATAACAACTTTATAACAATAAGTCATAATAACATATCAGTCCATTAACTTAATTACACAATTTTTAATGTTCTTATAATTTTCTTAGTTCGTACCTATATTGCTATTAACAACTGAATCTCCTTTAAGAGGAGAAGTATGTTGGCGGCTGCAGTCTTGTTATTTAAACTTTTTCGCACATCTGCATGGATATTGAATTTGCTTCGTAGATGTTGAAGAGCAAGGCACTCTGAAACAAGATGGAAAGCTGACAAAACCGTGCAACAGCGATTACATCTCGCAGGAGGCTCTCTTGTGAAAATGTACTTGCGAGTGAGTAGCGTGTGGCCGATGCGGAGTCTTGTTATGACCACTTGATTTCTCCTAGAGTCTGTAGCAAGTGAGTGCTGCTCGTAAATATTTTTCCTCACTCTGAATAGCTTGGCGGGTGGTGACTTAAGCCATTCATCATTCCAGTGCTCCAAAAGTTTTAAATGCAGATATTTCTTAATGTCAATGTGGGATAGTTTGTGATGATGATATTCAATCGACGTAGCAGTCGTAGCCCTATCAGCCATCTCGTTGCCCTTCATTCCGATGTGCGATGGTATCCAACTGAAAATAATTTCCTTGCACTGTCTAGTTGAGATATCAAGGGTTATGTTACTTATGTCTTGAATAATGGGTTCTTTGCTGTCTTCATGCTGCAGACTATCTAAAAAACTTCGAGAATCTGAGAAGATAATATACTTGGAGCCCATGGAATCTTTTATTATTTCCAGTGCTGAACGAATTGCATATGCTTCGCAGAATAAAACCGAGCAGACCCTGTCCAACCTGAATAAGTATTCATGTCCAAATAATATTACTGCACATCCTTTCATCCATTGTTTCCGTCTGTGCAAAACCATCCGTGAACACATGAGTGTACTCTGTGTATTTATCAAGATTTTCGTAGAACTTGGACAAGAAAATGTACGGTGTTGTATTGGCTTTTGAGGATTCTGAGATTATGTTATCAAATTTGAGAGATTTCCGACACCAAGGAGGCTCTGGTGGATTTTGCTGGGTGAAAACCTTTATTATTTAACAATTCATTTAGATTGCTTGTATCTGGAAAAGTTTCTGTTCTTTACTAGTGTTATCGTTTTATCAGCTATAAATTTAAAAAAATTTGCAATTTTCTTTGTGCACGTTTTTTATGGAAAATTATCAATTGTTCCAGAATAAAAACTTCTCACTCCGTATTATAATCTTCCACATTTATTGTAGTTTGGTACGACTGCATCGCTTCCATATTTTTGGGTACAATTCTTTATGTTTTTTCTCGTGTTCATACATATTTGAAACATATTATCGAGAACAAATGAATATGGAGCTAAAAAAACTGCGTTTTCTCGCCACATTTCAATACACATTATTATTTAATTATCAACGGCCTCTCATTGACAGCTGTGTAACTTGTGAACGGTACAAACAAAAATAACAGATGACACACCTGTAAAAAAATTAAGCAGGTGCAAGTGACAAGGAATTATGGACTCATGGAACTTCTCCAATTTGTTTCACGTATACCACTCTTTCTATCAAAGTTTAACTTATCACACAAAGATTAAAGATTCTGCACTTCCGGCGACTTCAGGAGATGATGCCATATGAGCCTTGAGCGACAAACTCTATGGTACAGGTATTAACAATTTAAGGACTTACAAATATCTCAGATTTTTAATAATTTCTTTTTTACATTTTTCAATAATTAATTTTTGTTACGATTTGTTTTTTCGTAATAAAAAAACGATAATATTGTGTTTGTTTACGGTCCTTCGTTTGTGTAAAAATGGTTCCATTATAGCACTCTTTTAATGATTTTCAACGTCTTCGTAATGTGGTAAACAATGTGTTGAACAATTCTTAGTTTTAGGAATATATTCACTTACATTGACGATTTTTCTAAAATCAAGTTGCTTACTGTCAATCGATGTGCGTCATACTTTATTGTGTACGATTATTATGTATTATTACGTTATAATGTTTTATTCTTTTATTATTGTTTCAAATTTTATTATTGATATCATTTTTATAAAGTATTTCTTTCTGTAATGGCTGCGTTAATATGGATTGGTTTTTTACACCATTCATCTTTTTTCAAAATTTATGAACAGTTTATTAAAATTACTAACAATATTATAATAGTTAATGTAATATAAGGAATACAAGAATAAATAGAGCCGAAGGCAAAGAATTCAACAAGTATTAAAGCTGAAATTATTACTAGGACTCCACTGTAAAAGTATCGAATGAATGACCTAAAGTTAGTAGCAACAATGATATGTGAAGCTTAGGTATAACATGAAAGATTGGAAGTTTGGAACGAAAGTAGACACTGCCAATTTATTGTAAGTATTTCATAAAATTATTCGTGACTTTTACGAATATAATAATATTCGCTCACCAGATTTGACTTATTCAAATAAAACTATGTTTGTGTGTTTACCATCATATCACAAAATATTTTATTATATGTTCCTAATAATTTTTGTAAATCCCATACTCATGTAATTGTAAGTAGGGTGAATTGGCTATTCCATACTTGTTTTTAGAGGTTTTTACTGATACTTAAGTTTTGGCCTACATATTTCATCCTCATTTTAAAAATATGGATGCTTTATATTGTTTCTTGGTACGCTGATGTATTGTAAGTAGTTATGTTAGTAATTCTATTACTCCTTGAAGATTTCAGAAATATTTTAAAGTAATATTTAGTAATTATATTCAAGATTTGTTTCGTGTAATTTATATCTCATAAGCATTTAATAGTAATTTAATCAATTGGTTTGTTTAATGTTCCTACTGTTTAATGATTCTGATTATCTTTGTGCTTTCTAGTAACTATGTTCATCTAACAAATGCTCTCAATATTTTTCAGAGTGTATTGTAGTAATTTCTCAGAATAGAATAGGTTGAGCGAGTAGCTGTGATGAAGTGCGTCCATTCAAGTGAGTGACATATCACGTCTTATAGTGTTTAAGCATGTGTGATAGTCAATACGTTCTAGGTCTCAGAAAACATCAATGTTTGTTTGTGAGTTATGAAATTTTTATAAACCTTGTGTATAATGCGCGTTTTTCCTTTAGCTGTCTCTTCCTTTGTATAATATGCAACCTTACCGTATTACATTATTTCGTTGTATCTATTCCCGATCATTGTTCTAAATCAAACGGGTGTTTAAAAGTTTCATTTTTTGTGAAAAAGGAATTATTTTATCCTTGCTTAATATTTTCTATGTCCTTGATGTATTTGTAAATATGTTTCTGTGGCTCCGATTCTATGGCGAATTTTGAATTCTGCCTTCCGTTTGTTTACTTATGACCACTCCACAAGTGTCCATATGCTGTGAATAACACATGGTATAACAATGGTAAAAAATATAATTTAATGGAATTTTTTTGTTACTTATAACGCTATTTACTAGAGTAAGTAAAAGTTACAAAATTTTGAAGGCTACAGACAGATATCAATTATTACAGTATACAAGTTCTCTTCTAGAAAAGTAAGAATTATTTTCTTGTTCTTATTTTCCGGTTCTATTTTTATTCATTCGTGGGTAAAATTAATTATATATATTTTATTTCCCTTGCTGGTGTGTATAGGTAGAAGTTATAGAAAAATATTAATGAATTATGTTAAAATAAGGAAGGAAATGCAGTAATAAATTATTTCAGAAATACATTGTTACAGAAAATGTGACTAAAATTTTGCTAAAGGTTTTTTATCTTTTTTACGACAATTATACTTTCTGATTAATTTTCCTTTCAGCTGTAGAATGCACCTGATAAATAAATCGTTGTAAAGTAGTTTTTGTAGAAAGTATAAACCGATTGGTTAATAAGAATATCAAAAATTCATTGGAGAACAGCACAACTGAAAAAGGTCACAAAAGTTTATAAAGTTTTATTTACACCCCATTTCAATACACATAATAATTTTTTTAGTAAAAAAAGAAACGAGCGTTTTGGGAGTAGAAATGAAATCCCTCCTACTTAGGTAGTAAGACCGCTGTCTCGGTAAGTAAATGTTTTTGATTCCATTAGTTAGTAATTTTTTTGTAATATAGTGACGATACCTGTTTGTGTTGATACATACGATGTTGTAAAAATCTATTTAGCCTACACCTGAGGACGACCTCAAATTTTTAGAAGTAGAAACGCTTTCTTTGAATTTTTCTGAAACAATTGATAATGCCAATAACAGTATAATATGCAATAACGATAATAATAATCATAATCTTCATCACCATTATCGTCATCATAGTAATAACAGCCTGCCCCTGATTTCTAGTTTTAAGACTTGTATTTAAATTGTAATAAACGAATGACAAACCTTTATAGTGCATTTTATATTAGATGAATTTAAAAACCATCTATATAACTCAAGATGAAATGAGATTCTTTCAAAAATAACGTCTGCAAACACTATAGAGTACGTATGAAACTAAGTCATAGAAGCCACAAAACCAGCAGATTTTAAATCTTTATTTTTTAATAGTATTGAAAATATTACTATAGAAAAAATAGTCTAAAGGTTTGGAATATCTAATAGGAAATTTCTACTCCATCCTACATTGTCTGGGAAAGAAATTATAAAAAATACAATACAAAGAGCAGATGCAGAAATATTTAATTGCTAAAGTAAAATGAATTATTAAGAATAGAATTGTATTGTGACATACTTATTAAGATTAAAGATTCAGAAAAGAGAAAAAATAATAATTGATTTAACAAAACTTTTGAAAACTTCAGTGAAAGGAAAATAACCTTGTTAATTACGGAGAAAACAGAAATTCTCTGACGAATTTTAAAAATATATGAAAAAGGAATCTACAAAAATAAATAAAAATAAAAGAGTCGATTGGAAGAAAAATGGAAAATAGCAACTACATTTCTAAACATACACCAGCAAATAACATAAGACGTATTATATGTTAAAGAATAACAGAACTATACGCATATTTCAAGATATGGCTGCAGTAAAATTAAAAAATATACAGTCCAAACCATTTGAAATTACAAAAGGATTGTTCAGAATTGTTGACTATTATCTGCTCTTTCCTAATTACTTGTTTTATTTACTTGAGCAAACGGGGAAGAAAGGTTCAAGTTAGGGAGGTACAAGTGGACCAGTATTTCCTGAAAATTACTCTTTAATGACGACCAGTTAAAAGTAATTGGAGGTAATGTCATAACAGGTGCATAACGAAATAACGTACACACGATTATGATGGATAGTATTCAGAATTGAGTCTGGAAAAGTATATTTAATACATTTAGAAATTGAGGGAAAATATTGTTACCTTTACAGTGGAAACGAGAAAACGAGATAACAAAACTGAAGTCACTAATTGGAAACTTAAATTAAACACAAACAATTGTT
This sequence comes from Magicicada septendecula, assembly GCA_034769895.1. Classification (NCBI taxonomy): domain Eukaryota; kingdom Metazoa; phylum Arthropoda; class Insecta; order Hemiptera; family Cicadidae; genus Magicicada; species Magicicada septendecula. The sequence goes on along the minus strand of CM068374.1, from coordinate 284,489,876 downwards.
AGAAATCTACAAGGGCACTCTTATATAATAGTTCAAGTTAAATGTATAAAACACACAGCAGTGCCTCTTATAACACTTTTCCACTAATTAATACAATAATCACTTGTATCAAAGTAAATGTTTTTAAGAATAAATAAATATGAAATCAACATATGTATTGTCTCTTTATAGTAACAGTAGTTACTACTTTACCTAATTTAATATAATCAAAAACATACCATATTATTCCTAAGTTTTACAAAAGTTGTTATATTTACACATCAGTGGAATAACCTATTTTTGAAAGGAAAAATTATTATTGTAATTTAATGGCGCTGTAGAATACATTTTGTATTATTTGCTGAACATCAGGCTTACGGCAAATTTCAAGAATTATTTTTACACCTATCTATTTTTACAATCTGCTTTTCCAGGAATTCTAAAACGCTAGATGTTTACTAGTATGAAAAACAGTTTTTGGGGCTGACATGTTATTTAGTCTTCTTTATATCTTCAAACGTTCCTTCCGATGATATATATTTTAACTTTTGTAGAAAAAAATCGTGGTGGTAGAAAGTTGCTTGTCTTTTAAACAACGGTTAATTTTATTGGTTATACAATTTATGAGTATTGTAAATAAATCGTTAGTCCTTTGAAAAAACGAGGCAAACTGCGTAACAGCACAAGGTTTTAATCGAACTTTATTTCGTCAGCTCTGCGCCTTGAAAAAGAACCTTGATGCTATTGTCTGTTTTTAGCATGTTCGGTATCATGGCTTAAGTTACCTCCAGTTTGAATGGTCCAACACATTGGTCAAGCACTCAAAACGCTAACAGTAACTATATTCACATTTATAATTGTCTTCCCACTGTTCTGCCTTATTCTCACTGGGTCCGCACTAACGTACGTTTAAAGAATGATTTCATAATTAATAGATGCCTATAGAATAGCTTTATAGCCGTTTTCCAAAACGGGGGCCAATTACAAAGAATGTTTACGTCATTCAGTGGCTTCCCAAACGGCCTCAGGAACAACATTTCACAATATGGCATATAATATATCATTTTGTTGCTCTACGACGCAATTTAATATTATCAGTTCTTTCATGTAAGGTAAAGGAACAGGTCACATTGGGTAATTGGTAAAATAATTGTACCTAAACTGCCGAAAACCAGAGGAAAATTACGTTACCGAAACGACTTAGAATAGTCCAGTATTACATAAAAAATAGAAAACTTTCATAAGTTTTATAAAACTTAAACTTACATAAAATTCGCTATACGATATAGACAGTAGAGAATATTATGTACCACCTGATATTCAGCCAGTATAAATGAGTTAACACAAAGGAAACACATTTCCTATAAAATCAGTGTTTTTCGTGCTATCTATACTGACAACATTAATCGTTTCTTTATTATCACTGCCAATTTTACATATTCTATTTCATTGTGATTCCATAGTGTCCCAAAACTTTTGTCACTCCTGAAAACATTTAGGCCATACCTTCTACAACTATATAAATGTTAGAAAAAATTTATTATTTTGTATTGTTTTTTAACTTGAAATTTAAATTTTCTTTGCAAAATTAAATTTCTCATTTTATGCTGTTGTACAATAAAATGTATTCACTGAATATCTCCCTTATTTGCGTAATTATGAAGTGAAAGTTAATTCAGCTATCATCAAAGTATTCCTTACACGCACTGTAGGCTACTAAAAGAATACATTACATTCTGTACTCAAGTTCTAAAACAAGGCGTAACAGTATATAAGCCATTATTGACTGTATCTAATGGTGCCGGCGCCGACTCGATCAGTTGCCGCTTGACCGACTTGATTGACGATGTAAGGGGTGTCAGTTAATGGTAATGGATTAACGTGTTATCAAGGTTGAATTTTAGTCGGACTTCCACACTTACGCCCGCCTCCTTACACACACAAACACAGTGAACTCACTTTCATTTATAGTGTTGCGACTCGTTCTATATGTTATTTATCGATTTAATAGGTATTACAATTTAAACTCATTGATTGTATTCAACTTATGACCTTTAAATAAAACTATATTCCTGTACTCGGTAAGTAACGACATTGAGTGTCGAGGTGTGTGTGTGTGTGTGTGTGTGTGTGTGTGTGTGTGCACTTAAGAAGTGTTATTTCGCTTACAAAAATTTGAAGTTTCAATAAAATGTTGTTGGAGTAGAGAAGCCCAGAGGTAATAACCTTATTTATCAAAAACTCCGAAATTTTTAATTTTAAGTGCTGCACGTATCTGCTACATTCGATAGGTTTACAGCGATATAATTGTATGTTACCACATCGGCGAGCATTCAGAACCTGGAATATATTCGGAAAGTCATTTATGAACGATATAAGAAGAGAAAAACTAAAATTTTATTAGAACAGGAAATGGTCATTATAATATTTTTCAATATGTTACAATATTTCCAAAACATATTTTTTGTTATTTCAATAAGGAAACAAAGCTGTTAATATGTGTACGTAACACTATCTTTTATTGTCACTTTTGAATTAAGGCATCATGTCAATATTATGTGTCTTCCTCGTAGAAAATACTGCTACATCCTAACCTATTTCTGATTACAGTTATAATGTGTGTTTTGATTTTACGTACATGTGATTATCTAATGTCTTATCACTGACCGTCAGAAATCGTTATGATTACTTGTAATATTTAGAATAAAAATTAAAAGATTTCCTTTTTGGGAATAAACACTTTTAAGACTGAGCAGTTCTAGAGTAAACAATGATTTCAACAAAATATTTACACGTGACGTACACAGCATATTTAGTAATTTTTTTCTTTTCTCGTTTAAACATACCTGATGATTACAACTGAGAAGGTATTAGGGGAATACTAAATATTTCTAACTTATTTTACTGAAGACTACGCTTGCAACTAACTGTAATAATTCCATGTATATTTTAGCCGTCACCTTTGCCGTTATACACAGCAACAGAGCGACAGTTTCAGTGCTTTAATGGTGGTTTTTGGTAGTGATGTTGATAGCAGTTACAGAAAGTTCTACGTATTTTTCTTCATGTTTCAACAATGTTTCAGGAAAGTAACGTTTCGTTAATCCAGCAAAACTTTATACATATTAACTGATAATGTGTTGCATTTGGCATCAAAAGTATTAGGAAAACTAAAATCTTAGATATAAAGTGTACATAATATATTGCAAGGTTTACATGCATAATTATTTGTAAATAATGATATGCCATATTTCTATTACATTTGTGGAAGAGAGAAGGACGGAGTATTACTAATTGAAGGAGGTTATTAACTTTTAAGAACTTGAGACTTTAGTTACTACGGTATCATCCATAGAAATGAATCTTTAACACATTTATAAAAGAAATACGGAAATATTTTTAGAATTATTAATATATAATATATAATTAGGATTGTTAATTGAATGCAGTTAAACTTTTGACCAATTATTTATCTATCTAGTTGTAAACATTAAAATTTTAGGTACGTTTCACTTACGAAATTTCCAAAATTATGAAGAGACATAATTACATTTAGGGAAGAAGATTTGTTATAACTGAAACAATCTGTGTGTAGTTTAAATATGTTTAAAGTCATCTGTAGGTATTCTTTGTAGGCGTTGCGATTGGTGGTCACCTTCGCAGACAATTTTACCCATGTATTCTATAGAAATTACTACTTGTCATGTAGTAAGTAGTACATAAATTTTTATTTATGTGTATTTTGTAAACATTTATTTAACTGTTTGAAATCTCTAGTGTAGGATCTTGGAGTCGGATAGAAAACAAAAGCTCCAGACTAATTCAAGGCCGATCATAATGATGAAACTGGTTTCTTGTCGCTCTGCTTTTCTAGACATCTCTCACGACTCTGAAGTACTAAGGAGATACTCTACATAATAGGAACCACTAAGCTTGGAAAGCGAATTCTAAAAAATGCTTAGTAATTTGAACATGAACGATACGTCGTCATGCTTCTAATATTACGTAGAAGTAACGCACCCTCTGAAGGTATAGGTAAAATCCACGACATCTTCGTGTCAACCAAACAAATGAAAAATATGAAAACGATTGTAAAAAGACACTATAAACAAAAGCAAACAACTATATACAACACAATAATAATTACATGTATATAAAGAAATTATTTTATATCACTTATCTAATTTTAAATTACGTTACTCATTTCCAAAGCAACAGACTACTTGTCCGCTATTCGACAGTTGTAAGACATTTGGCTCTCTGTAAGACATCGGACAGTTGTAAGACGCTATCATTATAGAACATCTGGCTGAGCCGTGTAGCTTCATGAGCAATTCCGTTGGTAGCATTTGAAGCCATAGAGCACGGAGGAAAGCCTGCTTCCTTGCTTTAACATTTGATTGTCTGACGAATTCTAATACGTACTCCCGCTCTACTCCTATTTAACCAAACTTATTAATTTGTTAGACCAATTTTCTGTGACTGACAATTACGTTTCCGTTTCCGTTCGTGGTGCTAACAATATTTCCATATTTTGTAAATAAACCTTACTTATTTGTTTACAATATTACCTTTATACGAATTATGTTTAACTGTTTTAGCTGGCTGTGTTTTGCACTAGTATAATACAGACAAAATGAAATCACTAATTACCAGCTTTAATTACTTAAAAACAACAATTTGGAATCAACAAGGTTCTTTTATGCAATAATTCAAGTTAAAATTGTCCTCACGCAATAATAATATCACATTATTACAATATCACATTAATTAAGACAACAATCACTTTCTACTGATCGGCAACACCCACTTGTTTAGCACTTGGATTAGAATTAAATTCTAAGCAGGCAGTATACTCATATATGTTCTCCGCAGAAGATACAGAATAATTTTCCATTCTATTAGTTGCGGGACATCACAATACGGGTAGTTACAAGTGCTCGAACTGTCTAGAGGCTAAGTGTTGCCACGACCTTGATTCAGACACTGCACCTGTTCGGCTAGCCGAGAAACTTGTAGAATGACGCTCTTGAAAATTTAAAAATTTGTAGCATTACACCCTTAATAAACCTCTTCACCCCAAACTGGCTAACCGTCTCTGAAGTATTACGTAGCCAGTCGAGCTAGGCGGACAACCTTGAATTTCCTTTGTCCTTCCTGTTGATTCTGGTAAACAACATCGTCAATTCTCTTTTTAAGTTTAGGTGACCGACTATTTTTTGGGTTGTGTAACTAAATCTCATCTTCTTTTTTAAAACCCACCTTATTGCTGCAAATATCGTACGGAGTGTACACTGGACACCTTCAGCCGCCCTCATATCAAGCGATTAATTTCTTGCTGTTGCATTTCTAATTTCGACGAAAGTTCTTGGAACTGAGTAATCCAAACATCAAGTCTCCAGAGAGACGAATCTCTCGACCAAACACCAATTTTCCTGGAGTCATGCCGGTTATGTCGTATACTGAGGACCTATACGACATTAGGAATAATGGTATAAAGTGGTCCCAGACTGATTGGTTCTCGTCAACAAACTTCGATAGGTTGAACCCCTCAACTATTCGTTCGGACTGAGGATGAAGAGGCATTGTCGTCGTCTTTCAAGTTCCGAGTACACGGCATCATTTATTAAACACTTCTAACTCGAAATTCCTCTCTTGATGATTGCTGTTGGCTTTCCATAGGGACGCCATAACGACAACAAAAGTTTTGAAGTAACGTCTTTGTCACAGTGATAACCTCCTGATTTGAAATTGCATAAGCTTTCATACACTTAGTAAAATAGTTACCTATAACCATGGTGTACCGCTTTACGTCGTCAGTAACTGCGAAAGGTCCAGCAATGTCTATGGCAATTCTCTCGAAAAGCAGTCCAACATTATACTCTCACAATTTCCTCTGCTTCTGGTTTGTGGGCCTTTCTTGCAGCACATGTTGTACATGTCCGACACCATTCCTCTACGTCGTAGCAAAGATGAAGTTTCATAGAATCGTTTTCATATTTTGCCAAATGTTTAATAACACTTAGATGACCTCCAGGGGCTCCATCGTGCATCTCCGTCAAAACAGACTCCACTTTATTTGGGTAACGTTCAGCTGCATGACCACGTCTCGTCCATCGGCACTTTGCCAAGAACTTTTCAGCAATGTGTTCTCCAATGTTAGAGATTTCTATTGTGCTCATTAGCTCTCCAGCACTTTGTAAAACCATAGGGTTTGACATCTTGCGAAACCGTGCGGCGACCTTACTCTTTTGTCGTCAAGATCGGTCCAATATCTTCAGCAGTCATCTGTTATGGTCGAAAATCTTGTATCGTCCAGCCATCTGCCAGGAAATCTACAGTGATGACTTGAACATGTTCATTTGCCTTTTTGTTCTTCTCTTTTTGCAGGAATCTTGGCAAACTTCCAAGCACGGTCTTCGGCGTAAGAAATCAACATTACCAATCTGGCGCCTTCGCCTATATTTTAACTTAAAGTTGTACTCTTGTAGACGTTCGAGCAACCTTGTTAACTGCCTTATGAATGTTTAAATCTCAAGAGCCATGCAAGCAGGGCATGCTTGGTACATATTGAAAATCTCTCCCATAGAGATTTTTGTGGAAGTGCTCAAAATCTCTGATCGTAGTCAGCAACTCTCTGCTTGTAACGCAATAATTTCTCTTTGATAATACGCTATTATTCGTTCTTCAGTACTCGCTCCTGGACCAGTATTGCTTGCATCTGTGTCTACGATGTGTTTCCCTTCGGAAGCAGCGAAAGCAAGAATAGGCTGCTTACGTAATGGAATTGGCTGAAATTCCCGGTCAGCAGTAACGTCACACCGCTCACCAGACTTTTGCTGACCCGCGTGTCGAGCAGAGTTCTGCTCACTTGCTGAACAGATTGTGACACATTGCTAAAACTACAAGGCAAAATTAAAATTTGCCGATGTTGGGCAGTCATCTACATGTGCCGATGCACATTTGACATCTACACAATTTACTTTTTAGTTGTTACTTATAAAATTACGCCTATCTATCGTATATTTGCATAAATGCTATGTCAGGGATTGGTTAAAATAACTGCCGTAGAGCGAGAGGTAGTAATGTTGGCCTTTCTGTTCCATACTGTGATAAGAAAAAAACGGCAGACGCGGATACGATTTCCTTACAATGCTCTTTGCTCGGTTGCTGTAGGACATCTTGTCGGCAAAGTTTCGATTTCCCCTCGGGAACTTGAGGCTGCCAAAGTCTGACAGAAAGTTCGAAAAACAATAGCTCCAGATTTTCGCCGAATAATACCCGATACCTACTCACGAAGAAGCGACCAAATTGCTATTGTTTTTGTACGCTCTGTTGCTTTTTGGCAACCTGAAGAAGATTCCCGAGGGGAATAGAAACATTGCTAACAAGATGTTTGCCCACAGTCACCGACTGCGGCCTAACAACCCGATTTTTAGATATAATTTTGAAAATACTTGATTTACTTCCTTTAACGGCTAATATAAAACGATTACATAAGGCGAGTAGGTTAAAACATTTAATTGCAGAGATATTATGGAAATATTGTTCCAAAATATTATGTGCTAAAATTGATTAAATATTATTGTTTCAACTGACAATCAAATACAATCTTTACAGTAAAAATGGAAAACAAATTTACATCACTTAAATCTCTTATTTATTAACATATTTAAGGAAAAATTACGCTACGAGTTGGAAATTACAATTCATGATAAACGCTGTTGAGTTTCTGGTTAAGGAATGCACTAGGGAAATTAGCCCTGCCTGTTAACAGACTTTATTAAATTTGTTGGTTAGTTATGGAAATCAGTATCTTACACGCTAGAAATATAGGGGCTGCTAAAATTTTCTTTTACTTATTAATCCTAATCTGCAATGAGAATAGTATGTTTTGTTGTAGTGTAATCAAGAAAGTTTAATTGGGAAAATAATTAAGAACACTATGAGAAGATTAAATTTAAATTAAATATTTCACGTAATACTTTAGTAACTTTTTCTCCTTTGGATTTGTATAAAAATACAGTAATCAATGAATAATCTTATGTAATTTTAAACATATTATATTACATTATATTATATTATATTATTAATATAATATCATAATTATATACACCGCACGAACGTGAGTGCTTCCTAATATAAAAATTGTTTCTTGTAGGCCTAAATTACCTGCACAGATAGTCATGCAAACACTACAAACTTACAGCACCCCACACACAGAGAATTCTTTACATTGGATGGACTGCTTTTAAAAGACACAGAGGAAAGATTTCTAGACCACAAAGGCTCAGAAAACTACGGAGTCAATGAACGGATTCTAAAGCACACACTGTACAAGCCCTGGACTATAGTAGAATGGAGACCACCAGATTCGGTAATAGCACAACTCGCATGAGCTACTAGAGACACAGAAAACTGTGGCAGCACAACCTCTAACGTTTGCTAACATCACTTACACAGAAAAATATAAAAACGATGAAAATAGCACGGTATGTTAATAGAAAAAAGAAAAGTTTAAATATTTATCACCTTTGTAGATAACACTCCGCAAGACTTTTTAGCCATACAAGGATAACAGCTTTTATTTGACCTCGTAACTAACAGAGCTAATCTCATTTTCGATGCTTGTGTTGAACAAACAACTTGTTATTTCTCCTGTCTAGTTACGTCAATTAAAATTTGCAATGTAGATGTATGTAAACCAGACACAGCACACAGTATGGAGCGCACTGGTGTAAGCAACTAATAACTGTGTCAGTAGCGATTTAACACATTAATGCAAAACACTTTGGTACGTACTTCAGTAACAACCAACGTCGCGTCAAACAGTAACTTCTCTTATTATCACGAACTGCTACAAAACTATCGTAATGTATGGGTTCTATTTTTGGGCTTCAATATTGTAATTTTTTACACGTTTATGTTAGACCTTTTTGTCGTTAGCTATGAGTATTTTAAATTTTAAAACTGACATGATAGATTTTTATTTATTTAATTTTACAGAAAACATATCATTGTACGTAGTTATAGTTACTTATTTCCTTAACTTGTGCTATAAAAACTTATTTGTTTATCCTTAATTTTTGTTGTAGTTGTATTCATATTTTTAGTTAATGGAAAACTGATAATATTACATTAATATTCTCCTTCAGATGCCCTGGAAGCAAAATATTTTGGAATATTTCTAACAGTAGGCCTACACTATACTTGGATTTTGGTTACAATTCTCTTTGATTTGATATCCCATAGAGAATTTACGATTTTATCAAACTTTTGGCCACAATTGTCAGCCTTGACGTAGACAAATTTTTAAAGTTTTAAAAATTAACCCTTCATTCAGATATTACTTAAAATACCTTCTAAATTCGTACCCCATATAGATTTTTGCAATGCTATCAAAAATTTCAAATACATTTGTCTTTAATGTCTTTTTCTTGCCCCCATTTTGTAGAATGTGTACACTTTGTATGTAACATTTTCTTTTTTCTAGTAGTTTTCACGCTAAGTGCAGCTCATCATCAGTAACATGTTTAATGTTTTCTGTATTAACGAAAGTTATCTTCTTAAAACAGTGTTGATACGTGAAGAAAAATACATAGAACTTTCTGTAACATCTTATCAACATGAGCACCAAAAACCACAATTAAAGAACAGAAACAGTCGGTCTGTTGTTGTGTATAAAGGCAAACGTTACGGCTAAAATACATTACACTGTCATATTAGTTGCAAGCGTAGTCTTCAGTAAAATAAATCAGAAATATTTAGTAGCCTGGTAATACCTTATCAGCTGCGAACGCGAGTTATGTTTGTACATGAAATGAAAAAAATCACTAAGTATGCTGTGTACGTCATGCACAAATATTTTGTTGAAATGACTGTTTACAATATAATTGCTCAATCATAGAAATGACTGTTCTGAGAAAGGAAACTTTTACTTTTTATAGTAAATACAAGTAACCATAACAATTAAGTCGATCAGTGATTGCATCAGTTTGATAATCAAAACTTCGTAAATTCAAAACTAGAACCGGATGAACTGTTTGATTAAAAAGTTACTAATATACCAGAACATGAAAGAAGATAACTGAATATAATAAATTAACTAACTCTAAGCTGCAATAAATTATAACAGCATTTTTAACGAAAAGACACTTAATATGTGTATACTATTCTAATTTAAAAGTGACCACATGAAAAGGGTGTTACACATATAAAGACACTTTTCCGTTTACTAAAAAAACAAATATTATCCTTTGGAAATATTGTAAACTATCGAAAAGAGTTACAGTGACTCTTTCCTCTGGTAATAAATTTTTGTTGTAATCCTCGTCCCAGGTTTAATTTACAGCATTGGCTCTTATGGGAGCTGTCGCGCTCTGTCTTACCCATGTGTTTCTCCCTATACTTCTATCCTTTCCTGTCGTTCCAATGTTGGCATTCGTACTAAATGTGAAGTACAAATTTTAAAGAGTTTTAAATTGTATTGATGTTCTACATACTGTGCAGCACATATCGGTATAAATTACATGTCTGTAATACAATTACCTTCTTCATAAAAAAATATTTTACAAATATTTGTTTATTTGTAGAAGTTAGAGCAACGTTTCAATCAACCAGTTACTGTTGCCCTATTATTAAATTTATTGAGTTAATTTTAACCACGTTTTATTTACAGTAAGTTTTCTTTGTTGTGAACACATTTTAAAAGCCAAAGTGCAATAAATAAAATTTTTACTGATTTTTTATCTCTATAATACATTAATGTCGTCCGTGTGTGTATTAAAATTTTCGGTCTTGGAGGAAATTTTTTATTTCTTGAGATAGGCATATAGTATAGCGTAAAAGTTGTAGTAAATAGTCTAAAGTTAATTTTAATTCAAACTCAAATATTCAACTTAAGGTAGTTTGGACCGTATATTTATATAATTATTTTTAATCATTATAGCGGACCCTTCGGGAGACGCGCGCCGAGTCTTGTCGCCACGTTATTTCACGTTAACTCGTCGTGCTTATGGACTGTTTGCGTTAGTAATAAGAACGTTTATACACATTTAATGTCCAGCTTACATATACAAACATGAGATACAGCTACTTCTCTTACCCAAAACGCTGACTAAAACGTAAGTTTCACAATTCACTAAACAATCAATTGTGTGTGGTGGAACATACTTTTATACTCACAAACAAACAATACCTAACGCAAATGTTTACATTTCTCGTCTTCATTAACACCTTATTTTTATAGTACCTATATATAGATATATTATAACAAAATATTGTGCCTTAAAAATTGTTGTTTAGTAGTAGACTACAGTACTATGTGGATGATGCGATATTATGTGTATTAATGATTTTAATTTGGTTTGAAATAGCGATTCCTAACATTATTTTTATATTTCATATTTTACATTATATTACTAAAGCATTTTGTGTGTGTGTGTGTGTGTGTGTGAGCGCACGCGTGTGTGTACACAGGATGCAACGTAAAAGGTGTCCTCACTATACATACTCGAATTCTATGGGTCAATATAAGAAAAACGATCCTAGTAACCTAGGCCGAAAAAGTCTCACTTTCCTTCGTCTCTCCTCCATTTTTTGTTTTTAAAGAAGACTTCATATCTATAGAGGGAATAGAAATTAGGGTGGGCCTAAAGCATTTTTATTTTTTTTTCGATTTGCTATACTACGTAAAACTTGCCCCTAGGACACTAAGTAAAATAAAAAAAAATAAAAAATCGGTTAATATCTTCCGGCTGCGCATCACCCCAAAAATCATAAAAACTGATAAATTTTAACAATTTTTCGTAATTAAAAAAACAAAATTTTCTATGTAAGTCAAATGCTACAACTTTAGATAAGTAAAGAATACCACAGTTAAAATAAAATAAATTTTAAAAGCATATATATTTTAACTTTTATTGCGTATTGCAACTGAAAAACACATTTTTTCATTAAAATTGCAAATTTTACACTTTGACATAAAATAGTTAATGATAATTATTACGAGCTATGGCATTGTGTCAATAGCCAATTAATGTAAACATATGTGCCAAATTACTAAGATATCTTTGTTGCGTCTTGAGATACAATTCTTTAAAAAGTGAAAAATGGTGGCCAAACGGAACGTTTCCTAACCTGTGTGTAAACGAACTTTTTTCTTTCGATGATGCAAAAAATTCGAATAGTTAGGACTCCTTTTACGATACACCTAGCGTGTATGTGTGCGCGCGCGCGTGTGCGTGTGTGTAATCCTATAGTATATAGTATAAATTTTATATTACTTTTAACGTCACATATTTTTTTAAGAGTACAATATTTTGCACGTTTACAATTGACAATTATTAATTTAAATAATTGCTTTTCCTGTAATACAAATGTTTCGTCTTTGCTTAGTTACCCGACACTTTATATTTATTGTCTACCCCGCTTAGTCATTAAATAATATAAACACACTTCCAATTATAGGTAAAGTAAAGCCCTTTTTGATAATTAACGTTATGTTATTTTCATGCACAGAACTGAGTGATACTGCTTCATATAACTGCTAACATAAGTATTCACATCACAAGTAAAACACTAATAAAACTGTACAATAATTTGTAATCCATCATTGAAAAAATGTACTCACTGTAGCAGTAAATCGACGTCGTTGTTCGGGATAAATACACTTTAAACGCCTTCAATGCGCCGAATACGGATTGAAGCTTCTTATGAATAACATTATCTCACATAACAGTAATTATGAAATTGTTGATTAAACGTACACTAGTGCGGACTCAGCGAGAATAAGGCAGGAGCACGAGGAGGACGTATTTAAAATGTCAATATAATGTTGTAAGCGTTCTGTGTTCTTGATCAATGAGTTGGACGATTAAGGCTGGAGGTAAAATATCCCAGTTGCCAGACGTGGACAAAATAGACAATAGCGTCAAACAATTACCTCAAGGCTCACGGTAGATAAAGTCAAGCTCGGACAAAAGCTGTGTCCTGTTGTGCAGTTTATCTCGTTATTTCAAAGTTCTACAGATTTTACTTACAATATCCGTAAATTACATAATCATTATAATTAATAGTTGTTTAAGAGACAAACAGTATACCACCTCGGTTTACTGTTTTCTACGAAATGTAAAACAACTTATTCGACAGTCATTACGCAAGGCATTATGAAGGATAAATAACAAGTAAGCTCCAAGAACTGCTTCTTATACTAATAGATGTCAAACGTTTCATAATTCGTGGAAAAGCAGAATGTAATAATAGATAGGCGTTTAAATTAATTTCTAATTTAGTCGTAGGTCTGAAACGTTCAGCAAATAGTGCAAAATGTTTTCTAAAGCGTCATAAATTACAATGCCAATGACAATTAGGCAAACAGCCTTTTCAAAATTTACAACTTTCACGACATACTTCTAACTATTTCAAAGTTTTAATTCCTGTTATTGTAAAGTGTCAATATTTATTTAGGATATCATAATTTTTATATTTTTATTTGGTACTTACATTCAACAATAGTAAGTAAAGTCAAGTTCAATTTGTTATAAGTAAGGGCGGTTAATAATATTATCTTTTATTTAATAAGGTGATGAGCTGTATGTTATTGTTTCCAAAACGGAAGAGTTCTATAAATTTCTATACTCTCCTTTACTGTTGCTCCTGCTTATGCTGTTGCCTTGCAGTCGATATAATTGCAACATGGTGTAATATTTAGTAGTTTAGACAATTCTCTACGTTTTTTGAAGTAATAGTGATTACGTTCTGGCATGTGATTTAAAAATAATAATTCAAATACTAATAATAAAAATTAGGAAGTCCATACACTCTTCATAAATAGTAGAGACTCAACGTCTTGAGATCCTTGCACTTATTTGTTGAGATTGGTCACCCTATATATCTTCTTCCATTTCCTAATTTCCTACAAGTCTGCAGGTTGTACTCGTAGGTGGGCCATTTCTCCGGACCCATTTCTGAATACTATCCATCACAGTCGTGTGTACGTTTCCTTGTCATGTGTCTATTACGATATTCTCTGCCATTCCTATTACGCTACTTAGCCTTCAGCGTACAGTAAAGTTTACAGAAAATGTGCTAAGTGTCCAAGTTCTCTACCTTCAAAAATCAAACATACGTTTTGTCATATAGGTTTACCGACAACATTACGTATATGTGACAAGTGGGTGAAATTGCCGTTTTCGTTTGTTTTTGTCAGACACATGTCACCATAAAAAAGAAAGCTTTGATTTTGAGTTTAAATAATAAATGTTTTTGTATTTATATTTTTTATGTTTACAAAAATGTAATTTTTGTATACATTTTTGTACACAAAAATGTGTCAGACACATGTCACCATAAAAAAAAGCTTTGATTTTGAGTTTAAATAATAAATGTTTTTGTATTTATATTTTTTATGTATACAAAAATGTAATTGTTCCCCTCCACTCCATATACACTCAGAGTGCCGTCACTGAATCGCCATGTGCTCTTCCATCCAGATTTCTGTAATCATTCCTGTGACTCTTGAGTTTGGAAGTCGAGATGCTTTAATCACCCAAAACTTCAGTAACCAGTAAATTATTTATTTAGCTTAAACAAGAATTAGTTTAATCTACTCTTAGTTTATAGTATGTAATTAAATAGAATTCTTGATTTACTAGCATATTAAGGAAATGCAAACGTGAGTTTCCAATATGTATTTACAAATAAATAAACGTTGACCGTAAACTACACTATTCGGTTAGTAAACATTCAACAACTGGAAAGATTGTAAAATATAATTACATTAATGCAATAAAAATTACTAACTAAAAATAACTAGAAAATATGAATGAAAACTGAACAATTTTTATTCTATTTGTATTCGACAATGATACTTGTGACTACACTATCAAAGAGAATCACATTTTTTGCCGGTTTAGACAAACTATGTGGTTCCTATCTTATCACTCTAGTGACATACTCTAATATTATTTAAATTTTTAGGTGCCTGCCACATTATCGAAGATTGGTCTTAATATATTTTTATCAATACTGTAGAAAAAATGTTTCTTCCTGTATTTGAAACATTTTTCATGTCTAAACTCGTAAAAAAATGAAAAGATCAAATTATAAATTCAAAATTATTTAGAGCCAAGTTAACATAGTGTATTGTAACAGAAACTTTACAATTTTCCCTTTAAATTTGTGTACCAGATAAACTACTTCTATTGTTTTTAGCAAGAGTTTTGTTGTCCCATGTAGAAGAGTATAATTATTGTTTTCTACCATCCACGATACTGTTTGTAGGTCTTTTATATTACATAATACATTCATCGGTTTGCCACATTATGAATTAATTGTTTTCAATTATTGATTCATAAATCTTTTGAATCGTTCGATACTGACGAACAATCTTTGGTATACGTACATACTTTTTCCCTCTAGATGTAAAGAAATAACCCAAACATTATCCGTATTGCAATTTATTAAATTGCGTTGGTATGATATGAAAATAACAATTACACAAAACATCTATATTTAAACATGCCTGCTTGCATAGTATCCACCCAGAAAGTATACACAGTCAAACAGGAATTATAATTACGTAATGTATTTACGCTTATCAGAAGTGTAGTGTATGCAGTGTGCAATTTAACAAAGTGAATTAATAATTACGTAAGGCGTCAAATGAATTATTGGTTCAATTATTCAGTCCAAGTCTCATATAAGGTGAACTTGCAAATTTTATTATTTTACATTGTAATTCTCTTTTAGAGTTAGATTTTAACCGATTATATTATAAAATTGGATAACGTAAGCTTCAACAACACATAACCACTATGAAAACTGTGTATTGAAGCAGAAGCGTTTTAGGCTGCAACGAGTAACACTGTATATGCTGCTTTTGCAGTGCGTAAAGTATACGTACAATAAACTGAAATCTACCACCTCCTAAGCAAACAAAATGACGATTTTCCACAACACAGGACGGTAATTAGCTGTCAGTATTGTTATCTACTATTCACACACAAAATTCGCAGCAATTTTGTTACACATAGTTCTATTTCATAAACAATTGTATAAATACTACTTACCTTTATACGACTATTCAACAAACAGCCTTTCTAATTTCTTCAACAAACATGTCATTGCCAACTGATTTGACCCAAACAAATCAACGGTAATATTTATTGTTTACTAATTTATTTTTTAAATAAATATATTGTTTATTAATATATTTATTAATTATTTTTGTATTCATTCTTCAAGGTCATTCCATTCTACAATATTAGACGAATATTCGCTCTGAAGAATTTTAAAGCAATTAGGCATACAATATCCTTTATGTTACAAGAGGCCTAATCAGTTTTCGCTAGCTATATGATTGTGTATATTCTTTTGTTTAACTACAAAATTTTAAAATTCAGTTATTTTAATTCAATAAAAAGTTTGATTACAAATAACTAGGAAATATTAATAAAAGTTGTGTGTGTGTGTGTGTGTGTGCGCGCGCGCGCGTGTGTGTGCGTGCGTGCGTGTAAATCGGTTCATAACGTTATCCTACGTCTTCCGATCCTTAGTCTACATTGGTTTTGATCTAACCAAGATTCTTCTTCCAATTCCCGGTCTCTCATTGCCCTAGGTCTTCTTCTTCTCCTACGACCGTATGGTGTCCATCTCAAAATTGGTTGGGGAGCCGATTATCCGGCATGCTTTGCACATTCCCAAACCATCTTATCCGTTTTATTTTGATGTCGTCGACAATAGAGTACCTGTATAAAAGTTATGTAATATTTTTTGCATACAACTATGACTATGACACGTCTACACTAGCAAAAGGCAATTACGTGTTTTATACTTATTTGTATAAGTTGAATAACAATTAATTTCTTGTAACGATATAATTTAAGCTTATAAAGGAAACATACTGCGCCTACACATATAAGACGGAACGTTCACACAAAAACACATAAGGGGAAACAAAACTTTCTCATGCATATGCTTCATTATTTAAATACCTTACATTAAAATAGAATAAATAAACTTAATGCTTTAAGTAAACCTTAGTACCATTTGTTTACTTACAGATTGTGATAATAAAGTTAGTAATAGGCCTATTATATTTGTGATCACAAGTTATAATGCTCCCAGTAATATTAATACTGGCTTTTCAGAAGATGTGAGTTGCGGTTGAATTCCCTGTTAACCGTCGGCCACTTCTCCTCATGACGACAACCAAGGATTGAAAAGTAAAATGTAAACTACTATGACTGAGGAAGTCCAAGTAGAGAAGCGACCTGATATCAGTCACACATCACTTAAGTGTTTTAAAGCTTAATCTATATTTGCTATAATGTTAACATTTATATATTTATGAGTATTAATATTATTTAATGTATTCAAAGAGACAACATTACGTTCATTTTCTATTAGTCGATTTATAAATGTTAAATTCTTACTTAGATTAGCATTCATACTTACGCTTTTTAAACATCCGCAAGAGGATTTTGTAGTTTATTAAATACAAGTGCAGTGTATTAATTTGTGTATTTTGTTGAATTAAAAAGCTGTCATTTTCTGGACAATAAGATTTTGCAAGCGAATAAAAAAACTTCAAGTTGTCATGTCACTTATTTTAATAACAATTCTTTTACAAATATTACAGCTGTGTTGTAATTTAGTAAAATTAGAAAAACTAAGTGTAGATTTCATACAAATTAAAACTGACTTTTTTAATAAATGGAAAAAATATGGTTTTGTAATTAAATTGTTTATTTCACCTGGTATACGTAAGTAAGGTGGACGTCCGAAACGTTTTCAAGACATAAAAACAGTTTTTTATTCTGTAATTCTAAAATTTATTTTATTTACTCTTAAGTTTAAAGGAAATACATGTTAACTTTTTATAAATAAATTTTACATTTTCAGAAATCCATGTTTACAATACCGATCATGGTCTCTCATATAACACAAATGGTACTCCATTTTGATGTTAGTAGATTTTCATTTGTGAAACATTGTTTACACACAAAATAGTCACGACTAATGACTTGTAAAATCAATGGTGTAATTATTCTGAGAAATAATAATAATAATGGCTCCCATGTATACCACCGAAGTAGCTTAGGAGTAGGCAGGGTAAGCTGCCTAATGTGAGCCGTACAGCATACAAGAAAGGCAGTGTGGCCAGCACTACGCTTCAGCCGTCCATTCTGAGAAATGTAAGCAGAAAATGAATGGGTTTTGATTGTATTAAATTCTTGTATAGCCCCACCTCGTTTTTGAAGGCGATAATCAATTATGTACACCAAATAAACACGTTCAACCAAATAATCTATCATGTAATTTTGCATATACATAATTTCTCTAGACTTGATTAATACAGTACTTATTATACGAATCTTGCCTGCTAATTCTTCCATCTGAATATAAATTACGTTTGGTATCCTTCGTTTTCTGAACAAGGAATTATTAAAATCATTAAAACCTACATAATTTACATAGATTAGAGCCACATCAATGAACATCAATTTCTCTTTAAAACATTTCAACACTGATTCGCCTTTTTTTGAGAGTTTCCATGTCTCGCAACCAACACTGGTCTTATTAGTGTTTTATACAGTTTGCACTTTGCTGCAAATATGGAAATCTTTCTAGACCTCAGTTTGGACTTAGGGCAAAATAAAATCTTTTTGCTTGTATGATTTTACGTTTATTTCTATTGATGTGTTGTTGCACTAGTGACCAGTTTTGAGATATGTGAACTATTCAACAGACCTTACCATCTCCTTATTGATGTTAATAATTGCTGCCCATTCAGAACTGACCTGATTGTGGTTGCCAGCACAATATTTTTTTATCGATTTATTATCTATCCAGCTGCACTACCGGGTTTTGTAGTGCTCTGAAAGGACCCCGTTCTGATCTACAAAGTATGCCTATGCGAGTAGAGACATCACCAGACATACAGTATTAATATTACTGGACATAGTATAACGTTACAGTGTATATAAGGAACATAAATAATTGTGTAATTTAAGTCCATTACTCCATTCTTGTTGAGGAGCTATGTATGTAAAGGTACCACATTTATAAAAAAATTATAGGCTTTCAAATAAATTCATACAAATTTTTAATTTTAAAGCTGCTATAAACATTTCATGTGGATGACGGGTTTCATTTTCTTTATGCTGCTACTTAATGTATTACAATTTACGTTGGGTAAATAATGACTTGAAAATAATTCAAAAAACCATCGTACCTCCTAAACGTGCTATGACATCTAACATTTATTAACTGCCAGTAATCAATAAACATATTACTGTAATTACCAAGACCAAAATGTCTTTAAAAAGATAAAGCATGTGACTCTACACATCTGTATGTGTTAACGGAAACGTAACATAGACTTACTTGCACCGAATTCCTCAAACTATCCCGTTTTATAAAGTGGCGGATCGTTAACCTTGACAAATTGCACAGTGGCTTTGTACAGCAGCTGGAGATAGGAGAAGTAAACTAAATTTTAACTACTGTGTACTATGTCTTATTACCTCTATTTTCAAGAAAACGTAATTAAATATAAATCATTGGAATAAATACAATACAAACATGTGTTAAATTATAAAGCTCGTTTTAAAATAACTTTATTGTGGGAAAACGTTCTTAAGCTATTTACTATAACGATTACGTTATAACGACAAATCTGATATCAGACTTTCATCATTGATAGTATTACCAATCGTTGAAAAGGTAGCATCTTTTGCAGTGGAAGGTTGGCAATACTTTTCATTAAGTTTAAAAGTTGAAATTGTTTCATTTTTAACTTTAACATTTGAGTACATTGAACATTAGATTAACAATTATTGTCTCGCAATAATTTGAAAGTAAAAGATACGAAAATAATAATCGCAAATATTGTTTCTGAGTATAAGTTCAGTACTTACAGCTTAAGTTTCCAAATTAAAATTTTCTTGTACATTTGGTTTTTTTAACATAGAAACTGTTGTTTATTTACAACCGACTACACATGTTTACGACCATAACTTTGTAGTAGTTACTTTTTCTTTCATACAACTATGTCCCTTTGGTTTATAGTACACAATTTCATAAATGTTAGGCAATTAACTTACAAATTTCTAAATTCAGATCGTAAACTATTTTTTGCAAATTGAGTCGGTTTTTAATACTGGAGGCGAGTCTAATATTTAGTGAATAACTTTCTAATTAGTTAGTAAAATTACTATCTTCATAAAATGTACATTTTCAAGTAAACAGTGTGGGTCCTATCTTAAAAAATTGTGTTAAAGAATACCATTCTTTAACACATACCCTTAACGTATACAATACAAGCCTTAGTATGTTCCTTAATAAGTCTCCTAGTATTTGTCTCAATTTTTAGAAAAGAATATTAACAGTTAGTGATCAATTGTAGCGACAACCATTAAATCGTGCAGTTTCTACATTTTTATTTGAGGTCCAAGGTATACAAAATTGTTATTTCAAATAATATGACACCTAGTCAATTTATAAGTTATGAGTATTTTTACAACTTAAAATATTTACTGTTCTATATGTTTTATAAACGTATTTTTCGTAATATAAAAAAACATTGTATGTACTTAAAAATTATCATCTTTTGCAACATGTATTTTAATTTTGTATTCTTTTCAACAAAAGTAAATTATGTAAAATTAACTAAAATCTAAACTTTTATAATTCTAAAAATGTAATAAAAATGAAAACTAATAGTTAATTCTTAAAAAAATAATGTAATATTTACCAGTAATTAGATAACAAATTGAGCTTAACGTTGCAAAAAAAAAAAAATTTGTGAAAGTCTCCCAACATAAATTAAAATTAATGGCCATCTATTACTAATTAACTATAAAATTTCATACGCCATTTAAAATATTTATTCTATGTGTAAAATACTGAAATTGAATTGACAAAGCTTACAATATTATTGCACCTTGTAATATCTTTTTATCGTCATACTCTGAAAACTTTTAATCCTTTTGTTATGCAGAACATGGGCGTTGCTTAAACATCTTTTAAAGCGAAAGACAGGTTTTAATAGATACATCTGTTTAAAGTTTACATTGCTGCCTGCAGAACTAATGTAACAGTAAAGAGAAAAATATTTATTTCTATTCTTTGACACCTACAAAACTTATATTGGGAAATTGCTTAGGTCTAAATATTTATTTATACCTAACAATTAAACTTAAGTATGATTAAACAAAAAGAATTAGGAACAACTTTTTGTTATATCACCGTCAGTATTATAGCCGATTAAAAATTTAAATATAATTTTTAAAATAAAAAAATTTAACACAAAGAAAATAAATGTTTGCTAGTCTTTGTGTGGAAAGTTAGTAAACTATAGTTGAGATATTATCCAGAGATTATCCGTCACGCTATCCAATAAAATTTACGTGGTATCTTGTACTTAATAGTTTGAGAGTTTTACAGTTTTTACTCAATTTGATCTGAATCAAATATTATATTATTTATAATAAATTAGTATACTTTTAATAATCACGATATAGTAAATCTGAACCAGTAACCGAACGGACAACGTAATACCTAATAGACACTGTCCCAATGTGTCCCATGAGAGTCCATTCATGGTTCCGTAACGAAAACAAATTAAGGCGACGACACTCAGTAGTTTAGTTTAGTTTCCGAATTTGTTGCTCCCACTGAACAACCTTTATTACAGAAAATGGCCAAATCAAGTTTATGATGCTCTTCGTTCATTTACGACCCCGTCACTCACTCTCTCTCTCTCTCTCTCTCTCTCTCTCTCTCTCTCTCTCTCTCTCTGTCGCTCTCCAGCATACACACACACACACACACACACTCACTGACACAAACACACTCACATCGTATATTAAGTAAATTAATAAACGTATATTCATATACGTGTGTCCCTTCAAGTTTGTTTCAGTTGCTTTAATTCGAACGTGGATACAAGAAGCAGCTTCTGCTCTAACATATCTTTCTATCTCAGTTTTGATAATAGTAGTGTGAAAACTAAAACGCATAAAACTGTGCACTGTATACGATTGAACGTTTATAACGTAGTACGTTACAATAACATTTTAATATTATTTAATATTCGTTTGGAAACATTATAAAATGTTATGCTTAACGACATATTTGAAAGTAAACTTAACTATCTATGGCAATAAGCAATGTTTTTAAAAATTCAAGAATTGTCACGTTACCGTTCATACGTACGTAGATGTGACTGTATACATATGAGTACTACGTAATACAATGCCATACTTTACACATGGTACCATGTTCATTTATCTTTCCAGAAAGCGTTTATTTCAGTAAATATTAGCTCATTAAAATTTATAAAATTTTGACTTTATTGTTACCAACTGCGATAAGGCTTACAATTTTAATTTTTTGAAACATATGGCAACTTATATCGCATCACCATTTTATTAAAACTTTAAATTTGTTATTTGAAATTTAAATAATTTCTAATCTTGTTATAAGGTTTGTAAGCAAAAGTAATTAAAAACTTATGTAAGGAGGGGGCGTACTTAATATAATATAGAAACCGGTAACAGCCATCTTAAATTTAGAACTGTGGAGTGTAATGTTACACTCCATTCTAAAACTACCCTTTCAGGAAATAATACCAGTAGACCTAATAACATATAATATTTACCCATATGTTAGAGAAGCATGTTCCACTTATTATTAAGGAAAAGTAAATATCATTCCCGGTTGTTACGTTTTGTAAAATTCGTCTAATTTGTAATAGACACACTTGCGCACACATATGATGTGAAACAAACATCTACCGCAAAAACATTTAAAGCATGGACTCCCAAACAAGTAAGCAGAAAACTCGGTAATGGAGCCGAGAAACAGAACGTCTCCATTTCTGTGGGCCCTCCAACTACCGCCTCTGAGTCAGAGGCAGCCTCGCCACCACCGCCACCGCGTTATCCGCTGCAGATGTTCCTAAGTCTAAATCAAAGAATGTGACTACAGCGGATGCTCGCTCCCGAGCTCCTGCAGTCCCACTGTCCAAGAAATATCCTTCAGTCAAGTCTTACGTGTCCGACAAATTCGCAGCAGGCCAACGCTTTTGCCGTTGAATCCGTATCGACTACTAACCATGGTACTGCACCTTCTACTGCCTCCCATTACCCTGTCAAGCCGAGTTGCACTTATGCGGCTACAGTATCCAAGCAAACCGCCCCATCCAGAACCTCAGAAGACGAAACGTTTGTCCGCAACTTTCTGGCTTGCTACGATCTCAATAAAGTTGCCTCCAACTTCAGGTCAATTCGAGACCGCCTAGAAAGTGGTGACCCAACTAAGAGGTTTATTTTCTCACTAGAAACCGGCAAAGTCGTAGGTCTTCTTTCAACCTAGCCCTCAAACAGTACCTCTCACTCGTAGCCTGGAATACTGATTCAGTCAGTCCCAAGCATTCTGATCATCTGGAGTTCCTGGCTCGGTTCAAGCTTGACGTACTTCTCTTGTCCGAGACCCACCTGACCCCGTGAAACCGGTTTCGGTTACCCAGTTACGTAATGTATCGGGGTGACAGGGACTCCCGTAAAGGGGGCAGTACGGCGATCGCGGCGAGGGCTTGAATTGGTCATTATCTTGTCGCTGTGTTGTAGCGTACAAACCTCCAGTGAGGTGTACGGCGTACGGCGGCGACCTCGTGGTCTCAGTCTACAAGTCCTTTAACGCTGTAGATGGTTGTAGTTCTCTAGCGGCGTTTACTCTTCTTGTCGATGACCTTGACATCATCTTCGATGCCCACCGTAGGGCAATCTTGGCCGGGGACCTGAATTCCAAGCATTGCGTTTGGAATAGTCGATTGACCACTCCGAAGGGAAAGCGCTTGCTCAAGTATGGTAAGCCCACCGGACAACGGTGCTTGGTCCAGCGCAACTGACGTGCTTTCGGTCTAGGCCTAACGCGACTGCCAACGTTTTGGTTACTCTGGTTAATCAGGGTATTGCCTGCCCGGTCGTGGTATTCCGGCTTACGGAGCTGACATCCGACTACAATTCCATCTTGGTCCACGTCGCCACTCTGCTCGCCACTGCACTGGAAAAGAGGAAGGTCGTTGATTGGGCACGCTACGGCCCGACGCTTTGCCGCCGATTGCCGCAGCTGGCCTACTCGAAACCGTTTTCAAGTCGACAAAGCTGTTGCTCGATTCGACGAGGCTCGATTCTCAGCGGTAGACGTACCTTCCCCCATGCGAGCCGGTCTCACGCCCGACTATCAACGTGTCCCTGAGAATGTATCTCTTGTCATTCGGGAGAGGAAATATTTCCGGAAACGTTGGCAGAGGACTCTTAATCCGGTCGATAAGGCAGTTTGTAGCCGGCTCATGGATGGCTGCGTGGTAGTCTGAAGGAGTATCGCCGGGGCTATTGGAAACTCGCCGTGACCCGAACGGGGGATGCGGTCGCTCAAACTCACCCGTACAGTATATCTACCGCGATGACGGGACGGAGGCGACGACCTCCTGTTTACGTCATAGGTAAACCATTCAGGCAACCCCTGGGGTCTTGTGTTTCGAGCGTTTGTTCGCTCCCAACTCGCTCATATATTGGAACTTCGACGAATAAGTCCAGATGAACGTGAAAGACTTACAGTTTCTTCTAGGAAAAGCTCTAAAACCGGACGGTGTTTTGAATACCACTTTCGTCTTCTTCTGGAGCTAGAATCCAGTTCTTAGTTGACTTATTCAACACGTATCTCAGACTTGCCACTTTCGCAAATAATGGCAAACAGCAACTCTAATAGTAATCCCCCAAGCAGGGAAGAGATGCTTAAAATAGCATAAAAGTATAAAAATAAATTTTGAAGCGTCCTCAAGAGTGATCTTTGGGTAGCGGCCAAAGGCCCCGTCGAATTTCTTCTCTCCTGAGGAGGAGCAGACTTGGACACCAAGTGTCCGATACTACTAACACTAGGATACGTCTACTAGTTAAGATAAGATAACTCTCCATCTTCCAATAACACAAAGATTCAAACCGATTTACCATACCATCACTACACCCACAAGTAATCTTTTGCAAAATTTAGTAAACGTTTAGTAACCTTTTAAACATTTAGTAAAATGTTTCAAAATGTAGCAGTTTACTATCTTTTTACTTAACGATTGTTCTGCACAAGTTAACTACCTGCATATACATGTTTTGTAGTATTGACAGGAATAAACTGAATTAACGTTAATAAATAAATTTAAACAGCTTATTTTATAGTCTAAAAACTATAAAATAGGCTTATTTTATAAACCTCAGTATGTTACGATGTCCTGTAAGCCAAATGCTACGCGCCGTCCAATCTATATCCATTCCCCCCCCCCCATAACTGTGCTTAGTCTAATTTATATGCATTTGCTTTTCAAGTGATCAGCATTTTACACCATGTAAGTAGTGAATGGTAATTAACTTTTCAATCCGTTCTAATCCATCTCTTGCTTCTACCGAAAGAGTAAAATATGCTTTAAACAAGCGCCATGTAATTTTAACTGTCAGACATATAATTTTAACATATATATTTATTTCAGTGTAGCAATCTTATTGTTCTGTCAAACGTGTTAATACGAATACAAGTTTTTTTAGTTTGCTTCAAATATTTATTAGAAAATATAAAAGAATAATATTTTAATTTAAAGAAACACGTGACTTTGAAAGATAGTGTTATCTATTCTACATTTTGTATAATTTGTTTACATGTACCTCAGATAATTGATTTCTAAGTAGTAATAATTGTAAATCGGTTCTCGATCAAAAATCCATTCCTTAATTCAACCAATGGTGATAGGTTTTCATAATCAGTGAGGTAGGTTTCCCAAATTTGTTCCACTCTCGGTCTTTTCTCCTCATGTTTTGTGTGTTGAAATTATTTAGTTAGAAAAAGTTTTGTATATATAAACATTAAATATTATATATATATATATATATATATAAAATATTTAATATTTATAGTAACTTTACCTCAAGATGTTTTTCTTTATTTGGAACATGTTTTGGGACATCCAGTGTCTCCATCCTCAGCCTTCTTAATTGTGGATCTTGTGGAGTACTTGTGCGTTGGTTGGTTGTTGTTATGGTTTCCTGTTGTTTTTTGGTATTTTAAATTGGTATTATTGTGTGTGATTGTGGTATATATATATATATATATATATTGCAACAGAACACAGGATAATAAGATATGCTGTTTATATCAGAGTACATGAATGACGAGCAGATTCCTGTTTAAATTTGTTTTGTGTAATATTTTGTTTTTTAGTCATACGTTTTGTATTTAAAAAATGATAAGCATATATGTTACACCAAACTCTTCATAAAAAATTGTACTATATTGTCATGTATTTTTTGTATGAAATGGTGCGCGTGTGTGGGTGTGATAATCTGCGATCGATATAGCGGCAGTGGTAGTTAACCGATTTACATGAAAATTTGACAAGGAATTATTTAAATAAATAGCTTCGATTTGTGTATACTCTGAAGTTTGTAATTATTTTAGAAATATAATATTTTTAAGTAAAGCATAACTCAAGTGTAACTCTTATCAATGATAGGGTAATAATAATTGTAGATAATTTCCATGCAGGACTATGCAAAATTATACAAAGTTTTTCATGAATTTTGTGTATCTGGTTGTTCCATCAATCATGTGACTTGGGCTTGGCCTATCAAATTACACCAAATTCAGTGAGATTCATACTTTGCAGAGCTAGGTTGAACACAGTCTGTCTGTCGACGTTGCTAGGGGAAGTTGTGCCAGAGTAAGAGAGTTGTTTTCTTACAAATAGAGGAATATTTTATATAAAGTAAACTATAACCCTTGTAATTCTTAACGAAGTTTTGCGGTAAGAACCAAGAGGATAAATAATTAAGTAAAATTTAAAATAAAATTCAGTGCTGTGTCGCGTAAGTTAAGATATCCGCATAGGGAACTTAAAGACACTACAAGATATCGTGGAAGCAGTTAAACATAACTACGAGGCTCTGAAGAAATATCGCCGCTGGAGCTTCTTGCTGTACTAGGACGACTAGACGCCAGGACACCAGGAAGGAGTGAAGCTGTAGAAGAGGACGACGAGACGGGTCCGACGAGACGAGAGGAGGACGTTGCAGCAAACAAGTAAAATCGATTCATATTAATCGAACAATACAAACAATTTAATATAATCAATACATGACAATTTAAAAAACATAATACATCTTTATAAACAATATTTGTATGTAATAAATAATATTTCATCTCCTCCATAATAGACTTATATCGATTTCTACACACTCACAATATCCTTATTAGAATAATAAAGTTTGATCTGTTGCAATATATATTATTATTTAGTGTATTTTCGATGTTGAATGCTTTCAAAATTGTGTCATGTTTTGTATTGATTTGGATTTGTTTAGGTATTACTTTTATTATTTTTGTGTTATTTTATTACATATTTATTATTTTTGTGTTTTATGTTTGTATATTTATAAATTTGTGTAAATGTTCATTATACTGCCTTTGTGTGGTATGTGTTTTATTAGTTTCATGTTGGTTATATCTGGGAATTCATGTCCAGTGTTTATTACATGTGTGGCCAAATTAGATTTATATATTTCTGTTTTTTTTGTATGCCTTTAGATGTTTGAAATAACCTTTTATCAGTTGTTTGTTTGTTTGTCTTATGTAACATTTATTGCAAACTTGGCATTACATTTTGTGTATACAATTATTTGTTGTGTTAACTTTGTTGTGTGGGTTATTTAGTTTATGTAAATTATTTTTATTAGTTTTGTATGCTATTTTAATGTCTGTATTTTAAATGGTTTTGTTATCTTGTCATTTTATTATTTATGTATGTGAATGTTTTTCATTTTTTAATTGTTGTTATTATTTACGTGTTTTTCATTTTGATTAATTCTTAATTGTTTACAGTGTTTTTGTTGCATCCATTTTCATAAACAATTTGGTACATTAAATTTATTTCTTTTCGGTTTCTTGTTTGTTTAGGGGTATTTTGTACATTCTGTTAAATAGTGAATAGACTGCTGCCATTTTATGTTGTGTTAGTGGAAATTGTTTTTCTGCATATTGCACTTTGTAGATGGTTAATGTTTCTTGTGATGGTTATGTCTAAATAGTTGATTTTGTTGTGTTTTTCTTTTTCTTCTGTGAATTATTGTATTTTTGAATGTATGTTATTGATTTGTTTTAATATGTTATCTGCATTTGTATTTTTGTTATTTAATACATATAGCCCATTATCTACATATCTTATCCATATGCCATTTGGATCAATTTAATTTTTAATATTGTTACGGCTTTCTACTCGATCGTCGTAGGTACAGTGGAAAACAACAAAATACAAGACGCCAATTAAGTCACTAATCTCCAGCTTTAATTTTTACAGTTAAACAGTTCGTAATTAACAACACAGTCTACTACAACAAATCTACTTCACACGCAATAAAATGTCACAAATATTAAACACAATTAATTGTATTACAATTACACCGCCCGATTATAAAATGCAACACTTTTAACTAATAACCACTTGAACGCGCACAGTAATGTCGCCCGATAATAACTCTCGAACCGAATTGTAAATATATCGCTGCTATACTGACTACTAAGGCCGCTGCCGCCAAGTATTTATACAACGCTCACAGACAAGGACGTTCCTTTTTGCGTCTTAGCGTCCGTATGAACTACGTAATTAACTGCGGCCTTGACACAGTCCGCACGGCTGGCGGCATCGAGAAGACTGTCGCAAATGCGTCTACAAGCATGTACGCCACACGCGTTACATCGAGATCCTTCTGGCACATTCGACAAACAAGTAGATTGTTCTGTGATATAACAATATTTTGTATTTTGTTGTCTATGTGTTATATGAATATTTCTGCTATTCTGGTAGATAATGGTGATCACATTGTCAGACCTTCTTGTTGTTGCTAAATTTTGCTATTGAATCCAAAGTAATTTTGTTTTAGTATTAGTTGGAGGCTACTTTTTATTTCCGTTATATATTGTGTGTCTTCACTTTGTTTTTTAAGTTTGTTTATTACTATGTTTATTGTTTAATCT
The DNA here is from genome assembly GCA_034769895.1 of Magicicada septendecula. Lineage (NCBI taxonomy): Eukaryota > Metazoa > Arthropoda > Insecta > Hemiptera > Cicadidae > Magicicada > Magicicada septendecula. The sequence continues at coordinate 284,460,815 of CM068374.1, read as the reverse complement.
ACTGGGACGTTAGTGTACATATTTGTGATATTATATGATGTGATACATGTGTTTTCATCTATACTTATTATCTTTAGTTTATCTATTAATACGTATGCATTTTTTATGTTATGATAATTATTAGTTAAATGGTAACTTTTTAGTTTTCGTGCTATTATTTTTGCTATTTTGTATGTAGGTGCTTCTTTGAAGTTGATTAGTGGTCGTATTGGGTTGTTTAATTTGTGTATTTTTATTAGGCTATTCATTTTAGATGGTTCTGGATTATTATTTTTATATATATATATATATATTATAACGGAACCAAATATTAACTATTTGGGGTTATATGTTTACCGCATACTAAAAGCATATTTAAATAAAAGTAACAGTCAAAACTCCATTTGAATGTAGAGCATTGAAAATAATGCTTTGAAAAGCAACGCACACGTGGTCATTATGTAATCAGTTCGCTGTACAAGGAAGCGACCACACCCAAACTGTTAATTATTGATATCTCTGAAACTAATAAATAAAGGCGAAATCCAATATAGCCAAAATGTTTGCCGAGATATTAATAATGACGTGTGCAAATTTGATGCAATATAATTAACAAATGAAAGAGTTAATTAAAATAATTGAATAACTTCTGTAAAAATAGAGTTACAGTAAAGAGATTTTAGTATGTTATAAAGATAATAATTTCTGACAGATTGTATATTTTAGATTTCACACAACTTGATTTGCAACCAAGTTATTGAAAAATTAAATAAGTACAGGATATCCGCAGCGACAAATTGGTTCCGCCGAATAATTATATTAGATAATAATATTCTATTCTCCGTCTGTGGGAACCAGACTTCGTTCTCACGGACCAAGGGAATTCGAAATTTTATGTGGTAGGGAGAGTGCGTCGACCAATGAAATCATTTCACGCTAGCCCCGGCTAGTGCGGTGTTTTATGGTTGAAAACTCACTCTTCTGTCAGTACTCACGAAGCTAAGACGTAGTCCTTCGATCGTCTAGTAACCAAAGTGGTGAAGATCAACAAGAAGACTCTACGTGGTCAACACACACGCAATTACGAACACACTAACTACAGATCATCTGTATAGCTCGTAATTGCTACGTAAAGGCGAGATACTCTTCAGTACATCAACCAAGCTTATTGTGTACTACCAGATAGTCATAAGCACGCAAGAGATCCACCAGACTTCAAGACCAGACTTCAAGAATACAGCAGAGAGGCCGTCTAAATTATTGGTGAACAGCTGACGAGCAGAGCGACCACTCGAACGAAGCACACACACACACGCTGACGTGCAACGTGCGAATCGACGAGGGACAGGAAGCAGTTCCAGCAGACAACAGCAGACGTTAAAATATTCACAAACAGCAAGGAAGCAGAGTGTTGCCGAATTTTGAACTCCACGACCGAATCCAGCAGTTCTAAGCAGATTACTTTCTCTAACCAAGGACTCGAATCGACGAGGGACAAATCGGGACGACATCCTCTTCAGTAACAGGAAAGCAAAATCCACTTATTAATTTTTCAGATCAAATTTTCTATTTTTCAATTAAAACATTGTAATTCAAGTAATTCAGGTGCCAAACAAAAACCAAAGACTCTAGTAATTAAAAAGTAAATTCGTTGTGATAATCTGTATAGCAGTTTAAGGCTTTAGTAAGTTATAGTTAAGAAATAGAAGTAGTATAAAAGCGCTATACAAATCTTAACTGACAATCTAATCTTAGATCATACTGCAGTAGATCAGAAGTAGAATCACTAGAAATGAAATAACGTGAACTAGACTGTCACGTCTAATTTATTTTAATTAATTATTCTAATTAATTTCAGAGCCTTATATTTTGTTTCATGAACATTTAGAATCAATTTAATTAAATAAATTTAATTAAATTCAAATCAATTAAGAAAGTAAAATTTAAATTGCAATTAACTCGCAAAAGAACGAGTTCAGTTTCTTTCAACTATTGATCAATCGAAAAACATCGATTCATTGTTTAGACAGTAAGAAACTCATATATAATAACCATTCTATTCTTGTGTGTTGTTGGTGTAATAAACAACGTTTTATTACCCCATATAACAGTGTTTTATTGTTGTACGATAAAGCCAAACAGTCTCACAAAACTCTCCCCCTTAAAAGTAACTTATTTTGTGTGTTGTTGTAATAAGTTGAGATTACCAGCTTGCGAACTTCAAATCCAAAATCCACACGCCCTAGTCGGAAGAATCTGCAAGATCAGACACCAGGTGGGTACTCACACATTACACGACATAACAATAACGCATAGATAGTGGAAGTGCGTGTAGTTATAAATGTCGGCCAACGTGGGGTCCGGCAAACGTACATCAAATTAAATTCACGTTCAGAACGACATATAACTAAAGTTATAAATGTCGCCCTGTACGTGGGGCCAGAAATTAAATTCAATTTAAATTTAATTTTCACTCTAAAACAAACTTTGCTGTTTTAATTCGTAAAACAGCTGGCGTCCAACTGAATTCCCCAAAGAGTTTTGTGACTGGTGTTTGTACAACAGTAAAGTTATTGTGTGTATTTGAAACTGTTCTGTGTATTTTGAATTGTGTATATTTGACATTGTTGTCTATTTAAAATGGATATGGATAAAATACTTAAACAAATACAACAAATGAACGAAAATATGAACGCGAAATTTGAGAAAATAGACGCGAAATTTGAACTTAGCAACGCAGAAATAAAGTCCCAAATCGAAGCACAAAAAGTTAGTCTAACCGAAGCATTAGAACAAAGTAACGCTGACATAAACGCCGAGATTAAGCAAAGTAATAAAGAATGTAGTAAAGAATTAACTGCGAAAATAGCCGAAAGCGTAACCGAGTTAACGGTGAAAGTCGCGGAAATCGCCGAAAAAGTAAATACGGTCGATACTAAAATCAATGAACGGTTTAAGGTTTTTGAGACCACTATGCAAAAATCGTTTATCGAACAAGTAACACGTATGGAGGGCCGGTTCAAGGATCACATAACCCGCTGCGAGAAACAGACCCTAGAGGTTTCCAAAAAGGTGGAATCCCTAGAGGTAAAGATTCACGCGGACGTGACCGAAACGCAACGACGTGTAGATAAATTAGACGCTTCAATTGTAGAGACGCGATCTAACATTGACTCTAATAAAGAGAGTGTTTTGCAAACGTTAAACGACGAGATTCTGAAAGTACGACAGGAGGTACGAAGGAGGTCTGCTCCAAATATTTTGGTACAAGGTCCTGTCGACGAGAAAAATCGCGTGTATTTTACGGGGGAAAATAACGAAAACCCCATTGAATTTTTATTAGCGTGTGAGAGTGAAATGGCTAGAGTAGGTTCCCGACTAGAAGATCAAGACAAAATACAGTGGGTGGTTAACGCGATGCGTGATTCGGCGCGTAAGTGGTATAACATTGTACGCGATAGAGTGTCCACATACGCGGAGTTCAAACAAAAATTTGAAAGCCGGTACTGGAACTCGCATACCCAACGACTTCTGCGCAATGAACTGGAATATGGCCGGTTTGATAAGAAAATGGGTATTACCGCCGAAAATTATATAATCCAGCAGGTCGAACGCGCGAAGGATTTAACCCCAGCATTTGCGGAGATTGACATAGTCACCAAGCTTGCCTACCATTTTAATCATAATATTAGAGTAGCTGTATTTACGCAGGGTATTCGCACGGTAGACGAACTCCTCATTCTAGTGTCCCAAAGTGAGACGGTTTTTGATTTTGGTGGGTGGCGTTATAATCCCGATTTTCGCCGAAATAATGAAGGGCAGAATACGCGACTACAGTACCATCAGCAAACGGATCAAAAACCGAGTACCAGTTCTACTCCACTCCAAACACCGTCAAAACAGCCAAATAAAACCTTTGAGTACAAGGGAAAACAAAATTTTGGTAGACCAAAGGGGCAGGGTAAGAGCAACGACGGGGCACAAATTGGAGCGATTCAAACGGTCGAATTAGCCAAAGCTGATACAACTGAAAAAGACAGCGACTCCCAGGGCAATAAAAACTCGAACAATAAATCGAAAAATTACCAAGCTACAAAAAACGTGCCAAAATGCGCATCCAGCAAGGACGCGCTATAAATTCGGCAAAATTGTGTAAATATAAGCATGTTAATTATAAGAATTATATATTGTGTGAAATGTGTACTTTTAATTATGTAACTTGTGTGCCCGTTAATAATGTGTTCCCACCGGATATCAGGGATCCGTTGCTAGAATCCGGTCTCACGCAACAAAGGCCCGTGAGCGCGGCGTGTCCGGTGTTACACGCCTTTGTCAATAGCGTTGCCACACGAATTCTGTTGGATACCGGTAGCGTTGTATCCGGCGTCAATGAAAGGTTCCTGCGTACCAATAAAAAATATTTTCGTACGGCCCCATCACTCCCAATCAATCAATTTTATATACGAACCGCTACCGATACAAAAGAAAAAATTGACACTCAATACTATCTAACTATCATGCTAGACGAAGTGCAATTTGAAGTGTGTGTAGTGGGTATAAACAATTTAATATGTGATATGTTATTGGGGGTAGATGTATTAGAACAAATACGTGCGGAAATTAACACCAGTGAACACTTATTAAAATGTACCATTGACAATGTTAGTTACACTTTTAAATTGAACACACAGACACACACACAAAACCATGGTGACCCAATTAAAATCACACGGCCACCAAAACAAGTAATTCATTATAAAGAATGTGAAGAGGGGGAGACCACCTTAGATTCCCGAACTGAACGGAGATTGTCGTCGCTGCAAGAAGAATTCAGCGATATCTTCAGTGAAGAACATTCAATCTCGTCAGTGTATGAACACAGAATCCACGTCACAGAGCCGGAGAAGTTCATAAGGAGAATCTACCAGGTTCCTATAAAATACCAGGCCGAGGTCCAGCAGGAGATACAGCGGATGTTGGAAGAAGATATTATTGAAAGATCTAATAGCAGCTTCCTCAACCCACTGCTGGTCGTCCGCAAGAAGACTGGAGAGATCCGACTCTGCCTGGATATGAGGAACTTAAACAGTCTCGTAGAGACTGAGAGAAAGAGTTTGACTGCGCACCGACAGCGGAGGACTTCTTCATTAAATGTGAAGGAGCCAGGTACCTCACGAAGTTAGATCTAACAGCAAGCTTCTGGCAGGTCCCGCTGTGTGAGCAAGATCGTAAGTATACAGCATTTATATTCAATAACAAATGCTATCAGCACAAGGTGGTACCTTTTGGCCTTAGCACGAGTCTCGCTGCGATTGTAAGATGCCTCGAGAGAGCTCTAGGACCTGAGGTAGACCCATACACTGTAATATTCGTCGACGACATCCTGGTGATATCCCGCACGTTGGAGGAACACTGCGAGCACCTGCGGAGCGTCTTCCAGAAGCTGAGGTTAGCAAACATCAAGCTCAAGCTACACAAGTGCGAGTTTGTAAAATCCCAAATGAAGTTCCTGGGACATATAATCTCAGCTACAGGTATCAGTACGGACCCAGAGAAGCTCAGGAGTATTATGGAATTCCCGGTGCCCAAGAACCTCAAAGCACTGCGAGCATTCCTTGCACTCACGGGATATTACAGGAAATTTACCAGCAAATACGCCGAGTATACAGTCCCGTTGCTACAGCTGGTACGCAAAAATATAAAGTGGAAATGGGGTTCTGAACAGAACGATGCGTTTGAGAGGGTTAAGTGCCTGTTCCAATCTAATTTACAATTGTTCCATCCACAGCAGGGTAGGAAGTACGTGATGTACACTGACGCTAGCGAGTACGCCATCGGCGCCGTGTTGCACCAAGAAGACGAACAAGGTAGTCTTCATGTTGTAGCATACGCCAATAGAACGCTCAAAGGCGCTGAGTTGCACTATTGTACTTCCGAGAAAGAAATACTCGCCATAATAAACGCACTCAGAAAGTTCAGACACTACCTATACGGTACCCATTTCGAGATTCACACTGATAATCAGGCGTTATCGTTTATATTAAAATGTCGATTAGCAAATTCCCGACTAACACGATGGGTGTTAGCTATTCAGGAGTACTCATTCACTATTAAATATTGCAAAGGATCAGAGAATACCACCGCAGACACTCTAAGTAGATATCCGCCCGTAGAAAAGGAGGAGGTATATGAAGCAGCTGACGACGAGTTGAGAGTGTTAAATATGCAATACACGGTCGCGCCTGAAGCTACTAATTTGCTACAGAACTTAGGACGCGAGCAGGACGATAACCTCGCACTCCTTGCTAAAAAGCTAAGGTTAGCAGCTCACCCAAATCCTCACTATCTTATACAAGACAATATATTGTATAAATTGTTACAGGGCGAATGGAAAGTGGTATTGTCTCCAGCGACGCTTGCGTGTATAACACAATCTTTACATATAAAAATGGCGCACGCATCTCCTGTAAAATGTGTCAAAATATTGCAGGAGGATTTTAAAATAACCAACATGTACCGTAGGGTAAAGAAATTGCTAAAAACATGTTATCCATGCCAGACAGCGAAAGTACCAAACTTGCACACTTACGTTCCCATGGCCAATGTGATAACGGAAGGTAAGGGACAGATGATCGCCATCGACTTTCTGGGACCATTACCCAAGGCTACCAGAAATCTAAAACACATGGTAGTTTGCGTCGATGTGTTTACTAAAAAAGTTAGCCTTTATGCGATCCCTAGGCCCACCACAAAGTCCGTTTTAAATATTATACTTAATAAGTATATCCCACAACATGGACCAATAAGGAACGTACTTAGTGATCAGGGAAAGCAGTTCCAAAACAAACACTGGGCAGCCACCCTGGAACGTAACGGTATCAAAGCAGTCCTAACCTCGATACGACGACCACAGGGAAACCTTGCCGAAAGGGTGAATCGGGAAATCGGTAAAATGTTCCGTATCTATTGCTATAAGGAACAAAGTAAATGGCCCGAGTTCTTACCGTTCTTCGAAAAGGCAATAAATGAGAGTTATCACGATACCACGGAATACACACCAGCAGAATTAGACTCTGGAACCACGCCAGAGAGATTTTGGAATAATTATTTAAGTAGGCCAAAGACTTATAATCTACCTCTGCCGGTGCAATGTAAAAATCAACTTGTGAGGGAAAGAATAGTTGAAAAAGGGCGAAAAAGGGCAGACAAATTTAATACGACTCACAAACTAACGAACTTTGTAGTAGGTGAGAAAGTACTGCTCAAGGCGAATCCTGTAGGCCGAAGAGACATAAATGTGGCCGCGAAGTTTTTTCGTTTATATAATGGTCCCTATCTGTTGGTTCAACAACTCGCGCCTCACACGTTTATCGTTACGACGCTCGACCGAACGAAAACGATCGGTAAATACCATGCGAGCTCTTTGAGAAAATACTTTGAGTAGCATGGCGTTCCAAAGCGCGTCGCGACGAAATAATAAGACTTTAAAAAAAAAAATAAATAGTATTTAGAGTTAATAATAATTGTATTATAATAATTAAATTTAAAATAAATAATTTGTATTTATAATATTATTAATAATAATTATAGATAGCTTGTGTATTAATAATAATATTTTTCTATCGCGAGAACCAGCGTGCGTGGAGAACTGAACGAGCTCACGGCAGGAAATAGTTACGTCACGCGATAACAACTACCTGACCGACATTTGAAACTAGGTCAAGCAATTAGACGCGCGCCCGGCGATAACGGTTGTAAATACTGTCAGCAAATTCCTTTGCACACGTGCTACTGTTTATAAACAAAGGTACTAGTCGTTTTAAAAACATTAATACACAGTAAGTTGCAAATATAATATTTTAATACATGTATTTAGAGTTAAATTGTATATAATGCAATAACATTAACACTTGTGTACGTGTCTTCAGAATAAGTAATACAATGTATAGGTAATAAGAATAATGATTACAGAATATGTGTGTAATGATTAAGAAAAAATAAATAAAATAACTGTAATTATTACATTCATTTTTTTTTTAAAGCGGGTGTGGGAATATATAACGGAACCAAATATTAACTATTTGGGGTTATATGTTTACCGCATACTGAAAGCATATTTAAATAAAAGTAACAGTCAAAACTCCATTTGAATGTAGAGCATTGAAAATAATGCTTTGAAAAGCAACGCACACGTGGTCATTATGTAATCAGTTCACTGTACAAGGAAGCGACCACACCCAAACTGTTAATTATTGATATCTCTGAAACTAATAAATAAAGGCGAAATCCAATATAGCCAAAATGTTTGCCGAGATATTAATAATGACGTGTGCAAATTTGATGCAATATAATTAACAAATGAAAGAGTTAATTAAAATAATTGAATAACTTCTGTAAAAATAGAGTTACAGTAAAGAGATTTTAGTATGTTATAAAGATAATAATTTCTGACAGATTGTATATTTTAGATTTCACACAACTTGATTTGCAACCACGTTATTGCATAATTAAATAAGTACAGGATATCCGCAGCGACAAATTGGTTCCGCCGAATAATTATATTAGATAATAATATTCTATTCTCCGTCTGTGGGAACCAGACTTCGTTCTCACGGACCAAGGGAATTCGAAATTTTATGTGGTAGGGAGAGTGCGTCGACCAATGAAATCATTTCACGCGAGCCTCGGCTAGTGCGGTGTTTTATGGTTGAAAACTCACTCTTCTGTCAGTACTCACGAAGTTAAGACGTAGTCCTTCGATCGTCTAGTAACCAAAGTGGTGAAGATCAACAAGAAGACTCTACGTGGTCAATACACACGCAATTACGAACACACTAACTACAGATCATCTGTATAGCTCGTAATTGCTACGTAAAGGCGAGATACTCTTCAGTACATCAACCAAGCTTATTGTGTACTACCAGATAGTCATAAGCACGCAAGAGATCCACCAGACTTCAAGACCAGACTTCAAGAATACAGCAGAGAGGCCGTCTAAATTATTGGTGAACAGCTGACGAGCAGAGCGACCACTCGAACGAAGCACACACACACACGCTGACGTGCAACGTGCGAATCGACGAGGGACAGGAAGCAGTTCCAGCAGACAACAGCAGACGTTAAAATATTCACAAACAGCAAGGAAGCAGAGTGTTGCCGAATTTTGAACTCCACGACCGAATCCAGCAGTTCTAAGCAGATTACTTTCTCTAACCAAGGACTCGAATCGACGAGGGACAAATCGGGACGACATCCTCTTCAGTAACAGGAAAGCAAAATCCACTTATTAATTTTTCAGATCAAATTTTCTATTTTTCAATTAAAACATTGTAATTCAAGTAATTCAGGTGCCAAACAAAAACCAAAGACTCTAGTAATTAAAAAGTAAATTCGTTGTGATAATCTGTATAGCAGTTTAAGGCTTTAGTAAGTTATAGTTAAGAAATAGAAGTAGTATAAAAGCGCTATACAAATCTTAACTGACAATCTAATCTTAGATCATACTGCAGTAGATCAGAAGTAGAATCACTAGAAATGAAATAACGTGAACTAGACTGTCACGTCTAATTTATTTTAATTAATTATTCTAATTAATTTCAGAGCCTTATATTTTGTTTCATGAACATTTAGAATCAATTTAATTAAATAAATTTAATTAAATTCAAATCAATTAAGAAAGTAAAATTTAAATTGCAATTAACTCGCAAAAGAACGAGTTCAGTTTCTTTCAACTATTGATCAATCGAAAAACATCGATTCATTGTTTAGACAGTAAGAAATTCATATATAATAACCATTCTATTCTTGTGTGTTGTTGGTGTAATAAACAACGTTTTATTACCCCATATAACAGTGTTTTATTGTTGTACGATAAAGCCTAACAGTCTCACAAAACTCTCCCCCTTAAAAGTAACTTATTTTGTGTGTTGTTGTAATAAGTTGAGATTACCAGCTTGCGAACTTCAAATCCAAAATCCACACGCCCTAGTCGGAAGAATCTGCAAGATCAGACAGCAGGTGGGTACTCACACATTACACGACATAACAATAACGCATAGATAGTGGAAGTGCGTGTAGTTATAATATATATATATATATATATATGTATATCTACATTTGTATTGTTGAAAATGCTTTTACCTTGTTTTTACTAGTTTCGTTGACTGCTTAAGATAATTTTCTGTTGGGTCTTTATTTAGAACATTAAATTAATGTAAATTAGTTTTAAGTACATTGAAGACCTTAACCTTCTCTTCACACATTGCTAATTTTAGTATTTAATAAAAGCGAAAATCTTTTGGAATTATAGGTTTCTATTCTATTCAATATTTATTCCACTGTTAGTCATGCATAATCAGCATTTGTATATCCGTCGTTTTTATTATTTTCAGCAAAAAATGTAACCAATATTTTCATATCATATAAAAAGTGAGTATTAGTATATTCTTAAACAGGTAACAACTATGTTTTGAATGAGTTCTGACTAATAACGTTATTACGATATAATATGAAAATGAAAACTTAAACGCTTTCGTAACATTGTTTACTGTGTTTTGTGTCTTATATGTAAGTCTCTTGTTATCAGAAAAAACTAAGATAATAATAAAAGGTTATAAATAATTTAAAGATTCTTAAAATATTATTTTGAAAGTAGAATAATACCCTTTTTAAAATTTTTAGTTTTTTAACAATAATGCAAGATGTATAATTAACTATGTCATCAATTTCCTCTCTCTCTCTCTCTCTCTCTCTCTCTCTCTCTCTCCCCCCTCTCTCCCTTTAAACACACATACATACACCTACACACATAGACACACACACATATTTCAACAGTACAGATTTATTTTTGTATATTTGAGCAACATTTCTGTAAGTACAACTTCCTAACGTCAGTTGATGTTGATGTGTCAGTACACTAATGTATTGAAAACTATTTAAAAATATCCAGCATGTAAATAGAGCAATAGCATTAAGACAACTTGAATCGTTTGAATATGGTAATATGAGTTATACGAGTTTGCCTCGTGAGTTGGTTATATGAAATTTGGATCATGTAATACACAGTACGTAGTAAGAGTTCCTATGGACGTTCTGGTTATAATAAATTTATGTATGGGATAAATAAAATTTACAAAAAACATTCAATTAAAGGAAAAAGACAACCAAGAAATTGAGAACACATAAAATTCTCGTTACTTGTAATGAGAAAGAATAGACATCTGGATAGTAAGATAGACACGGCAAAGTAAAACTGCCGATTAATTATTTCTGCATAGCTACTGAGTTTCTGCTTTTAATGTGTAACGTTGTCGTAAGCTTGAGGTTTAATGCGAGGCAGACACTGAACATTACTTTTGTTTATTATGTATTATTCTGTGCTTTCTAAAGCATCTGTTTCGATTTACTACAAACTCTAAGACTTGTATCACTTTCCTTATTATAAAAATGTGCACCCGCTAATGTTAGTTTTCTTTTGCTACAAATTCTACCTTCGTCTGTTTTTGGGGGAATCTGAGATATTCTTTTTTCCTTTCATTTCGTTTTTGTTTTATTTTATTGAAACTACACTTTTTACCAGTACCTGTTTCGTGTTTTATGTCGATACCTTATATTATTTTACTCATTTTTAAATATAGTAAAATAATTTTCATTTTGTTGCTTACTCAATTAAAATTTTTTCATTCGTATTTTAATACTAAACTATAGAATCCAGAAATAGTTTCCAAAGCATTTATATATCGCTAAACATTTTGTTTAGGACACACAAAAACTGTAGCCTTGTAATTAATTAATTACTAAAATTGACTCCAAAATATTTTCCTATTATTAATTATTATATTTTAATTGGATACATGTAACATGTATTGAATATGTGATGCTTACCAAAAATTCGCTAGGTAACACAACTATCTAGTAAAGACCAGCTGTAAATTACGGGACATCGAACGTTTTATTCTTTATCATTACATCACGGCACACAAGAGAATGCGGCTCCGTATAGATACTACCTATAACGGTGTAAATGGAAATCGATCATGATGCAGGTGTGTGTTTTGCATATCCAAGTAGTGTTCTCTCTGATATAATTCGATTGTCTGCTTTTATCCTGCCTGAGATAAAATGTTCCATTAAAGGAGCGTAGCAGCGTACTGTGTGATGTTTTTAAATGTTTATCTGTGCTACGGGGTATTGTGATTGAATTGGCGACTCCTACTAATGTTTGTGTACAGTGTGTAGCGTGTAATACACAGTTAACTAACAGGAACTATTGTAGTTTGTAGTTTTGTTTCGTAGAAATGTCAGCAAAATTCTGTGTATCTATTTCTTTTGCGTTCTACAAAATTATGATTACGATGGGTGTGACCATCGCAACAATATTATAGCAAATGGTCCAAGAGAACTTTCTTATCATTACTCTGCTTATTTTTTTCTAGTAACTGAAATTAACATGGAAAATTTTTACTTACAGTTCAAAACATTTTTCTGTTATTTTCAAATTTTTAACAAAACAGTTATGATTCAAAAATGTTAGTAAAAAATTAATCTGCCTAGTTTTTTTAGGTTTTTCTTTATACATATATGATATTTAGTTTTAGTCCTTTTCGATTGAATTGTTAACATAAAAATTGTCCTAAATAAACTGTAGCAGATGTGTGAATGCAGTAAAATATTATCAGAACGATTGATGTAAGGAAGATTAAGCCTAGAAGAATAGCCCAAATAAACAACTCCAAAGGTCTGACCTTACATGGAATTTATTATGAATTGATATATAAGCGTGAGTATTAAATTGTTTAATAAATAATACCTGAATTATTAAAATAAACCTGAATGACCTATTTACAGAGGAATATTACATCAGTTTAAGTATAAAAAACAACTATCGTACGTTTATTAAGAAAGTACAGACATTTCAGGATTCAGGTATTTTGTAGTGGCAGTTGACTCTTGGTTTTCTACGTTGACGTGGAAATAAAGAGACAAATCTTTACATTTCAAACCGTTTTAAGGTACTTTAGTTACATCATAAAATTTAAGTAATTATAAACAAATGAAAATATTTTTGCTATATACAATAAATATAGCTATGGCTGTTGAAAACTATATTCATTTTATTTTGTAGGTTGTTTTATTGAACTAATATTAGATATAAGAGAACTACAGACATGCAAAGACTTCGCAGGGTACTGGAAACAAAAACGGTATATTTCCAATTATACATGTTAAGTCGAGAAAGGCGATAACATGTCAACTACTATCAGGTAAGTTAAGGATTAACTTACTAACTATCTAGTTTGTAAGTACTAAAAAAACGTTTGAATATTTTTCTCATAGAATTCAAACGATTTCCTACATCAAGTAACTAGTAATAAATACGTAAGTTGTGTTACCACTGTACTAATAGCGATTGAGTATTTATGTAAAACGTTCACGTCCTGTGGTATCCATGTGTAAGTGATATTTCTAGACATGTGCTAGGAGAGAACGTTGGTTGAGTAAGAGTCTGACGTGTTTAGCTTCGTAAATTTTATTCACGACCTCACACTTCTTTTTACAGACTGTGTACAAACATTTATATGTTTTGCCAAAGTTGCTTAAACGCAAACCATACTACTCCACAATTTCAAAACATATGTCACGATTTTGTGATAATTTGTAACAATATATTGATATTACTAATTACTGAAATTATACAAAACACTGTGTTATTCGTAATCGAGAGATTATAAATTTAATGGTACATTGATTCTGTATATGAATGGCACGATATAAGCAAGTATGTTTTTGTCTTTGAAAACCCAATGTTTATAAGTCTTAAAGTATTTGATGCTTTTGGAAATAATTTACAGGTTAATTTTAAATGTTAATTACCCTAAGTTAATTTAACCTACGCCAAGTCAATTGATTTATATAGGCTAGTTGAAATGTGAAGTATTACATACAGCATATTATTATTAAGCAGTTTGTTTTTTTACTTACAGAAACTCTTAGCATAACATACGAATCAGAACAGTTACCGGTAATTCAAAAATTCTTTTCATTAAATGTAGTAATTTAATTTCCAAAATATTTTAAATCCTAATAATATTTATACATTTCTGTTTGTTTCTCTTTTACATAATTAGTTAAACATTTTATTTAAACTAGACTCTGCGATTTCCAATAAATCGTGTATCATACGTGTGTATTGAAAGTGTGTTTGTACGTTATCAGTAACATTAAGAAGTTTACTTATTACAGACATTTCGGTTTCAAAAAATTGAATTCAACTCATATAAATTTCTATACACGTAAAATATTACACATTTTTATACAAACTTTAATAAGGATAAATGAAGGAAACTAAAATAAAAGAGTGTAAAACATATTCCACAAAGAAAATTGTAAAATTTTGATACATCTGTGAGACGAGAATCCAATAAGTTGATTTACTATTTTCTGCATACAGTATATTCCCGTCACGTTCTCTGTAGACAACAGTGATAAGCCAGAGGGTTGTTCATTGACACAAATACACTGACCAACAAAGACGTACGAGCAATAATAAATAGTCCGGCGCACCCTACTTCATTGTTTGACTGTTTGACACGTAACTTTCCCATTCATTTATCTCTCAGTTTCATTGTCTGTTAACGTGTGCGTATGCGTGCGTGGTCACCGGAGGGAAGCAGACCTTGCACGTGTGCCAAAAGTTGTTGATAATTGTTAAAGATTTTTATTAAAAAATGTTTTATCCTCTTTGAAAATTTTATTTTAAATATTTGTAGGATGTGGAGAGAGAGAGAGAGAGAGAGAGAAAGAGAGAGAGAGAGAGAGACAGTTTTAGATACCGATAATTACAGAGAAAGGTTAACAGGGAATCAGATACGAAGAGTGTTGACAGTAACAAATTACAAAATAAGTACAGAAGAGTATTTTCTTAAGATATTTGCTAGTGACTTAAAATATGTATTATAATTGGTCAAGATTCCTTCGATCAAAACATTCCGCAGATTAGTAGAAACGATTTAGCTAGAAAAAACATTTGGATTCACTTTTGTAAATGTTGCGAGATAGTCTGAATATGGATTGCCACAGACGTAGTCTAAGCATTTGACTGGAGACACAACTCATGAAGTACTGCTGCCTAAATTCTTGAAACAAAATGAAGTAAATATAATCTTTGATCTTAAAAAATTAAGACAAAATTTTAAACAGGACGTAAGTTTTAAACACACAAATAGGAAATAAAACATATTAATTAAAGCAATTAGCATATGTTGTTACCTTATACAGTTTTATGAAGTATTTCACATCATTCCTTTAATAATATGTTTAAATAAGTTTTCTGATGTTCTTTCATATTGAGAACCGTTTATCATAAATGATCTTACAAGTTGTTTTAAATTTTCTGTATCTAAGTTATGTGTAAATAACACTTGTATACTTATTTTTTAAAGTTATTTCAAGAGGAGCAATTTTATTTTAGTATAAATTGTCGTAGAATATAACGTTTCATTAAACTCATTTTAAATATTACACGTGAATCCCCAGAGAATAAGATGAGTTACTACAATATATTACAAAACAGAATTGAAAACTCATAAGGCAGAAAGCATTTGTTTCCTGTGTACGCATGTGTAGACATGTTTAAAATATCTCACTAATGTATTACTAAGCCAAGTCTCTATATTTACGGAAATGCAAAAGATTAAACTAATTAATTATATGAATTGCATGTGCTTATAACTCTTGAAAAATTATGAAGTTGTGAGTAAATAAATACATTGAATATTGACTAAAAACTTAATGGTGACTTAACACGGTTTTAAGAATTTGAGAATCTCGAGTTAATGTTGAAATTTTTATTACTACGGTTTTAAAATGCAACATTTCAATATGTATGTAAAATAACAGAATGAGGTAAAGCTTTGAAAATTATTAGTTTCCTATTACATAAAATATGGAATATGATACGGCAAAAAATGTGAGTATTCTAAAAAAAAATTATACTGATATTTAGAGAACGAACACCAAATACCTAAAAATCTGTGAAATGTATGAAAATAAATTAGTAAAAATAGAGTTTGTAACCTGTATATGTCATATTTTAATAGCACTATTTTTTATTTAATTACCTAGATATTATGTACATACGTATATTCTAACAGTAGGAGTTACTATTAGGTATTATGAAATAAATATATTAATTACGATAGAAAAAAACAGAAAATGTAACTGTATTCTGCCTGAAAAGTTTCTGTTTAACACAGTAAATTAATTTAAACTGTACACATTGTTATCTAACTCATTATTACTGAATATATCTCTTGGCGTATTTAATAGTGAAATCTTTGTTATTTAAAATGGTCCTATAAGGAAATTCTTTGCTTTCCAAATTCATTAACTCTGAACACTTTATTAAGTAAGTGCAAGGTTTACTTAATAAAAGAATAACCAAGGCCAACATGCGGCAGACCCACCGAATACCTTGTATTGTTTTACCGCTAGATTATGACATAATGCATAGAACAGGCAGAGGACAGTTGTCAATTCATCAGAACGCCGTACTTACGCAATAAGGAAGGGAAATGAATCCACGTCTGAAGAAAGGAAACATCTTGTACGCAGGTGAAAAGTGGATATGGGTTATATTTACATTGTTCGTTATCCCTCCAGATCTTAAACATACAGGAAGAGATAACGTGAATAGGTTTACAGTATGTGAATTCAATTTTGATTACCGAATTGTTGTTACTTTGGCCACTGCCACGTTTGCTGTTTGCATTATGCGTATTCAAGGGAAAATAGGAGAATGGTCACGCGGTCATCAGAGTTCTTAATTCATATTACAAAAACGTTTGTGCTCAATAGTAGAGTAACAGCTTGCAGGCATATTGTATGTTTGAAGACACGATATCTAAGCTCTATAGCAGATTAGAGATTGATTAAAACGTTTTGTGACCATATCAATTTTACATTTGACTTACCTATGTAATTCTAGATGAATACCTAATATTTTAATTTGATGATTGACCATAATAACTTTTAGTTTACCCAAATACTTACAAAGTTGTTAACGTCTACAGTAAATTAATATATTCATTTACCGGTAGTCCATAGCTAGAAATAGTTATAACTACTGCAGTGGGACATACTATGAATTAAAAAAAAAAAAAAATGTTATAGTACGTTTTATGGGTATTAATCAAAATTGTTACCCAATACATTACTAACAAGTTATAAATTAAAGAATACAAATACTTTAACTCATATTACTGTAAATAAGAGTACTTTGTAACAGTAGATAAGTTGCTATATGTTAGCTTAATAAAAATGTCTCTTATATTTCATTTTTTGAAATTTATTTTGAAATTTTTTTACATTTATTTTATAAAAGGTGTACTAAACATCATTTCTAAATAACCCTGTAAAACATTATAATATCATCAACTAAGAGATCTTAAAATTTTTACAATAAGTATATTTCAGTGATACAAATAAATTACTGACGTAAAATAGACTAAAAGTAGACAGACACTTTGTAATTAATAGATTATGATTAACATTACTCACAGTCAATGTTTATTAACGTCTGATCGACGCTTGGTCGTGGCTTGCTGATACAAATATCTCTGACCCGGCAATATGGTGTCAATATGCAATATGGCAATGTGGTCTCTGACCTGGTACACATGGTGTTTTTGTATTCCATCGTTTTTTATGATAGACATAAACCTGAAAACAGCTTTCATTAATGTTTCACAATTTGTCAGTAGGCCTACCATTTGACACTACGAAATTAAGTACGAGATCCAAATATTTTGTAATACGTGTAGTGAAAATAATAAATTAATACTGATAATAGGCAATTCATGTCGGCGTTTAATACTATTCGAAATTTCTTTAAACTTGAATCTAATATACATCGATACTAATACTTATAGGTAAAAAAAACAAAAAAAATGCTTACAATATAGCAATGCAATATATGATTATTTATAAACATTAATTACCAAAAATTACCAATCAATAATGTAGGCTTTCACGACCTACAAAGAAGGCTGTCGTGGACACGGGCGAAAAGTCTGTCTTTGTTACTTTTGTGAATTCATTGAATGGTTGATGTATAGTTCATGTTGACGGACTTGCTGTCAGGGACCATCTTTAACATAACAGCTGTAATTGTAATAATGTTTGACAACGGCCTAACAGCACGGCAGTTGTTTACACAAACTTTTACAATGTTTGAGGCATTCTTTTGTTGTCTGCCAAAATTATCTGCACTCACCCCACCCTTTCGATATTACAACTATGGAAAATTTCGTTACGTTCCTTTTGAAGAAGTACAGGTAATTTTAAACTACAAAGTTACATATGACAGTACCTAATTTTTTCATTCGTAAAGTTGAGAAAGTTTAAAGATTTGTTGTTAAATATTTTGTTATGAAAACAAGTTTAATTACATACGAAGAAAATTTTAATATTTAGTGTAATAGTTAACCACAAATATATTTAAAATAAGTGATAGGCAACCTCTTACATTATCGGTGTTAGAAACGCAGATACTTTTTTTAGCTTTTCTTAGTGTCCAACACCTAGTTCACATAACAATGGAGAAAGTGGTAGGATAACTATCAAACTTTCACACGATAACGTCGAAGTATCTAACACTACTATCGCAGTCGTTTTATACAGCAATTTAATGAGAATATAATGCGATTAAGAATGAACTTGAAAAATACAAAATGGGTTTAAGAAAATAGTAATAAATTATAATTACGGTTTCAGTATTCTCTCTAAACATATCCTGGCAGTTGCAGTGTGTTAAGTGATGACAAGAAGTTAACCAAAATACTGTTACGACGTCTAGTGATCATCGTATGTTACAGTGGAAAACAAAATACAAGCTTCCAATTAAGTCACTAATCACCAGCTTTATTTATCACAATTAAACAGTTCGTAATAAAGAAGACCCTCTCTTACAACAAATCAAACAAAAATTGTTCGCACGCAATAATAATGTCAACGAGTTTCGCGCAATAATTTTGAAACACGTAACACTTCGCCACAATATTGGAACCGGACTGGAATAAATCGCTACTTAAACTGAACTAAGCGTCGCTATGTACATGTATTTATACTCCGCTGAAATTCCAGAATATTCCATAATTCGTATTTTCTAGAAAACACTAGAACGTAATTGATTACAGTCTTGATCAAAGCGCGCGCAGACCGGTATGATCTGGAAGAGTCTCGTTGCGGACGTGTAAAAAGTGTCTTGCGGACGTAATTATCCTTCATCTCAAAGTAGCAGCAATACGCGCGCGCGCGCACACACACACACACACACACACACACATTACAGCCGAGAAAAACGTAGAATGTTTTGGCTTGTACACTTTTTCCACATTACGTAACAATGAAAATTACCTGTAATGTTACCCAGTTACAACGTTTCGTATTTTATGCAGTGCAATGGGTATTATAAAAAGATATTCACAACATATATATTTTTCTATCACGTATGTTGAACTGAATCAAGATATTGTGGGCATAATGTGGTCACACATAACGAAAAGTACCTTTCTTTGTTTAATTGTAAATAAATGTAACCATCTGAATTTATTTTAAACTAAACAGTTCCCGTAAAATTAGATGGTACACGTGGATATCTTTGAGCATGTGCGTCTGTACTTAGTAAATCACATACGACCAAAATGATTTTAAGCAATTCTAATTATTTAAACTGTCAAATAATTTGTTTCTCTTGTTACTATAATTAAAGACCATTTGTTAGATATGTCAGATAACATACTGAAACAGCAATTAAAAAATTGTTGGAATTAAACACAGATGCTAAATTTTTCAGGCATAATTTTAATGCAATAGTAGATCAGATTTTCGGCTCAATAACCTTTACTTATTTTAAAAGCAATAAAAGTATTTTCTTTTTAATTATTTCTAAATATTTACAAAATTAGTATGTGTTATTAACTGTTACGTTTTGCATTCTAAATAACTGTAGTGATAAAAAATATTAATGTTGCAACATTATGGATTACTTGAAGTTAGAGCTTACAATATTTGTTTGCAAAGACTCAGTGCAGTGACTTAAAAGACTACAAAGATTACATCTTGTACTACCATACATCAAAAATTGCAAACATAGAAGTTAACTCCACGATTAGTAGATCTAAAACCAAACTTCTAAAAACCTATAACATAATTCGCACATTTTAAAGAAACAAATTAATTGCAACACCGAACAAATTGTGTTACATAAATTGCATCTTGCCACTATGAGGTTTTACGATATTAGATTTTAAACATTTAAATAATTTTAATAATAAAAATACTTTTATAGAATTTGTTTTATAGTCTGATAACTAAATTTAAACTACAGTATATCCGTGGTGCCCTGTGAGCTGAAGCCCACGAGTTTCGCAATCCCACATCGTCTCCACTCACAGATTCTGGTTATTTGAGTTTATCCCTGTTTTACTTTTATCTGCTCTCTGAAACAGGGAATTCTATGAATTTAACTTGTTGAATGCCCTCTAATTAACCGTACATTCCTAGTATTTCAATTTATATATCTCTATAAAAAGCATCATTTCATATTTAACTACCAGGTTAAATGAAACAGATTTCCTTTTTTTCAATGCAGATATATTACGTTTATAATATCTAGTATATTTATTTTTATTTTGTTCAACTTTTAACAAAAGACTAGTTCAACATTAATTAAAAACCATAAAAAATATGACTGCTTAATTCTTTTAATTCTAGTTTAATTCGTTCATGACTTTTTTAATATTGAAAAAAATTAAAATTATTGAAAGGTATTTCATAAATTAATAATCTTACTAACACCGTAGTAAAATACAATATTAGAATACCCTACCACCGTAAAAAGGTGTCAAGGTAGAGAATACTCGATCACTTGCTAGGGATGATTTTATATCAAAACTTCAGTCGTTTAGAAGAAAATTATGATGGAACATTCGAATAATTTACATTCGTATATGAAACTATCTAAAAATAAGTTACTTTAAAATCTGAGGAACATGTGTTTGACAAAGATGTTTCTTTATCACTACTGTCCAAGTCACTCATATATCATCTCTAAGATTCCTATTTCCCTACAATACATGACAATAGAAAACAGCCCTATATAGTGGTACAAATTTATTCATTAATTTTACACATAACTTAACTTATGACTCCCTAAAAAATGAGACATTTTTTCACACGTTTACGACATTTGGACTCTTCTAGTCGACATCTTCTTCGGCATTGCATTTAATTTGTTCGTTAAAAATGTTCAAATTATGTTATACGTTTTCAATAGTTTGATTTTAACTGGCATAACTAGTAATTTGGTTAAAAAAGTTTAGTGGTATAATAAGGTATTTATTATATATTGATAAGAATTCAAACTACTTCCTGAAGTTAACATTTATATATTCTTATGGCAACCGTAGTAACCATGAGTAGGAAACCTGAAGCAACAGAAATTAACAGATTTTGCCAATTGACACAACGCACAATTTGTAGCTCCCGCTGGGTCTTTAGACTACCTGACTATTTTCCCGGAAACTGGAAACTATTAGCACTTTCTCGTCTATATTGCACCCCATCAGGTGATCTCGCCACTATTTATAACAATTGCGACGCGGTAATTCAAACCTGTTGAATTCGCACACCCCAAACGATAAGACATGCTATTAGTAAGATGCAGTAGTAAAAGCGTTGAGTGTTTTAGTCCCTACTTGTTAATTTATGTGCGACATGGTGACTCGTACTATTGTAGTAATTGTAGAATTAAATCTGAATTTCCCTAATACAATACATTCTTCCTTAATAACAATAAATGAAGCCAATGGTTAACTATTTGCCTGGCGTTTAATAACTTATTTTGCTCTTTAATATCACCTAATACTTTTAATAAATCTAAGTGTTGACTGACATTTTTGTATATGAGCGTTCTTCGAAACAACATGCATTTGAGTATAGAGAAGAAATGAAATAAACTTTATCTATAAATATGTCTTTATCTCTGATATGACTATTAAAACTTTAAAACACTTTTGCCCTGTCGGTTTTCGATGAAATTGTTCTATACAAGTATGTACGTGTATACTTTTAAGAATAACGGAAAAGTAAATATATAACAAATTATCTCTCACACAAATATACACTAACATGTACACAAACAACATAACCACAACTCCAGATAACCACATTACCAAGTTATTAAATGAATTTCAGACACGAAAAAACAACTAATTTTGTAAAAACACATAATAAAGTCTGTTTAATTGCTGTTGTAATAATTTTAAAATAAAATAAATATAATTTTTATTTTTTCAAAAAAAAAATTTCTGAAAAAATATTTTTTATGAAAATTTTAATCCTAATATTTAGGAACTAATCGTGTTTATTGTTTGTAATTAGAAATGAAGTGGTATTACGTTTATTCTTGTAATAGTGTCACTTTCAGTAAAATTGTTAAAGGACAATCTGGTTAACTCCAAATCTAGTCGAAAGACGGCCCTCTTCTTCTTCTTCTTCTTCTTCTTTTTCTTGAAGCGTTCGTTGTTTCGTATATACCGCCTTTCGGTTAGTTGGTATTCTTGAATAATTTATTTGTTAAGCTTTTTTAAAGAAAAATCAAATCCAAATTACAAAACAGCACGTTTATTACTAAAATAGTTGATTTGTTCGATAAGAATCGGTGTTACAAAGTAGTATCGACTCACTCAGGGCCGGTCGATATAAAAAGTTTACATTAGTATTACAAAAATATGGTTCTTTAAACGGTTATTTAAGATATAGCCAGAGAAGTGTATGGGCAGGAAAGTATAACACACAATTATAAAATGCCTTAATATTAAACAATACAATGTTATAATTAAAATTAATAAAAGTTTACATATGATATTTATTCAAACCAACAGCAGCAGAAAGTCGTTCTCTACAGCTGATGTAAGGTGAAGACGATTCCCAAAATGGCCGACTGGCGCATGCGTAGTGAAAATGGTCTCAGCAATTGTATATGATTGTTCTGGATGTATTTGAGTGTCACTGGTGTATGGTGGAATAGTTCACTTGGTGTAAAATGTTGTTATTGGATATATCTCACTTGGCCTATGTGTGTCGGTTTTAACCTTAATTGTTCGTCAGTAAATTGTGTGATATTGGTGTTATTTCGATTAATTAGTCTTATGTGGTTCAGTTTATTGGTGTTACACTGTTCATATTTTAACTTCACCGGTTCACAATAAAAAAAATAACTCAAAATAAGTTTTTATAAAAATTTTCACCGAACTCGGTTTATAATGTTAGTCGCCATTATAGGTTACTTCGAGCAAATAATCACGTTAAGTACACTCGTCAATGTATAATAATGAACTGTTCTCATTTTCTTCGTCTCCTGAAAATCTTAGCCAATTTAATATATCTTATACATTGTTTCAAATTATCTTAGCTTCCGATACATTTTATTTTGATACATTATACTCAGAAAATAATTTCGTTATTAGTTAACTGTACGAAATACTAAATACATATTCGGTTTCTTTATTCTATTCTGCTTATTTTGATAATAATTAATATAGTGTTACAAAGTTGTCATTAAAAAATTATATTTCTTACATTTCTGGAAGGTAGGCCTAATTTTATATTTCCTGTTTCTAAGCAAATAATAGCCATTTTCCCTAATATAATTATTATTCTATTAAATCTGAAATTGATATAATTGTCTATTCTTACTTAATTTCTTGCAATTTAGTTTATTAATGATTGTTTTTAAATACAATTCAATTGTCTATGACTCCTCCTCTGATAATGTCAGTTAGTACATTCCATTTTTATTTATAATTTTATTAGATAAATAAGTAATTTTGCTTATCTGCTGACCATATCTTTATAAAGTATTATTTACATGGTATTACTGTATGTTGGGTTTATCTTGCATAAAGATTGTCAGTTTAACTGGCTTATAGGACTAGATTTGTTAATTATTTCTGCAGTTTAAATTCATTATATGGCCTAGATGTGATGTGTTGTTATTTGCAAAATTTTTACTAATGTAGTTAGTTTGTACCCTTCTCTGACTTTCTATCCTTATATACCTTATTAACAATTAGTTCTTTGACTAGTATAACAGTGATTATTGATTGTAAAATTAAAATATAACACATATCTCTATCATAACTGGTACCTTGAATAATACCTTTTATGTGTACTGATTATACCTAGTAACATAATTAAAAAACATTTTATAACATGGGGAATGATATCTACCTTTACATATGGCATTCCTAATTTAAATTAACAACAAAATAACATCTTATAACAATAATATCGCTTACTAATAAATCTTATTTGTCTAGTTAATATATGGAACAGGAACATAACATATTGGTTCCATATAATGGTTAACACTTTCTTAAAACTATTTATTGACAGTCTGCTCTGTATTTCCCAATTTTAAGGATTTATTCCCCATCTCTAAGTATAACACTTGCTATCTGTTTATTATTTCATTCTATGGAATGTTCTTATAAATTCAGTAGCATTTCATTAGCAATATTATTACTTCATATCAAATATGATACTGTTCCAAAAACACTTAAAGTTTATTCATTTTTACGGCAACTCATGTACCTTTTCAAAGTTTATTGGCTATAATTCAATAACTTACACTTGTCCATGGTTATTTATTAATATTATTACTAATCCTTTTCTAGCTTTACAACATGAAATATTTAACCATGGGGGGACTGTGAAGATTTGTTCATATAAACTACACAATAACTTTTTTGGGTGCAGTGTTACTTAATACTATTAACACTTTTGGTTTTTGTCAGTTTTACATTGTGATATGGTTTTTTGGGGTGTCATACTTTCTCTTTGGACATTCATTTATTTTTGGGGTTTTTGGGTTCTCTCCCTATGGGGTTTCTATTTGGTATTGGTCGTCTCACTTCCTTTTTTCTAGTGGATCTTCTTCTTCAGTATTTTTGTCCATTATATATTTCTTCTTTCTTCTTTCTTCAGTATTTTTGTTCATTCTATATTTCTTCTTTCTTCTTTCTTCTTTCTTCAGTATTTTTGTTCATGCTATAGTTCTTCTTTCTTCTTTCTTCTTTCTTCAGTACCATTTCGCTGTGTATGCTTTTGTTTCTTCTGGTCTGGTTTCTTTGTCGGGGTATCTTAATTGCCTGCTTCTGTCTTACCTGGGTAATTTTGTTATTCATATTTTAGTTTTCTAGGTTTTTAAATTTGTAGTATATATATTATTTGCAGATTTTTTCCTTATGTTTACTTTTCTTGTGATTATATTAATTAATAGTGCCTTTTAATTGCTTCTTATCTGGATATTCCATATATTTGAGCTTTATTAATGATCATTGAGTAATTTATTTATGTGGATTATCTGTCATGCTACAATGTACACAAACATGAATGTATACTGCAATAGAAAATGCCAAAAACATAAATCAACACCTAAATACATTAACATAAACACAAACAACAAAATATGACTGCACAAAAAACAATAATACAAGCACAAAGGTTATGGATACAAAATGAAATTAATCAATTATACAGTAAGAAAAATAGCGTAACACTAGACATATATATAAACTACACTTAGAGCTAACAAGATTATATATATTCAAACACTTTTTGCTACTGTCCGTTTCTTGATGTATAGAATATATTTATTTAATTGCGTGAGGTTCTCCTATAATTTGGTCGAGTTCATGATTCATCCGGATTCTCCACGTACCATCTACATTTCCTATTGGTCAGCATAATTTTCTAATTACCTTTCTTTCAAATAATCAAAGCGTGTTCATGTGGGTGAGTTTCAGGTGTTCGTCATTATCTCTCATGATACATGCCTCACTACTATTAGTTAACAATGGCTGAATTAAGGTTTTGTATAATGTCAACTTTGTATTTTGATCTATTAGTTTAGATGTAATGAACTCATTGTGTACGTAATAACAGTTGGTCTCTTGTTGTTGGTGATTTTAGTTTTAGTTCCTAAGTAGGTGTTAACTTCAGCATGACATAAAGTATACTGAACAATAGTAGAGCCATTGTTATTAACATTTCTTTAACTAATTTCCATTTATATAGTTTTAATTTTATTATTACACAGTCCACTTTTAGATGTTTCAATGTCCATTTTTCCCACACATACCTCAAATTTGTCTATTTCTGGAAATTCTTACCACCCGTCAGTATAAGCGCAGGACAGAGTGGATTTAATTTCAGTATAGCCACTCAATTATAATTTTTTACTTGCTGCTTTAAATGTCAAATGATTAAGACTACAGAAAGTGCAAGACCTTGCCTAACACAAATGTTAGTATCAAAAGCACAGGTTAACTTATTATTAACTCTGACTACTGCTTTAGACCCTTCTAATGTGAATTGATAAGTCATACCAATTTGGGTGGTATACTTAATACCGAGGGTTTATGAATAACTTATATTCTTTCACACTGACAATGGTACGCTGATAATAATATATTCATTAACTTTTTATTTTTTAATAACACTGCTGTTGAACAATTAAACATGCATTATAGTAGCTCTTCTGCTTGAACAGATATGAACACCAAACGAACAAATAATACAATTACAAAATTATATACATTAAAATATTAAACACAAACAAAGAACTAAACCTTTTTACAATACCTAATAACATTCCTCCTTAATAACACTTCGAACTAGTTTTATAAACAATTATTTTGCCTAACTGAACATTGAACTGCTGGCCCAGCGTACTTATTTAGCCAAGGCAAGCTAACCAGTCATTTAGCAAAGTCAAAAATAACAGACGTCTTGAATTAATCGGGTCGTCACCGGAATGTGAAAGTCTCAGTTACGTTGTACTGATCAGCAGTGAAACACCATTGCTACCCAGTGATTCAAAATGTACCATGATGGACGTCTCTGAGATTACTATAGTTGCAGATGACACTAAGACATTGCTTTATCTAATTCATGTAACCAGTAGTAAAGTATTCTTACTTCGGTAAAATATTTAATAAAATACAATACGAAAACCGCACGAGTACAAAGTAAACTTCCTAGATAGTTGTTTATATTTCAAATATCTATACTTGAATGTTCCATAATGTATATTTCTATATGATTTTCTGTTATTAAATTATAAATAAATAATTTGCCTGAATGACATTTATAGACATACAGTATATGTTGCCATATAGAAACCAATGCGTTCCTATTTTTATACGAGCACTAATTTTATGCAATATTTTACACTTTTTTACATACTGCATCAAAAAATATAACATTCAACAAGAAATTGAATGTATTTGAACATCAAAATGTACAATCTGTTATTCCTTGCTCTGCCGAAGGCATATTGTAACAAGTAGGTTATTAACGGTTATGTTTTTTACTCTGTTTTTAAAATTCATTTTGCTATAAGGCCTTCATAGTATACGTATTATTTAAAGGGCGACCCTGTAATAATATAATATGTGTACGCGTAAGTCATACTGTGAGCCCACATCACATTGTTCATTGAGTCAAACCAGGAGTTAGAAGTGCTACATATTTCAATTGACGTTCCGTTGATACATAAGAATGCTTTTAGTTTTCACTTACAATAAATTGTAGGGACGAGAGATCGCGGAGTGTGGTAAGCAGTGGGAGAGGTAACTCATCACACATTGCATGAAATGCTAACGGCAATGCGGTATTCTAACAAACAGCGAACATAATTGCTCAAGATCCTTATCAATACAACTAATATTATTATTTTAGCTAGTCGTGTTAGTTTTATAATTATCAGAATTTATATATATATTACAACAGTACAATTATGTTGTGTACTGTGCATTGCACTGAGTATTTAAATAAGCAACTAAAAGAAGTAAATAACGTATTTGAGTAACAATAATCATTCTGACTGCAATACAATTTGCAATGGAAACACCTGCCTTCCGTGTCAGGACAGGGAGCATAAGCAGCTCTCTGTATGTGTGTACACAAGTAAGTGTGTGTGTGAGTGATGACCAGTTCATTCATGAAAGGCGACACCCTTTCAGTAACGATATAAATTAATTGTATTTAATTGATTACTAGACTTGAGTGCATAGTAGAGAAAAACGGAGGACACCAAAATGTGTATTAAAATAACACAAATGCATAGATAAAAAATAGTGCGAAAAGAACAAAAATGTAAGTGATATGAGATTAAAATTGAATAGTAAATAGCGTGATTTAAAAAAAGAAAAACGGTTTGGTGCATGATGACCACTTAAAAATTAACGAGCGAAGGAAAATCATAAAGTGTGTTAAAGACTTCGCAATTCGCGAAAATGAGCAAATAAAGTGTCAGTAATAAGCGGGATAGAAAGTGTTGCGCTCGACAATTGCGAACAGGCAAAATATTGTTGAGACATGATTTCGGCGCCTCGGGTACGATGATACGAGGACGCGCAATCATCGCTCTCTTACTTGTTCGACCACTAAAGACGCCGGAGGCTCTGCCGGACAACCGATCTTACTGGTTTCAATCATCAGGACTGCCGGAGGCGATGTCCAACGGCTAGAGCATCTAGAGCAGTGTACGAGCATCTAACGCAGGAGAGCCAGAGCAGCCAATGCAGCAGAGTACGAGCAGCTAATGCAGCAGAGCCAGAGCAGCCAATGCAGCAGAGCAGAGCAGCTAATGAAGCAGAGACAGAGCAGCTAAGGCAGCAGCGTACGAGCATCCAGTGGTCCAGAAGAAGAGAATCCAGGACGCGAGACTACCAGACCCCAGAACTATCAGACCAGAAGAGTCATTTGTGTCCAGGACGAGGAACAACTTCAGATGCATCACACAAATTAAGAAGGTGACAAGTAGCCATGTATTAATAAGAGAAAAATACCAAATCGGAAAGACTTTTAATCTCTAAGAAAAGAAAAAAAGAATATACAATTAGATTGTAAGTTGATTATAATAATTGTATAATTATAAATGTGTATATTAACTACCATAATATGAGAAGACTGTTAAGCGATACAAGTTAGCACTAAAGGTAAATTCAAAATCAATAATTAATAATAATAAATGACAACCTTGTTAGAGGAAGTAACAGTAAATTAACGCATATGCAGTATAAAGAGAATTGAATAATTATAAAGAGAAAAAAGAATTAGATAATCAAAAGATTAAATAAAATAATAATTGAGCTAGCTGAGAGCAGTAGAAAGATTGATCATAAATATTAGATTAGAACTTTAGATAATATGTTTCTATGTAAGGTAGTATTAAGAATTAGGCGTAATAAGCACATAAACATTGAGGTAATTTGGAATTGTAAATTAGAGAAAAGAATTATTTGTAATATAACAGTGCAAAGAGCACTAATAAGCAAGTAAAAATAATAATGCGTTCAAAACCGAAAACCAAATAAGTAAATGTTAATAAAATTTACATGAATATTAAAAATGTGTCTAGTGTTATTTATTACGATTACACGCTCAGTAAAGTACAACGTTAGAACGTTAAAAGAGGTTTTTATGTGTATAAATGGATTCCATAAAAGTGGGCTAAAACACAGGTAAACTCGTTACAAGTATAAATAACGTTTAAATATGTGTGTGTGTGTGTGTGTGTGTGTGTGTGTGTGTGGTTTTAATGGTTTTTATTTGAGTCCATCACCAACTAGACCAAATGTTGCACAAAAAAGGCCCCTTGCGCACTAAAACATGGTACTGATATAATTTAAGCAGTTGTACAAATTACGTTTGGCGACCTGTACACTGTTGGGTAGCATGTATACTATAAAAATGTGGTTACAACATGACGTTTTTGCCGAAGGTTCATACGTCACTGTTGTACGTAGCGAATATATACGTTACTTCCAACGTAAGACTATTGCTTGTCTATTATACAAGACAGAAATGCTCTTTATCTCTCTTTTTCTAGGTTGGTAAGACATTTTCTAGACCTTTCCTTATCTCCTGGTTTCTTGTTCCTACACATTTTCACTACTTTTTCTTATCGCTTCTATTAACACACGATTTCCTTTCTACCTTTCTCTTACCACTGTAGGTTAGATTCACTTTTGCTACCTTAATTCTTGCCTCTGTTGTAAATGGTGTTTTGGTATTATTACTGACTTACATACTCTAACATTGGTATCCCATTTTATATATCATCTCTGCTAAAGTATGAGTGTATACCCAGTGTTTGTTTGTACTGTGTGTGGAATCAATTTTGGATCTTCCTTCCATGAGAACGTACAAGAAACTGTTTTTTTATTCCTTTTTGAAAATTAAGTTCTGGAAACCGTAGGTACGATACAGAACAGTTGAAGGGAACACTATGTTTGATAGCGGTAATATGAGATTATAAATTAAGTGTTAATAAAGCTTTAATTCAAGAAATTTAACATTGAATAATGTACTAAATATAACAAAATATAATTAAAGCTAAAATGTAATCTACCTTTGTTATAAATATTATTTACTATAAATAAAAGGTATAGTTAATAAAACTGCTAAAATGGCGATAGTACGTTGGTAATTGTACGCCTATGCCGGTTACTTCAATGAATGTGTTTGATTGTTTACTAGTAAATAGGCAGTTCTGAAAAATTTTAAATAGAAAAAATTAAAGACTTGAGAAAAACAATTCGTTACCTTACCTAATCGCAAACATAGGTACAAAATTGTTGTGAAAGACAACCTTATTTAAAGATTACTTTACATACAACAAAAAAGATGATTCCAGTGGATATTGTTAGATACTTGTATAACAAAAATCTGCATGCTTGGGTAAAACAAAATTATTATTATGTGACCCAGCAGAAACTTAACAGTTTCTTGGAAGAAGCCGTTGGTAACTTGAGCTGCTGAATTGGAAACTGTGCTTATGCTCTTAAATCAGTTAAAAAGTGTACTTTTGTCAATACCTATGTATGCAATATTTATATTTATGAATTTGTCAAAACACATTATTGCTCCTGGCTTAATTGATATTGTTTACATTGTGACGATTTAATAGGGTTAAATAGCACAAAATAAAAAAAGAGGTAAAAATAATATAATCCTAAATGAAACTACATAATTTCCATAATTTCTTTCCCTATGAAATAAATAGAAAACTAAATAATGTTAAACAAATAAATATGTAAAACACCTCCTGTTTCTTCAGCGAGTAATAAATTATAGAGAGACGTAATAAACCAGCAATTTAAAATAAGTAAAAATAATAATTAATAAATTAAGAACTATTTCTCGCGCCGGTAAATAATAACACGCGCGGACACGCACTTCGCTAAGCCAGCGGTGCGCCCCCAAAATTAGTTGTAAATCAGACTCCGCAGCGAGAACAACACAGTTGAAAATGTAGTCAGTAACTACAAAATTATAGAGAATGAAAGAATATGTCATTCACTATCTTAGTTTCTTTAAGCTAATGCTTAGTAAAGCTGATAGCAAATATTATCAGTAATTTCAATATGTTTAACATCTTTGATGCGTTGTAAGTGTGTGTTTATGACATCTCTGCAGTTGATTTAATGTCATGTCAACGTGATAGAGATCACAGTATATGTAACAGTTTAACTATAAGTAAAAAGTGTGGTAAACCGAAGTAAGTGAGTTCAAGTGAAAGTTTCCTACCACCGCCAGCACCAGAATCTCATAAACCTTGGAAAAAGAGAAAACCACACCTTCCATTATTACACCTTCTTCAGTCTCCAGGATAGACCAGAAGCCGCTGAGCCACCGTTTACTACAAACAAACCAGATTCGCCGAGGATGCTACATACAGGTGATACAGAAGTCAAACTTCTGTAGTTCAGAAATCACTTAATAAAAATATGAAAGACAATTGACACCAAAATAATATTAATATCATAATACAAAAGACTGGCCGAATTAAATTACCATTGTAACTTTGTAATAAACAATATGATGTATTTAGCTTTAATGACTATAACATGCTAATATTAATAAGTCCATTCTTCAAATGGCAGCAAAAGTAAATTGTTTAACTGTAATATAAAGAAAGGATATATCTCGGATCCGAGGGTATGAATTACCAAAGTTTTATAAATAATTAACCAAGTTGATTAATGAATACATTATGCAGTTATTATTTTTTAATATAGTTAACTAATCAGTTGAACGAAATAGAGTAAACGAAAAGTAGGTTAAGTATATATATGTATGTTTTAACTATACAAATCACAAGCCTAATTAATTTTTAATAACAAGACAGTAACTCATTTTCTTTTATGCTATTTACCAGGTATGTAAATAAAGAGATGTCATGGACGTAAACATGCGTGAATTAATTTGGCAACACGAATCTAATATTCCTTAATTCACAGGTTCCAGTTAAGTGTTTTGTTACGTTGTATTTTAATTAAATATATATATATTTTGTGAATATTATGGCAACCTGTTTAATTGACCGACGTCAATTAACCGGGCTCCCGAGGTTATAATGGCGATAGTATACAGAAGTTATAAAAGATAGTATACAGCCGTTATAACATTAGTCAAATATGAGTGGCTAATATTATATTATATTGACTGTATTTACAAAATTACTGTATGAATCTGGTACGAAGCTTCACACAGTTTTTGTTAACTCAAATATAACCGTGCTCTCTAAAGACCTGTTAAAACTTGTGACTGTGATGAGTATGATAGTAATAATAATTTTTACTTTTTAAATCACCTTAAATTGTAGTAAGTTTATTTTTGAATTTCTTCTTACTTCAAAATCTTTGCAATTTCCTCCACATAACTGAAAGCTTATGAATTTTAATGATAATTTTAAATGGGTCCACATTCCGGCAAATTTTACGTGATATGACTTAATGATGCAAGCGCAGAATAATATAATTTTATTCATTATAATTTGCCCGTTAGTATAATTCCACAATCAATAAACAGTTAGATTTTACATATGCTATTTACCCTTAAGATACAAATAATTATTTTAACCATGATTTTTTTTTATTTAGAAATGTCCTACATCTTCAAAACATGCAAATAACCCTATAAATACGTTATCTGGAGATAATTTATGCCTTCTTTATACATTTAGACAAACACCTTACCTGTTATAATCCATATAAACATGTGGTTACCAGAAACAGACAAAACAACTAATTATCAAATTTAGATGACCGTATATTTATTAACCTCTAGTACATACATTGCGTAATAAAAATTATGCGCATAAAAATAAAATAACAATGTGCATCATATTGTAATCAACATTGTTAATATAAAATGTTAATACAATTATTGTCATTGACTGGAACAGAAATTATAATTTCAAAGGAAACACAGAATAAATGAGGTAGACTATTGGTTAGCTACAATATCTGTGCAACAAAGAAATTTTTCGCAGCATTTAATAGCGGGAAAATAGCTTCTGGACATAAGCATTAGAGAGAAATGTATGATAAAATATTTCTCAACTCGATATTGAATAGGACTAGAGAAACAGACCAATTATAACTAAAACCCTCCAGCTGCACAATATGGAACAACAAATCGCGTCGCAGGAGATTCAGTATTCTTTATGGACTCCTTTAAATTATAGTAGCTATCACACAACTGTACTTTTAATTTTTATTAACTGTGAAAATCTAACTGGAATTTAAAAATTATTGCTTTTCATGTTAATACTACTACTACTACTACTACTGCTACTACGATCACTACTACTTCAATTTTTTTGTATAGAGGGGGAAAATGCTTTATGTACCGTCAGAGGAGACCGTGCTTCCCTTGGTATGTGGCACTCTCACCCACTGAAAACCCCACCTCTAATTCAGGCATTCGTATCCATCCTGGAATCACTTAACGTACTACTTCAGGATTTAGTCTGTTGCTCCCTTATCGGGCTCCTTCTAGTTATTCCTCATCTTCTACCGCCCGTTGGGTGCAAGTAACATCGTGAATGTTACAAAGTTATGCTACACCTGTCATTTATTATTATAAATATACTCTTTACTCTTTAATATAGTAGTCTACATTTCTTGGTAAAAACTTGACAAAAGGAAAAACATTTTTTGGTAAGAGGAAGTGATAAAAGGATAAAGAAATAATTTTGAAGACAGAAGATACGTCAGAAACACTGTTAAATTTTGAGTGGGCTTCATTGCGTCATAAGAATCCAGTAAGTTGACGTATTCTGTCTGCATACAACAGTTTTCCGTGACATCGCCTGTGGTCAACAGTGAGAAGTCTGTTAGCAGTTAACAGACAAGAGTACACTGACAAACAGCAAAGACGTAACTTCGAAGTATGCGATTGCTACTTTTGCTATAAACAGGTATGTATGATAGTCTATATAAATACATAATGTACAGAATTTTACTTGATGAATTATTTGTCAAAAGATTGTTACAATATCTTGGATAAAATAGATAAAGTATTTTGCTTGAGTCTGCTGGGCGGCGAATACAAGTTGACTGCATTGATAATAATTAATATCGTTATACTGGTAGCTTTACCATTGACGTCCTGTGTAACACAAACACGTTTTTCTTGCTAATACACCTAATAATGTGTTTACGAGTATAAATAACAGCATCCCTATTACATAACTTGACAAAACTTATATTTCCTGTTAGATTTGTCACACGCCAACATTTTTCGTTTCCTTTGTTGCTCATTGGTACTTTCTTCATAATTTTATGCCAGTACTTTGTGTTTTACCAAGTATTACATACCGTTAAAATGACGGGTAGGCTATTTTGATAATTGCATAGCTTTGTTTATATTTATGATAGCTGTGCCCTTAAACTTGGCTGTGCTCAAAAAATGAATAACACCTCTTATTTTCTTATAAATTGTACTTTTTTCAAATTAAGAAATTTATTTAGATTAAACTAAATATGTTTCATAAACGATGTTCATTTTTATCTAAACCAAATGAATTTCAGCTTGCAAGTACACATGAAAACGCAAAGTAAATCCATGTAAAAACAGGTAGGTACTAAAAAATTCCAGCAACTTGTGTGGACTGTCGTTGAGATTTATTAATGGACATATCAAATATTAGATTTATAGAAAACTGTAAGCATTTGAATTGAAAAGGTAAATTTGTCGGAAAGACGGAAACCCTTGGTACAAATACTTCTTGATCACGGAAAGACTTCGTTAGTTTCATAGCCTGGGGTAGGCCTATATTATGCACAAGGATTAAGATACTTTATCGGGTGCTATTGCACAATCTTGATTATCTAAGTTACACCGCAATGTTACCGGATCGCTTATTTTTATCTGTAATCGATGCGATCGTCTCCCTGGCTATTCCAATGGATTTAAGAATTCCATTGGATTGGTTATCAAGTTGTCTTTCCTGCATTCATTGCAATGTCTCAAGAATAATATATATTGTAACAAGGCCAGACAAGAATGTTTTCCATCCGTCCTCCCCTAGGACAGGTATATGGCCGCCCACATGTAGGTTCCAGTGTGTTCAAGAACACTTGATGAAATACGCATTAAGCCGTCGTACAGTAAGGAGGGAAAGCTATAGTGGACATCTGCGCAACCTATAAAAGCAAGAGCATCTGGCTTAGTTCAGTCAAGTTGAAAGACAGCGATTTCCGCAGCGCAGATCAAGCGTTTGCAGACGTTTTGTAGCGAAGTGTTGTTAGTGTATGTTAAATTAGTGAGGAATTCTTTATATTTGATATTATTATTGCGTGTAGAGAAATTTTACATAAATTGTTGTAAAAGATTGTCTTGTTTATTACAAATTATTAATTGCGATAACTTTTTTAAAACTGGTTATTAGTGACTTAATTGGTGTCTTGTATTTTGTTTTTCACTGTGCCATACGACGATGAAGGAGACTGTTGTGATAATATTTTAATTGCCAGGAATTAATTTTAATATGTGTTAATTTATGTTTATAACAATATTATTTTTCGGAGCTGAGATACCTCTACCACATAACCATCGTGGGAAGAATAACTTTCATTAACATTATGAAATACGCATAGTTCGTCTATATTTTGAGCCAGTGGACAAACATTAGGAGAAACTTGAATCCTGCCATCAATGCTAGCTATAATTTTTCCCTCTCCAGTTTTCCTACATTTACTGGAAAATACTCCTCCTAGGACGTCACCATGTAAATGAACAGATATTCAAGAAATACTTCTTGTTATAACAACCGACATAAATTTGAATACTTAAGGCAACCATTTAGTTCATCTATCTGCTAACGTCTGGGTATCACTGGTAATGTTTGTCTTAATTCTCCTATCAAAGGTACTACCGACCATCAACTTCTGAAAATTTCAAATGTCTCATAGACTCCTGTTTTAAGCCTCTATGCCAGTCCTTTTTGATCGCACTCATCATAGTCACAGGTTTTAACAGGTTTCTAGACAGAACGGTTTGATTTTAATAAATAAAAACAGTGTGAAGCTTCCTATTAGATTCATACAGTACTTTTGTAAATACAGTCAGCATATAATATTAGCCAACCATATTTGACTAACGTAAACAATATTATTACGATAATACAGAACAGTCTACGTGTTTGTCGAATGTGCCAGAAGAATCTCGCTCTAATGTGTGTGGCATACGTGACTCTCGACGCATTCGCGAGAGTTTTCTGGAAGCCGCCAGCCGCGCGGACTGTGTCAAGGCCGCAATTAATTACGTCGTAGTTTAGAGATAAGTCGTAGTTTGGGATCTTCTGGTCTGTGAGCGTTGTACGTACAAAAATCCTTGGCGGCAGCGGCCTTAGTTTTAAGCTACATTTGCGAATATTACAGTGCGGTTCGAGAGTTATTATCGGGGGATATTACTGTGTGCTTTAAAGTGGTTATTAGTAAAGTGCTGTGTTTTATAATCGGGCGGTATCTTGTAATACAATTGTGTTTTAATATTAGTTGACATTTTATTGCGTGTGAACCATTTTTAACTGATTTGTTGTAAGATACTGTGTTGTTAATTACGAACTGTTTAACTGTGAAAATTAAAGATGATGATTAGTGACTTAATTGGTTTCTTGTATTTTGTTTTCCACTGTACCTACGACGATCAAGTAGACCGTCGTAACAATATCAATTAAGCCAGAGGAAATAATGTGTTTAGACAAATTCATAAATATAAATATTATGTACATAGGTATTGACAAAAATACACTTTTTTACAGATTAAGGAGCATGAGCACAGTTTCCAATTAAGCAACTCAAGTTACCAACTGCTTATTCTAAGATAACTCTAAAGTTTCTGCAAGGTCACATAATAATAATTTTGTTTTACCCAAGTATACAGATTTGGTTATACAGATATCTAAAAGCATCTCACTGGAATCATCTTATTTGATGTATGTACAGTAACCCTTAAATAAGGTTGTATTTCACAAAAATTTTGTAAATCTCAAGACGTAATTGGTGCTTTATCCCACATATCAGCTTACAATCAGCAAGCGCATCAGCACGTTTGCTATTATTTCTAATATTGTAAATAAAATATTCTTCTCGGGAAAGCACTATTATAATTACGTGAAAGCACTATTTCTTTTACATAGCAAACAATTTACAGTAAAAGTAGCAGGTGTATCGTACGATAAAAGCAGTTGCTCAGGTGTGAGTAACTTAAGGCGTTACCGGATATGAATAATATTCTTTGGTATATGTACGAGAATAATAGTGTAACTTGCAACAAGGTTGCATTTACAATTTATCAACATAGTTTTCACCTTTATACTTCATGCAACTGAGAAATATTCCTATTCTTTTAAGGACATTTTTTACAGTCAATTATTTAGCGACTTAAGTATCATATGAGCAAAATTACAACTCTACATTAATTCGTTACCACTAAGTATTATCTACAAATCGATTATCTAACTTTACCATGCATGAAGACTTAACTGTCTTTAGAAATGTCTAAACCCTCATAATGACGTTTAGTCTGTTTTGATTGCGCCTAATATAAAGAATGTAAAACTATATATACCGGTATTTGAATATATATATACATATATTACTTTAATATTTATAACTAAATTTACCTCAAGATATACTTTTTTCCCTATTAGGGACATGTTTCGAGAGTTCCTGTTCTCTCATCTTCAGACTTCGCCATCTTGTTTCTGGTGAAATATTTGTGTGTTGGCTTCTGGATGTTATTAATGTACTTTGTTGGTCTTTGGTCTTTTAAAGTTGCATTATTGTGTGTGGTTGTGGTATCTGTTTTTGTATTTTGTGTATTTTCGATGTTGAGTGCTTTGAATATTGTGTCATGTTTTGTATTGATTTGTATTTGTTCTGGTATTAGTTTGTTTTGTGTTTTATGTTTGTAAATCTGTAAATTTTCCCAAATGTTCATTATGGTGCCTTTGTGTGGTATACGTTTTATTAGTGTTACATTGGTTATGTCTGGGAATTCATGTCCTGTGTTTATTCCATGTGTGGCTAAATTGGATTTATATATATTTGGTTTTTTGTATGCATTTAGGTGTTCAAAATAACGTTTTTTCAGCTGTTTTTTTTGTTTGTCCTATATAACATTTATTGCAATCTTGGCATTCAATTTTGTATATACCGTTGGTTGTTGTATTATCTTTGTTGTGTGAGCTATTTAGATTTTGTAATTTATTTTTATTAGTTTTGTATGCTATTTTTATATCTGTGTTTTTAAATAGTTTTGTTAGTTTTGTCATTTTATTATTTATATATGTGAATGTGGCTAATTTTTTGTTGTTGTTATTATTTATGTGTTGTTCAGTTTGATTAATTCTTAATTGTTCAGTTTTTATTTTGTATTTGATTTTATTTTCTATTTTGATCATAGTATTTTTATTGTATCCATTTGCATAACCAATTTGGTATATTATATTTCTTTCTTTCTTTGTCAGTTTCCAAATTGGTTATGCAAATGGATACAATAAAAATACTATGATCAAAATAGAAAATAAAATCAAATACAAAATAAAAACTGAACAATTAAGAATTGATCAAACTGAACAACACATAAATAATAACAACAACAAAAAATGGGCCACATTCACATATATAAATAATAAAATGACAAAACTAACAAAACTATTTAAAAACACAGATATAAAAATGGCATACAAAACTAATAAAAATAAATTACAAAATCTAAATAGCTCACACAACAAAGATAATACAACAACCAACGGTATATACAAAATTGAATGCCAAGATTGCAATAAATGTTATATAGGACAAACAAAAAAACAGCTGAAAAAACGTTATTTTGAACACCTAAATGCATACAAAAAACCAAATATATATAAATCCAATTTAGCCACACATGGAATAAACACAGGACATGAATACCCAGACATAACCAATGTAACACTAATAAAACATATACCACACAAAGGCACCATAATGAACATTTGGGAAAATTTACAGATTTACAAACATAAAACACAAAACAAACTAATACCAGAACAAATACAAATCAATACAAAACATGAAACAATATTCAAAGCACTCAACATCGAAAATACACAAAATACAAAAACAGATACCACAACCACACACAATAATGCAACTTTAAAAGACCAAAGACCAACAAAGTACATTAATAACATCCAGAAGCCAACACACAAATATTTCACCAGAAACAAGATGGCGAAGTCTGAAGATGAGAGAACAGGAACTCTCGAAACATGTCCCTAATAGGGAAAAAAGTATATCTTGAGGTAAATTTAGTTATAAATATTAAAGTATTATATACATCAAGAAAAGGACTGTAGCAGAAAGTGATTGAAATATATATATATATATATATATATATATATATATTATAATACTTATAATACTTATAATACTTATAATTTATAAAACAATTAATATATAAATATATATAAAACAATTACTTAATTTAAATCATTTTTAACAATAAATACATCTTACATATCTCAGTAATTAATACACTTCTAAACTATATTGAGGAAAGTTATTTTTGACATAATCTAGAAGTCTAATAGAAAATAGTGTTACGATATAACTGATAGAAATGTTTAATGACTTGTTGAAAATATTTACAATACTATATCCCATGAGGACAAATAGAAGCCTGCATTTTGTATAATATAATTGTACTTGTCCTTACGTAGGAAACATTCTCCTAATAAAGTTGTCAGAATAATTAAGTTGCCTTGAAACATGTTGTCAGAATAAAAATACCTCTGAAAGGCTTTAAAATGATGTACTGTAAAAGTACCCTTTTTGCAAAAAAATAATGTCTCTGAACGTTTAATATACCCATTCAGCGTATCAATTAAATGATTTATGTCTACTAGTAATTTTATACAAACCACTATGTTTTCTTTGGTATTGACGAGCGCCTTCGGCAGTCATTTACCATGACCTGAAGATGGCTTGACTGCACAAAGCGCTCGTCAATACCAAAGACAACATAGTGGTTTGTATAAAATTACTAGTAGAAATAATTGAGACCACTAACACTCCAATATAACAATAACTTCTTTATGCTGCTCGCCAGAGTTAAGCTTTCGGAAAAAACTATACGGGACGCCAAATTATAGAATTATAGGTTGTGTTAAGCTTAAAAAAATGATAAATATGATTTCATTTTCATAAACATGCACTGAAATCATAATCAAAATAGTTTTGACTTTCCAATATGTAGGCCTATGTAATGCAAAAACTATAGAGTTAGTTTCACCGATATACTGGTGTAAAAAAACATATAATGGAAGGCGAACAAGGCGATACAGGCAAAGTGAGAGTATGGGAATCAAGACAATCTCGTGACAGATGCTACAGTACTATGTAACTTAGTAGGAGCTATGTCTTAAAAAAGGCTTTTGTATGTTGATGAGTCTCAGTTATTTTCTAAGTTTCATAAATAAACAAAGTAGAGGGAGACGATTGAAGCCTATCGAGGCTTTCACAGGCCACAGACACTTAGCAGTTTCTGTACGTAGGGATATACGGGAAAACTCCCACTACGTAGACACTGCAATAGCAAACGCACGACAAAGACTACTGGAAAACAACACAACACACATAAGCTGTGTTAAATTGATTGAGAGACTTGTGGCATATATGGTGTCTTACGACAGCCTCCGAAGGCAAATGAGTACGGTTCAAGATTTCATAATTTTTGCTGAAAAAAGTGTCTTGAGCTCGATGAGTCATGACAGCTCAGCACGAGAATTTGAATTTTCTAAACGCATGTACTAAGAATTTACCTAATCTTTCCAGCTCTATCCTTTTTTGTCTTTTTTTTTGTGAACTGATATTAATCAGAGTGTTGCTGTGCTGCCGATGTGGTGAGATCGAGTCAAGGTCACGGCTCGATTTGCTTGTCTACCCTCACTTACGCGGACAAACGCACGCACACGTACATCTTCTCTGGCATACCCGGGCCAGATAAGTAACAAGGGCACACAATATACTACACACATAAACAACACTCCCCCCCCCGCATGGCTTGCCCGCGGGCGTGGGTTAAAGTTGGCTAATATCTCTCTGGCTGGGGTGGGGCGTGAGTTCTATCACGGCCGGAGGGCGCTACAGGTCTATGACCTAATGCCTGAAAGTGAAGATGATATTAATCAGTTACTATTCTTTGTGTGCTTTCCTTTCTTTTTTGAGATATTTATATTTTAGGAAACCACTTTTCTGTACAGTACCACATTATCTTTGCTGTACTTTTTTATAAGTTTAATAGCGCCTCACAGTAGTTGTTCTATTTATACGATTAACTAATATGCTCATGTACAACCAACAGTGAAAGTAGTAAGCTCAAATGATAACAATAACCCGCAATAACAATAATAGTTGAAACCAAGAATAATCAACGGCACTTAATACCAATTAATAACAAAATAACATTTAAACATTAAAATTGTTCAATAACTTTCATTAAAAAGCTTTTTTTTGATTTGATAATATAGTTAGATATACCTAATACTATCATCTAGATAGGTGTAGCACGGGCCGTCATAAAGGTTTCATTTACGACTGACAAATGCAGTCGCGGAATCTAGTCTATGTGAAAACTCTGTTTGCCTATCCATATCTATCATGGGGTACAAATAATACTGCCATATTATCTGGCATGTCTTTATAAGATAAGTAACAATGTCATTTATACACCACATTAGCACATGCTAGAACTTGAAACTAACATTCCCAATAACGCAATATCATTTAAAATAACTCACAGATTTGAACACAGTTTTAGTTTAACGTTTGGAATAATTAAAAGAAAAATTATAAAATGTTCATTTTATGCCCTGTTCATTTTCGGCTTCGTAAATGGTGGACGTTATTCGAATTGTTGATGTGATCAAAAGATCAAGAGGTATCTCCCATACAGACCAGCAAGTGCTTTCAACATACAGCTGATTACTATACTTATAAAACATACCTAGTGCTAGAGACGTCACAGTAAATCCCGACTCCCGCTGACAGTAATGGTGAGAGTACTCACCTTCTAGAGAGTCTAGAAGTGAAAAAAACTTATTCTGCCGCACACCACATCACTCGAAATAATGTCACTTTTATCACTTTTACAATTCGATTGGACAACCTGTGGTAGTTTTTAGAAACAATAAATTTATTACTACTTGAAGTAAGACATTTTAAAGACAATTTTACATTACAATAATAAACGTTAACACAGAGTTAGGAACTATTAAGATATAGAAACATAAAGAAATATACAAAAATAATACATTTTATACAATTTTAGACGAACATACACTATAATTCCTTGTCTGTGAGTGGCGGAGGAATTTGTTGAATACAAAACTACAATTGTATTCCTTGTGTCCACTACATTTTATAGTCACGAATTTAACCCACGACTGCCCAATTTTTTTTTACGGAATTTTGGATTCATGAAATTGTTTTACAATGATGAAAAATCAACATAAAATTTATTTTTAGTTATATAACCTTATCAGTTTATTAGTGATAATTTGTGTCTATATAAATTGTTTTAAATAGAATCTCTGCTTATAAAATTACATACAAAAGTTAATTAAAACATAAAAGAAAATGTTTATCATATATTATACATTTTTGTTACTTTGTGAAAGTCCTAAAAACACTCGACGCACATCCCCACATTAGACTTTTCACACTGGGTTCTCACTGCAGATGTTTCCTTTCCGTAGCCATCTCCAGCAAATCTTATTTTTCTATAAATTTTTATATCAAATGGTTACATGTATTGAAACGTATTGAATCTGACACTCTTGAAGAAGTTTGTGAAGAAAAAAATATTGCTGGCCTTCCTCCTGCTTTAGGTGGGCGGCCGTGTCTAATGAGATACACTTGA
Source organism: Magicicada septendecula (assembly GCA_034769895.1). Classification (NCBI taxonomy): domain Eukaryota; kingdom Metazoa; phylum Arthropoda; class Insecta; order Hemiptera; family Cicadidae; genus Magicicada; species Magicicada septendecula. The sequence continues at coordinate 284,417,507 of CM068374.1, read as the reverse complement.
ACTACTTCGTGTCGAAACTCCAGTTATGTCAATGTTTTTCCCAGAGCGACGAGCAATTAACCAGGCATTATGGATGGATACAGCAAGTAACCACGATAGTAAAGCCCAGTACCACTTATTATTTCTTATGTAGATCCGATATAAAAACAAAGTTTTTCGTCTAATCTGTCTACTCCCCCATGGAACAATTATACTCTCCAATGCTATGTGGGCGAGGAAACTGGATAAAGTTTTTTTCTTTCTGGGAGTATCTTTTCACATTACAAATTGGCTCAGCATTCATGCAGCTTGACACAATGCATACAGCTGGGTTATCCTTCTATTTTAGTACTAAGACTCCATCCTCTTTGCTTATTGAGGATTCATGGTATCCCTTTATTTTTTCCAAATCTTTGTTTTTTGCCAGGTAAATATTATTATTTTATTATTCTTGAAAGGCTACATTATTTATCATATGGTCGTATTTATTCAGAGTAACAGAATATACAGAAAAGTATATTATAACTGCCCAGCGTGTCCATATGGACACATTAATATTGACACATCTATAAAACTAGTAAAATTTTTAGATAAACCTCTAACCTCTTTGTATGCTAGACTATATTGTTTTTAATAGTTAGGAAGGCCTATGGGACTTTATATAAGTTTTATGAAGAAATAATATACTTGCACTTGGTCTATGTCCATAGAATTCTAACTTCATAAGACAAATGCGTCTGGAAACCGAAAACTACCAACAGCAGCAGGTTTGTTACGTTCTGTAACCAAAAACCTGTTGTTGTAGGATTATACTCAGGCGTCCAGCCGTAAAAATAATTTCTACAAAAATTTTCCCGCCATCTCAAAATGTACACTGCATGCGTGTCCATATGTACACGTGGGGTAGTTAAGGGTTTTGTAATAAACAGGTAAAAAAATGTTTAATTTTATGTAAGAATATTTATCTTTAGTGTTACATTTTATTAAAGGTCGTTTATTTTTACTCATGAGTTTATATCATTTGCTGATTTCTTACTCTATCTTATTAAAGATGTTTCGTTATTGATTTTCTCTGTTTTGCCACTACAATAAATGTATTACTCAAATTTATTTTATATAGTTTGTAAATATAGACTGTGGCTTAGAGCTTAAGTACAAAATAAATCATGTACAGCATATGCAAATGATATTTCTTTGAAACGTGCCATATTGAATAATAGTGAGAATGGAAAAATAAGTAAATATAACAAAGCTTGGGCAAACCAAACTAATCGAAATAAGCTTACCAAATTTACCGTAATAACTCAGATACAAAATGTTGTTAAAGTACACTATCTTTAAAGTTGCAGGCTTGTTTCTTATGCTGATTTAGAGGGTTAGTATTTACAATGGGAGCGGGATAAAATCTATTATTAAAAACATGTTTCTGTTTTGGTTTCATTGCAATAGACATGGCGTATCCTGATCCCCTGTATTGAGCCTACTAATTAATTTGTCAAAGGAAAAACGACGGAGGTAACATAAAAAGTCGAACTCAGCTAAACGACCGAGAAGATTTATACAATATGTCTGCACTGTTTAGAGTATCATACAAACTGCATGTAAGGCAGGTGTCATCATGTCTCATTTTATCGGTATAGCTGTGCTAAAAATTGCATTGTAATTTTAATACACTTACACCTTGGTCTCCTCAAAATGTACATGTTATTTTTATTGAACGTTTAGAACATTTTACATTGTTTATGGTCGTAATATAATGCTTCCATGCAATGGATTTTAGTACTATAAAGTGTATTATGTATGTAGCAGATGTAGTGTGAGATATTTTCTTCCAAAGTGCGAGTATTTCCTTTTTTTCAGAGGATAAAGTGTTTGTATTTACGGAAACTTATGTCCCTTACAGTATATTAATACTGTATTTTACATTTTCATAAAATGGGAAATAAAAATATTAATTCACATACCCAGCCTCCTTTTTGTAACGATTGTTACTTCTCAGAAAATATTTAGATTAAAAGTGTTAGAGGCACTGTAATTGTTTCTTCATTAACTCAGTAAAATAAAGACATAATAGCATTAGAAGGTAAGGCACAAGCGCTACGACATTCTTGATGGGTGTGACAGTTGTGAGACACTATAGACATAGGCTTGTGATTATGTAACACTCTTTAGTTACCTCTTAACGCTAAACTAGATTCATTACACGGTAATTTTTTAATGATATTCTCTTCTCACGCCAACAATACCAAACACCTAATTTAAAATTCGAATAAAAATGTTTTGATGCTACTGTTTTTACTTTATGATAAACCTTCAACACTTATGTGCTATCTAGTACTTAAACGGTATCTGCGATCCTGAAAGCGTGATTTCTCTTTTCAACATCGCATTGTATTCTTGCTCATGTCTGCATTTTATTTTTGAGGTCGTATTAAAATAAGAATGGAAAGGGTAGAAAACATGAGTCAGTACTATAAAATTAGTTTTAAAAATCTCAGTTGTAATAAAATATATATTTGGAATAACATGTTCACTTTTCCGTTATATTGCAGAACTTTTATCTGGTTTAATGGAGAATCTATAAATGACGATAAAAATATTCGGGAGAAGAAAAGACGGAACAACAAAACCACTACGGAATGTAAATATTACTAGATGAACGTTAATTTTTTTGAAAAGCATTTACTTTGTACTGTGTGAACCATATTTTATCTATATTTTACTCTGTTACGTATATATATCTGTATTTCTGTATGTTTAACGGTATAAACCTTTTTTTCTACATGCTTCATGTTGAAGTAGACTTTATAACTTAGTCAAAACATTTTAAACTGGTTAATTTAAGAGGCGAAACAAACGTATTTGCCTAACTTATAAATCCGCATTTAGTAATCGTTCAACACCTAAGGATGGTAGAGACACCGAAAGGCCTCGTCAAGAACGAAGTATCTACCAGTGTGGCAATACGTAGTGACAAAGTTGGTGTTAAGTGGCTGCTAATAAAACTAACAAAACTGGGAATCAAGAAAACATATGTTGATTGGAGAAATGCTTAAGAAAGAGAAAACTTTTCTTGTTTGATATTATCTACATGTAAATGTGGAATCATAAATATTTTTCACCTTCGTTCATGAACACCGGTTGCTTTATACGTGTAATCCAACATTTGTATCCACATTCCGCTAATGTACAAGTCAAGAAACTTTGCGGTACTAGATTTTTAATAACAAAAAAAGCTATTTGGCGTAGTAAAGTCTTGCACCTTCCTCAACGACTTCAGAATTGGCAACAACCCAAATGAAATTTAGATAGGAAGGTAAAATTTCCGCATTGGCAACTATTCCAAAAACTTTCAGATTAAAGCGCTGACTACACATTAAGTTGCGTCAACCTCAACAATAATTCAAGTTAAATAAAAACGTTTAAGTAATAGTTGCAAAGTACTGTTACGACGTCTCCTTGATCGTCGGATCTTACAGTGGAAAGAAAAATTACAGGCACCAATCAAGTTACTAATTACTAGCTTTAATTAATCACAAATACAGTTTATAATCAACTTGTACAATAATCCAAGCGAAATTTGTATACACACGCAATAATAATGTTAACTAATAGATTACCACAATTATAACACAATAACAAAGTGCCACAAAACTTCGAACATCACTTGAATAAATCACTACTTAAACTGACTGAAGTAACCGTCGCTGGATGCTTATATTTATACTCCGCTGAAATGGCTGAATAATACGTCCCTTTTTGGATGGCGTGTTAAACAATTGCCTATTACAGGCGTTGTCGAATCCACTAGAAACAGTGCAAATTCTCTGGTCTTGAACACAGTGCGCCGACCGGTACTGTCTGGAATAGCCTCGATTGCTGACGCATGATAAGTGTCACGTAATAGTCTTTCATTTCAAAGTAGCACCAATATTGTACGTACACAAACATTACGGGCGGGCTCTGTTGGGACAGCCGATACACACTAAATTGTTCGAGAACCAATATTGTTCCGTTGGGTAACAATATACCTGTGAGTTAGCAGGACGCGTCAGCCTACGGCCTTATACTTTGTGTAATAACCTTTTGTTCTGTATCCGAAATTGTGTAGTTATTAACTGACACAGTATTTATTAAGTGAGAAAAGTGGCAATTCTAAATGTAGGAAATACTCACATGAACTCCGTCGACAGCTTCCTGCTTATACAGTGTTTTCAAGGCAACTTGTGATCAACTGAACTAAAAGTAGGCCTACAGCAGTTGCAAAGAGCATTTTGAGTATTGTTCATAAGACAATAAAATGCATCTTTAGTTGAAGCAACAACAAACAACAACAATTATATAGAACGATACATACCTTATTCATTAACAAAATTAAAAAATGTTACGCAATCAACAACCTTCGTTCGTTATTCTCTTTTACTTTAATCCAGAATTAATTAAATAATGTAAGCATATAAGAGGTACTTGACTAATTCGCGTTTCTATTTCAATATTATCAAACTGTCTTTTCAAAATGATTATATTAAGCTTTTAGAAACAACTGACGTACTATTCTCCAAGCAAACAGCGTAGGTGTGTATGCAAATTTTATAATTAAATAAAGTTTTTATTATAGTAATAATACAAATTTTATTTATAAAAATTTGTTATTGGTTTGTAGAGAACCTACAAGTACAAAAGGATCAGAAAACTATACGAGATAGACTGTTGATTATATAAGATATCTGTAAAACAAAGAAAAACTGACGGCTTTTAAAAGCGGTCAAAACAGCTTTTGGCTGTACGTTTAGACAGAAATAAATGATAAAATGGTCTCAAGTGAACAGTGAATGCGAACAAAGGAAGACAACAACTAACAATATACCCTAAAGCTAAGCAATATTAACCAATCCCTGACGCAGAAGGTAATATATTTTACTGTCCTCTTTCAGTTATAAAGAATAACAAAGTAAAGTGTTTTAGATTTAGGTTAAATTTTAATCATCAATAATGTCAAACTTGGAAGAATTTTAATAAATATTGTCTCCCATTTGGAGTTACCCACACGTGCATTGAAATCCCCTGCATTACATAATATTTTCTGTTTATGTTGGTGACAACTTTGTGTAAGACCTCATGAAAATCTCCCGAGTCTTCTTTCCGACACTCATCTGGTCTACATAAAGCTAATAATGCCTCTTCCTGTTTTTTAACGTACTCTTAATATTTGCTCTTTAAACTGGTAGCTATTTATCCTGTATTTAAGTTCCTTCCATCCTGTTTTTCAGTTCCAGGATTACATTACTGGTATTCCCGCAGCACCGGGTCTTTCTGCAGCTGCACTACTCTGATTTATATAGTCGTCTAGCTACATTGGACCTTCTAATTTCTTTTTGATTTCAGGAACGATGGCAATGTCCCCTGTCGTTTTATTGTTCAGCTTTATTTCCTGCTTGATTTGTCTTCCATAGAAAGTCTTAGCGGACTAAAGAGTGACCAGTTTTCCCTGTTTGAGATATCCCTAAGGATCTTCAATGTGGTAGTTTCTCTATTCCTCATACATCCTATGCCGTACAGCAACAAGGAATCATCCTTGTATAGCGGTATTTTTTACTCTAATGGCAAGAGGGTGCTCTAACCTGTACTTGTTGTCTAGTAGAGGAGAGACAGCTTACTAGTATAGGGTGAAAAATTCGGGCCTGACACAGAAATAGCTCCACTGTGTTAAGTATTTTGGTCGTGTTGTTTTATTTCACGATTTTAGGCTTTGTTTCAATATTTTCAATCCAACGAGTTGTTTAAGTACAGTCTCACAGACCAACGCTGTAACGTGGGTGATCAAGAATGTCAGCCACTGACACACTGGTGGAACCAATACTATCAAATCTTTCTAACGTTTTTATAGAACAATGGAACTCACACCATATTACAGCCCCCGTATTTGTACAGTTTTCCAATGCACCTAATCTATAACCAGTAATAAAAATCAAAAAAATTATATGACTACACCAGTCTACTGTAACAGCAGGCACTAATATTAACAATTGATAGCATTTAATAAAACTTAAAATTTTTTAATATAATTAAATTACCTTATTCGGTCCACCTTAGTGACACTAGCTTCTTTCGTTCAATGACGCGTTTCGGGATGAAATCCCATCTTCAGATACACAGTATCAATCAAAACGTAAATGTATACCACATTTTGTGGTTATGTCATAATTTAAAATGTTTAAAATCTTTTAAATAAAATATACAAAACGTAACAACTGAATCGCTCGGAGCGCTCGCATGCATGCACGCTGTACCGCGATTTCCTTACGACTGGCTATAATTATCATTCAACCGTATACCAGTGTCAAACAGGTTATTAGATCCGAAGTTCATTTGATCATTTAATATATTATTTTTGGTTGTTGCGTTTTTTGTAGCTTTATATATTTCGAACTCCTCTAGGCTATCCATTAATTTACCCTTCTTGCAAGTATGTAACGCTACGAAATTGTTTTCGAAACTAGTATAGTTATGACCTTTTGTTATTAAATGTTGTGCAAAACTGGAATTATTATTATTTGTTTTAGGAATATGCTCTAAAAATCTTGTATAAAAATCTCTGCCGGATTGACCGATGTAGAATGCTGCACAATTATCGCATTTTATTTTATAGACTCCTGATTTATTTTTTAAAGGAATATTTAATTTAGTTTTGAAAAAATTTTTTAAAATATTACAGGTTTTGAATGAAATAGTATATCCTTTACTTTTAAAAACAGATTTTAAAATATTTAGCATCAAACCAGTATAATTAGCTGAAATGAATTTTTTATGTTTTTTATTATGTTGGTTAATAATGTTGGTATTTTTATTTTCTAAACGTTTTTTATGTTTCATTATCATTCTATCAATTATTACTGGCCTGTAACCATTATTCAGAGCTATTTGTTTTATAATATTTACTTCTTGATCATAGTCTTCGTTATTAATGGGAACACAAAGTAATCTGTCAATAAAGCTGTTAAATGCAGCCATTTTTTGGGCTGGAGGATGAAATGATTTAGCATGTATAACCGTATCTGTGCATGTGTGCTTTCTGTATATTTTGTATTTCAGGTCATTACCGTTTTTTGTTATGGTTAGATCCAGGAAATTAATATTTTTGTTATCTTCAATTTCCATAGTGAATTTTATTTTCTTTTATATTTTATTTAAATAGTTATTAAATGACTCGAGCTGTCTATTGTTACCATTGAAAATAACAAAGGTGTCGTCCACATATCTTGAATAATATACTATTTTATTGTCAAAATAATTGTTTTTTAAAATTTTAGTATTTTCTAAATGATTCAAATAAATATCAGCGAGGATACCTGAGAGTGGAGAACCCATTGCTAGGCCCTCATTTTGTTTGTAGTATGAACCATCAAACGAAAAATAGTTTTGATTAAGTACTATTTCTAATATTAACATTAGCTGATTAATTTTTCTTATTTCCAAGGTATTATTATTTATTAAATTTTGTTTGAGTAATTTTAAAGTTTCATCAATTGGGACATTGGTAAAAAGATCCACTATGTCAAAAGACACTAGCTTGTAACTAGGCTTAATATTAATATGACGTAATTTTTCAATAAAATCTTTATAACTTTTTATACTCTGGTTATTATCTAAGCTTATATGTTGCTTGATTATTTTTACCAAGGTTTTTGCTACTTTATAGCTTGGAGCGGTTGTAAAATTTACTAAAGGTCTAATCGGTGTGTCTTTTTTGTGTACTTTGGGTAGACCTTTTAAGCATGGTGCACTAGCTTTTATTGGTTTTAGTGAGTAGCATATATGTTTGTCAAATAGATCTGTACATTTATTTATTGTTTTATTCAATTCTAATATGTATTTTTTGGTGGGATCATTATTTAGCTTTGTTATGTTGTTATTATTAATGAATTTGTATACCTTTAGTTTATATTCGTCCAAGTCTAACAATGCTATAGTATTGCCTTTATCAACCTTCGTTAAGTAAATGTTATTTTGTAAGAGTTTTGTATTTAGCTGTATAGCTGTTAGTTGTTCATGTTTTGTTTTTGTATAATTTAATTTCTTTTGTTTATGATAATTATTATTAATTGCTTTATTGAATCTATTATTTATTAATATTCGTAGTTCGTTTCGTTCATTTAAGTCTGGAACACACTTAATTACAGATTCGGCTTCAACTATTTCTTTAATTATGTTATTTTTATTTTTAAGATTCGGTGGAAAATTGTAATTCAGTCCTTTATTGATAAGACTTTCCTCTGTGTTCGTGAGATCCATGTTAGTCATGTTTATCAGTCTAGGGTAGAAAGCATGTTCATTATTGAATATTGAATTTATTATTGTTTTGATTGCTTATCAAATCAAATTAACCAACATAATATTAACACATTATTAACCAACATAATAAAAAACATAAAAAATTCATTTCAGCTAATTATACTGGTTTGATGCCAAATATTTTAAAATCTGTTTTTAAAAGTAAAGGATATACTATTTCATTCAAAACCTGTAATAATTTAAAAAAATTTTTCAAAACTAAAATAAATATTCCTTTAAAAAATAAATCAGGAGTCTATAAAATAAAATGCGATAATTGTGCAGCATTCTACATCGGCCAATCCGGCAGAGATTTTTATACAAGATTTTTAGAGCATATTCCTAAAACAAATAATAATAATTCCAGTTTTGCACAACATTTAATAACAAAAGGTCATAATTATACTAGTTCCGAAAACAATTTCGTAGCGTTACATACTTGCAAGAAGAGTAAATTAATGGATAGCCTAGAGGAGTTCGAAATATATAAAGCTACAAAAAACGCAACAACCAAAAATAATATATTAAATGATCAAATGAACTTCGGATCTAATAACCTGTTTGACACTGCTATACGGTTGAATGATAATTATAGCCAGTCGTAAGGAAATCGCGGTACAGCGTGCATGCATGCGAGCGCTCCGAGCGATTCAGTTGTTACGTTTTGTATATTTTATTTAAAAGATTGTAAGCATTTTAAATTATGACATAACCACAAAATGTGGTATACATTTACGTTTTGATTGATATTGTGTATCTGAAGATGGGATTTCATCCCGAAACGCGTCATTGAACGAAAGAAGCTAGTGTCACTAAGGTGGACCGAATAAGGTAATTTAATTATATTAACCATAAAGTGACTCGGTACGTAAAACATGAATAGATTAAAATTTTTTATTTCCCTTTTTCTAATTACTAATACAAGACCCTGTTTCTCTGTACTGAATAGAAAGGTAGTTGCATTGTATTAAGGTATTGAATGTTGTCACCGCCTACTTCTTGTCAGAAGTTTTCTTGACGTAATATGAACATTCCATCTAACCGGTGATTCGACATTACTTATGATTATGTACTTCTGTGAATGTGAGCGTACCAAAATCCTTTACTTTTATATTGTTACATTTTTATAAAAGTTGGTATAAGGGGATTTCATAAAACATTTCATATAGTACAGCATCATTCTAGCCAACTCAATATTGTATAAAAATAATTTAATTTTAAAATTAAAAAGTTGATTTATCCTAATATTCAGAAGTTTTTGATGTCGTCGAATGTCACCGAATGGCTAGCGTCGAAAGTAGATGCCTCGATATCCTGAATCGGCGACCAGCATTTGCTTCTCTTAACCTTAAAGCTACCTATATTTACAAGATTTATCAGGTACTGAAGAGAGCACAATAAAGTATTCACTGCAGTGAGTACACTCCTATAGCTGGAAACTTCTCCTGCAGCACTACCTGTGGTCTTTGTTAGAAATTATAATGTCAGAAGATTTTTACGAAAATTTACATTGAAAACAATTTGTGAAAAATCATCATTAATCGCAAATTGTACACAATTTAGACACAAAATTATACAAAAAATATGTATTATTATATAAAAGTACAAGACTATAAACGAACATGTACTACATATTTTTAGCTGAGTGTGGCGGATAAACCTTGTTGAAAGGCAAGTCAACGATTGTCTTCCCTGTGTTTGCTACTTTCTAGCAGCAGAAATTATGTTTAAGAAATATATTTTTTACAGTAATATTGTATATAAATATTGACTAATTTAGTAGGGTTTGAATTTTTATACTCATTTATTGACATCGTTTCTTGATTACGGATACTATTTAATTTTAGCTAGAAAATTGCGTTAATTTTAAAGAATTTTCTGTATACTTTAAGTATTATATACAGTTAATATAAATAATGTTATAGGCCTGTTAACTGCGTAAGCAGTTAGATGTAATAATGGGTTTAAAAGCAGTACATATCTCGTAAATATAAATAATATTTATATTACAAAACGTAAATTTATATAAATGTCTCAAAACTGTGTAAGAAAATTAGTTAGAAACAGCTGAATAACATTTATTGTACTAACTTAAATATAAGAAGTAATCTTTTAAGTGTACAGACGTCCTCGAGACTCTAATTTAGACAACTATTACGTATAATGGAAACTTGATAAGTTGATCTTACAAAAATCCGCTTCTGTTAGTGTTACCGTCGCCATCAATTTGACGTGTCCTGCTTTTCTGTATTAATAACTCATTTGTCAAAGAAAAGATGACAGGGGTAAGATAAATGGCGTTGTACCACAAGAAAGCGTTCGAAAACATGAGGCGTAGAATGAAAAGATTTATGTACTACACTGTCTACAGTATAGTTTAACATGCCATGTAAGACTGTTGTCAACACGATTTGATTTAACTTGTGTCGTATTTCCATAATATTTTTATAATTTTCAACATGTGACAAAATTGTAAAACTATTAATTGCTTTCTATCCTGAAGTTGTTTTATTTTTCTGAGGCTAATGACAATTCAGTTAACCTTGTACTCAAAACACAAACCTTCTACGAAATGTATATTTATATTATCTTACTCTATATTTCAAATACTGTAAATACAGTTTTCCCCAAAACACCAAGTACTCTAATATATACTTCTGAAGAACTGACCGTTTTCGTTTATATTGACGGGTTTCTCAAACGTTGAATGGAGTGTATCAAACCTTAAATTTATGTTTCAGTAAAGTAAGCTAACTTCTTTTTGTTCGAAAAAATAAGACAGATTTAAACTTTAACGTGTTAGAGACTCCGTATTTCTTGGCTCCTTATTACTCAATGGATGTCAGACATATCTATATCAGGTTGAAAGGCATCAACGGCCCAACATATTTTTAAGAACAATAGTTCGAATCAATACCACCGGCGTATACATTATATAATACTGGTTATTAGCATTTGTTCGGTTAAGCGATGCTAAAAAGGAAGAAGAATTGCCACAAGAAAAACGTGACTTACACTGTATTCCTTAGTCAGCAAACGTTACAAGTTGTCTATTTAAAATATATTATTCACAATTTACTACTGCTAAGATAAGTGACACTCAGACATGTGCTACCTAGTATTCAAACAACATTTACTAAACTGCAAGCGTAGACTTTTGTGCTCAGAATTGCACCGCATTCTTGGTTTTTCTCTATTCTTGCTTTCAGCCCGTATTGGAAAAAGAATAAGAGTTGTAGTACAATAAAGCAGTGCTGTTCAATATATGTTCAATCAGACAATGGAGTTAACATTTGTTATGTCATGTTTTATGTGTTGTCGTTACATGACATTCATGTTACTCACATTACTTGTTGCTTGTGTTGCGTTGTTATGTTAACTAGTTTGCTTACTTCCGTGACTTTGCAAAGCTTTCGTCTAATTTAATGCACGATCTTTAGCAGTATACATTCAACATTCGAGAAAGAACAACAGAAGGGAAAGTAAAAGACATTGTTCAATAAAATTATTACTTTTACTAAAGGAAAAAAGTTATGTTATTTTTACACGTTACGTTTTACTATATTACGTATATATATATATATATATATATATATATATATATATATTACAACGATACGTTTAGCATAAGTCTCCGTATCAACCCCTGACTGCGGTATGAGAACATACGAATGCACGTATGAGTCGTGTGAAAGATGTAAATAATGAAAATAATGTAATAATTAAGCTTTAGGTATAAGACATAAATAAAAGAAACAAACGTATTAAATAATTTTAAATAAGGAAATAATTGTAAGTAAACATGCATATGGAATTGCCAAGCCTTGTTGGTTTTGAACGAAGCGAAGGAAGACGAAACACGCCTGGACCGGCAGCTGTGACGTCATTGCTGCAGGCAACCGTTTGGTATCAGTCGGTGTGTGTGTGTGTTAGTGTTAGTGTGTAAATGAAGAAAAAGTTGAATTATGTATACGTTTATGGACAATTTTACACAGTTTTTAAAGTGGTGAACGAAAACCAGAAATCACACGAATCAGAGACATATGTAGAAACACAGCTGGCGCCCAGCGCTACAATTCGATACTAAGAGGTCTATGATCGTGGGAATCGTTCACCTACCGTGTAAAATTTTGCCATAACTTCTATAGTTTACACACCTTAATGTTCATAATTTGCATAGGTTAAGTTTATTAATGTACCTAACCATTTGTTAAATAATATTTATAAAAAAATGTGCGCTTCATAGAAAGACGCGTAGGTTGTAATTAGTTAATAAACCGACGCGCTGACTTGTTTAACTCTGTCCGAACAGTTTTCAACAGGAGTTGAACGCCGGCAGGAGTATAAAACCCCAGCGAGCGACACACTCTTTCTGAGATCATCAACAGACAGCACGTGAAGTCCACGCATCTCACCACCGCAAATTTTACAAAGTTTAAGTAACGTTTTAAATGGTATTACGTAAACTAAAGTACGATGGAACCGGCAGTACGTCGGTGAAAATAATTAGTGATATACACGAGTGATGTAAAAGACAATAATACCGTAAACTACGAGGAGTTGAAACGTCGTCGATGAATTTCAAGAAGTCCACGTAGAACGTCGAGACATCCACGAGGGGAAAGACGAGGAGAGGAGAGATAACAGAGCAATATACTAGAGGACGCAGGGACAGCCACACGCAGCTACAGCCAGCCGTACATATCACGACCAGGCCCATGTCAGAACTCAGCATCCATTAGACGGAGAGAGTAATTCCAAACGACGCAGAGACAGAGAAGATGATACCGGAAGGGGATTCCAAAACTCGAGAGTCCAGGTGACGGTAACAACACAGTTAAATGGTTGCAGAAATATGCAGGTGAAGTCAGACATTTATTCAATCTTATAAATGACCCTGTGGTCTATCAAAAGAAGGCTCTAAATTCCATATCCAAGTTTACATAAATTTTATTATTTTTATTTGCATAATGAATAATTAATAAAAGTTCAGAGAATAATAATTTATAACAAAAAACATAAGACTTATTAATCTCATAAATAAATGGTAATTAGAGAAACCATATTTTATTATATATTTATATTAATAATTAAATAATTAAAATCAGGTAACTGTAACGTAAAATCAAGTACGAAAGTTTACTTTAATTGTAGATTTCAATTAATTGAGACATTAGGAGTATAGTTAAATAAAGTAATAGAATGGTCTCTATTAGAATTTTTATAAATGTTTAATTTTTTTTTTTTAATTAAGTGGTACATAAGAAAAAAAACCATACTTGCTAAGTCAATATTAATATTCAATTTCGTACGTGTCCATCACGCATTGTAATAATATATGTGTTATGTATTATATGTCTGTGTAAATATTCCAGGTCATATATGTCTTATGTTTGTGTATAATGTGTCTTAGACTATAAGAGCTAAGAGTTTGCCACGTTATAATTAGGCCTATACGATATTTGTATAAGTGAATATAAGGGTTTCAATATTAGTTAATCCACACACCAATTAATAACATTACAATTTGCAGTTTTTAATTAATAAACAAAATGAATATAATTTTATTAACAAGGTCGTACTAATTTCACAACCAGTACTAAACCTCTGTACTCTTTTACTTGTAACGATATTCACGTGCTTATCCACACTCAATTAGCTACCAAAGCCTGCGACCTAGCTAGGAAACATCAAGGTAAATACTGCAGAAGAAGAGTACATCTTCGAGACGTGGGCAACTGCGCACAAATGAGTAATAGCATATGTGCAAAAATGAGTTGTTAAGAGTATCGTTGCAATACATATATATATATATATATATATATATATATATATTGTAATACCAATTCTCTGTGTATATACATATTTTCTTTTAACGCCTCACGTTGTAAGCGTCAATTATATAATGACAAATATGTAAATAAATACTTTAAAATAAATTATCAGGTAGTTTTTTTATTATTCTTAATGAATGTCAGTTCTTCTTTAACGCTTCACTAGGTGCTCAGTTTTGAATGCATTGTTTCTGTTTTTTAATATCACTGGTATATAGATACTTACGGATTTTTATCTTTATTATACAAATAATTAATTCGGTTTTTGTTTCTTTGATATAGGATTAAAATAAAATTTGTTGAAAAATGAACAATAATTAAAATCAAAATATTATCGTTGCTCGCCAGGAAATACAAATTTACTCTGCAATTCTCATGAACGCCAGCACTCGTAATTTGAGAAATTATTAACTATTATAAATAATTACACTTGCACCAAATCAATTCTTTTCAATATTTTTTATTGAGGTTTGAAATCCTTTCTTTTTTAAATTAAAATAAATAAATAATTCTTAACATGAATTACCCTGGCTTGGTATATTAATGCTCAGCGGTTGGGACTATTGAAAGTTTTCGATCTCAGAATGGTTATCTGTTTACACTATGTAAATATAACCACGTGTGTTATTTTGACAACAGTAATTATTAAGAAAATGTCATTAGCGAAGTACAAAATATCGCAGTTTAAAATTATAATATGATACAATAAAATAATAACTTATAACTATAGTACTGAACAGTTCGTGAGTGCCGAACAGTGTCTTTTTAGGTTAAGAAATACTACACTTCTTTAAAATTAAACACAGAAAAATAATTACTTTACCTCTAAAAAATACAACAGTGTTAGTTTTTGATAGTTCAGTGTTTGTGCAAAACTAGTTCACTAGTGTATATAGTGTCACAGGTTGGTTTATAATAACTGTTAAAAAGTTTTTTCTTCAAACTTGAATTAATATCACAATACTTTCCTTTTTATGTTCACACTTTCTTATTCTTTTTGGGTGTTTTCACTATATAATTCATTTATTATCATTTTAACAATTCACTGTATATATTTATCACTCGATTATAATTTAACTCAGGTTCATTGTACACCTAACCTGTCTGACGTTCGAGCCCGATTGCAATTTCCTGTCCAAAAGTGTTGCGGAGGCTCCGATCTTTACTACTCGAGATTCAACAATCAACTAGCTAGCTTGGGTTAAATTTTTGGGCTTTCTGGTGCAAAATATGCTAAATTCCCATTGGCTGAAACTCCAAGCATTGTCATCTCGTGGCGTCGGTTTTTCTTGTCAAAATTATATCAAAATATTAATATTAGCATACCTATCTTATGCTAGGTACAATAGTAATGAAACTATTACCAATGAAATCCTTTTTATCTACTGATCATTTTGAGATTTCACAATATAGGTTTTTGTTCAGTATTTGTCAAAGTGACTTTGTAATTTTGGCCTAATATAATATTTCATGTTTAAAAGTATTCTTTTTGATACACACCCATTTCCCTTAATTTACATATGATCTTATCTGTTAACAATTGAACAATTGATTTTAGTACTAATTATAACAAATGTGCACATTAATTTCTTATATAACCTATTGATTATACCATAGACATAATATTGTCTAGTGTACCCTTGAACATTATCTATTTCTTAATGTACAAATGCTTATTTACAACACATAATAATATTAAGTATCTATTCTTTATTCTTTATACAGTTCTTTTTTACCTTCCCTGAAGTAAATGCAAGTTCTGTAAAAACAACATTGAATCAAACAATTTTAACTCATCTACTACCAATAATCATTATGTCCTATTACCTAGTATAACTACACTTTCCTGAAAATAACAAATTACTGAACAAATTCTCAGTTAGTCTATTGCAAATAATTATTATTACCTATTCCCTAATATAATAGTCAGTTCATGTTTCATACTCCTATTACTACAAATATCATATAACACTATTAATTACATCTTGGTACTTCTTCAACATATAATAATGGTCATTCTGACAAACTGGATTACAATAATTAGTTTACAAATATTACAGACCATTATTAATTACATCCTGTTAGTCCTTTAAAACATAATAATTGTCATTTTGACAACTCAGTACTACAATAATTAGTCCAGGAAATATAACATAGCATAATTAACTATGCATCTTCATAATTCTTTAAAACATAATCATTCTCCTTTTGCTAACTCTATATTATAATAGTTTTAATGTAATAAAACTTTATTTACATATTTAGGTAATACCATTTTTCCTCTCTAAATTGTCTATATGTTCATTTATCATAGGTAGATACAACTACCTAATCCAGTCATACTGTTTGTATAACATTTTATATCTACTATTAAACAATCATTATTTAAGATAACTGATTGAGGGATGTACACACCTTCACTTCACAGTCCAATGTTAATCAGCTGTACTTGATATTATAGGACTTTTTACCTATTCTTAAAATAATTTACTATGAAGTCTTTAGTGGAACTAGTTGTTACAAGGTTTTAACTAGACATGTTTAGTATTCTTTTATTATATTCTATCATTATTTAGTCTTGACTACACCTATTAGTACATATAATTTACTATATAAGTTTATCACTTCTCTATTGTTCTGTACTTCAATATAAATTGGTTTCAAATCTTTATTTTAAGGGAGCCGTCACGTTACAATATATTGCGACGATACAAATAAATATTTTCGCATAGGATAATTATGTGTGTTTAAATTATGCACAAGTCTATATTGGAGGTGTTGAAAAATTATTTATTTATAACACAAGTAAATAATTGTTTATATGATATATTTAAATTAAACAAAATGTCATGTACAGTATTTTATTTGTTTTCAAAGAGTTTATATAGTTCAGTTTTGTAAGGTTTTACTTGAAACGTAGAATTCCTTTACACTCGGCGTGACGTTCTCGCTCCGTCGCTGTTACGCTCTTCTCTGCAATGGTCGCCGGTCTCCTCTCAAACTCTCTCTCTCTCCGCTGGGGTTCGCCGAACAGCTGATAACACTGATGCAGATTTTACACACGAATTATCACTTTCCGAATCGTATGTTTACTCGCTCGCAATTGGTTATTATTAACTATTGTTACTCAGGGTAATAATGAATGGTATTATTTAAAAGTGGTGAATATTGCTTACACCATCCGGCTATTCTTGAAGTGTTCCGCGTTATTAAGGATTTATCACGGTAGATAAATCTCCCTAAGCAGGAAATCTTCCACTAACATGTAATGGCACTTGAATATTTTATAACTGGTGGTTTTTCGTATGCGTTTAGGTGTACCAGATATATACAAATCTAATTTGGCCACACATGCAATAAACACTGGACATGAATTCCCAAACATAACCAACATGACACTAATAAAACACACCACACAAAGGCACCATAATGAACATTTGGGAAAATTTACAAATATACAAACATAAAACACAAAACAAACTAATACCTGAACAAATACAAATCAATACAAAACACGACACAATTTTCAAAGCACTCAACACCGAAAATACACAAAATACTAATATATACACCATAATCACACATAATAATACCACTTTAAAATACCAGAGACCAACAAGAAACCACAATAACGACCAGCCAACACACAAATACTTCACCAGACGCAAAATCACGAAGGCTGAGGATGAGAACACAATGGTTCTCGAAACATGTTTCCAATAAGTAAGGAAATATCTTGTGATAAAATCATTATACAAATTAAATATAATGTATATATATACAATATATATATATATATATATATATATATATATATATATATATACAATAATATTGCGACGATACAAATAAATACTTTCGCATAGGATAGTTTTGTGTGTATAAATTATGAACAAGTCTATATTGGAGGTGTAGAAAAATTATTTATTCAGCACACAAGTAAATAATATTTATATGAATATTTAAATTTAAACAATGTCATGTATAGTCTTAGTTATTTATAAAAGAGTTTATATAGTTCAGTTTAGATGAGTTTACTTGATACGTAAAATTCATTATACCCTATACTTGGGGTGACGTCACTCGCTGCTCCGCTGGCTTCTCTCTCTCTGCACTGACCGCCCTCTCTCTCTCCGCGTCTTGGGTTCGTGGAACAACTGATACCACTAATTGCAGATGTCACACATAAACTGTCACTTTCCGAATTGTTAGTTTGTATCGGTCGGAATTTGTTATTATTAGTATTTAATCGTTATGAATTATTGATTCTCAGGGTTGTAATGAGTTGTAATTATAAAAGCGGTGTATAATGCTTACACCTTCCGGCTACTCTTGAAGTGTTCCGCGTTAATAAGATTTACCCCGGTAGATAAATCTCCCTAAGCGGAAATCTTCTACTAACACGGAATATCACTCAATATAATATACTATATATAATGTAATTCACTCGCTTGGTTCTAATCGAACAAATCGAAAAGAGTTCCAAGGCTAAGAGTTACGTTAGATTAACCAGTTAGAACAAGAAAAATTCTTGACGAAGAGCACACGTTCACTAAGCAACGGCTTCGGATGAGCTGCCTGATGTACACCTGACAACGAACGGATCTGACTGAAATTAGGGGCTTCTGCTTGGTTAATCGATTGTCTGCGTGGTAGATTGAACAAAAGATAGACGGGTTGCAGGCGAATCTTTGTATAAGTCTGCGAGAGCCTGCATAGATTTTATCTAGAAATTTTATTACTCTTCAATAGATAAGCGTAAAAACTTGAGTTTTCAATTACTAAGTAACCACATTTAAAAAATAGCTGAGAACATCAGAGTAATACAAAATGTAGCTAATTTCATAAATAATTCACTGACCAAGTTTAAAGCCAATATGTTAACTAACGCGGAAGATATAACAACGGAGGTTCACCACACGCGAACGCGCGCACATATTCACAAACAAAGTACATGACGTTATAGAGCAAAAATCTACAAAGAATTTGGTATAACATAAGTCCTTATCCATCACTAAATACAAAACGTATAGCTAATTGACAAAAATTGCATAAGTCAATTTAAAACCTGTTAATGTCCGTCATCCATGCTCTGATATTCTTATTCATAGATCATCATCCTGTGTTTTGTTGCAATATATACAGCGTGCTAGGAAGTAATCAAATAGGGATATTAGTGCTATAACACATTCTGTGACGATCACAGACAGGTTGTAAATTAATTTTATTCCTTTTTTGTAAATTACATGCGTTTTGAATTAAAATATGGTTAAAAAAATGAGTTATGTCAAAGTACCGATAATTTTATGCAGTACCATGTTCAGTGCAATGTTAGTGCGCGTGTGCGCGGGTGCGCCTGTGATTCACATTTGATTTAATAACTTCATTAATACTTAACATTTCTTCATGAAACTTGGATAGAGTATGCACAGTATTTAAGGCTAGGTTCTTCGTGTATTCAATAATGCAGAACTATAATTTTAATGTGTTTTTTGATTAAATTAATTTTTTTTAAGTCGTTATCTGCAAAAGGGTAATAAAAATTGTAGATTAAATCTAGACAGGCCTTTGCAGACTTGGACATAGTTTTAACTTGAAGTCAGTCTATCATGATGAAAATCTGTGACGTATCTAAGATTTCAACCAATCAGAAGTTCTAACAATTATTCGAGTCGATCCTTGTGCGGAGTATACATCGGACAGTTCGCTTAAAGTCTCGTGGTAGAATGTCGTACTGACTGTCGCGAGTTTTTCTTGTCAGGACGTATCTATTCTATAAGTGACGTAGAACTGAGGTATACATACCGTGTACCAACGATTACATGGTATAAAGTGTATAACTGTATAAAGTGTTAAACACCGGCCATGTCGTAGGGTTTTTGTGTTCGTTGAGTTAAGTATATGTTGTTGCACAATAAACGTAATTTTAAAAAGAGGAATGAGGCGTCGATGACATGAAATAATTAATTAAAAACATATTAAAATAATCAAGCAACGATTTATTAATTTTGAGAAGAAATTACGTGAATATTGAATATTGAAATTATAAAATTTAAAAACATTGTCTTTTGTAAGTTTACACTCTGTAAATCATAACATACCAGTGCTATTCAGCGCACATAAAAAAAAATTCAATATTAATATCTAAACATACATGCTGAATAAATTATACAAGTACTTTGTATTGCATGGGTGTCTGATTTTGACTCAGTTTTAAAATTAAATAACTCATTTATAAAATAATATTAAATTTACAAGAATAAAATTTAATTGTTGTTATACAAATTATTTTTAAAAAATAACATTTACTTGAAGACTATTATTTATTTCTAATGACACACCCAATTTGTAACATTAAACAGAAGATAATTATTTTTAATTTTTATTGTTAAACCAAACTTATTATTTTTAACCATAATTTAAAATTACGTTAATTATTTTAATTGAAATCTTTAAGTCTTTATTATCTCATATTAATTTTTTTATGAGTACTTTGCACACAAATATAATTGTTCATTTGTCATCTGCGTACTGCCGAAGTTACCGCGCGCGCGCGCGAGCTCGCCAGTGTGTGTGTGTGTGTGTGTGTGTGTGTGTGTGTATGTGCGTGCGTCCTGGATGATGACAATGACAATGACGACGACGACGACGATGATGATGATGATACGAGTAGAGGGAAAGTGTATGTTAGAGAACAATGGCGATGACGTCACAGAGAGGCACTGGTAGCTGGCTTCCGCGGTGTGAAAACAATGGGTTGGGGAACCCCCAGTTGAAAACACTACCGGGTTCAAGTTCATGACGTCATAGAGGCACTGGCAGCTGGTGTCCGAGCTGTCCATGTGACGTCACTGTTTTGTGTGTGTGTATGTATGTGTGTGTATGTGTGACTGAAACACTTCCGTGTTCCAGTTCATGAGATCACACAGAGGCCCAAGTCGCTGGCGTCCGTATGGCTAAAACCTGTTTCAAGACGTCACGGAGGCCGTGGTTTCTGCATGTCCAAAATTTGGTAGCCGAAAACAATGTGTAGCGGATGGGGGTACCCGGAATTCGGCGGTTGCCCGCAGAGGCGATGTCATCGGGTACCGTTACTCGAAATTTTGGGGGTATCGGGTACCGTTACCCGAAATGTTTAAATCAACGGATGGGGGTACCCGAAATTTGTGGGTACGCCCACATGACGCATGTATAAAACACTGTTTATGACGAAACAGGAGGCTGGGTGGATATGATAGCTGGTTCGACGACTACGTAGAGGGCGTGGTGTCTGAAATTTGACACCCGAAATGTTTAGAACAACGGATGGGGGTACCCGAAATTTTTGATGTTCAATATTTGACAACCGAAATGATTAAAACAACGGATGGAGGTACCTGAAATCTCTTGGTGTCCGAAAGTTAACACCCGAAATGTTTAAATCAACGGATGGGGGTACCCGACATGACGTATGTGTTCGACTGCGAGGCGAGAAAGTTTGTTTCCGCAAAAAATAAATTATGGCCCCTCCGGGATTTGAACCCGGGACCTCCGGTACTCCAAACCGGCATGCATCCACTACACCAAGGGGCCGTTGTCGTTTAACTGTAATTATTTTTGTACTTATACTTCTCGTCTCTTACTTGCAACTATGAGGTGGACGAGTGATATCTACTGTTGTCCTATGTGTAAAACCATAAAAGCACAATATAAGTTTATTTATTATTAAAAATAAATAAAAATTTTTTATACTTTTATTTTTTACCTCTCATCCTCTTCCTAGCGGCCAGAGGCGAATGAGAGACCGCTACGCTTTTTTTAACGTGGTTTCCCCACCTTTACAGATTCGTAAAGCAGGCCTACTCCACGTTATCTATCGCTGTACTATTAACTAATACAGTGGTAGATAATGATAAGATACACTATGCAATGCTAAGTCAATGTATAAAAGCAGTACATATATTTTTTATTTATTTACTTTATTTTTATTTTTTTTATATTTTTTTTTATCGGGTGTATATGTTGTTCATACATGATGCGTATTCACATTTGCTGTACCGTAATGAGTAATTTTCACACCCATACTGGTTCTTGACGAGTTTACAGGTATATCTACCGTGCCAGTGACCCGTCTCGAACTACCAGGACTACGTTTATGAGTATTTCTACCTCGACAGTGACGTAGTCAAGGTTAACACTCACGCACACACTACGGTACCTAATTCTACGTTTATAGACATTTCTGTCACGTAGCATTCACACTAACACCATGATGAAAACATGTTCACAACCGACTATATTTTATTTCGTTGCCGCAACCATTCTGCATAAAACAAAGCTTTGCGCAATGCACAGTGTAAGGGGGGAGTGGTAACGGGTTGACGATGAGGAACAGGACATTGTATGATGGGTACAAAGGATCTAGGAACTACAGGTGCTTCAATATCGTTTAAGTCAATCACCTCACCATGGTGATACAACTGTCGTAAGAAATTTCCCTTCTAAAACCCTTTTGTATAGACAACAGAACTGTCTGAAAAAAAGTCTGCAACGATGCGTACCATATTCTTGTACGGCACATTACCATCGTTCCACCGAATTCTGTGATAATGTGTTTCCAACCAGTCATTGATTTTTTGAAATTTCAGGTGCAGTCGTGCACGTTCGTATGGTGGAGCGAACAACACGATAACAAAACGTCCGGTTGTTATATCAACTGCAACGAACTCTTTGATTACATATTCATTTTTGTCACCACGAAACGCTTCAAACTCGGCAATAACCGTCCTATTCAAGTTCATTTTTCCGAGTGACACTTGTTCGCATCGAATACGTTAATTTTTTCAAATTCCCCCTCTACTTTTCCTTCCAATACCAGTTCATCGTAAAGACGATCAAATGTTAGCTGTTGGTCATGACGACTGCTTTCCAATCGAAAAAACGAGGGGAAAAAGAAGGATGGTGGTACCTAACACCTCTTGGCTACTACCTGATTAATGTACGACTTGAAGTGATCTTGATAATAAAACAAGCGAACAAGATATTTCTTTAGTACTGTTAATAAACAACCAAAACGGATCCACTCGGGTTCTGTGAAAACAAATTTTTCGGTCTTACTACCTTTAATCCGAACAAACGTTTTCCCAAAGTTACGACTGATCATCACACTCTTCTTCTTTTCACGGTTTTTACCTTCTTCGTACAATAACATACTGGATAGTAACTGTTCACGAAAGATCAACAAGTAATTCCACTCAGAAAAGTCAAGTAATATACGTTTCTTTTTTCCGTTTGTAAACAAAACACCCGGTTCATAGTTGAGTTCGTTAAACAGTCCGACGGTAACGAACTTAGTGTAAGAGTTAATAGGATATGCAAGAGATAAGTAAACGTTATACTCACAATGCCTGCTGCTGCTGCCGCCGCTACCACAGTCACCTTCCATCGTTGAGACGGACTGATCTTGTTACAAGCTAGAGATCGCTAATACCTATCTTTATAAACTGGTAGAGGGGAGAACAAGTTTTTTATGACAAACGATGAACAGTATTCGACAACGCTGTGTACTGTACTATCCTATTGTGAATAATCAAAGCGTAAGCGGTGGTTTTATCTGGAAAATTGTTACTGGATTCAAATTCTAAACGCACATCAACGGCATACGACTTGATTGGTTCTTCTTGTCTGGAACAATCGATGACAAACAACGGTGATTTCGTTATAAATTCATTAGGTGTCAAAAGAGGCGTTCTGTTGCGACGGTCGTAGTATGATGTTTGAAAACGTGTATACATGTCGTAGAACAGTGCGTAACGTTTTTTTTTCGATATCCTGGTTCAGGTTATAGTACGGATAGTATTTATCGTTCAGAAATAGCTTGACATTCGTTAAATTGCAGTGATCAAATTCCGACGCGTTTTTCGCTATATTGTTCTTTCTGTCCGTCTGAAATATCAGTATCACATACCGTGGTTTTTCCAACTGTGACGATGTCTTCAAGGTCCACGAATGTCGATTTGTCGTCGGTAGAACGGGATACTCGTGCAATTCCCAACTGCGGAACGGCATCACCAGTTCATGATCCTCCTCGATATGCTCAAATAGCGGTATTCGGTACTTGTTTGACACGCGCACATAGGGCATCTTCCAGTGTACTTTGTTTATTACGAGATTACCATTTGCAGTTGCACCTGATTCTTTTAGCACCATTGCGTTCTGATCGGTAGAGGTACGCAACAGAATCAATTCTTGCTTAACGTTCAGCATGATGCGTGTATAGTCTTCGTTGAAACCGAGTAGCATTTTTAACGGAAGACAAAACGTAATATCACCGGTACTCTCGTGTACTGTCAACGACTCGTCGGTTGTCGTCACCCATCCTGCATTGATTAGATGCTTTCTTTCATGCTCATTGCTCGATAGTAACAATTTCACAGTGCTCGTAATTCCAACGTTTTTCGTACGATCTACTTCCACACCGCACACTTCGTAACGGATCTCCTCAAACAAGAAAGCCATTGCATTGTTGATTAATTTCACGTTCAACGCTGTGTCGGTAGCGTTAACCTTGGTCAATGTTCCTTCGATGTACAGAAAACTCTCCGCCGGTAAAGTGAAAACACCCTGTTGTTGGATGGGTATACGTATTTCATCGTTGTTACCGTATCGGGTGGAAGCATACGGTGTGTGCGTACGATATTCGAACTCAACGATTCTGTTATCGAAAGCCGCTCCTCGTTCGATAGCTAGAATTTCACCCGACATTATTTTAATCGTATAATTTGAATCCAAGTGAAAGTAAGAAACGCTTGTTCCTTGATGTCAATCGTTTCAACGTTGAACACCGACTACCATGTTTCTTTCGTACACACTCCCTTTTTACAGGTGACGTTTGTCCGAAATACAATCCCATATTTTCAGATGCAGTCGTATCGTGATAACTTCACCGCGAAAATCGACTAAATCCCCGTCCTGATCAACGAGAGACAAAATTATGTTGTCAACGCGTTGTACGTTTACCGGTAAGTATATTACGTTTGTCGGCGTTTCAACTATTTTGAAACCTGGTGCCACGGTCGGATAAAACGAATGCAACGTGTGCTGGTCCTGGCCGTCCTTGTACGCACCCTGTACGATATTACTTCGTACGTGAACTGTGTTAACTTTGATTATGTCGACGGGTACGTTCGACTCGTGTGTTTTATACGCTTCCAGCTGCTGATTCTCCTTAAATCCTAACATACTTGCAATGGTATTCGGTGTATACAAAAAGTCGATGACATGCTTACAGTAAATTTCACACTTTAATGTGTTGTTGTTTGGACGTAAACTGATTGTTCTCCCGCCTAACTGTTTCTGCAGATACGTTTCGATATCACTGATTTCGTAGGTGCCGGTAGGCAACTTGATGACGGACCACTGATCCTTGGAAATTTTTACTGGAAATGCATTATTTTTTCCTTCAGTAACGTTTGGTATTGAATTATACGATGTAAAATCCAATAGACCAACGTACCATTCACCGTATAACTCGAGAGGTGGGAAAAAGTTACACACGAGATTCGCAGCGTCGGTACCCGTCACGGTGACCGTTAGCTACGACATGTTGAAGTTTACTGATCAGAAGACAATAAAAAGTCTAAACATAAATGACCGCAGATGACCGTGTTAGGAGGTTGCTTCCGTTCATAGTTGTAACGAACGTCGGCTGTATCACCAAAATATTGCATCAGCTCGAGAGGTGGACGTAAATGACCGAACCCGTCAAAATAGTGTACTCGATTTTCACGCTTCTTGTAACATACCCAGTGGGTTCCCGGTCCGCTCTCGTCGTCCAAATTTACGATGACGCTTTCGTTCTTCCACGGCGCTGTATCCGGTAATGCGTTACGCATGTAAACACCTCTAAAATACGGTATGTTTAGCTTTTTTGCGTATACACGTAATTCATCTTCGGACAACGGGCGGAGCGGTATGTGAATTAGTTTTTTCGGTACGGACGTAGATACAATCCGGACGCAGTTCTCTTCTTTTTCCTAGCGGTTCGGACAGTTCTCTTCCTCCTCTTCTTCATCCCACCACCAGCACCACGACCACGACTACTCACATTCTTTTTATTTTTACGACGTCAACCGCTTCCTATTGCTGATTTTGCTTTCATGGTCGCTGCAACTGCTGTCGCATAAGCTCGTTCGCTGATACCCGAATCCAAAGCCTTTACCCGTCCCCACGCTTTTTCCGCGAGTTTACGATCTGCAATACGTCTACTTTCGTTGTCTTTGTATTGAGCGTAAGCGATGTCGTGTTCGCGACAGGCTTCGTCTAGTTGATTGATTCTACGATCACCACGCGCTAATCTTTCTTCGAGTTTCGTGCCCGGTCCACAGAATCTGTAACCCGGCAGATGTAATTCGACAGGTAGTGCGTCCACCGCTCGATTGATAACTGACGAAACAACGGACGGTACAACGTTTTTAAGCACGTTTCCGACGCCCCACCCCTTTTTCCTCTTAACGTTGTTGCACATCGTAAACCGATCTCCAGTCTTTCCTTCTGTGTTTTTATCGTATTCATCTATTAACCTTTTTATTTCCTTCGTGTCGAGTGTCCACTCGTCTTTTGAACTACGTGGCTTAGACAATTTCAATAAGTAGTAATCCAGTTGATACTGAAATGTTTTAACGACTTTATACATCTCGCTCTTTACGTATCGTCTCACGTCATTTAATTGTTGTAAGTTAACAGCATCGCTCTCCGCAAAACCATCCGCTACGTCTGTTATTCTCTTTTCCGCCGCTTTGAAAACACCATCTTCGCCCAAGCTAACGGTGTTCTGCAACATGTATTTTACGTTAACCGCGTCATCTGCAAAAATCGGTGAACTCACTCCCGACAACCAGCTCTGCCCAAACAAATAGCTGTTCGATACTTTTTTAATGACGTTCGAGTCTACATAGTTTTTGTTAACCGCATCGGTCGCTTGTTCCGGACTTCGAACGTTGATTACCCATCGATCTCGTGCATCGATGACCTCACCTCTCTCTTGACTCGAGTGTTGTATACAGTTGTCATCAACGTAATATTTGTTGACTACGTCTTTAACGTCTACAGGAGTATCAACATTTTTCAATCTACACCCTTTAATGTCCACGCTTTTACGTTCATCATCGAGTAGCAGACAATGTGTTTGCATATAAGTCAGAGATACAGCATCCTTTGCTGCATCCGGTTCGTTCAGATTGCGGATCTTTTTGTTTTCAACATCTATATGCCCATCATTCGTAATCTTAAATCCTACAGTATCGCGTAATTGTCTTTTTGTTTCTCGTCGCACGCTGACGGCGCTTTGATGTCTCCCGAACTTGTCCACAACCATTGTACGACTCCACGCTACAAATGATGTGCTAACCGTTTTAAGTAACGACACTGTGGTGACCATCGCGTGTGTAACACAATCGGATCGTCACCCTCTTTCTAACGAAAGATTTCTATACCGCAAAATGAACATCGAACCCTGTCAATTTTATTTGTGTAATGAAAGCCTGCGGCAACCATAGCGGTTGGACTGATTAAATGCACAGGCCATGATGTAAAGGTTTTCAGTCTCTCGTTTTCGACTTCAAAGTCAGGTGTCAAATCTAACCCGCGCATGTTGACAGTGTTGACGTCAATGAGTTGTTACACCGACGTTCATAAAATTAATACGATAATGTTGGCTTCACGTAATTCCTCCACAACGGAGATGATTTCGTTGTCGTGTCCGGTGTGACCGGCGCGTTTTGAACATACCAGCAGTCTCAACCGTTCAACCAGTTCGTTGGGATCGTTCCAGTGTACGTAATCGATACCACGTCCGCTGCGCGGTGGGAACAATCGGGCGATTATCTCTCTGTACTTTACACCTTTGTTTGTATTTATTTTAGCACCGGGTAAATGATAATGTTTATGTGCGTTAGTGTCCGACAGTATAGATTTGTACGCTGCTAAATCGTTTTCATCGTAGACGCTCTTGTCGGGTTCTTTCATAAACATAAGTTCGTAGAGACCCGGTGTACCCCTGTATCGTTTTCCAGCTATGTAGAAGCTGTCGTCTTGATTGATCTCCAACACCGAATTTCCCACCATCCATTTGTCTGCAACGTTACGGATACCGTACGTATGATCCATCTTTTTTTCTCGATCATCAGATAAAGCGAGTAGTAAGTATTTCCTCGCGAGCGGACCTTCGACAGACTGTTCAACGTATTCTTGTGCTTCGTGTCGACCTTCGGGTGTTGCTAAAAACTCTTCAAGAGTCACGTTCGGTGTTTCGACATCAGGAGTTTGTGCCAACACTTCCGTTCTAAGGAATCGAGGTTGTGATGGTGGTGGTGTCATCTCGACAGCTGTCTTCGTATCTTCATCTTCAAACTTTATTTTGTTAATTTTATCACCGGAGACATTCAACTTTTCCGAAATCTGGGTTAACGGTTCTAAAACAGGTTTGTACGTTCTCGTTAACGCTTCATCGCTCTCTCTGAGGTCATGTTTCAACGCACGATACTTTTGCCTTATGTTGTCGCTAATTGCATCGATTTCTTGTGTCAATTGCTTGTCATCCATCTTGACACTGATGACTTTCTCGCACAAACTATTCTATTTATGTATAAAACGATCGAAACCCACTCTGTATCTGCCCGCGTTTATCGGTGAGTCCTTGTTGATGACTATGAATCCGTAACGACCTTCCACGCTTCGGCGCACATCGCTTTGAACTCTTCGTATTTCATGTCTGTGTTAACGTGATCGTTGTAAACGTGGTGTAAATTGAGATCATCTTGTCTGAACAATACTAAGAAATTGGTATTATCACGCACCAGTTGCTTTGGCACCAGACTGTACGTCTGACAAAGGTACAAAGTGTCCACACCGCTATGCCGTCCCATAGCGAAATATTGTCGTATGTTATTCTGCCGTTCACATACCACATCATCGAACAACATGATTGAATTAGGTACAATTTCGTGCGGAGGTGGTACTTCATCGTTTTCACTATATGTGAAGTACGTCATTCCTTCGTCAGCGAGAGCATTAAAAACGTCTTCCAACATACGATATTTTGTTTGAAATAACGATTAGGAGAACACGTACAGGTTCTGAAATCGCAGTCCGTTTGAATCGAATAACATGTTAAAGGCAACGTTTGACTTCCCGCTGCATGACCCGCCGCACACGATACATCGAACTGTGCTTGGAAACAGTGGACTGTGTTTATTATATGCAACTTCACCGTTGTACTTAGCAGAGTCTACGTTCTTAACATTTAACTTTAACGATTGTTGTTCAATCTTCATCTTAACTCGTTTACGTTCGGTTAAATACTGTGGTAATGTTATTATATCAGATCTTTTTTATGTATCCACGAATCGTGTTTACCGTCAAAGCCGAGCCAGCGCACTCGCACGCGATCACCTTTACGTTGTAATATTTTCTCAACGAGATACACATCACCAACGCTGGTTTTACTCGATTCTTGTTCATAAAACCCACCTTCCACAACGTCACCCGTGTGATCTTTCAACGAGTACGTAACCGGTACGGTTGGCTGAACTCTGTGCACTGTATATATCTCGTTCGTCCAGTTTGGTGTATAACCTTTAGCGAATGTGATTTTATATTTACTGATACGCACTCGATCGCCTATTTTAAACTTATGTTTCTTGCTCACTTTCCGCGGTACGGTATTTTTTCTTAATCGTTCCAACACAATTCGCTCGTTGCTCTTGTCGACTTGTCGCGGCTTCATCTCTATAGTTCTATACACTCTGTCGTTGTATTCCATCACCAGTTTGGGTAAAAGCGACAACCACCGATAATGCCCTTGCTCGCTGAAAGCGCGGTACACGTTCGTTTTCAACGTACGATTAAATCGCTCTATGATGGACGCTTTCTTCTCGCTATACGTTGAATAGTGTTTGACGTTGAATCTCTTTAGTAAAGCTTGTACGGTAGTGTTAAAGTACTCTTTCCCCTTATCCGTTTGCAGGTATTTCATTTTATTTTTTACAATTATTGGTTCGAGAGCCTGTGCTACTTCAACACCCGATTTAGTTTTTAAGGGAATCGCATATGCATACTTGCTAAATACGTTTATTACTGTCATTAGATATTTGTACCCCTTGTTCAACTTGGCATGCGGTATCATTTCCACTAAATCCGCTTGGTAGAGATCGTGTAACCCCTTCACCTCCACCGCACGTCTGGGAAAGTTCCTTCTCACCGGTCTGTGCAATTCCTTTGCAATAGTTTTGCGTACGTTTTCCATATCGCCACCCGAATCGAGAATCGCAAAATTTTGGTACGAGATATACCGTTACGTTTTCACTGAACTTCACCGACTTCATCATCGCTACTGACAGTGTGTTGCTCCTGCAAGCGAGTCTTATATCAACGTATATCGAACGCATAATTTACAACGGATTTTCTAGCTTGCTGAATTATCTCGCGTCTGGGTTGTCAGAGTTTATAATGACCGTACGCCAGTGTTGTTTCACCGTCATCCAAGACATATCGTTTGTCATCGTATGGTGACAGAGATAATTTTGTAAGCTTTCTTGTGTATATGATATGTCTTTCGCTTCGGATAGTCTGCGCCGTACTATAAGTTTGAGAAGTGGTCTTTACACATTGCTTATAAAGTTGATGTTTCAACTGTGTAGCTATCGCGGAACGTGGCACACCTTTCGCTACCTTTTTCTCTTTATCGTTTGCCGTAACGAATGAATAACATTTTGCGCGCAACCCGACAAATTCAAGTATCGGTATTCCATTTGTTTCGTCTTTAAACGTACCCAACTTTTTCTTGTTTGTTTCACTATAGCACGGATGTGTCTTAGGGTACTCCGACGTGTCAAAGATTTCGAGATGCTCCTCCATGTCTTTGTACACATCGTCGGTGCGAAGCGAATGTCGTACAACAGAGAGTCAGTGTCCGTCATACATAGACGTGCACGTGACCCGTACGTATTCATCGTGAATCCGTAATGGAACCGATACATGATCAGCTTACTAATATCCAATACACTGAACCCAACGTACAAAGGTCGGTTCAGTGTAATGGACGTTTTTTTCATCGTGAGACCTACCAGGTCCTCGTTATAGATGAAAAAATGTTGTAGCCTGGGGTTAGCGGTTAGTTTGTAAAGTTTCTTCTCGTTTGGAACTAACTTGAAATCGATTCGCTTCCGTACGTTTTCCAACGATTTTCCGTACGGCGCGTTATTCATTAACTTAAAAAAGTCTTTTTCAAAGGTGTTTCTGGCTTCCTTTCGTCGCTCCGTATTAAAATCGATGAAAGGTTTCAACCATACGCACTGTGTGAATGCTAACACACGCTGAATCGCTTCCAACTCCATTCCTAGTTCGAGGTAGAGTTTCAATGTTCTGTAATGAACAATGTATTTTGTCTTGTCCTCGAGGGACGTTATCAGTTTCTCTACCTTACCGTTACTACACACAAAGTCTTTTAACAGCTTCATGCGATAGCAGTACGGTGAAAGCATACTGTCCGTAATAGTACACTTTTCGGGTGCTAAAGGGTAGTCACTGTGTAAGTCGTGTAGGTAATGTGGATACCCCAGATCGACTTCTAGGATATAACCGGTGTCATCATCGTCACGTAACGCGTGCACGTTCAACGTATCGATCTCTGTACGTTCCAACCATCGAAAACCGGACAGTGGTAAAGGCTGTGTCATAGCCGTTCCGTACAGGTTGGTACAATCGAGGTAGAGTAAATAGTTATGCAGCTTGCTTGCGTCATAATCGGGAATGTACGGGTTGTTGGCCTTGGCGTAAGTAGGGTAAGAATGAGAGTTCTAACGCGGAAGTGACGTCACAGCCCCCCCTTTTGGCGCGAAATTCAAAAATCCATGTGGTGGGGCTAGACTTCCGGCGCAGCGTGTCGTCATGTGCAGAGGTTATGATGGACCGGGGGGGTAGTGGTGTGTCCCACGTGACCTCGATGGGCGTACCGAAGTTGTCGGCCATGTTGTCGGCGTTCGGCCATGTTGTTGTCGTCGTCCATTTTGCGTGGTTACGTGTGCGTTGATTGGCGGAGGCGTGGCCGCCGTTCGCCGACAAAATGGACGACGACCCCACCACGACGGGCGACGATCAAGCCACGACCAGGCCGCCGCCCAGCGACGATGACGACGTCAACGACGACGGCGAAGGGCGAACGGCGGCCACGCCTCCGCCGTGTGTGGTGGCCATGTTGGGAAAGCTGTGATGTTGTCGGATTGTGCGTGTGTGCTGGTTAAGTTTGGGCCACGTTGCCGGATCGTGGTGTGTTATAGTGTATGGTTTGGGTATATGTTTTGTTTTTCCGGAAGGGCGGCCATGTTGGAAAAGCGTCGACGTTGTCAACTTGTGCCGGCCACGTTGTCGGCTCGTGCATGTGTTATAGTGTACGGGTTTTGTATATGTTTACACTGCCACCATTGTCCGTCGACGTTGTCAACTTGTGCCGGCCACGTTGTCGGCTCGTGCATGTGTTATAGTGTACAGGTTTTGTATATGTTTACACTGCCACCATTGTTGCCAACTCATGAACTGTAAATTTGAATGTGTGCTTTTGTGGTAAGTATATATTGTAAAAATACAAAAAATGTGCACAGCATCGATGTGAAACTCTTGTTGACTGGCTATTGTGGTGTAATTGTTTTGATTGACACTTCACTTATAAAACATGCATGATAGAAGGAAAAAGGATAGTTGAAAAGAAAAGAAATAACTAAGCAAATTCAAAAAATTTACATATTTATATACAATATATATACAGAAAAAAAATTACAAATACAATATATATACAGAAAAAAACATTATAAATATACATATAAATAATATAATTTAATGAAAAAAAAATAAAAAGTTCAGTTTATATTACATTTTATATACAATATATATACAGACAAAAAAAACGGTTATAATATATATACAAAAAATAAAACATTATATCAAAAAAACATCACTTTGTATATTACAATAGTAAAAAAAAAAAAAAAAAAAAAAATACGGATACAATATACAGAAAATAAAACATTATATGAAAAAAAACATCATGTTGTTCATATTTAATGTGCACGACCATCTGTAACAGAAACAAAAACAATATTAGTGATGTATAATTGATAGGCGTAGGATGGATTAGAATAATGTGTACTGTTACATACCTCAAAAATGCATGCGTGCATAAAATGGGTGTATTGGCCTGCTGAATGCATACACCCGACATTGCGGACATCCTGGCGGCGACCCCTCCAGTGCCACGGTTTGAAACCAATTAATGATGCAAAGATAGTGGTAAGTATGCCCACACATTAAGCCGAGGAGTCTCTGCCCCTCAGTATAATTTTCTTGGCACACACTACAAGATGTGTGCCCTAACATACCCTGAATGGGGCAGAGATCTCCACGGCTGCATCGCCACGTTGGAAATCTACTTCTGAGAAGTAGTCTCATCGTGGCGACTTCGCTATGCATCCTTGGTTCCACCGTGTCGATAATATCATAAAACACGCATGGCGCGTCTTCTGGAGGGGACTGTAATCGTGGATCGTGCCGCATATGCTGTTGCTGAGGTTGTGGTTGAGGCTGCTGAGGCTGCTGAGGTTGTGGCTGCTGTTGAGGCTGTGGGGATTGCGATTCTGGTTGTCGTGCTGTACTTATCCATTGCGGACGTGGTTGCGGCGGTGGTGGTGGCGATTGTGGTGGTGGTGATTGTGGCGGTGTGATCGTTATTTGTCGTGCTTGTGGACGAATATCACTGGTGAAAAGAAAAAATATAAAAATCATGTAAAAAAAAACATGAAAGTATGTAGACATAAGAAGAAGACTTACATATTAAATGTGATGGTAGGTAATTGTTGTTGTTGTTGATGCTCATCAACATTATTTTCATCATCATCATTATTAGTTCTTTCGTCAAGCAGTAACGTATCACTGTCACTATCATCGTCATCATAAACCATCATCTCATCATTGCTGAAAAAAAGTACACTTTTAATACCAGATGTAAACGCAATAGTACAAGTGAACGTTAATGAAAAAAAACGTACCGACTCGTGCCGGCTTCCTGAGATGCAGCAGCAGCAGCAGCAGCAGCAGCAGCAGCAGCAGCAGCAGCAACAACAGCAGTAGCAGCAGCTGAACCGGTAGCATCACTGAAAAAAAAAAATACATTTGAATACCGAACGTAAACGCAATAGTACAAGTGATTGTTAATAAAAATGGTCTTACCGACTCGAGTTTTGTTGTGATACTGATGAAGTTCCCAATAAGGCCTGACGTAATCTTTGGGAACTATAAAAAATAAACAGTAAGTCAGTCGAATGTTGTATTCTGTTTGTACTCGTTAAATAAAAAAAATGTTGTAATTTACCTTCGAACTCGTCGCTGCTCCTCACAGACTCTTTTATATAATCTATTATCGCTTCCGCTCATTCTGTAAAACGTAACAAGAAAAATGTTGTATAGTAATTTGCTAACATAATAATGTGTGTGTGTGTGTGTGTGTGTGTGTGTGTAATGTCAAATATTAACGTAAAAATATAGTAAGTACTTACATGCAAATTGAAAAATTATAATGAATGTGATAATACTTATTATGACGAAATGCTTATATATACGTATATGCTTGGTAGGAGTCTGCTATAGACAAAGTCCCCTTACCCTCAAAGTGTTCACCACACACACACACACACACACACACACACACACACACACACACACACACACACACACACACACACACACACACACACACACACACACACACACACACACACACACACACACACACACACACACACACACACACGGCTTGCATCCTGTACGTAACAAAGCCCCTCGCCATCACAAAGTTCACACGCTGCGATAACATATGGCTAGTCAGCGAATAAAATTAACTGCACATGTGCATAGTGTGGGAAGGTCTCAGTGGGAGTCGATTACATCCTGTTATAAATATTAACCATTAATGTCTAATCGTCTACCTCACCTCTCCTACCAATTGAAAATTAAATGAAAGTAAATAAATAAATTTTATATTTGCAATACAAGTTTATTATTACCATGAGTTACTGCTCTGTGTATCTTAGTCTCTTCATGTTAGGACTGGTATCGTCATTGGTTAACGCACGTTTACACACTCTGTAGTGTCCATACGCGAGTGTAGTTACACCATCGTCCAGTACGTACCTTTTATCGTCATAAGGAGACAGGGAAAGTTTTGTTACACGTTGCGTGTACAGCTTATGACGATCGCTTCGTATACACTCGGCAGAGGTGAAAACTGTACGACTATCGAAAAGACACTCGCTGTATAACTGATGACGTAACCTTTTTTTTATTGCCGTTCTTGGAACACCTTTCGCCACCTTTTTGTCGGTACAGTCGGACAACAGGAGCGAGTAACATTTAGCTCTGAGTCCGACGAATTCCCTGATGGGTTTCCCATTAGTTTCATCCTTGAACTTCCCCACGACTTTTTTGTTGTCGTCGCAATGACAAGGATGATCTGAGGGATAGTCCGACGTGTCGAAAAGGTGGAGATCCTCTTTCATATCCAAGTACACATCGTCAGTCTGTATGCTGTAAAGTAAACTGTCGGTATCGGTCATTAATAATGTTAATCGTTGTCCGTACTTGCTGACAGCGTACCGATAATGAAAATCGTACATTATCAATTTACTGACATCAAGTAATGTGAAACCAACATACACTGGACGGGAAAGGTATATAGTTCTGTTTCGTAAAGCCAATCCGACCAAGTCGTCGGTGTAGCGGATCATACGCTTTAGTCGTGGATTGGAAACAAGTTTCTGCAGCCGCCCTTTGGTAGAGACTAGTTGGAAGTCTATTCGTTTCCTTACGTTCTCCAGCGATTTACCATAGACAGCGTTGACCATCAGTTTGAAAAAATCTTTTTCAAAACTGTTGGTGGCTGCTGCTCTCTTTTGTGTGTTTAAATCGATAAACGGTTTCATCCACGCTTTCTGTTTAAAACTCAACACCCTATGGATCGCTTTCAATTTTAGACCAAGGTTCAGATACAACTTTAAATTTCGAAAATGAAGAACGTATTTTTGCTTATAGTCCAAAGTCGTTAGCAACTTGGGGACGGACGATGAGGGCGTTTCTGATCCGTTATACCCTTTTGTATAGTGTAGTTGTGTGTGAAGTCGTCGAGAGTACGGTGAAAGTATGTCAGGATTGACGCAGGAACACACAGGTGCTAGTGGATAATCTGAGTGAAGATCATGAAGTTCGGATGGATAGTGTAGGTCGACCTCAAGTATGTAGCCCATGTCACTGTCATCACTCAGAGTACGTACGTCCAGTGAGTCGATCTCGTTACGATCGAGCCATCTAAAGTCACCGTAAGGGAGTGGCTGTGACATGGCTGCACCGTAAAGGTTGTTGCAGTCGGTGTACAATATGAAAGAGGTCGGCTTTGAAGCATCATACTGATCAGCGATTAGCGGGTTTTTGGGCTTGGCATAGCGGTTGGGTACCATGCTAACACCACCGCGAACGGCTGATTCAATAAAAAGATGCTGATCTATATCCGTCAACAGTTCCAGTCGCACACCGGTCATCTTTAACATCGCGTGCCAAGCAACGCCGGGAAGCGAGTAAAGATGAGCCGGATCAATCTGGTAGTACCGTATGGCCATCTCACGAAACGCCTCGAAGACGTCAGCCAGCAGCAGTACATCTGTTTTAAGATAAAGATCGTGATAATCACCCAGCGTGCGGATTCCGAAAGTCTGCCACACATTCTGTGCATGTGCGTAATCTTCGTCCAACACGGGTGATTCACTCAGCCTATTGAAAAAGTGTTCGCGTGCGGGCAGACATGTTTCGTCGAACTTCTCGCTACCTGTCATGTAATCGTAAGGGTACACCCCCTTACGTAAGAGTAGCTCGAAGTGTTCTTCGAAACATTGCTTTGTTAAAGCGAAATCCGCACCGCTCGCGCGCAAGTTTCCAACAAGTGTATCCAAGGACGTGTTCAAAAATTGTAACGTGTCTACGAAACGTAGGGCACCCAACGTGACTGATACGAAGCGTTCACTAGTGGTAGCGATACAAGTGAGAGTTTCATCATTGTATTTACCCAACCCTTGTATCAAGTGATGTGCGTCGTAACCTCGTAAGTTATGGAAAAAGACAGGAATATGTTGGGCGGACTTGGAGTTGAGGTTACATACGTTGTGAGCTGCGCCAAGGTATCGTCCAGTCAGATGACAATGGTTGCGCACCTTGTCGTCATCAGTCAGCGGTTTTTCGCAGAGATGGCATACGACAGCATTCGTGAAAGATAATACGTCACGATCACTCATAGTCATAGGGATATTGGTACGCATGATCCTGTACAGTTCATGCTCTTCATCGATTAGTCTATCTAAAAAGGTTTCTATCACGTTCACACCACGATAAACGACCTGTGGTTTGAAAATGTTACCCTCGTGGTCGACTATGAGGTAGGAAAAACCTGAAGGAAGATGTAACGACTCTGTTGTGGTGGACGATGTGTGTGGAGGAGCATCGCAACGATGGCAAGGTACAATGAACGATTCAAAGTCTGCATATATAGCGAAAGGGACTTTATGACAGTACGTGTAATTTTTGAAGTACATAACCTTCTCCTTCTCTTTCGTTGGTAAACGAATTCTTTGTTCACCATACGGTGAACAACGAGGGACATGTTCACTAAGGAGTCGTTCTTCACAGAATCTATGCAGACAGTAGTTGCAATAGAAAGAACGTCCGTTGTGTTTGGTTAGTGAAGATAGTAAGCGGCTAATATTTTTTATTAAACAGTAATGTTTTCGGTCAGCGGTGGTGAGAAGTAATAGATTAAAATGGTGTTGTCTGTCACTGAAAGGAGTTATTCTTAGCGGGTAAATTTCATTTTCTTCGTAACCAAAAACATTTATAGAAATGTCAGAATTGTCTCGTTCGAACTTCACAATATCGCATAGGCGGGTGGGATAAGTTATACCAGAAGTGGTGATACTGTGAATATGTGATTTGTATTTGGATACACGCTCGCTGTCTCTGTGTTGTGGAAACAGTGCGGCCAACACTGACCATATAAAACACATTTGATCGCCTGTATTGTTTACATTGATGATGGATTTAGTACAAGACAATTCAGGAGGTGTACGGATGAAACTGGAGGCGGCCAGCGGTTGGTATCGTGAGAGAACGAGTTCTAACGAGATTATATGATCCAACGCCCAACCGCTACCCTCACGAGTGAATTTATAAATCGATTCGATGATTTTTTCGTACGAAGCTTCTAAACGTTCAGCCAATACGTTCTGATCAGCGATCAATGTCGTATGACATCGTCCATGAAAATAGCCTTCACTCGTCACTTCTTCGTTTTCGTTCGTGTCGGCATTTACAATGTACTTGACAAATCTCGCTTTTAGCGCTATATGCCACTTTATAGTAAGCAAACGTGTCAGTTCGTTTAGAATGTCCGTACGTAACATATCGTGAATTTCATCGAAAAAGGTAATGACATCGTTGACACATTCTTCTTCTTCCTCTACAAGAGGTGTGTAAACGTACGACACCAACAAGCCACGCAACGAATGTTTACGATCAACAGAAAACGTCTGCATTGTTAGAATAACGATAAAAGCAAAATCAATTACTTGCTCACTTGAAGAACATTAGAATACTGATACAAAGTTAGAAAATAAGTAACATTTTATAAGCAGTGCGTGAAAGTTAGCCTGCACGAGACTCGAAGGTGAACGCAGGCAGCGATCACCGCTCCACTTATACTATCTATGATGAGTGCGTGCGCAGCTATTTGTTCCCACTACTGTGCTTTATTTCATACCGACCAATTGACGACAGCAATCCCCACTACGATTGCGCGCGCAGCTACCACTGAGGAAGTGAAATGCAGCGCAACAAACCAACATTCTTGCTTCAGATATGGACGTGCACACATATTCTTTTGCAAGCCGATTAAAAAGCTTTTATAACATCCATCGTCGAGGTAACATTAAATTTTACGTACGTAAATTTCCGAATACGAACGTGAGATTTTTTGACCTAGCCAAAGCCGGGTTTATTTATGAAGGCGATGATGATGTTGTAAGATGCTGCAATTGTAAAATACGAATTATGGATTGGATGGCGGGTGATGATCCTGTCCAAGTCCATAAGGCGTCAATGCCTACATGTAGTTTCGTTCGTGAACACTTGTAGAAGTCGACGCACGCAAAAACGGCTCTTTTCAGAGCCAACATAAACTCATGTACAAACATACCCGTTTGGGTAGTACTAGTAGTACTCTGTGTTAGTACTATACTAGTACTAATAGTACTATATATATTACTATTACTAGTACTACTACTAAATGTGTGTACACAATTCAATGTCTGACTGATGGCGCCAATGATAAAAAAATAAAACAAAAGATTTCATAAAAATTATACCTATTAAATATCATGACAATTTCGAAGCTGTATCACTTGCATCACAGATCGATGACACAATGGATGTTTATCGATACGATGATGGGAAACATTTCACACTAACAAAACCGTTACGAAGCACGATACGTTCCAACTTGTGTTCTATGTATTTTGTGAAGAAAAAACGGTTTTGTGGTAACTACTGTACACGTTATAAGTTTGGTGTTGACAAATATCACGGACGTTGTTGGCGTCACATAAAGAAACGTAGCGGTTATCTGCCGCCGATCGTGCTGTTGATGATAATCTCTGATCGTATACACAACAAATCACGATGGCTTCATTTTATCGAAGAGTGTGATCGAAACAATGTACCGATTGAACTCGTGGTTTATGAAAAGAATATGTTCAAGTGTACAGTACGTCACGCGTGGAATTTTATTTCACGTTTCCGATCGATTCCTGAACTGTATCATGCCGTTCAACGTGTTCACGGTTTACATGATTCACACGGACAAATGAACTATGCGACTGTGTACACAGACATGCTCGCCTACGGAAGTTCAATCCCACACGCTTTGTGTTGCATTGTCATTACAGAGCGCACTATTCCGATACGTACAGCGATTGAAATATACAGAAGCGCGATTATGATAGCACCAAAGTGCGCAGTGGATCCTAGCTACAACGTAAGTTTTGACGTGCGCTGCCCACCATCTTCGTTACCGACACTTGCGAGAGGGAAACAGTTCACATTGGTGAACAACAAGGCGCAGGGATTGTTTTCAGTAGCCTTTCTGAAGGAATCATTGCCTACACTCCGCAAGTATTGTGAATACTTCGGTCTGCAGTATTCACATGAAAAAGGGTACACAGTGAAAGATCGACGTTTATACGAACAGTGGCAACGATGTACAGGTGCTATGGCAGACGAGTTTTGGTTGTTGAACTCGTATCTTATACACCTGCATATGGAGTCGAGAAGTCATCGTCCGATCATAGAACTCAAAGCTAAACACATGTGCGAGCATCTACCCGTAAACGATAACGTCATAGTCGCGGAAATGCACGAGTATCGTGCCAACGTTATACGCAGCGTCATGTTCAAAGACATGAATTCCGTCAAGACCGTAAGAGCGTTGGACATGAAACAACACACGCTCATGAGATATTACATCGGTATGAGTCTCGTGCGTAATGGACGTATGAAAATCAGTTTAGCGCATGTTTTAACGTACTTTCGCAATCACAAGAAGAACGCGTTGTTTTTCCGTTCGGTCGAGATGATATAACTGGACGTGGAGTGGAAATCTTACTACAGTCACGCGATGGAAAGCAGACGTACCAGAACGGTACCGAGGAGAGTTACATTCAGCACTGAGTTAACGCTTTACCACGTTCCGACGTATTGTGAATCACGGTTCGTACGATATGAGAATGAAACGACAGGTGAAGAACATACAGCAGAGCGTTCGCAAGACTATCGCGAAGGAGTTGCACAGACCGGTAAGAAGGAATTTTCCGAGACGTGCGGTGGAGTTAAAGGGACTTCACGACTTGTACCAAGCGGACCTGGTAGAGATGATACCGCACGCGAAGGTGAACAAGGGATTCAAGTACCTTATGACAATCATTAACGCGTTTAGCAAGTACGCGTACGCTGTTCCGTTGAAAACAAAAACGGGCGTAGAGGTAGCACGAGCTCTGGAACCGATTCTTCGTGCTAATAAAATGAAATATCTGCAGACAGACAACGGGAAAGAATACTATAACAGTAGCGTACAAAAATTGCTGAGCAGATACGGTATCACACTCTATTCCACGTATAGTGAAAAAAAGGCCTCCATTGTGGAACGTTTTAACCGTACGTTGAAAACGCACATGTATCGTGCGTTCAGTGAACAAGGTCATTATCGTTGGTTGGATATGTTGCCGGAACTAGTCAACACGTACAACAACAGCGTGCACAGAACGATTGGAATGAAACCGTGTCAGGTGAAAGAATCCAACGAACGTACAGTGCTACAAAGGATTCGTGTGAACACAGCGAGGAGCATCGTTTATAAACGACCGAAATTCAAAGTAGGCGATCGTGTGCGTATAAGCAAACACAAAATAACATTCGCCAAAGGATACACACCAAATTGGACAAACGAGATATTTCTCGTTCATTCGGTGCGTACCGGCAGCGTACCCATTACCTATTCGCTAAAGGATCATACAGGAGAAGTGTTGAAAGGTGGTTTTTATGAACATGAAATCAGTAAATCGAACGTTGGTGACGTGTACTTGGTAGAAAAGATTGTACAACGTAAAGGCGATCGTGTAAAAGTCAGATGGTTAGGATTCGATGGTAAACACGATTCGTGGATACACAAGAAGAACTTGCTATAACAACTATTCGACTCATGGAAATAGAACCAGTATGCATCGATGCGTTATGATGACAACATGCACGCTGTGTACAGTGTAAAAGACATTGTGTCACATCCTGGTTACGATGAGTACATCGTGAACACGACTGCAAACGACGTTGAACGCATGCGTAGGATCTTGACAGTGCACGAGTACTGGCAACGGGTTATCATTCGTGTGAAGAGATTCCGTCTTAACGAAATAGTACCAAGTGGTACCGGATTCGATCACTACAAAGAATGTGTTTGGTCGGATCCGAACTGTGAAACGGGTCCGGACACTTGTGTATGCAGTTACATATCTACCGACTGCTGCAAT
Source organism: Magicicada septendecula (assembly GCA_034769895.1). Lineage (NCBI taxonomy): Eukaryota > Metazoa > Arthropoda > Insecta > Hemiptera > Cicadidae > Magicicada > Magicicada septendecula. Next base: position 284,375,167 of record CM068374.1, on the reverse strand, counting down.
ATAGTGCGACTATTAAATAGACTGTGCACGGAACGTCAACATGAAAATATTGCAACAAGCGCACAGATTAAAAATAAAGGACGTGGACTATTCGAAATTGTGCGGCGATGGTGGTGGGGGTGGTTGTGGCAGAAAAAAACGTAAACACGGACGTCTTCTACCCGATACCGTTCGTTCGATCATCTGCGGACCTTCTGCGTGCGGGAAGACAAACGTCATGTTCAACCTGTTGTTCGATGTAAACGGATTAAGATTCGCGAACTTATACGTGTTTTCTAAATCACTATTTCAACCCAAATATCAGATGCTGGAGACCTTGATGACACAACTTTCCAACGAAGGAATGGGTTATCACGCCTACAGCGATAACGAAGAGGTACCGCCTCCCGACGAGGTCGATCCTGATTCTATTATGGTGTTCGATGACGTGTCTTGTGAAAGACAACACAATATACGCAAGTATTTTTCTATGGGACGTCACAGCGGTGTGGACGCGTTTTACCTTTGTCAGACGTACAGTCAAGTGCCAAAACAGTTGGTTCGTGATAATGCCAATCTAATAGTATTGTTCAAACAGGACGATCGCAACTTTAAGCATGTGTATAACGATCATGTCAACACGGACATGAAATATGACACGTTTAAGAACATGTGCGCTGAAGCGTGGAAAGATCGTTATGGCTTTCTCGTTGTGGACAAGGATTCTTCTATCGACACCGGTAGGTACAGAGTCGGTTTCGATCGTTTCATAGTAGTCGCACCTAACGATTAAACAAAAAAAATTGTCAAAAGTTTAGCTAAATACACGTGTCCTGCTGTCAACGACTTTAGTTGTCGTACTACCGTTTATCGAGATGGATGACAAGAAAAAACGATTAGCACGTGATATCGACACGATCAGTGATGACATACGGAAGAAATACCGTGCGTTAAAACATGGTATTCGTGAAGAAGAAGTAACGTTATCCAAAAGTTACAAACCGATTCTGGAACCGTTACAAAATATTTCGCAAGCATTGCTTGAAAAGAAACGTAAAACAACAAATGAAAAGCCGATAAGAGTGAAAAAAATGAAACAAGAAGAAGAAGAGGAAGAAGAAGAAGAAGAGGATCCATTAGATGCAATTAGTAAGAGCGATGTAGGAATACCACTTCGTTCCCGAACGAAACCGTCTTTCCTGAAAACACCCGTGATAGCCGAAACATCAGGTGATGACGATGAGGACGATCCTAGTCAAAACATTGAAAAATGTTAGACACACCGGAAGGAAGACGTGAAGCGCGTAGATATTTTCAGGACAAATACGACAGTGAATCGTTAGCGAACAAGTACATGCGTATGATCGTTTCGTCCGAACGCGATCGTCTGATGGACTATACGTACGGTGTAAGATATGAAAACGGAAAATGGATGATTGGTGATTCACAGTTCGAAATCGATAAGGACGATACGATTCTTATCAACGGTAAACGATACAAAGGTACACCTGGACTCTACGAACTTGTATTCATGAAGCATCCTAATGAAAATATTTACAAGGAATCAGATCTGAAAGCGTACAAAGATATACTGCGTAACACCAACGCGCATAAGCAGTATTACTTAGCGAACGCACAGGTGAACGCGAACAGAGGTGTAAAGTATAAACGAATAATATCGCAACTGTTTCCACCGAAACGTACAGGACAGGGGCATAATAATATTGATACATCGTATATGACGCTAACGAGAAAAAAAGACAAAATCGATTACGTGCACTGGGACGATCCGAACGAACTGGTGGACAGATTGCGACTGTTAATGGCATCACAACGTGTTGGAAACAGTGGGCACACGAACGAAATCGTCTCCAGAGTGGAAGAACTACGTGAAGCAGACATAATCGTATAACAAGAGCGGTATATATCATCATCTGACATTAGCAGCAGCAGCAGCATGGAATCGATCTTAAAGGACTCGTTAATGCCATGTGCTCCCTATTCGATTCTGAAAGCCGATAAAGTATAAATAATACTGTCGTACACGCACCGGGGGACATTCCACGTTTGGTTGTGACAACATGGATATCGTGCTACTGTTTATTATTGCGTGCACAAGTGCCGTCGTCGTCGCATCGTCCGTTAACGCTAACGATGTAGATTTCGCTATAGATTATTTGGTGCGATACGGATACGTGCCCGACGATAGTTTACGACTCACGGACAACACTACCATCGATATGGACGCCTACCTTCGCACGTTTCAAGTGAATTACAATTTAACCGTAAATGGAGAATTGAACAATGAAACGATGAATCTGATGCGTGCGCGGAGATGTGGTAACGAAGGTTTCGTGTCGTACACCTTACGAACGCCGTGGGCCAAGAAACGTCTGTCGTGGCGATTCTTTCACGGTAGCGTCAGCGCTATCTAAGCGTCGCGACAAGCGTTCGCTGTGTGGCAGAAACATTCGAATCTGGAATTCGAATATCGACCCAACGACATAAACGCAGACATGGTTATCGCTATGAAATATTTTAAACACAGGTGTCTGACTTCCAGGTGCACGATCTGCGGGTACGATTTGGACGGACGAGGAGGTATACTCGCTCACGCTTACTACCCGCCCGATTTACCGTATAACACTACTGAAATACATATGGACTACTACGAGTCGTAGAATTATACAAACGCAACCGAAATACCGGACGATCAGACCAGTTTTCTTCAGGTGCTAACGCACGAAATCGGACACGCGTTAGGACTGTCACATTCCCTCGAGAGGGATTCGATCATGTACCCGTTCTACGTACCACGCTCGGACGGACCGTTCGACCTGAGAGACGACGATATAAGAGGCATTCAACGCTTGTACGGGAAGCCGCCGCCGCCGCCCGCTACGACGTCGACGACAACGTCAACGTCGACGACGACGTCAACGACGACGACGACACCGACAACGAACGAGACCGTGCGGACGACAACGGATTTATGTCGACTAAAGAACGTTAACCAATTTTTAATAATCAACAGACATCTGTATATCGTGCACGATAACTTTTTGTGGACATTGGATATCGAGTCGAAGCGAACGGGCGAGAGCCCGCTTCTGTTGACGGATTGGTTGACTTTCTTACCGCCGACGTTCACCAACGTTTCGGCGATGTACCAGAGACCGCGGACCGAAGAAGTGGTGCTTTTCATAGACAACTATGTATACATGTTTGATATACACAGTCTGCAGCCGGTGAACGGGTATCCGCGTTCAATCACAACGCTCGGTGTTCGCACGATGACGAAAATAAACGCTGCAATACACACGTACACGGGTCGAACCCTTCTGTTGTACAACGATATGTATTACAGTGAGATAGACGAGTGCACGTTCACGATCAAGAAACATGGTTATGTTAAAGATCGTTTTGTCGGCTTACCAGAAGCCGTTGATAGTGCGTTCCGATATATCGACGGAAAAATTTATTTCTTCAAAGACACACACGTATACGTGTACGATGAATTTCTAGATACGATTGTAAAAGGAAAACATAACGACGCACTATCCGCTGTCGGAATAAAATGCATAGACAGTACGATCGTATCAAAACTAATCGATTTATTACGTGAATACGTATAAATGCCGTGCACAACGAACGAGGCGCATCATTCACGAGATGAGTGTCGACAAGTTTGGCAGACACCAGAGCGCTGTCAGAGCGCGAAGAGAGACGCGACGCAGTCTGCGAGAGGATATTGGTATCACAATGACCGAGGACGGACACTTTGATGTAGCGGGAAAAAAAATACATAATTTGGGCGAACCGCGCGATGATAGCGATGCCGTTCCACTGCGCTTTGTGCGTGACAATTGTCTGTTAGCCGGCGATCCGTCGACGGCGGCGCAAGGAATAGATGCGAAAGGTCGTAAGCTCGTCAACGGCGGCGCTCCTGTGGATCTCGGGGACGCCGTCAACAAGGAGTACGTAGACTATTCGTGCTTACGTTTCACACAATTGGTACCGAACAAGAAGAACGGGGCTGTCGTCGACGCACGAGACCATCGCATACAGTCTCTGAGGGAACCGATTCGTGCGAGAGACGCCGCGACCAAAATATACGTGGACTCGAAAATCATACCGAAGGATACGAACTCTAACCTAATGGTCGGCAATGTGCGGATAACACAGTTAGCTCCACCCATGAACAACAAGGATGCAGTGAATTTGGAATTTTTGAACCGACACACGATCACCGCGGTAAACGATGCTTATTTCAACGCACAAGGAAAAACCATTCTAAACGTTGGCGATGGTGGCGCACGGGCCACAGATGCAGTGAACGCGCGTCAATTGGAGGACGTGAAGCGGTACGCGAAGAGCGAAACGTACAAACTCGCAAAAGTGTTCCAACATCGTTGGGAGAAAGTGGTATCGTATATCTATAAATTGCATACACGCGCAGCGCGTACTTCACTTGGTGCCGAAGAGGCAGACTTACTACTTATGAACAAGACGGAGACGAGCGTGTTGATTAGTGATCTGGACAAATCCAACAACGAGCAAGATTGGAGATCTCTTTATCGAGAGCAAACGAAACAGTAGTCATGTATGAACTACGTAGCCGTGTTGATAAAAAAAAAGGGGGGCGTGGTCTTATCGGAAAAATAGTTAAAAGCGCGGTACCATTCGTCGCGAAGTCAGTACCTACACTGATCAATCGAGCGGTGGACGTATTACCGGTAGAACTACATCTGCCTGGCTACAGGTTCTGCGGACCAGGAACGAAACTAGAGGAGAGATTGAGTCGTGGTGATCGAGGAATCAACGAGTTGGACGAAGCCTGTCGCGAACACGATATCGCTTACAGCAAGTACAAGGACAACGAACGACGAGGTATAGCGGATCGTGTGCTAGCCGGTAAAGCGTGGGAACGAGTTAAAGCTTTGAATTCAGGCATCAGTGAAAGAGCGTACGCAGCAGCCGTAGCAGCAGCAATGAAGGCGAAATCTGCGTTAGGCAGCGGGCTATGCTGTAGTGGTGGTGGTGGTGTGCGTAAACGTCGACGTCGCACCAGACGACGCAAGCCGGTTCGACGCACGATAATCAGGAAGAGGAGGAGGACGACGACAACAGGGACAGGAAAACGACGAAGAAGGAGTGGCGGTAAAAAGGCTTCAGGACTCTATCTTCGACCGTACCGAAAAAACTAATCAAAATACCCGTGCGTGCATTGACCGATCATGATCTTTATGAGTACACGAAACGATTGCGTATACCCTATTTCAGAGGTGTGTACATGCGCGACGCACTTCCTAGTACATCACCGTGGGTGAACGAAAGTGCGATCGTGAATCTGGACGATGCTAGCGGACCGGGCACGCACTGGGTATGCTACAAGAAGCGAGGCGACAGAGTCTGGTACTTTGATGGATTCGGCAATCTACGTCCACCTGTCGAGCTAATGCGGTACTTTGGATCGAACGTGACCGACGTTCATTACAATTACATGCGAAAACAGCCGTCGGATACAGTCATCTGCGGACATTTATGTTTAGAGTTTTTGACATCGAACGATCAGTAAACTACAAGATGTCTTCGCTTACGGTCACCGTCACAGGAACGGATCCGAGCGCACTGGTTTGTGACTTTTTTCCACCGCTTGAATTGACGGACGGTGAATGGTACGCAGGACTGCTGGACTTTACCACGTACAACTCTATACCGAACGTGGAGAGTGGAAAAAACAATGTCTTTCCTGTACTAAAGGGAGCACGTAAAACGTTAGACCCTGTCAATATACCGACCGGTGTGTATGAAATCAGTGATATTGAAACGTACCTGAAAAAAGAACTAGCAGACCCGAAATTTTCTCTACGACCCAACAACAACACATTGAAATGTGAAATTTATTGTTCATATGATATCGATTTCGGATGTACAGAACACACGATCGGTACCATGTTGGGTTTTTCCAAGAGCCGCAAGTTAGAAGCGTATATATTACACACGTCGGATGCGCCTGTAAACATTAACAAAGTGAACGTTTTGGAGATAAGGTGTAACGCTGTTCAAGGTTCATACAAGGCGGGTCGAAACGAGCATATATTGCACTCGTTCTATCCAACAGTTGAGCCAGGATTCAAGATAGTCGAAACGCCTAGAAACGTCATTTATTTTCCGCTTAACGTACTACACTTGCGTAACGTTACAGTGTCCGTACACGATCAGGACGGTGATATTGTGAATTTTCAAGGGGAAGTCATCACCGCACGTATACATTTGAAACGTGTGTAGTAATCATGGGAATTTATTTTACCGAAACCTCCATGATGATGAAGAGCGGAGGTAGCGACGGCTTGCGCTACAAGATAAAAGAGGACAACACTTTTGGAAAAGGTATCAGTAGACGTTCGTCGTTGACACGATTAACAGCAACTAACCGACGCTACCTGATTTCACTAGGATTCAAACTCAAGAGAAACAAGTAACATGACGGACAGCGGTATAGTCTTATCGGTTGAACGTCGACCGTTCTTTGAAGACAACATCACACATTATGAATATCATCCTCATGCACCGTACGCGTCGGCGTCACGATATGGAAATAATGATGAGATACGCATACCTATCCTGCAACAGGAAGTCTTCACTTTACCGATGGAAAGTTTCCTGTACGTTGAAGGCAAGTTGAGCAAAAAAACCACTGCCACTGGTAATGTGAACGTGAAAATGATAAACAATGCGATTGCGTTTCTCTTCGAAGAAATCCGTTACGAATTGGCCGGCGTGGAAGTAGATCGTACCAAGAGTGTTGGAATCACATCCACTATTAAAACCATACTATCTGCCAGCAAGCAGGACATTGTTTCGATGCAAAATGCCGGTTGGGTTGCTCCTACAGCTGACGAGCTAACACCATCTGGTAAAAATAATGAATTCAACTTTTGCATACCGTTGAGGATGCTGATGGGATTTGCTGAAGATTTCACACATGTTATTTTAAACATGAAACAAGAACTGATACTATTACGCACTTCCACTGACGTTAGCGCTCTGTTCTCGTCTACGGATGCGCCCGCTAACGCTGATATAGAACTAACAAAAATCTCTTGGATGATACCGTTCGTGTACGTGAACAATGAAGTACGGATACGATTATTGGATATCATACGCAAAGACCTACCACTATTCTTACCGTTTCGTAGTTGGGAACTGCACGAGTACCCGGTTTTACCAACGACTGACAGACAGACTTGGACAGTGAAAACAACTACACAACTGGAGAAACCGCGGTACGTGATACTCACCTTCCAGACCAGCAGAAAGAATAATCTGAAAAAACATGCCGGCGAATTCGATCACTGCAATGTGACAAATGCGAGACTCTTTTTGAACGACAAATACTACCCGTACGATAACCTGAACCTGGATATCGATAACGGACGTTATGCATTGCTGTACGACATGTATACACGATTTCAAAAGTCATACTACCACAGAAGTCAACCCAACGTACTTCTAACGCCTACTGAGTTCATAGCAAAAGCACCGTTATTCGTCTTCGATTGTAGCAGACAGGATGAGTCGCTCAAGTCTTCACCAGTCGACGTCAGATTGGAATTCGAGTCATCGAGCAATTTCCCCGCTCAGACCGCGGCCTACTGCTTGATACTGCATGATTCGCTCAACGTGTACACTCCGTTATCCAACACAGTGCGCAGACATAATTAAACATTTACTATAAATTATTGTTTTTTTTTTGCTGTAAATATAATGTTGCTTTTTAGAATGTAATGTATGTGTTACATGTATGCGATTTTTATTTAAAAAAAAAAAAGTAATCAATTTTTATGTATTTGCTGTAAATAGAATGTAATGTATGACTTACATGTATGTAATTTTTTTATTAAAAAAAAAATGTAATCATTTTTCATTTATTTTATTTTGTGGAGGGGGAAACGATTATCCTCTTCTTCCTATTTTTTTTTTTGCTCAGTGTTTCATCAACACGACTCGCGAGAGGACGCACAAGATGCTTTCACACGATTTCGATGATGATGATACCAAACCCAAGAACGACCGCTATTTCAAACAATGCGGTGAAGCGACAGCAACAACAATCAAGTCCTTATCACCAGACGATAAAGAAGTGCAAGTCATCTTAATTCAAAAAATCACATCTCCGTACCCGCGTTACAGAAGCTTGGAAAATCGTTTAAAGAGTTTTAAAGAATGGCCTGTATCGTTAACGATAACACCTAAAGAATTATCAGAAGCGGGTTTCTTTTACACTGGATGCAACGATAGAGTGATTTGTTTTTGCTGTGGAGGCGGATTAAACAAATGGAAACGTGGATAATATGCTTGGATGGAACACGCACGTCATTTCCCTGCGTGCTCTTACGTAATGTTAATGAAAGATAAAAATTTTATCATCAAGGCACTGGGTATCGTTACCGAAGCGCAAGCACCAACAGCAATAGCGACAGCAGAGAACGAACAACGCGTCGACACTATCAAGGAGAATATAAAAAACATAGAAGGAAGCTCTAATCGTGATACAATGTGCAAAGTCTGTTACGCACAAAACGTGGAAGTTGTACTTATTCCCTGTCGACATTTTATCACATGTGTGAATTGCGCCATAACCCTACATACTTGTCCTTTATGTAGAACCACATGCACCGCTTACATGAGAGCGTATTTCTAGTTCATTTTCACGCCTTAATTTAATCGATTAGTGAACACAAGGTTTGAAAATATATGCTGCTGTGGCAAAAGTGTTTAATCCAAGTCCACTAATATCGCATACCTCAGTGTTTGAACAGCACGCGTTGAAGACGGACGCATGGAGCTGTTATCTCCGTACCAGTACATACGCTGTAGTGAATTAAAGCACACAATACTATACCCTATAGACATTTTTGTATACAACATTTTGACCTGTAAATTTGTTGCACTGATCCGTGACGAAAATATAAGGTACAAAATAAACGTTCCGAAAAAATTCTTTACGAGCGTTTCACAACATACAACGTGTCTGTTCCGTAAGACGGACAGATCTGCAGCGTTCTTAGTAACACCAAACACATTATTTATAACGAAAAAAGGATGTGCGAGGATAATCTAGCAGTCATCCTTGACTTTCACTGTTTCATCGACAACGATGGAAACGAACTCGTTAAGGAACTATCCATTATGGATGTCACTGCATTTGCCAGCAGACATTGGATATTTTCACCTCCAGCAAACATGATTGTTTCGAATCATAAACATGCGAGGACAAACAGATGGTTAACAGAGCATTATCATGGACTAGCGTGGACGGACGGGGACACATCGTATGAACATCTTGTACCGATATTAGAAAAATATACATTTCCTTTTAAATTTGTGTTCGTAAAAGGATTGCAAAAAAAAAATTTCTACAGAAGCGTATCGTACATTTTAATATTATAAATTTAGAAGATTTCGGTTGTCCTAAACTCGATCAATTACAATCAATACATGGAACAGTCTGTCTCGCGCACCACTTACTTCCAGAAATATGTACAAATACTAGAGTACACGCTTTACGCGAGTGGGTTGTATCAGATTTTAGAGTAATCAATATGTTTCTAATAAATTACTAATTGAAAACATTATTGTTTAGCGCTTACGTAAAACAAATTAACCTTTCTGACGATTACATCACTCTGTATAGTCATATAAAAAAAATTAGATTCACCGACATGTTCTAACACGCATGAGTGCTGTTAATTAAATCATTCTGTCTATTCATAAAAAAAATAACCGAGTCGTCTCCTCTTCCCCGCCTACCCATCGAGTCGTGAGAAATCAAGTCGTATCCTGTTCACACGGATAAAAATAAACGCTTACTGTACGATAAAAAAATTAGCTTCAGCAACATGTTCTAACACGCATGAGTTCTGTTAATTACATCATTCTGTCTATTCATAAAAAAAATAACCGACTCGTCTCCTCTTCCCCGCCTACCCATCGAGTCGTGAGAAGACAAGTCGTATCCTGTTCACACGGTTAAAAATAAACGCTTACTGTACGTTATGTAGTTCCCCCTCTCTGGTTCCACCTCCACAACTACCTCCCTATTTATTCCGCTGTGCGCGAGCGTTATTCGTTCAGTCCTTGAGAGACGCGCGAGACAAATATAAAATTCTTTATTTTAAAATGGCATCATTCACTGAAAAATTTGCAACTATTAGCGCAATTGAATATAAAAAAATAAAAGAATTAATAATCGGTGTAAAATATCCGATAGAAGAAATGCAGAATATAGACGCGAAGTACGGGAAAGCCGTACTCGTCACTCTTCAAGATTATAAAGACCCTAAACTAAAATATCGCGTATATCTACCTAAAAGATACGCGAGCGTTTTCGAAGATGATGAATTAAAAGATTTAGTACCGTGTTCGCTGCATCTAATTTTTCGTGGAGAAAAGGATAGAGCGTACATAGTAGAAATTGTACAGTAAGACCGAATGGACATACTCACTTACCATGTATAATTTTCATTGTAAATACACATAATTGTCATTAGCTGCACGTACAATTATATATTAACATGTACTTAGTTGTATTTTAATTTATAATATATTGTGCTTACACATATATTTCATTTAATTTAATTATATTTAATTATCAATGTATTTACTGTATATCTAGATAATAAAACAAGGCTTACATGGTGTACATTTTAGAGTAAGCCTGGATAGACATCTTCAAAATTAACAAATATATTTGTTCAAAATTGTCATTGCACACGTACACAAATAGTAAATATAATGTGCTTACACTTATTTATTTTAATGTAATTCAAAACAATTATTAAAACAATTACAAATAATAAATTATTATGCGTAATGAATTTATAAATTAAAATCTAATTTGCTTACACATAATATAAATGTATACAAATGTATTTATTAGTTTTACTTATTTGTAATTCATACACAATTGTCACACATGTTTACATATTAATTTTTGTCATTACTGTGAACGTCATCATATTTTAATTTGTAATTACTTTATTTAGATGAATATTGTACACAAATGTCATATTGTATATGTTTACATATTATGTATTTTGTACTTGTCACCACTGTTTACTATTACATAATATTTATTTTAAATTGTAATATATTTTGATTACTTGTATTTTAATTAAATAATATTGCTTTAACATTTTTATTCTATATTTATTTCACAAATCCTTGAAAGATTAACACTAATCATCACTCAATATACAAGCTAAAAGAAATGTTGCGCAATGTGCATTCATGTGTTATTACATATAACTAATTTAAAAAATCAATATTATTAAACAATAATTGCTTGATTAGAAATTACAAAAATTATTTTAAAATAAAACTTACCTTGTACGAGCTCTAGTTGAGAATTGCTTGATTATATTATATTTTAGAAATTAAAAAATTATTTAAAAATGAAACTTACCTTGTACGAGTTCTAGTTGAGTTACTGAATGTGAATCTCGTCGAACGAAAATTAAAAAAATTATTTAAAAAATGAAAATTATTAAAAAAAAAATGAAACTCACTCTGTACGACTGAATGTGAATCTTAACGAACGAAAATTAAAAAAATTATTTAAAAAATGAAAACTTATTTAAAAATGAAAAACTCACACTGTACGAGTTCTAGTCTCGTTGAACAATGTGATGATGTGAGCAATTCGTACAGCGTATATATACGCTATCTCAAGGATGAACGCGAAAGCAGCTGGTATCAACCAGAGCTGCTACACGTGCAGTCAAGGACAACCATTTAGCTTGGCTTTTCTGTTTCGACGACAAAAAAAAAAAAACCTAGAGCTACTACACGTGCAGTCAAGGACAATCACTTAGCTTGGCTTGGCTTTCTGTTTCACACAATAATTTATGTACGGTCATCACTTCGTTCACACACACACACACACACACACACACATTAACAAATGCACAGACAGCTGGAGCCCAATTAAAATATTACATCACCAACGACTTGTGTTCTTCAAATTATGTACGGCTATTAAAGCCTCAGCTCTCACGCTTTGGTAATAGATGGCTAGACAATTACATCATCACCAGCATGTGTACCATTCAAATTTACAGTTCATGAGTTGGCAACAATGGTGGCAGTGTAAACATATACAAAACCTGTACACTATAACACATGCACGAGCCGACAACGTGGCCGGCACAAGTTGACAACGTCGACGGACAATGGTGGCAGTGTAAACATATACAAAACCCGTACACTATAACACATGCACGAGCCGACAACGTGGCCGGCACAAGTTGACAACGTCGACGCTTTTCCAACATGGCCGCCCTTCCGGAAAAACAAAACATATACCCAAACCATACACTATAACACACCACGATCCGGCAACGTGGCCCAACCTTAACCAGCACACATGCACAATCCGACAACATCACAGCTTTCCCAACATGGCCACCACACACGGCGGAGGCGTGGCCGCCGTTCGCCCTTCGCCGTCGTCGTTGACGTCGTCATCGTCGCTGGGCGGCGGCCTGGTCGTGGCTTGATCGTCGCCCGTCGTGGTGGGGTCGTCGTCCATTTTGTCGGCGAACGGCGGCCACGCCTCCGCCAATCAACGCACACGTAACCACGCAAAATGGACGACGACGACAACATGGCCGAACGACGACAACATGGCCGACAACTTCGGTACGCCCATCGAGGTCACGTGGGACACACCACTACCCCCCCCGGTCCATCATAACCTCTGCACATGACGACACGCTGCGCCAAAAGTCTACCCCCACCACATGGATTTTTGAATTTCGCGCCAAAAGGGGGGGCTGTGACGTCACTTCCGCGTTAGAACTCTCATTCTTACCCTACTGGCGTACCGATTAGAAATTGCTGCTAAGCCGCCACGGATACCTCCTTCGATGTACAGGTGTACGTCTATATCGCGGAGTAACTCTAACCTAACTCCTGTCATTTTCAGCATCGCGTTCCACGCTAAACCGGCGGTGGTAAAAACGTTACACGGATCGAGTTCGTAGTACTGCAGGCTCATGTTTCGAAAGTTTTCAAATACATCTGCAAGCAGTAGTACATCCGTTTTTAAATAAAGGTCATGATAATCACCGAACGTTTGCATGTCGAAAGCCGACGAAACCGCTCGAGCGTGCGCGTAATCTTCTTCGTTTATATCCGACTCTGTCAACCCGTTGTAAAAATGTACGCGGTCCGGTAACTGCCTCTCGTCAAATTTTGAATCGTCCGTAACGTATTCGTAAGGGTACACACCTTTACGCAACAGTAAATTAACATTACGCGTGTAAAATTGATTAAGGATTTTAAATTTATCCGCGTATAAGTTGGAGACGAGTTTTTCAAGTGACGCGTTCATGAACCGCAGAGAATCGAGAAACCGGAGCTGTCCGAGTGTAAAGGAGATGTAACGTTCGCTAGTAGTAGCGATACACGTTATTTCATCTTCCTTGTACTTTCCGAAACCTTGCATCAAATGATGCGAGTCATAGCCACTTAAATTATGGAAAAAAACCGGAACGTGTGTTGGTATTTTTTAATTTATATTACACACATTGTGAGCAGCGCCTAAATAGTTTCCCGTTATGTGGCAATGGTTTCAAACCGTGTCATCCGTTAACGCCTTCTTGCACATATGACAGTGCGTAGCGTTTCGGAATGACCGTTCGTCGGCCGCTGTCATTTGGATCTGTTTATTAAACTTTCTATCGAGTCGTTGAACGTCGGCTAAAAGCACACGAAGGAACGTTTCCACCACGTCTTTACCGCGGTATATTACAGGTTCCTTGACGGCGTTTCCCATCCAGTCAACTACACATAGCAGAAACTGGCTGGTATATGATGTGCCACGTTTTTAATGGTGGCCGGAACAATAAACGATTCGAAGTCAGCGTATACCGTATAAGGTACGCGGTGACAAAGTGAAAAGTTTTTAAAATACATCCACTTTTCGTTCTCGTCAGGAAGTTTTACTTTCTGTACTCCGTGCTGAGAACAGTTGCGTTCGTGTTCTTCAACTCGTTTTCGTGCCGCGTTAGTATCTTTATTGTCCGCAAATCTGTGTAGACAGTAGTTGCAGTACACCGATGCACGACAATTTTTTGTCAACGACGAAAGCATACGCGAAAGGTTCCGTATGAGGCAGTAGTGAGTAGTGTTCGCGTCGGACAGTAGCAGTAGGTTTACGTGGTACTTTCTACCGCGATGTTCAGTAATACGTAAAGGATATACCTCGCCTTCGTAGCCAAAAACGTTAACGGATATGTTTTCGTTTAATTTTTCAAAACGTTTTATCTTATTGACTGCGACGGGATAAGGTATGTCCTTCATGTTTATTTCTTCTTCGTACGGAAGGTAATGGCTAACGCGATGCGGGTTACACGCGATCGGGTGTATACCGGCGAGCACAGACCACAAGAAACACTTTTCATCTTCTAAATTTTTCACATTAATAATTCCTTTCTTACTGTGTGACAATTTCGATGGTGTAGGTAGAAAGCTCGACCCCACAAGAGGATTGTATTTTGTAATATTTAATTCCACCGACTCGACACCGTTTTCGACCCACCCGCTTCCGTCACGCGTGAATTTGTCAACGGATTCCATTATTTTCTCGCTAGCTATCGAATACTGTTCATCGATATCGTCATACTGTGACTTAAGTTCTGTACGTGATCTAAATACCGCATCACAATAAATATTTTCGGTGTTTATTAATTTTTTTAAAGATACACGAACTGCTAAATACTACTTTATATAATTATTTAATGCTACGGCTTCGCTACAAATCTTATCAACAACCGTGTGTTTGTAATCTAATAATACTGTTTGTGTGTTTAGTGTATTGTCAAGTATCATAAATTTTATAGTAATTACATTACCATTGATAGCACGGTGTTCGCTGCTGCTGCTGTCGGTCATTGTGAAAGGAGTGAGGCCGGCTTCGCGTCGTCGGTTCCCTATATAGACAGTCCGGTGACCGGTAACGCTGTCGCCGCGCTCCGCTCGCGAGGAGCAGCTGCGCGGGGTGGGGTGCGGGGTTGTCGAGACGGATGCGGTGTGTGCTGGAGGTGCGGGGTGGGGGTGCGGGCTAGGATGTCATCGTCCGGTCGTGACCGATGACGCGCGTTGCGGAGGGCTGGGTGGGGTGGGGAGTGCGGTGTAGGAAGCCGACGTCCGTGACCGATGCGGTGTGGGGTAAAGGTGTGGGATGGTGGTGCGGGGTAGGGAGCTAGGTTGCAGCCGGTGTCCGTGACCGAGAGGTAGGCGAGGTGCGGGGTACAGGATGCCGGCGACCTTGACCGAAGCGCGCTCGTTGAGTCACCTCCCGCGGGATGTAGGGTGCGGGTACGGGGGGGCTGGGTTTTACGACCGGTCGTGACCGAAAGCAGATGGTGGAGCGTGACGACGCGGGGTGGGGTAGGAAGCTAGGTTGTCGCTGACGGACTCGATTGCGGTTGGTGGGGGGGGGTAAACCCGGTCGTTGCGGAGCGACAGACAAAGTAATTGAACAAAATATGTAGGCGAGGTGCGGGGTGGTGGCGAGGCTCTGGGTGCGGTGTGGGGGTGCGGGGTAGAATGTCATCGTCCGGTCGTGACCGAAAGCAGATGGTGGCCGGGACGACGCGGGGTGGGGTAGGAAGAAAAATTTTAGCCGTTACCGTTGCGGTAGGGGTGCGGGGTGCGGGGTAGGGTGTCGTCGTCCGGTCGTGACCGAAGGAGATGACGCTTTAGAAGGAAGGAACGTGGTCGGGGGAAACAGAATAAATACGCCAGTGTTTCCCTGTGCAGTCATCAGTACTCGCCATGGAAGCAATCGTTGCGAACGCGAAGACAGTTGAAAATTTTTTACCAAAAAGAGACTTGTCAAGTCTTTCTTTAGGAGTAAAGTATCATATAATTCACATGAAATTTGTGAAAACGAAATTCGGGGAGTCAGTTGTGGTAGATTTGGAAGATACCGGAGCCTGTCCTCAGCCGGAGGATAAACTGTTCTATGTATACCTACCTAAAAGATGGTGTGACGTATTTACAGAGGAGCAATTGAAAGCTGTGAAGCCTTGTGTCCTATCACTATGCGTAACCTCACACACTCCGCTGGCGAACGAGAAAGTGAGCGTGCAGTTGGATATTGATTATGTGAGTATGATATTTCAGTACCACTAATAATTACTTATACAGAAGTGGTTATGTATTAATTTTTTCTCTTTTTTTTCCAGACCAAATAAACGAGAACAGGATTGATTAATTATAATAATAATAACATTAATAGTAAAATGTTTTTAACTGTTGAAGTAGACTTCTCTATTTTTTTGTCGTTTTTTAATGTTAACTGTTCATTTTCAGAGAAAGAACAAGGTGTTGCTTGGATCTAATATTGTTGAAAAACTTTTAAACAGAGAAATAAATGGTAATAATAGATTATATTGTCAATGCGACATGATTAAATTCGATTATAGTTTTAGAAATAATCGTAAGACACTGAGTAGATGGATATCAATACGAAACGAAAAGAATATTTACAAAATGAAAGTATTTATTCGTAATGAGTTTTTCAAACTCTTCAAAACATCAATTAGTTATTGTAACAACCATAATATTGAATATCTTCAAATAAAAGATTTGCTAATTGCTAAAACAAAGCTGGTTAATCAGATGTACTATATGATGTATAATTTTACTGGTACAGCGTATACCTCGCTGGTAAAAAAATATGAGTGGTCAAGGCATGACTCTAGCGGATGTCCGCTTCGTAACCGTTGTCGCGTCTGTTGTTATCTAAGATATCAAAATGAATTTAATTCAGAATACATGTTTTTTTAAATACCACACTAACTATCATTTGATGTGTCTACATTCTTTTGTATTTGATCAAGTATTATTAATTGTAGGAAATTATATTCTGTTTTTAATTATTAAAAAACGTATGTGGTTTATAACATAAAAAGTTAAGATAAACAATCATTAAAGTGTTAATTAAATTTTTATGTTTAATTAAATTTTTTAAAAGATTTCTCTCATAGTTACAGAAACCTTGTTTCGATGTTATGTGTTTGTGCGAATGCGAGGGAGATGTATGTCGTTCACCACCATATGGTGACCACTGTAACATTCTGAGTGCTTGTGAGTGGAGAGAATTTACACTCTGAAGAACAATTGTTTTAAAAAATTATAAGCGTTGTTACCTTTGTTATTATCTAAAATACTAAAAAGAGTTGAATTCAAGGTTTTGGTGTACCATTTTACACATGTAGTTAACACCATAGTAATTATCATTTGATGTGTGTCTACATTTAGTATGTTATTATTACCATATTACACATCAACATTGTAATATTGTATGTTATTAATTATTATTACTATTTTTATTGTTAGACATATAAGGCTTGTTTTGGTTGTAGTAAATGTAATTATTATTTTGTTAATTGTGTGTGTGTGTGTGTGTGTGTGTGTGTGTGTGTGTGTGTGTGTGTGTGTGTGTAGAGAGAGAGAGAATATATATGTAGAGAGAGAGAGAGAGAGAGAGAGAGAACCTTCAAGGCTGCAAAAGGGAGAGAAAGCGAGAGAGAAAAAACATTATTTTGTATAATTATGTAAATATATTATAACTACACGTACTTCTTCTATATGCGTTATTGTTATGTCGTGTAATGTGTGAGTACCTGCTGTCTGATCTTGCAGATTCTTCCGACTAGGGCGTGTGGATTTTGGATTTGAAGTTCGCAAGCTAGTAATCTCAAATTATTACAACAACACACAAAATAAGTTACTTTAAAGGGGGAGAGTTTTGTGAGACTGGTAGGCTTTATCGTACAACAATAAAACACTGTTATATGGGGTAATAAAACGTTGTTTATTACACCAACATCACACAAGAATAGAATGGTTATTATCTTATGAATTTTCTTATAGTCTATACAATGAATCGATGTTTTTCGATTGGTCAATAGTTGACAGAAACTGAACTCGTTCTTTGACGAGTTAATTGCAATTTAAATTTTACTTTATTAATTGATTTGAATTTAATTAAATTTATTTAATTAACTTGAATCTAAATGTTCATGAAACAAAATATAAAACTCTGACATTAATTAGAATAATTAATTAAAATAAATTAGACGTGACAGTCTAGTTCACGTTATTTCATTTCTAGTGATTCTACTTCTGATCTACTGCAGTATGATCTAAGATTAGATTGTCAGTTAAGATTTGTATAGCGCTTTTTATACTACTTCTATTTCTTAACTATAACTTACTAAAGCCTTAAACTGCTATACAGATTATCACAACGAATTTACTTTTTAATTACTAGAGTCTTTGCTTTTTGTTTGGCACCTGAATTATTAGAATTACAATGTTTTATTTGAAAAATAGAAAATTTGATCTGAAAAATAAATAAGTGGATTTTGCTTCCCTGTTACTGAAGAGGATGTCGTCCCGATTTGTCCCTCGTCGATTCGAGTCCTTGGTTAGAGAAAGTAATCTGCTTAGAACTGCTGGATTCGGTCGTGGAGTTCAAAATTCGGCAACACTCTGCTTCCTTGCTGTTTGTGAACATTTTAACGTCTGCTGTTGTCTGCTGGAACTGCTTCCTGTCCCTCGTCGATTCGCACGTTGCACGTCAGCGTGTGTGTGTGTGCTTCGTTCGAGTGGTCGCTCTGCTCGTCGGCTGTTCACCAATGATTTAGACGGCCTCTCTGCTGTATTCTTGAAGTCTGGTCTTGAAGTCGGGTGGATCTCTTGCGTGCTTATGACTAACTGGTAGTACACAGTAAGCTTGGTTGATGTACTGAAGAGTATCTCGCCTTTACGCAACAATTACGAGCTATACAGATTATCTGTACTTAGTGTGTTCGTAATTGCGTGTGTGTTGACCACGTAGAGTCTTCTTGTTAATCTTCACCACTTTGGTTACTAGACGATCGTAGGACTACGTCTTAACTTCGTGAGTACTGACAGAAGAGTGAGTTTTCAACCATAAAACACCGCACTAGCCGGGGCTCGCGTGAAATGATTTCATTGGTCGACACACTCTCCCTACCACATAAAATTTCGAATTCCCTTGGTCCGTGAGAATGAAGTCTGGTTCCCACAGACGGAGAATAGAATATTATTATCTAATATAATTATTCGGCGGAACCAATTTGTCGTTGCGGATATCCTGTACTTATTTAATTTTGCAATAACTTGGTTGCAAACCAAGTTGTGTGAAATCTAAAATATACAATCTGTCAGAAATTATTATCTTTATAACATAGTAAAATCTCATTATTGTAACTCTATTTTTACAGAAGTTATTCAATTATTTTAATTAACTCTTTCATTTGTTAATTATATTGCATCAAATTTGCACACGTCATTATTAATATCTCGGCAAACATTTTGGCTATATTGGATTTCGCCTTTATTTATTAGTTTCCGAGATATTAATAATTAACAGTTTGGGTGTGGTCGCTTCCTTGTACAGCGAACTGATTACATAATGACCACGTGTGCGTTGCTTTACACAGCATTATTTTCAATGCGCTACATTCAAATGGAGTTTTGACTGTTACTTTTTATTTAAATATGCTTTCAGTATGCGGTAAACATATAACCCCAAATAGTTAATATTTGGTTCCGTTATAATATATATAGAGAGAGAGAGATAAAGTGTTTATTTTGTTTATAGAGATACACAAACAGAGTATATGTATGTTAGAGGGCGCCCGTATGTTTTGCTCAATTATAATTGTCTTGTGAATATAGAACGTGTGTGTGTAGAGAGAGAAAGAAAATTATAGCTTATGATTTGATTGTAAAAGCTTTCGATATTATTAAAACTTATATATATATAAACCGTAACCTTTGTTATTTTATTATTATACCTTTATACAAAACAGTTATTCCTATCATACTTGAATAAGGTATACGCCAGCGAAGATAACAAGTTTTTATAGTTGAGATGCAGCCAACTTATTGATAAAGAGATACACAGCTGGATTGTGGTATGCGCCAGCATACGAAGAAAACCGGTTTATAGAGTTCAGATGAGTCTCTCCCTAAAAAGAGAGAGCGAGAGAGAGAGAGAGAGAGAGAGAGAGAGAGAGAGAGCGTATAATCTGTTTGTACCAACACACAGCGATTCAACCAGACCTGTTTGACTACTTTGTTACAATTTTGCAGGTACACTGAGTAAAATATATTTATACAATTACACAATTTTAGTAATGCATAATTTTAATATGTGTTTTTCTAAACAATATTCAAATGGATACATCTGTTCTATAATAACACAATATACTCATATATAATAATATAATATATGGTTTTGCGAACAGCAGATCCAGGTTCAAATCCCGAGGAGTCAAAATTTATTTTGTGGAAACCAACATCTGTCGGAACCCATCTGTATAGCCCCCTGTTTCGTCGTAACCAGTGTTTTATACATGCGTCATGTGAGCGTACCCACAAATTTCGGGTACCCCCATCCGTTGTTTTAATCATTTAGGGTACCAAAATTCTGACATTAAAAATTTCGAGAGAGAACGATTATTTTGTTACATCAAAATAAACCAGAACGCGGAAGTGTTTTAACATTCGGACACCAGCTGCCAGGGCCTCTGTCATGAACTGGAACCCGGTTAGGGCGTACCTACAAATTTCGGGTACCCCCATCCGTTGATTTAAACATTTCGGGTAACGGTACCCGATACCCCCAAAATTTCGCGTAACGGTACCCGATGACATCGCCTCTGCGGGCAACCGCCGAATTCCGGGTACCCCCATCCGCTACACATTGTTTTCGGCTACCAATTTTGGACATGCAGAAACCACGGCCTCCGTGACGTCTTGAAACAGGTTTTAGCCATGCGAACGCCACGACTTGAGCCTCTGTGTGACGTCATGAACTGGAACACGGAAGTGTTTCAGTCACACATACACACACATACACACACACACAAAAAACAGTGACGTCACATGGACAGCTCGGACACCAGCTGCCAGTGCCTCTATGACGTCATGAACTGGAGCCCGGTAGTGTTTTCAACTGGGGGTTCCCGAACCCATTGTTTTCACACCGCGGAAGCCAGCTACCAGTGCCTCTCTGTGACGTCATCGCCATTGTTCTCTAACATACACTTTCCTTTATACATGCGTCATGTGGGCGTACCCACAAATTTCGGGTACCCCCATCCGTTGATTTAAACATTTCGGGTAACGGTACCCGATACCCCCAAAATTTCGCGTAACGGTACCCGATGACATCACCTCTGCGGGAAACCGCCAAATTCCGGGTACCCCCATCCGCTACACATTGTTTTCGGCTACCAAATTTTGGACATGCAGAAACCACGGCCTCCGTGACGTCTTGAAACAGGTTTTAGCCATGCGGACGCCAGCGACTAGGGCCTCTGTGTGACGTCATGAACTGGAACACGGAAGTGTTTCAGTCACACACACACACACACACACACACACACACACACACACACACACACACACACACACACACACACACACACACACACACACACACACACACACACACACACACACAACAGTGACGTCACATGGACAGCTCGGACACCAGCTGCCAGTGCCTCTATGACGTCATGAACTGGAACCCGGTAGTGTTTTCAACTGGGGGTTCCCCAACCCACTGTTTTGACACCGCGGAAGCCAGCTACCAGTGCCTCTCTGTGACGTCATCGCCATTGTTCTCTAACATACACTTTCCCTCTACTGATACGTACTCGGTCTCTATGGGTTTTTTTGTTGATGGGCCAGTGTTCCTTCATAAATCGTGGTGTATGTTGAATATGTTCAAATCGTTCGGCAGACCAGCAGAGTGACGTCTTGTGAAGATTCCTTGAGTCTGACTTCGCCCAAAATTGGCAGAGGTTTTTATACTAGACGGCAAACTGACAGGTCAGAGACTGTTTCAACTTGCAGAATTGTGTCGATTTTCGTGTAGCGTTTCTTTGATTACTGATCACTTTTTAGTCAATTTTCTTGATCACGTACAATTTACCGAAACGCGAGTGATTTTATTGTCTTCGTAATTTTTCACTGGTCACTTACGTATAACTCAATTGTTAATTACTAGTTAATTCCGATAATGGAAATTAATTTATATAGCGTCTTTATTATTGCATTTTCTGCAAAATTTTGCATCACCATAATCGTCTAAACGTCTTTATTGTAATGTTGTTTTTAGAATTGTGGTATGTTTTTGGTAAGAGATAAAAAACGTATTAATTAATTTATTTTAATCATGTTAAAACTGGTTAATGACAAAGCAACATTTCGTACGTGTCTCCCTCTCTCGTCGTTCAATGCAGGTCGACTCTGGCACACACACACACACACACACACACACACACACACACACACACACACACTTTTGACAGGCCACAGCCTGCACTGGACCGCACAAAATTGTTTAAATCTGTTCGTCGTGTTCTTTTTTCACTAATTATTTACGTAACATACAGCCCTGAGCAAATACGCAAATATATGTATTGTTGCAATATATTGCAACAGAACCGTGCTAGGAAGTGATCAAATAGGGATATTAGTGCTACAACACATTCTCTGACGATCATAGACCGGTTGTAAATTAATGTTACTCCTTTTTGTAAATTAGATGTGTGCCGGGATTTTGAATTTTCCCGGCGCGTGTAGAGTTGTTCAGGGCTACCAACACGTTTGGCAGCAGTGCCGGCCAGTGCCATTGTCTAAGCAGCGGCGACGCGATTTAGTGACCAGTCGCTGTGGTCAGCTGTTCGCTGGTTTTTGTTCGCAGTTAGGTTAGTCGGCTTATTTTTTGACAAACTGAAACAGGTTTGTTTTACGCAGGCAGGTACGACCAACAAACCAACCAACCAACAAGTCCAGGCTTCGGCCTCATTTCTCAGCAAGCCTTCAACCAGGACATTCCCGTTGGTCTGGCGGCCTACGTTAACATGTGTGTCTGATTTCTTTCATGCGTGAGTAGACTCCTAAAGGCGTTCAGGTGTGTGTAATTAATTATTTTATTTCATTTTTATTTAATTATGGATTATGTGTGTTACGATTGTGTAAGCCTAACACAGACATATTCAATTACCCATTACAAAACCCCTGAGATTAATTAATAACCTATAACAGATTGATAACCACGGCGTGTGTGTGAAACGTCAGTGTCAGCTACACTAAGGTCAACGGGCAGTAGATTGTGAACAGCTTATCGACAGACGGACGCCCAGTTGTTAGTTTACTTGGATGCCGAATTCCACAACTACCGTCGATGTCCGTCGATCAGCTGTTGACAATCCACTACCCGTTGACCTTAGTGTAGCTCACACTGACGTTTCACATACACCCCGTGGTTATCAAACTGTTATTGTTTATAAATCAATCTCAGGGTTTTTGTAATGGGTAATTAAATAGATCAATATTAGTGCTTTTTGCATTAGTGAAAATTTTTCTGCTTAGGACAGCAATACCCATCGATTTATTACTGATTAACGCGAGAACACTTGAGGAGTGAATCTAGATTGTGTAAGCCAAATACACAGATCTTATGCTGTTAAATACACAGATTTAATACTTTTAATAATGAAACAATATTGTCTCCTATAGATTTGGATTCATCTTCGTGAACAAAGAAATACTATTAATTTCATGAAGAAGTAATATCTATTAAAATGTAACAACGTCTTCTTACAGATTCTATGTGTATGACGAAATACAAACTAATACTTGCTCAAAATTTGTATCCTTGTATTTCTTATTTAGATTATTTAGATGTTACACTACATCACTTATCGTTATTACACGAGTTATCACTGTATGTACAGACTATAATAAAATGATTGAAATAGGAATGATAATATTATAATTAAGTAACGTAAATAAGTACGTTTAATTGATATACATTTTTGTAAAATCTCTTCTTGTAAATAGTCTCCTATTCCCAGTGCTTTTATTCCTACAATGTAATAGGGCAGAAACGACATTCCACTAACTTCTATTACGCCAAGTCCGTAAAACTGTGGTAACGTTACTGAATAACAAACGCTGTTTGGCGCAGTATCGTCTTGGACATTCCTCAACAATTTCATAATTGGTAACAACCCAATTGAAATTAAGACACGAAATTAAAATTTCCCCGTTGGCAACTGCTACAAACCTATTCAAATTATAAATGCTGTATACATATTTAATTCCATCAACTTTAATAATAATGCCAAGCCAAAGCAGTATTTGTCGAGCTAAAACACTTTATTTTATAGTTGTTGCAAAGTACTGATTTGCGAATCTCTATACGTTTGCTTCATAATAAAACAATTACAGTATAGCATACGGTGTAATATTTCATGTGGCAATTGTCAGTACACGAACTGGTTTTTAGTTACCTATTGCCAGCGAATTTATTCACCGGAAAGTATGCGTTACTAGTCTGGAACGCAGAAGGTACAAGCAGGAATTAGATTAATAGCTTTTTGCTTAGGTAATTGTTATTTGAACGAGTGGGTTTGTTTGTGTAATGTTCATTAAAACAACTAGAACATAACTAATAACATGCTGCTTATTAGATATCAAATTACAAAATATTATACAGACTACAAACTTCCATTTCTCATCACGTTGTCTCTTTTCTGGGATTCGGTATTTGAGATCAAATTTAATTTCTTTCATTTTCTTTGCTGACAGGTTAATTATACTAGAATTTCTTTAGTAAGTAATAATGCAGTATTCACCAGGAAAACGTCGCTTGTAAGACAGCAACAGATATGTTGTTATAGTTTACCGTCCTTGTAATTTTTGCGACGGCTACGTGTTTAAACTTGCTCTTGAATTAAATTTTATAACTACCACATATATTTACTTCAGTCAAGTTCAGTGTAGCTTGTCTGTCTACTATTGTTTGGTTATTAAATGTTTGAATGTCTTGTTCCCTTTAAGCACTGAGAGGTTCTTAGGGGAGCGGCGTGTATACTGGGAATAGAAGTCAGGAAGCGTTGAGAAGGAAATACAAGTAGTCACTAAACTGTGTGTGGCCGCCTATGGGTTAACGTAACTATAGAACTTAATGTATTGATAAAATGTTTTTATGTTATGTTTTTTATCGCCTATTATCTATTTTAAGTTCCTATAAAGCGATACTAGGTATCTGATATGGATAACAGAGTACGTATCCCGTAAAACACAGCAAGCATATATTCATTCGATATAGAGTATATAAGCAATACACCTGTCATATAACAGCAAACATTATTGTACTTATAACTAGTGCTTTGATTCTACACAATTTATAACTTAAGGAATGGACGGTGTAATATAATGTAAAAAAATTAGGAAGGAAAACAGACACACATTTAAAACATCGCTAGATTGTGACAAAGCAGCAAAAGAATACTTTTTTGTATAACTCAAAATAAACTTAGATGGAGTTAAGAAGAGTTTTGGTTGAATTAAAAAAAATCACGGCCAGTGAGAAGGTTATACCACACAAGCAAACATTGTATTTAATTAATATAAACTGGTTATTACTAAGCTAAAGTATAAAATTAGAGGGGGGTTATGATAGGGTTGATTCATCCTATATTTTTGTAGTATTTATTGATATTAAAAGTTATAATAACTAGGAGTGTCACTGACACAAATGGGCAGAGAATTTGATATTCGTAATAATTTATTTATCAATATTTTTGCAATCAGCCGTCATTGATCCTTTACATAAATAGATTCGTAATAATTTTTTTATCAATATTCTTACAATCAACAAAATATATACACTTTTATGATACACACTTTTTATTGAATACACTACATTATAGTACAATATACATTAATTGTCATTAGACATATTCCACAACTTTTGCAACTCATCTCTACGATCAACCATTGACGGATTTCTATTAATTTTTAGCAGTTTATCAAAATTAAACGCCGGTTTGAATAATAATTCTTCTAATGTTTTCACTCTTGAAAGAGCAACACACGTTAATCCAACCTGAAATTCATTGTCTCCTAAATTCACAATTGCCTAGTCTAATGTTATCCCTTGCGATCTATGTATACTAACAGCATATGCTAACATTAAAGGAAATTGTTTGCGAGTACAAGAAATTTCATTTTTCTTGAAAGATGCCACTACTGGTAAAATGGGTATTGAATTCTCGTACAGAACGTGTCCTGAATATTTTTCGAAAGATACAAGTATACATACTGGCATGTGATCAGCTGCCGGGTCATAAATAATATCAATCAAATATATTGGAACTTACCGTCTGCGGCTTTCCAGAAACAGCGTCTTTATAAATTTACATGTTTCGGGACCCTTGTCCCATCATCAGAATTTAAAAGTAATTGTGTATCATTTAAATATGACACACTTGTCAAACACTTAAAATATTAAAATCTAATATAAAATAACTTAATATAACATATTATAATATTTAAAACGAGTACGAAGGTTACCGATGTACATCGTACGAAAACCGACCGCGCACTCAGTTTTTTGACTGCGCGGTCGGTTTTCATACGATGTACATCGGTAACCTTCGTACTCGTTGTAAATATTATAATATGTTATATTAAGTTATTTTATATTAGATTTTAATATTTTAAGTGTTTGACAAGTGTGTCATATTTAAATGATACACAATTACTTTTAAATTCTGATGATGGGACAAGGGTCCCGAAACATGTAAATTTATAAAGACGCTGTTTCTGGAAAGCCGCAGACGGTAAGTTCCAATATATTTGATTGAACAACACGTGGCTTGGTACTAAACATTTGGGATTTATTCCTTTTAAACATAAATAATATCAGTTACTGTCCCAACTGAACCGTTGGCTAGTCTTTTTGTGACCCAAAGATTCCTTCTAAGAATAACTCGAGCACTTTTATATAAACGTAATTGGGCAAATAATCCTTGAGCATCGTCAGATTTTCCTAGAGAGGCTTCTGGACAATTATAGATTGCATTAATTAGAGCCACGGGTTGTTTATTGCTTTCTAGTTTTTTTTATAATTAAAGCGTTCTATTTCATCATTTTTCGACATTATACAGACAGTATCTTTGAAATTGTCCCCGATATTGTTTACATAAACTCCTTTAGATAGGAGCTGATAATCTTCTTCAGTGACTGTTCCATTTGCGACACTATTTAAAGTCTCTCTGAAATTTATTTGCTTATCACCTTGCTGTCTCATAATCTCCGTTAAAAAGAAAACTTTTTTGAACTGTTTATATAAAAGATTTGATTGAATGGTCTGAACATTATTACCAATACTGTAAAGAATCCTGTCACAAACCTGTGGAAGTTGGGACCAATCTCCGACTAAATACACGCAAAGGCCACCAAAAGGAACAGCTGAAGGACGCTGCTTGGCTTGTTTGAGTCGCATATCCACTTTGAAAAACAAATTCAAACCCATCATATTTGCTTCATCAATAATAACGAACCACGTTTACCTAGACCAACATGAGTTGGTAGTGCATTAGGCATTACTGCTGCTACAGCCATCCAGTCTCTATCGTCAAAAATATCAAACTCGTTATTTTTATCCTGATAAATTTCAATTTCTTCTGTAATTAAAAACATGTGTCATTGTTCGTGAAGCTGTCCAAAATTTTGTCGAGTATAAGCCATGAACCATGTTTCATCTGTACTTTTCAAGTCTTCTTAATTACGCCAATGCTTAAGTTAAAATAACCTTTGTTTACAATATAATTCAGTATTGATTGCATTGTTATTGTTGTTTACTTTAGGGAAAACGTGTAAACGTTCTTTCTTTTCTGTTTGTGCTAATTGAATTATTTCTTCCCTTAGAAATTTTTTTAGCAAAATCGGATAATGTTATTTATTCCATATCTAGTGGTCTACTACCATAAAACTGAATGAATGAATGAATTACTGTCATTTTATCTATTGGTTTCATTAATTGCAACATAGTCTTCTATTGTTATGACAAGTAACCTACTCTAAACGTTCTGGTACATTGATACTATGGAATACCATGGAATAAATGACATATTTCGCAAGCCCTGATGTTTCTTTCTTTGATGACTCTTATCATCAAACTTGTATATGCTCGACGAGATTCTTCATCCGGGGCTCTCGATTCAACGATTTCTTGAAATATTTCCATCAAATCTTTCGAAGCAAGTTCTGACTTTGAAGCATATTTGGATACATATTCAACCACTTGGTATAAGGAGGTGACTATACAAAAATCAGTATGTTTGTGCGATGACAGGATTATACTGATTCAGCAGTTCATCATTACAACCCAACCCATGAGTCGTGCCAGATCAGGCTACCAAACATCAGCTGCACTTAAGGTAAAAAAACCCGTAGGAAGATTATCACACTGCTCAATCATTGATTCAATTTCACCCCTTCGTTGAATCCAGTAAGATTTTGATCCTCTTGTTTTTCCACACCAATAATATAAACTTCTTATTATTTGAGGATTACTCTACAGCGTGTTTCTCAGTTACTGTATTGTTCCATTGAAATTAGATTTTCTAGCAAATATTGTCCCTCGTGAATAGCTTGATGACGCTGAACAGTGTTCAATGCAAAAAATCTGAACCTAGGATCATGTGCAAAAGTCGGTCTTTATATTTCATCAAAAATTGAAGATATTCAAGTGCTGTAAACTTCATACTACTTGCTCGAGTATTATCGTTTAATTCAGCAGATCTGTGAGATAGTAAAGCGGGAAATGCCATGCTTACATATCCTTAGCACGAGAATTCATTTATGATATCAGTATCTTGTGGCCATTGAATTACATTATTCACTGCAGATAGGAGTCGATCAACTTCTGTGATTCTAATATTCTCCGGGATCATACTTTCATAAATTTCTTCAGAAAAGTTCTCTTCATCTGTATTCACCTCAGGTAAATAAATCAACAGTGGGTATCATTCCATAAATACTATCATTTAATGGAAGTTGATATATTTGTTCCATATCAATCATGACATCACTATAGAATGGATTATTCATTTTCAAAAAATTGAGTGCTTCTAAAATTTTGTCACGTCTCACATGAAAATCCCGATGTCCAATAACACTTTCCTTTCTTACAGCTATAGTGCTCAGTGAAGCGGGTGTAGGGGGGAAGGAACTAACAATCTCCGTTATATTTTGACCAATATTTACAATATTTCCCTTATAAGCATACTTACCGTGAAAGACTCTCGATTTCACCCTATACACACGCATCACTGGTTGTACTCTTGCTATCAAGAGTTGTTTTACATAAGTGAGATCCATCATGTTCTATAGGTACATCTTTAGGATGTACTGTACGATTAACTGCAGTAAACTTATTTGGGTTTCGCTTACCTGCGGACACATCCCAAAAAATGTTTGCTGCATCAACACTCGAGAACAATTTACACTTTCATAGAATTGTAGAGATTGTAAATTGTCTTCAAATTCATTCTGAAGATCCCTATACCCTGTGTTGTTTTTATCATATAACACGTGATTCATGTTGTTCTGCAGGCCCTTCAACAGTTGCTGTAGCATCATTTTGTCGCTGTCCCATCCGTCTTTGATTTGTAGTTAAACGACCAATATTTGGACCTCTTCTCCGTCGAGGCATACTATAAATAATACGTATATATAAATTGATGAATAAGAATTTATAGAGTATTTGTTGCAATATGTAATGGAAAGTTCCAGTTGCATCAGCGCCTACATAGATTCTCATCTAAAAATTGACACTTGTTCTGAAGTCCAATCTGTACATCTGGGTACACCATAGAACAATGCTCTACTACTGTTTGAATTAAACACATGTGAGTCATGAATACAAAGTGTATACAGCAAAATCTTATCTTATCGAGCGACAGCCAGCGCGGACGGCGGAAGCCGCACACGCACACGCACCGGCATTTGTGTACACCAAAATCTTATCTTATCGGGCGTCAGCCAGCTGGGCCATGATATCTGTATCTCTCTTCCACTCACACGTTTAAGCTAAGATTTTTAAAAATCGTAATATCTTTTGAACCAAATAACTTAGAGAAATAAACATTACACGTGTGCACTCTACAATACAGTCCGGATACGTATTCAAAATTTTATAACATTCGGTTGAGTAGTTTCGGAGGAGTTCGCGGCCTAAGTTGTGCACCGAGTCGTGGATAGAGGGCTATGCCTGATTTAGCTACGCTCATCAGGGTCCGCCCAATTATAGGAATTAGCTTAACACTTCAGAGAGACTAGGAAAAAGTGTACTGTAGGAAATTGAAACTTGAGAAGAATCACCAATCCGAAGAGACGTTTGAACATGAATTGGTGTTAGTTCCACAGGTTGTAACATACCTACGCAAGTGTATAGAAATATCAAAAAACAGAATGTATCAAAAATCAGAGAAGGTTAATTAATGTGATAATAATGTATACATGAAGACCGATATTAACAATGTAAGACTGAGTAACTGAGAGTGTTTTCATACGCAGACAATGGCGTTAGGTAGGAAAGAAATACAAGAACAGAAAAGTGCTTTAAGAAATAGCTATACAAACGATAAATCTATACTATTCTATGCACAGCAAATTTATAGGGAAAAAGTGATTGCAAAACAAACCACCATGAGCTATGTAGACAATATACAGACATATTTTAGATTTTTTTGCTACTCTTGGGTGCTAATCGAATGACCAATAGTAAAATTTAATCGCTTAAGATGAAAAATTTGAGAGCTCTCAAATTTATTAAGAAAAAATGGAAATCGTGAAAACTAGAGTATTAAAAAGTAAGACGTGATATAAATGTAGAAAAAACAGTAGCCGAGACTTTAAAACGTAAGAGATGCGAACACAGAGACATTCACAAACGTAATGTCATGCGAAGAGACTGGCAAAAACAAAATTGTAACTTTGTTTTTTGAGTCACTTGCATTACTTGGCGACAATAACATATAACAATGACATAGCTATAGCGTGCCGGGGAGTTTTATTTTCACGTATCTCCTCTGGTATACCCTAAACAGTAGTTATTTCGTTTAGTTTAAGCAAAAGTTATTTGCGAGTACTTTCCTGGTTTTTGCGTATCAGCAGGGAATTTGAAATATTTAAGAAAATAAGATTTGCATTTAATATATCTGTTTTATTTATTGAATAGTAAAAGCACCTTCCTCTTGAAGATAACCGCATTTGTATAACGTGTTTCATCTTACTTCAACGTTATATCAGATATTAGACAAATTTTGGTGATGTTGAAATGAATAACACAATTATCATATTCAAAATAAACCTTTTCTTCAAGGAAGCACTATTAAAACAGCGAGTACATTACTATATGTTTGTGTATATATTTAATGGATGTGATGAAACTTGAAAAACAAAATTAATAAATTTTAACCCCACAACTATTTATTGGTAAGGGGATATAAATTAAATAACATAAATAAACAAAAAGGTTATTTTAATTTTCATGTTAGTGAATGTTACTAAATAATAACTACTAAGTAATTAGTAGTAACTGATACTTACTTACTGAATAGTAAGTAATAAAGTGACAATTTCGTATGAATACACACTCGCGCACGCGCGCACACATATATAACTATAAGACTTAATTAATTAGTTAATATATATTCAAATCGATAAACAATTTACATTCCAAAATAAAATTCATATGCAATGAAGAATCTAATAATAAATTTAATGATTTAGATACAATCATTAGCACAATTGTAACACAGATTATACAATTTTTAATCAAGTAAAATCCTAAAACTAAATCCAATAATCAAAATTAAATTTGGAATATACAAAACAAAATGTCCAGATTAGAAGAAATTTTACTTAGGCCAGACAAAAAAAACTACTGGATTCACCACCGGAATGCGTTTTTAAAAGAAATGTTTACAACTATAATTTAAACAAATTGTCTAAATAATAGACTTCAATTTCTAAATCTAATTTAGCGACACATTGATAAAATAGTAGACAACAAATTTTGAGACATTCAAAATAAAAAATTTAATGTGATTTAAAAACAAACAGTCCAGGTAATTGTAAGAAAACGTTGCTCTGATATTGTCAAAACACCTTTACACACTTACCAATGTGCAGTGCTATTCAAACTCTAAATTTGCGAAACAATATAATGTCGAGGTAATGATTTTCCTACAAAGTTACTGCATCTCGGCGATGGCAGTGTATCCATTCTTGATGGGTCTACAGAAATGGACTAAAATCTAAAACATATAAATAACACAATTGAATTAATTGCAAAAATCTACCCTATTGTCGAATGTTTACTGAATATATATTACAGATGATTACATGAAAGAGCCATTGTATCCCCAATAAACGTATCTGTGGACATTAACAAAAACACATAATATTTTTTGAGTCCAACTGGGCTTTCGGCATACCGAATCCTTATGAAGGTTGGCACTGCAATAATGTTCTTCCGGAATTTAAATCCTCTGAATTTTTCAATGGCAGCAGACTTGAAATCATAAACCCGAGAAATAACGTTATCGAAGGTTCTATACTTACTCTGTACTTACCATCCCCGCAGAATGACAACGCGTTTTGAGAGCATCCCAATGAACCCTTCTCATCTCCCTTTTCTTGCTTAAACGTATTCAATTTCCAATACAAGTATATTTCTGTGCTACCAATCAATAAATTACTTAGAAAAACATTCGAATATGTGAATATATTTAAGAAAAGGGTGTTTTTCACATGGCCAACTTAACGCTAGCATATCTAGAGCAGGAAATCATGGAAAGGCAAGCAATATCTTAACACCACAAGAAAGTTTAACACAAAATGTAGTATATTCAGAGGCTCTTTAGTTCTAGTAAATAATTAATACAATAAATTATGTAATCATCATGAAAACAAACTTTTGTATATGTTACAGAAACGAGAAACATAACAATTGCAGGAAAATCTAAAATCAAAACGTACTTTTCCCGTGTTACCAGACATCTGAACTGTTAACTAAAGTTTACAAAAAATCCAATCCAATCGGTAAAGCGCAGCGACCTTGGATTATGTTATAACTTTGTTTTTATGATATCGAAGGCATATGGAATCCAGTGTTACACTTCTATTGAGTAACATAACGCTTAATGTAATTAAAAATTTATTTGAATAAAATAAAAGAACAAATGGTTTACCAATATTACAAACTTAAAAAAAAGTTTCGTTTTTTCAAAATTTAGTAATGAATTAGTATGTCACTAATAAATTAAATGTTAGTAAACGATTGAACGTAATTTAATAATTAGTATCAAAACCGTCATAATATTAAACGATTACAAACTGTCATTGATTTTAAGATAATTTGTTTATTTTCTTGTGATTTTTTGGGTTTCTGTGGTAATTGTAAAAGTTGGTTATTTAAAACGTTTAGGAAAAGTATTATTATTATGTGCCTTGTATTATGTATTCTTGTGTATATTGTGTACTATACGATGTACATATTGTGAGTTATTATTTAGGATTTTGGATTGAAAACGTATTTTTGGTGTTCAAGTCAAACTGTATCATAATTATGTTAGTCTGTGACATGATTATGTTACACTTGTTTGTTGTTACAAATCCATACTATAATAGCAATCTAAATTATATTAATATTTCATTTTCATTTTGCCTTACCTTAGAAAGTCCCAAATTCTTTTGACAGTGTTATTAAATTTGACTGAAACTTTGTCTTATAATGATATTAACAAAGATTATAAACATGTGAGACGTTACTTCAATAATAGTCTCCTTAATTATTCGTGTAGGTCTACTTAAAATATTGTTTGTATATTTAACATTATAGCATGTTCATTATGTATCTTAAATCAAATGCTATATTTAATAATTAAAATGTAATGTAATATATTTGATAAGTATCATAAAAAAATACTAAGTCTACATCCTCACTACCCTGTTTTACGTCGGCCTGATCACCTTTATAGCATTTAACTATTATTTATCATCAAATAATTACTATTATTTTAAATAATATTAACGGCTTCTTATCAATACAAAACACTTAAAAAATGAGCTTTATTAAGATATTACCATAAAACTCCATTAATAAAACAACCTTTGAATTGTTTAATGCCTAAGGAAAATTAACTTCTTTTACACATCTTTTAGGTAATTAATGAAAAAGTTCACGTGATCCATATGACATAATTATATGCACATACGCACACAGTATAAGTAATATATGTACATAAAACTATGTATAATGAATTATAACATTAGGCCATTATATGTTTACAGTTAGAAACAAATTAATAAACAAAATAATTAAACAAATAATTAAACAAAAACGAATAGTTTACTATGAGGATCTACGTACTTTACGTAATTTTCTTTCAAGATATGACAGTGTTCTTCCTCTATGTGATTTTCCAAATCTTACAAAATTTCTTGTATGCATTTCTCAGATGGATGTGTTTATTTTTTTTTTACCGATATAATATACTTGGTTGGTGACTGACTAGCCGGGACCATCGTTCTTTAATGTTGGTCTTGGAATATGCTATAACGTAACCTGTTAATGTACTTTTGTTTTTGAACATTTTTACATTATGTTTACGCATTATGTTTTAACGTTCTTAAGTTATTTAAGATTTATCATGTCTGTGTTTGAAATAATTTCTTTGTTTTCTCAAATTTATCAGCGGTGTCTGTGTATAAATCCAATAATGTAACCTGTTATATTGCAACTTTACAAGAATGAAAGATTATTTTACCAATCTAATGTGATTCACTCCTATGCCGATCTAATCTGAAACTCTCCTAAATGCGTCTGGCGGTTTGCGTTTGCGCAATGAGCACAAAACAGTGAATATAGAACAAATGTTTCTTTTAACCTGGATAATAAGCTTATGTTCAATGATTAACTGTCCGTAGAAGGCTTCTCCCAAAATAAGAACAAGAACATAATATACAAATCAAACATTATAAGAACAGCTTGTTTTTGAGGGTATTTTTACTTCCATATTCCTTAAGGAATGGAAGTATGGTGATGGCAAAAAAAATCGTGTTCGAGATTATTGCAGATTCTGATTGTACTACACTCAAAACATGAAAAAAAGTCGTTTTCCGAAAAGTGTCTGTGTGTGTGTGTGTGTAGATTTTTTTTCTATGGCAAACGATAACAGCCGCAAATTCAAACAGAATCAAATAATTTTTGCATACAGGCCTGATTTGTAGAGTACTCGCGACCTATTGTTTTTGGTGAAGATCGGTTGAGGGAAAGGGGTAGTTTACCTGCAACGGTTTTTTTTTATCAAGGGTAAATTACTTCCATATTCCTTAAGGAATGGAAGTATGGTGATGGCAAAAAAAATCGTGTTCGAGATTATTGCAGATTCTGATTGTACTACACTCAAAACATGAAAAAAAGTCGTTTTCCGAAAAGTGTGTGTGTGTGTGTGTGTGTATCTGTAGATTTTTTTTCTATGGCAAACGATAACAGCCGCAAATTAAAACAGAATCAAATAATTTTTTGCATACAGCCCTGATTTGTAGAGTACTCGCGACCTTTTGGTTTTGGTGAACATCGGTTGAGGGAAAGGGGTAGTTTACCAGCAACGGTTTTTTTTTTATCAAGGGTAATTTTGTTTGTTTGGCAAACGATAACAGCCGCAAATTCAAACCGAATCAAATAATGTTTCGCATATAGCCCTGAATTGTAGAGTTCTCACGATCTGTTGATTTTGGTAAAGATCGGTTAAGGGAAAGGAGTAGTTTACCTGTACCGTTTTATGTTTTAACAATGGTATTTACTATGGCAAACGATAACAGCCGCAAATTCAAACATAATCAAATAATGTTTTGCATACTGCCCTAAATTGTAGAGTTCTCAAGACCTTTTGTTTTTGGTGAAGA
The DNA here is from genome assembly GCA_034769895.1 of Magicicada septendecula. NCBI lineage: Eukaryota > Metazoa > Arthropoda > Insecta > Hemiptera > Cicadidae > Magicicada > Magicicada septendecula. The sequence goes on along the minus strand of CM068374.1, from coordinate 284,339,287 downwards.
TCGGTTAAGGGAAAGGGGTAGTTTACCGGCAACGTTTTATGTTTTTAAGGGTATTTTCTATGGCAAACGATAAGAGCCGTAAATTCAAACAGAATCAAATACGTTTTTGCATGCAGCCCTGATTTCTTGAGTACTAAAGACCTATTGTTTTTGGTGAAGATCGGTTAAGGGAAAGGGGTAGTTTACCAGCAACGTTTTATGTTTTAAAAGGGTATTTTTTATGGCAAAAGATAAGAGTCGCAAATTCAAACAAAATCAAATAATACTTTGCATACAGCCCTGATTTGTAGAGTACTCAAGACCTATTGATTTTGATGAAGATCGGTTAAGGGAAAGGGGTAGTGTACCCGCAACGGTTGTTTTAAATCAAGGGTAATTTTTACTTTTTTATTTTTTATTACTTCCATATTCCTTAAGGAAAAGAAGTATGGTGATGGCAAAAAAAATCGTGTTCGAGATTATTGCAGATTCTAATTGTACTACACTCAAAACATGAAAAAAAGTCGTTTTCCGAAAAGTGTGTGTGTGTGTGTGTGTGTGTGTGTGTGTGTGTGTGTGTGTGTCTGTAGATTTTTTTTCTATGGCAAACGATAACAGCCGCAAATTCAAACAAAATCAAATAATTTTTTGCATACCGCCCTGATTTGTAGAGTACTCGCGACCTGTTGTTTTTGGTGAAGATCGGTTGAGGGAAAGGGGTAGTTTACCTGCAACGGTCAAGGGTAATTACTTCCATATTCCTTAAGGAATGGAAGTATGGTGATGGCAAAAAAAATCGTGTTCGAGATTATTGCAGATTCTGATTCTACTACACTCAAACCATGAAAAAAAGTCGTTTTCCGAAAAGTGTGTGTGTGTGTGTGTGTGTGTGTGTGTGTGTGTGTGTGTGTGTGTGTGTGTGTGTGTGTAGATTTTTTCTCTATGGCAAACGATAACAGCCACAAATTAAAACAGAATCAAATAATATTTTGCGTACAGCCCTGATTTGTAGAGTACTCGCGACCTTTTGGTTTTGGTGAAGATCGGTTGAGGGAAAGGAGTAGTTTACCAGCAACGGTTTTTTTTATCAAGGGTAATTTTGTTTGTTTGGCAAACGATAACAGCCGCAAATGCAAACAGAATCAAATAATATTTCGCATACAGCCCTGAATTATAGAGTTCTCACGATCTGTTGATTTTGGTAAAGATCGGTTAAGGGAAAGGGGTAGTTTACCTGTACCGTTTTATGTTTTAACAATGGTATTTACTATGGCAAACGATAACAGCCGCAAATTCAAACCGAATCAAATAATGTTTCGCATACAGCCCTAAATTGTAGAGTTCTCACTATCTGTTGATTTTGGTAAAGATCGGTTAAGGGAAAGGAGTAGTTTACCTGTACCGTTTTATGTTTTAACAATGGTATTTACTATGGCAAACGATAAGAGCCGCAAATTCAAACATAATCAAATAATGTTTTGCATACTGCCCTAAATTATAGAGTTCTCAAGACCTTTTGTTTTTGGTGAAGATCGGTTAAGGGAAAGGGGTAGTTTACCGGCAACGTTTTATGTTTTTAAGGCTATTTTCTATGGCAAACGATAAGAGCCGCAAATTCAAACAGAATCAAATACGTTTTTGCATACAGCTCTGATTTCTTGAGTACTAAAGACCTATTGTTTTTGGTGAAGATCGGTTAAAGGAAAGGGGTAGTTTACCTGCAACGTTTTATGTTTTAAAAGGGTATTTTTTATGGCAAAAGATAAGAGTCGCAAATTCAAACAAAATCAAATAATACTTTGCATACAGCCCTGATTTGTAGAGTACTCAAGACCTATTGATTTTGATGAAGATCGGTTAAGGGAAAGGGGTAGTGTACCCGCAACGGTTGTTTTAAATCAAGGGTAATTTTTACTTTTTTATTTTTTATTACTTCCATATTCCTTAAGGAAAGCAAGTATGGTGATGGCAGAAAAAATCGTGTTCGAGATTATTGCAGATTCTGATTGTACTACACTCAAAACATGAAAAAAAGTCGTTTTCCGAAAAGTGTCTGTGTGTGTGTGTGTGTGTGTGTGTGTGTGTGTAGATTTTTTTTTTTTGGCAAACGATAACAGCCGCAAATTCAAACAGAATCAAATAATTTTTTGCATACCGCCCTGATTTGTAGAGTACTCGCGACCTATTGTTTTTGGTGAAGATCGGTTGAGGGAAAGGGGTAGTTTACCTGCAACGGTTTTTTTTTATCAAGGGTATTTACTTCCATATTCCTTAAGGAATGGAAGTATGGTGATGGCAAAAAAAATCGTGTTCGAGATTATTGCAGATTCTGATTCTACTACACTCAAAACATGAAAAAAAGTCGTTTTCCGAAAAGTGTGTGTGTGTGTGTGTGTGTGTGTGTGTGTGTGTGTGTGTGTGTGTGTGTGTGTGTGTGTCTGTAGATTTTTTTTCTATGGCAAACGATAACAGCCGCAAATTCAAACAGAATCAAATAATATTTTGCGTACAGCACTGATTTGTAGAGTACTCGCGACCTGTTGTTTTTGGTGAAGATCGGTTGAGGGAAAGGAGTAGTTTACCAGCAACGGTTTTTTTTATCAAGGGTAATTTTGTTTGTTTGGCAAACGATAACAGCCGCAAATGCAAACAGAATCAAATAATGTTTCACATACAGCCCTGAATTGTAGAGTTCTCACGATCTGTTGATTTTGGTAAAGATCGGTTAAGGGAAAGGGGTAGTTTACCTGTACCGTTTTATGTTTTAACAATGGTATTTACTATGGCAAACGATAACAGCCGCAAATTCAAACATAATCAAATAATGTTTCGCATACAGCCCTGAATTGTAGTGCCCTAAATTGTAGAGTTCTCAAGACCTTTTGTTTTTGGGGAAGATCGGTTAAAGGAAAGGGGTAGTTTGTTTACCTGTAACGTTTTATGTTTTAACAAGGGTATTTCCTATGGCAAACGATAACAGCCGCAAATTCAAACAGAATTAAACGATTATTCGCATACAGCCCTAAATTGTAGAGTTCTCAAGACCTTTTGTTTTTGGTGAAGATCGGTTGAGGGAAAGGGGTAGTTTACCTGCAACATTTTTTTAACAAGGGTATTTTTTATGGCAATCGATAACAGCCGCAAATTCAAACAGAATCAAATAATGTTTTGCATACAGCCCTGATTTGTAGAGTACTAAAGACCGTTTGTTTTTGGTGAAGATTGGTTGAGGGGAAGGGGTAGTTTACCTGCAACGTTTTTTTATCAAGCGTATTTTCTATGGCAAACGATAACAGCCGCAAATTGAAACAGAATCAAATAATGTTTTGCATACTTCCCTGAATTGTAGAGGTCTCAATGACTTTCGATTTTGGTGAAGATCGGTTAATGGAAAGGGGTAGTTTACCTGCAACCTTTTACGTTTTAACAAGAGTAAAGTACTTGAAAATTTATTTAAATTTTTTGAAACAATGGTAATTGTTAAAAATAAAATAATTTTGTTGCCAGGCAATAAAATTATAATTTTTTCATTTTAATGTAATATAATATTTTTCATTTAATACAGCAATAAAAAGGCAGGTAAGACACAGCCTGGCTGTTTGGCTGAAAATGATTTTAAATATAAATCTTAGAATATGGAAGTCATGTATGGTTCTCCATACCGATATTTAATTATAGTTAAACCTATAAAACATGAAACGTTTTTGCTTACACACGAAATATACAACTAAATTAATTTTTAGTTTTGTTGATTACAGTTAAGTCAATTCGAAATTAATCTGATTAAATGCGTGCTTATCAGTGAGAACTTTATTTATTTGATTGCTGTGCAATAGTGATACTATGTAATCAATGTCTTGTCATCTCCCGTCTGTTGCTGAGTACATCAGAAATGATAAAATCTGCTCATGCGATGTACGCGTGTACTAAATATATTGATTGGGTAACTATTAATTTTCCTATTTGCATGTAGTTTAGAAAAACGATCCGATAGACAGCATAACTTATCATATTGTTTGTAAGTTTCACATAACTCGAGTTTCTATAGAGTTCTCGGGGCACGTTTGGTACAGGGGCACGTTAACACACTCTTTATGTTTCACGAACGTTAGGCTGGGGCGCGCCACTAGTCGTACTGGAAGTGAGAGAACGTTCACCATAGACAGTCAAGTTGACGCCATTGTGTAAGGTAGAGTGCTTTCGTTGTGACAACAGATTTGCTGATTTTTCAAAAGGTGAGTAAACTTTTTACACACATTTATTTTCTTCAATACTACATTAAGATCTTATTACTTATTATTTAATAATGTCTTTTCTTAAAGAGAGTTCTCTCTCTTTGTATTAAACTATGTAGTTGAATGAATATCTTTGTAACTACTGTGCTAGGTTAAGACAAAAGAACAACATGGCGACGGGGCACTTTTACACAAAGCGTTCGGGGCACATTTACACAGCGTGTAAACGTGCCTCTCCCATCAGCATAACCTTATATTGTTAAATGATCTTTCTACGTTTAGATACCTTTATTTTTTGTAATTAAATAAGCTTTTGAGCAACCTAAAATTACGTCACTTACAGTTATTCTGAAATTAAATAAATTTTTTTTGTAGAAGCATTTGGAAGCTCCTTGAGCAGAACTTGCTTAGTTGTTATCAACAAATATCATTTGAATGAGAGGTCGTAATTTTCTTTATAGGATAAAATGTAAAATATCTAATTCCTACGGTTTCTTATGTGCAGGTATTTGAACCTGATCAAGGGAGACTGCTGGTGGAATACTTGATGAAGGCATCTTAGATTTATTATGGCCTCACACACAGGAAAGTTAGGCGATTCGCGTATACGTATGCTGTTGCGTGCAATCTCAGAATGCCACCTTCTTGGGCCGAGCCTGAAACAGCCTAGAGCAACCAGTTTTAGGAGAAAGAATGTTGATGCTTTTTTCAACAATTTATCAGTAGTTTTAAAAAGACTGAACGTAGATGCTTCAGATATATGGAACGGCTAACAAACCAGATAGAATTGTGGCACGCCGGGGTGCTCGACTGACTGAAAAAATGACTTCAGCAGAAAGTAAAACGCTGGTGACAGCTGCTGTTACTGTAAATGCTGCACGAAATAGTATTCCACCATTTACTGTTTTTCCAAGTGTCAAATTTCAAGAACACTTCATTCGTGATGGTCCAGCCGGTTGGGGTGGTGTCTCTATCCCTTCAGGTTGGATGACTGAAAAAATGTTTACAATTATGCAAAACACTTTGTTTCTCATATACGATATTGTCCTACAAAACCTTGTCTTTTACTTCTCGATAATCACGATTCTCATCTGTCACTAGATTATTTTAAAGAAAATGGTGTTCTGTCATTTCCACTCCACTGCAGCCATAAACTTCAACCACTAGATAGGAGTCTGTATAGGCCTCTAAAAAAGCAAATTAACACTGCTTGCGATGCATGGATGCCCACTCACAAACATCCCATGACTATCCACGATATACTGGGAATTCTGTCTATTAGTATTCCGTTAGCTGTAACACCTGGCAATGTTATGACTGTGTTTAGAGCCACAGGTGTCTATCCTTTTAACCCAGAAGAATTTACTGATTCTGATTTCGTGCCATCTTACGTAACAGACAGACCTGCATCTTCTGCGCCAGTTACAGAGAACCATTCTCCCTCTGGCACACCTACGCCAGTAGCACTTACTCAAAGTCATCCTGTTCCATCTACCTCTAATCAATTTGAGCTGTCTCCGTGTACTGCTAAGCCAAGTACTTCTAAGGAGCCTTTTTATCCGACCCCTGATGAAGTGAGACCATTTCAGAAAGCAGGCCCCAGAAAAGAATCTAAGAAAGGAAAAAGAGAAAGTCTGCTATTTTAACTGATACACCAATAATGATGGCTTTACAAAAAGAGCAGGATATGAAAAAAAATATTGGAAATTAAATTAATGACAAACAAAGGAATATAGGAAGACCAAAAAAACTGTTTACTTGTGATACAACCAATAAAATCAAAGAAAGAAAAATTCCAAAGGCAAACCAGAACCTACTGCGGTTTCCATGTCCTGCCTTAGTGACTCTGATGAAGATGACGTGGAATATTTTTCAATTTATTGCTTTGGGCCCTACAATAATTCCAAACCGGTGAGGAGTGGATACGATGCACGAAATATAAGAGGTGGGATCATGATGGCTGCATTGAAGGAGATTCCATATTCTTTGTGTGTGTTGTGACAGTGACAATGACGATGATTTGTGTAATTAATGTGTTCATTTCTTTGTAACTAAATATAATTATCTATGCTAATTTGATCTGTTGCTATCTGTAAGTAATAAATATAATTTTTAATCGTAAATCTGTTTATTTATATTTTTTTACTGGCTCTGCAGGCATGTGTAAATGTGCCCCGGGCATTGTGTAAATTTACGCCAGCCAAGGAGCACTTTTAAACAGGTGACATAAAGTTAGTAAAAGGGTTTTTGTTGAAGTACAATACAATTAAACTAAAACTAACTTTGTAATATAATACAGTAAGGTCAAGTTTTTATATTCGCATAAATATAACTTTGAAATATTTGACATTAGAAAAAATACAAAATAAAAAAGAAAATTGTGTAAATGTAGCCCGGTCTACTCTACGGTTGCTATACGGATTTGTAGTACAATGGCACTAAAGTAAGCTATTTATAAAGAAACACTTCTTTGCATAGTCCCGCGAATAAACTCGTCTAAATAGGTTTATGACAAAATTTCATATTCTGTCTCTGACGTTGATTGTATGTAGGCATATAACCATGACTGTATGCTATTGAAATACGACTGCTGATGTTTTTAAAAATATTCCTTAATATACTATGTATCCTCGATTTCTTGTGGTACAGATTAATTATGCATTTTGTTGGCAAACAATCATTACAGAAAATTATTTTTACAGTCCATTTGTTTCTGTACAACTTGCTAATTTTCTTTTCATCCCAAAGAAATTTGTTTACATTCAAAAGTGTTGTAATTCTTACAACCTTCCAAGTAAAGTTTAGCAAAGTAAGCAATCGAATTGTGACATTTTCCTGTTCGCATTTATGAGTATTATTTTTCTGTTATTCCTATCTTACATGTAAAAAAAGTAAGTTAATCTACTTCTCAAACATAAACGTATATGAGAGGAAAATAAACTTATATTTGCTGAATCACACAATTTTTAGTTCTGTTTACATCTTGTATTACAAATTGTACGTTTGAAAGTAATCTGTACAGTTGAATAACCCTACGAAGTATTATTTTCTTAAATTTTAAGTCAAAGTTTCCAACACTCAAATATATCAAAGATAAATAAAATTTACTTAAACGCGGTAATATACTTCCGTATGTAATTATTACTTTTATTTACATGTCACGTTCTTAAACTTCAGTAAATTACAAACTATAGGTTACAAAGAACATAAAATACGGCTAGACGGAGGATAACGAGCCGTTTTTGGAACTATGGTTATAAAAACTTATTTTTTATTTAGACGCACAGAATTCGAATGTGTATAGGAAGGACACCTACTACACATTTCAAGGGGCCTTATGCAAGTTAATTGCTAATGATTGGGAAATATTGGACGTGGACGGAGACAATAAAATGAATTACACAAGTGGTTTCTATAATCTTGTTTGTTTGGAGGACGGCTTTAACGCCAGTGTTTATCCGGACTTGTATACGAGGATTACTGGATAGTCTGGATCTGCCCAAAGAGAAAGCTGAGCTTATAAATCACTGGTAAAACAATGGAATCTCCTACGCCCTGACGTCAGAGTAACTGTATATCGAGACAGGCAAGAAGAACTGATGGCATATATTAAGAAAGAAAATGACCTCGTTGCGTGATCAAAACTGAGTTAAAAACTCTTTTAATACACATTATCAATTTTCTTCATTCTGTTTCTGTACGATGTGAATATGAAGTAAACGTGTGAAAACATGAACACGAAGATTCACTTTCTCATTTGAAGCTAGATTTTTTTCTAACAACTATGGTACTATAAGTGACGAGCATGACAAGGTGTTTTACAAAAATATTGAACTACGGAGCGACTATGTCAGGGTAGGTAGGATGCATCTATGTTGGCTCATCCTTAGACAGTCATTACAAACGACACGAAACACGTGTAAAAGTAGCAAGCAAAAAGAATTCACTAAGAGTGAGCTAATGTTTATTCTTATAAAGTATAAATGTTTAACAACTAGAATCATACTATTTACTTACATTTTCTGAACACTAGAAGTTTGTTTATGTACTTTGACAATAACTAGAGTTAGTTAATGCTGCTTGTTCCGCAAGTAGTGTATCTCGAAAACGAGAGTTAATACAATTTTTCTAAAGCTTAATTTGTATTCTCAACCCTGAATTAGCAAGATCTCATTATTTTTAGAAAGGAAACATAAAAAGTCTTTTTTCTTTATTGTATACTGAATCGATTCAAGACGACAATTACTCGGTATGTTTGTGAAAGAAGTACGTTTTGTTGTGTTTACCTTTACAGCCAAAGCTACCGTCATTCCAGGGTTTCATTCCAGCGGTACGTTACCGTATTTAGCATATCCATGATCAGTCTGTCCACTTGCTTAATAAAATGTTCTCTACCATAATTTTGTTGATAATCCAATTCGGCTGCGTTGCCTTAATTAGACTCAAATGCCAACTACATAAATCATCATAAATAGGTATTTTAAATTTCGTTTTATCCTTTCAGAAGACAGTTTATTATATCTTTTATTCATTATATTAATTTCATAATTTCTGTGCACATATGGACGTTACATACATACGCCATCTTTTAAGTTTGTTTCCTCTGTCTATACATATTTTCCTTTACCTCTCCAGTTTTATGGAAATTCAACTTTATTGATTTTTACTCTTTGCTCTCCTTTTATTTATTTAATAAAGTAGTGGTTTTTTCTTTCTTATTTTCCGCTTATTTTTTTCTATATTATGATCAATGCTGTCGTGGTTTTTTTCACTCCCTCTGTACTATGCGTGTACTTTACTTTTAGTTTCTCTACCCACATTTTTAATATAGTTATTGGATTTCTATGAATTAACATGTTAAGAACTATTATCTTAGGTGTCACTTTTCTTTTGACTGGATTGATCTCTTTCACTGGATCATTGCATGGTCTATCTGAACTGTAATGATCCATGATTCGTGTAACTTTATGTCACTTTATGTCCTTAAATCCTGTGCCCACGGTAGTCTTTTGTGCGTATTGTTGCAGTTATGTCAAATACTCATTTTTCATGTTGTTTGCTTTCTCACTTTTCCCACAACATTCACGTACTAATGCTACTTCCTGTTTTCACACTTTAAAAATGTTTAAATTTTACTACATTAATGAGTGCATGACTATTATTGTATAACGGAAACATGAAGCATTAGGTCAAGAAATATTGGCGACAAAAATATCGATACCTACAATCAAGTAATAATAATACTATGCATTATTTAGGTAGTCTAGTTTAGTTGCACTTACGCATGAGAGTAAGATAAAAATGAATTTTTTTTTCAGAACTAAATGTCCTTTGTCTGTAACAACCTAAAATTCAGGAGTATGAATGAAATTTGTGTCAATGACTGCCTATGTTCAAATTTGAACCGGCTTGTGTTGTGTGCTGCAGTGCGACGAGTACTACCGTCGACGCGTTTGATTGGTTAAGAATGGGGTTACAGAGAGCCAGATGTGTTATACTGCAAAGACGTTTGTCCTTTATGACAGCAATTGCGTTCCCCTTCGAAGTGGTTTTAACACAGCACACATCCATTCGGCCAGTTGAATGCTGAAGCTTTCAACAAAACAACGCCCCCACTTTAGCTTTTAGATTATCGTCCAGATGACAGCAAACACGCAGAGCCAATTGTTCAAATTTTCTAATTTCAATCTGTGGTAAATTTTATTTTATCTGCAACCGACATTTGCTTAAGCTGGTATTGAATCCATTTAATTTTGTTTAAGAATCTATACTGCAGAAAGTCATATAATAATAAATTACAATACGAGGCGTTACAAAAACATTACGAGGCGGTACATAGGTGTATATAGGCAAGACATCTGTACAAGCAAGACATCTGTCTACGTATATTGCGCCTCTTGTATTCTAAGCTTTACCAACTTCCAGTTATGATCAGTCGCTGTAACATTTACAAGTCGCTAGCAAGACCTCTACCTATCTCTGTAACATTCACGTCTTCCCTCTAAAGTCATATTATCCTGAGTCCAAGTAATGTCGTCTTAGGCTCAATTGATTACTAAAATTAGCCGTCTGGGTTACAACATATACTTCCCAAATATAATTATTTGTTGTCTTCTAAATGACAAGGATAAAATTGGAGTGGAAATTTCTACATATTAAAATGTCATTTATTCTTCTAATAAATGCGCAACATAAATAAATTTAAACACTGATTAAGTATTATGAATACCTGTTTTCTGTCCTACCATAATCAGGTAAAATTCTGATTAAGTTGCTGCCCTGCAGTTTTTTTTTATCATCACCCATGCGTTTGACAAGATATGAAGAATTTTCATCGGAAAAGAATGACTTTCCTGCAAATTTTTACCTCGTATTAAAACTGCATCGTCTTAATAGACATCAACTGTTGGAAATATGAGGTGAGAAAACTGAGCTACTTGAAGTACATTTCGGAATACAGTAGAACCTCATTATAACGGACTAATTGGGGCTAAAGGTTGTCTGTTGTAATGAAAGTCCGTTATATAACAAATAAGTCTTGTTAGGTCGTATTTACATCAATAAAACTTGGTAAATTAGTATAAAACATGTTTATTTTTACTTGACATCATTTTACATAGCGTACATGACAAATGAGATCATACTGTTCATATTTACATTGTAGACCAGAATTGAAACTTTATATACATTCTATTGTTTTATTCTCTTGAACAAGAAGGGTCTGGTTCATTATTATTCATTAGGTTATTACTACTAACATTAACTGGTTTGAAAAAAGTATTGATATTTTGTTGTGTTTGTTATTTATTTCGTTGGTCAGTAACTGACGAAGATGCCGCAAGTGTTCATAGTAAGCAAACACATTTTCATTTTTTGATTGTTCAACATATTCAATGACAAAATTTAAATGATCTTTCACTTCACTCACTTTTGTTGCCTGAGTATTGTCTTCCTCTTGTAAGTCTTCTTCCTCGTCCTCCGAAGAGTCTTCTTTCTCAGTGACGCTGCCAACAATCTCCTCTTCCGTCAACAAGTGGAATCCAGGGTCATATTCATCTTCTTCAAGCCAGGTCTCCACATCTTCCAATAAAACTTCTTCCTCCCCTCCTCTTTGCAAAGTTTCACGGAAATTTTCTGTCTCACAATTTTCTATTTCTAAACATGCATCTTCATTCTTTAACAGCTTTTTCCATGAGTTCACCAAAGTAGTTGGTTTAATTTCTTTTACAGCATCAGCAAAGTTGTGAATCATAGATCGAATGTTGTAGTCCTTCAAGTTTTGAAGAGTCTTTTGGCGCCATCTATCTTCTTCAGCAGCGGATGGCTCATCAACTTCTAAGATATCATTGAGAAATTTTTTTCTATAAAGCCGTTTGGCAGTATAAATTACTCCTTTTTTCCATGGGCTGAAACACGGATGTTGTGTTTGGAGGCAGGAACTTACACTTTATCTTCTTGTCTCGACTGCAGAGTTTGTCAACATCAGGGTGGGTTGGTGAGTTATCCAAAAGAACCAAAGCTTTATTTTTTCTTTTGGAATGTTCAAAATTTCTATTTGGTGGTTTATAATTGCTGGCACAGCTTTCTTATGAAACCAATCACTTGTTATTTCAGTTGTAAACCACGCATTTCGGGAACTATAATAGTGAACTGGTAAATTGTCCATCGCATTTTTAAGTGCCTTTGGTTTTTTGCTTTTACCAACGATAGCAGGTTTAAGCATATGAGTGCCGTCTGCATTTGCACACAACAAAACTGACACACGCTCCTTGCTGACTTTTCTACCAGGCGTAGTTTTTTCGGCTCTTGAAGCTTGTGTATTGTCAGGTAGAATTCTCCAAAACAAACCTGTCTCATCAAAGTTATAAATTTGGCTCAATTGATAACCTTTTTTTTTAATCAAATCGGCTAATTCTGTTATAAAAGGCTCAACAGCTTCAAAGTCTGCACAAAGAATTTCCCCACTAATCTTCTTGTTTGAAATGTTTTGACGTCGACGAAACCTAAATAGCCAACCAGAGCTCACTTTAAACTGTTCAAGTCTCATCTGTTTGGAGAGTCTTTCGGCAGCCGCTTGAATTTCAATTCCTCTAACAGGCATTCCACATGAACGAAGCTGAGAGAACCACTTGTAGACTGCATCATCCAGTGTTGCCATAAAAGGCACCCGCATACGCTTAGCTGCACTCTTCTCCTTTCCTACATTGAACTTGAGAACAAAGTTACGAATGTCATTTTTTGATTTTTAAATGTCCGATACGGTACGTTTTGCGATTTCGTACTCACAACAAATGCTAGAAACAGAAGCTCCTTTTTCTAATTTTTCTATAATGGAGAGTTTATCTTGAAGACTGAGCGCCTTACGTTTCTGTCCTACACTTGGCTTACTTAACGACATGATTTGAATAAATTAAACAAAGGTTATAGGCAGGACGTGTGACTGTGCGTGACAAACAACTGAACAATACTGACCAGTAGTGGTGGGAGTGAAAATATACCTCAGAATAGTACTACTTCACTTACCATATACGCCAGAAATTAAGGATTGCCTGCTCTAAAAAGCTGACGTATTTTTCATATGTATATGTTACGCAAAAGAGTAAAAGATGCTCCGTTAGGCATTCCTAATTTTGGTACTCCTTTTATTGAAAAACTGATGTTAATCATAGGCTAAGAAAAGTTGAAACAGTATCAGTAGTTCTCTGAAGTAACATTTTAAGTAAAACATGTGTAATGTTGCCGTAATAAAAATAATAAAATAATCTTACTACCGATCGTCGTCATTAAAGAGTGGAAAGAAAGCACCTGTACATCAGAGATATTGTTAATTACAACTTTCATTACAGTTGCAACAAACAATAAACACTAAATGCAAGTATTTTTTAAATTTACGTTTGACAAATTTGTGTCACGAAAAACAATAAATGTCACTTAACACTGCCGCATAAAACAATACAAATCAATAAATTACACAAGTCTGCACGTAATAATTTCCAACAATCGTTTTACCCTTTAGTACACTCCCACCGATTTTCAAGTGACAACAGCAACAGCAAATACAGATGAACGTCTCTATCACATCACTCTGAAGTAGGACAAAACTTGCAGGCAATTTCCGAAATATAAATATAATTATCGAATTTTTACTCAGACTGTGTGGCGTAGAACGTGGCAAGATTTATCTAGATGTCGACTCACCATCTGTAAGTCGCGTCTAGAAGATTGACAGCGTGCGACAGCACTATGTAACCAGCGGTTCATACAATGCGTGGAAAGCTTCATGTCACCTATAAGAGTTTCCTATATTCCAAGCACAATATATATTAATTATTTTTTCAAATTATGTAGTACTTTCTGATCCGGTTAATTTTGATTTTCTGTATTTACAGTTGGTTCCATTGCACTGTTAGACGGACGACGTTTAGGTCGTACATAAGTCTTGGATATAGCTGCAACAAATCAAGGCTAAGCAATTGGCTCCGTTACAAACATTACAATAAATAATGTAGCGTTTCTTCGTTATAAATACCTGTTATTTGCAGAATACAATTTACAAGTAAGTGATCGACTTGCTGATGACAGCAATGGAAACAAAGGAGTAACAGTTTCAGATAAATAGATTGACAAATGTCAATCCTCAACAACATCTTTATATTAATAATAACAAATTTGTATTGTTCATACAATTGCGTCTTAAAGACTAGAAGAACGTGGAAAAATTGTCTAATTACTAGAAACAATGAGATAATGTATGGTGTAGCTACTCAATTACTAATATATACGGAGCCCCCATTCAAGTACTCAGAATTATTAAATGTAACACCATGATCACTGAAGCATAAAGAAAGGTGTTGTTTAGTGTCATGCTTGCGTACCGGGACGTATGTACTGTCCCACTTCAAGTTTAACATTAATAACAATTGACCTGCTAGTGAAAAATAAGAGGTGTGCGCTTTATCTTCCATGATATAGATCTTCCGACAACAGAAAGGGTATCCAGAAATAACATTGTGGCATATTGACATGCTAAATGTAAAAAACGTGATACAAAGGACCAGTGAACCAGACACTTAATCCCCAATATACAATGTGATTTGATTGTAAAAAACAACATATTTTTCCAACTATTACTATTTGCCTATTGGTTTAACTGGCCAGAAGGCTTTTATAATTTATTAAGGAAGACTCTAAACGTGGTGAATGACACATGTTTTTATTGTTGGGAGAGTAATATTGTGGATCACACAGAATTCAGTGTAATAGGTTGGGAGTTTGATGCAACACATGAGAGAGATAAGGATAGGTCTGTATGTCATGATGGGAAATAAATTTGATTCTGATCTAATAATAGATTATATGTTGTCGAAAGATGGCAGAAGATTGAGACTGGCGGAAAGCTAGTGCGGAAGTAGCAGGGGATTGTACGCTAACAAGAAAGAGAAATATCAAAAAGAGAAACGTTCTGCCTATGTGCTAATGAAGGTATGTGTTAAAATTTCCAGGGCAAACGTTTTGGCGAATGAAATAGGTTTAGTTGGATATCCTGGTTTCATAAAGGAAAGTCTCAGAAAAATATGTAGTGAAACTTCATTTTTATAGACTTTCTAGTAGTAAGATATTGTCAGTATTCTCATATTTAATCAAATGTAACAATGTAATTTATTAGATACTGTACTTACTACATATTATTGTGGTCGTTAAGTTGCATGATTAACCAACAGGTGAACTGTTACCTCCTGTGAGCAAGTATACTTTAGAGTTTCTTGATAATTCTCCTACTTTTATACGACGTGCTTTAGGAATTATAGTCCCATTGTAAGATGACTAAAACAAAAGCTTCATAATTAGTTTGCCAAATGACTGTATGTATAAACATGTAAATAGAGTAGAGAAAGTCACGTTGAGTTCTACTACTGATATACTGTACGATACCGGACAGGCGCATCACTGCACACTCGGTGAATAACGGCTTACAGTCATACTTAATACATATGATTACAGGAAGGATCAAATCAGTTCTATAATTTCTCAATAGCTTTAGTCAAATGTACTCCATTGCTTTAAACCCGGCAATTCGCCTTTTTAAACATTGTTTGCTTGGTCTAAGTATTTATTAAAGCATAAAAGAAAGCATAGATATTTTAACGTCACAAAACGTTTCATAAAGAAAATAATTCCAAAAGTAAATTATCATAAGAGGAAGGTGAAATGAACAGAATCGAACCCAAGTAATCAAGAAAATTTAGTAATATTGTTCAATAGTTAATATCAATAATATGTAAAAACGACGAAGACTTTGACCAAGACTCGAACCCAATATATTGTTTAAGTGAAGAATAGAATAAAGCTAATATTGTAAAATAAGAGAAACAAATAATCTTAGAAATGACCAAAATGTGGTCATGACATGTTAGAAATGTAACTCAGAATAGAACACAAAAACCAATTTATTGTGAAATAATAGATATGATCTAGACCAATACATTATAATATATATAAAATAGATATATCAAATGATTTAAATCCATCATTAAAGAGGATATAAATTGAAATAAAAAAATTTATACTTGTAACAGAAAATCAAAGTTTTAGAGTTGAGACCAATCACTCAGATGTATGTGAAAATTAATTGTTATAAAATTAAGAAATAAAACTAAATATAAATGTCAATTAGACAAAGACAAACAAAATACTACAAATAGAGAAATCTGTAAATCGATTAGATATCAATGAAAACAACCAAAAACTGTGCTAAACTGAAAACATGTAGTGAACATGTAAAATTGTAAAATTTATGACTTTAAAGTTTTCAAAATTCAACAAACTTGTATTTTAAAGTTGAACCACAATATAAAGTAACTATACCTATAAGTATGACCACCTAAAAGACTTTAACAATCAAGTTATAAAACTAACTACATATACCATACTAGGTTGAGCCAAAAAACAGTCACAAAATTAGTCATATTTGACAGATTAAATGATTAATACTAGAAAGAATATAGACAAAGGATATAATTCTATCATATACAATGGAAAAATACTTGCTCAATTGAAGACAAGCTTAATTCATAAAGAATTTTTTAGTATAAAAGTGAAATTTGTCACACACATGAAATATCTCATCTGTACAAAGACAGTGAGATGCTAATTGAGAATACAATAAAAATAAAATGTATTAGGGAAAACCAGGTATTCCCAAAGATAAACAATGTAACAAACTCTCAGTGAATATCCTAAAAATTACAGAAATAATACCAGGAAAGGCAAAATACAATAAAAAGCAGTGACAAGAAAAGTAGACCTTATATTATGCCTACAGAAAAATGAAGTTATTTATATATTATGTGCATTAATACTTTTTTATTTTGTTATGTAAAACTAATTATGTTATTTGTTAATGTTATAATAAGAGCAGAGGAACTTAATTATACAATTAATTAAGAAAACTCTAATTTTGTATACATACTACAAGGTAAGGATGTGTATTTTGTGTTAATTTCATAGATTCAGTTTATTAAAAACCAATCATAAATGGTATCGTTTTAATCAGTTGAAAGCAGAGAATCTAAAAATAATAATGACATACAGATTGTAAGTAGTTCTGTAAAATTGTTTGACAAGTACCAGAATAATTTCAGTAAAATCCCTTAGTATGAAGTAAAAGAAGTTTTTGTTCTAATGCTTCTACGGAAGTCGAAGACATGTTCTATTTGCATATTCTCGAACGTTCCAGAAGAATATTTAATAAAAAAACACCGGAAGTCATTAATAAAATTAAAACAATGCACCCTACAAAGAGTATATAAGCGAGACCAAAATCGATCCAATATTCACTTTCTGCTTTGAAACCACCAGAGACACTACACACACGAATTCGAAGAGAGAACTTCTAATCCAAGGCGAACTTAAGAAGAGGAATCCAATCCGAAAACTCAAACAAGGCATTTCCCCGTACCAGACGAAACACACACTTAACCTGCAAAGGAGTATATCGCTAAACCGCTAACGTGCATTTTGAATGGAGCAGAGGCACACAAATTCTAATAGAACACACATAGCCAAAAATCCAGCGGCCCTGCCAAGGACCGATTTTTAATAGAGAGAAAATCAAATTTGGATGGTATTAGCGACATAAACAGACTTTGACAAAATCCCAAACAAATTACTGAACGCAAGCCTATATTGAGTTGATGTGGAACTAGCGCTGAGACGTCAGCAGAGCAAGGTCACGCAACGCAGTCAGCTGTTCATCGCCGGCAACTATTTCAAAGCACAGAAGCACTACGATTTTTAAATTTTGTGCGGAGTTTTCAAATAGTAATATGACGTTTAAATAATTACTACAAGTGCTTGAAGAAACGAAAATACGAAGATACGCAAGACTGGAGTCGTTCCAAAAACAGTGTCCAGTGAAGGAAAAACCTACCTACCGGAACGTGAGTTGTCCAAAATTAAATTCTCTTAATTGGGTTTTTGTCACACAATAGAGGGGCTTCTGTCAAAAACCTGCTTTGTCCAAAAATAAGACTTTTCAACAACATGAAAAAACATCCTGACATTGTTTGTGTTTATTTAAATGAACTCAAAATTTTTTGATAGGTTTTTTTAAGTGAATAAATACCTGAAAGGAATAGCAATAAATAAATATTTATATAAAAGCAGAAAACAAAGAAAAAACTTGGACATAGTAGGTTTTTACCAGAAATTTGATGAAAACCCCTACCATATGATACTTAAATTCTAAGAAATGTAATAAAATTAACAAGAAGAAATATTTGAAATGATTTATTGTTATTTTTTTAAAACTTGGGGCAATAAAAATAATAATTATAGAAAATGATTAAATATATAGTAGTAATAACGTTTCACTATTTGTCCTTTTTCTGATCACTACCACTGCTATTGTCAAAAATAAAAAATATAATAGAAAAATAAAAAAGTATGCAATAATAACAAGATATTCAGTATTTCATCGTTCAATCTTCACATCCATTACTATTGTCATCATTATCCAAATCAAAATCAAGTGTTTGATCTGTTACCACTTCATTTCCACCACTTTGATCTTCAAATAACTTTCTGTAAAAATTAACACTTTCCGGATTTCCCAAGTACGGAATCAGGCTTTTAATATCTATAAGTTTCGCTGGAGCTATACGTGGAGGCTCTGTGTATAAACAATCAAGAGTCAAAACTTCAGACAACTCCTTTTTATTCCTTACTATGCTTGATTGCCAAGGCCCACGGTATGAGTGTCTGCATTTGACAATTGGGTCGTTTCCATTGAACTGTAACATTCGTATACTGTGTTTTTAAGTTTCAGCGGAGGTTTGGGCGTTTTCAGAAAATATGCTTCTGTACTTTTTCTTATATTTTTAACCTCAAAAGTACTTAGGTTTCTTAATTTAAATGGGGATGGTTTCTGCCTAGCACTCAAAATAACTCTATCCCAATCCTCTGGAACTTCTGCACACGGCAGTCCTCTTTTTTTAATTTCAATAAGAGAGAAATCCTGATTGTTTGGTAAATATGAATGACCTCGTACGGGGAACAGGTACGTTATTTTTTCAAACATTTTAAAAACATGAATGAGTGTGTACAGGAACCGCACCATAGTCATATTTTTATTTTGCCCTGGACATCCGTCACTAATAAGTACCAGTTCACTTGGACGCCCTTCTGGTGAAATGTTTTTTAAATAATCAAGAAGCATGGATGTAACATAATTTGATCCTTTCTTAGCTATATATTCACAGTATGAGTATATTAGTCACAACTTCAGATCCTAAATCATGTATTCCAAACACAAACTGCCATAACTGCCTCGCATAAAAAACTGTATTGGTTTTTATATATGGGAGTGGCAGATTTTGCATAAAATCAAAGCTAAGACACAATAGTTCACCCATTTGAGCCTTTACTTTGCATGCCTTTTTGTCTTCTTTAAAAGCTTCAGCTTTTTTTAAGTGTGATGTTTTTTCATTTCGAAGCTGCTGTTTTTGTTCATCCGTCATAGCAGTTTTTATTTTTAACTCCATAGAGTCACAATAAGAGCAAGTACCAGAACGAGGGTAACCAAATGATATATTATATTTTTTTAACACACACCAGTAAATCTTGTACGGTACATTTATGTGATACTGTCCAAGAAAAAGAGAGTGCATTTTAGTCACAGACAAATCTTCAGGTAAGTATCTCTTATCTGGATTGTGTCTTAAGGAATAATGAAATTTCCTTGCAGGGAAGGACCTGATGTGATTGTCGACGAGATTTATCACAACTTCTGGATACTGTTTTGGACGATTGTCGTGCTTACCACGACAGTCTGTCGGGGCTTGGCTCGTATTTACAAGGCTTTGCTGCAATCGTCGCACTCTCCATTTACTAATGCCAAGAATTCTTAAATGCTTTAAAGCATACCTCAGTCTCCTGAGCACCAAACCTTACTTTATAACGGAGTGATCACGTCTATCAAGTGCTTGTGGATTAGGATTTCTCGAACGCCTTCTTTTCACCAGTTGTATTGCTATTAGACCACACAAATGGGAATCTTGTTCATTTTTATAATTCATCTGCAAAAATTTTGCTAAAATTTCCTGTCTCTGCATATTTGTATCTTGTTAAAACAATGAAACCTGGTACACCTGAAACCAAAAAAAAAATCCACTTCACATTAGTACTAAAACATTACAAGGTCATACTTTTACTGGAATATGCTAGTAGTACTTTTACCATCAGTAATCCTAGTAAAATATCAGAAAATGAACTAAACCAGTATCAGTAGTAAACTAATAGCACTGTTACTATTTATAATAATTTTGTAGTCCCCGATTTTACAGTAAATATAGGCCTAAGCAGGACTATGTATTAATGTCAGTGATTCTGTGCGTCATGCTTCCAAAATTATAAAAATAACATAGGCCTACTATTTTATAATATTCCTAAATATTCTTATACTTATGGGTATCATTCTCTAAGCCATATCCACCACTTTTGACTGTTTTCTATCAATTGCCAGAAGTCAGAATAACACTGCAAATTTATAGCCTACATACAATGCAAAAAACTATCAAGCCTGTGTAATAATAAAATATAATGTGTGCAGCAAGTCACGATGACACACACGTGATTTGTCAATCAGAAATACAAAAATTAATAAGATAAAACACTAATATATTAGGTACCACGGGAGGTTAGGCTATAACCAAACTTTTTTACGTAGCTTCTGATAACCTAAATGGCTTTATGATTGTTACCATGATTAGTTTCAACCAAACTGATATTCTCAAAAATAACGCATTATTTGCATTATTTTATTATGCAAACGTTATTTTCATTTTCATGTAAATACCGTTCTTAATGTAAGTTTATTATAAATTAGGTTAAGTTTAACGTACTTGCAA
The DNA here is from genome assembly GCA_034769895.1 of Magicicada septendecula. Lineage (NCBI taxonomy): Eukaryota > Metazoa > Arthropoda > Insecta > Hemiptera > Cicadidae > Magicicada > Magicicada septendecula. The sequence continues at coordinate 284,318,667 of CM068374.1, read as the reverse complement.
TCTTCTACAGTAACAACTTTTGGTACTGTTTTGCCAACTTTTGTTTTATATGTTCTCCTCCATGTACTTTTTTTTCTTTTATTTCGCATGATTTTTTTTCTTTTCGGCGCTTTTTGAGTGGCCAGTTTTGATCTGATTCCACATCCATAACAACGAACCACTATACAAGTACAACAATGAGGTTATATTTTTATAAACAGCAGACACGACACTCACGACATCTGTAGGTTTTCCGGCAAAAACTAAACTTGTCCTGGACTAGTTTAGTTTTTGCTAGGAAACGAGAGGACATAGTAGGTTTTTCCAGAAATTAGCTTTTTACCTTGTAACATTACATTTGGCATAGCTTGATATCGTACCAGATTTAATGAAGATCATGGATAAGAAACTGAACAAGAAGAAAAATATCTTTTAAAAATGATAGTGAAGATGAACAAATAACTACTTTAGACTGACTTGGACTATAACTGACCGTACCCAAATTAATGTTTAGGTAAAGTGATGCAAAATACCCCGATGATGACACAAATTTCAAATAATGAAAAGAATAATACTTGTAAAGACAGACAGCATTATGTACCATTACTATAAGTAAACAAATGGTTTTATTAAATGTATCAAAATATAAAAATAATCAAAATACAAATTGAGGGATAATAGGCCCAAATATACAATATAATGTAAAATAATATATTAGTAAATTGTTAACTAAATGATATAATGAAATAATACAACAAAACAATTATCATAGATACATGGAAACATGCAACTAACTGTAAATAATTGTGGACATAATGTTATCAAGAAAATAATGTATAATCTAATAATAATTCTCAAATGTATAAAAAAGAAACAGAAAAGTACCTAGAACAGCAATGGCTGAACTACCTAAGAAAAATGTAAAAAAATAGAAAATCATTATTAAATGATTAATCTTTCCTTTTTATGTTTTAAAAATAAGATTAAGTTGTGTTGATGATATTTATAGTTTTATTAAGTAATGAGAATATGATATGCTTTGTGCAGGATATGTGTAACCAGACATATGCAAATTGTTTAATCACAAAATGTGAATTATGTTTTTTTTTTATAACGTTACTGTAATAATTATTGTTAAATTTTTTAAATAATATTACTAATAGAGTTATAGGGAGTAGTTTTGATGGTAGTTGCATTGTTAATAGGTGTTACAATAACAGAAAATAGAAATTTAACATGTCAAGACATAGGCCTATAAAAATTTTGGAATATTGTAAATTTTAGGAAATACTGTTAGAATTTTATAAAACAAATGTAATATGGATAGGTTTATAGTTAATAGTATACCCAACAAATATGGAATCGAAATAATCAGTTTTAAGTTATTTAAGAAAAATTCAGATAGCAAAAAATGTAACATCAGTATTTCTTAAGCAAAAATAGGCATGTTTGCTGTCTATATGTCACAAATGTTAAGACCAAAATAATGAAGCTATTAGTTTTAAATTCCCAATTAGTACAAAAAAGTTATACTAATTTAAAAGTTTTTGGCCAAATTCAGACATTGAAGTAATGAATTTTGATGACAATGTATATCTGAATCAACCAACCAGATTTCAAGTTTTACCTTAGCAACCAAAAATTCAGATAAATAAAAGGGAACTTCTTTAACAACCGTCATTGAAGACAGATGCGTTATAAAAACGTCTCAGATAATTACATTTTAATTAGTGAAAAAACATACCAGACTTAGTAAACCGAATTGGTATAGTCAATACAAAATACTATAATATCAAAAGAACGTGAAGAATTTCAAGTTTCGTCCTGGAAGAATAAAGAAGAGGATCTGGGTGAATTATGAACAATTTATCATCTTATGTGACAACACCTACACTTGTGTACACAACTATTTAGGGATTAAACAATAAATTAAACTACAGACACTATCCTACACCAACACTAAAGAACACTTGAAAATAACACCAATTGAGTATTACACCTTTTTTGAACACCATAAAAACTTTAACGATAACTAATAAACATCTAAACTGTTCATAACCTATAATAGTGAGTAACACATACACGATTACCAGTTTGCACTATACACATCAAAACCTTGTAATATCCTTATATTGTGAAGTTTGTATTTTGATTTTAAGAGTTGTATTATTTGTTTAACCATAATTTCCGAATCAAATACGCCCTGAGATTATTTATTTCATTGAAATAAAAACAAACTGCATCATTCTTTTGCTTGTCGAATCCAGCATACAGCACAATAATTTTAGCTACTACCAACTTATGAATAAAGACGCACAATTTTGTCATAATCTGTAATTACAATAAAAAAAAACGAGAAGTAATTAATCAATGCTTTATTTGAATAAAGATTGTTAAAAGGAACAAATCTGTTTGGCGTTATCTTTGCATTATTATTACTGTTTCCATTAAGAATTAAGATAACGTAGCACAGCGGACGGAGCAACTGTTGGCAACTCCGAGTGACGTCATTGGAACTGGATGCATAGTGCAGAATAGTGCGGGCGGCAGAATACAACCGTAGCAAAATAATTTACCGTTCAACATACATATTAAATTTGTTACAAATTGGCGAACCCAACAGTGGTGTTTAATATGATATACATAACAGTGTTATTTGTTACAAATTGACGCATACAACGTGGAGCATAAGAACTCGTGTCGTATTTATTTTATTTGTTACAAATTGGCGAACCAACGTGCAAGGCGACAAATTAAAATATAATTTATAATTAAACAAACTAAAAATATACAAAAATGAGAATGCGAGAAGCATCGCGCAAACGAGCGGCTGAAATCGAGAAAGTAAGCGAATTAACCATGGAAAACAAAGAAGCAACACCGGTAGAGGAAGTAGAAACCATAATTAGGAAGGCTCAGGAGAAACAACCAGAAGAACCCACACAAACAGAAAGCGAGAAGACGCAAGAAATGATTAAAAGTATGATGGAATTAATGCAGGAAACTGGTAAGAAAACGGAGGAGAGTAATAAGAAACTAATGGACGAAATGAAGGACAATAAACATTCTACGGAGGAGAGTAGTAAGAAAATGGAAGAAAAGATGGAGGAATTAAAAAAGGACAATAAACAGTCTATGGAGGTATTGAGCCGAAAATTGGAAGAGACTAATAAGAAAATTGAAGAAAAAATGGGAGAATTGAAAGAGAATAGCAGGAAAATGGAGGAGGAAATAGACGAAGATAATAGAGCATTGAGGGAAGAATTGAAGGGAAATTACCAGGAAACCATGATAAAATTGGATGAACACAAAGAGTCATTAAAAGAAGAGTGGAATAACAAGATGGAAATTAATAACCGGCAATTACAGAAAGAATGTGACAAGAAGCTAGAAGAACCGGTGACCGAAATTAAAAGGGTAGAATCCGAGACCAAGGAAAAGTGTGAGCGGATGAACCAAGAGATACTGAGCGTCCTGGAAGAAACGAATGGACGAATAGAAAATATACAAACCAACCAAGCAGTGATGGAAGAAAGATTAGAAAGCATAGGTACTAGTCTTAATCGAGTACAAGACCAAACAACTGCCCATAGAGATGAAATCAACTCTCTAAGAAACAGACAATGTACCGGTGCCCATATCACATGTGAGGAAAACCGAGAAGTTATCGGCTTCCAGAATTATAGAAGAAACCCCATGCTATTCCTAGAACGGGTAGAAGAAAAAATAGCAAAAACCGGAGAAGACAGATGGGTTGTAATTAGGAGTATGCTGGACGAAATGTTCGGAAAAGTCTATGACAATTGGTGGACGGCGATGCGGCCGAATATACAAAATTTTCAAGTATTTAAAAGACAGTTTAAATCCAAGCACTGGTCTGACGCCACACAACATATGATAAGGAGTGACATAGGATTGGGCCGATATGATCTACACGGCAAACAAACTCCGACCGCATACTTTCTTGGTAAGATAAACATAGCCAGACATTTAGAACCTGCAATTCCTACTGAATGTTTAGTGAGGCTATTAGCTTATCACTATGGTGGAGAAATTACGAGAGGCCGAATAAACGGACGAATACAAACCATTGAGGAGATGTCGGCATTATTAGCGGAAATGGAACAAGAGAAGAGCTTCCTCCAATACAGACGAAGGAGCGATGAAATGGATAGAAATAATGGTCGCCGCGACTCCCGATATGAAAACAACGAGCATAGACCAAATAATAATTACAACAACAACGGTAACCACTATCAACTTAGTTACGAAAAAAATAATAATAACAATAATAACTACCCACGGAATAATGCGGTGAATAACAATAACAATAACAACAGCCACTATTACCGTAGCTCTCCCACGAATCATAATAACGGATACCAACGTGCCAATGATAGAGACAACCACTACCAGAACAACCGAGGTAATCAAAACAACTACGATAACCGTTACAGACAGAATAATAATGGCAATTATAACAACCAAAACCAAACATATCGAAGACATGTGAATTATGTGAGCACCGACGATAGAGATATGGAAAGACGATCGTACCAGGGACGAACGAATTATAATGGGAACCGTGAGAGAAGTTTTCAGGAGGAGAATAACCAACGCTACCGGGATGAACATAGACGAAGTAGGAGCTGCGACGATGACAGGAATAAAAGAAACTCAGTGACGTTCAATAACAACGCCACTGAGATACAAGAACTACATAATAGAGACAGGCCCGGTCAACCAGACAATAGGACCGAGGAGATCAGCCCTGACTTAAACGGACCGCGGCAGTGAGAAACCGACAGGTCCCATCACTGAACCGACAATTTGGGTACTTACTAGGAGGAGACAAAACGACTGACAATACCATTACCATAGTGCATAATCATTTCTTAAAAAATGTGAGGGACGAATTGCTAAACGAAGATACGATAACGCACAATAGTTCGAATAACGAGATTGCCTATATTATCGCCCAAGCGAATGGACTAGACACAAGAATCATGATAGATACGGACGCAAACGTGTCGTCAATCGATAACAACGAATACCACAAAATTCAAAAATTAAGTAAGATCATCTTACCGACTCTACCAATCCAGAATATAATTTTAATTGGAGCCACCGGAACGAAGAAGATTAAGGGAACAAACAACCAAGTTTCCTTAAAAATGTATTATGAGCCAATTAAAACGAATTTGAATAAATCTCAAAATTCAAACAAACAGTAAGGACAACTTACAGTACATTTTGATAATGTTATTTTGAACCAAGTGAATAAACGAATTTGAATAAATCTCAAAATTCAAATAAATAGTAAGGACAACTTACAGTACATTTTGATAATGTTATTTTGGATAAAGTGAATAAACGAATTTGAATAAATCTCAAAATTCAAACAAATAGTAAGGACAACTTACAGTACATTTTGACAATGTTATTTTGAACCAAGTGAATAAACAAATTTGAATAAATTTCAAAATTCTATACAAAATGAGCACCTCTTATTTAATATAATTATGAACTTATTATTTGATTATAAAAGAAAGAGACAACATCCATGAATCAGGAGAAACCAAAGTGTTATAAAATGAATAAGAAAAGACAAATGTAGACAATCGACGATGAAAATAAGACAAAACTAGAAACGAATGTACTACGAAAAACCTATCATGATTGTGAGAGAATCAACAACAACTATAGATAAAGATACTTGTTAAGTTTTAATTGAATAAAGATAGTGAATGAAAAATGAAGATTAAGCAGTACTGATAAAGAAGGAAAGAAGATAGTACCAATTAAAAATAAAAATGTTATTAATATCGCCACAAGAAATTAAAAATCTGAAAGAATCAATGGAAAGAAATATTTAGATCTGAGAATTTTAAACTGAGTGAACCATCCCAAGAATATATTATTATATTATTTTTATTTGATTTAGTCGTGAATAGACTAGTTATTATTAAATGTGATTGACTGATGAGATAGCTCCAGCAATCGATATTATTTATGTATTATGTATTATAAGGACAGCGGTGTATTAGGTCAAGAGAGCCCCCCGACTGATTCCAAAATATATGAGATGATGATTAATTTGTTAGGGAGGTAACATGTTCCAGGGATAGAACACTTATAATTAAAGACAAGTATACCAGATCGTAAAAAGTATAACAAGTTATAATATGAAAGATAAGATAATTGATAATTTCAACAAAATATATTACTTTATTAAAATAATGAAATTTGGTGGCAGGGTAGTATGTAACATTACATTTGGCATAGCTTGATATCGTACCAGATTTAATGAAGATCATGGATAAGAAACTGAACAAGAAGAAAAATATCTTTTAAAAATGATAGTGAAGATGAACAAATAACTACATTAGACTGACTTGGACTATAACTGACCGTACCCAAATTAATGTTTAGGTAAAGTGATGCAAAATACCCCGATGCTGACATGAATTTCAAATAATGAAAAGAATTATACTTGTAAAGACAGACAGCATTATGTACCATTACTATAAGTAAACAAATGGTTTTATTAAATGTATCAAAATATAAAAATAATCAAAATACAAATTGAGGGATAATAGGCCCAAATATACAATATAATGTAAAATAATATATTAGTAAATTGTTAACTAAATGATATAATGAAATAATACAACAAAACAATTATCATAGATACATGGAAACATGCAACTAACTGTAAATAATTGTGGACATAATGTTATCAAGAAAATAATGTATAATCTAATAATAATTCTCAAATGTATAAAAAAGAAACAGAAAAGTACCTAGAACAGCAATGGCTGAACTACCTAAGAAAAATGTAAAAAAATAGAAAATCATTATTAAACGATTAAACTTTCCTTTTTATGTTTTAAAAATAAGATTAAGTTGTGTTGATGATATTTATAGTTTTATTAAGTAATGAGAGTATGATATGCTTTGTGCACGATGTGTGTAACCAGACATATGCAAATTGTTTAATCACAAAATGTGAATTATGTTTTTTTTTTATAACGTTACTGTTATAATTGAAGAGTGTGCGGGAAAAACGATGAGGTCAATTTTTTGAATATTTTCAACTGACAGTGTCACTTTTGCATTAAATCCAATATTATTTTGTAGTATATTTGTTTTAGGGAATAACGGTAAGACTCCTGAGAAAATGAGTAAAACAGATATAGGCTTTGCGCAAAGAATGATGAAGGTGATCGACTTTAGCGGGAGTAACGCTGAATCTGTAGTAACCAATTCCCCCCATGGCTGCTACAGCCATTTCCTACTATGTTTTCATGTCCATACTTGCTCTACTCTTGCCTTTGTTCTTCAATAATATTGTTTAGTTCTAAATCTATACGCGATCTAGACTGTTCCTACGTTTTAGCGCTGCCTTGTAATTTTATTATAATGAGTTGGTGCATTGTTTAGTTTTTCATGGGAGTGAACTCTTACTGTTTTAGTGTTTTTGTGATTATGTTTAACAATTAATTGAAATGGAGAGTGATGTGAGTGTAGTTTCTGAGCAAGGAAAGAGTTCAAAGAAAAGAAAGTGTTACGGACGCATAAGTGATGCATCAAAGAAAATGAGGGCCCAAGCCCATGAAACAGGAGATAACTGTAAGTGTTCCAAACTCAAATGTTTTAGTAATATTACCCAATGTGAGAGATGGCAAATAATTTCACACTTTAACAATCTTCCTGATAGAGACACTCAAAATTTACATCTGAGTGGTTTGATTGAGAGCAGTCTAGTTAAGCAAAGATACAAAAGAAACGAAAATGAGGACTCAAGGCTGCATTCGTATTGTTATAAATATAAAGTAAGAGTAACTCGCAATGATCATTTGCACGAACAACAAGTTTGCTACAAAGCGTTTTTAGCCTTACATGGCATAACGGGTAGGCGACTTCAAACAATTCAAGAGCAACTCGCTCATCATGGTAAGGTGTTACCTGACCTACGAGGAAAACATTCAAATAGGCCACATGCATTGACTGATAATACAAAAAGTAAAATACACGAATATCTGCAATCTCTCAGGGGGAGGAAATCACATTATTCATTAGGAAAGTCAGACAAAATTTACTTGCCAGAGGAGCTCAATGTAAAAAAACTACATGAACTTTACACGGAAAAAAATCCTGAAAATCCTGTATCTTACCATAGTTTTCTAAAAATATTTGAAAGCGAATATAACTTTGGATTTGGTTACCCACGTTCAGACACGTGCAGTAAGTGTGATGAATTTAAGGCAAAGAAACAAATTTTGAGTCTTGAGTTGTCAAAAACTTCAACTCCTGAAAAGTTACAAGAGTTAGGTAAACAACTCAAAACCTTGGAAACTGAACTCGAGTTTCATCAAAGAAAAGCTGCAACATTTTATGAGCGTAAGCGTTCTTGTCGCCAGTTATGCTCCAAAAAGGTAGATCATGAAGCCGTTACAATGGACTATCAGAAAAATTTACCAGTACCGAATATTTCAACAAATGTAGTATATTACAAGCGCCAGCTCACTGTTCAATTGTTTAATATTCATGTTTTAAGTACTGGTGATTCATATTTCTTTAGTTATGACCAAACAGTTGCCAAAAAGGGTGCAAATGATGTTACTTCCATGCTTCATGAATATATATTAAACTTTTTGTCTCCTGAAGTAAAGTTCTTGTATGTATTCTGTGACTCTTGTGGAGGACAGAACAAGAACAACACGCTTATAAGATACCTGCACTATGTTGTGCATAAAATCAAACGTCTTTATTCCATCACTGTCACATTCCCCGAACGTGGACATTCCTACATGGAATGTGACAGAAATATGGCTCTTATTCCCAAGAGAAAGGCTGCTGAGTTGCCACAAGATTGGTATGAATCCATAAGAGGTGCAAGAGCTAAACCGAGTCCATTCATGGTGATCGAGTGTGAACAATCAATGTTTAAAGACTGGACCAAATTTTTTAACACAGTTGGGTATTACAAGAAAAAACTACCTGTACCAATAAGGCCAATAAAGGAGCTGAAGATTGAAGAGATACATCCTAGAACAATATCTCTTCGCACTACTTACAATGGACATTGGCAATCAAGTGTTATTACTGAAAGAGAATCTTCACAAGGACTGCAGCCAGGAGAATTTTTCTACCCAGATGAAGCTTACCAAGGACGTATTCCAGTTCCACGTGCTAAATGGAAAGATTTACAGGTAACTTTAATATTGTTTTTAAAATATATTTGTAAAATGTTCTAGTAAGTCTTTGGGTGTTTGTTCACGCGCGTGTGTGTATGTGTGTGTGTCTGTGGTAAACTAGATACCCTGTCTTAAAAAAAGGAAGGTTTTGATGGGCGAGTTTTTTTCATTTTTATAAAAAATAAAAAACCAGCTTCTCTGGTTTCAGGATTTGACACCTTTTTTACAATCCGAAGAGGCAAAGGAGTTCTACCGGCAACTGCCACACACTGATGCTCCAGACGAAGACTAAGTAATTGGTCAAAGAAGATAGTTAATACATTCATACCTTTTTATGTAAAACATTGTATATCATGATTTATATAATATTGTTTTGTAAAATAAATGTTCTAAGTTCAAAACAATGGGTAGTTCGTGTTTGTTTAAGAAAATTTTGCAAACGCACAAAAATCTAAACTGTGCCAAATTTTGTTTAAATCATATTTAAACCAATAACACATTAATTAAATTGCTGCTTATTAGATAGAGCTGTCTAAAATCTTTCGCTATTTATGATAACAACACCTTATAGGCATTTTAAGGAAACACGATGACATAACGATCATCGTTGTTTCCTCAAATCACATACATTCACCGTTTTTCCCCAGAATAATGGTACATATATACACTTTTTTTTTATAACTACCTAATATAATAACAAATTGATTATTAAAACTTATAAAATGCATACACTAGAACCTACAACCTTGAAATAAAAAAAAATTTTTATAGTTATTGTGAAGGTTTTGAAACTATTTTGTTTTAAAGTTTAAATTTGCGTTTTCTCAGTTTCACGTTTTGAGCACCTTCATCGTTCTTCCCGCACACTCCTCAATTATTGTTATATTTTTTAAATAATAATACTAATAGAGTTACAGGGAGTAGTTTTGATGGTATTTGTATTGTTAATAGGTGTTACAATAACAGAAAATAGAAATTTAACATGTCAAGACATAGGCCTATAAAAACTTTGGAATTTTGTAAATTTTAGGAAATACTGTTAGAATTTTATAAAACAAATGTAATATGGGTAGGTTTATAGTTAATATTATACACAACAAAAATTGAATCGATATAATCAGTTTTAAGTTATTTAGGAAAAATTCAGATACAAAAAATGTAACATCAGTATTTCTTAAGCAAAAATAGGCATGTTTGGTGTCTATATGTCACAAATGTTAAGACCAAAATAATGAAGCTATTAGTTTTAAATTCCCAATCAGTACAAAAAAGTTATACTAATTTAAACGTTTTTGACCAAATTCAGACATTGAAGTAATGAATTTTGATGACAATGTATATCTGAATCAACCAACCAGATTTCAAGTTTTACCTTAGCAACCAAAAATTCAGATAAATAAAAGGGAGCTTCTTTAACAACCGTCATTGAAGACAGATGCGTTATAAAAACGTCTCAGATAATTACATTTTAATTAGTGAAAACACATTCCAGACTTAGTAAACCGAATTTGTATAGTCAACACAAAATACTATAATAACAAAAGAACGTGAAGAATTTAATTCAGAGGAATTTAGATCCGGGGAGAAGAAGCAAAGAAGAATAGGACCCTTTCTTCGTCCTGGAAGAATAAAGAAGAGGATCTCGGTGAATTATGAACAACTTATCATCTTATGTGACAACACCTACACTTGTGTACCCAACTATTTAGGGATTAAGCAATAAATAAAACTACAGACACTATCCTACACCAACACTAAAGAACACTTGAAAATAACACCAATTGAGTATTACACCTTTTTTGAACACCATAAAAACTTTAACGATAACTAATAAACATCTAAACTGTTCATAACCTATAATAGTGAGTAGCACATACACGACTACCAGTTTGCACTATACACATCAAAACCTTGTAATATCTTTATATTGTGAAGTTTGTATTTTGATTTTAATAGTTGTATTATTTGTTTAACCATAATTTCCGAACCAAATACGCCCTGAGATTATTTATTTCATTGAAATAAAAACAAACTGCATCATTCTTTTGCTTGTCGAATCCAGCATACAGCACAATATTTTTAGCTACTACCAACTTATGAATAAAGACGCACAATTTTGCCATAATCTGTAATTACAATAAAAAAAACGAGAAGTAATTAATCAATGCTTTATTTGAATAAAGATTGTTAAAAGGAACACATCTGTTTGTTGTTGTCTTTGAATTATTATTACTGTTTCCATTAAGAATTAAGATAACGTTGCACAGCGGACGGAGCAACTGTTGGCAACTCCGAGTGACGTCATTGGAACTGGATGCATAGTGCAGAATAGTGCGGGCGGCAGAATACAACCGTAGCAAAATAATTTACCGTTCATCGTACATATTAAATTTGTTACAAATTGGCGAAGCCAACAGTGGTGTTTAATATAATATACGTAACAGTGTTATTTGTTACAAATTGACGCATACAACGTGGAGCATAAGAACTCGTGTCGTATTTATTTTATTTGGTACAAATTGGCGAACCAACGTGTGAGGCGATAAATTAAAATATAATTTATAATTAAACAAACTAAAAATTTACGAAAATGAGAGAGCGAGAAGCATCGCGCAAACGAGCGGCTGAAATCGAGAAAGTAAGCGAATTAACCATGGAAAACAAAGAAGCAACACCGGTTGAGGAAGTAGAAACCATAATCAGGAAGGCTCAGGAGAAACAACCAGAAGAACCCACACAAACAGAAAGCGAGAAGACGCAAGAAATGATTAAACGTATGATGGAATTAATGCAGGAAACTGGTAAGAAAACAGGGGAGAGTAATAAGAAACTAATGGACGAAATGTAGGACAATAAACAGTCTACGGAGGAGAGTAGTAAGAAAATGGAAGAAAATATGAAGGAATTAAAAAAGGACAATAAACAGTCTATGAGGGAATTGAGCCGAAAATTGGAAGAGACTAATAAGAAAATTAAAGAAAAAATGGGAGAATTGAAAGAGAATAGCAGGAAAATGGAGGAGGAAATAGACGAAGATAATAGAGCATTGAGGGAAGAATTGAAGGGAAATTACCAGGAAACCATGATAAAATTGGATGAACACAAAGAGTCATTAAAAGAAGAGTGGAATAACAAGATGGAAATTAATAACCGGCAATTACAGAAAGAATGTGACAAGAAGCTAGAAGAACCGGTGACCGAAATTAAAAGGGTAGAATCCGAGACCAAGGAAAAGTGTGAGCGGATGAACCAAGAGATACTGAGCGTCCTGGAAGAAACGAATGGACGAATAGAAAATATACAAACCAACCAAGCAGTGATGGAAGAAAGATTAGAAAGCATAGGTACTAGTCTTAATCGAGTACAAGACCAAACAACTGCCCATAGAGATGAAATCAACTCTCTAAGAAACAGACAATGTACCGGTGCCCATATCACATGTGAGGAAAACCGAGAAGTTATCGGCTTCCAGAATTATAGAAGAAACCCCATGCTATTCCTAGAACGGGTAGAAGAAAAAATAGCAAAAACCGGAGAAGACAGATGGGTTGTAATTAGGAGTATGCTGGACGAAATGTTCGGAAAAGTCTATGACAATTGGTGGACGGCGATGCGGCCGAATATACAAAATTTTCAAGTATTTAAAAGACAGTTTAAATCCAAGCACTGGTCTGACGCCACACAACATATGATAAGGAGTGACATAGGATTGGGCCGATATGATCTACACGGCAAACAAACTCCGACCGCATACTTTCTTGGTAAGATAAACATAGCCAGACATTTAGAACCTGCAATTCCTACTGAATGTTTAGTGAGGCTATTAGCTTATCACTATGGTGGAGAAATTACGAGAGGCCGAATAAACGGACGAATACAAACCATTGAGGAGATGTCGGCATTATTAGCGGAAATGGAACAAGAGAAGAGCTTCCTCCAATACAGACGAAGGAGCGATGAAATGGATAGAAATAATGGTCGCCGCGACTCCCGATATGAAAACAACGAGCATAGACCAAATAATAATTACAACAACAACGGTAACCACTATCAACTTAGTTACGAAAAAAATAATAATAACAATAATAACTACCCACGGAATAATGCGGTGAATAACAATAACAATAACAACAGCCACTATTACCGTAGCTCTCCCACGAATCATAATAACGGATACCAACGTGCCAATGATAGAGACAACTACTACCAGAACAACCGAGGTAATCAAAACAACTACGATAACCGTTACAGACAGAATAATAATGGCAATTATAACAACCAAAACCAAACATATCGAAGACATGTGAATTATGTGAGCACCGACGATAGAGATATGGAAAGACGTTCGTACCAGGGACGAACGAATTATAATGGGAACCGTGAGAGAAGTTTTCAGGAGGAGAATAACCAACGCTACCGGGTTGAACATAGACGAAGTAGGAGCTGCGACGATGACAGGAATAACAGAAACTCAGTGACGTTCAATAACAACGCCATTGAGATACAAGAACTACATAATAGAGACAGGCCCGGTCAACCAGACAATAGGACCGAGGAGATCAGCCCTGACTTAAACGGACCGCGGCAGTGAGAAACCGACAGGTCCCATCACTGAACCGACAATTTGGGTACTTACTAGGAGGAGACAAAACGACTGACAATACCATTACCATAGTGCATAATCATTTCTTAAAAAATGTGAGGGACGATTTGCTAAACGAAGATACGATAACGCACAATAGTTCGAATAACGAGATTGCCTATATTATCGCCCAAGCGAATGGACTAGACACAAGAATCATGATAGATACGGGCGCAAACGTGTCGTCAATCGATAACAACGAATACCACAAAATTCAAAAATTAAGTAAGATCATCTTACCGACTCTACCAATCCAGAATATAATTTTAATTGGAGCCACCGGAACGAAGAAGATTAAGGGAACATACAACCAAGTTTCCTTAAAAATGTATTATGAGCCAATTAAAACGAATTTGAATAAATCTCAAAATTCAAACAAATAGTAAGGACAACTTACAGTACATTTTGATAATGTTATTTTGAACCAAGTGAATAAACGAATTAGAATAAATCTCAAAATTCAAATAAATAGTAAGGACAACTTACAGTACATTTTGATAATTTTTTTTTTTTGGATAAAGTGAATAAACGAATTTGAATAAATCTCAAAATTCAAACAAATAGTAAGGACAACTTACAGTACATTTTGACAATGTTATTTTGAACCAAGTGAATAAACAAATTTGAATAAATTTCAATATTCTAAACAAAATGAGCACCTCTTATTTAATATAATTATGAACTTATTATTTGATTATAATAGAAAGAGACAACATCCATGAATCAGGAGAAACCAAAGTGTTATAAAATGAATAAGAAAAGACAAATGTAGACAATCGACGATGAAAACAAGACAAAACTAGAAACGAATTTACTACGAAAAACCTATCATGATTGTGAGAGAATCAACAACAACTATAGATAAAGATATTTGTTAAGTTTTAATTGAATAAAGATAGTGAATGAAAAATGAAGATTAAGCAGTACTGATAAAGAAGGAAAGAAGATAGTACCAATTAAAAATAAAAATGTTATTAATATCGCCACAAGAAAATAAACATATGAAAGGATCAATGGAAAGAAATATTTAGATCTGAGAATTTTAAACTGAGTGAACCATCCCAAGAATATATTATTATATTATTTTTATTTGATTTAGTCGTGAATAGACTAGTTATTAATAAATGTGATTTACTGATGAGATAGCTCCAGCAATCGATATTATTTATGTATTATGTATTATAAGGACAGCGGTGTATTAGGTCAAGAGAGCCCCCCGACTGATTCCAAAATATATGAGATGATGATTAATTTGTTAGGGAGGTAACATGTTCCAGGGATAGAACACTTATAATTAAAGACAAGTATACCAGATCGTAAAAAGTATAACAAGTTATAATATGAAAGATAAGATAATTGATAATTTCAACAAAATATATTACTTTATTAAAATAATGAAATTTGGTGGCAGGGTAGTATGTAACATTACATTTGGCATAGCTTGATATCGTACCAGATTTAATGAAGATCATGGATAAGAAACTGAACAAGAAGAAAAATATCTTTTAAAAATGATAGTGAAGATGAACAAATAACTACTTTAGACTGACTTGGACTATAACTGACCGTACCCAAATTAATGTTTAGGTAAAGTGATGCAAAATACCCCGATGATGACATGAATTTCAAATAATGGAAAGAATAATACTTGTAAAGACAGACAGCATTATGTACCATTACTATAAGTAAACAAATGGTTTTATTAAATGTATCAAAATATAAAAATAATCAAAATACAAATTGAGTGATAATAGGCCCAAATATACAATATAATGTAAAATAATATATTAGTAAATTGTTAACTAAATGATATAATGAAATAATACAACAAAACAATTATTATAGATACATGGAAACATGCAACTAACTGTAAATAATAGTGGACATAATGTTATCAAGAAAATAATGTGTAATCTAATAATAATTCTCAAATGTATAAGAAAGGAACAGAAAAGTACCTAGAACAGCAATGGCTGAACTACCTAAGAAAAATGTAAAAAAATAGAAAATCATTATTAAACGATTAAACTTTCCTTTTTATGTTTTAAAAATAAGATTAAGTTGTGTTGATGATATTTATAGTTTTATTAAGTAATGAGAGTATGATATGCTTTGTGCACGATGTGTGTAACCAGACAAATGCAAATTGTTTAATCAAAAAATGTGAATTATGTTTTTTTTTATAACGTTACTGTAATAATTATTGATATATTTTTTAAATAATAATACTAATAGAGTTATAGGGAGTAGTTTTGATGGTAGTTGTATTGTTAATAGGTGTTACAATAACAGAAAATAAAAATTTAACATGTCAAAACATAGGCCTATAAAAACTTTGGAATTTTGTAAATTTTAGGAAATACTGTTAGAATTTTATAAAACAAATGTTGTAATATGGGTAGGTTTATAGATAATAGTATACACAACAAATATGGAATCGAAATAATCAGTTTTAAGTTATTTAAGAAAAATTCAGATAGCAAAAAATGTAACATCAGTATTTCTTAAGCAAAAATAGGCACGTTTGGTGCCTATATGTCACAAATGTTAAGACCAAAATAATGAAGCTATTAGTTTTAAATTCCCAATCAGTACAAAAAAGTTATACTAATTTAAACGTTTTTGGCCAAATTCAGACATTGAAGTAATGAATTTTGATGACAATGTATATCTGAATCAACCAACCAGATTTCAAGTTTTACCTTAGCAACCAAAAATTCAGATAAATAAAAGGGAACTTCTTTAACAACCGTCATTGAAGACAGATGCGTTATAAAAACGTCTCAGATAATTACATTTTAATTAGTGAAAACACATACCAGACTTAGTATACCGAATTGGTATAGTCAACACAAAATACTATAATAACAAAAGAACGTGAAGAATTTAATTGAGAAGTATTTAGATCTGGGGAGAAGAAGCAAAGAAGAATTGGACCCTTTCTTCGTCCTGGAAGAATAAAGAAGAGGATCTGGGTGAATTATGAACAATTTATCATCTTATGTGACAACACCTACACTTGTGTACACAACTATTTAGGGATTAAACAATAAATAAAACTACAGGCACTATCCTACACCAACACTAAAGAACACTTGAAAATAACACCAATTGAGTATTACACCTTTTTTGAACACCATAAAAACTTTAACGATAACTAATAAACATCTAAACTCATCATAACCTATAATAGTGAGTAACACATACACGACTACCAGTTTGCACTATACACATCAAAACCTTGTAATATCCTTATATTGTGAAGTTTGTCTTTTGATTTTAAGAGTTGTATTATTTGTTTAACCATAATTTCCGAACCAAATACGCCCTGAGATTATTTATTTCATTGAAATAAATACAAACTGCATCATTCTTTTGCTTGTCGAATCCAGCATACAGCACAATATTTTTAGCTACTATCAACTTATGAATAAAGACGCACAATTTTGTCATAATCTGTAATTACAATAAAAAAAAACGAGAAGTAATTAATCAATGCTTTATTTGAATAAAGATTGTTAAAAGGAACACATCTGTTTGGTGTTATCTTTGCATTATTATTACTGTTTCCATTAAGAATTAAGATAACGTAGCAAAGCGGACGGAGCAACTGTTGGCAACTCCGAGTGACGTCATTGGACCTGGATGCATAGTGCAGAATAGTGCGGGCGGCAGAATACAACCGTAGCAAAATAATTTACCGTTCAACATACATATTTAATTTGTTACAAATTGACGAACTCAACAGTGTGGTCTAATATAATATACGTAACAGTGTTATTTGTTACAAACTTAATGAATTGTGACGGATTAGTTAGGTTATTGAAGAAACTGAACTACACTGTAAATAGAACAATGAACTGGCTACAGTAATATTGCAAAATCTAAATTTTTGATTTTTTGGACAAAGTAGGTTTTTGACAGAAGCCCCTCATTGTACTACATATATCAAACACTTTCAATTCACACAAATTTTGTAAAGCATCACACTGATTTGTCTTGATAGTTCCAAGGAGTCACGTCCTGAGTATAAAGTTTTTTCAAAGATTAAATTCATGCGATTCAACTGAGCAATAAATTAATTAATAGCCGATACTTAATAAAATGTTTTCAATAATTTCTGTAACGTTGCAATTTTTTCATATTTTTCCTGTTAGTCTTTCAGACAATTTATATAAAAGAAAAATCATTAAACTTATTTTATTTGCAACTCGACTTGTCCTGTTTATATTTTTTTTAACTACGAAAAGTCAATTTAATATAATAAGAATTTCTTGGACTAAAAATCCAAGTGGTGCCCACACACATATTAGCATAAATTGTGTTTACAGGACTACGTCTTCGGAGAAGAAGACAGGAGAAAATATAAGTGGGCGGAATATAACACCCGATACCACTTCAGAACATTATAATATAAGACTGTGCTGTGTAAACCTACTCTAATCCTTCCACTCTGATTATAGCCACTTTTACATAACACTCATTATATTTCGTTATATATAGTTATGAAAAATATTAATATTTCCGCGACAAGTGATATCAATTACTATGAATGAAATACTATCAGATTCACATAGAAGATTGTAACTAATACCACACTCGCATATTTTTGATAGCGTCATTATTCAGTAAGTTTCACTGCGACACAGTCATATCGGCATGACAATTCTCTCAGTAATTATAAACCGAATAACGGCCTCCAATTTGTTGTAACATTACCGTCTATTATTACGTAAACAATGGGATATAATCGTACACTACTAAACATTAGTGCATTTTCAAGACTATATTACATACCAACTTGTCCGTTTTTATCTTTAAAACATTACTTTATTATTCAATTACTCAAGCAACCATACATTTTCAGCATACATAAATTGTCAGAAACAGACTGGCGACGAAGCTACAGTAAATGTTAATTACCTTCCTGCCGTGAACACTGAATGTAAGGGAGTATGCAGTGTCTACGATCTGCAGTACACGCATACCTTGGGTGATATATAAAGACTTTTGAGGAATGTATCATACAGATTCTGCTACAATCCCAGCAATTAATTTTAGTATATATTTATATAAATTTAGGTTATTGATACAAAAATGATGATATGTTTCTTTTATTTTCCATAATCGGTTCTTAAATAAAAGTTAACAGTTAACTGACAATGGCAAAACCAGTAGAAAATTGTTTTGCTCTGTAAACAAAAAAGCCAAAAAATTAATCATTTTTCTTACTCTGTTAATCAACTAATTTTTTAATTTGGAACTGCCGTTTGTAAAAGTAACTAATCTTAGTAGAAAGTTCTAAACGCTTATTTAACTAGACGTGACGTTTGTTATTTTCTTTGATAATGAGAATTAACAGTGTTATTACAAATTTAAATTAGTTACTTCTGTGCCGGGGTTTGAATTTTCCCGGCATGATTTAAACGTGGAAGCCCGCCACGTCACAGCTAACTTGACTAGTAGTCTGCGCCACGGCGACGCGATCTAGTAAGCCAGTCAACCTTGCCAACTGATTGCGGGACGCAGCTCTTAGAAAACAGCCTGCCAAAGGTTATGTTCAGCAATCCGCAACAGGTTGAGTTTATGTACCATGGTGGGTTCGCAGAATGCGTGGTTCTTTCTCATTTCGTCTCCAACCTTCCAACAAGGTGTTGCTGGTCTGACGGCACAGGGAAAGTACCTAGTTGATATGTACCTAGTTGACATTATAATATGACGTCGTAGTCTATGAAAGCGTTTCAGGGTCCCCGTACAGCCGGGAGAGAGGGAGATGCGAAGATGGTGACACCTACATCAGTCACCATATGCATAGCAGTGTAGCACGAAGCTCCCGGAAGCCGTCAGGCCCAGAAATACTACTCCTACAGAACATCAAAGACATCTGCCGGGAATGACACTAGCCGGAACTTCTGCACCCTTCAAGCACCACCACCAACCCTAAACGCAGGCTGGTCTACAGGGTATCATTTCAGTTCTACAAAGTACAGGTGGGAGCATTCGAATTACTAAACCAGTCAACAACAACTCCACCTGGTTTTAGATAAAGTGTAACTGACATTTTATATCAATATAAAGACATGCTCTTAAGGGTAACAGAAGGCCAGTTTTTTCAAGTATAACATTGTAACTAAACTTTGACATAATTTAAATGGATATTATAATGTAAATCAAACTAGAATTCAATCGTTTGAAGGCTGTAACTAAAATAGCACTAATAAAAGTTGTTACTGGTTACACGAGTATTTTATTGCAAGTCCTGTCATTCTGGGCTCCAGCACACTTTTCGCTTCCGCTAGGCCAAGTGGTCTAGTTTTTAAATTTTACGTGACTGACTGAGTGTCCGTTAGACTTCAAAATTTAAGTTAGTTAAATTTAAATTTAAATTAGTGTATATCCTGTACACTACACATACACACACATAGTCACGTAATACCCGGTAGCTTACTCAATATTTTGAAGTATAATAAAATATACTGTTGTTCTACATATATCAGCGGTACTGTAGCGGATTACCTCTTCTAAAGCCAACCAGTGAAGCTCAAGTATACATCTCTAACGGTAATAGATTGTGACGATTTAAATTGTGACAAAAAAAAAAAAAATAAAGAAATAAAAAATTTTAAGTTGCGAACAATTAACCATTTAAATCTCACAATGATAATAAAAAACATGTAAGTACTAAGTGTGAATGGAAGTAGTAATTAATAAGGGCAAAGAAACGGTAAAGAAAAGACATATTGTAAATAATTATTATTGTCGCATTTAACCCTTTGCTTGTTATCAGGCGCCTACCTGTTGATACCGGACTCGACATGTTTACCGAGTCTTCTGTAATTAAAATAATATAGAAAAATAATGTTAATAATTAAAGAATCTGAAGACACAGATAGTCACGAAAACAACTAATTTAAATGATGTATTTTTATCTAGCGATAGTTTGTATAAATAAAAAGGTTTTATTAAGAGAGAGACCGGGACTATATTCTCGTGGAATAAACACCCCACTATCTATTGTCCTGTACCAGTGGTAGCGTACAAAAATCTCTCTCTCACTATGACGACTCCAAGCAGTGCACACGCACGAGCGAAATGCTCTGTTAAAATGTTATGTGATTGGTTATTAGTTTGGATTAATTCTTATGTATTTTACTAACTGCTACAAAAGAGTGTAATATGTAACGTTAAGAGAAAGAAAAATTAAAAAAACGTTGTAACAAGAAGAAATATGTGACAACCAATAGTACGAGTGTTAATAACTATAACAGCTATCTTCTTCGATTGACGACTCTCCACAACATCCTGCCTGGAGACATGAATCATCAGAATTACCACTCTAGTAGACCCGACCGATAATGCAGTTCGAAACTTCTGAGAATCAACGAGTACCTGTGTAGAAGGCCCACTCTATCCTGCAGACGTTTAAGCCGTGGACAACTGAGACCAGACCTAGACGAGGACGACGCTCTTAGAATTCCCAAGATGTAACCATATGGAGGAGACTTCTACATCCCAAATTAAAGGTAACTCGATAGCACGTCTATCGAGGAATAATAATAATAGTAATTGTAACACAATACTCTCTTAAAGAGACTTTCAGAGACGATTGACTTTATAAGAATATAAAAATTTAAATCTAAGAATTTAATTGTAACTATTCAGACTTCTTGCAATTGTAACAGTTTAGATTTTAACGTATCGTAGTATAATTAATACCATTCTTCAAATGGAATAATAATGAAACTTAAAAGTAAAAGTAAAAGTAAAAGTAACAGTCTTGCAAGCTAATATCTTGAATTGAATATAATTAATTTTTAAAGTTTAAAGACTAAATACCAAATGGTTACCCGGATCCGGGGAAAAGCTAAATATAATTTGTTGTGATCCCACAGTCTATATAAAGCAATTTAAACAAGTTAATAATTTAATTAATAATGTAATGGAATCTGTTTTTGAGTAAATGTCATTTGTTTTATTTTAAATTTTTAATAAAGGGAAATCTTCTTGTTGCACACATATACTGAGTACATAAATCAACAGTTTTCCCTTCCATGATTCCTTTTATATTTACTGTATGTTGTTCTGTTTAAATTTCAGCTCGTCCCGAATAAGGCAGCCTGAAGTAATTGGCCGAACCAATTACGTTGGGTTCCCTGTGTTATAACTCAAGAGAAGAGGTTATAAGATAACTGATCTCTTCGTATCCGTTATGGCAGACACAGGGATTACTGTCACTCGTAAAAATTTGTTCATAAGGATGTACGCAGCGTAATAAAATTGATCCTGCACAGTAGTAAACGTAATATCTGTGTGTGTGTGTGCGTGCGTGCGTGCGTGCGTGCGTGCGTGTGTGTGTGTGTGTGTGTGTGTGTGTGTGTGTGTGTGTGTGTGTGTGTGCTGTACGTTAAAGCTCTGATTGCGCCTACCACCTTAATTTGAAACTAATGGGTACTAGGACTACGTCAATATATGAATTATAAACAACATTCTATTATACTTCAGCGATGGATAGTAGTAGCCTACCATGAAAGTCACCTCGTTTTCAGAGACTTGCGTAATTTACTTTTATGATTAGTCTATCAACCTTTATGATGTCATAAAATTGTATACACCTAAATTAGTTCTAATAGTGATTCTAATTTCTAGAAGCCTTTTCCTCACTACGTCATTTCTAATACGATACGGTGAATTTTCCACTTTCTCTTTTACGTCTGCTGCATTGTGCCTATGTGAAGGCCAACAATTATTAGGGAAAGGCTATAGGGAATTATAAGAAACCAATTTTTTAAATATTTTGTCGTGCGCTTATAACAGAGAGATGTAGACTATGCTTGTATGCACATACCGGCTAAGTGTTCCTTTCATTGTTGGCTAAGCGTTAGGGAAAATTGTTGCCTTATTTTCATGAAAGTTTTCCAGCCGACTAGTTTAATCCATGAAATTTATTTTCTTCACACACACACACACACACACACACACACACACACACACACACACACACACACACACACACACACACACACACACACACACACACACACACACACACACACACACACACACACACACACACACACACACACACACACACACACACACACACACACACACACACACACACACACACACAATACATCAGTATGTAACTACAGAAAGTGTGTTTTATATTTTATCGTGTTGATGTGATTACTAATTTTTAAATATTATCCTTAGATGTATAAGGACTCATACAATAAACATTCTAAAACTGTGTTACTAACTGCTCTCTTATCAAAAAATTGTCATGTGTACTGTACGTTCACCAGCATTGCTGACGAGACGCCTGATGATCGGGGGGGTCTACTGAATGATAGTGCGTGCTTGTATTGGTGCGGTATTACTGTTTCTGAACACATTGTTCACACATATTTAGTTGTAATGTTGTGTGCATATTAGATTGAACGTTCGTACATTATACGTAAGTGTAATTTACTGAATATTTTGTTAAAGTGTTTTTTTTTATTCGTTACAAGAAATACCTTGTGAGAGACAGTCAAGTAATACCGAAACTTTGTTAAACGTATTTTAAATATGTAGTATTACAGTTATGCGTGCAGTGGAATGGCATATGTCAGCACATTCCTTGTTGAGCTGCAAAGGCGAACTGTTGCTAGTAGTTATCGAGTGACTAGGTTCTGTTGGGAAAGGATTTTCAGTCCTTCACAAATAATAACTTCCAGCCTAACTTATAACCAGCTAGGACTTTATATTCGTGGATATACTGAAACCTGTCTTCAATCACATAACAACTACCAGCTCGGTAAGCTACTGTAACATCTTAAAAGATCAGGGAATCCCCTAATTTATGTTTAATAATTACCACAACATTTTTATGACTGTGTATCAGATGCAAAAATTGAGATTTGAAGTATTTCGTAATGTTCAAGAAGGGTTTTTTTAAATAAATGAACTACACATGTTTTGTTTTTTAGAACTAAAAAGTTCAACAAGAACTCATTCGTTTAGGTTATCGAGACCACATTACTTTGAATACAGTTCTATTGTCTAACACAAATCTTACGCGGTTTATAATATTGTGTAGTGACTTAGTAATACTTTCATTCTAATTTTTAATTTACAAGTTTTAAATTGATTTCTTTAAATTTAAAACCAAAAACGTACATTTTTAAACGTTTACATTCATTAATTATAATTGGTAATCTGCTTCTGAAACGTTTCTAATTCTCTCTAGAAATATGAGAAAAACGTCGGACACTAATAACTAAATTTGTACACACTTGAAATATGTTCCTTTTTATTCCATTTGGAAACGTTATTTGTTTATTACAGTTAAATGGAACTATACGACTAATTTTCCTAAACTGATATAAAGCGAATAACACATCGTAGTGATAAACGGTGGATAATTTAGTACATAAAAGGTCTCAAGAGTTTTGTAAGTGTTGGCTATTGAAACCCATCAACACCCAGCCCTTTAAACGTGTGGTAGAATTAGTAGAGAGAATAGTTTGATGTTACACATTGTCCAACAGATTTTGTAGGGATTTTTAATAGCACAATAAAACTAGAAGTTTCCATTCTAAACGTAAGTAAAAAATGAAAATTCAAATGAAAGGTGGTAACGAGTTTTGTAGAGTGCTATTCAGTGCGGAAGAATACGTGACCAAATAGGGGTAACGATATATATGCTCCAAAGAATTCAAGGTTCAAAGAGAATAGCTCCACTGAAAAAATGTTTACACAAAAACTAACGTGTGTGTGTGAGCGCGCACGTGCATGCGCGTGTAAAATATATTCTACGTTATTGAGAACATAAATTAAATTATCTAAATGTATAAATGGATAATAACACTAAGATGTTCTCTCTCTAGTACCATTCAGCGCTGTCAACACAGACTTTCCTAACGTAACTGTCCTTAAATTATGCTAAAAAAAAGTGTTGGTGAATAAAAACGTGTTTAAATGCGTGTACATCGTACTTGTCTTTAGCACAATTAGCACAGTAAGTATTACCTAAATAATAAGTTCGCAATGTAGCTCATTAGTTGTCGTACAATAAAAGTAGACTATATAATGCACATTTGAAAAGTTCTCATATAAACTGCATTAAAAAATGATTTACGTAACTATATTTTAAAACGAAAAATATTTGTGTAAACCGTGGCTATATTAGAAATAATACCACTTATGTTACGAAACTTTGAATAAGTTTCTGCTCTGTAGTGATTAATATACCGCTTATAGTACACTTGTTTCTGATAGACCCCGTACTAAGTATATAAAATACATAATAATTTCTGTAGTTACGTTAACTAAAATTGTTAAACAGTGAGCAAAAACTAATGAGTCATAACTGAATATTACTCTGTCGTATAACATTGCCTTTTAGAAAATAATGTATAGTTTATAATCTCTTGAATGCTTACTTAAAATTAAAAAAAATAATCTACTTGCTTTCTTCATAATTTATGTAGTTTTTTTAATAGCAAAAGGTTTGGAAAAGTCAGGGTATTGTTAAAAGTATTTAAGTTGAAACTGAAGTTTAGAAAATATGAGTACTGAAAGATAAACTTTGTTTTGTCATTTAAAGTAGACCAGATTCACATTAAAAGTTAGCATTTAGCTTCACATAAGTTTTTATGTGAGTAAAAAAGTAATATTAAACTTTGTTATACACTGTAAACATAATAGTGTTCATTGTACTCTTGTATGTTTTTTTTTATATTTTATCTCTGAAGTGTCTTTTTATTCTGGAGTAAGAACAAGACAGTGAGTTTCGAACTCGTTAGTGTGTCATCTGGGATTGGGGATCAGTTTAAGGTCGATTCACTCCAAATATCTATATCTATTGCTAGGACAAAACAGCTGTCTGGGTGAAGTAGGCAGACCTGAGTCAGTATACGCGTGTAAGGCAGGTATTATTTCTAAATACGCATAAGAAAGTTGTCACTGGACATGTTAAATGGGAACTCATTCCCTTCAGCGATTGTGTGTTGTGAGCAGCATCATTGTGCATAGTAGAGAACATAATTATAATTAAACATCAGTTTTAAAATTTGTTCTTGTAAAATTTTAAATTAGTTAATAAAATATATCCTGTAAACTCTTACAACAATCAAAACCTTTGTGAATTGAATTAAACGGTTCAAAGTCGTAGTGCAGGAAAACCCTTTACACAGAACATTTCATTTTCTTATTCTTCTTCGTCACGGCTTAGACTGTTTATTCTGTTCCGGGTTCAAATTGGTCGGACCATCTCATCTTGGGGTTTTCTCAGGCTTCTCTTCCCTTTTGCTGAAACAATAAGGCTACCTTGGGGAATCTTTCAATGCACATTCCGCTAATGTGTTGTTTCCAGCATTCACTGTACTTACTGATGATTCCGTTTACTTCTTCAACTTTCAGTTCCTCTATCATCTAATTGTTTCTTTTTATATTTAATTTTGTGTACCCAGCTATGGAACCCAGGTTACATTTTTGTAGCCTGAATTATTGATATTTACCGAGCAGTCATTGTCCATGTTTCTTACCCAAAGGAAGGTCCTTGGATTTGTACAATTTTATTATGGATTCTTTTCTTGCCAATTTTAATGTCTTCATTGTTTTATATGAGAGCTTACAGCCTACATAGTAAAATTCTGAGACTTGCTCTATAATTTTAGTATTCAAAACAAATTTAGATCTAACTGACCATGTTCCTCTAAATGCTAATACATTTTGTTTTTTGTTAAATATTTCAATATTAATTCCTTTCGCAATGATATTTAGAGAGTGGAGTATCATTTGCAAGTCAACTATGTGTGGCCAATAAAATCTTATCATCTGCAAACATTAGAGTCTTAAGCATTTTGTACCCAACTCTTATTCCTCCATATACACTGTTAAGCCAAATCCTAACAATTTCATTCAAAAACAGGTAAAAAAGAGCGGTTGACAAGGGCAACCTTACCTTGCTTTACTTGTGTCCTGGTCCCTAGATAAATGCTACTGATCACTTGTATTAAATGTAAAGGAATGCGTTTATTTATTAAAACTCTCCGCAGTACTGTTTCCAATGCAACTTCGTCTCTTTCTGAAACGCGATTGCTCTTCAAGAATTATTACTTCTGTTATGTTACTCAGGCTCCAGCTTATTATTTTTTGGATAGATCTTATATGCTGGACAAAGCAAACCCATCCCTCTGTAATTTCAGGGATTGGTTTTGCCCCTTTCTTAAAATTCTATATCACATTTGCTTTCTTCCATTCTTCTTAAATTTTCCCTTGTTCCCAAAACATAATATGTTATATAATCGTAGCAGTCATTCGTGGAGCTCCCTGGGATCATATTTTAATAGTTCTGTATTTATGTTGTCTATACCACAAGCTTTGTAGTTTCTATTGCCCTTGAAGCTTACGTAAAATTCCTACGTAAGATATCTTAAAATTCCAATGCTTACATAATGAGAGTAGCACGCATGAAATGAAGCGACGGATTATGTAAACAGTCTTATTTTTTAAGCATTGGATACATTGCACACTGTTTTATGCAATGTAATATAGGCCTACACTATCTCAGAGAATGCCACTTTTGTGATGATAGTCACGCTTTCTTTGGAGACCAGCACAATCAACATAGCAGGCTGTATTTGGAAGATGTTACGAAAGCGTTGGGCATAATGCACCTCTGTAACACTATTATTTGGTGCTATTGTATATTTCCCTTCAGTTTCTCCTTATCATGTATTTGTAAAACATTTCTCTGTATACAAAGTTTAAGAAAACACTATGTAAATTCTTGTAAATATTTGCAAAATGCGTAATCAAATGAGCAAAATATACAACACAAAACACAAATTGTGAAATAAATAATAAATATTAGTAAATTATACTATTAACGTCAATTAATTTATTTACAGTCACACATTTTTATTCAGGACATCGTGATATATTTTGCTGTAATTTAATTTATCTCTATATTTAATTACTAGCCGTGGCTAGTTTGACATGGCCTGTAGTTAAGAAAACACTGCTTTTCTATCGTAATTTCATATTTTTCTTTTCAATTAGAAGCAGCATTTGTTACCCATTAAAGATTGGTTTTGTAAATTCTACCAATTTTGTGGCATATGAAATTATGATTTAGAAGCTTTTAAAATTTTAATTGTATTACGTATCAAATTGCATTGATTACAAATAATTTAAAATTAGTTAAACATTACTAGTATCATAGTAGAGGTTAGATATGTATAATTAGATTTTTCAATTAAGGTCTCAGCAGTACATTTCGTGTCAATGTATGAAGAATTACGGAAAATGTTTCTGTAGTTGCTATCTGTAATTGAGAAGTTTCCTCCGTTGTAACTGATGCTTTACGTTCCTTGTTTTTCTTGAATTTTAATCATCTATCCTGTATCTTTCGCAAGTTCTTCTTCATCCGTGCAATATTCTATCCTACATTGCACTTCTTGCTTCTTACAAATTTCTGCAGGAGGTTTTTGAAAGTTTACAACTTTTGAGTAAGCTAGATTTCTATTTTTAGAGTATTGATACTTGTAAGTGGTTGTTGATATGACGCCACAGTTTAATTTTATTATCAGTTTTTAACTGACTTTTTTGAACGAAAGTCTGTTTATTGTGAAGCTTTGATTCTAGGTTAAATCTGGCTTCCTTGTAGAGTCTGAGTAATGATTGAAACTTTTATGCAGCTTCTATTGCACTTTTTGGACTGATCTTAATACCAAAATTCTTGTAAGCAATAGTGGGTCCCACCCGGAAATAAGACTTGTGCAATAAACTGAGCTGTAAGAACAACTGAGTTAGACTGTCACAAACTGGTACTGTCTTGCACGTTGTTGTTTATAAAGATCTTCTCTAGCTAAATTGACTCTCTATACTCTCTATGTTTGTACAATAATCTTGTCAGCTTAATGAAATGAACTGATATTATAGATAATATCTGAATGAACATACGAATGTGTATTATGCATTAATGCGTTGTTTAAGTTCAAAACTAGTTCTTATATAATTAATTTGTTAAAATTTACACGCAAAAATTAATTTTAATATAAAGTAACATTTGCGTGAGGGAACTGATATTGCATGATTCTCCAAAAATAAAAGCTTAACATGAGATGTTAAATAAATACTACAATTTTCAAACAGTAAAAAACCTAATAAATATAAACTGACTATATACCTGAGTGTGGTACGTTCATATTCTACGTTTGATATAAATTTACTGTACTTCCTGCAATTTAAATCTAGGTATTTCCACCATACATCATGTGAATCCAGTGACGGAAAAAATATATGGTATTAATTATTACCATATCATAATTTTTCTGTATTAGTGCAAATTATAGTGATCATAATGTTCTCAAAATATTCTATACAAAATTAGTTGAACAGTAATAACGTGTCTGCAAAACTAAGTGTCTTTATATCAAATTATATTGAATAGGTAAACAAAAATAAAACATCAAAATATACATCAAACAGATTTTGTTACAAGTAAAAAATTATTAAAACAATATACTCTCTATATATCATATGCATTATATGTCACCAGCATTTCATAAGTGAACTGCTCTTTTACTGCGAGTACTATTCACAAATTTTGCGGGAACCAGACAGACGTGAAGACACCAGTATCCATGACATGGAAATTGACCACGGAATGCGATCACGGGTGACTTCAACGGTAAAGCATTGGACTGAGGAATGACTCATGTAGATTCTAAAGGGAGAACAATATTGGAGATTGCCTTTAAGCCGGACTCACAGTACTGAACCATGGTGGCACATTGGCATTTAGACGACCTAGCTGCAGGGAAACGATTTTCCATCTCCTTTCCATCAGAAGGCTTGGTGTCAAAAATGGAGGAATGGTCAGTGATTGCAGATTTCACGGAAAGCAGTCATCAGTATATAATTTTTCATGTGCAGATGACATGATGCTCTCATTTTGTAAGCAGGTAGCAAGCACGAAAGTTGAGTATAAAAAAAAAACTGGTAAGGACTGACAGGCATATTATTTTAAGCTGAGAACCAGTTATCCCCAAAACAGGGAATGCAAAACACATAGCGGACGCAACCATGTCCAAGCTATTACGTCAGGGTAGCTTGTTTCCATACCTCAGAAAGACAACCAGACAAACAGCGTCTGTATATAGTGGACCGAAGATATTTCTTGTATATAGAGAAGATCATTAAATCTTAGATGCGAGGCTACTAAAGACGGAAGAAAATAACAGAAACAGATAAGTACAGGCCGTTTGGAGTAAAGAGCTAAAAAGGAACTTCAGGCATCCACTAGAAGAAATAAAAAGCTGCTGTGCTGAAAAGCTCCCAGGCCAGACGTGGATAATGATCCAAGGATTCTAGTTTACAAGATCGTTACCCGCTTACTAGGAGAATGAATGATTATTTCCGATAAATTCTTTGATAAATAATGATAATGAGCACAGAATATAAAGGAGTAGATAACGCTTTTGCACTTCTAAGGGACAAGACGATGCTGTGATCCTTAACAAAACGATAAAGCACATGATACAGATGGACTCTTGGTAGAAATATTGAAAGCAGTAGTTAATGTTAACACAACTGCTGTTGAATATTTAAAATTGTTGTCAAGGAATATTACAAGGTATACTCACCATCATATTACAGGCCCTTTTTTCTCTTAATCATGCCGAAAAACCGTTGAAAAAATCAATTAATCCTCGTTTATAATTAGCCATTCAGGAAGCAGTGGAGCTTTTCGATTAACAATATGGTATCAGGTAAGGGTACCCCACTGTAAATTTGTTAGAGGAAGTTGTGACAGAGGCTACAATAGCTCAAATACAAATAATAAGTACTCTTAAAGTGTTGTTTTACTTGTAACATTCAAAGTAAAGAATGTCTTCATTTATGCTAAGTAGAGTGACATTCTCTAAGAGCTTAAAGGTACGTTCAATGTGCCTCTGTATCTTCTTCGCATGATAAGAAGTTACGTCAAAAACAGGTTATAGCTGTACAATATTTTTGATTGACCACGAAGAAGCAAAGTGTCTGCAGGACTGTGCCGGGAATCAATGTTAGTATCTGATTTCTGGAACATTTTCTTAAGATGGTGTTCTCCGCATTAAATTGCTAGAGAATACTTCTTTAGCAGGATGTGCGGATGATGTAGCTGTAGTAATTGTTACGCGAAATCTAGGTGTAGCCCACAGAAGATTAAGTCAGTATACGACGTGCCGTCTGCTGGTTGGAAGACCACGGAGTGACTCTTGGGGCAGGGAAAACAGATACAGTCCTCCTAGCAAGAAAGAGGATCCTGACCATAATACATCTACATGTGAACAAAGAGATGATTCAAAAAATTCTGCCATATACCTTGAAACGTTTCTAGTACCTCGGGTGCTGACTTTCTAGGAACAGACAAAGCGAATATCTGAGAATGGTAAAACTATGGTACTCACGCTAAACAAAGCTCGTAATAAATGTTTGTTTGGGAAAGTAATGCAGGCGACGGCTGCTGATGATACTAGCTAAGTCGATCCTGCTTTGTGGAGGATAAATTTTGGCTGACACGCTAGTTGGAAAAATTCCGAAAAAGAAAGAAATGAGTGCAACGGTAAGGAATACTGCAGATAGCTTATGCACACCGCACAGTATCTGAACTGGCAATATTAGTAATATTGATCGTGTAGAAGGACAGAGAAAACTAAACTTTGAGGGAAAAATGGAAAAAATGGAAGTTGAGACAAGTGTTAAAGAAGAAGTAAGGTTACTTCAGATACAGGAACGCAGTAATCAAGAACCGCCACCGACTTGTTAGAGGCCTGGACAGATGGATTAGTAGACACTAATAGTCAGATAAACTATGACCTAACGTAGTTTCCCTCAAGGAAGTGTTATTTCTGTGCTTACCTCAGTACAATGGAGAAAGTTGAAGATCCAGTGTACGTATATTGTGACTTGCATCGAGTTGATGCGTTTCGCACATTCTTTGAATGCTACAGGTAGCTGATATAACGTAAACGCCTCAGAACTGAAGTAGGGCACATTACTGACCACATTATTGAAGTAATTCTCAGTAGTAAGAAACAATGTAATAAGTTGGCCACCTGTGGAGAGGATGTTCTATGCCTCAAAAATCGAGACGAAAACAAAATCAATGCAATCCCCTGAAGCCATACGTGAAACGAGTAATAAATATTAGAGTTCTTTATTAATTTAGAAGTAGGACCGACACCGCGCTTAAAATATTGCAAATGCGATTCCGGGGTTGTGTGATGTAAAGAAGTAAAGATTTGTCGTTTTCATGGGTGACAGTCCCGTAGCCTACACCATAGAAGTAAGAATCATAATGCGAGAAACATTGGTTTTGCACAGTTTTTCTCTTTTATAAAATTGTAAAATATTGTGTACAGAATATCATAGGCTGAAAAATGTTTCCTATAATTTTTAACATTGTTTCCTCTATTGAAGTTGTTCGAACAATAGTATTTCAAAGTAAACAAAAGATAACGTAACAAGTATTGCTGTGATTGGGCCAACGCCAGATACATTTTTGTGCTTCATAACAATATCCACAGTAAACATTATTAATATTAAATTATTTGCGTAACACAACTTTACATTATGCGGTTTACTACCACTGTATTCAGCAGGCAGTCTTGCTGCGCAAGTGCTGGTCGTGACATTACTTTAGGCTGTTGACAACGGGTTCCGTAATGTTTGCCTAATATTACAGGTAAACATTGTGGTTAGTCACGCCGAGCAAATGTTTGCACAAATTAAATGGGTTTTATAAACACTACACCTCACGTTCGTGTCACATGCAAGCAATCGCTGTTTTACTACACCTATATAAAATATATTTAGCAATACGAG
The DNA here is from genome assembly GCA_034769895.1 of Magicicada septendecula. Taxonomy (NCBI): domain Eukaryota; kingdom Metazoa; phylum Arthropoda; class Insecta; order Hemiptera; family Cicadidae; genus Magicicada; species Magicicada septendecula. The sequence goes on along the minus strand of CM068374.1, from coordinate 284,285,985 downwards.
TATATTACAGATAAAATCTTGTTTTTAGACTGTTTGTAAATATGTAACGAGCGGTTAATATAGATCTCATTTATTATTTTCTATGCACTCAATCCAAAAAAATGATATGTTTATATTATTTGAGATGTTTATTAAAAATTAAAAATAAGTGGGAAAGCAATGAAAAGCTTATAAAAGTTTGAATATCTAACTTACATGTATTCATTGGTGAGAAACATCTTTGAAATATTTCACCATGCTCCACAAATATCAGCTGTAAAAACCTTTCTATGTCACGTTCTACTGACAACTTCAAACAGTTCTAGAAGGAGTTAACTGATGGCTTCCTCTGTGGCCCCGTGATGAAATTTTTACTCAGGTAAGTGTACTCATTCACTATTACTCAGATCCGTATTTTTCATTACGGTGTAACCTCTTTCGTTCAATATTCTTATAACTGAATAACAAATACTACTAGCGTAGGTATACGTATTGCGGTGATGCACGTGCTGCCATATGTGTGGCAGTGTACATATAATGTTTTCCTTATTTGTTTACTAATGCATAAGCAATAGACAAACGAATTTCTTGTTTTTAAATAAACACTTTCAATGTCGTCACTTATGGGTATTAAATATGTTAGTAATAAATATTTTTGCAGTTAAATTCTTGTTTAGTACTTTTTTCTTCATACTACATAAATAAATATAACTACATTTGTATTTTTACTGCCACATAAACAGAAGGAAACGTGAAAACAAGAAACAAAGAAACGTTCCCGCTTCTCACAGACGTAGAAATAAAAATTCATTCTTGCAAATGACACTGATGCAAGTTATACATGTATTAAATTTAATTAATGTTGACTGTCTAATTGTTTGTTTTTTAATTTATAGGACAAATTTTGTTTATAATTAGATGTGCAGTGTAAGAAACGAATTATACTTCTTCTTCTTCCAGTATCTTCTATCAGTAGTTTGTTCATAAATTATTCAGTTTTATCATAAATCTAATAGACTCAAAAGTTGTTTATATTCTATTTAATATTCATACACAACTGATTCTGCTTCGTTACTTATTTTAGTCAACACTTGTTGCTTACTTTTGTGTTAAATAATTTAACTATAAATTTGTGAGCCTTTAAACAAATACTGACATTTCAGACAACAATAATGACAGTGTAACCTGTACTGTCACAAATGATGCTTTTAATAATAATTAACGTCAACAAAATTTAAAAAAAAATATGAATTTTATTGAAAATTAATCAGTGAAATGTAAGGATTGAATTATTTCTTCTAACGCATCGTCGCATAACGCCATAAAAATTAGTCAAAATAGGATTTGTTATTTTTAGAAACATGTCTCCAAAAGTGTTATTTAGTAAAATTAAAAATTAAACACATAATGAAAACTTAATTTGTTTCTAATTTTGGCAATATTCTTCATGAGATCTCGGTACTTGCCCGAAGTTTTCCAAAATCTGGTTAGTTCGCTTAACACTGAGAAAAAGTTTGTTAATTTTCCTACTGTTGTATAACATCATAATTTATGCACACACACACACGCGCGCGCGCGCGCGCGCACGCACGCACACACACAAAATAAGTAAATGGTAAATGAGGAAAGGAAAACATTTCTGTGATTATGTATTACCGAAGTTAATTAATTGCAATAAACGGATACAAATCTATTAGTTAAGTTCAAAAATTTCAACATTTGTTTCGTCAGAAATAATAGTTATATTTATACGTATAAACAAATAAACAGTAATAAATTGATTTACCTCCGTCTTGTGGCTGCCTGATAATTCTTCTCAACACTTACGCGTTTCGGAACCTAAGATTCCATCATCAGAGTGTAAAAGTTTTAAAAAATCGGTGTAAAAGACGTCGTTATCCAATAAACATATAAAAATAAAATGTATGAACACACACAATGAAATAAAATTGCATCCGCTTACGCGAGTCTTTGAGTGCGCACTCGACGATCGATCGCGACACATTCAAGTGTGTGCATGGATGGATGCAATTTTATTTCATTATGTGTGTTCATGCATTTTATTTTTATATGTTCATTGGATAACGACGTCTTTTAGACCGTTTTTTAAAACTGTTACACTCTGATGATGGAATCTCAGGTTCCGAAACGCGTAAGTGTTGAGAAGAATTATCAGGCAGCAGGCAGCCACAAGACGGAGGTAAATCAATTTATTATATTATATAGTGGCTTGGATACCGAAACATGAAAAAAAAAGTTATTTCTCACATATAAACAAATATTTTATAGTCTAATTTAGTTAAACAGGCAACCAATATATACCACAATTGTTGTTGATACAAAATGTCTTAAAATATTGTTACGACGGTCTACTCGATCGTCGTAGGTACAGTGGAAACAAAATAAGTACAAGACACCAATTAAGTCAATAATCACACCTTTAATTGTTATAGTAAAACAGTTCGTAATTAACAACACAGTGTCTACAACAAATCAAATGAAATCGTTCATACGCAATAAAATGTCCACTAATATTAAAACTCAACTGTATTACAATTATACCGTCCGAATACAAAACGCAACACTTCACTAATAACTACTTGAACGTACACCGTAATAACCCGAACCGCTCTGTAAAATATATCGCACTAATACTCTTGAACCGCACAGTCAAAAATCTCGCATTGAACTGAAAAACTAAGGCCGCGACGCGATGTATTTATAGTTACGCTACACACACCAGAAGCTTCCAAACTGCGTCTTATCTCTCGCGAACTACGTAATTGCTGCGGCCTTGACACAGTCAGGAGCGCCCGAGCGAAGGCTGGCAAAGTGCGAGAAAATTCTCGCAACATGTGTTTAGTAGCACGTATACCACACGCTTACGTCGAGATCTTTCTGGGACATTCGATAAACGCCTAGATTGTTCTACGCTGTCGTAGCACTGCCCCCTCCTTAAGCCTGTTCGTCCCGAACTGTCAAAGCGTCTCTAAGTTTGTATTTAGCCAGGCGATCTAGGTGGACGACCTTGAACTTTCGCTGTCCTTCCTGTTGAATCCGATAAACAACATCGTTAATCCTTTTTTTTACAGTGTAGGGTCCTTCCCAGTTAGACTGAAGCTTAGGTGAGCGACCACGACGGCGCTTTGGATTGAACAACCAGACCTGATCTCCTTCTTGGAAACCCACACTATTGCTGCGAATGTCATACCGAGTTTTCATTTTATCACTGGCAATCTTGAGCCGTCCTCTTACCAAGCGATTCATTTCTCGCAGTTGGTTTTCTAATTGCGAGGAATAGTTCTTTGGCTGTTGGGACTGAGTCTCAGGTGATCCAAACATCAAGTCCCCAGGAAGACGAATCTCCTGCCCAAACACCAATTTTGCTGGAGTCATGCCGGTTGTGTCATGTACTGATGATCTATACGCCATAAGGAATAGTGGTATACGTTGGTCCCAGTCTGTTTGGTTCTCGTCAACAACTTTCGAAAGATGCTGCTCAAGTGTCCTGTTGAATCTCTCAACCATCCCGTCCGACTGAGGATGCAGAGGCGTTGTCCTGGTCTTTCGAATTCCAAGTAGACGGCATAATTCTTTAAACACTCCTGATTCGAAATTTCTCCCTTGATCCGTATGGATTTCCATAGGGGCTCCATAACGGCAACAGAAGTTGTGAACTAACTGCTTTGCCACAGTGGTAACCTCCTGATTTGGAATTGCGTAGGCTTCCACCCACTTAGTAAAGTAGTCACCTACAACCATGATGTACCGGTTTCCATCGTCAGTAACTGGGAATGGTCCAGCAATGTCTATGGCAATTCTCTCGAAAGGTTGTCCAACGTTATACTGTCTCATTTTTCCCCTGCTTCTGGTTTGTGGGCCCTTGCTTGCAGCACATATTTCACACGTCCGAACCCATTCCTCTACGTCGTGGCGAAGATGAAGCCAATAGAATCGCTTCCGTATTTTGTCAAGGGTTTTGTTAACGCCAAGATGGCCTCCAGATGTTCCATCATGCATCTCCTTCAAAACAGACTGCACTTTACTTCGGGGAACTATCAACAGCATGACCACGTCTCGTCCATCTGCACTTTCCCAAGCCCTTTTCAGCAATCCGTTTCCTAAGGTGAGAGATTCCCATTGTGCCCAGTAGCCCTTCAGCACTTCGGAACCATGGCAGATATCTTGCCAATCCGGGCGGCGACCTTCCTCTTTTGCTGTCAAGATCGGTCCAATGTCTTCATCAGTTCTTGTCGACAGTCTTGTGTTGTCCAGCCATCAGCCAGGAAATCTACAGTGATGGCTTGAACATGTTCACTTGAGTTTTGTTCTTCCTTTCTGTGGCAATGTCGGCAGTCTTCCGGGCATGGCCTTCGTGATAAGCCATCTGCATTACCGTGCAGGCGCCCCCGCCGATGTTGTACCTTGAAGTTGTACTCTTGCAGACGTTCGAGCCACCTTGCCAACTGTCCTTCCGGATTTTTAAATCTCAAGAGCCATGCAAGTGCAGCATGGTCGGTACGCAGTGAAAACTCTCTCCCATAGAGATATTTATGGAAGTGCTCCAAAGCTCTGACAATTGCCAACAACTCTCTTCTTGTAACATAATAATTTCTCTCTGGTTTAGAAAGCGTCTTGCTGTAATACGCTATTACTCGTTCTTCACCGTTCAGCACTTGAGACAAAACTGCTCCTAGACCAGTATTGCTTGCGTCTGTGTCTACGATGTACTTCCCTTCGGAAGCTGGAAAAGCGAGAATTGGCTGCGAACATAATGCAATCTTCAACGTTCTAAATGCTTGTTCACACTCTCTCGACCATTGGAAGTTTCGTTTATTTTCCGTTAGCTCTTGTAGTGGTTTAGCAATAGTAGCGAAGCCTTTCACAAAACGTCGGTAATATGAGCATAACCCCAGGAAACTCCGAACTTCGTGTTTATTCTTCGGAACTGGCCAGTCTCTTACGGTGTCTACTTTATTAGGATCCATGCTAACGCCCGCTGCCGAAACCAGATGGCCCAAATACTGTACTTCCTTCTGGAATAGAGAAAACTTCTTCGGGCTCAGCTTCAGTTGTGCACCGTGAATTCTAGTTAGAACTTCCTTAAGGTTTTCCAAGTGATCTTCGAAAGTCTTCCCGATCACTATGACATCGTCTAAGTAAACAAGGCAAGTTTTCCACGTCAGGCCTCGGAGTATCAGGTCCATCAATCTCTCAAATGTTGCCGGTGCATTACAGAGTCCAAATGGCATGACGTTAAATTGGAATAAGCCACTTGGGGTCGAGAAAGCGGTCTTTTCCTTGTCTTCTTGATGAAGACCCACTTGCCAATATCCACTCTTCAGGTCCAATGTGGAAAACCACTGTGCTCCGGACAACGTGTCGAGTGTATCGTCAACGCGAGGCAATGGATAGCAGTCTTTCTTTGTAACGTCATTTAACCTCCGGTAGTCTACGCAGAAACGCAATCCACCATCCTTCTTCGCTACCAGCACTACAGGGGAAGACCAAGCACTTGACGAAGGTTCAATTACTCCCTCTGTCAACATGTCCTGTACTAACCGAGACATCTCCTCTTGTTTAGATAATGGAGGCCTTCGAGGAGGTTGGCGTATCGGTGTTGTGTCCCCGGTATTGATGCGATGTTGCACAAGAGAGGTTCTTCCCAATGACTGTCCCCGAACTGCAAAACAATCTTTGAATTCGTGTAAAAACTGTCCGAGTTCTTTTACCTCACCACTTGAGAGGTCGTTAGAAGATCTGTTCAATAATTCTTGCAGTTCCTCTGGTAATTTAGAAGTATCCGACGAACTGGGTCTTCGTTGCTTTATTCCGGCTACCCAGGCCACAGGAGTCAATTTGCCTAGGAGCGTATTGCTTTGTAAAGTGATAGCTTGATCCTAAATATTCGCCACTCTAATAGGTACATTTCCGGTTTCGTCAGGTTTTACTAAACTTCTGGCAATTAGTATGCCCGGTGTGCTGACTATTGCTCGTTTCCCTGCTGCTGAATTCTAACCCGACAATCTCGTTGTAGATGTCCAGGTATCCCACTTCTGACACCACTGTTACGACGGTCTACTCGATCGTCGTAGGTACAGTGGAAACAAAATAAGTACAAGACACCAATTAAGTCACTAATCACACCTTTAATTGTTATAGTAAAACAGTTCGTAATTAACAACACAGTGTCTACAACAAATCAAATGAAATCGTTCATACGCAATAAAATGTCCACTAATATTAAAACTCAACTGTATTACAATTATACCGTCCGAATACAAAACGCAACACTTCACTAATAACTACTTGAACGTACACCGTAATAACCCGAACCGCTCTGTAAAATATATCGCACTAATACTCTTGAACCGCACAGTCAAAAATCTCGCATTGAACTGAAAAACTAAGACCGCGACGCGATGTATTTATAGTTACGCTACACACACCAGAAGCTTCCAAACTGCGTCTTATCTCTCGCGAACTACGTAATTGCTGCGGCCTTGACACAGTCAGGAGCGCCCGAGCGAAGGCTGGCAAAGTGCGAGAAAATTCTCGCAACATGTGTTTAGTAGCACGTACACCACACGCTTACGTCGAGATCTTTCTGGGACATTCGATAAACGCCTAGATTGTTCTACGCTGTCGTAGCAATATATTTTAACATCCTCATTCATGATGTGATCGCCTGATCGCCAAGAATTTAATCCTTGTTACTACTCAAAATCTTCATCCTGCTGCTCTTCATGTTTGTGTATAAAGTGTTCACGATTCGCTCCCGTACAATGGAGCTGTCACCGCACCAACTGTATAAACTTTAAATGGGCTGTTGTAATTATAGTGTCGTCAAAAGAAATGTATTATTAAAGTATATACAGCAGCATCCATTTCATTAACGTTCAGAATTTAACTCGGTTGTTATAATTCCAAAACCGTATGTGATACTAACACGTTATTATATTATATAGTTACACTAAAACTCGTTTATTTGAATTTGATGGGACCGCGCCTGTTTCGGATAAACCGAAACTTCTAATACATTTAACCGAAACAACAATACTTTCAAAGTAATAATGTTGCAAGATAATTACACTTGTAACAAGGATGTATTTAAATAAGACTCACTAATGAAAAGTGTAAATTTGTCTTACTGATACTATGTACTATTCATATTAGTGCCACTAATATGTTACTATTTCATATATAAAATACTCTTTGTGCTAAATTTTTATAAAATTTACTATAAATTTATTAAACTTAACCAGACGTTAACTGCCTTGTATATGGGGTGTAGCATAAGGTATGGTGTATGATAAAATATATGGTAAATACTAATGGTAATCACACAGGTGATAATGGCTACTGGTACACTAACTGATACTGTGGAAAATATAAATTAGCTTATTTATTACAAAACAAATACAATTAAATTGTTCACAATTACCGTGTAAGCCTAGTGGGAAACTCATGGCTTTAATTTAAAACACACACGCGTGCGCGCGCGTATACGCGAAAAGACCATAGCAATTAAGAATATTTTTCAACCGCTAATTAAATGTCTCTCGTTATAAAGCTTTCAAATATACTTAAACTTTCAGGTTTACAAATTAAATGTAGGAGAGACAATAGTCATTATTGTTGTATGCGGTAAAAGAAATTCTGACAGAAACACAAACTGAAATTTGTAAAAATACAAACAAACTTGTATTTTATTAGGTGATATGTAAAAGTTTTGTAATTTACAAACAAATGTTTAGTATTTAAATAATTTACGAAATAAATGAAATGCAAAATTGTGTGAAAAATAAAAACGCATATAAAGTTCAAGCAAAATGTAATAAATTTATTTTGCAATAAAAAGATTTATTAATGAAACGTAATGATGTACAAGTATATATCCTTGCACATGTTTTCTAAATTTAAATGTATTCAAGTGTTTCGTATAATAATAATTTAATAACGAATCTTTTGTTTTCCCTGTAAAACTATGGTAATTTCCAATTTCTTGATACGAAATATCATTATGAACAAAGAGATATAGTATTAATTCTACTTCAGCTAATTAGGACTAATTCTTTAATCAATTTAAAAGACTTAAAAGACTTATTCGGAATCCTTATTTAACGCAAAATTAAACTATAGATTGTATGTCCACAAATGTATTAAGGTTTACGAATCCAGACCCTTAACTTAATGTAAGATAATATAAAAAGTTTTGCAATCAGTGATACAGACATCAGGCTAAAAACTAATTAAAACATGCTTCTGAAAATATTGTGTATCTTAAAAATACTAACAGAGTTTCAAACATATCAATAAAGATTTAAAATACTTATAAATGGAAAAGTACTAAATGTCTATATCTTTTTAATTTTGAAGGTATTAAAAATGTTTTATGTACTTCGCCAATAATATGCGGTATATCGTTGCGAATAAAACACATACATTCTGTAATGATACCCTAATGGGACGATAAGCATAAAATACACGCTTGTTAGACCTAACAACATTTTATTCTAAGTTTACTCACTCTCTCACTCCCCCCCCCCCATATGTCTGTTACATAAGTCCCATCACAGGTAAAAATCCATAGATTCAAATATCAGGATAATGATATAATAATAATAATAATACCACGTGCAATTTTCAACACCACAACTAATTTTTAAAATCTGAATGGCATAAAATATTTTTTAACCATTTGTCTAATGAATACTTAACTTGTTTTGTAAAATATTTGGTGTGTTATAGAAGCTCTTATTTATTTTTAATAGGTTAAAATTCAAGTTTTTACTTTAGTTTTCTTTTGTACTAGGAAATTTTTATTTTGTGTTTTTAAATATCCTATGTAACTGCCTTACGTGATCTGTGTAGAAACAAAGTCTAAGGCTTCAAGCAAATGTTTCTTTATCTAAGAAACTAATTTCCTTTCCGCCTTGTGACGGAAAAATTGGTGACACCCTAGTGTATACGGCTCGCTCGTTATATGACTGTAGTGTTCCCATTGTGGTGTTGCACATAATGTTACTCTGCAATACAAAGTGGTGTATGTGTCACCTCATTTCTATTAAATAAGTTGACATCTTTTTAACACCACCGTGTTTGAAAACGTAAAGTTGCTAGGGTTGTTGTGTTTTATATTTCAACTATCCATAAAAAATAAAATTATAAATAGTTTACTCTGTTTGGTCACGTTTTGTGTAAAGGTTAATTAAGTGGTGTGAAGTGAAATAGAGCAAGAAACTGAACAGTGAAAATATACTTAATCGATTAGCTTAGTCGTAAAAATAGAGGAAAGAGAACGTGTTTTCTACCTGAGATGAACTAGGTACGGTATAAATAAAGAAAAAGATGTTTGCAAAATAAAAGTTGTATTGTAAAAACCAGATTGTACATTTATTTATAAAACATAACTAACTGTAGGTTATAATTTAGTTTATTAATTTAATAATATTAATATCTGAGCACTAATAATGTTACCAACATATCGTACGTATCATATTATCCTCACATTTGTTTGTTCAATTACATATATTTATGAATATTGTACACCCAATACAGAACAATATACGTGTTTCTCGAATTTTCCAGAAGAATCCTGATATAATGTGTGCGTACGTGAGGTCAACATGCAGTCGCGAGACTTTTCTAGACGCCGCCAGCCGCGCGGACTGTGTCAAGGCCGCAATCAATTACGTCGTAGTGTAGAGCTAATGCGTATAGGTGGAATGTTCTGGATTTTCGGCGGGGTATAAATACAAGTACTCAGCGACGCTCAGTTAATTTGAGTTGCGAGTTATTGTCGGCGATTACTCTGTGCGTTCAAGTGGATATTAGTGCGGTTCGTAATATTGTGGCGAAGTGTTATGTATTTCATAATTTCGCGGGACAATTGTAGTACAGTTGTGTTTGATATTAGTAGACATTTTATTGCGTGTAAACAATTTTATTTGATTAATTGTAGGCTATTTTGTTGATTACAAACTGTTTAATTGTGATAATTAAAGCTGGTGATTAGTGACGTAATCGGTGTATTTTGTTTTCCACTGTACCTGCAACGATCAGTTAGACCGTCGTAACATATATTCATAGATATTTTCTCAAAGGACGATGATATAGGCTAAACAGTAACTGACATTGCTTAATTTCCTATGTTTTTTTAAAACATGTAGAACTCTTTTAACCAAAGAACGTAATTTACAAACGTTATCAAAGGAAACAAATATTACCTTTTCAGAAACCAAAACTGCAAAATTTTGTATAATATTATCATAATCTTATGAATAAATTTGACCTATTTTGCTATTTTTAATATTGAAATTAGTAATATAAATTACCTGGATGAAAATTACCCAGGTTTTATCAATAACAAAACAGCACGGGGCTGCTATTAATAAATCTTACGTACTAAAAACGCGACAATTTAGATGTTTTCTGTCAGAATCCCTGAGAAATATAACTTCAGTGTCAACAAATGTTTCAAAAGGTATCAAAATATATTAGGAATATCACTTATTGATTACGAAATATAAAGTAATTTATTAAATTGTTATTGTTATTATCAGTTTATCAGATTTATTTAATCAACCTTTCTTACTGCTTTTATTACAAAGAATTCTGAAAATTATAACGTTTAAATGAGCTTATATAACGTAATATCAGACTGTAGTAATAGCGTTTAGTTTTTACCGAGTGTAACAAAGAGGTAGTAGAAGGCAGACGAACGTATCGATTAAGCTGTTTTCTGAAATCATTACAATATAAGAGCCACCGCATCGAATAACCGTAATAACAGGTCGGTCTACTGACGTTAGTTGCACTGTTACCACTGGTGGCAAACAAGTCACTCAACCGACACGTTTACGTGGATTCAATAACGTTTTATGTCTTCCAATGTCGTCTGCTTTCATAACTTTTCTGTCATGTTTTTTTTATCTTTATACATTTACTTCTTAAAATCATTTGATTTCACATAATTCTGGACATAAATAATTAGAGTAGACCTATATATTTTCCGACTACATATAATAAAATTCAAGGTGGTAATACAGATACTACTACTATTACTACTACTTACTACTACTACTACTACTACTACTACTACTACTACTACTACTACTACTACTACTACTACCACTACTACTACTACTACTACTACTACTACTACTACTTTCGCTATAAGGAGGTCTACTATCAGTGCGTCGGCGAGGTCTGGCCGACGCACTGAAGCAAGAAAAATACCGCAAACAGATGGCCGCGGTACAACGAAGAGGAGCACTTCGGATTGCAAGCTCCTACAGAACGGTGTCGGAACCAGCAGTGTTGGTCGTCGCTGGAGTAATGTCAATAGATCTGATGACTGAGGAGAGAAGGAGGGTCTACAACCAAGGAAGACTTGGGGTTTGTAGAAGCAAGAGCAGTGGCCAGGGCACACTCCATGCGGAGCTGGCAACTACGATGGGAGCAGGAGAGTTGAGCTAGGTGAACGGCGAGGCTCATTGGAAATCTCCCTGAATGGGTGGACAGAACGCACGGCGAGGTAGGTTACTCAATTCCTGACAGGGCATGGTTATTTCTGTGCATACCTGCGAAGGATGGGTAAGATGGAGGATCCGTCGTGCGTGTATGGCGACTCAGACTCTGATGACGCTCATCATACTTTATTCGAGTGTCAACGGTGGCTGCTGGAGAGGCGAGAACTTGATTCGGAGATTGGCCCCATGACGCCTGATAACATCATAGCCGTCATGCTCAACAGCAAAGAGACTGGGACATGGTTGTGACTTTCGTGAGGATGGTCCTGTGACAGAAGAAGCCTGAACTGGACCGTCTCATAGGTCGATGATGTAGATAAAGCTGTAGAAGCCTAGTAGGCGCAATACGAGGTGCCACCCTGAACCCATACGAATAGTTTGTTCCAGGAAGGGTTCCCTGCCTGTAAAAAAAAAAAAAAAAAAAAAAATTATTGGACTCAATGCATCAATGCATGTACCCAAATATTTCAATGCAGTTCTTAAGATTTAAAATTAATCTACACTTAAATTCCACCCAATAATATAAAAGTGAGACAGTCTGTAGTCAAACAAAACTATTTACATTATCAAAATCTTTTAATATTAATTCATTAGTTAAAGTTTTTCAAACTACAAATAATCCGTTAGGAAGTAAACTGTAAATATTTCCAAACTTTATTTAATTCTTGTTAGCAAATTTAATAAAAAAACTGCTGTACTCTTTTTGCAAAATATAATATTAGAAATGTTTATATTCACTCAGAATGATGATGTAGATTAATTTGATTATTAATTCTGTTTATTTGAATTAACAAAACGGGGAAATTAACTACAAATTAATATCTGCACGGCTGTTTATTGTGAGAGTTCAGGATAATTTATGTGTTTATAGCTTGGCGTCCCAAAAAAAGTTAATGAACAAAACGCATATCCTTTGTTGTAAAAAGTACTTGAATTAAAACGTACAAACGGTACTTTTCTAATTACTCGGGTATAGGCCTACATAGCAACCAGATGAAAGAAATAAACTAGCGGCGTACATAATCGCCAGTGACAATAATGACTTGAGCATTGCGATTAAACATAGTATATTTATTTAGAATCAAATTATTAGAGAATTAGCAGAACGATACACAGATCAGAACAGATACTGTTCTGCGTTACCTCAGTAGGCCCTACAGACTACGATGTGAGTGATAGGGTAATAATTCACGCATATCAGTGAGAAAAAGGGCAGGGCTACATAAGCAATAGCAGTAAAATCCGCTTCTCCGTATATAATAATAATAATTATTATTAGTACTAAGTTTCTCAATCATAGGTTTGTTTCTCGTATGGTGAACGAATTACTGGGAAAACAAGTTTATCAGAGCTGAGTAACAGAGTAACATTACTGTATTCTAAAATATACAGGACGCGGTGAATCAGGACATCAGGGCTCTTGAAATTAGAAACTGGAGGATTGTGGCTAAGAATAGAAAGAATTGCAAAATATTCTGAAGAAGGTCACGGCCCCGCAAAAGGCTGTCGAAAAAACACAGTTTCAATTCAAACTTTTCAGTGTAAGCGAATATTCAGTACTTTAAAAGAAAATACAATTCAGTGGTAATTGAACATAAACTGGTAACTCTATAATTCTTTTACAAATTTTATAGTAAAAACTGTGATTAAGAATTTTAACTTATCAGTATTATTTACTATTTCAAATCCCAATATGTAAAGAGGGCAAAAACATTGCACATGGATACAAAATCTAATGCTGTAACCGAAACCCCTACTTTGTTAAAACAAGAAAGCAAACAACGTTTTGGCTATTCGAAATCGGTGACCGTCATCAGGAGTATAGATACTAAAAACTATATACATATGTAGAGTTTGTCAGTCAGAAACGAAAACACAATTCTAAACTCACAACACAAAGTAAACTAAAAACCACACGCACACAGAGTCAGGTTACTAAAGTCTGCACATGTTGTCGCAGTAAGAGTTCTCCAAGAAAAGTCAACCTCCAACTGTACGAGATTTTCAAGCTCTTATGAGTTATTGAGTAGAGTGCAGTTTTATTTTTTATTCTTTTTAAGCAAAATAAACCGTTGGAGAACGGTTTACAGTATTATAATTTTTTTTTATTGTATCCTTGTTTCTGCTATTTGTAATATTCACTTCTAAAATGTTAAAAATTCTATTTATTTCAAAAATAAAATCTAAAAATAAAATATTTAAACCATTGTGAGAAGTACTGTGACTTACGGCTCAGACGTTTGGACTACTAATAAAGACATAAGAACAAAATTAATAAGACAGCAGAGACGGACTTAAGACAGCGTTCGACCAGAGTATCCAGACGTGAGAAAATTAGAAATGAAGTCATCAAGGACAGAATAAATGTAAAAAATTCAATTGTTGATTTTATCTAAACAAAAAAAAATACAATGGTATAGACACACGAAAATAATGGCACAGGAAAGAGTGCCAAGGAGAGTTATGGAAGAACTCCGAGAAGAAGAAAATAAGAAAGACCACCTACCTGGATAGAAGAAATTGAGACTATATTGAGGGAACGAGCAGTTGATGATCTTTGGATGGACAAGCAGCAGTGAAACATGAGAATTCAATCACTTCTGTAAACTTTGGTTCTGGAAAATATGTAAACATTGTATAGACGGAATAAGAATAATAATAATAATAAATAGTAAAAATTCATATCTCGTGTTGATATTTAAGATATCCGAGAATTTACCAAAAACTGTAACTATTCATTTAAGAACGTATAAATTTTTTCCAACTTTCAATATACAAATGACAATATAAAACACACAAGGTGCATGTTTATCAACTACAAGCTTAGGACTTTTATCATATATACTCTCTTAACTTATCAGAAATAAGTAAAATAAAGGTATGACAAAATATTAAATACTGACGGTTGTAATATGTAATCAAAATAAAGACAGATTTGATATACAGATTAAATAGTTTACGTTTATTAATGTTTATCAACTTGAACAATTTGGAATGTTACTTGGTAGTTTAGTGCAGTAAAAGGAACATGGAAATATGTATCACCTAGGTCGATTACACTGTGACGGATTTTTCTAATAATATTCCTGTGTGTGTAAGAACTATACTCATTTTCAATGCTCGTGCTGATCTAATAACGGGTAGTGACCTTGATTAAGCACTTTAATTTAAATTTGCAATGTATATGTATGTAGACCAGCTTCAGGAAACAGTATGTTGCGCATCACTGTAGCCAACTAATAAACGTGTCAGTAATGATTTTACAGAGAAACGTAAACCACTTCGTTGCACATTGCAGCCATAAAAAATATCGGTATAGAGAACCATACATGACTTCCATGTTCTAAGATTTATATTTAAAATCATTTTCGAAATGAAATATTTCCATAGAAACTACTTCTTTCTACTTATTGCTTTAGCCTTAACCACAGTACTGTGGTCACTAACGTATACCACCTCACGTTTTCGCACTCGAATTTCACTGATGATGGCAGTCGATGGCACTGCCGAAAAGTTTGGTTTTGCAGAAAACATTAAGCTACGGCTAAACAGCCCGGGAAGGAATTTTAACAAAGAACTACTTCTTTGTTACCGACAACGTAGTACACATATAAAAAATTCCCCCTTCCCCTTCATCTATAATTTTCATGAATACAAAATTACCCCCACCTCGTTCAACTAACCTCTTCTTTTATAGATTTTTCAACTACGTTTCTACAGTGGATTATTATGAGCTACTTATCAGGATACTTTATTTATCAAAATTAAGTACTTTACTCTTGCTAAAACATAAAATGTTGCAGGTAAACTACCCCTTTCTCTTAACCGATCTTCACCAACATCAACAGACCTTGAGCCCTCTACAATTCAGGAACGTATGCAAAAAATTATTTGATTCTCTTTGAATTTACGGCAGTTATGTTTTGTCAAAAAAAATTACCCTTGTTAAAACATAAAATGTTGCTGGTAAACTACCTCTTTCCTTTAACCGATCTTCAACAAAATCAAAAGACCTTGAGTTCTGTATAATTCAAAAAGGTTTGCAAAAACGTAGTTAATTCTGTTTGAATTTACGACAGTTATCGTTCGTCATATAAACAAATTACCCTTGAAAAAAAAACCGTTCCTGGTAAACTACCCCTTTCCCTTAACCGATCATCACCAAAAACAATAGGTCTTGAGTACTCTACAATTCAGTGATGTATGCAAAACATTATTTGATTACGTTTGAATTTGTGGCTGTTATCGTTTGCCAAAAAAAAATTACCCCTGATAAAAAAACGTTGCTGGTAAACTACCCATATCCCTTAACCGATCTTCACAAAAAACAATAGGTCTTGAGTACTCTACAATTCAGTGATGTATGCAAAACATTATTTGATTACGTTTGAATTTGTGGCTGTTATCGTTTGTCATAGAAAATACCCTTGTCAAAATATAAAACATTACAGTTAAACTACCACATTCCCTTAACCGATCTTCAACAAAATTGACAGACCTTGAGTTCTGCACAACTCAAAAGGTATGCAAAAGAGTAGTTGATTCTGTTTTAATTTACGGCAGTTACAGTTCGTCATATAAGAAATTACCCCTGTTAAAACATAAAATGTTGCAGGTAAACTACCCTAGTCCCTTAACCGATCTTCACCAAAATCAAGAGGTCTTGAGAACTCTACAATTTAGGGCTGTATGCAAAACATTTTTGATTCTGTTTGAATTTGCGGCTGTTATCGTTTGCCATAGAAAAAAATTATTCTTGATAAAAAAATGTTGCCGGTGAACTATCCCTTTCCCTTACCTGAATTTCACCAAAAACAATTGGTCTTGAGTACTCTACAAATCAGGATTGTATGCAACAAATTATTTGATTCTGTTTGAATTTTCGGCTGTTATCATTTACCATTGAAAAAATTACCATTGATAAAAAAATGTTGCTGGTAAACTATCCCTTTCCCTTACCCGATCTTCACCAAAAGCAAGAGGTCTTGAGTACTCTACAATTCAGTGATGTATGCAAAACATTATTTGATTACGTTTGAATTTGTGGCTGTTATCGTTTGCCAAAAAAAAAATTAACCCTGATAAAAAAACGTTGCTGGTAAACTACCCATATCCCTTACCCGATCTTCACCAAAAACAAGAGGTCTTGAGAACTCTACAAATCAGGATTGTATGCAAGTAATCATTTGATTCTGTTTGAATTTTCGGCTGTTATCGTTTGCCAAAAAAATACCCTTGTAAAACAATAAAACGTTGCTGGTAAACTACCCCTTTCCCTCAACAGATCTTCACCAAAAACAATAGACCTTGAGAACTCTGCAATTCAGGGCTGTATGCAAAAGAGTAGTTGATTCTGTTTGAATTTGCGGCTGTTATCGTTTGCCAGAGAAAAAAATTATTCTTGATTAAAAAAAAAACCGTTGCCTGTAAACTACCCCTTCCCCTTAACCGATCTTCACCAAAAACAATAGGCCTTGAGAACTCTGCAATTCAGGGCTGTATGCAAAAGAGTAGTTGATTCTGTTTGAATTTGCGGCTGTTATCGTTTGGCATAGAAAAAAATTATCCTTGATGAAAAAAAACCGTTGCCTGTAAACTACCCCTTTCCCTTAACCGATCTTCACCAAAAACAATAGGTCTTGAGAACTCTGCAATTCAGGGCTGTATGCAAAACATTATTTGATTCTGTTTGAATTTGCGGCTGTTATCGTTTGCCATAGAAAAAAATTATTCTTGATTAAAAAAAAACCGTTGCCTGTAAACTACCCCTTTCCCTTAACCGATCTTCACCAAAAACAATAGGTCTTGAGTACTCTACAAATAAGGTCTGTATGCAAACAATTATTGGTTCTGTTTGAATTTACGGCTGTTATCGTTTGCCATAGAAAAAAATCTACAGATAGACACACAGACACACAGACACACACACAGACACTTTCCGAAAAATGACTTTTTATCATGTTTAGAGTGTAGTACAATCAGAATCTGCAATAATCTCGAACACGATTTTTTTTGCCATCACCATACTTCCATTTCCTTAAGAAACATGGAAGTAAAAAATTACCCTTGTTAAAACATAAAATGTTGCAGGTAAACTACCCTAGTCTCTTAACCGATCTTCATCAAAACCAAGAGGTCTTGAGAACTCTACAATTCAGGGCTGTATGCAAAACATTATATGATTCTGTTTGAAGTTACGGGTTATCGTTTGCCATAGAAAAAATTTATAGACAGACACACAGACACTTTTCGAAAAATGACTTTTTTTCATGTTTTGAGTGTAGTACAATCAGAATCTGCAATAATCTCGAACAAGATTTTTTTTGCCATCATCATACTTCCATTTCCTTAAGGAACATGGAAGTAAAAAAAACACTTAATAACTTTGTATAGTAACCCCAGCGTTAATGAAGAGTCAGCCACAAAATTATTTTAAATTTATATAACTTTCATGATTTATTTATGACACTTTTGGCAACATATCAATTTCACCATTAAAATACTATAAGCTATTATTAGAGTTTGATGTCCCCCTCATGTAACCTTGTTGTAAACGTTTCCTTTACGGTCAAACACTGGTGCTACCAAAATATGTAACGTTAAATGTACTTTCAGCAGCAGTTTATTTAGTAACATTTATTTTAATGCATTATGCACAAGATTTTATGTTGAAAATGGTTTTAAATTTTTTACAAATATTTCTGCGTATTGATTTGTTTTATAAAAAACCTATATTCTTTCCTTACTATACTTAATTTCTTTGTTGAATTTAAGTTTTAACAAAAGAATGTAAACTTTGCACAAACACATCATACGTACACGTCTTACTTATTTCATAAAGTATAAAAGTCTCCCATTAATGTGAACGTTAGTACGAGTTAGTTTAGTTTTAAATCTTAACCTTTATATATTTCAGAATATTTGAGCATAATTTTGTACTCATTCAAAAGAACTTTATACTCTTACAATAGAACGAAAATGTGTAATAAATATTGATTTAAATATGTGATAAATTTTTTTATTACATTTTACATTTTTCATTAAATGTTCTTTATTCTTTGACATCGCTTTTGAATGTTATATTAAACTTTTTGCACGAACTGCGAATATTAGGAAGTTGCATATCTGAGTACGTATAAGGAAAATAATAGTATATTAAGAGTAATGAGGAATTTCAGATAATTATGGATGTGTTTTAATCGTTTGTTAACAGCAACAAACGCATCGGTTGTTTTTGCCAATTATCAGTTTATATATTACAGAAAAAGTACTTATTCTCCGAAATAGAATTGCCAGATAGTTGGAAAGAAAACAAAAAAAACATGTCTATCATACGAAAAACAGATTATCAAATTCTTAATTTAAGGATTTTTGAACTAAAAGTATCCAATTAATAATAAATGATAGAACTTCAGTTTAAATTAATTGTAGTAAGCAAAATTAACTCTGTGCCTCATGTGAACGTAATAATTTATAATTCAAAATCTGGTCAAATTTCAGAAGACGCGGCATACGTCTTAATTAAGTTTTGTAATTACACAATTTTAATACGTACGTGTAGAATGTATTTTGTGACATCCTATATAGTCGATCATAATTGGTACCAAATTCTTGCATACCATCATAATTAATAACAAATGTTGCATTCAATTAAGTTAAACGTTCATAAAAGTTCATAAATAGGCAACGTAAAGTAGTCAGTAGTAGTAGTCAGTGTGTAAGCCGCACACGTTTTTATGAACGGCTCAAGCAATTTACGGATGGTCCTGGAGTAAGTAAACAGACCTGGACCCCAATCAAAACGACAGTAAACGTCATCCGACGATTATCATTCTGAAAAGTTTACAATATTTTGGGCTAAGATCACCGTTGACATTTTGAGATCGTTCGTTTGACATTCAGTCGGTTTGTGTAGTGGCATTTTCACAAAACATTAGAAATACAGTAACTTCGAAGTTCCTGCCAAGATCATAGAGACTTTAATAAGGTACACTTTAATAAGGTCTTCACTTTAACACGCCTTCGAACTTTAATAAGGTACACTACAATTTAATGAATTTATGGAATTAATTTTTTTCTAGTTAACAGTTTTATCCATGTGTGTGTGTGGGCGCGCTCTCGTAATTAAACACAGCTAAATTTAAATAGTTGTTATTAATTGAAGTACCCTACTTATTTTTGTAAAAAATATTTTTAGCTCATTAACAAATACAATTTTATTTGCAAATTACTGTTTATGATACTCTTTTAGATAAGAACAACCATGTATACTAGAAACAAAATTAAATTCCTATTTTAAATGTACTTATACTAAAGATTTGTCACAGACATACACTTTAAAAAATAAATTAACTATATAAAAATTATTTTCGATGAATATGCAAAAAAAAATATACACAAACTCAGTGTAACAGAAAGATTAACAAAAAAAGAATATGAATGTAATGCAACTGAAATGAACTAAAATATGTTTTCCTTTAAGTCTTGAAATAATTACATTTTCGATTGGAAATAACACTTAAAATTTTTGTAATAATTGATGAGCTACGTAATTGATTAGAAACACATATTTCAGTGGTAATTATATTATACTACATTATACTACAAATTTCATTATACAATACCTTAACCTAAAATATCGTAGATTTCAGAACATATACTAATCAGAAAAACCTGATTTTATAAAGGTTTATTACATTAAATTGAAAATGCATGTCACTCTTCAGCATACAGTGGATTACACAATTCTGCAGAAACTACCTTTATGGGATTTTGGTAAAATTTTGGCAGTAATAATAAGATACATTTATCTATATTTTTTCTAACGTAAAAATGTTGGTAATAAGTATTAAATTTTAATAACTGAATATTTAATCTTTTAAAGCCTAAGTTAAAGCTGAACTTACTGTATGTAAGGTTATAAGTGAATTTATATTTTTTTTTAACAGGTATTGGTGTTAAGTTCACTTTACACTTTGATGAGATACAGAAATTATTGCCAGTAATAGGTATTTCTACGCTGAGACGAAAGATAAGATGTGTAGCTGTATTATAACTTTTTGCGCGCGTTGTTTGAGCCGTATGATTAAGCAGTGCTCGCCCTCCTTCTCGACTTTTCTAGACGAGCCTTCCAGATAATGATCGACTTTATGACATCTAGGCTATTTTTCTCACATAGTACCCTACAGTCGAATTACGAATGCATATTTAAAAAGATGAGTTAGTCAGTTTAGATCTGCATTATTGTGTGTTATCGCAATTTTAATTGTTGTCACTTGTGAATTATTGTGTGGGAACGTCTATAATTGGTGACCTGCATTCTTTATTGCGACACCGTTAAATAAGTAACATTTTGCGTTAAATTACTCTCTATTAAACAGTCGCTAGTTTCAAAAATTGCTAGTGTATATGGGTAATTACTGTTGTTTTATTTATTTATGTTTTAAATAAATTTATAAATAGAGATGTTTACCTGACGCCAAAGTTTTTGTTTCCACTCGTGAAACACGACGACGTGTGCGATGTCTTTGCAGTGTACTAGGAAAAACAATTGTCATACCATGTACAAATATCTCTTGTTATCAAGATGAACATAATTTTAGTTTTCGTTTGAATTTTTGACAATACAGCAGCCAACTGTATGCATCACTTAATAACTGTGAGAAAGTTTGATCTCTGTGACCTCTTTTCAGTAATGTACCCACATGCTCTGTAAGAGTCAGGCTGAAAGTCTGTCGGGTCAATTTATCGTCATAAGATAAACGTTTAGCAGTAATATTCAGAGTTCTCTAGCACGAGTGTTTAAAATAGGGCTGTGGAAAGTACAGTACTCTTATTTTTCTGCTATATGTGGAAACTTGCTTTTACCATTATGGAATTCACTTGTACACTGTTGTGGTGTTTTAAAATAATGTAATAAATTATGACTTTCCTCTTATTTTCCAGTAGATACTATTCTCTTATCAGTCCTAAGTAGTCATGTCGCAAAAGTATGATTAAGAAGTATAGGTGATCTGTCGTTCAGGCATGATATTTGTTACCACATATCGCACACAAAAAGAGTACTTAATACATAATTACTGTTACTTCCTTGTAATTGTATGACAGAAAATATAAAATTTTGTCCTTTAAATGAATGTGAAAAACAAAGTGAAATATTTTTACTACGAACAATAGGAGTTATTATGTACTTTTTGTCCATTCAAAACCGGAAACGCGTTGTTCGGTTATGTAGGAAACGGTCACATATTTTTCACTGTCTCTCTACTATATGAATTTGCTAGACGTCTTACTGTTCGGACTCGTTCTTGCCGGAAATTATAATTTTTTCAACCGGCCTGAAACAAATCGGTTCAGTCATAAAATAAGGACGTGTCATCCCTTACAATTACGTTTTGTATTTTGTAGGTAATGTCTTACTTGTGCTTTTGCGAGAATTCACAAGTTAACGTAGATTTTATATACACTGCGTGGCAGAATTAACGGCTTTCATGCATAAGTCTCTGCTTTTTATTCTTTTTAAAGTGAGTTTGGATGCGGTGTTTTAAAAATTTCAATTATGCACCAAGCCAAATAATTTTTCCATTAAAAAATTAGTTCAAAGGGTTAAAAAGATATGATAAACCTACGTATATTTATCCTTTACTAGTAATCATAATTTATCAACTTTCTTATGCGACGATTAGAAAATTTAAATTTGCTTCTTAGGAAATCGGTATAAGTTAACATACTTTCCAGAAAACACTACAGGGCAATGAATGTCGTTAATTAAAAATTTTCTAAATTTTGACAGAAAATATTTATATAAATGTAATGTTTATACGTATAAAAAATACGTAGGTATTGTAACGTGACAGTTTCCATCTTCCATAAACAAACTATGATTTAACACCCAATGATCACCAAAAAACCCTTTCTATTAAACCTAACTATTAACAAACCATTTTAAATAAACTGAATATAGAAAAATTGAATAATAAAGCTTAATTGTTATCATATAACTATTTTGCACCATGACTACAAGAACGTACCAAATCAATTAGAAAGTACAAAATAAACAAAGCATACACCAGATAGGTTAGGTATAATGTCAATAAAATAAGCTATGTTCATTAATTATTATATAGTTAGAGGTTTTGTATTAAAGTATTAATTATGTTTATATTAATAACATATCAGACACCATTAATTGCCCTCAGCATTAAAGCATTTTGTAATGTACACCCTCCTATATAAAATATATGCTATATAATGTTTGTGTCTATTAAAACATAATGATTGCAATTTGCTGAAAAATTTTAATGGGTACTGACTTTTCACTATATGAGATTGTTTAAATATTTTAACAGTAACCCAGTACACTAACTGTTAAATATTAATTCTGTACTATTGTTTATGCTTTTCAGTTTTCATAATGTTAGTTTTAATGTTACAATTAATGAGATTTATGTTGATAACTAAAATATGTTGTAATATGTATTTTGTTTACTAACTTAAGTAAATTAATGTTCACCATTTGTAAAATGGGATTAGGAGTGAAATTGGCAAGCAACTCACCTTAAATTTTATTTTTTTTATGTTAAACGTTTGTAAATTCGGATAAACTTTAGTATGTGGATTTGGACAGTGTAATTTAGAAAGTTAATATTGCAACAAACCTATGGCTTCTGAGATATCAAAATAATCAGCATCAAACAGAAATTTGAGATCTACCAATGTATTTTTTATTAAATTTTGCATACGTTCAGGGTTTCTGAAAAAAAAATCAACTCATTATGTTAGCAAGAATGCATGCTGATCTTTTAACAATGCCAGTCTAATCCAGCCAATCAGAAATTTTTATTTTTTGAGAGCGACGCCAGCGAAATTGAGAAGAAAAAACGTCTTTCGTTTGTTGAACGTGGTTGTGTACAGATATACTCTCCATAGTAATTCATAGCAAGAAAGTTAATAATCGAACACAAGACAGGTTAGGTTGAACCAAACAGTGTTTAGAAGAAACAGTCTATTCCATTGAATTATCTTAGTGAAGAGTTAGTTAAAGTGAAATATTAAAAAACAGAACATCAGTCACAAATATTATTAATTGATGAGATAAAAACAATTTTATATTAATATAACCAGAACTTTACTAGCCATCACGACACTTATTTACGATGAACTTTATTGATCACTGTACACACTAGAACATATAATCACACTATTGTATGTAAATTTTGACACTGGTAATCATTTATTGGAGAGAAGTAAGCAATTTGTTATATTTTCAACTCGTTCACTTCGAGTCGAAAAAACGAACTATAGTAAACATAGGTCCGCCATCTTGCCATCTTTAAGAAATTTGTGTTGCCAACTGTTAAGCTGACTAACCACATTTAGTATTAAATAAGACAATTAAAATTTTGTAATTATTCTGTACTTTCTTTTGGTATTTTCGTAACATTAATATTTGTAGTCAAAAGAATCCATTAATACTGATCAAATAAAAAATAAAAGTAATATATTTTTGTTTTCCTTGAGATGAGTCTTGCCAAGTTTCACACAATTCAACTAGTATAGCAAATGGTAATTGTCTGCAGTGTTATAGTTACAAACTAAGTTAAATACAAAGGAAATAAAGTACTTAAATTTTTCTATTTTGAAGAGAGTGGTTTTCTTTATTGTTAGTCAAATTTAAAACATCATAAAAATAAAAATTACTCAAAATTCTAATATTTTTATTCAGATCAAATCATACTAACTAAATTATTTCAACGTTGACACCCCGAAATTAAGACCAAACCAGATGAATTCAAGAGTACCATAATAAATAATATACATTCACAATAATCAATAAAGAATTTAAATAAAATACAAATTAAATAAAATAAAATAATAAAATAAAAGAAAGTAAACGTGATAGTATTTATAAGCATTAAGTACGTAATTGTTAATGCTTATTTAATGTATTTAAAGTTACATTAAATAAACAGTATGTAATTTTGACTTAATTGCATAAATGTGATATTATATATTAAACTTTGTACAAAAGTACTTAAAAAATAGATATCACTTAGGCCTGTTAGTTTATTTTATATACGGGCTTATAAACATGAAATTTAAAACTTTCCCAGCAACACACACTAAACTATAAAAATTTTTTAATTCATTCTGTACCTAGGTTTCAGCAATTTGATACGCTACTTGTGGCTCAAGTTTTTAATATTTGGAGTTATTTGAAATATATTCTCAGTGTTAGACATATTTTATGTTACACAGTTACTTTAAATTTTATTTTGATTTCAAAAAAAAGAAAAGGCTGCAGTATATTCAATTTATAGTTTATATAAATTCTTCTTTTTCCTTTGAAATGATAACAGAATTTATTGTAACTTTTTAAAGTAATGAATGCCCTAAACTTAAGTTGTTCTCTTAAGTGATACTAAAGTAACATGAATTATCAACCTTAATAATGTTGTCATTAGAATGTGTGAGAAAACGTGTTTATGTGGATGATAAACTGCGAGTCAGCAGTTGTTAATTTTTTTTTAGAGTGTGTCGTTATTGCAGAATTAAATAATTATTTATTTTAATTGCTATGTGGTAATGTTAATTATTTAGTGACTGTTGTTTGTTTATGAGCGTGCTATGTAACGTATAATTTTACTTACAATAATCAAATATTATTTTAATTTTGTAAGGTGGTATACAAATATTACAGTAGAAGTTACAAAGAGAAGAAATTTGCTTCTTTGGGAATACCTTACCATTAATAGTTTGTACTAGCAGTGCTAATAGTAGTCTACTAGTTTAAACACATCAATCATACTGACGGTCTTAGCTCTATCCAAAATTCATCATGTGTACTAGAAAAATGCTATAAAGGCTATAAAGAATAATTAGTTATATAGGTTTGTATACAACAAATGTTCTACACGAATTGTGTTTATTTATGTTACTGGTAGTTTGTTAACATTAACATTAACATATTAAATTTGTTAAGTTTTACTGTTATTATTGCAGTGTCACATTGTATATGTTAATCTGTTACTGTTCCATAACTAATGTGATATTTGTAACATAACGAATATTTTTCAGTAAATTAAAATATAATGTAATTTTTCATATAAATTGATTAGATATGTGTTTATCATTTGGTAGATGGCGAATACACTGCAAGTTGTTAATAAATATTTGATTACTAGAGAATTTTCGAATGACAATTTTAATAAAATATTAAATAAGCGAATCAACAATGTTATATTTAAATTTAGCTGAAAAATATTCCTTATGTTACAAATATCACATTAGTTTTGGAACAGTAACAGCTTAACATATATAATGTGACACTGCAATAATAAAAATAAAATTTAACAAATTCATCTGCAACAATTCTTCCACTTTACGATTGTTCAAGACACTGTAACAATACGTAACAACCAACAAATATCACAACATTGCAGTATTACATCTAACAATAGAAGTTATTAATTACAAATGACCGTACAGAAAACGTTTAATAATAAGCTCACATTAAACTACTGTAAAACAAACAACAAGGACTTATAAAAAAGACAGTGGGTCGATAATTCAAACTGTATGATGGCTGCTTCCGGAACCCAGTATTCTTCACTAACGAGGTTGCAAGGTGTTTCAACAGTTTTCTGAGTGATTTGTCGAGAATAATCGCGTATCGTCGAGTACGACGCACACACCTTGTATGTCATACTGATCAGAACATTTACAAGTAAGTAAGTTTTTTTTTACATTTTATACAATTCTTCACTTACAAATTTTATGTATTTTTTTGTCCATTTAAAACCAGAAACCAGAACTAAAATTTCAAAATAAAAATTAATTTTCTTTAGTAATTTAATGCAACCCTTGTTATGACCTTCACCGTGTAGTTTTAATAGCCTAGGTTTCTGGACATTTATTATTTTATTGATAGCAAGGTTTTGTATAGGTATACTAGACTTTCATTTAAGAAAACTAAAGTCTATCATAAAGGCAAGTAGATACTCTAACGTAACGAATGAACTCACAGAAGGAAAACCATTAAATGTTGACACAATGGCGCATTCACACGTGTAGGCTACGCTTAAATGAATAATGTACATTTGACGCTATGATAAGAACAGTGCAGAGTGTCAACCGAAAATCGTATAGTTTGTAAAACTTTATAAGGTTTACTTAAAAATTATTATCAATGCATAATTTAAATAGCTTATACTTAGCCAAAATATTTACTTATCCATAACAAGCAGCGCAGTTAAAAAAGTAGGAAATTAAAAAAAATTTATTTTTAAACTACACTGCATTATATAACTTTTAGTAGAATCGTACAAATTTATACACTGCAGTTTAGTTTCAAAATACAAGCTGTTTATCTAACTACATGTTTTAAAATAGATTATTGTTGTCAACAGAAGATAAGAACTTTTTGTCAGTGTTACTAAATTTTTTAAACGGACATATAATGTTTGAAATACTTTAAATTGACATGAGTGTATTTCGGAATACATCCAAAATATAAACGTTTAGCAAACAAACCGTCGAATAATATTTTCGAGTATGACGATCACAGATCCAGCACAAATCATATGTTTCATTAAAAATACTTAGAAATCAAAATAACACTTGGTTTCTTTCACATACTAGAAGTAACAAGAGGGTTTGGAATTCTTGTTATTAGCAATTCATGATATATTATAATACTTTTGTGATATACTAGCGATCTAAACGATAAACAAATGCATTTGTTATCCAACTGGGATAAATTGCTTTAGGCTTACGCCAGTTTTTCAAAAATATAAATTCCACATTCCATATTTGCTCTATACATGTATTGAAGAAGCATCTCTGAGGATAAGTGCTCGATAATCTTACAGACGAACTCATGTTCTAAAAACCTGAACACCTTTGACTAGAATTGTTCTCTGCTTTTTTGCTCTTACCATAGAATAAAAGAATAACTGATTGTTTAAAAAATAATAACATCCTTTATTATTAGAAAACTAAAGAAATTAACAAATTGTAATATGTCTCTTTTGTAAATGTGCGTGTACATCAAAAGTTGACAGTAAATGATCATTTTAGTAAAATTACACGTACCGTTATGAACCTCATATTTAATTTAGATTTGGTGGCTGACAGACATTAATAACAAACACCATTTAAAATTAAACATTTTAAAATAAGAATCATCAAAACTGGTTTAAAAATAATTTTTTCTGGACTTTCCTTTCTTTGCTGCACATACATTTGCCTGCATACTAGGTACACACTCTTGCCCGAATTTGTTAGTTCAAATTGCATGGTGTTTAATAATACACGTGTACTATTTTATAGTTATTATAAATTTACATACTCATCTTTGTACACTATCCATACAGTTTGCAATGTTGTAATATATTACGTATGATAGAGAGGAATAGTTCTTTTAAAAAGTTGTTACTCTAGATCAGCTTGTTACCAAACCAAACGATCGTTTTTACAAACGAAAGTTTCACTACATTAGAACAGCATCAGAATTTGCAAAAATGGGACCAGTTTTAGTAATTTATGAAGGTTAACGGATTTGCATTATCCTTTCTAATCAACACTAAATTAAAATTCGAGTTCCCATTAACTGATAAACAACATGTAAAAAACTCCATTT
Organism: Magicicada septendecula; assembly: GCA_034769895.1. Lineage (NCBI taxonomy): Eukaryota > Metazoa > Arthropoda > Insecta > Hemiptera > Cicadidae > Magicicada > Magicicada septendecula. The sequence continues at coordinate 284,257,833 of CM068374.1, read as the reverse complement.
GTTGTGTTTATAAGTGTGCCGAATCAGTGCCGTGTCCGACTAAAATTCAACCTTGATAACACGTTAATCCATTACCATTAACTGACACGCCTTACATCGTCAATCAAATCAGTCAAGCGACAACTGATTGAGTTGGCGCCACCTCCATTATATACAGTCAGTAATGCTTTGTATAGTGTTGCCCCTTCTTTAAGACCTAGTACAGAATATAATAGATTCTTTCAAAAAGCGAGTGTAAGACATAATTTTATGATAATTCAATTAAATTCACTCATAATTTATCAAATGAGAGTATTAACAAACTTAATATGTTCTGCATTTGCTGAGATGCAAACTTTGATACCCCACGGAAACAAAATATTTCGTTGTTATTTACATTAATAATGTATCTCTTACATTAAAAAGTGCTTTTACAATAGTAAAATGTGATGTGAACTGTTAATTTTGTTGACATTTTGCTTCTTTCAGGTCACGGTTATGTTTATTTACACATGTCTGAGTGTCAACAAATATTACTTTCAAAATTCCTGTCTTTTGAATTTTTTAAAATATTATTTAGAAAACAGATGTATTAATTTTAAAAACGTATTTTAAAAAACTACAAAATTTCTTAAATTAATGTGATTTCATATTTAGTAAAACCAAGTATGTATAAAAATAATTGAAGATTATGCAATTAAAATAATTACATGAACAAAAGTCATGTTAACGTGACCTAACGATCTTACTAGCTGAACAGTAACGTCACTTATTCACATAGATGACTACAAAATTAAATTAAATTTGGAGCAATAATACTTAGTTTTATAAAAAGGTTTTTGCTGTTAGTTTACAATGGAAATTACTGAAGGAAACTCCATTCTTAATATGGCTGGTCAAAGTTTATTTAAATTGTATTTCATAAATCGCTGCCTGAAAAGATCTCTACTATTGGTGCATTGACATTAAATATATCGCACAAATTGATATATTATATAAGACTAAATTCAATTTGAAGAAGTTATAAAGTTGATTTTATCGGTTGCTTAGAAAGTGGTGAAAACTGGTTTTTCTATTATTATATACATAAACTTTCACATATGAACTTACTTTGGTTATCACTTTCCCATACGTTTCAAGGTGATGTGCCCCTTCCTCAGTGGGAGTAAATACTGAATGTCATTTTACAGAATTACGGTTATGGACTATAGATGTGTGTGGTGGGGGGTTGATGGTGGGAGGGAATTGGCGCTGAGGTTCAAATTGTGTGTTTGGATCAGTATATCGAATAGTGTATGTGATCTATAATGTAATTGTTCATTTAATATGTTGTTTGGTATCTATGTGTATTAGTGCGTGATATCTGTATATTTCGAATTGTTCAGCTGTGTTTAGTTTTCTACTTTTAGGTAAGTAGTGTAATATTTCCATGTTGTGTTCTATATTTGTGTAACTGTGGTTTTCGTTTTGTAAATGTGTGGCAAATGTGGAATGTATGTAATTTGTGGTGAGGACTTTTAAATGTTCTGAAAATCTGGAGGAAAAAGATCTTCCCGTCTGGCCGAAGTAGAATTGGTGATAATCATTAGAATTTAATTTATAAACCCCTGTTTTGCTGTATGTGTCTGTGTCTTTGTTATTATTATTTATGTGTTTCCTAATGGTGTTGTTGGTTCTGTAGGCTACTTTATAATTGTGTTTCCTAAGTGTGTTAACAATTTTGTGTGTATTGGAATTGTAGTATGTAAGTGTTATGTATTTACTGGGTTGTGTGCTGTTGGTCTGATGTGTTTTACTTTTTGTGCTTAGGATGCATTTGTGTATTTTATTTACCAAATCGGCGTTGTATCCATTTTTGACTGCTATATATTTGATTGTGTTTAATTCTTCTTGGTAGTCATGTGTGTTTAGGGGTATTGAAGTCAGCCTATAGAGCATGTAGTTGAATGCTGCATGTTTGTGTTGAGTTGGGTAGTTGGATGAGTTATGTATGACCATGTCTGATGTGGTAGGTTTCCTGTATATTTTGTATGTGTGTGCGTTGTTTGTTTTGGTGATTGTGAGGTCTAAGAAGTTTATGCTATTATTTAGTTCTATTTGAAGTGTGAATTTTAATTTATGATGTATAGTGTTAATCTATTTGGTTTTTCTAATAAATACAAATAGAAAGTCCAGATCTACTAACGCATAACTTCACCGTAACGATCGTTCAGCGGATCCCTCAAAATTCCCAACCAGTTTACTAGAATGCACTTGTTACTTTGGCTTAACAATACTGTTAATATTACAAAGCACATGTATAATGCTTATGTATTTATGTTGTATTGAACGTTTTTGTGCTACTACGCTCGTTGTCATGTTATTTCAAAAATATTAGAGAGAATTTTACTTACAATTTTCGTTAATTATATAGCCCATAAAATTATGAGTTGTTTACTTCCAATTTTTTACCATCTCAGTCTAATCTTTTCCAAGAAACGACAATTTATATTCCGGACAGCAGTCGTTACGTAAGTCACTATTAAAGCTGAATGACACGTACGCTACAAAATATAATTTTTATACTGTTAAATATAAAACCTCTAGATTTCCAGGAAAAATTTTTAAAATAGATTTAACAGTTAAATTAGTTCTTAAAATTAGTCGTAGTCCTTAAAGGTACATTAAATATTACAAATTATTTATACTGCCAAAAATAAAAACGACTACTTTTTCATTCATCAAAATTTATTTCACTGAATTACATAAATGAGAACTATTTATCAAATTAACGGAAGTTACAAAACAGTTATTTTCTGTTAATATTGAAATGTCAAAACTAATAAGTTGTATTTTACTTTATTCTTACTCGGTGTTTTAGTGGCTGTTTTTTTATTTATCTGCATATAAGGTAGAATTTTGTACATGTCTCCGTGCTCCCTGACGTAACCGTTATTAAGGTTTCGAAATTGCGATGCCGAAATAAATTGTCTTCGTATACAATGATAGTAATAACATAAAAATATTAATAATCATCGTCATCATAATGTTAATAATAATATTTGTTAATTAAGTGATGGCCTCCAAAGCTCTCCTTACAGCCATCACAACATCCTTGAAGACTTATATCTAAAATAAAAGCCAGGAAAACTTTGATTTGATGTGAAGAGAGCTCATAGAACAATATTAAATGCCTTGGTGAATGTAAACTATCTAACTGAGAGGTATATTACGAAGAATTTAAAGACAACATAAACAAATGGACTACACATTTGGACTACCTCCTCGAAGGCCTCCATTATCTAAACAAGAGAAAATGTCTTGGTTAGTACAGGACATGTTGACAGAGGGAGTAATCGAACCTCTGTCAAGTACTTGGTCTTCTCCTGTAGTGCTGGTAGCGAAGAAGGATGGTGGATTGCGTTTCTGCGTAGACTACCGGAGGTTAAATGACGTTACAAAGAAAGTCTGCTATCCATTACTTCGCGTTGACGATACACTCGACACGTTGTCCGGAGCACAGTGGTTTTCCACATTGGACCTGAAGAGTGGATACTGGCAAGTGGGTCTTCATGAAGAAGACAAGGAAAAGACCGCTTTCTCGACTCTAAGTGGCTTATTCCAATTTAACGTCATGCCATTTGGACTTTGTAATGCACAGGCAACATTTCAGAGATTGATGGACCTGGTACTCCGATGTCCAGAGACAGAGGAACGGAAGCGTGAAACAGAAGACATCAAAGCATTCATACAAGAGCAGAAACAGATGCAGGAACATAGTACCGTAGAATTGGGTCTCCTACGAGGTGAGCTTAATAAACAAGTTACTAAAATATCAGAGGTACAACAATCAATGACATTAAAAATGCTGAAGTAGAAAAATCTGTCTCGAGTGTTGAAGAATCGATGTCTAATAAAATAGCTGAAGAAAAAAGATCTGTCATGAGTGTGGAAAAACCTATGGCAACAAAATAGAAGACTGGATTACAAATATAAAAGAGCAAATTAAAAATGAAGTTGAACAGTTTATGAAAATACAACTAAAACAAATTTCTGAACAGACTGTACCAATGATAAAGACAGAAAAAGACGCTGAAAATAAGTTAATAGAGAAAGTCACTATGCCAGCAGAAGGGACAGTTCATGTCAAAGCTCCAAACTTTGACGGAAGCAGTCACTGGGCAACGTACCTCCGCGAATTTGATGCTGCTGCATGCGCAAATAATTGGACAGAGAAAGACAAGGCAGTATCACTCGTTCTCGCATTAAAATAAACATTCTCGTTCTCGGTATGATAATAAACATTTGCGAGATATGTGCTGCACCCAATTGAGAGCAAGGCGACAGAATTCCGGGGAAAGCCTTCAAGAGTTTGAAGCAAGTATCGACAGACTAATTAGACTGGCCTATTCTGAAGCTACAGAAGATTTCCGAACGAGTTTTGCGATGCAGACATTTGCTGCCGGTGTCCGAGATAACGAACTACAGCAAGTGTTACGAATGGCAAGACACCAGAACAGTGCGGACGCCCTGGTACATGCTTTGCAATTTGAGGCCGCCAAATCAGCGTCTGGTTGGACAAGTTATAAAGTGCGCGCTAAAAGATCGCGACGCCACAGACGATGAGGAAGAAGAACAAGGAACAGAGACTCGACGGTCGGCGCCACAGAATAAAATAAGAAAGAATGGAAGACCGAAATATTATAGATGTGGGAAACCTGGATATCTACAAAGAGATTGTCGGGTTAGAATTCAGCAGCAGGGAAACGAGCAATAGTCGGTACAACGGGGCGTGTGCTGACTAACTGGAGGAAGGAAGCCCCTAGAGAATACGCAATTTCTACACTTCAGAAAAAGAGCGGGAGCTTGATGATTACCGGATTCGTTCAAGAAAGGCCAACCTCGATTACAGTTGACACAGCGCAACAGTTTCCATTGTGCGGTCCGACATGGTGAAAGATCTCAAGCCAATCTGGTGCTCTTGCAGCTTGCGAACAGCTACTGGACGGCCTGTAAAAGTGTTTGGAAAAGTGGAGATACATCTATGCATCGGTCGATTTGAGTTTAATCATCAAGTACTTGTTGCAGACATTGTGGATGAAGCAATTCTTGGTGTGGACGTTATGAATGCATACGGATTTATAGTCGACTTCAAAAAAAATGTCTTAAGAATCATAGGCGAAAAGGTAATTCTATCAACAATGACGACAGTAGAAAAATCGATGTACGACGTAAACCAAGTGGCCGTAACTGTTCCGCCAAACTCCGAAAAATCATCATGTTTAGAACCGAGGTAAATACTAGGGGCAACCAGTGCTCTATATTCGAACCTCAGGTAGTCAGAACACCAGGCATACTAATTGCCAGGAGTTTAGTAAAACCGGACGAAACGGGAAATGTACCTATTAGAGTGGAGAATGTTTTGGATCAAGCTGTCACTTTACAAAGCAATACGCTCCTAGGCAAATTGACTCCTGTGGCCTGGGTAGCCGGAATGACTCAACGAAGATCCAGTGCTTCGGATAATTCCAAATTACCAGAGGAACTGCATGAATTATTGAACAGACATTCTAACTACCTCTCAAGAGGTGAGGTAAAAGAACTCAGATGGTTTATACAAGAATTCAAAGATTCTTTTGCAGTTCGGGGCCAGTCATTGGGAAGAAAATCTCTTGTGCAACATCGCGTCAATACTGGGGACACAACACCTATACGCCAACCTCCTTGAAGGCCTCCATTATCTAAGCAAGAGGAAATGTCTCGGATAGTACAGGACATGTTGACAGAGGGAGTAATCGAACCTTCGTCAAGTGCTTGGTCTTCTCCTGTAGTGCTGGTAGCGAAGAAGGATGGTGGATTGCGTTTCTGCTTAGACTACCGGAGGTTAAATGACGTTACAAAGAAAGATTGCTATCCATTACTTCGCGTTGACGATACACTCGACACGTTGTCCGGAGCACAGTGGTTTTCCACAGTGGACCTGAAGAGTGGATACTGGCAAGTGGGTCTTCATGAAGAAGACAAGGAAAAGACCGCTTTCTCGACCCCAAGTGGCTTATTCCAATTTAACGTCATGCCATTTGGACCCTGTAATGCACCTGCAACATTTGAAAGATTGATGGATCTGGTACTGCGAGGCCAGACCTGGAAAACTTACCTTGTTTACTTAGACTATGTCATAGTCATCGGGAAAACTTTCGAAGATCATTTGAAATATCTTAAGGAGATTTTAACTCGAATTCACGGTGCCCAACTGAAGCTGAGCACGAAGAAATGTTTTCTTTTCCAGAAGGAAGTACAGTATCTGGGCCATCTGGTTTCGGCAACGGGTGTTAGCATGGATCCTAATAAAGTAGACGCCTTAAGAGACTAGGCAGTGCCGAAGAGTAAACACGAAGTTCGCAGTTTCCTGGGGTTATGCTCATATTACAGACGTTTTGTGGAAGGCTTCGCATCTATCGCTAACCACTACATGAGCTAACGGAAAATAAACGAAACTTCCAGTGGTCCAGAGAGTGTGATCAAACATTTAGAACTTTGAAAATTGCATTATGTTCACAGCCAATTCTCGCTTTTCCAGTTTCCGAAGGGAAGTACATCATAGACACAGACGCAAGCAATACTGGTCTAGGAGCAGTTTTGTCTCAAGTGCTGAACGGTGAAGAACGAGTAATAGCGTATTACAGCAGGACGCTTTCTAAACCGTAGAGAAATCATTGTGTTACAAGAAGAGAGTTGTTGGCAATTGTCAGAGCTTTGGAGCACTTCCATAAATACCTCTATGGGAGAGAGTTTTCACTACGTACCGACTATGCCGCGCTTGCATGGCTCTTGAGATTTAAAACTCCGGAAGGACACTTGGCAAGGTGGCTTGAACGTCGGCAAGAGTACAACTTCAAGGTACATCATCGACGGGGGCGCCTGCATGGTAATGAAGATGGCTTATCACGAAGACCGTGGTGCCCGTTAGACTGCCGACTTTGCCACAGAAAGGAAGAACAAAACTCAAGCAAACATGTTCAAGCCATCACTGTAGATTTCCTGGCTGACGGCTGGACAGCACAAGACTGTGGACAAGAACAGATGACTGATGAAGACATTGGACCGATCTTGACATCAAAAGAGGAAAGTCGCCGCATGGATTGGCGAGATATCTGCCATGGTTCTGAAGTGCTGAAGGGCTACTGGCCACAATGGGAATCTTTCACCTTAGAAAACGGATTGCTAAAAATGGCTTGAGAAAGTGCAGATGGATGAGACGTGGTCATGCAGTTGATAGTTCCACGAAGTAAAGTGCAGTCTGTTTTGAAGGAGATGCATGATGGAACATCTGGAGGCCATCTTGGCGTTAACAAAACCCTTGAAATATACGCAAGCGATTCTATTGGCTTCATCTTCGCCACGACGTAGAGGAATGGGTTCGGACGTGTGAAATATGTGCTGCAAGCAAGGGCCCACAAACCAGAAGCAGGGGAAAATGAGACAGTATAACGTTGGATTGCCTTTCACGAGAATTGCCATAGACATTGCTGGACCATTCCCAGTTACTGACGATGGAAACCCAGTTACTGACGATGGAAACCGGTACAACATGGTTGTAGGTGACTACTTTACTAAGTGGGTGGAAGCCTACGCAATTCCAAATCAGGAGGTTACCACTGTGGCAAGGCAGTTAGTTCACAACTTCTGTTGCCGTTATGGAGCCCCTATGGCAATCCATAAGGATCAAGGGAGAGATTTCGAATCAGGAGTGCTTAAAGAATTATGCCGTCTACTCGGAATTCGAAAGACCAGGACAACGGCTCTGCATCCTCAGTCGGACGGGATGGTTGAGAGATTCAATAGGACACTTGAGCAGCATCTTTCGAATGTTGTTGACGAGAACCAAACAGATTGGGCCAACGTATATCACTATTCCTCATGGCGTATAGATCATCAATACACGACACAACCGGCATGACTCCAGCAAAATTGGTGTTTGGGAGGGAGATTCGTCTGCCTGGGGACTTAATGTTCGGATCACCTGAGACTCAGTCCCAAGACCCACAGAACTGTTCCTCGCAATTAGAAAACCAACTGCGAGAAATGAATCGCTTGGTAAGAGGACGGCTGAAGATTGCCAGTGATAAAATGAAAACTCGGTATGACATTCGCAGCAAAAGTGTGGGTTTCCAAGAAGGAGATCAGGTCTGGTTGTTCAACCCAAAGCGCCATCGTGGTCGCTCACCTAAGCTTCAGTCTAACTGGGAAGGACCCTACACTGTGAAAAAAAGAATCAACGATGTTGTTTATCGGATTCAACAGGAAGGGCAGCGAAAGTTGAAGGTCGTTCCTAGATCGCCAAGTTTAGATTTGTACCTAGATCGCCTGGCTAAGTACAACTTTAGATACGGTTTGCCTGTTCGGAACGAACAGGCTTAAGGAGGGGACTGTAGTACGACATCACAGAACAATCTACGTGTTTATCGAATGTTCTAGAGTGATCCGGAATGTAACGTGTGTGGCGTACGTGCTTGTTGACGCATTTTCTAGACTGTGGCAGACTTCGCTCGGGCGCACGGACTGTGTCAAAGCCGGAAGTAATTACGTCGCAACTATACTGCGTGTATAAATCAGTATTATAAATCAGTATTATAAGTCAGTAAACCAGAAGTGGTTGAACAATTTTTATATAGCTGCAGGATGGTATTACCCTACAGCAAGTGACTCGTAAAAAGAAGCACATTCGTTACCTTGCTTTAAAGGGTAATTCTAATTTTAATTTCGAAGAAAAATTCTGACCACACAACATCTACAAACGGTTCGTTGAAAACGTTGTATGACCAATATTTAATTTGTCGTATTTGGAACACACACACACACACACACACACACACACACACACACACACACACACACACACACACACACACACACACACACACACACACACACACACACACACACACACACAGACTCAAAACTATCTTACGATATTCACTTAAACGTTAATAAGCGTCACATTTTAGAGGTTAAATACTTGACATCCGTAACTTAAGTTTTATTTTACATATAATGATTATATACACATTGTATAAAAATACGTTGAAAAAATGTAGCAACATAATCTGCTGAGTTCTATACAATGTATGTCCATTCAGTATTATTTTAGCGATCCTCTCACGGATTCTAAAGACTTTAATTTATATAAATACTTTATTGCATACACATATTACATGTTTCATATTTGTCTAACGTAATAAGCAAATTATTACCTTACACACACACACACACACACACACACACACACACACACACACACACACACACACACACACACACACACACATAACAGTACGCGCATTTGATACACAAAAAGACCTAAATACAATTACCTATGTACACACAGAGAAGATATAAAAATATTCGAGGCTAAACATTGTTAACATATGCAATTAGATACAATTAAAATATAGCAATTTTAAAAATTAAGGTCAACATAATGACGTATGCGATTACTTATTGGATTTATTTTAAAGTGACAACGATTGATCTAAGGGACTCTTTAAAAAGAAATGCATTGTTAGGGAGCTCACAAAATAAAAGCTGACTTTCCATTACACCACTTTCCGTTCAGTGAAATCACACAGAAGTCCATTTCTCATTACGTTAAACTACAGCCATTCTTAGGTTGTCCAAGGGTGCTGAGGTATAAACCGTTATTGACTTCGCGTAATTGAATCGGCGCCGTCTGAATCAGCTGCTGCTTCACTGACTTGATTGTCGACGTAAGCTTCAGCAGTTAAAGTTAATAGTATGTGGTATCATTATGACCTTAATCTACGTACATAAACACACTCACAGGGGTCACATCAGAACGTCAGTTTGTTTTTTTTCTTCCGTTTAGTCTATTCCAGGTCGAATTTTGTTTACTTTAAGTATGAGGATTTAATACAATAATCAATAGTTGATATTTATATAATATGAATATAGTTGATTCAAAACGCAATGTGTTGTTCTTCAGAGATTCTACCTCAATATGTATTTCGTTTTGGTAAAATGTGAATCGTTCGCTGGAAATTAATTGGAACCAATAAATGAAGTTCCTAAGCAACACGTGTAAGAGACTTAACATTTTCCTATGCTCTATTGCCTGGATAGTTCCTTCATAACTAGTCTTAATATAACTCATCGCTTTCTACTCACCATTTAGTCTATGTCAAAATTATTTTAAGATCCTCAAACTCGGTTTTTTCATTTCACTTATTTTATAGTATGAATTTCTACATAGACAAAAATTGCAAGTAACCATTTTAACTGTAAATGTAATCCTATGTTTTGGTTACAAGAAACATTTTATTTCTATTAATGTAATTATTTGGGTTTTATTTGCATTGTAACCAATGTAAATATATATGGGCTTATAGTACTATTTTGCAGTGTATTTTTTTTTTTTTTTGACAGTAATGGTCGATGTCTCAGAATAAGCGGAGAAAATATTTATCTCTTTTTCGGCATTACAATCAGATTTAACTATCAAATAAATAAAAAATACATAATGTACCCTACATTCCTGGTAATCTTACCGTTTTTTATGCCTTTCGCAGAATTTTGTACTCACTAAGTAAGTACAACCTAAGTCTTAATATTGAAGAAAGGAGAAGGTAATACGGAATTCTCACAAATTTTAGGTATTTCCCAATTTGTTTAAATAATTTATTTACCACATGTATTGTGGACTTCTAATGCTTTTAGAAAATTAGATTGTTGTTACGGAAATTATGCTTCTGTACTTCCGTTTTCACATCAAATTCTGTGTAAAGAGAATTGATTATTTCTCAAAATTTATAAGCAATACTACTCAAATTTAGTTCACTTTAAGTATTTTTATCTAATTACGTTTATGCACAATAGTGATTTTCTAGTGACCACTTGTCATTAGACTTTATGTTAATTTAATATTGGTGCTTCTAATTTGTAATCCATTACTTATGATATATACTTTTACGTTAAACCTGAAAGATGAAAAACATAAAACATTATTTTTACCAGAATATGAAGACTTCATTTAAGTATCATAAAACATCATATACACATTTGATATGGAGTGGTAGATTAACAAGTAATGTGTCACATGTTAATGTAGACAGTGGAAATGTTTTACAGACACAAATTTTATACTGTTAAAAATTATACGTCATTAAAAGAATTTCTAAAACAGTGGATGGTGGTAAGCAGCTTTATAACTTTATAAATTAGATACAAAAAACAAACTTAATTGATTCTATAGCAAAACAATACAAGGTTATTTTTGGCAAGCCTGGTATGCGATCGTCTCTGGAAACCAAAGTACAGATGAAATAGTAAGACATGAAACTCCCGTCGTGGCGGCGGGAAGACAGTACCAGGTGCGGGTTGTAAGGTGACCAATAGTAAAACAACACACGATCATCTGTCCATCTGAAACATCAACCACACAGCTGTTCTGAGCACAGAATAATTGTTTCGAAAACATCGCGTCAAAGCTACGCGTGCGCAGTGAGGTCTTTTGACGCAGTGCAGCCAAACACCTGTTTCGTGTCTATTTATTTTAGCTGTAGCATGAATCCACGCGTCCGTTTGATCTGTATTTATAATTGTAATAGGATTATACAGGATCATCTATTTCCTAAACAAATTAGTTTTAGTTCTTTACTGGCGTACACTATGAGTATTGTACTTTGAAAGAGGAAACAAAGTAAGTAAAATTTTCAGTGACTGTAAGGAGAATTAATGGTATATGGTAATGTGTAAAGCTTTCTAATTTGTTTACAGCAAATTGTGTTTTAAGGCGTAATAGAACCAAGTATTTAGTGCAAACTAGCGCTCATTACAATCTTGAAATTTAATTAAAATACTATCAGGAGAATAGTTGAGATGACAGTTACGAAAGATATGGAATAAGCCTACCGCTTGTCTGCATACCGGTAGGCTTACTATGCCAAACTTTAATATCCCACAAAATTACGTTGTCACGTAAGGCTAAATAAATTATACTAAACTGTTTTACTGTCTAAATAGGCAATAAACTGCCTTAATTATATGCAATTAACTTAAATACGACGTAGGCCTGCATTGACATTACCCAATAATATTTATGATAATAAATATTTACAGCTATGGCTCCTGAACAAAACGAATGTGCGTGTTCAAAAAATAACTAAAATTACGGTTACTGTTGCTACATAGTTATGCAAATTAGTGTGGATAAACCGAGATAAAACACGCTACACGGGACCGAGTATTAGACACACCACAGATATGTTATGCATTTTCGTATATTCTATTATGTTTGCTAAACAACATAGTCGTGTAGCAATACTGACATGCTTAAACACAGTAAACAAAGAAACTTAATTGTATTGAATGGTTTCATTCATTGCATTTATTTTTTCATATTTACTTACCTTTTACCAAATAAATCCGTTTGTAATTAAATGCTTGAGTAGGTGTACTTATCGTCTTAATGCACAGAATAAATAAAGCCGACCGTGGTAAAAGGATATATTCGAGCCCCTTCTGGAAATAAAACGACTAGAGAGAATTTTTCAGATACATTCAGAATTTGCAACGAGAAACACAGCTATACGTTTGTCGCTTAATTTTGCTACGAGAGAGTATTGGCTTCACAGAATGATTAACGTTTTTTGCCTAAGCATAAAAGTCGATACTTTTTATATTCTCGACCAACGCGTACCCTAACCATTTACATAGTAGCCATATTGATTCTCTCACCGATGAACACAAACAAACATTCCAACAAAAATTTGTATTATTAGGGTTTGAACATATAGATGGGGTACTTTATAAAATTTCTGCTATGAGTTATGCAAGGGCTGGACAGCAAGCATATATTGTGAGGGGATAGCGTACTTGCTCGTCGAGCGCGTAAGGTTACGATTCGGGTAACGGTTGGGTTTTAACGTGGTTCTACTCTTGTTATACAAATTTCATACTCCTTTAAACAAAATTGTTACAAATAAATATGTACGAATATCAGATTTGTTAAATAATTAAGGCTAATTATTCTAAATTTTAGTTCGATTTTTTCATAAGAACTGTAGATTACCAAAACAAAATATTTACAAAAAGCAAATGATAAATTCAGTGTAGCTAGTTTTCCGTTATTTGATTTGTTTCCCGCAAAAAAATATTTTGTAATCACTGTGCACACAACACATAATGCAAATTATAAAATATATGAAGCAGATAATAACAGTTTAAAAGAAATTGACAACATAAACATCAAAGAAATTACAAGCACACAGTTGTCAAAGTAGCATAAGAAACAACTAAAAGAATATACGAAAAATTAATAACCCATAAAACAAAATTCTCTGCAGAATGGTAGTTACAAAGATTAAATAAAAAGATTGAACAGACTCTATGTAGGCCATAAAATGATTACAATTACAAAAATATTATAAAAATTAATCGCGTGCTCGCGCGCATACACACATTTACACACCTATGCACGCACCAATAGTTCTAAAATACTATTTTGTATAGTAAAACGGTATTCTTTAATAGGTATTTCAAGATGATGTTTTTGTATTTGCTGACTGAAAAATTAACATTCCCCTCTACAAAGTTGGTTAAGTTCTAATATCAACCTGGCCTTAATCTGAAGAATTCACCTCATTAATAAAAAAACTGTATGCACATTCAAGGAAAGCAAGTGAAAGCAAAGAATTGTTTAAAAGGCTTATACATGTTGTATACAATTTTTACTGACTTCCTTAAACCCTCTAACACTTGCAGATTACTAAAAATCTGCTGAGATTACTGGTTATATCATTGTACACATTACAGGCTTTTAACGTTGGATACAGACTATTTATTAAAATTATAAATTGAATTGATTGTATTAAACAATTTTACATTTCAAGTACGATTGATAGAAGCTACAGGACGTCTTATGAAGCACAATTGTCCAATCATCGCTGATTAACTTCATGCTAATTGCAATTACAATTTAATCCATGCTATTAATTTAGGTAAGATTTTGAAAAGTGCGTACATGGGACATGAATTATGAAACTGTGAATTACGTGTCGAACTTGGAAAGACAGTAAGTTCTGCCATCACAGCTGACTGTTCTACTCAAAGAAGAATACCACATAGCCAAACCATCTACAGATTGTGACTTACAGGAGACTGAATTAGTATTCTGAATTAGTAAGCTCTACATACGTCGGGACCAATATTTATTCGAAAATTTTAAACTTTAATCAGACAAGATTTCAGAGTCATTTAAATGACAAATCTGTCATTTAAAATATCATTAGTTATAAAATTCTATTCAGTAAAATTCTTATATGTGGAGATTTGCTGAAGCTATTAGTAGCTTGTTATAGCCTTGGAGCATATTCTTCGGATGTAGAAATTAGAATATTAAAGAACTTAATTTACAGCCATAGTAAAACAAATAGTATAGTAACTATTTATCTGCTCTTTTTTACCTACTGGTAAGGAATCTTACATTTTTATTCTTTAATAAACTGCACAAAATGAGAGGTTATTTTTATCTTTTAATAACCAAACACCTACTTGAAAGACACAGTGTATAATGAACAGCTAAACGTCCTATCAATGAATTAATAGCAGTTGAAACCTATTGGTCAAAAATTGTACCAGTATAATTGGCAAATTGGCGACTACTATAATACAGAAAATAATATTGCTGCCAACCAGAATGATTAGAGTATTAACCTGTGTTAACAAAACCGATTCTATTGAACATGAGTGTAACTAATCTACTAATATTAATTTTCTAATATTACACTGTAATGACATTTTTACTGCTGCTTTCCATAGTTTGAGGTTGAAGAGGATAAGACTAATAATGATATGTGCGTGGAAGTAATATACTGGAGAAATATACTGTGCGTTGTTACAGTGTGGGTGCCACCAATTCTTGTTACAAAAAGATCTTATGTAGCTTTTAATTTCACTTATGAACTCGTATCTATGTAAAAAATTTTCAAAGTGTCAGTTTCCCCAGATATCAGTCAGATCCACATTCGGCTCCCCATTTCTTTGAAATGCTGGAGCTGCAACTGTTCCTATGGTGTCGAGTTAATTATTTACCGCTGTTTGAATACGACGATCAGTTTGAATGACCTAACAATATCTGAACTAATGTTTGTTTATATGCATATTGTATTAATTTTCAAAACATGCGCGTAACTTTGACATTTTACAAACGTTACTGTTTATTCAGTAAGGTGTGAACTGGGGTTTGTAAAACAAATATTCTGGTTAATCTAACAAGTTCTCTTAATTTAACAAAATTTAGAGATACTGTAGGAATTCGTCAACATATTACCAAACTTGTTCCTAATCTGTCGATGTTTTTTTAACAAGTCCAAAAATACAAAAAAAATTAATTGGTTTTTAGTAGCATAGTTTGGTTTTGAGATTCACAAGCAACACTTTTAACTCATTGAAATTAGTAACCTAACGGGTAGAAAACGTATCCA
Organism: Magicicada septendecula; assembly: GCA_034769895.1. Classification (NCBI taxonomy): domain Eukaryota; kingdom Metazoa; phylum Arthropoda; class Insecta; order Hemiptera; family Cicadidae; genus Magicicada; species Magicicada septendecula. The sequence continues at coordinate 284,242,375 of CM068374.1, read as the reverse complement.
CATGGCTTAAAATACGAGGAGCTTCATTTGCATTTATGTGTCAACTTAATAGCACTGAAAATAAATCCGTTATCAATTTTTATGTTTAGCCAAGCATCACCACCGATATTTATATTCCAACCCAATTCGTCTGTCCTAATGCAAGTTATAGTAACTACGCACATTTTGATGCATGTAATTCCCTATTAGTAAATTTAAAAAGTAATTTCTCCCTTAAATGTAATGGCCTATTATCAGATACTTTAGAAAATTAAATCACGCTCAAGGACTTTTTAAACTTTAAGTAGAATTAGGACTGGCTATATTTTCTAGCTTCGGTTAAAACTAAAGAGCTTTCATCATGTTTTTACATGCGACAATATCTTTAGAATCGCACCACTACGCGCTCACACACACATCTCGGTTTTACATTGAAGCGTAATTTATTTATTACTATGGAAACCAGACTAATCTACATGAGCAGTAGATACGTTACGTATAAATATTTACATACGATGCTCACAATATTGAATAATGCATGCGCTGTTTCCACAAGGGGCTTGCGTATTGCAAATTCACGGTAAACAAAGTAATGATGGGGTACTCTCTTCTGATGAGACATGTAAATGTACATATGCAGTGTACATATGAGCAGTACACTTTAAAGTCAACAATATATACTTTGTTCATCACAAAGCAAAGCAGACGGCAAAGAGGAGAAGGTTGTAGGCTTACGTGTATACTGTAAGTAAACGTTATTTAGGGGTTCTGGGGAGCTAACTTCCCGTTTAGTTTTGGTTTAATATTGTAAAAATTTATGTTTACTGATATATATTATTATTGACTTATGGCTCAATTCAATCTAGCGTTGAATCCAGCTTTGATAAGTCCGGTTGATACACAAGAAATTATTTAACGAAGTATTTTTACTTCGGTCAGTTTAGTCACTCAGAAGTCCTTCCGTTGACTCGTTGAATCGGTGGTGTAATTTCTGTGCTGAAAATACAAACAATTTTCACTGATAAACACTTACTTGATGTCGTGTCGAACTCGCAGGGTCGAACTCTCGATCCAGTATATACGGACTTACCGTTTTTGTAATCGCCGCTGCTTGTTGATTCGACCAATCAAATTCATCCACCTGTTGTCAACTAATTTCTAGAAATAATCTGACTGACTCTGTTTCTTATGTCAACAATCGTTTTATTCACAATAATGGTTCGTTCTGATTGAGAATAAATATGATTTATAATGAAATTCAAAACAATAATAATAATAAGCATGAGACTTTCAACTTTACAAAAACGTGCCTCAGGGTGGCAGAACTGTTTACTATTTTAATGCATCTAAATATTTGTTGGTTAATAATAATTCAATACCTTTGTGTTCTTTGAGCTAACAGGATACCAAGACATTGAATAGAACTCTCATAGATTGTTATTAAATATTCAGATGTTGACTATAATTCAGTCACTTACAATTAATACACAAAATAATAATCATGTCTCTAATCTGGACATTATAGGTTAGTAAACTTATTAGATTCAATGGCCAATAAATACTTGAAACAAAGTTAATTAGTGTCAAGATAATTCCTGACAATACAATTAAATGAACAATAAAATTATAAATTCGAAACAGTGTTATCTGGTTAAACATCTGATTCAGTATTCAGTGTTATATGATTGTAATTGTATGGCTGTCAGTAACCATTTATTCTGGCAACCTTGGTTATTATTCACCATAATAATTGACATTGAAATATTATAATGATGGTAGGTTTCTTCCCTAAATCATAAAAGCATAAAAACATATAAATATTGTATTAATCTTTGTTAATAATTCAATCACCTGACAAGCCTCAGACATTGGCAATTGTTGGTTAAATTCATAGATATGTTATGGTTGACAACTGTCATCAAGTGTGGTAAAGCCACACAAAAAATAATTATTGTACATCAAAATTAATTATAAGGTTAATACATTCACAAATAAAATTAATTGAATCTCTGAGGATTGTCATTTGTTGTTCAGTTACAGTTACAAGTATACCTTAACCTACGTTCATTGTTATGAAATGTTTCGATAATATCGTTTTTCATGATTTGATTGAAATAGTAAAAAATCACGTATACTCCCTTTTAATTTTATAATTTATATACCGAAATTGCCCTGGATTATACACTGGACAATTTATTTCGCACTGTTGCACTTCACTCACTGATACTAATGTATATTCGTTATCACAATTTTTAGGTTATGTCACTCTGTTTACTTAGTGACGCACACTCACATTAACAAATCAGCTGACTTTTTGTCTCGTCGGACGACATCTCATAGCTTCGAATGTTGATTGAAAAGTGTCCAGAACGCAGGCCTCGCTCAGCCGTTCCGTTCAGTAAGCGACCAAAATTTGGCTAAATCCGTGGATTTGATTGGTGGGCGATCTTCACTTTTGTGTACATACCCCCTCGGCATTATATTTTAATTGTTAAGTTTGGCGTGGGTCTTCGGGTTCTAGATTAAAACTGTTTTTCTCATTTAGACACAAATTCTTATAATTGTAATAACTTTGTTAATATCATTCCGATTTTAAATCTGAGCGTATCAATGGATTCACTACACATGGCTCTATTATTTGAGTTCACTCATGGTGTGCTTTGGTCCATTATTAAGAAAGTTATTGTTTGTGATTAATACGGTTCACTTAACACTATTATTTTATATTTAAATCTTTAGTATCACTACATAATGGCACTCATACCCACTTGAGGGCATGCCTTCCAAGTTCTCATCACTCCTTAGTTACTATTTACTTAGATTTATTGATAAAATACAATTCTTATTCTACTGTCATCTTAGCCTAGGTACTCACATTTATATTTACAGATTTCATTCATTAGAAAGTATTTGTCTGCTTTCTAATTGTTCCCATTTGTTGATAACGAAGGGTTACTACTACTGGTTACCTTTGTTAACTGGAAAATGAGGTAATTTTTGGTAATTTTTGGTTACTTAAGTGGTCTCTATTTTCATCATTAGATGCCTACTTAATATCATTCTTTTCTGGTATTAGAGTTCTTTTTGTTATTGTCTCTCAGTTACAATAGCTGAGTAAGAACATTGTCTTAGTACTGGATTTGGTGTGTTTACTATATTAGACTTTTTTACATTGCATTTGGTTAAACAATACTAGTTACACCTGGTGTCATATACAAGTTGTATATAGTGAATTCCATTTTAGTGGGTTTTGGTTCACTTTCTTTGTTTATTTTCTTATCCAAAGTTTATTTTGGGTATCCGGTTTTGTTACCTGTAGAAACATTGTTATTTCTACTTGCTTTTACATATATTACATTCTGGTTTGGGTAGGTTTTTCCTATTGTTAGTTGTGAATACAGGTGAATCTTACACACATCATAGGTTATGTCATTTGGTCATTGGTGCTAACAATGTGTATGTTAGTTTGACTCACATTGGCATTCTTTTAACCTTATTTTTGTATATCTGGTTTTAATAAAGATAATTAATAATCATTTCATTATTCTCTTGCTTTTATATACGATTGTCAGATTATTTGACTAGTGTTTGCTGATATTCTGAGACATATTAACACTCCCTTTGTTACATTGTTGCTGTGCATATCTTGTTACTATGCTTAATTCACAGCTTCTAATCAATAATTATTATTGTTATTTTCACTCCTTTGTACAATATTTCTTTTCTTATTCATTTGTAACATTATTTATAGTATACTGGTCATCTCAGTTAGTCAGTTCTCTTTAATTTGCAGGTTGATTGGTCATTACACATATTGGTAGGTGTTGATTTATAGTTGACTGGCTCTTGCAATCTTTTATGCCATGGTTGTTGGTTCTTCATCACTGATTCTTCCTTCCCCTTCTTTCTTCTTTCTTCCTTCTTCTTACTTCTTGTTTGGTTCTTCACTGATTCTTCTTTCTTCTTTCTTTGTGTCTGTTTGGTTCTTCACTGATTCTGTGTCTGTTTGGTTCTTCACTGATTTTGTGTTGCTTGGTTCTTCACTGATTCTGTGTCTGTTTGTTTCTTCACTGACCGAAAACTATTGGGTGGTTGCTTCTTTTGGTACAATCATTGTGTGGTGCAAATTCTCTTCACTATAATGTCATTTCATTTGTATTTACCATCGGTTTATTGACTCTTATGGCTGTGAGTTTATATTTGGTGATAGTTAGCTCATGTAGCGTTGAGCTTGGTATTCTAGACAAATTATTTGGCTTGTCTCTTTGACTCATTATCTGACATGTATTATCATTTTATATCACTGAAATCTGAGGGCTCATATGTCATGTTACAATACTAGTAAGTTAAAATTAGAAACAAGGCATTCTAAATACTTATAATTATCTAATGTACACAAACAATTAATAAGGTTATTGAACATAGTAATTATAAATTTATCTGTGTAGATAAGCATCTTATTTAGACACTCATCAATTCTTCTAGCTACAATTAGTTAAAATCACTGAAACAATTTTTCATTAATTTATCACAAATTAACCGATTACACCGGTATCTTTATAGAAGGCTAAGAAATTTTTGGAATTGTATATAACTGACGGGTAAGTATTAGATGTGACTGCAACTCATGGGCTGAGAGTTGCGTAGAAAAGCAAGATAAGTGCTCCTTGTTTACAGAATAAAACGTACTAGCCAACGTGAAAACGTCTGCCATTGCCGGATAATACAATAACAGCGCTAATTCACTTTCAAAAATACTGAAATTAGAAATAATAATAAAATAAACGCACGCGTGTCTTGTCACACTACATAACAAAAGTACATCAACACAAAAAGAGATTACAAAAGAGGTATTGTTTCAGAAAAGACAGATTTGAGTGACGTAATACAATTCAACGTAATTTTTCCCCCTGAAAACTTTATCCTGCAAACCCACGGAAGGTAGACGCAGACAGTATCATAACACTCAGACAATGTGCACTTTCCCAGAATATTGGGAAATTCTACCGACAAGCGATAAACTGTGGCTCATCACAGTTATACTAAAGTACGTTAGAGTAAGCTAAACTAGGGTTTTATATTATAATTTATATTTGAAATTATTATAAATAAAAGTTAATAAATATGTTTCTTATTTATAGAAGGCAGCAAGACAAATTTTTAAATATTCAAGGTGAATTCTTGTACATACACAGCACTGTTTTGTGTCACAGTATTTGACTGCTGAACACATGGAGAGTTAAAAATCGTAATCTTCTTGTTATGCCTACGTTTTTGTACATTCATAATTATCTAAAAAGGTTATTAAATAAAACTGCATATGTGGTATAAATATTAATTGAAACACCTACCGTAAACATGGTAATTACAGGCGCTTCCGAAGATAATATCCAGTCAATGTACTTTAAGAAGTAATGAGCTTGATGACAAGATATTTTGAAAATGTATGTAAAATTCTAAGTAAATGAACAACTGATGACATAAACTGACAGTGTGTACGTCGATTGTTACTCTTACTAGAGAAACCATACCACTTTACAAGTGTATTGTGCATGTTTCATTACATTCAACTACACAGTACCTAATATATCTATGTTCAAGATTTAATCTGTCAACAAAGTTTTTATTGGTGGCAATGTTTCTTTATCAGGACACATAATGCGTAGTGAAGATAAGCAGTTAACACTTCAATGCGATGGGAAAGCTGAGAGGTTTTAGTCTAATAGAGTTATTCGCTGTAAGAAAATATCTTTGCACACATAAATTAGCTTTACACAGGATTGTATCTGACAGACAGCTATGAATCTTGCGGTGGGAATACAAAACAAGCCGCCTACGTAACACGGTGACAGTACTGAAGAGAGATACTATCTGCCTGACTTTTATGTGTGTGATTTACTTTTCCATTACAGGTTTTTAACAGTGTTTACTTTTACTATCGAAATTCTGTTTACTATGCACGCTTCTCATTCAGATTTTATACGTAGATCATGAATTCGTTATAAACATGTGTGTGTGTGTGTGTGTGTGTGGTTATTGCTTCTATGTCGGAGAGAGTAGTATGAATGCCATAAAGACGACTTTTGGCTTCCTTGATGCATACTCACTCGTATATTACTTATTTGTGATTTTGTATTTGTTTTTAAAAGAAAAGCTGAGCCTTTACCTTTAAAATAACATGAATCACTATAAAAATAATAATATTAAAAATCGAGACCCTCTTGATTTATCAACTAAACCAAACAGCATTTATGTAAACAAAAAAGATACTCTTACAAACCAGAGGCATTTAGTTGTTGAAACAGAACATAGTAATAACTTAAGAAAAGGATCTTTATTCTTAGACAAAATTATTGCTCTACACAAACCCTCCACACATAAGTGTATGTATTTTTACAGAAATGTTAGTGAACAAGTTGTAAAACAATAGCTTTTAAACAGTGAATTGTGCTGTAGTTTCCATTACGATCAGTTTTAATGAATAAGGTTTTCCTAAATTCTCGGAACCATAATTCTAACTTACCCCATTGTAATGCAAATTTTATCTCGCTGAATAAAAACCAGAACTGTCTCATATAACACTTTGTAAACACTTCTGAATCCGAAATATATTTTTTCTAATTGCCTGTCTGAATAAAGAGTTAAATGCTGCTGAATATTATTTATTTCTTCCTGGGTTGCAAATTAGCCTAAATTACCAACCGTTAATGCCTCTTTATTTACAGCCTATGACTTTATGTAAGTATCTAACAATAGCACCCACACACACACACACACACACAAATGTATGAAAATCACTATCAATTCCTGTATAAAAGTCTGTTCAGAAGTTTTTTCAACTTGGAAAACATAGAAAATTTCCAGATCGCTCAAGAATATCGAACTGGGGAAGAACATTTAGAACCATTATCTCGGCAAAAAACAATTAGAGGAAGTGTAAAAACATTGCTCAACCAGAAAATATGGGGAGGTAAGGGCTGTTGTCATGCGTAGGTCTGCTAGGAAACCCTCGTCACTGCAGATTTCCAGTATACATCTGTGGAGGATTTTGCTCCAAGGTTTTCATTTCAATTGATACAAAATTCACGTGACTTAAAAACTGTTTAATCCTGATTACACTAAAAGGGTTAATTTATGTAATGAAAAATGGGAATTCAAAAATCAAGAACAAAATCATGGTTTGTCACATGAAGCACATTTTCAGCTTTCCCAGCAGATCAATAAACAAAACTTGCGCTGTTGGAGTGACAGTGATCCTCAAGAAGTTCATGCTATACCTTTTCCTAGGCAGCGAGTAACTGCTTGCTGTGGAATTTCCTCCGATTGTGTTAATGGACTGTATTTTTTTGAAGAAGGTAATGAAAGGTCAGTCAGTGTAAACTCAGACCGATATATGCGAATGCTGAACAATGTTTTTATTCCTTTGTTAAATGATACTGCTTGATACTGATACTGACTCGGTCTGTTTCCATCAGAATTGAGCTACCGCACACACTACACATCAATCCCTGCTCCCTTACTCCCTTACTTAATCCCTGTCAATGCGTATCACTTAAGGGATGTTATTTTCAAAAGATAAACACGACTAAGTAAACTGGGATCTTATTACCTTTGTATTTATACCATATTAAACGAGTTCATGTTGTGACAGTTTTAAATTTTTGTGTTCTCATTTAGTTTGGTGATTTCTTACTCGCAAACTGTTACTTGTTTAGTGAAAGACGTAGGTGCTTCAAAAATTCAGCTACTTAATAGACTATTGTTTCATTTTTACCTGTTACACGTTGTTTTTAAAAGTCAATTTAAATTGAGATCTCCATTCCTCCGACTACACCAAGAAAGAAATGTTTTTAGTGGTATGGTTCCAAAATGCAGATGGGTAATATCTGATGAAAATGTTCTTAGAAGACATCGGCCATTTGGCAAAAGTTTTTTAATGATAGCAAAACCTATAAGTAGATTGATTGCTTTAAAGATGGCCGGCTTTACATTCATGGGAAACGACGGGAACATAAGCTATCCACTTCAAAGGGGAATGATAATATCGAAGCGGTTAATAAATTAAAGAATAAAAACGTTTTACATTTTACCACCTAATGTAAAGCTTTGAGTAGTGGTGGTAAAATCTATAAGATACTGTGATTAACCTCAGGCGAAATCAAAGCCGAAAATTTTGTAAATTTTCCATAGCTGCAGTTTTGTTTTAGTAAAATTTTAAAAGCATACGGCCGTAAATACACACTTTGTGTATACGATTTTGGTTTTTGGTTCAGAACCGCCATATTTTATCTTGTATCTGAGTCCAAAACATTGAAATGGCACTCGTGTGTATTGAAATAATATTTCTAACAGTTTTTTTTCTAAACAAAGTCAATATGCAAAACGGTGCGGATTAGTTGCGAATGAGAAAAGAAAGTATTTAACAGCCAGGAAATCACAAACCCAATACAGGGTTGACTAATTGAAAAGATAAAGCAAGTTTTATTTTTCAAACTTCTCTTTACGTTTTTACTTTTCTATACAACAAAACAAACTCTTTACGTAGACAAAATTTTCAACACCCACAATGTGAATCACCAGAAAGTTATACAAGGAAAATAATGCCGATATTTACAGGACTCAAAGAGTTGGTGATAGGTATAGGAAACGGAATCAGTAAAGTACGTAATTACTGAGTACCCCAAGAGTTAGAACATTATTACAAAAGTTGGAGTTTACGCTTGACTAATAATTGTAGGTACAGTTCACGTCAATTTCCTTTTTCCTTTACAGAGAGTCGATATGACAGGTCAAACCAAGCGGTACTTTATGGGTTGCTTCCTTCTAATGGAACATCCAGAATTGTGACATGAAGCACGTCATAACTGTTATCAACACGAAATACCCTGTAAATAAAGGGCCAGTAAGAGTCTAAAAATCGTTTTTCAATGAAAGGTATTTTTATTCTAACATGGAACGTGTATTAGTTAAATTATTTTAATAATAAACGTTATGAGTGCACAATAGAATGTCCTGTAAAATTAAAATTTAATATATCAAGCTCGAGTTTACAAAATACGTACACGTCGTAAATAATTTACTATTTTAATTTACAGTGAAGCAAACCTAATTTAAAGGATTTAAGGTACAGTATGTTTTTGACACAAGTTTCATACTTGATTATAGGCCCGTGAAACATGAGAAAATAATAACATTTTCCTATCCAGTAGAGTATTTTTTATATTCAACTTATATAATTTAAACCCATAAATAATTAATACATAATAAAAATAAGAAGTAATTAATAATTCAATACGTACAGTACAATAGTTTAAATCTATTAACTCTATATCTAATGAGTTATCAAATAAAATAAGAATAGTTTACTTAAAACATTTCAAAACACACGCACACGTTACTGCAACTTAAAAATATAAGCTTAAATTTTAACATATTTTTATATGTTCTTAGAACGTTAGATTTACTTCATAAGATACAGGTCTATTAATAATGTATAAAGGCCATTAAAATACTTTTTAAAAGCAAACGTAAAAATCGTTTCTTGTATATTTCAAAAGAGGTAGTAGTAATGTAGTAACTTATGTATTCCCATATACGGGAAACACATATGGTCGCATACGTATTTAGTTATAATAAATGATGCTTTTTCTTTTTTTTTTAATTTAAAAGTATGTTCTTATTAACGTAGCTGCACAGGTAGAGGTTTAATCCAGAGCGTTATTACTACGTTATTGGGCATAAGCTAATAGAAACCGTAATAATAAATATTTATAACCGTATATTTTGAGATAAATCCTTAACTACATAATTTTTATGTGGTATTAAAGGTTTGCATATCACTGCAGGAACAGAAGAGAGATAAACATTGTAAATAAAAATATATTAGACATTTTTTTATTTAATAACACTATTTTATTCAAATTTTAGAATATCTTAAATTTTAAACTTTGATATTAAAGAAATATTTCACTAAAAAAATTGACTTTAATGATCAGCGCTAATCAAAAAACAAGCATTTCCTTGTTAACTAAATTTTGCACATGATATATTGGACAGCCAAACCACATTCTTGGAATGTGGGTAATACGTAACTAAATATTTTGTATACAGTTTTTTATTAAATCAGTTTATCTCTTCAGTTAAGAAAATTTCAAAGTTAAATTATTTTGTATATCAAGTATAGACTATTGCTTCAAAAATAGTAAATAAGCAAATTTTAGGGATATCTAAAAATAGACTCGAGGAGCAGATCAATAATTTCATAAAAATATATTTTTGGGATAGAAGTGACAGGAGTACCATACAATAAAAACCGACATCACTAGCAATTTTTCTGCACAAAAATGTTGTTAAAAACATTAGTAAATGTTAATTGTAATAACTTTATTCAAACCTTAAATTTAATAATATTTTTATTTTATGAAACTCAAAACTAACAAAACTAACCTATGTGTAGCCATTATTTACAAACATGGAGAATTTGTTTAAGTAAGTTATTATTCACATAAACATAAAATAGATGTCATAAATTACACGTATAATAAAATTTGATTTACAGAGTTCTTGAAGTAGAAAAATATTATACGGAACACTGACTGAATTATAATTACACTTTTAGACTTACTCATAATATTTGAAATTAAGAAAAACATTTAGTAACTTCAGATATGTTTAATCGTTAAAATGGTACACGTTCCTTTATAAAAACGTTTTTGAAAAACTAATTATTTTTAAACTTACGTAACAAGTAACAAGTGAGTTTCATTCAAACTTTAGAATCATTGACTTTAGTAAACGTTATCAACATTTGTGCACAATATATTCCGCTAAATAAATCAATAATAGGTTAATGTTTTATTAAATAGAGCCTAGTTGTAATCCACTGCATATTTTACGTGTTTGACGGTCAAGCATTAGTCATGCGGATATGGTTTTTGAGGTAGTTGATTTCCAGTTTATTCTTTCAAAGTACGGTGTAGTGAACACAGGAGTCTTTCGATAATGAAGACGATATATGTCTGATCGTTGGTTCGTTTGATATATTAACGTATAATCACTGTTAAGGCGTCTAAATATGGTGAAATATTTTGTTAAATGTACCTTCTATTTTTTGCTTCTTACTTGTTACATTAAATTTAATACTTTAGTTTAATGCCACCTGACAGGAAGTAGTTGTAAAACCTACATTTCTTGTGATGCTTAATGTAAATTAAAAGCGGAAACTAACTTAGCAAAGATGTGGAAACATTTGGGTTTTACAAGAGAGAAAGTATATTTTATTTTATCACATCTAGATAACTATAAAAACTACAATCCGGGAGATCAAGATATCTACAAACTATATTAACTCTAAAAGTCATAATAGTGATGGAACGAGAAGGAAAGTGTTTACAAAAGTTTAAGAAAGTTGTTAAGAGATAGCACTGGTGCTTTAATACGAGTTCACGCACGATCAGTCTACGCATGTACATTCCATGTCAGCTTTCTCTCTGCTTTTACAGGAATCTGTTATGACATTTCAAAAACAACGACTTAACAGTTTAGTTTGCTTCCAATAGTATTTGGTAGGGTAAAACTTGCTTTACCTAGAGAGTTTACAGTTAAAGAAAAAATAAAACATGAAATATAATTTGTCAAGTCTCACTGACGATGTATAAAATATATAGAAATAGTGTGAAATATGCTTCCTACTTCCGAAAGTAAATTAGCTCCGTATACTTATGTGACTTATGAAAAAGTATGTATATATTATATTTATAAGCCTATAAATTATAAATTTATCTGCACTTTTAATTACGTGCACATTCAGTTTACGTTTTCTTTAGGAACAAATTATTTTTATATAATGTTAACATGTTACGTATTTTTCAAGGCACATCTCACGTGAACGCTTTGATTATTTTCATGAGAGGATTAGATGTTAGCTTATATGGTTTTACTCGTGAATTGTACTTTGGAAGTTACGACTTCAGTCATTATGTGGTATGGTAGAGGTGTTCCAAAGTAAAATATATTTTCGTCTGCAATTCGTTGTATACATTTTAAACAAAGTAATGTTTACTTTGTTTCTACAATTCTACGGTCACCTTCAATTTTCAATTTAATTTTATGATCTACACATTGTAAGATAGTTGTTTACTAAACTATCGGCACATAGATACTGTATACTTTAGTTTGTATGTGGTATCTCTGTAAACTAATTTAGAATCTAGCTGATGCAGTGTACTTGAAGACATATATTCATTATTTTAAGCACAGATCCCCCTGATCAGTATATACACACATTGTGCGAGTAGTACGCGTATAGGCCTACAGTGCCTAATCCATTACATAAGTACAAAATTCCTCTGGCAAACAGTGGGATAAGGTTTCTAAAATATTCTGAAAGGAGAGAGTTTTCTGGGATGATTAATAATTGTTATTAACATATTCATAACTTCATAGAGATTCAGCCCCTGGGTTTGAAAATCAATTTGTCGATTATTTGTGGTGTACAGTAAAATATGATTCTTAAGATTTTAGGCCTTTTTGTTCAGGTCTTTTAAAGATACTTATTATAAAAAGTACTAAAATTTTATCTTAATTTTAATTGAGTATGTAGGGTTATCATCATTTTTCCATTAAAATAGTCAGCCACCCGAGCGATTGCATTACGTGAGATTGGAATATCTACGCAGTTATTAAATATTGCATCTGGAGGGGATCCGTGGGAATTCGATCACAGAGACATGGGAGCAACAACATACCTTTTACAAAAATTCTTTTTTAAGAGTTTTGTTTATATTTCTCTTAATCCTTCTGTCCAGACAATCCCGTATATTTTGTTTCTTAAAGATAACAAAGAACTTAAGTTGTAAACGTTTAAGTATTTTTATCTCAACCATTTTTAAGTACATATTAAAATACAAAGTTATTAAAGAACACATATCCTATTGTACAAACAGAAATCAATTTATCACGTAATTAATTTTTAACAAAACCCAGGTTTGCTGCAAGAATTTAATATTTTAGCATAAAATTTAACGCAAACAATTGTCTCTAAACAAATTTTGTAAAAATCCAATCAGTATACTTGGTGTTGTTATAAATTTTAGGGTTAGAACTCAGTTGTTTCCTTTTATTGTAATTACGTAAGCTCTGTAAACGTTTTTTTATTAGATACAAACACAAATTTATCGAAAACTAACAAAACCGGTATTTTTCCTTCATACCACAAGTATAACTAAGATATTAAAAATTACTGCAAAAAACAGAAAAACAGTTATTGAAGATTTAAATAAACTGGATTCCAGTCATAGTTAATGAAATAAACTTTAGACGGTGTCTTCTGCGATGCCCACGCATGGCAACAAAAAATTCTTTGGTCTAGAGAATTATTTTTCCAATATTGGCAGATAAACCTATTTTATGTTAAGATTTCAGCATAATAAGTGTCGTCATATGTTACACTCAGACGTCATATGGGTTGTGCTACGCAGAAGGAATTACAATTTAGTATATTTAGTGTATCAAACGTATACTATATACCTGATCAGCCTAATCTAACGTATTCGTACGTAATTTTAAGTCCGAATTTTGCCACGTAAAATTTACCAATAGAATAACAAATGTTAATAGAAATTAATCTTTGGATTACAAGAACAAGATGTACATAGAAAAATCATTCAAATTTAGAGTAATTTTCTTTTGTAAATTTTTGTCGTAAAAAGCAGTGAAATATTTCAATGAAGATGCATTAGCCTTTAAGGGTTGTTACTGTGTTGCCTATTATAATAATCACAATAAGGTGACAAACATTTTTCGGTTTCATCATAGGTGTTCTATAAATAATAAAGATTGTACCTAGTGCTTTACTGTTGTATACGGTGCAAATTCATTACGACTGAGACCAAACTTCTCCGCCTATGGTGATTCACAACATAAATTCAAGGAGACACCAGTGATTGGCTGCATTGCCAGGAGTACTATAACCTAACCAGCGACAGGCTCCTAATTAAGTGCCATTTATATAACATCCTTTACTAATTCGAAAATGAATATACACAGAATTATCAAACATGAGTTTGTGAATTGCCGTTGTCGTTACCATAGTAACCATCCTATTTCCAAGGTTAATTGGGGAACTGGGAGTAAATAGTAGATTCCTCTGTACAGGTTACCAATCTCGTAGCAGATTAGATAAATGGTGGGGCTGCCACCTTATGGCTTTTTGTACTGTCAGTTTTGACGTGAAAACGTCTATTCGCTCGTTAAGCACAGTGATAGCCGGTCAAACTTTCTTGTGTTACAAAATACCGTCAGATTTCAATCGCTAATAACTACGACACTAATAATGCGATAACAACGGTTGAGGTCACAATGGATAGTGCATGTCTGTACGTGTTTGTTGTGAAGTGTTTGTTTTGCCTGTGACGTCATCGGGCTAGTGTAGGCGCCTGCGCGTGAGTGTTGTGAATTAGCGTTGTGTAAAATTATAAATTAGTGTAGCGTGAGAACGCGTTTAGCTAGAACGTTCATTCAGGTGTCATTATAAAGAGCTTGAGAAGCACTACTAGAAATAAAAGTGAAACAATAAAAATATTCGCCGAAATATATGTAAAAATCGGTAATAATTTGAAAATTGCTAAAAAATTAAAGATGTCACATATGAGTCGTAAATATGCGCGGAATTATAGAAAACGCAAATCAGAGGAAAGCTCGCATCAAAAGGAATTTAAAAAACCTAAAAAGTTTAGTTCCGAGCAAATGCGAGAGCTACGGCAGCATCGAAAAGAAAATGAAAAAACGGCGCAAAGCAATAACGTAGGTGGCCAATCGGGCGTACAGCGGCCACCGACAGTCCAAACGTCCAAAGATCATGTGCAGACGTCGTTGGAAGGCAATACAGAAAACAGTGATAATATAGAGATCAATGGCAACGTGACAGCGCCAGACGAGTATGTATTGCGATCACCAAATATCGTCGTGTTGTCAACGTCGGGCATCAATGCGCGTGCGTCGATGGCGGGTGCTACGGTAGACTGTGATGTTATTGAACAACCCACCAGAGATCCTCAAATGGATAATCGTTGGAGAACGGCACGTGTTCATTTCGCCAAGACTTTCAGCGCAAACGAGTTTGGCTATGCGTGCAGTGTGTGCGATCGCTTATGGTTTCAACGCGATTTGAAGAAAGTTAAGGCTAAACATCGCACTGTACTGGAAGAAGCATTCCCTGATGATACGATCTCGGAATTTGTAACATGTAGCAATTGTACTAAGAGTCTCGATAGCGGGCGGTTGCCCATACTAAGTAGATCAAATGGCTTCTTGTACCCACCGAGACCAAATAACCTACCACCGTTAGACACCGTCACTACTAGGCTGATTTCGCCCAGATTGCCATTTATGCAACTGAGGCGCTTGCGGCATGAAGGTGCATTGGGAATCGTCGGTCAATTCATCAACGTACCCATTGATGTATACGAGACGGTCCGATAGTTGCCTCGCCACCTGGACGATGATTACTCAATCAACGTGAATATAAAGGAAGCGGGTTACACACAAGTCGTCATATCTCAGCGGGGTGGTTCTTACAATACTTAATTAAAACCCCGCTCTATCGACATTACAACATCACAATCAACTGGACGGCTTTGGAAGAGCTCAATGAGCAGGCGCCGGCAAACAATGATACTCCTTTAGAGACGCTCAATAACGTAGTCGAGTCTGAGTGTTTACTAGCCAGACAGAGAACGCTTCTATGGAACGAGGATATGTGTCTCAACATAGCACCAGGGCAGCATAGTGTACCGCTGAATATAATCTACGATATGCATGCAGAGGAGCTGTCATTTCCATCCATTTACTATGGTGTGGCGCGTTCCTTCAAGCCAAACGTACCCGTCACACCATACAAAATAGCTAACAGCGAGGTGCGCCGTCGAGACCGTCGAGGTGTGACACCCGATCACATCCTCTACATGGCGATGAAGATACTACGATTGCGAGTCACACAAGGCATATACTCCTCGTTCAAAAGCGTTAGTAATACAGAAAACGTCACACGTCGCATGATAGAGGACAAACAATATCTCGAATCGTGTATAGAGAGAAATCTGGCCTTTCTCAAAACCATATCGAACAGCGTCCAATATTGGTCGAATCGTAAGAAGGATCTCTTCGCCTTGCTACAACAACTCGGTAAGCCGACTGTGTTTCTTACGATGAGCGCCAACGAAATACGCTGGCCGAAGTTGCTCGAGATATTGAATCGACTAAATCCAAAACATGACGGCGATAATCCTGCCGTAGCAGCAGTAGCAGACGTCTTCGCAGGCATGAGTCGATCTACAAGATGCGAGTTAGTGAACGAAGATCCTGTGACGTGTTGTATCTACTCCATAAGCTCGTTGGTGTTGTGATGCAGCTACTACAAACGACCGTCGCGTCACGAAACCCCTTCGGCCGCTACCGTGTGCTCGATCATTTCCTCCGCATAGAATTTCAACATCGCGGCAGCCCGCACGCTCACATTCTACTCTGGCTAGAGAACGATCCACACGAGTCAATAAGTGAAAACATGCTGCTTACTGTACAACTCGTTACCGATCTGTTTAGCGTAGCGAAGGAAGACATGTCGGAGCCAAACAACTACACTCTACAGACTCATCAGCACACATTTACCTGCAACAAACGTGGCGAAACATCGTGCCGTTTTAACATACCATATTGGCCCATGGATACGACGCGTGTGCTGCTTCCCATGGCATCGAGTGACGGCTCTGCAGACTCGCGCCAAGAAGTTGCGCCAGAAGCTGGAGACACAAAGACACAAGTGTACGACTCTCTCGGTCAGTTCTTGATCGACAACAAGTTGAATATGCGCGCATATCTGGATATCATCAGAGCTTTGGGCAGGCCAACGCTCATCTTTAAACGAGACATGACACAAATTATGACCAACAACTTTAATCCATTTATCTCTGATGTGCTCGTATCAAACATGGACATTCAGTTTATACTCGAAGAGTACAGTTGCGCAGCGCACGTTGTCGAGTATGTAAACAAATCGGCGAGGGGCATCAGCGATCTACACAGACAACTGCTTCAGCTTACGGAGGATCGACCCGAATTAAGTGAACAGGAGCTGTTGAAGAGCGTTTGCCTCAAGCTGCTCAACTCAGTTGAGATGTCGTCTCAGGAGGTTGCCTGGTATCTGCTTAACCAACATATGAGTGAGAGTAGCCGCGAAGTCGTTTACATACCCACCGTGTGGCCACATGAGCGCCACAAGTCTCGCAAACGACGCGCTCAGCTCGATCGAGAGGGCATCGATCAAGACTCCACAGACGTGTGGACCAAGAACATCATACAGAAGTATGAGGAGCGACCCGAGCACATGGAATCACTATGTCTGATCGACTTCGTGGCCAAGTACACGCCTAAGAAGAGGAGGACGAGACGAAGCGAGGACGACGATGACGAAGCGGCTGATGTTGACTGTGAGAATGCATTGGAGGCGGAGTTCGACGACGCAACGGAATATATGCAACGCGCTCGCTCACGAGTCGTGCGCAGCCGTTGCTACGATATAGAAGACATGCATAACTATAAGCGTGAATTAGTGACGCTTTATGTGCCGTTCAGAACTGAGTCTGTCGATGTGTTGGATCGTGATCTCTATCTAGAGACATACGAGCAACGCGAGAAGGAAATCATGGAAAAGCGTCGGGAATACGAGGCCAACATTGACATCGACAAACTAATGAATGAGTTGCGAGAGCTGTACACGTTCGAAAATGAAGAAACCGAACTGCCGACGGAAGAACGAAACGACTTGGTTCAACTGATATACGTTAACGACAACACCGATGATATCGACGTACTGGAGCCGCTACATGGACTGTCTGTAGTCGGGCGGAGAACGGGAGTACTCAGCAAACAGGAATACTGCGAGCGCATGCGATTGACGAACGATGCACAGCGCGAACTGTTGCTCGAAGTCATACATCGACTTAATGTAACCCAGGATAGACAACCAATACAGGTCTTCTTCACTGGGCCCGCTGGCAGTGGCAAGACGTATGTGCTACGTTTGCTCGTGGAAACATACAACCGCTTCACTCAACACCATAACTCCATGCGCAACGCGTACGTGGTATGTGCCAGCACTGGAAAGGCGGCTGTAAACCTCGGCGGTATCACCGTCCATTCAGCCTTTAAAATCGCAGCGATGAGCAACAATTAACCTGACAAACCCATGGCTCATGAGGTCGAACAAGTGTATCGAGGGTTAACGGTGTGCGTAGTACCATTATCGATGAGGTTAGCATGATCAGCAGTAGCATCTTTCATAAAATAGACAACCGCCTGAAACAAATCACGGGCGTACATGACATGAGTTTCGGTGGGCTCGATATAATACTGTGCGGTGATCTGCGTCAGCTACCGCCTGTGTGTGCAACACTTATCTTCAAGTCCAGCCGTAACACGATAGGCGGACCCTGTTTGTGGCAGTCGCTTGAGTTCTTCGGCCTTGATCAAGTTATGCGGCAGGCAGACATAGTGTTTTCCGGAATACTCACAAAAATCGGCGATGGCGTGCGTCTAACTGCTGAAGAAAGTGCCGTTATTGAGGGTCGATTCCGAACGGCTGAGTGGTGCGATGCCAACTTAACGGACGTCGTAAGACTGTTCCACAGAACTTCATCTGTGGACGCGTTCAACAGTCAGGCTATACAGACGGATATCGAGAGTACGGCTGTGGATGTGTACAGCGGCTACCGCAATACCACGGAATTGTCCAACGCACGCCTCGCTATGCACAAGATGAACACGACGGCGAGCGGAGGTATGCCGTATGTGCTGCGATTAGGGGTCCTTACATGATTACAATCAATCTAAACGTTGAAGATGGACTAGTAAACGGCGCCATCGGAATACTTCGGTACATAGAACAGGACTTAAGTGAGGGCACCAGCGTGCAGAGAGACGACAATGCTGCACAGCAAGGAATATGTCGGCTCTGGTTCGAATTCGATAACAAAAATATAGGACGACTGGCGCGTCTGACAGCGAAACCGTACGTGCAATCAAGGCTCGATGTGCTACAGCTCTGCTGGACACCCATTGAAAAACGCACCGCAAACATATCTATAGGGCGCGGCAAAAAGAAGTGTAAGCGAACGCAGTTTCCAGTTTTTCCAGCCTGTGCTCTCACTATTCATAAATCTCAAGGCGCGACATTTGATCAAGTAGTGGCAGAGTACGATTCAAAGCAAGAAACTCAACTAGTGTACGTAGCGCTGAGTCGTGTTACCTCAATAGAAGGGTTATACTTACTGAACAAGCGTGGCGATCATCGGTTCTATCATGGCTTAAAGGAGGACGGCAGTCAAATATCGAGCGAAATTCGACAAGAATATACTCGTTTAGATCGACATCGTCTGCCAACAATAACTTTACAGCTGCGCAAATTTCTCGGTGCGTCGCCGAGCAACAATTGAAGGCATGAGAATGAAAACCAGATATTGACCACTTTATTCAAAAACGGGTTTATGTCTGATTATGATTCTCTCTTAAAAGCTCTACAGTTTGGTATGAAAACCATGTAAAAGTAGTTTTTCATTCAACCAATAGATGTCGCTGAAGTTTGTGGCTCATACCTTATTACTTAAACGTGTGGACTAGTTGAGAACGAAAACCAGCTATGTGCAACACCATTGAAAATGAGAACCAGATATCTACATGGCAGTGGCGGTTTATACCTGCGTTTCATTCTCAGCAGATTTGTAGTACTGTATTATGTTTGTGAGGTTGATACGAGAACATAGGCAAGATTGTGTGCTTTTTTAGTATTTTTATTTCTTTGAAAATAGTGAATAAAATGAGTGATTTATATGTTGTAAGTGACAATAATGATAGTGGTCAAAACGAAGAATATAAACCAAGTGATGAAAATAGTACAACTGATGAAGATAACCTAAATGATGTAGGTGGGCCGTCTATGAAAATGAAAAAAAGAATCAAGAAAATAGAAACATGGAAACAAGTTTCAAGAAAATATAAAAGAAACAAGGGTGAAGCGTACATTAATAAAAAAGGTAATTTAATTCCAAAACGTATTTATAAAGACTGTAACTGTTCCCATAAATGTACAATGAATTTTTCTGCTGAAGAAAAAACGAAAATAGTTAATAATTGTAATGAACTTGAAAACAAAACATACAAGACGCTTACTTATTTGGCCTAATCAAGACATTTCCTATTATTAGACGTAGAAAACTAGATGCTGTAAGAAGAATACTTAAAAAAAATCCAACTGTCTCTCTTGATTTAGAACAAATGAAGGATAGAAAAAAAGTAACTTTTAAGTATTACACAGGATCGCATGGAAAAGATATTCAGGTGTGTAAAAGTGCCTTGTGTGGATTACATGGTATAACTAAATCAAGACTTGAACGCATTGCAAGCCATAAAACATTGCATGATACTCCGCCTAAAGACAACCGTGGGTTACATCCTGCCTCCCGTAATAAAAGTATGCCTGAAAATATTATAGCTCAAATAAAAGTTCACATTGAGAGCTTCCCCGCAAGAGAATCTCACTACTCAAGGCGTGATTCCGCTCGAAAAACTTTATCACCGGATTTGAATGTAGCATTAATCCATAAGCTGTACTTACAAAAATATGAACCAGACACATACATGAAGATGAAGGAAGGTGAAAAAATGTGAAACCTATAGTGAACTATGAATATTATAACAATATTTTCAATACACAGTATAACTTTCGATTTGGTCGCCCACGTGTTGATGCTTGTGCAGTTTGGGATGTTCTTAAAAAAAACATTGATAATGAAAAGAAGAATGCACTTATTTTGGAGAAAAAGCTTTACATTACCAAAGCGGATATTTTTTTTCTTGATCTGGATGAAAAAAGTAAGACTGCACGTAATGACCCATCTGTAGAAGTGGTGTGCTTTGATTACCAGCAGAACTTACCCCTGCCTGTGGTTCCTGAAAGTGATGTTTTTTATTCAAGACAATTATGGGTTTTAAACCAATGCTACTATTCTGGTGCATCAGGAAAGTCTAAGATGTATATGTTTGATGAGTTAGAATGTGAGAAAGGTGCCAATGAAACTATATCTTTTCTTGATCACTATATTAAGAACTTCATTCTAGCAACTGTGAAAAAATTATATCTTTTTAGTGACAACTGCGCTGGTCAACAAAAGAACATGTCAATTGTTTACTATTTGTCAGCTCTGGCAATATCACAGAGGTTCGAGGAGATTTATCATCACTTCCCAGAACGCGGACACTCATTTTTTCCATGTGACTGTCAGTTTGCGTTAATTGGTAATAAGAAGAAGGGAAAAGAATATATTTTCATTCCAGAACAATACTTTTCACTTGTGGAGAATGCTTCTAAACAATTTCAGGTAATTAATGTCCAGCAACCAATGATTAAAGATTTTAAATCACTTTTGGAAACATTTTTCAAAAAGAAACCGAAGAGTACACAGGATGAAGCGTTTTCTATATCTAAGTGTAAGATCTTCTTATACAAAGGACACAATGGGACAGTGAGTACTAATCATAGCCTTCATATCAATACACAAACATTTATTATAAAGAAACAATCTGTGAGAGATAATGACATTGATCTGAGTTTAGCCAATAGATTGTATTTTCAGTCAATACCAGTAAATCCAAAGAAGGTAGCTGATGTCCTTAAATTGTGTAACAAATATGTGCCTCAGTGTTATCAATCCTATTATGACAGATTAAGACCAGATGAAAACATACAAGATGATGAACAAACTTCAGGAGATGATTTCAGTGGAACTGAATAAAGTGATTAGAAAAAACTGAACTAAATTTTGACAGTCAATTATTTGTAATTTTTATTAATAGCAAGTAAATAGGCCTATTATAAATACAGTAAGTTAAGTTAATTAGATTTTTTAAGGTTTCTTTTGATTTTGTAATTTGTAAGCAAGTCAAATAAATAACGTTTAAAGAGGAGGTAAGTGAAATTTTATTTTTCATGTTGTCTGATAATGAATACAAGGTATCTACATTTTGCTATTTTACATATTATTTTTATATTTTCTAAATAACTATAAAATCTAATGTTTAAAAAGGATAATAATAAATTAAATTACCAAAAGGAAGTTAAGAAAAATAATGTTGGCTGCAATAATGACTCAAAAATGTTGTTGAGATTGAAAACCAGGTATAGGTTTTGTGGTTTTAACAAGGTGCAAAAAAATTTTTATTGGAAAGACACATGGTATTTGAGATTGATTTTGGTAGCCACATTAAGTTATGCACTTGTAATTTGACATAAATCTGTGTTGTTAAAAAAAATAATTTTTTGGCTTTCCTAAAAAATTTACTTTTTGGTCAATACCTGATTTTCATTCTCATGCCTTCAATTGTGAGGTGAGTGACGCACGTGTACGTATAATAGTGGCCGCTCACAACTATCATAGTTTAGTCGCTCGTTCGACAGATATAGCTACGGACCAAATAATGCGCCATTCGGACTATCTCGCGCTCTCGGAGACCTGGATGGATGATAAATGCCACGCTGCGCTGTGCCGATTTTAGGCTTCGAATTCCTGGTTGGCGACAGCATATCGGTTAATCAGCGCGGTGGTGGCAAACGATCTGCTGGTGGCGTTGCTATCTATAGAAATGCCGAATCTGTGACCGACAGTCCAATCGTGCATAGATGTGCCAGGTCAGCACTCGCATTGGGCGTTCGACTGATAGAGCCACATGTCGGCGATATCTGCATGATCAAAGTGACCCTGGGCGAAGAACTGAAATTCCTGCTTGCATCGATCTACGTTCACCCTGGCACGCGAATACAAGATATACAGATGCTAACCCTTTCGTCGCTGGCTCGATACTCGGTCAGTATTCATAATATTATACCGACATTAGAAGACTTGACGCATGTACCCCTCATTCTCACAGGAGACTTTAATATTAATGCCGACAGCGATAAGACAGTGCTGAATGACTTCATGCTCGCGCAATTTGGTATGATGCCCGTGACGATTCCTGCCCCTACAACACTCGGCAACACCAACATCGATATGACTTTCACTAGACACTTGAATTCGATACAGTGTGAGGTGTACGTGTGTTACTTTAGCTAACACAGACCCTTGCTACATGCAATAAACTTGTGATTTATCTATCCTGTAACCATACTACTCTGTATAACCATTGTATTAAAGAGGTTGATAATTAAATTACATATTAATACGAAACACTTGTTATGATTTTATCCCGACGTTTTCACGGAAAATCTACGGCGCGGACCTTGACTACGCCTTTCGGTTTTTTTTTGTTTTCGATGAGTAATCCTATTATACTACTGCCATTCAGAAATATTATTATTATAATTTTATACCTATTTAGATTATAAGATATTAATTTATATATTATTTTATGCAGAATAATCAGAAATTATTTGCCCTTTATTTAGTCTCTGACTCTGACTTTCATTTTCAGGAATAAACGTAAATTATTAGAGGGTAGGAAGCTATTAGCGATACAAGAGTTTATAAAAAATAACGGTAGACATGCTAACTAAAATATAAATGTCTTTCTTTTATTAATTTCACATTATTTATTCATTTTTATTAAAAGGGCATATTTTATATTCAGTATTAAATTCTAGCCTTTCCTTTTCTTAATTTATAATTAGCAATTAGTTTTCCATTCAAGTAAAATAAATGCGGCTTTTTAGTGAGTTCTACCTTACTGCTTGCTCTTAATGGCGTACAGCGTACTCATCTTGTAAAACAATAAAGTGTTTTAAGTTTTAGCTAATATATTTTACACTTTTTGTGTAGTAAATAGATTAACGTTTTCTTTATTTATATAAGCTTTTGATATTCCATTTGACTTTATTGTAATAAGGAATATTAGTCAATCTTCAATTTACAAGATTTTATTCAATTTACACTACGTAGTATTTGCTCACAAAGGAATCATGGTACCTCTTGACCTTTCACGTGGAAACCGATATTGTAAATCGTTTTATACATATGTTTACGTAGAATGCCAAATACCACTGAGGAATAGAAGTTTCCTTGTTGAACAATCTCAGGTGTGCATTAGTAAATATAAGTATATCATTTTAATACGCCTACTCACATTTTTGAAGGGCTATATAAGGTTTTCTACGACGTCACTCCAATGAAATAACCTAACGTCTTAACAAATTTACTTGGGCCTATAAACATCTAAGACGTATGTATGTGTGTATGTATGTATGCATGTATGTGTGTATTTATGTATGTATATATGTGTGTAGGCCTGTGTATATGTATTCACTACACATTTTTTCTGAAAAGACCTTATCTTACCAATGTTATAAAATATCGATCCCTTTTGTAAACTTGGAATGATAAAGTAATATAAAATAAAGTTGTAACAACATTATCCAATGTAACTAACAATTCTTCTTTACAGAAATCCATTAAGTAAAAATCAAACCGAGTAACAATAGTAATGATGTAATCATTCAATTGTACAAATCTTTATTAAATGCTCCGACAGCAGTAGTACTAAAGTAGTACGCTGCTAGGAGTCAAAACACAATCAAAAAAATACTGACATAGCGTAAGATGCTGATGACAAAAGACACAGATTACACTTTGGGATGGTATAACGTTCTGTCATAGGCTATTTATAATTTCTTAGCGTTAGTTTAGTAGTTTAGTAGTTCAGGAAAGTTATTTTTCATTCAACTTCGTTGAATACTTTTGTTACGTTTCAATATAATTTCATTTTACAGAAAAATTATACCGTTGCGCATAAATCCTAATTACCATAGCACTACGCGACCTTCGTAACAACAAACAGATTCACGTTGTCTACGTTTCAGTGTCAAAATATAAGTAAGAAATAAAAGTGGTATTTATATGACAGAATTCTTACTGAAACTCAAAACTAATATTTAGTTGTCAAAAATAAAATTTTCATTAAATATTACATCGAATTGATCACTAAATAACTGCATGCATTGATACAAAAATTAACTAGGAGTTTCACTGACACTGTTAAGACATTGTACATTGTACTTGCTTACGCGCAATCTGCCTAGCGCACTTACGTCACCGTGGCGGTGGTCCACGTGGTCACCCCGCTGCGACTAATTAGTCTACACTCAATCTTTGAACAGTGCGTTTGCACCCTTGTTTTCTAGCCAAGCCGCGGCAACCTAAAATTGCTATGTTCTTTTTATTTCTGATCTAGTTTCAATGCTACACATTACGTAGCCTTACATTCATCTTATACTTTGGCTATGAGCTAAGACGTAATTGCGTAGTCCTGCGCTTCTAAATGCTTTCAATAAACGTTACTTAATCATAATTTACAGTCCACTAATTAATGCAATACACATTCTGACTTCCTACCAGCTTTCTTAAGCTTGCAAAACTAACTCAAGATGATTTCGAGAGTGTTAATCATGCAACATATGGTCCTCCGTACCCGGATTTGTATTTCACGGACGTGACTAAAACCATGGACAATTCGTCTTATGGTTTAGTGCATTAAGCAGGCCTATCAACATTTCCTTTCTTCAATTTAAATTCAACAACATTGGGGACTTCATATTTCGCCAACCAAACATTGGAATCATCATTGCAGCATATCCAGCACGTGGCATTCAGCATTGGGAAAATCAAGAGCAGCCTATCTAAACAGGATTCAACCGCATTGGACATCACCGGACAGGCAACGACCATGTCTACATTATCCATGCTTGAGTACCTGACACGACTACGAGGGTTCCGACAGGCTTTCGATACCTTCTAGAACATGCCGATAAGTACCATTTCAACTGATTGAACTCATGTTGTGCATTAGTTTCAACTTGCATAATTCGCATATTTTTTCCCAATATTATTAAATTAAACAAAGCAGTATAGAAATAATAATATGATTTAATAATCTGAAACAATTTATTTATTTTTCAATAATTTGAATATGAACTTATAATTTTTTGTGAACTCAATTAATATTCTCTTTATTTCTAAGTCATATCTTTTCAAACAGCACTCATGTCATTGATGATTACTGCTATATTGTTTGTAACGCCTAATTCAGGATTTTATCGTCACATAAATTTAGTTAAGATATGTTAGTAAGTATTACCGTGTCATTGCGTGACTTTATGATTTGGACTTTCTGCCTGGTCTGGCTCATCTCGTTGCATTAACTTGGCTTTTGTAGCATCATTTAAATTCTTGTTCCTTTTATTTGTTCATACCCAATCATGGCGGATATGAAGGCGCTGATCAAGAAACGTGGCACGATCAAGGCCTCTATATCGCGCATAAATACTTATGCCGACAATTTCGATCATGATACGCATGACAATCATGCATTAAAAATAAAGCTTCGCCACCTTATGGAACTATCGGCTAAATATGATGAGATCCAAACACAAATCGAGTCCTAGGACTCCGATTTTGCTTCTGCTAGCGATAGGGTTCAAACAGAAGACGACTTATGCAGCATAGAATGCAAGCTGCAAAATTTAAGAGCCCATGCCGAGGAAATGACCAGGAATGCAGCAAGTCCATCTGAGGTAGTTACATTCAGCACGCCTCCCATTCAATTGCAACCTATTAAGCTATCCTGCTTCTCAGGTGATATAATCGAGTGGCAACACTTTTACCACATGTTTTTGGAGCTAGTTCATGTCCAACGGACCTGACTGGCATCCAGAAGCTTCATTGTTTGCACTTATCATTAAAAGACGAGGCGCTGAATGTCATAAAATCGCTACCTGTCACGCACAAAAATTACACGGTGGCAATTGAGTTGTGAGGAGCATACGTGCAGGTTGTGGAAGGAGACCTTAGGCGAAAAACAACTTCCTATTTATGATAATTTCATTAAGTTTTTAAATTCAAGACGTCATCTGTTACAAAACATAAATGCACCGACCGGTTCGCCTGGCTTTAGACATGTTAGCGATACTGCTTCTTATCGCTAATCAGTAAGCGTGCGGAGTTCACTGGGTCACTAGTGCACACTCCACCAAACATTAAATCTTGTCAGCTGTGTCGTGGTAGTCACAAACTGACTGAATGCCCGCAATGTATTGCTCTACCGCCTATACAACGTAAAGAAGTGTTGATACATAATAAACTATGCCTGAATTGTACTCGCTCGGGCCATAACAGCTCGTGTTGTCCTTCCAAATTTTCATGCAAGGCATGCGCGAAAAGGCACCACACTATGCTCCATGCTTCGATAAATCAGTCTGGCAACAGGAACAATAAGCAATGTTCCCTGAAGGTACAGACGAATAAGTCAATTTTATTATCCACCGCCGTATGCACTACTATCGATCATCACGGTAAAAGACGCCCAGTGAGAATCCTGTTGGATTCAGGGTCCCAAGCTAATTTTTGTACTATGGGTTTCGCCCGCCGCATGGGCCTAACGCTAAACAAATCCGAGCTGCCTATCGCAGGTATAAATAACTCATCATGTCAGGCCAATTTTAGCACGCGCGTGCGCTTAAACTCACGCTATAGGGACTTCACCTAGAATGTCCACTGCGCTGTTCTGCCCCGAATCACAAACAATCTTCCAACCGAATCCTTTGACATCGCTTCCTTGAAAATTCCTAGAGGGATATTTTTAGCTGACCCGCAATTTAATAATTCGTCCCAAATTGACATATTACTTGGGGCACAATACTTTTTGCAAAAAAGCCGACCAAATTCGTTCGAAGTCCACATTTTCCAACAATCCAAGAAACTAAACTAGGGTTTATACTCGCTGGGAATCTACCCTTCAACATGGATATGACCAAACCCGTCTCTTCATTCATTGCCCTCGACGATAATAATGCTGTCTCATCGCAACTCAAGGCCTTCTGGCAGTTAGAGGATGTTTCGCACCATACTCCTTCAGATGCGGAATCGGAGTGTGAAAATCACTTTATCGCAAACACCTATCGTAATGATAGTGGTAGGTTCGTAGTGTCGCTACCCCGCACTACAGAATGCCTAGGAGATTCCCTCACCGGAGCGGTTCGTAGGTTTCAAACCCTTGAAATCAAGTTTAGGCAAAACCAGTCTTTACACAAGGATTATGTTGACTTTATGCAAGAATATTTAAATCTCGGCCATATGTCTCCGCTTGATTCATATGACTTGTCAGTTGACAAATCAAACATTTTTTGTCTACCTCATCATGCCGTATTTAAGACTACGAGCACCACCACTAAACTTCGCGTTGTTTTTGATGGTTCGGCCAAGGCGTCCAACGATTTGTCGTTAAACGACACCCTTATGGTCGGCCCCACGATCCAGCAGGATCTTTTCGCCATTATGACCAGATTTAGAACTCATCGTTACGCTTTCATCGCGGACATAGAAAAAATGTATCGCCAAATTTTGGTCTCCCCGCGTGATTCCAATTTACAAAGAATTGTTTGGCGTGACTCTCCCCACAAGAACCTCAAACATTATGCTTTAAGAACAGTCACGTACGGGACTGCCAGTGCATGATTTCTTGCAACGAGATGTTTAAAACAAATCGCCCAGGAGAATAGTACTCAGTACCCCCTGGCCTGTTCAGTCATTGCTAACGACTTTTACGTCGATGACCTCCTCACCGGTTCCGATAGCTCACCCGTTCTAATCCAATTGAATACCGACATTTCTGAGTTGCTAAGCCGCTACGGCTTCACTCTTCACAAATGGTCGTCTAACGACCGGAATATAACATCTTCGTACACTAACTCGTCCCTGGACTTTAACAAGGACAAAACAGTCCGCACTCTGGGCATTCAGTGGGACGTTATAGCGGACAGCTTCGTATACAATATACAAAGAAATTTTAAAATTGATCATTTCAATAAAAGGAAGGTGTTATCTGTCATCGCTGGTATTTATGATCCATTGGGTTTAATTGGGCCTATCACGTTTTGATGCAAGTACTTTATGCAAACACTTTGGTCTTCGGGTACACAATGGGATGACCCGCTTTCTGATTCCTTATCTATTAAATGGACTGAGCTCTACGCTCAATTAAATTCAGACACTCATTTTAGGATCCCGAGGGCTGTAAAAGATTCAGGTAGTTCGTCAATCATCTCATTCCAATTACACGGGTTCGCCGACGCGTCTGTAAAAGGTTACGCATGCTGTATCTATCTGAGCACGGTATATTCCGATAATAGTATTTCGTCTCATTTATTGTGCTCTAAATCAAGAGTTGCCCCGTTAAGGCAAATTTCCTTACCTCGACTCGAGCTGTGCGCCTGTTTGTTATTATCGCAGTTGGTTTCTAAGGTCGTCCATGCCGTGGCCTACAAGTTCAGCGAGTTATATTTTTACTCTGATTCGACGATTGCCCTTCACTGGATTCATCAAACGCCGTCCAGGTGGAAGGTATTCGTAGCGAACCGTGTTTCTGAAATTCAGCAGCTCACTAGTCTGGGCAATTGGTATCATGTCTCGTCTCATGATAATCCCGCGGACATTCTATCCCGCGGTTGTTTCCCCCTTTTGTTACACAACCACCAGCAATGGTGGCATGGTCCTTATTGGCTACTAAAGAAGCCTTCGGACTGGCCTACTCGTCCCTTCGATCCCAATTCCGCTTACGCTCATCCGGAGTTGGACAAGGAAGTACGTAAACAGGCCCTGCTCGCGTTGGCTACCGCTTCACACTTTTCAAACTGTGTTGAAAATTACTCTTCTCTCACTAAACTTCTACGCGTTTTTGCTTACTGCCTGCATTTTATTCATAACGCTAAGTCTCCCGCTTCCAGTAGAAGCACCTCCTTTTTATCTGCGCATGAGTTAAACAGCGCGGTCTTGGTTTTTATTCGCCAAGCCCAGTTTTCGCATTTCAATGTTGAAATTAAGCAATTACAGGCACATCGCCCTATACCTACTGATAGTAAAACATTCTCACTTAATCCTTCTCTTGATAACGCTGGTATATTGCGTGTTGGCGGTCGCCTTCAGCAGTCTCAGCTAAGTTACAGTAACGAGCATCAAATCATACTACATCCGCGGGCTCATCTTACTCGATTAATTATTGAATATGAACACATTCGATTACTCCACGGTGGAGTACAACTTACGCAATGTTCGCTGCGCCAAAAGTATTGGATTATAAACGACAAGTCGTACATACGCTCGGTCATTCACAAATGTATCACTTGTTTTCGCTTTCGCGCGTCTGGTTCCAGCCAACTGTTGGGTCAGTTACCCGCGCCTAGGGTCACCCATTCCAAGCCATTCTCACAGTGCGCCGTGTACTACGCCTGTCCTATGTTGTTACGCCAGGGCGGGCAGAGGTCTAAATCCTTTACTAAGGCCTACATTTCTCTGTTCATCTGCTTGTCCACCAAGGCTATTCACCTTGAATTGGTTTCAGATTTGTCGGCAGACGCCTTTTTGGCAGCCTTGAAACGTTTCATATCCCGGAGGGGCATCCCCGAACAAATATTCTCCGATAACGGTACTAATTTCCGACGGGCTGGCACTATATTACACCAGCTATACAAGCTCTACCAGCGGGACAAATTTCAAAGGGCCGCTCAGGACTTCGCCTGTACACGCGAAATTAAGTGGTCGTTCATACCTCCCTCAGATCCCCATTTTGGTGGTCTGTGGGAAAGTGGCGTCAAGAGTGTTAAGTTCCATCTGCGGCGCATCATAGGCAATACGATCCTGAACTTCGAAGAGTTCTCCACTGTCTTAACCCAAGTTGAGGCCTGTTTAAACTCGCGTCCCTTGTTTTCCATTTCAAATGACGCCGGGCATCCTGAGCCGTTGACTCCAGCTCACTTTTTGGTCGGCTCCCCCCTTACCGCTCTTCCGGAACCTGATTATTCGGTTACAAATATGGGTCGCTTGGGGAGATGGCAGCTCTTGCAAGGGTTTACTCGTTCCATTTGGAAGAGTTGGTCCCGAGACTATCTGCACCAGTTGCAGCACCGAAACAAGTGGAAAAAGCAGTCGAAAAATTTATCGGTAGGACAATTGGTCCTCATTCTGGATGACAATGCCCCACCATTGGTTTGGAAGCGCGGCATTGTCACTCAGACACATCTTGGGCAGGATTCGTTGGTACGTGTTGCGGACGTCCGTACTGCCAACGGCATTCTGCATAGACCCATTCATAAGCTGTGTCCACTTCCGATGGCAACAGACTGATTGCGCCTCGGTGTTTCATGCCCGGGACATTGCCAGTCGAGCACATGCTCTTCCATACACATTTTATTGACTACAATGTTGCTTATGTAACTTATATCATGTAACTTATGTAAGGTATACCATTTATGCACTTGTATGTATTGTATCATTAATGGACGCCATGTAGCGGTGCATTGGTGAACATTTAAACGTTTTTCTTTTCTTAGTGTGATGTCAATTATGGTGAACGGTGTGGTGCAGTGTATATTATTATACTAAATTTTTGTGTATTTTCATTATATTATTATATTATATTTTTGTGTATTTTCATTATATTATTATATTAAATTTTTGGGTATTTTCATTATATTATTATATTAAATTTTTGGGTATTTCCATTATATTATTATACTAAATTTTTGGGTATTTTTATTGTACATTATTATCAATATTTGTGGCATAATTCTACTGTATATTGTCATAGTGAATTTTCCAGATATATTACCTTGTATTGCTGCGCAATACTGTTTATTACACGCTAAGTGTCACGCTGTTATTTTTTAAATTGGTTGTATTTCTTTAATGTTTGTGCAAGGCCACCCACGGTGTTATTATTGCCATGTATTATTGTTATTATTGTTCATGGTTTATCGCATATTCAAGCCTTTGGATTATTGTCATATATTACCTATGGAGCATTGATTAATGTTGTATTTAATTATATTAATGATGTACTCGTTTATATTATATTTGTATGTTTGCCAGTATTCATGTATACTTTTATGCGCTAAATAATTTCTTCTTTTTTTACTACAAACTATGTCAAAATCGCCGATTTTGAGGCGGGCAGTATGTTAAGACATTGTACATTGTACTTGCTTACGCGCAATCTGCCTAGCGCACTTACGTCACCGTGGCGGTGTTCCACGTGGTCACCCCGCTGCGACTAATCAGTCTACACTCAATCTTTGAACAGTGCGTTTGCACCCTTGTTTTCTAGCCAAGCCGCGGCAACCTAAATTTGCTATGTTCTTTTTATTTCTGATCTAGTTTCAATGCTACACATTACGTAGCCTTACATTCATCTTATACTTTGGCTATGAGCTAAGACGTAATTGCGTAGTCCTGCGCTTCTAAATGCTTTCAATAAACTTTACTTAATCATAATTTACAGTCCACTAATTAATGCAATACACTTTCTGACTTCCTACAAGCTTTCTTAAGCTTGCAAAACTAACTCAAGATGATTTCGAGAGTGTTAATCATGCAACATATGGTCCTCCGTACCCGGATTTGTATTTCACGGACGTGACTAAAACCATGGACAATTCGTCTTATGGTTTAGTGCATTAAGCAGGGCTATCAACATTTCCTTTCTTCAATTTAAATTCAACAGCATTGGGGACTTCATATTTCGCCAACCAAACATTGGAATCATCATTGCAGCATATCCAGCACGTGGCATTCAGCATTGGGAAAATCAAGAGCAGCCTATCTAAACAGGATTTAACCGCATTGGACATCACCGGACAGGCAACGACCATGTCTACATTATCCATGCGTGAGTACCTGACACGACTACGAGGGTTCCGACAGGCTTTCGATACCTTCTAGAACATGCCGATAAGTACCATTTCAACTGATTGAACTCATGTTGTGCATTAGTTTCAACTTGCATAATTCGCATATTTTTTCTCAATATTATTAAATTAAACAAAGCAGTATAGAAATAATAATATGATTTAATAATCTGAAACAATTTATTTATTTTTCAATAATTTGAATATGAACTTATAATTTTTTGTGAACTCAATTAATATTCTCTTTATTTCTAAGTCATATCTTTTCAAACAGCACTCATGTCATTGATGATTACTGCTATATTGTTTGTAACGCCTAATTCAGGATTTTATCGTCACATAAATTTAGTTAAGATATGTTAGTAAGTATTACCGTGTCATTGCGTGACTTTATGATTTGGACTTTCTGCCTGGTCTGGCTCATCTCGTTGCATTAACTTGGCTTTTGTAGCATCATTTAAATTCTTGTTCCTTTTATTTGTTCATACCCAATCATGGCGGATATGAAGGCGCTGATCAAGAAACGTGGCACGATCAAGGCCTCTATATCGCGCATAAATACTTATGCCGACAATTTCGATCATGATACGCATGACAATCATGCATTAAAAAAAAGCTTCGCCACCTTATGGAACTATCGGCTAAATATGATGAGATCCAAACACAAATCGAGTCCTAGGACTCCGATTTTGCTTCTGCTAGCGATAGGGTTCAAACAGAAGACGACTTATGCAGCATAGAATGCAAGCTGCAAAATTTAATAGACCATGCCGAGGAAATGACCAGGAATGCAGCAAGTCCATCTGAGGTAGTTACATTCAGCACGCCTCCCATTCAATTGCAACCTATTAAACTACCCTGCTTCTCAGGTGATATAATCGAGTGGCAACACTTTTACCACACGTTTTTGGAGCTAGTTCATGTCCGAACGGACCTGACTGGCGTCCAGAAGCTTCATTGTTTGCACTTATCATTAAAAGACGAGGCGCTGAATGTCATAAAATCGCTACCTATCACGCACGAAAATTACACGTTGGCCATTGAGTTGTTAAGGGCGCGCTATGACAATAAATTTATTGTAAATGTATAGACCCTTATATTTATGTTTACTATACTTGTAAATGTCAATTAAAAAATACTGACATATTACTCCTGTTTAAATAATTTATATCTACTTAACGATCACACTGTGCTCTTTGATGGAGCAAGAAAATCCTCATTTCAGTGACATTGTAACATGAAAAAAGACGAGGTATCTTGTAGTCACATTTTGAAGACAAAATCTAAATTACTTCTGATCGCATATGATTTGTACTACTTTCCTCTCGCTATTGTACATTCTGTTTTGCAAGTGTGACTACATGGTGCGACTGGGACACAGTTGATATAAATATTATGGCTGACAATCAGTACAGAATTGATTTTAATGATCTCACCATAATATTGACTTATAAGTAAAGGCACGCATTTCACTGGTACATCTTCTTGCCTTTTAACTTTGTAAATTATCGTTGTCGTAAACAGAACGCGTTGCCTCTGGTTGTGGATCTTCCTCTCTTTGTCTTTTAAAGATGTACACGTGTTTTTGCCTTATTTCTATTAGAAGCAACTTAATTGGAAACATAATTTCTTTAACATTTCTTTACTTCTTTAAATATTACTTCCTTTAGTTTTTATCATTAACTAATTCAGATAAGTATCGTTTTACTCATTTATTTAAGCATTATTATCTTTGAGTCTTTTATGATTGATTTCGACTATTATTTTTTATAATAATGTAATACGTAAGCATATTACGCATATGAAATTATATTTTTTAATTATTACTTAATGGTACTTTCACTTGTGAACTTACTTGTTGATAGTCCATCAACTTGTTGTCATTTCCTCTATTTTTGGATGAAAATTTTTAAATACATTTTATTCAATGCAAAATGATATATTAAGTATGTGTCTGTTTATTTTCCAATAATATACTATTTAAGAACAACCTTATTTTAAGAAACTTTACACATAGAATAAAGAAACTGATTAATTAAGTTAATGGGGAGGGAGTAGTAGAGAATTCTTCTCATTAACAGGCATAGTCATTTAAACGTCATCTGGAGTGTTATCGTGTATTTCACTTACGACTTAGAACTACCTCGTATATCTCATTTGTGAATTTAAAAAATTACAAACAAACAAATTAGATATCATATTCATGTTTAATATGGTAACCAAATCACTTGTACGAATTAATAAATTATTTACCTTAAATTATCCGCCGTGTGATTTCTTGTGCTTCGTCTATGACGCGTTTCAGAGCTTATGCTCCATCATCAGATATTAAATTTCTAACAACAACATTAAAATATTAAACTCTGACCCCACTGAATTGTACGTCAGGGAACTTAACAATTGTATTAATAAATGTACCAATGTATTCAATGAAAGCACACGACGTTACTTAAAGCCCATAAACGCTAAAGCCCCGATATTCACAGGACTGCCTAAAATTCATAAACATAACATACCTATCAGACCGCTCGTGAACTTTACTACTGCTCCTGGCTTCAAAACTGCAAAAGCACTAGTTCGTTTGATAAAAGATAATTTACAATTACGTAATAATCATAGTATTAAGAACAACAATAATTTTATTAATGATATTAAATCTGTTGAACTACAACCTAACCACAAATTGGCGTCGTTCGACATAACTAATTTATACACGAACATCCCAGTCATAGATATATTACAGATTTTGAGAAACAATTTATCTGACAATAGTTGCATGAACACTCAGACAATAAATGAGTTAATTAATTTACTCGAGGTTATTTTGAAACAAAACTATTCCACTTTTAATGGCTCGTTTTACATTCAAAATGATGGCCTAGCTATGGGCTCACCCCTCTCCGGCCTACTGGCCGATATTTATTTTAATTATTATGAGAATACTCACTTGTTGAACAATAATATATATGCAAATAAAATAATATTTTATGCACGGTATGTAGACGATACGTTTTTAATTTTTAATGGTACTATAAGACAAATCGAATTATTTAAAAACTGTTTAAATAAAATAAATATAAACATCCAGTTTACTCTTGAAACAGAGGTTGATAACAAGATAAACTTTCTAGATTTAACGATCACCCGACAGATGAATAAACTAAAGTTCAAGATTTATAGGAAACCGACTACCACTGACACCACAATACACGCAGACTCTCATCATCCTCTTTCACATAAAATGGCGGCGTACAATAGTTTCATTCATAGATTATTGACAATTCCTTTGGATGATAATGACTTCAGTGATGAGCTAAATGTCATAAAATATATCGCGGTTGCCAATGGTTACAATAGTTTAACCATTGACAAACTGTTGAGAAAACATGAAAAAAGAATGCTTAAACACCGAATAAA
The DNA here is from genome assembly GCA_034769895.1 of Magicicada septendecula. Classification (NCBI taxonomy): domain Eukaryota; kingdom Metazoa; phylum Arthropoda; class Insecta; order Hemiptera; family Cicadidae; genus Magicicada; species Magicicada septendecula. The sequence continues at coordinate 284,206,209 of CM068374.1, read as the reverse complement.
CAACAACACGCAACAAATTTTTATATCTACTAATTACACTAGCTTTATGCCTAAGGTTTTGTCTTCTATATTGAATAATAATAGTTTCACTATTTCATTCAGGACTAATAATAAGTTACTGGATATTCTCAAACCGAAAAAACACACGCCTCCAGAAGAAAAAACTGGCATATATAAGTTAACATGCAATGATTACGAGCGCTTCTACATTGTTCAGACTGAGAGAGGTTTCCTTAAACGACTTCGAGAAAATTTACCTAAGAAAATAAGAAACATTGACAACATCAAATCAAATTACGCCCGACACCTGACTTCACACAATCATAATTACACAGATTTTAGTTCCAATTTAATACTGTGTGTAAGAAGGGCCGTTTCATGAATGCCTTGGAGGAATTTGAAATTTACAGTGCATATGCAAACCCAAGGAGTCGCGATATAGTATTAAATGACCACCTGAACTTTGTATCCAACCGATTGTACGATACCGCCTTAAGTCTACTTGCTGGGGCTAAGATAAGGTAGCAACCGCTCAGTGGCAGAATGAACTTGAACGGGTGCGCACCCAAATCCGCGTACGGTTCATATGCAAATTTTGACATTTCAACTTCTTAACGATCTCGCAAGTGTGATAGTTTTAACTTTTTAATATCTGATGATGGAGCATAAGCTCTGAAACGCGTCATAGACGAAGCACAAGAAATCACACGGCGGATAATTTAAGGTAAATAATTTATTAATAGATATCATACATGGCACATCATGTTATGTGTGACATCAGGTATTGTACATCAGAAGCTTTGTGGTTTACTTATGTTGCTTACATATTTTAATTACGTCCGAGCCTACTACACCTTGGCCACGTGGGGAGCGGGCAACAGCTATTACTCTGTAGTTGGCTAACAGGGCAATGGAGGCTACCGCTTGGTAGAAAGGGAGGTGGCTCTCCCACGGTCCTCTAGCTGGGCTTACTCTTTTTCCACTTACTTTGAGTAAGACCCCTTCTCTTTTGTCTTTTCTGTCTGGCCTCTCTTGGTCAACTCTTGTTCTTTCCGACCCTGACGCTATTAGGTTACCGAGGGCTAGGGGTCTTTCAGTTTCATATTTCTATTACTCTATACTTATTGGATAAACATTAAAGCAATGGAGAAAACAAAAAAAGGAATGACTACCCCAGGTGGCAGACCAGATAAAAACCTGGTAATCCACCCTCTTCGGAGGTCGGCCCCATGGATTTTGGGGGGGGGGGGGCAGCTATTGCTTGGTCAGGATCCGTTTAGAAGAGGTTCGTTGGTGGCAAGGTCTCCGCTAACTAGTATAAACTGTAGCTTGGAAAAACAAAACGCACAGATACCAACACTGGAAGTCCCAGAGGACACAATAAGCAGACTGCAGGCTCAGCTTAATTCTGCTTATAACGAAATCAGACGACTACAGGAAGAAATCAAGAAGTTACAGCCTAGGGTATCCTATAGTCCAGCCAACTCGGAAGAAGAGGAAGAAATCGTGGCCAAAGAAACTGCTTGGATACTGGAAAAGAATAAAAAACGTAAAAGTAAAACTATGGAATCACCAGAAACACTGAAAACCAGTCCAATAAACAAAAGTAAGAGGACTAAAGAAAATGTAAAAAAATCGGCTAAGCCACCGCCAGTGATACTGAGCAATGTGGAAAATTATATAGAAATAAGTCAGAAACTGAAATCAAAAGATCTGAAATTTAACACCAGCATGATGAACAACAATCAGCTGAAAATTAATGTAGACACAGAAATGGAATATAGAGAACTGACAAAACTCCTAAAAGAAAGTAAGTTGGAATGGCATACTTATGAAAATAAACAGACCAGACCAATAAGAGTCATGGCACGTAACTTGCATCCAACATGCAAATCAGAAAAGATTAAAGAGGAGTTATTGAATAGAGGATATAAAGTCCTTGAAGTAGTTAATAAAATTAGAAAGACTAAAGTTGACGGCAAGGAAAAAATCACACATTTGCGATTATTTATGCTAACGTTTGACAGATCAGAGGATATAAAAAAAATATTTGATATTCAATATTTATGTCATATGAAAATAAAAGTTGAAGCTCTCAGGAGTAACAAACTGATACCACAGTGTAAAAGGTATCAAAGATATGGTCACACTCATAAGTATTGCCAACATGGACCTATCTTTGTTAAATGTGCAGGCAATCACAGGACCATCGATTGCCAGCAAAAACGAGATGTGCCACCAAAGTGTTCAAATTTTGCAGAAGCACATCCTGCTAGCTACAGGGATTGTTTGGTTGCACGTGAACTTCAAATAAGACGCAATAATTTAGTAAGTGAGAGACAACCTAAAAAACCTCAACCAAGAACTTTCACAGCTAATAAAATCAATAGTGAAATGTCCTTTGCTCAAGGAGTTAAAGCTAACAAGACTTTAGTTCAAAATGATGATTCATCAATGGTGCAAATGATGCAGAATATTATGGACATGTTGAAAATAGTCATGGATAGACTAGATAGATTAGAAGCCAGAAATCCGGGCACAATCCCACAGAGAACTAATCAATGGACCAGAAAGACCTAAGGATAGCTACCTGGAATGCCAACGGTATCCAGAACAGAAAGCAAGACATAGAATTACTCCTCAAGGGACAAGACATTGATATATGTCTAGTATCAGAGACACACTTAACAAATCAGTCATGCTTAAAAATAAATGGATACCAGGTATATCAAACAATTCATCCGGATAATAAAGCCAAAGGGGGAAGTGCTATTATTATTAAGAATAGGATTAACCACTATGAGGAGTGTCACCTTCAGACTGCAGAAATCCAACTCACTGTAGTTGGAATCAAATCCACCAAGCAAAAACTAATCGTTGGTGCGATATACTGTCCTCCAAGACACAACCTAAAGGAGTTAGATTACAAGAAATTTATATTACACCTAGGTGAGAGATTCATTGTAGGCAGAGACTACAATGCTAAACATGTAAATTGGGGATCCAGATTAATAACAACTAAAGGTAGCGAGCTTAATAAAGCAATACAAGAAACAGGTTGTAGCTTCCACAGTACAGGCAAACCTACTTACTGGCCCACAGATCCTAATAAAATTCCAGATCTATTAGATTTCTTCATATCAAGGAGGGTCTCGCAGAACTTTATTGATATCGAGGAGAATTTTGATCTTGACTCTGATCATTCAGCAGTAATCCTGACGCTGAGTGAAAGGATAATACAAAAGTAAACAAACCAAGCCTAGTTAACAACACTACTGATTGGGAAAGCTTCAAATTAGAACTTGAAGGCAAGATACAACTAAATGTCCAGTTGAGAACTAAGCAGCAATTAGAAATAGAAGCCGAGAAGTTTAATTATAATATTCAAACTACAGCCTGGAACAATACGAGAGAAATCACCCATGGAATTGTTGGTAACAACTATCCTAGAGAGATCAGAGGACTTGTCAAAGAAAAGAGGCGAGCTAGAAGAAAATGGCAACAGACTCGTGACCCAAATGATAAAACTGTACTTAACAATAAATCGCAACAACTAAAGCGTGTAATACAGAAGTTAAAAGAAGCATCAATAGCTTCCTATTTGAAAAATCTAACAGCAGATGCAGATACAGAGTACTCGTTGTGGAAAGCAACGAGGAAGCTTAAAAGGTCGATTACTCAAGTACCACCTATTAGAAAAAGCGACGGTACATGGGCTAGAGATAATAAAGAAAAAGCTGAAGCGTTTGCTGAACATCTAGCTGATATTTTTAAGCCAAATAATACCCAGTCTGATACAGAGTTAGATGAAGATACAAATCATGAAGAGGAGGACATTCAACTGGTCACTCCAAAAGAGGTGGCTAAGGAGATCAAGGTAAACTTGAACCCCCGAAAAACACCTGGCTTTGACCTCATTACAGGTGAGATCTTAAAGCAGTTACCTAAGAAAGGGATTGTTATGCTTACATATTTATTCAATGCGGCACTTAGGCTAAAGCATGTTCCTAGTGTCTGGAAGGTGGCAGAAGTTATTATGCTACGTAAACCAGGCAAACCGCCAAATGAGGCCAAATCATATCGGCCCATATCACTGTTGCCAACTATATCAAAGCTTTTTGAAAAACTTCTGTTGCAAAGGCTAAATCGAGTAATAGAGAGAAAAAAGCTGATACCAAATCATCAATTCGGGTTCAGACAAAAACATTCCACAATAGACCAAGTACATAGAATAACAGACACAATAGAGAAAGCACTAGAAAAAAAGCTACTCTGCTCGACAATCTTCCTCGATGTGGCTCAGGCCTTTGATAAAGTTTGGCATAAAGGTTTAATACATAAACTTAATAAAATGCTACCAAAACAATATGCTGACGTGTTAAAATCATATATATCGGAAAGATTATTTAGAGTCAAACAGGAAGATGACTATTCTGAGCTAAGAGAAGTGAGGGCAGGTGTGCCCCAAGGGAGTGTTTTGGGGCCCATCCTCTACTTGTTGTTTACATGTGATCTGCCGCAGACAGAGAATGTGACTGTTGCTACTTTCGCTAATGACACAGCTATAATGGCGATTGGTTCGACCTTAGGTGAAGCTACCAACATGCTTCAAGATGCTAGTGATCAGATACAGCAGTGGACTAGGAGATGGAAAATTAAGCTTAATGAACTGAAATCTGTCCATATCAATTTTACAAACAAAAGAATAGAGAACAGTCTTCCAGTTACCTTAAATGATGTTGTAGTACCATATGCAAACACTGCTAAATATTTGGGGATGACCCTAGATACAAAGCTACGATGGAAGGAGCACATCAGAAAAAAAAAAGACGGAGCTTGGTCTCAAATATAGACAACTGTATTGGCTCTTGGGACGACATTCTCAGTTGTCAATACACAACAAAATTCTGATATTTAACCAAATTCTGAAACCAATTTGGCTTTATGGAATTCAACTCTGGGGTTGTGCGAAAGAAACGAACATTAGGTTATTCAAACCTTCCAGAATAGAGTGCTACGGAACATGGTAAGTGCTCCATGGTACATCAGAAATAGTGATCTACATCGAGACCTTAGGATCCCTGATGTCGCCAGTGAAATTAAAAGGTTTGCTGCAAAGCACGAATCTAGACTACACCAGCATATCAATGTAGAAGCTATTCAGCTGCTTGACAACGCCAATACAGTGAGAAGGCTGAAGAGAACTAAAACTTTTGAATTAGTGTAGTGCAGTGTGTGCAGAAATCTAGAAAGTAATATATAGTACACCAGTGGGCGACTGTATAAGTAACTTAAATTATAACATTAGATGTAAATTGATGGTTGGTCTTTTAGACCAGTTTAAAAAAAAAAAAATTAATTAACATAATTTAAAAAAGGAATTTTTAATAGGTCTGAAACGTAACCTAACCAACTGAACATGTAAATATCTGATGATGAAATTCAAAAACTGAAAATTTCATTTGACAATCGGTTGTGTATTACGTACATAACTGAATTTATATTGAAACGATCTAACCCTTTCGAACAGCCTAGAGCTTTTGCGTTTCTTCGCTAGTCGAGCCTCAGTCAAAGCCGCACACAAGTACGTTCCAGGGTGCTATGGAGAGCACTTAAAATAGCTTTATGATGACATACCGAAGGAAGGAGGAAAAATTATTCTGGAACACGTATCCTATATTTGAAAGGGACAGAGGCTGGCTTTCTCAGTCAGATACGTTGAGCGATTTCATTAGTGCGGATGGAGCCATTGCTGAGGCTTACTGAAAAGTGTTATAAATAGTGTGGAACTCTGTTACTTGACATTATTATTGCGTGTGGACAAATGTGACTTGAATTATTGTTCAAATATAATTTTGTTAAATAACGTGTTGATTACAAACTGTTATTTGTGAGTAAATGAGCTGGTGATTAGTGACTTCATTGGAGTCTCTTCCACTGTACGATCAGTGAGACCGTCGTAACAGTAGGCAGAAGTTTTACAGAACCTTTTAACAGTGGAAAGAGTGTGTACTTTGCACAAGACTAGTGTAACTTGTAATTAATCTGTAAGCAACGGATACCTTGGACATGAGGAGTGGATATTGGTAAGTGGTTCTTCATCAAGAAGACAAGGAAAATACAGCTTTCTCGACCCCAAGTGGCCTATTCCAATTTAAAGTCATGCCATTTGGATTCTGTAATGCAGCATCAACATTTGAGAGACACATGGATCTGGTCCTACGAGGGCTGACATGGAAAACCTGCCATATTTTAATATTGTCAAGCTGATTAGTATTAACAGCTGTGAAATAGATATAAGGATTGTTTTTATTTAAACTCTTATTCAAACATAATCACCTATGCCGCAATAAAATATTAAGTTTGAGTATTATAAAATATTAATCCGGGTAACATAAAAAAATAGGGGAAGAATCTATCAATTTATTTATTACTACTTCTCAAAGTGATAAGATATATTTTTGAAATCAATAGCTATGATGTTTTATGTGAAAACCAGAACAAAAATCACAAAAGATACGTTTCTAAACAGCAATGTTCTTTCAAATGTGTTTTTTTTTTTGTAATTCTAAAAAGTTGTTTACAAACTTATATCACATCTATTGTGCTTGTCGCTCAATTGGGAATTCATGAACTTCCTGAATCCTCCAAACTTCTATTTCAATTTAATTTACACGTGGTTCCACAATATGTCATTTTTCACTAAACGGCTTAACGTTCATAATAGTTAATAATGCGTAATAGTTTGTTGTTAAGAGGACTACAACAAAGCGATATTTAAGTACTTTGAAGAAAGTTTTGCTGAGTTTAATTTCCTCTAACCCTAAAATCTAAAACTACTCAGAAGTAAATGAAGAATTACAAACACATTGCATAAGCGTTTGGATTCAACATAAAAATATACAGCGCGTCTAACTAACTGGCATGTTCTGTATTTGTGAGGGAACGGAAATCAGTGTTGTAACGTGATCATTTTTCTTGTTATTATTTTGCTGTCATAAGCAGGTAGTATTCTTGCTCTTTACGGGATTTATCCTTATATGACGTACTGGCATCTATCATTTTACGTAACACAAGTGTTTGCAAACAACACTATTTTTTTGACAGTAATATGAAATACCGCAAACCCACATACGAGGACGTAGACAACCTTTGAATTAACAGTACACAGAAAAATGGTATATTGCGGTTGTCTCCTAGCATGATAACATAAGTGGAGATTCAGTAGGCCTACACAAATTTAATTATTGCAGCGGTTTGCAAGGGTCATGGAGAAAGGGATGTCAAATTTACTCCTAATGACAGACTTTTTTTTTAATTTAAAATTTATAATACACCTTTTTGTGATCCGTCTTGCGATCTTGTAGTTATTTTCTCACTACATGTTTTGGGAATAAAATCCCATCTTCAGGAGAATAATTTTTTTTTATCCTCCTATTATATAGGAATCGTCGGCGAAAATATCACACACACACACACACACACACACACACACACACACACACACACACACACACACACACACACACACACACACACACACACACACACACACACACACACACACACACACACACACACACACAACCACAACTGTTACCAATAACATTATTATAATCGTTAACACACAACTATCGAAAACATTGCGCACTGTTAGTCTGTCACATTTCAACTGGACTGATTACAAAGTTCGCCGTTTATCTTCAATATGGTGTCATACAGCGTATTTGATTTAAACGAAAGCTGGTCGTTAAGCAAACATTCTTTATGAATTTTGAATGCTCTGTAAATTTAAAATTCCTTTGACGCATCCATAAAACAACCTTGGTTGCTAACGTGTATGGGTATCATATTTTCCGCGAATCCAGTGTAATTATAGTTTTCGTTTATCAAATGCAATGCAAAATTATAGTTGGCCGATCTGACATCCTTTTTTGGTATAGTTTCTTTAAATCTATCAACAAATCTCCTCCACGTTTGACCGATGTAAAACTTGTCACAATCATCACATTGAATTCTGTACGCCTGAGCAATGTTCTATTATTTTTGGAGACCTTAACCTAAATATATTTTTTAAATTATTGACAGTTCTGAATGAAATATTAATGTTTAAAAAAAATATTAAACAAATATATATATATATATAAATTCTTTTTAACGGAGATTATGAGACAGCAAGGTGACGATCAAAAAAATTTCAGAGAGACTTTAAATAGAGTCGCAAATGGAACAATCACTGAACAAGATTAGCATCTCTTATGTAAAAGATTTTATGTAAACAATATCGGGGACAATTTCAAAGATACTGTCTGTATAATGTCGGAAAATGCTGAAATCGAATGCTTTAATTATGAAAAACTAGAAAGCAATAAACAACCAGTGGCTCTAATCAATGCAATCCATAATTGCCCAGAAGCCTCTCTAGGAAAAACTGACGAGTCTCAGGGGTTTATTTGCCCAATTACGTTTATGTAAAGGTGCTCGAGTTATCCTTAGAAGAAATCTTTGGGTCACAAAAGGACTAGCCAACGGTTCAGTTGGGACAGTAACTGATATTATTTATGATCCGGCTGTTGTATGAGAAAATTATAACGATCACATGCCAATAAGTATACTCGTATCTTTCGAAAAATATATAGGACCAGTTCTGTACGAGTATCCAATACCCAATGTACTAGTAGTGGCATCTTTCAAGAAAAATTAAATTTCTTATACTCGCAAGCAATTTTCGTTGATAATATTAGAAAAGGCAATTGTTAATTTACGAGGCAATGAATTTCAGGTTGGATTAACGTATTTCGCTCTTTCAAGAGTGAAAACATTAGAAGGATTATTATTAAAACCGGCGTTTAATTTTGATAGACTGCTAAAAATTAATAGAAGTCCATCAATGGTTGATCGTAGAGATGAGTTGCAAAGGTTCTGGAATATGCCTAATGACAATTAATGTATATTTTACTATAATGTAGTGTATTCAATAAAAAGTGTGTATCATAAAAGTGTATATATTTTGTTGATTGTGAGAATATTGGTGAATAAATTATTACGAATCTATTTATCTAACGGATCAAAGAAGATTGACTGTAAAAATATTGATAAATTAATTATTATGAATATCAAATTCTCCGCCCATTTGTGTCAGTGACACTCCTAGTAATAATGTACAACAGTGTCTTTGTCTGAAGGTAGGACATTCATTAAATTAACAGAAATTATACTTTTGCCTGGTTTAGTCTTAAAAGCATAAAATTAGTTATTTTATTACTGAGTCTTTTAATAACGGGTAATGATTGTTTTCACAACTGTGTTAGGTTACTTGTTTGTATAATTCCGCACTCTCGTGCAGGTCCGTCGATCAGCTGCGTCGGTTAAAAAAGTATTTCTTCTTTTTCGATTAACTTTGAAATGCTAGGTATATTTTTTTTTTATATTACGTCAATCATTGTATATTGTTAAAAATATATCGCACTAATAGTTTCTGGTGTGAATTAAAGTTAAAAAAAGTTTTATTTCAGTTTGGACGAAGTAGGAAATGTTAAGGATGTATTTTAAATATACTTAAGCATAATATACTTTAGTGTAGTCAGTACAGTGATTCTATCAATGCACAATGAATTTGTGACAAAACGTTTTGACGATAAGAGCTATGAAAGATTGGTATAAGCTGAAAATTAATAAACCTTAACTTGTAAATTCTCACAGCTTCTGGTGAGCAATTAATTTTCAGGGCTAAGTTTGTAATGTATAGTGTAAAATTTAATAATGGGAATTAAATGGGAATTAATAATGGCAATTACAGTATTATTAATATTAATATTATTATTATTATTATTATTGATTTTGTAAGGCAACTTGTAAAACCTTTCTCACGGATTCTAATTTAATCTTGATTAGGGTCACCAGGGCTCAAAGAGTTGAGCAAAAGTTTAATAAAACTGCAAATTCGATGTGTGATACCAAATTAAAGACAATTTTAGCCAAAATCTAAATATAGTGTTTTAAAAATTTCAAAATTGCTTGACTAAAAACAGGTTAAAATTTTTTACAAATTGTAAAAAGCTATGTGTTGTTTAGTCTAATAGGAATTTAAACAGAAATCCGATTGGAATTTTGGGCGTATGTAGTATGATTGCTGTCAGTACTAAACAAATAATAGTAGGATAATCAAAATTTTGTGTTGATTCTGGTAATTGAAAAATTATCTAATATCAGATTTTAACCAAAGTATATTTTTATTAATACATTTTAGGTTAGTTGTCTCCAAGTCGCTTATATTAATATAATAGATATTTACCATATATCCGTCGTGCGACTTCGTTTCTCTTGTCTTATGACGCGTTTCGGCAACGAATTGCCATCTTCAGAAATCTTAATCACTCATTAGAGATCGTTAAAAAATTAAAAACACCAAAATCATTACAACAGTGGAAAATCACATACGCGAACATGAAATTGTTCACATACGCGATAAAATTTCATGTTCGCGTATGTGATTTTCCACTGTTGTAAAAGTGCACTTTTACTGTAATGATTTTGGTGTTTTTAATTTTTTAACGATCTCTATTGAGTGATTAAGATTTCTGAAGATGGCAATTCGTTGCCGAAACGCGTCATAAGACAAGGAAAACGAAGTCGCACGACGGATATATGGTAAATATCTATTATATATTTTTATTATTGTTATTATTATTATTACGGCACTACAGTGTTTACACATTTTTCGGAACCAAAGATTACAGAAGTGATTGCATCTTCCACTGCTACTTGTGCGTCTAAAGATCTTCAATTTCTCGATCCCTCAACATAATATGAATTTCTTCTGTCCTGGTGATAGGTGTTCTTCCTCTTTTCCTTCTTCCTAGTGGGGTTAGTTCTGTAAGTCAGTTTGACAATTTTTTCTTTGAAATTCTTTTCGTGTGTCCATACCGCTGTAATTATTTTGTTTATATAATATCAACAATTGCATTTTTCACATTTATTCTGTTCTTAATGAATTTACTTCTAATTTTCTCACGTCTGGATAGTATTGCGAAACGTCTCCAAAAGTGCATCTCTGCTGTCATTAATTTTGATGTTGTTTGTTTATTAATAGTCTAAACTTCTGAGCCGTAAGTCATGATACTTCTAACAATGGTTTTAAATATTTTGGTTTTAGTTTCTGCTGTAATTTGCTTATCCCACTGAATTCCACTTAATGTAGATATAGCCATATTTCCCAAATTAATTCAGGATTGTATTACCAAAGTAAATGTACTTCATTTAATACTGTAACCGAGTTCTCCTGTTCAGAGTAAGTTTTATTCGAATATATAGTTTCCCAAATTCAATTGAACTAGCAAATTGGTAGATTAAACATGACTAAAGAAATGCCAAATGACATAAACCAATGTCCTCAAAATTTAGTGACTGTTTACTTTACAGGATATTAAATTATGAATATAAGTCGATGGTCTCAAAATTTAAGTACCCTGATTTCTTTGAATATTTAATGTGCTTAAAATTAAAGTACACTAGCGATTATTGAGTGCGAGGTCACGCCCATGCTTTTTTATATGTTACCTTGAGGTAGCATGTGTAGAGGTAATTATTAAATTAAGGTTACTTACGACTTGAAGGAGAATACTATTTACAAAGGAGAATTTGTTTCTACCAAAACTTAATAAATAACTTTATGCATAAAGAGTTTATTTATAAAACTTTTTATACAAACAAGCTAAGCTCAGACGCTTAATTAAAGCGTAGTTAAATTAAGATGTTCTTTCCGTGACAGCTGAGTTCTGTTTTCTTTTTGCTGTACAAGATTTAATAACAGCGAAGTCAGCTTCATGACGTACAACGAAACGATAAAACATTAATTTAAGTAAGTCTAAAGTCTGACGCGTTATCATTGTTATACAAAATATGTGTTTTTTCTTTAATTAGAATTTCTACATTTTGTAATAACTTGTTTTAACTCAAGCAAAATTTTGTTTTCTCAAATTATCACAAAAAAATGTATTAATGATACTCGGTTATGTAAGCTTTTCTATATCTCATTGATTTAGACAAACTTAAGCGCTCTTTTATGATAGTTAGGATTTTGGCAAAATAACGTTCTCATTATCAAAACGAGAATAGTAACATTTCTTTCAAATAAAGAATTCAATCATTTTCACTTAATAATATTAAAAACTATCAAAGATTTATTAAATTTTGTGAATTCAACTATAGACGCAGCTGTAATCAAATTATGAATATTTTGAATTATCGAAGTAACGCAATAAAAATAAATAAGGTTTCTGCTCTAAATATATAAATTAAGATATTCAAGAAATAAAATTTAAAAACTCAAAATAGGCTAGTTTTTTAATTGACAAATTTAAATGAATATTACAATAATGTTTTTTACATTATTAATTAAACAAACTTGAAATGGAAGTAATTGAATTTCAAGAAAAAGTATTAGGATTAACATTGAACCCTACAAATGGACTTAGATAAAATATAAACCACTTTAATCCAATTTTTGTTTCGTTATATATTGATTTACCGAAAATAATTAAAAATAAAGTGGCAGTTTAAGATAATGATCATAAATGTTTTATGTTGGCAATAAATTCCGCATTAATACACCAAATAAAAACCCACAAACATTTTTAAAATATAAAACTGTTGGTCTAGTAATCGACGAGGCATTAAAAGGTATTCGGTTCCTAGTTGAATTCACAAATATAGAAAAATTTGAATAGAAATCAATTTTTTTAATTAAAGTATTTTTATGATGAAGTTGAAGAATATATGTTTTATACCATACAAAGAAATTAAAACCTTTACATTTATTATTAATTAAAAATATAAAATACCCATTACTGTTCGATTAAATATTTATCAAGATTAATGTTGAGTCAAAAATGAAAAAAATTAACATTGAGGCTTTCCATTTGATAGATGTTTAAGGATATTCTATTGTCAACAAAAGTTAGACCAACATAAAAAGAATTGGTAAAGGTCGGTGATAAATCTTAAAAAGGTGAGTGGCAAAAGTTAGTGAAAAAAGTTATTTTAAAATTACAAAAATTCTTTGAAATTACGATTTGTAATTTATAGAGATTTTAAAAGCTTATTTGTTAACAAATGTTGACACTTGTTAAATGTTAAATCTTGAAACATAATATATAAAAGAAATCAGAAACACTTATCGATTTGTTTTAGTTATTATACTGAATATACTAACGAAAATTATTTAAAACAATTGTTGGTGGTATGTTGGAAAATACGTAGCAAAAGTGTTTGTTCAACAAATAAAAAGTCAATAAATATTTTACAAACATTTTGATAATTAAACACAAATACAAAACGTATCAAAACAAAGAAAACTAAAATCAAAATTTTGAAAGTTCTCAGATTTGTGAAAGTAAATTAACGCAAGTAACATTGGTTTTAGTAAAACATGCTTTTAAATTAATAAACATGCTTTACAATATTATCACTCAGTTAATAATGAAGAAAAAAAGTGACAGCAATGACACTTGATATAGTTTATTTTAAAGAACAATTTCCAATTAAAAAGATCATGATACTCTTTACAGCAAAAATATCGAGAAACAACGCACATTTACTGTAATTTAATATAAAAATAAACCATTTTTACCAATGTAGGATATATTTGTAATTTAACAGGTTATGATGTTTACTTATTTATTAAAGAAAGTTTGTTGACGATTATATTAATGTAATGTTGAATCAGAAACCACAATAAATAACACTCAGTAATCATGTTAAAGTCGGATTAAAATTAAAATTTCTAAATGCTTTAAAATTTATGACAATTAGTACTGATATATTATCAAGTAATTTAACGTATTATCAATTTATAGAAACATCAAAATATTTTCTGAAGATTTATACGGTTTATTCATTAAAAAGGGAGTGTATGTACATGACGACTCTACAAATTATCTTGTATTATTCGATTTAGTTGAATCATACAAGTAGCTAGGAATGACTATTATATAAATATTATAATCAATGTGCTGAAGAAAACATATGACAGATAAAATTAAATATATTTTAGTGGATAAGATGTATCTATATAATACATTAGTCTTACGACGTAGAAATAAATTTGAAATTTTTTAACCTTAGATTGTTAACAAGAAAATTGTATGAAAAAGTCACCTGTTGCCGGATTGTACCTGAACCCCATTACTTTTAAACCACATGCAAATTTTAACAATCCCAGTTTACGCAATTTGTTAACTCATATTAATAATGACACTGACCGCATAAGAAAACTCAGCTCATTACAAGCCATAAATTCATGACAGCACTTTTCCTGTACAACTGACAACCAGCTCGGCACACTCTCAGAGCCTAATCATTTATAACTAAATAAATTGTTTGTTTATATTTATCGTACGCTTACCTTATTTATACAGTAATCCAAATTGATGACGATTACCTAAATTTTTTATGGTAGCGTTCACGTTAGTGTTCGTCTTACGTCCAACATATTTCTTACACTCAGTTTGTGGCTAATTTTCTTTTATATTGTACACATTTTTTTATTTAAATATTACACAAATATATCATTTTGTACTGTATTCAGTAGTCGCTGATCAGCATTGAGCATAACTAACTCGTGATTAGTAATAAAATTCAAAAAATGGACAACAAATATTAAGATTATATACTAGTATCATCTCTTGAATGGCAACTACGCTACATTTTCCACCACCTTTCCCCACTAGTTTACACCAAATTATGAATACGAAGTAGTCGCATTTGACAATTACTATAGCTGAAAAAATACATTACCAACTGTTTCGTGTTTTTCTGTTTAAAAATAACTCTATGCAATTGCGTGTAACGTGCGACTACGATTTATTTAATTGTTATTACTTATCCGTTAGGTTTTAATACAACCCAATTAGGTACTGTTACATGTCTGTACAGGAATGTTTTGTAATTTCCTAATAAGCTCCCAAATATGTAACCACTTGTATTCCTTGTAGGCAATTGTTTGTATTTCAGATTTCTTTTTGCATACACCAAAACATTCCAGTCTTCTATGACGACAATAACATATAAATATATATTCTATAGATAACGTATTAAAAGAAACCAAATTTATACATGTAAAAATACAAGTCACAGAAGAAAAAGAAAAACATAACAAAATCTATTTCTTTTATGAATTTGCTAACTGCTATAATTTTTTATTGTTCGACTAAGCTTTTCGTCATTACTGACATCTTCAGGTCTTAAACAACCT
Organism: Magicicada septendecula; assembly: GCA_034769895.1. NCBI lineage: Eukaryota > Metazoa > Arthropoda > Insecta > Hemiptera > Cicadidae > Magicicada > Magicicada septendecula. Next base: position 284,190,956 of record CM068374.1, on the reverse strand, counting down.
GAAGATGTCAGTAATGACGAAAAGCTTAGTCGAACAATAAAAAATTATAGCAGTTAGCAAATTCATAAAAGAAATAGTAAGGATGGCTGCTAATTTAAACAATACGAAGAATAACAAAATCTGCTACTTAGACATAACCATCACAACAATTCAATGACTAACTACAATATGCAATATACATAAAACCTCCACTAACATCATTATACCTAACCATTCTGATCATTCACCACAACATAAAATGGCAGCTATTCACTATTCAACAGAATGTTCAAAATATCCTTAAACAAACAAAGAAAGAAATATAATATACCAAATTGCTAAAAAAATGGATATAATAAAAATATTATACAGCAAATAGAAAATAAAATCAAATATAAAATAAAAATTGAACATTTATAAAATGATCCAATTCAACAACACGTAAATAATAACAACAATAACAATGGGCCACATTCACATACATAAACAATAAAATTACAAATCAACTAAAACTTTTTAAAAGCACAGACATTAAACAGCATACAAAATTTATAAAAATACTAACTAAATAACATACTAAACAAAGAAAATACAACAACCAATGGCATATACAAAACTGAATTCCAAGATTGCAATACATTTTACATAGAACAAACAAAAACAACTGGACAAACGTTATTTTGAACATCTAAACGCATACAAAAAACAGAAATATATAAATATAATTTGGCCACACATCCCATAAATACAGGACATGAATTCCCAGGCGTAACCAACTTGACACTAATAAAACACGTACCACACAAAGGCACTATAATGAATATATGGGAAAATTTACAAATTTAAAAAACACAAAACAAACTAATACCCGAACAAATACAAATCACAACAAATCATGACACAATTTTCAAAGCACTCAACATCAAATAAACTCAAAAAATTAATATATACAGCACAATCACACGTAATAATACAAGTTGAAAATAGCAAAAAAACAACAAGAAACCATAACAACAACCAACCAAAAGACAAGTACTCAAAAAGGTTCTGTTACGTAATTCGGAAAAAGTGGTATCCCTTTACAGAACATTTTGTGTGTTTCTCGGCTCCTCCAGCTGTAAGGTGTGTGTGTGTGTGTGTGTGTACGTGTTGCTGCTACTGAGATGAAGGGCAATTACGTGACACTTCTCACACGCCCGAGACTGATCCCGATTTCACCAGTCCGCGCGCGCTGTGTCCAAGGGCGCAATCAATTATGTTTTGGTGTTTTTAGTAATGTTCTTGACGCGTAGTATGGAATATTCTGGTGTCTCAGCGGGGTATAAATACAAGACTTCAGCGACGATTAGTCAGTATTGAGTTGCGATTGTTTCGATTGCGGTTCGTAGTATTGTGGCGAAGTGTTATGTGTGCGGGACAATTCTAACAAAATTGTGTTTTATATTAGTTGACATTATTATTGTATGTGAATAATTTTTTATTTGATAGTTGTAAGAGACTATCTTGTTGATTACAAACTGTTTAATTGTGATAATTAAAGCTTGTGATTAGTGACTAATTGATGTCACGTATTTTGTTTTCCACTGTATGTATTGTTTTCCATACGGCGATCAATTAGACCGTGATAACAGTGGTGTCAGAAGTGGGGTAGAACCGTTACAGTGAAAACAGTTGACACTTTGTACGAGACTTGTGTAATTTGTAATTATTTGGTAAACAATGGATGCCAGTCGGATAATGGAAAATTTCCAGGGCTGCTGTTGCAGACGAAGAAACCACAGGATGAGAGGCGGAAGAAGCAGAAAACTGACAGGATTAAAGTCGCAGGTAGGAAAGAGAAGAAACAGAAGAGTGGCAGAAAGCACTGTTGCTCGAGTCGGAAGGACGACAGCAGAAGAACGTAAGCAGGAAGCAAAGGAACGTAAACGTGAAGCAGGTGACATCAAAGCATTATTAAGGGCAAAAGCAGATGCAAAAACATACTACTGCAGAATCGTGTCTCCTACGTGGTGACGTAGGTGAACTACGAGGTGAGTAATTTGATTCTGGTAATAATCAAATTACCAGAATACCTAAAGTAGGAAAATCCATGTCAAATAAAATAGCTGATAAGAAAAGTCTGTCTTGAGTGTTGAAGAAGCTATGTTAACAAAAATATCTGCACTGGAAGACTCAATTACAAACATAAGAAAAGGAATTAAAAATTAAGTTGAGCACTTAATGAACATACAACCAAAACAAATTTCTGAACAGTCTGTACCATTGATAAAGACAGACAAGACAATAGGGAAAGTCGCCTTGCCTTGTGGTTCATGTCAAGGCGCCAACCTTCGACGGAAGCACACATTGGGCCATGTAAGCCGCCGCATGCGCAAATAATAGGACAGAGAAAGACAAGGCAGTTTCACTCGTTCTCGCATTAAAAGAATCTGTGGCAGAACTACTACAGAAAGTGCCACCTGGCAGCCAGAACATCTATGATGTTCATTATTAAATTCATTAAAGCTCTAGAATTACGGTACAGTGATAAACATTTGCGTGATGTGTACTACGCTCAGTTGTGAACAAGACGACAACGCTCCGGGAAGAGTCTTCTAGAGTTTGAAGCAAGTATCAACAGATTGATTAGATTGGCCAATTCTGAAAAACCAGAAGATTTTCGAAGAAGGTTTGCGGTGCAGGCATTTATTGATGGCATCGGAGGCTGTGAATTTCAGCAAGTGTTACGAATGGCAAGACACCGAAATACCTCAGATACTCTTGTTCACGCCCTAGAGTTTGAAGCAGACAAGTCATCGTTCCGCTACATTAATGAGTTTACGCCATCACATTGTAGTCAGAAGATCCCTGTATCACATTGATGTTACGATGGGTGTAGAAAAACAATGTTGTCGGGCAAACAATTCAGAAGTTCAAGACCGCCGCACTGATTTAAACTATGGGAAAAAGACCAAGGTGTTACAACTAGACTGTTGGGAGAAGAAAATACCGATAGAAGAGAGTGATCGCACCAATCGGAGAAGTAAAGCCCCAGAACAGCACAGTCTCCACGCTACGTAAGACCAGTAGAAACTTGAATGTTAAAAATCGATTTGCGGAAGGTAAACCAACAGCATTTACAGTTGACACGGGCGCAACAGTGTCCATTGTGCGCCCTGACGTAGTCAGCAACCGCCAGAATCTAATTAGCTCTTGTACAATACACACTGTGACTGGAGGCCCAAACAAGATGCTAGGAAAGGTAGACGTAAGTGTATGACTGAATCTTTTCGAGTTTAGCCACCAAATGCTCGTTGCAGACATTGTCGATGAAGTGATTCTTGGATTGCCTACGGGTTCATTGTGGACTCAAGAGAGAATGTCCTGAGGGTTGCACAAGAGACGATAAAGTTTTTCATGGCTAAAATGACAGGATCTACCAACCATTCGATTAAGTAAGTGGCATTGGCCAAAGAAAAGGTCAACAGGTCTGGTCAAGAGAAACCCTCCCTATTGCAAGAGGAAATAGAGGAGGAACTAGCACAGGAAATATAAATAATTGTAACGACAAAAGTGACACGGTCGACTGGCCAAGTATTACTTCAGAGACGGGTTGACTTTCGGGACGAACAGGCTTACGGAAGAGGCGTGTTACGTAATGCGGAAAAAGTGTTACACCTTTACAGATTATTTTACGTCTTTCTGGCTCTTCCAGCTGTAAGGTGTGTGTGCGTACGTATTGCTGCTACTGAGATGAAAGACAATTACGTGACACTTATCACGCGTCCGAGACTGATCCCGATTTCACCAGTCCGCGCGCGCTGTGTGCAGGGCCGCAATCAATTATGTTCTAGTGTTCTTTAGTAGCGTTTTTGACCCGTAGTATGGAATATTCTGATATGTAAGCGGGGTATAAGTTCAAGACTTCAGCGACACTTAGTCGGTTTTGAGTTGCGTTTGATTCGATTGCGGTTCGTAGTATTGTGGCGAAGTGTTATGTGTCGAGAAAATTACAATACAATTGTGTTTTATATTAGTTGAGACTTTTTATATACGAACAATTTTTATTTTTATTTTGCAAGAGACTATCTTGTTGATTACAAACTCTTTAATTGTGATTAAAGCTGGTGATTAGTGAGTTAATTGTTGTATTGTATTTTGTTTTCCACTGTACTATACGGTGATCAACTAGACTGTCGTATCAATACAAAATTAAGATGGCTGAGAATGGAAACAATAGGATTCCCGAAACATATGATAAATAAAGGGAAAACATTTTGAGGTGAATAGATTATAAATATTATTGAAATTGTATATGCATCAAGAAACTGTAGACTGTAGCAAAGAGTGTTTAAATTAATATATCTCATTAGTAATAAATATATTAATAAATTTATCAATTTTATATTTACAATTTTAATAAATCTCTAATAAACAAAGAATACTTGGTCTCTAATTCCCAAGTGACCAATTTAGGAATATAAGGGTTAAGGTTATTTAATTATTTTACAATTGAAAATTACACATGTCTTTTGATTTTAATCAGAATACAAGTATAAGTTCCTCTATTTTTGTACCTTTATGCCAATGCTAAAAGTATAATTTTGTTTACAGTTTATAATAAAACTGTCTATAAACAACGATAACTACTATTAATACAAGAAGTGAAAATATAGGTAAATAACACACTTTTATAGGAAAATCCCTCAAAATGTATACAACTTTGTGTATTATGTTATTAAAACGATTATATCATACAATTTTGTGATTATGTAATTTGTCTATCAGTCATGCCTATCCTATGAGTATAATTTACTCAGTACTGTGTGGTTCATAACCGTCGGTGGTTTCTGTTTAAGTAAAAGAACAGGCTGCATCATAGTCATGATCCTTCCAGTGCTATAGTCTATATTGTATATTACAACACTTTACTTCTGTATATGAAGCTTTCTGACCAATGATTTTTTAAACTATGTAACAAACTACAATTAAAGATAGTATGTATACGTCGGATCTTCCTTCTAATTATAAATCGTAAAACCAGGTAAGGTGTATACCAACCCATTACCAACAAATTAAACATTTTTTTGTTAAATTTGTATATTCCAGATAATTATTAGCCACTTGTACCAGAATACAGAAGTTTAGCAATGTATGTCACAATCAGAAACAATTTACTCACACTAGTTATCTACAGAGTATTGACATAAATATAATAAGTATGATACAGAGCAATGTCATAAAGATATGACATACGTATTTACCAGTGTAAAAATTTGAGGCACGTGTGCAATATGCTCTGCTTGCATCTGTATTTTGAATTTCAGCGATAAACAAACATATTATCTAATAATGAACTACAATATGAAGTAATCTGTGAGAGCCTTGTATGTAGGATGCAGCCTACTTAAAATTAAATCTTTATATTATACCAGAATTGAGGCACTACATCTGCAATTAAGTGGCAGAGGATATCACTAATCAGCTCACCACAATGGAATTAGAAACTCTAAGCAACAGGTGACACAGAAATCCTAGGATTCAGGTATTATACACGCTGACATACATTTTACTAAACCACAACAATAAAGAAAAAAGAATACTCATAAATATTATGATTATTTATTAAATGCTATCTATCATTTAAGTATTTTAACGTCTTAAAAAGTATATATAGGGAAGTGTAACACTTGTCACACCGATAGCATCAGAGTATATTATATACCCTAATGATGGATCTGCAAACTGCGTTGGTAAATCTTCCGTGCTTTAGGATAGGCCAGTCTAATCAGTATACCGATTCTTGATTCAAACACTTAAATACCTCAGAACGGGGGTTGTCAGTCGAGCACAGTACCCAACGCACAGATGCTGATTACCGTAACATAATTATAGAGGTTTTATTGATTTGGCGTACGTGTTCGGCCTGTGAACTGGCGCTTCTCTTAACAACTGTGTAGCGGGTCACTGTAAATCCATATCGAGAGTAATTGCTTCATTTTTCTCTGTTCATCGATTTGCGCATTCAGCGGCAACAAATTCTTAAAGAGGTGTCACCCAAAGTGTGATTCTATTAAATGTTTTTGAAGTGTTTGTGCTACAGGCAAGAACCTGTGACAATTAATATTCTATACTGTTGTCAAGTATAATGTTTGACAGTTAAGTGTTTACGCCCCGCGTTCTGGAGCGCCAATGTAGTCTTGACTTGTTATGCCACACTAGTTGCGACGTCAATGTTACGTTAATTTTACGTCCCTAGTGTGGGCGTCAAATGCAATGCTAATTTTAATTGTTAACGTTTACTATCTCAGGGTTTTTAAATTGTAATAATAATTTATCCATTAGCAGGTATGTAATCACAGGTTATAATACTCTATTATTCAATACTACTTGGAAGGAATTGACAGCTAATTCTAATCATTAATTTAATAGGGTTATCTTAAATAAATATATAAGACGGGTTTGTCTGTATACTACTACATTTATTATGTTAACGATTATTGTTATTAGTATCATAATACTAATTTGATTAACAATTGGTTATCAAGAATTATTTTAATACAGTGTTCCTACCAAAAAAAAAAAAATTATAAAAGAAACTAAAACATCTCTTCACACTTCAGTATTCCTTTTATCCTAATATTACTTTTGAGTATCATTAAACATGAATTACTTCTTACGAACTAATTACTCATTTCATTATAAAGTATAATTTTAAATGGATTCATTGTAATGTGGCTGTCTATAATTCTCTATAATTTTAAACACTGTGATTTTTATCATTTATAAGTAAGTTTTAAATGAGTATATCCTATATTATGAAATTCTCTAGGTGGATTCTTTTAGAGAGACAGACAGAGGTGATTTAGGTGATTTAGAAATAAAATTAATACATAAAAAAGTTACTCTGAGTACGTATCCGTAAACTACGGCGCGTCGTCATTCTGGACTCTCCCTCTCTACTACTTAATTCAGCGTATGGATAGGTAGACGCTCCTTCAATTGCGTTGAACACCGTCTCATTGCGTGCATAAGGAATGTGACTCCTACATGAAGTAATTTACACATATACACTTTCACTATTCATACATTTATTTTCACTTCACAGGTCTTCCGAAGTTTTAGCAAATACTCCCTTGATCTCACCCTCGTCCTGTGTATTTATCATTTCCTCTACTTTTCCCATTATTTTCTTACTTTTCCCCACTAAGTCCTTTTTCGTACTTCAGCTTCATTTCCATTGGTTCTTTCTCTGTATTTCTTGAGAAAGTCCCTCTTTGTACTCCCACAAGTTACTCTGCTTCCTGTTCATTGGTTTTGCTTTTTGGATTACCTAGAATTCCTTTCAGGAAACCCTCCTATACTCTTAGCTGCTTTCTGATAGGTGATTTCTGTTCCCACCAATTTCTTGCTCTGGGTCATCTACCTCTTGCTTAAGCATGCTCGCTCCCACTTTCATAAATCGCTTCGGGTATTGTTCTACAGTGACATTCTTTTTTCTGTCCAGCTGGCAGCTGCGTCGGTTAATTGGTTCCACCCCTGCTGTAGTCCTTACAATATGTAATGGTCATAACTCTTCTTGGCGTTTTTCATGCCATTTAGCAAGACACCCTTTGTTTCTTTCATCGTTCTGAAGCGCGTGTTACGTAAGCCTTCCCACGTGTGCTACCCTTTGTATAGCTAAATTGCACAACTCTCGAGGATGTCTCTCGTTGACATACAATTGTTCTGTTGATTTAGTACGTTAGTCTTTGTCGTAACATTTTCTTAGTAAGTTTTCATTGTACTGCGTTCTGGCGATTGTTTGCCTTTCTTTTAGAACAATTCCTTACTTCGACATCCTTCTGTCCGTACATGCTGACTGGGTTCACACGCCTCTGTAGTCTTTCTTGGAAAATTTCTCTCTGCTTTTGTTTAAATTTATGATGCTTTTAGGCATCTGTACTTTTACGTTGAAGGCTGTTCATCTATTGTAAATTGCTTCTTTTATTGTTTCACTCATTCGTCACTGTCATGTCACTCGCTGTCAGGTGGTCCCTATCTTCTCCCAAAAAAAATTTTTTATTTTTCCTAGGTTTTGGCGTTACATATTTGTCCCCAATTTGAGTTCCGTTGTGATGATTTTTTTATGAATCCAATAAATCCCAAATTTACGCCCTTTGAATTGCGTTCTATATTGATATTCGATATTAAATGTCCTACGTCCTACGAACCTAGTGTACTCAGTGATGTCGGCCTTTGTGACCTTATTAATGGTGATTATCAATTATTGAGGGTTCCTACACCGAAATATATTTTTTTTGCTTTCATATTTACAATGAATCCATTTGTTTGGTTACCTTTATATATTGTTATAATTTTACAATAACCTTAATTCATAACATCTTAAGTCTACTTTTAATTATGTCTCTACATGATATTATTCCTACAATTTGGTTTCCTTAATTTCACATGATACACAGATATATACACAGAGAATAATTAAACATTACATTTAATAATAATAATAATTACAATCGTATTAATATTAGTAGTTCTGAAAATTAGATTACCTATTCATACGTACACATGTAGTATATTATGTCAAATACTACCTAACAACGTAGTATTAGATTGACACAAATATATTATATTTTTGAACCGATAGTTATTTAAGAATATTAAGGAAATACTATTTAAACAAATTTTCTACCTAATCATGAACATACAATTTAATGCTTACATCTTAATAATAGGCTAATGTATTTATTTCATTCACTTATACACTCTTCAAATTTAAGATTGCTACTAATGTTCTTTTCTCTTTTGTTTCTCAGTTTATGTGTTAACTCTTAACAAACCCTTCACTACAACCTTAAACTAAATATTTTGTGAGAATATAAATTCAATGTTTCATACTAGTAAACTTCATAAATGTTATACCACAAACAAATTTTTTGGAAATTTTAGTATATTCTGTACATTTACCTTAACAAAACTGCCAACTGTTTGAATAAAATTTGTTAACAAGATTTTACTACAAACTTTAAAAATTTTATTTTATAACCTTTCATTACCAAGACAATTGTTACCTCAAACTTCCATTTAACATCATATAGTTAGTAATATTTATCATAATACATGACACACACTTTAGTTTGCTAGAAAACTTTAGTAATTGTTATTTCAGTGTTGTAAAATTTTACATCCAATTTTATACTTGTCATTTACAAGTGATTTTATGCTTCAATTAAGTTTTCTGCTAAGTGTTCTGAACGATAAACCTTTTAAAATTACACATCTTTTTTTTTTTTTTTTGTATTGAAAACAAGGCGTCTAGACAAAATCGCATATTCCCGTCCCCTTTTATCGCAGTCCCCAGAGATTAAATGTAGGGGCTTTGGGTATTTAATTATCCCATTTTCAAGCATTCCCTAATCGCAGATAATTCAGCCTTGTTGAACATACTGGGCGAGGAAAACCCCTTTTTGCAGGTTCAGCGTGTTGTCATTTCCCTGTAGGTGATATTCGTAACACTTCGTATTGATTAATTCCTGGGAATGTATAAATCCCATTGGTTTATCCATTCATGACACACTTTCGTACTTATTAATTCATAGTATCTATTTATTTGATAATTATTTTCCTTCTGATCTTTCTTATAAAATTTCTTATATTTTTCATTCGTTATTTGTATTCCAGTAGGATTCCGTAATTTGGCGGCAATGTGTTTATCTTTATTTTATTCATATTATGTTTATTTTCTTTGGCTAGTGCATTTCTAGCATTACCATTATTACTTAAGGTATTTAACCTAATAATATTCATTTAAATTATTAATTCGTCTGGACTTTTAAGAATTTTTATCTTACTATTTGTCCGTTCTTATTCATTAACTTAAATTTTATGTCTGTGGAAATCGTATTTATGAATGGGTTGAGTTTGCTGAATTTGTTGGTATGTTTATAAATATTCGAGTTTGTTGACCGTGTTCGTACTCACTGGAGATGTTGTTCTGTGTTAATAGGTCGCCTGCCTCCCTTACTACCGGACGCGTGCCTTTCGATTTCTAAAGAATTTACAACTGGTTTCTCACTTTCTACTTTCGTTCGGGATGGGCATTTCTGTTGCCAACCTAGCTTTTGTTCATCAACCCTCTCGTTCCTGCCATGTGTCTGACGTTCCACACTTAAAGGATTTATGGCCTGTCCATCACTGTCTTTACAGGGATATGGTGAAAACTGGTCGTTCCACCCTTTATGCCAACTTTCTCTACGTCTATTACCAATTTTGTCTGCTCGGGTTTTTTTCTCGTTTCATTCATTAATGTATGCACGTACGTATGTCCTTCTTCAATTTTATTCCATTTATTTTACGTACATCTTCTACTTCTAACTCTCATCCTTCTTAGCATGATACAACTTTAATTGTCTAATGTTGAACTTTCCACGGATTTTTTGTTCGTCATGACATTCCACTAAGATATACGTAGATTCACCTAATATTTGCCACACTTTATTTGGTCCACTATATAATTCGCAAAATTTTTCAATTTTTCGTTGTGCAGCGTCTGATTGATAATATGTTCTTATCAATACTAACTCTCCTAATTGAAACTTCGTCGTTTCATTTGGAGAGTTTCACAAATGTAACTCTCGTACTTGCTTCGTTGATCTTCTTCGCATGTTTCTCTCGTTTTTGTTTTATCTTTACGAAGATTTGATGACAGTCTGGCGTGTCGTCTCCTGATATCTCCTTGTGAATGTATTTTTCCCAGATGCGACTCGGTTTTTTCCCAAATTGCGCCTCGCAGGAAGTTACCTCTATCGTCTCATGGTATGTCTCATTCATACAGCACTCGATAGTATTGACGAAGCGGGACCACTTGTATGTCCCTTATGAACGTGGTCCACTTTGTATGCTGATCTCCGACAAATATCCGGAATAGGTTTCCCAACTGCCTATTTACGCGTTCCGCGAGGTTTGTGCATGGGTTTCGTATAGCAGTGTATTTTGGCTTTATTCTGAGTTCATTTAGTTCTTTTACCCATTGTTTAGAGGTGAATTGTGTTCCGTTGTCCGTCAAGATGGCTTTTGGTTTTCCAAATTCATTAATATATTGACGGATTCTTTTAATCGTTGCTACCGTTGTCTCTCTTCTTAGCGTATACAGTTTTACAAACTTAGTGAAGTTGTCTATCACGACAAAGATGTATTTTACTCCGCCGGTTGACGTTGGTAACGGGTCATAATAGTCCCCACTAACTAGTTCACATTTCGTCGTAGGTAAAATAGGTTTCGTTCCACCAAATTAGTTTCGGTGTTGGTGTCCTTGCACCGTTGGCATTTGTTGCACGTTTTGATGTATTCTTTTATTTGTTTCGACATCTGGCCGAACGTAAAATATTCTTGAATTAATTTGGTGCATTTTTTGCTACCTACGTGGCCGTACATTTGATGTATTTCGGCGATGATACCATTCGTAATACTCGCTGGCACATATAACTTCCATTTCCCCTTACTTTTCCGATACAACTTATCGTCAACATATTTATAGAATCTACACATATTATTATTATCATTATTCATTAAGTTACTTATTATACGTTCCAACTTCTTATCTTTCTCCTGGTGTCTTCCCATATCCTTAACTGTCGCACATACATCTTTGTTCATCTTCATATCGACATAGTTGATTTAATATTCAAAATTATTGTCGGGTGGCTCTTCTTCTGCCTTGTCCTCAGGGTATCTGCTCAATATATCCGCCACAATGTTTTCCTTTCCTTTACAGTGGAGAATGTCGAAATTATACTCCTGTATACTAAGTATCCTCCTTGTGATTCTGGAGTTGTTCAGGTGGCACTTGTTCATAAAAATGATCGCCTTATTGTCTGTGATTATTGTCAGTGGTTGTCCCAAAATATAAATCCGGAACTTCTCTAAGCATCGGACAATACTTAGTAACTCCTTTTCGGTTGTGAAGTAAATTTTCTCTGCGCCCTTAAAAGTTTTACTGTTGAATGCAATAACGCAAATATTTCCGTTGTCATCCAATTGATATAGCTGTCCTCCATACGCGAAGTTGCTTGCGTCACATTGAAGGAAGTACCGTTTGTTAATCTTCGGGAAACTTAGTGTTACAGTACTAATAAATAAATCTTTCACTTCGTGGAAGCACCGGTCTATTTCAGGTGTCCACGAAAATCTCTTACCTTTCCTTAACAAGTCTAACAATGGTTGATTAGTCTCTGCATACTTGTCCGTGAATCTATTATAAAAATTCGTTAATCCCAAGAATCCCTTTAACTGTTTCTGATTCCTTGGAGCTGGGAAATTCCTGATTGCAGCTACCTTCTCCCTCGTTGCTTGTATAACGTTTGTAGTCAGGCGACATCCGAGGTAAGCAATCTCCTTGCGGAAGAACTGTGACTTTTCGAGGTTAATCGTGAGATTCGCCCTCAATAGATTATTCAACAATGATTCTAAATGTATGAGAGGTGTTTTTATGTCATTTGAATAGCAAAGGCAATCATCAATATATATATATATATATATATAATGATATTTCCTTTAACTTCGTCCGACAGGGCCATGGCTAATCCCCTCGTCAGAGCGGCAGAACTGGTGTTTAGGCCGAATGGCGTAACAGTGTATCTGTAGCACTTACCCTCATACATGAACGCAGTGAAATCCCGGCAGTCTCGTTTTAGTGGAACCTGCCAAAAGCTGCTTGTTAAGTCAATCGTTGACAAATATTTCATATTTCCACACTTAGGCAAAATTTCTTGAACGGGAGTCGGTCCTTCGTAGTCCGGAACTGTAACACTATTTATCCATCCCGGATCCAGGCACAACCTTACATTTCAATCTTTCTTTATCACGGTCACCATCGGATTAACATACGGGCTATTGCACCTCTCAATATCTCCATACTTCAAAATTTTGTTGATCTCAGCGTCTACCTTATGTTTGTATGCAATTGGCACTGGCCATCCGCGTTGGAAATACGTTGTGTTGTCCGTTACTTTGAATCCGTGTTCGTAACACTACATCCGTCCTGGACTCTCCCGGAACAGACTTTTACTCTTCATCAAGATATCTCTAAGATACTTCCGTATTTCTTCCTCTTCGTATATCATGTCGTCAATCATTTCATTGATCTTCCTTTCGATCTGTTCCTCTTCCATTACCTCCATGTGTATGATGGGTATGCTGAATTCTTGTTCACCAGTCCTCCCTTTAATCTCTACGACTCTCTTCGCTACATCAATTAAACATCCTTCATCTTTAAGAAAACTAATGCCTAGTATACAATATTTAATTAAGTTTGGGATTATTAAAAACACGCAGTCTATCTTGATTTCGTTAATGTAAATTTCACATAAAATTTGCTTACGTACTAATTTAGACTTACTTCCTACTGCGCTGACAATTAACCAATTCGTCATGCTCAACTCTTCGTAGGCTTCTAAATGTCGTTTATTTCGATCGAACCATTCTTCGGACAATCCATTATTGCACTGCCCGTGTCCACTAAGGCGGCCACAGAAATATCGTTATTAAATTTTATCATTATCTCAGGACACTTTGAGATTCGTTGTTCAATTTGTAATTCATTTTCGCAAACTAATTCGTGCCGCATGTCGGGTAACAATATGTTCGTCTCGTATTTTTTGTGGGTAGGTGTTTTTGCGGCTATTTCCTTAAGTGACACATTTAAATTTTTTTCTTTGTCTTTGTCATTTCCTTTTACGGCGGACGTTGACGCACCATTGTGGACAATTTCAATGGAATGCACTTGCTGTCGGTCATTCGGTCTTGCGAATCCCTTGTAACCGTTATTTTCACTTTTTTTGTTGGGCCGGGAATGTTGTTTATACCCTGTAGCCTTGCTTTGAAACGACTGCGGGGGGTGAGTTGACTCCCTCGTTCCGCGGTCACTCAACCCTTCGCGAGTGTTCGTGAGGCTGCTCTCCTTTTCTGTGCGTTGATGAATCGTAGCATATTCAGAAATTAAAGACTCGAGGTTTTGAATCTGGTTTATTCCTCTTGTTACCACCGCAAATTCGATTTCCCGACCTACTACTAAAATTGTCTAGCAATTTTTTTATTAACTGTCGATCAGTGAGCGTTGGCGTTAATTGACGACTTTCCAATAATTTGCGTTCCAGATATTGGATTGCGCTAAGACCGTTCTTCCAATCGTATCGGCCATACTCGAGATTAACCCTTACTGTATCTTGCTTTTCCTACCCCCAATACTTCTTGGTGAAAGCGTCTGAATTCATTGAAGCTGTTAATCTGGTCCCGGATTACCCTCCACCAGATTGCAGCGTCTTCTTTCAAATGCCGACTAATCCACTTGACGTCGGGTGGATAGTATGTATTTTGCAGTTCAGATAATTCTTTAAGGAACTCCATAGGGAAACGGTCCGTACCGTTATATTTCAACTCTTTGTGGTTTACTCCACTCGCTCTAGTAGTAGGTTCTACCTCAACCTCTGCTAGCTGACGTTGTAACCTCTCTTGTCTATCCTTGTTCTTGCTGCTGTTGTCTCACGTTGTTTTTGATTATTCTTTTTAATTCTTCATTTCTGTCGTTCGTTTCTTGTATATGGTTATCTACTTTATTTTTTATTTGATCGACTGTCTTCTCCGTATTGCTAATCGCTCCTTGCCACTCTAGTCGGTCTTTATCTCGTAGTTCCCTAATTTCTTTGGTCTGTCTTTTTAATTCATTTTTCAACTTTTTCATTCCACTTTCATTCTTTTTCTCTAACTCGCTGATTTTCTCTTCCCATTTTTTGGCGTATTCTTGCAATTCTCCTTTTATTTTTCCAATCTGTTCTTCATTCTGTTGTCTCTTTTCCTCGCTCAGTGTCTCAATTAATTCTTCATTCTGTTGTTTTATCAACTCGACCAACATTTGAAAATTCATCTCGCAGGGTTGCGATCTTTGTCCGCCCGCCCTTGTCTCCACGTCCTCTGCACTGGTGTTATCACTAGGTGTCGTATCCTCTGCGAGTCCCTCGACGGTGTGATTCTATTAAATGTTTTTGGATAGTTTGTGCTACAGGCAAGAACCTGTAACAATTAATATTCTATACTTTTGTCAAGTATAATGTTTGACAGTTAAGTGTTTACGCCCCGCGTTCTGGAGCGCCAATGTAGTCTCGACTTGTTATGCCACACTAGTTGGGACGTCAATGTTACGTTAATTTTAAGTCCCTAGTGTGGGCGTCAAATGCAATGTTAATTTCAATTGTTAAAGTTTACTATCTCAGGGTTTTTAAATTGTAATAATAATGTATCCATTAGCAGGTATGCAATCACAGGTTATAATAATCTATTATTCAATACTACTTGGAAGGAATTGACAGCTAATTCTAATGATTAATTTAATAGGGTTATCTTTAATAAATATATAAGACGGGTTTGTCTGTATACTACTACATTTATTATGTTAACGATTATTGTAATTGGTATCATAATACTAATTTGATTAACAATTGGTTATCAAGAATTATTTTAATACAGTGTTCCTACCAAAAAAAAAAAAATATAAAAGAAACTAAAACATCTCTTCACACTTCAGTATTCCTTTTACCCTAATATTACTTTTGAGTATCATTAAACATGAATTACTTCTTACAAACTAATTACTCATTTCATTATAAAGTATCATTTTAAATGGATTCATTGTAATGTGGCTGTCTATAATTCTATATAATTTTGAACACTGTGATTTTATCATTTATAAGTAAGTTTTAAATGAGTATATCCTATATTATGAAATTCTCTAGGTGGATTCTTTTAGAGAGACAGACAGAGGTGATTTAGGTGATTTAGAAATAAAATTAATACATAAAAAAGTTACTCTGAGTACGTATCCGTAAACTACGGCGCGTCGTCATTCTGGACTCTCCCTCTCTACTACTTAATTCAGCGTATGGATAGGTAGACGCTCCTTCAATTGCGTTGAACACCGTCTCATTGCGTGCATAAGGACTGTGACTCCTACATGAAGTAATTTACACATATACACTTTCACTATTCATACATTTATTTTCACTTCACAGGTCGTTCTTGCTGATGACATCACTTGATTCTAAGTAATCTATCCGGACTGTTACTTCGAATTTCCGTAATCTTTAGCTATCGACTTCCGAAGTTTTTAGTCACTACTCCGAATCATTATAACGGACTTTACCGACTCTCGATAACTTTAGTTATCGACTTCCGAAGTTTTAGCAAATACTCCCTTGATCTCACCCTTGTCCTGTGTATTTATCATTTCCTCTACTTTTTCCCATTATCTTCTTACTTTTCCCCACTTAAGTCCATTTTCGTACTTCAGCTTCATTTCCATTGGTTCTTTCTCTGTATTTCTTGAGAAAGTCCCTCTTTGTACTCCCACAAGTTACTCTGCTTCCTGTCCATTAGTTTTGCTTTTTGGATTACCTAGAATTCCTTTCAGGAAACCCTCCTATACTCTTAGCTGCTTTCTGATAGGTGATTTCTGTTCCCACCAATTTCTTGCTCTGGGCCATCTACCTCTTGCTTAAGCATGCTCGCTCCCACGGTCATAAATTGTGTATTGTTCTACAGTGACATTCTTTTTTCTGTCCAGCTGGCAGCTGCGTCGGTTAATTGGTTCCAACCCTGCCGTAGTCCTTACAATATGTAATGGTCATAACTCTTCTTGGCGTTTTTGATGCCATTTAGCAAGACACCCTTTGTTTCTTACATCGTTCTGAAGCGTGTGTTACGTAAGCCTTCCCACGTGTGCCACCCTTTGTACAGCTAAATTGCACAACTCTCGAGGATGTCTCTCGTTGACATACAATTGTTCTGTTGATTTAGTACGTTAGTCTTTGTCGTAACATTTTCTTAGTAAATTTTCATTGTACTGCGTTCTGGCGATTGTTTGCCTTTCTTTTAGAACAATTCCTTACTTCGACATCCTTCTGTCCGTACATGCTGACTGGGTTCACACGCCTCTGTAGTCTTTCTTAGAAAATTTCTCTCTGCTTTTGTTTAAATTTATGATGCTTTTAGGCATCTGTACTTTTACGTTGAAGGCTGTTCATCTATTGTAAATTTCTCCTTTTATTGTTTCACTCATTCGTCACTGTCATGTCACTCGCTGTCAGGTGGTCCCTATCTACTCCCAAAAAAAAATTTTTTATTTTTCCTAGGTTTTGGCGTTACAAACCTTTTCCCATTATTTTACTTGCTGGGCTTTCTCTGTATTTATTGTTGGTACTGTTCATTAAAGATTTTCTGTGAAGTACATAAGTGTACTTTTATTATTCTCAACTTCTCTTTTAATTGTTTTATATTTGCAATTGTTTCTTCTCTTGCAACGGATAAGTTTATCGACATTACTGATTCCATGCTTAAGGCAGACGTTCTTATTTTACCTTAATGCTTTATCTGACATTGTTACTTCTACGTCAGATATTTTTAACGGCATTGACCTTGTGCCTCAGACATTTTAATAATTGTATATTAAATTTGTTTTGCAATAATCTAAACTCTGAAGCGGAGTGACCTTGATATTATATCAACCCTTTGATGACCTTGTACTCCTGATAACCTGTATTTAATTATTTTTTTTACTATTTACTTTGTTTATTATTTCGGTTTTCAGCCTAAGTGTTTTGTCTTGTTCTTTCTTCTCCTTTTCCCCTGTACGTTCTTTTTTCTGTCTGTATTTTTTTGCGGGAAGGAACACAGTTTGAAAGCTTTCGTCGTCTCACTGCTAAACACTTTATTTATTTTCTTTTTTTAACTGACGACTGACGGCGAACTGTAAGCTTTTGTAAGCTGCAACCAGTCTATGGTATCATAATAAAACGTCCGATTATATTCCACTTCTGAGACCACTTGTTACGACGATCGTGTTCATATTCGCCTTTAAAAGAAATAAAATTAAAGAACACTATATAATTAACTACTTATAAAATGTAATACCAATTTCAATAAACGTAAGCTTTGGTGACATTTTTTTGTTAAAATCAACTTACACACAACAATTTTTAAGACGTACTAGCGCTTAGTAAACTGAAGTTATTATGTTTATTTCATTCAAAATCAATTTAATATAGTATCATCTGTTGAACTTGTGTGACTAATTTCGACAAATATTTGGATAATAATACAACACGTAAGAATATTGGCGGTAGAATAATATATTTCTTGTGTTTTTGTGACCTCATGAAAAATAACTAATTTAATAGAAAGAGAACATTTGTATATAATATATACAGTAGAAACTGACATACGAAAAACAACTGCCTTACATACTATTATAAAATACATTTGTTACAATCAACATAGATTTAACAAAATAATGATACATATAATAAAAGAAGGTGGTTAGTAATAGATAAGAAAGTAGGTTTGTAATAAAATAAAAAGTTTAGTAATAGCAACGGAGGGATGGAACTTGTTTATGGGGTGGAACACATTTGCAGTGCTATCTTGGTTTTCACTTACGCGTTACAATAATCCAATTATCGACTCTACTACTTCGCTATACTAACTTTACTTTCATACAAAATTTTACGATTTGCTTTATGGTATGGCCATATACTTAAGTGAAATTTATTATGAATACTCATTATTATAAATTTATTTAGCGAAGACTTAAACATTTTAATTTATCGTGTATGCAATATATCTACTTCACTAAGGTAATTCAAACTCTCTAAATGAAAACACTATATTACTTATCAAAACCAAATAATAATAACAATTAAACATATGTTTAAACATTTCACTTGAACGTCGCATTGACTTGTTTTTACTGGGTCTGATACGTAACAAATCAACTATATATCTAATAGTTATATGATTTTATAAGTTGTAAGGATATAAATCATTTTATAAGGAATTCATAAATTTTTAAGTTTATATAAACAACAATTGCGACTAACATCTCTAATTCAATTCAAATGGAACTGGCAGCTGATATTAAGTTATTCTCTTAAGAAACAGATGGTCTATAGTTCAGATTCTAAAAACATAACTTGCAATGGGATACGTTACAATTTGACATTAGAAGGAAGGAGATCGTCATGTAATCCAAAGTTATATACAATATTAATTTTCACAAATAGGTTATTTATGTTTATTTTTACATAAATTTAACCTTATTCATTTTTCTACAGTTATTTGTTTACAATTTCGGCTAAGTTCACTTCAGCCAGTTTTATGTGATTTTCCTGAAGCTGATTTATCTAGAGTTTTGAATCCAAAGATTTACTTCAGATCCGTTCTTTAACCTCAATGGTGAAATAACTTGTTACTAACTTTATATCACCTACAATAAATTTTAGGTATTTAGCATACTGAATTTGAAATGTTCCTATTTTCAAACAAATAGCTGATATTATGAAAAAATAATTAGGACACTTAATTCCGATGGAATTAATAATTGTTAATTTTTTATGTTGTGCTGGTCTTATAATCGGCACATGATTATAAAATTGTCAAAATCATTTACATTTACAGTGTGAAAAACTTGGAAATCTTCATTATTGAACAATATGTTAAACGAAACTGTTTTAATTGTCAAATTGAGGTACGCACATACTAAGTTATGTACCATAACCATTAGTGGTATATTAATATACTAACGGTGTGTGTGTGTGTGTGTGTGTATATATACATATATATAAACACACACACACACACACACACACACACTAATAATACTTTTTAGTATCTCTAAAATATCAACCCGATGTAGACGAAATGACAGTGGGAAGGGCTACTATTGTAAATATTACTGTCATTTGAACTAGTAAAAAATACTTTGCTAAATTATATCTATTTGCATAAAATGCGTTAGGCAGAAAAATGAAAGACATACATTTACAAGACATAATCTGGTAGAGCTGGTGGCATGCTATGCAACTAGTTTAGACTCTTACCTCATATCTCTCTTACATATCTTTAATTTTCATTCAAACGACACTGATCACTGATATTATCATGGTCGTTAGAATACTTTAATCGTCAGCTCTCAATGTAGATATATAATAGTAACAATCTTAGTTTACAATTGTTTACTAACAATTTTAAAACGCATAACGATTATTCAATACTAATAAGTTACTTGTTACCAATTATTACACATCTAGAAACGTTTAATTACTTCTGAAAAATAATCTAAGTACTAGTAGGTTTAAATTAGTTACTTGTGTGAAGAAATGTTTCACAGAAGCAACTGAAAAATAACAAACTCAAACAACGAAATTTGCTATAGAAATTTCATATCGTCATGACTAACTGACATACCCTGGATCCGAGAGAATGGAAATCAACGTTGTCGATTGTAGACTGTTCATTTTACTTGCTATTATTTTGCTGTCATTCGCAGGCAGCATTTCTTCCCCGTTATAGATTTCGCTTTACGTAACGTACTGGCATCTGTCGTTTTACGTAACACGTGTCTTACTGACGTAAAAATGGTTTTACAGACAATACGGTTGTTTTTACAACAAAACAAAATTCAGAAAATTTTCATAAGTTTACTTACGAAAACGTTTATGCCAACACGATGGAAAAAACATTTTATTACAATTGGACCCTACTATAGCAAATATGTGTAAATTCAATACACAAGTAATTACAACTCTCTGTAAGTAATGTTATTCAGTAAGCAACGTACAATATCCTTTATATTAACAAATTACTGCTTTCATTACGTACATAAACTTCTTTGAATAAAATCTTTTTAAAACATGGCCACTTTTTGGAGACTACATTGTTACGTTTGGAAAGAACCTTCTTCACATATTCTTCAAAAATCTTACCGCACTCTTTTCAGGCACAGTTCTATTGCAATTTTTATCTTGTAGTTATTAGTAAAATTGCATGAGTATATCAGAATTCTGCAGAAATTTTAACGGGTAATTTTCTCTAAGGACAGTCTGCGCCGTAAGTAATGTGACAAAAGATATTTTATTTAAAATTTTTAGGTACTTCCTGTCTGAAGTTGGCAGTGTTTGTACTAGTTAATATAGTTTTACAGTACACATCATAGAACATAGCTTACAACATTCTGTTAAATCTACAAAGATGGTTCTTTCAAACTTTCAGGTAACGTATGTCATTTGACCGAGGAAACATTATTTAAGTATTTAAAAAAAATCTTTTCTTTTAATACAATTTTTTGCTGCTAACGGCAAGGTGCTTTTCCATTATTGACTCCATTTTCTAAGTGTACGTACGAGATCAAAATTTTGCTTTCGTTACATCCTGAGGGATATGGCGCCTTCGTCAGCTGGGGGAACAAACAATAATTTGTCTGTACTTATGTTTGGGTACAAAAAATTACCTTAAAGCTGTTACAATAATTCTTACTTAGCAATGAATTGTAAAGATTATTTATTTTTTAACAATCTTAGTACAAAAACAATTGTTTCAAAATATTCTGAATTCATAAATCTCATCAGACTACGTAAGCAAAATATCTGCGCGATCGGAACATAAATTTCCATATGTAACATATCTTATAAGTTACATACAATTTTAAAAATGTATAAAATATGTGGTTATTCAAAGCAAATTTATAGTAGAATGTACTTCCTAGTAAATCTGAGTTTGTGTAGTTAGTAAATGCATCTGATCAACTGTAACCTGTTTAAACATGACACACGTTTATGCGCCCACGAGTTCTTCTATTGAATATACAAGGAGCACAGTCATGTTATAATATCAGATTCTCATTATATTTGCGTTTGAAATATAAAAACCTTACTCTCTTAACAATTACTTATTAACTGTTTCATGAATGCCTCCCTTTTACGGAAGGATATCAAATCGAGTCACGTAACCAAAGTAATTTAGGACTGTGGACTTTAAGTAGCTGATGCACAGGGGTGATATTCAGCGAGACAAAATGAAGTTATTGGCAAATGTAGCTTATAAACTACATTAGAGGTAAATGCGGAGTTATTGGTATGTGTAGCTGGCTGTTCTGGCTGTTCCCAGCTTCGTACTGACATTACAGAAAGCACAGAACATACGCAACTCAAACAATGTGGTTCTTTACAAACCGAAACATTTACATTATCCTTTAAGCTTTCTCATTGATCAGGTTAACATTGGATCCTCGATTACACATATTTCGCCTGACTTTATTAACTCACTTAGTCTAGTTTATCTATTAAACTATTAATTACGTCTAAGTGCAAAGCAGGCCGTACTTAGGTTAGTAGATCCTTCTTGTAACGTTATTATTTTGGCACTTTCTTAATGTAAAGTTTCCAAAGGAAATAAAATTGAGTAACAAGTTTAAAACCTCTGCTAATATGTTGTCTAGCCAATACGTAATACTATTTTACGGTTAAACTTGTGTATAGAAATACACAAGTTACTTTACACAATTATGGTAACTTTAGCACACAAGATTTAGTAGATTTTCTAGTAAGATACAAGCATGGAACAGTGTCTAGTACAATGTGTCTATCAACAGGAGAGAATGCAAGACAACAAAAGCAAGTTGTGTTCTACTACTAAAAATAACAACAACAACTACTACTACTACTACTACCACCACCACCACCACCACCACCACCACCACTACTACTACTACTACTACTACTACTACTACTGGTATTACTACTACTGCTACTACTGCTACTTCTACTACTGCTACTGCTACCACTACTACTACTACTACTACTACTACTACTACTACTACTACTACTACTACTACTACTACTACTACTACTACTACCACCACCACCGCTCTACTACTACCACTACTACTATTGCTGTTGCTGCTGCTGCTACTACTGCTACTACTACTACTACTACTACTACTACTACTACTACACTACTACTACTACTACTACTATTAAATCTACTACCCATATCGCATGTCGACTGTCTTCCTCTTACATCCTTCCAAACATGTCGCCCCATTAACTCTGTCTTTCATTATCTATTTTGCGTTTTTTGAGCTTGTAAGAGTATCTCTTCCTACTTATACATAATTTCGTATTAATTGTACTACTACTTTGCGGATATTAAATATTTAGTTCTAGATACCAAACTAAATTTTAGTCCGCTCTTCAATAAGACAGTTACTTTCCAACGTTACTACATATATTTTATCTCATAATCAGGTATAAAACAGTAAAAAAGCGATATAAATTTAATTCATTAATTAATTACCTATTGTTTAAGTTACATGACTGTAAAAGTGGCGTTATAAATTTGTAATGATTAAAAATTTAAACTTTGAATGATTGGACTCATAGTCTAATGGAATGGACGTTGAACCCCTACCTGCCTACTGTTATCATGTTGAAATTTTAATTTTAAGTAGCTGTTCAATGTAGTACTTTTAGTTGTAAGTGAAATTAGGCCAATTGTGATATTCAATATACATTTTTTTAACACAGCCTATTACAACTTTTAATTCTAAGTTATTAGTAAACCCTCAAACATAATGTTTATTATGAGACAAACATCTTAGCCCTACGACGATGTTGTGTAGTGAATAAAACACAACCGTTAATTCCTTCTCCTGTCGAATGTAGGAGAATCAAGAGATTACTTAATTAAACAGTCGTTTGGACTGCTGCCTTAATTAAAGCCGTTATACCACCCTAAATACGTTACGGCTTAAACAGCGTAAATAACTTTAGTTTTGGCCAGCTACACGTTTCTCAAACACTCTTTCGCTAATCTAAGTAATCTGGTTTAAGTAAATAACACGTTCCGACATAAACCCGTACGTAGTATAGCTACCTCTGTAAGTTTGTAAAATACGAAATCTATAGCCGCTGCCACAAATCTAAATATAAAACATTTGTAATATAGTTTTATGTATTTTAAATATTTGAGGAGAGAAAAAATGAAATCTTCTACGAAACTTTCAAACCTATTAATTTTGACACATATCACTACTTATTTATAATGGCACGGATAGACAGACATAATTTCACACATATACAGGTTTTGTGATGCGCGTATGTGTTTTGTGTGTGTGTGTGTGCGTGCGTGTGCTTGTTAAAGACTGGCATAATTTTTCCTTTCAAAATGTCAGTTGAACTGTATTATGTATGTATTGTAAATTGAAGTACTTTATGTATTTGCGCCAACAGAAAATAAGGAAAAGTTTACTCAATTAATGATTAAAAATCGTTTTTCAGTATTGTTAAAATTATATAGCACAATACTTTTAGAATTGTTTGTCGCAATAAAAAATATGTAAATTAATTACTTATTTCAGTATTAAAAAGTCCCAAGTTACCAATAATTAAATTTAACCTTGTTTTATAGTGTAACATTACGTATTATAACGGTAGTTGACAGAACTAAAAAAGATCAGTGTAAAAACAAACAAAAATTAAAGACAGAAATATTCGTTTTAACTGAAATAAGAGAGACAGAATTGATAGCAGTGTGTTTGTTGCCCTCAGTGAGAGCCCAAGCGTCGGTGTCACTGTGTTGAAAGCTTTTGACATTTAGCTGACGGAAAAAGATACTTTTGTGTTGAAGCCACTTTGAAGGAAAAAGAATTGTTGTCATAAGGGAAGATTGTCTGTCTGATAGCACATGTCAGACTCCCGCTAGTCCAGTCAGCCTCCTGTCGACACAAGTATAATACACTTACACATACACCTACATATGGAAAAATGAGTTAAAAGAGTACCACCGACACTATACTACTCTTTACCAACAACATGAAACAATAATTATTTTTTGTCAACGCCGTTTTGTGTATATAACATAATGGAAAGTTTTCTGTGTATTGTGGCGATACATATCATCACGATGCATATAAGAACTGTTAAGATAAAGAAACTATTGTTAACTAGTACTAGTGTAAATGATAAGTAAAAGGAGAATTACAAATAAGTTTGTATTAAGCAGAGTATTCTGGTTCCATGCTAAAACAAACAAGGGATGAAGCAAAATAAATGTTAAAGAAAGGTAATATCGTAATTATGATGAAAATTAGAAGAAGAGAACTTAATAACGTGATAAACCCAATAGATATGGTGAGAGGTATAAACAAGTCCAACGATGGAAACAACTAATTAAAAAAAAGACATACAATAAGCAACAAGACAGTGAAGACCACCTCAATTACAAAATGACACAAATGCATGAAGAACTAAAAATAAAAATAACAAAAGAAACTAAACTAAAACATGTTAATGACCAAGTAAAATATAAATAAAAAGTACTAAATAAATTAATAATAATAATAATAATTAAAGAGAAAAGATCGGAAAGTAGGTAGAGTTATAGAAGATGCAATACAATAGTATAAATGAGAGTAAGAAATATGTGCATTAGTCTAAGAAAAATTGTAAAAATTTATATTGTAAGGGAGTGAAGTGATAAGTGTACAAGGTAGGAAATAGTGATGATCAAAGATCATGTTATAAACCAGTGGGGAAGGGAGAAAGTGAAGTAATGGTCTTATGTATAAAATAATACACATTACGAGCCAGTAAATAAAAGTAGTATGTGTTTAAATGGTTCTGTACACCCAGGATTTATTATGTTACAATTAATTATTTAAAGAGTTTTGTATACCCACATATTTTATTATGTTATAATTAGGAATTTAAAGGGTTTTGTATACCCACAGGATATTGTTTTATAAGTATGTGTTTAAAGGGTATTGTAAACCCATAATTTTATTATAAGTTATAATATTTGAGGTGACAGACTTTAAAATTTACAGATTTCGAATAATTAACGTCACGTGACCAGGGGTCGGGAATAAGGACCAATCAGAGCTCACAAAAGCTAGGTCGTAGCCGTTAGCTAAACGGATTTTTCGAATTAGTCTATTGTTAAAGATCAAACCGAACAGATGAACTCCGTGTAACAGAGAGCCACATTTTGATGAATAACTAAACGTAAAATATAAAGAGATGCAAAAAAACGTAATAAAAAAACAAGAAGACCATTAAAAAATTGCCAGAGAATACAATATTAATAGAAGAAACCGATAAATGAATGATAAAATAATGCCTGATAAAATAACTCAACGAACACATGCCAATTATAAAATGCCTAACCAAGTGGTGAGATTTTTTTGTAACTTCATAGTGAATTAACCTTAACATACACAACACGAGATTCACCAAAAACACTGTTAATCCAGACACTTATGAACTTCAACAAATCTTTATTCAATAACATTGTGGAAATAAAACTATTAAAACACTATTTAATTTAAAGAAATTAGTTGAAGCAGATTCTGAGGTTATTCAGATACCGGCCGACGGCCATTTTGATTGACAAAAAAAAACTCGGCCATTTTTATTAACGTTTGTGAATAGAACTGAGAATCATATTACACTTGAATTTAAATTATTTTAATTGTATTATTTACTAAGAATGTTAATTAACCAATCGTGATATATTGTATTCTATCCGTAAGCATTTTCTGATCTTTCCTAACAGCTCAAAGTATCTACTACCTGATAAAGAAATAATATAATTTACTTTAAACATTTTGTTGTTCGAGTCGAGTTTGGTGAACGAGTCGACACGGTCACTATCCCGTTCGATTCACGAACCGTTAAAAAATTGACCCAGATTTTTAAACATTATTAAATAAACCCATTTTGTTAATCGAAGAAGTATTTTATTTTTTTAGTGAATTAAGATAAAGGATTTTCAGGACAAGGAAGAAGAGAAAAACGGCGAGAGTAAAGAACATTGAGCCATTAGTTGACAAAAACCAGATAACCTACAAGACTGAGTCGAATCAGTAATCGATTGCGGAATACAACACAATTCATTCTACTTTTAAACAATTAATTATTTTGGCAACATTTTCAAAACAGTAGGCTCCGTGACGACCTGTCTTTACCTAATTAATTCTTATTAATTAAAGTAACTAAAATAAAATAAAATCAAATTCAAACCATAACATTAATTCAAATAAATAATAAATTAATTAACCAAATACAGGAGAGGATAACTCAGTTATCTTACAAATTGTCGCAACCAACGTGTGGCTAAATAACCCGTATTTATATTTTGTTTCAGTATATTAATAACAATTTTCAAATTTATTAGAATTAAAGTACTATTTGAATACTATTTGACTAGTATGCAAAATATTTGGTTATTAATGTTCAATCTCTTTTAAAGAAGACTAAATGAAGCTATTCTTATATGAGCCTAAATTTCTGAAAGCAGTATGGATAGTTTTGTGTATGTAGCGATAACTATAACTACTGAAGTTTATTCCAGAAGTGGCCTCAGTTTATGTAATTCATTAAAACCAAATACAGACAGGTTAAGTTAGAAGGATGAAACGAAATAATATCCTGACATATAAAAATATTGATCAGAGTAGAATGATTTTAAGTATCGTGAGTAAGAATCAAAAAATTGATACAGAAGTGCTTAACAAATATTACGACAACTTATTTGGTTGTCATTACAGTGGCTAATAACAAGTGGCAAAAACGAGTTTCGAGTTTCGATGTGAATGTTTCCTCTTTAAGATATAAAGAGCAATACGCCAAAGCGTAGCAGAAGCGACAAGGTCAAACAGGCTGCGACAGCACGCAATTTTAACCTGGCTATGTCAGGGTAGAATGTAATTGAAACTTTATAATTAGGGTTTCCATATTACACATTACGCATACTAGCTACGTTCTTCAGTGTGAGATTGACAGTGATCTGTAATATACACTAGCTGCACAGGTATATTTTCTCAGAAAATGAAATATTGCTTACTTAAAAGGAACAATAAAAAACAAAATTTGGTTGTAATTCAATCTGTAAACAAATAATTGTTCAGTGTAATTGAAATTCAAATTTGTAGTTAAACATTTCCCATAAGTGTGTTTGTGCGTTCTCTAATGTATTGTATATACTCAGTTCTTATAAAACGATTATAGAAAAATTAGACAATATAAATTGTTTTGTAAACTAAGAAAAGCCTAGAATTTAAAAAAAAATGTTGAAACACTACATTTGTTATACTTACAAGAAATTAACTAACAAGCATTTGAGAGTATTCTCATTTCTTCCCCTTACCTTCTCAAACAAACGGGCACCCTTTTCAACATTTTACAAAAACATTATCAGCTTATTTTCTATAACCATATTATCTTGTCAAGTCCTTCGTTTTACAATATATTTTTAATTGAACGTTCCTAATTTTATTAATTTTTAAAATATACGTATATACAGTAAACATAAATATCAACTATGTACCAGGTCGATTTTCGGTTATCCTCATGCAATGTACTGAATAGGTGTTATTATATATACGTTCTACAATATACAATATTTAAATATAATAATAAAATCAAAAACAAAATTTCAAGGAGAGTGTTTCGTGAATGAATACAGAGGTTGTAACGTCACAGAACGTTCCATAAAAAGAAATCATTTATATAGTAAGTTAGCATAAGAGGAAAGTGAAGTGAACAGTATCGAACCCAAGTAGTCCCAAAAATTGTGTAATTTTGTATAATAATTATTTCTATCAACTTGAAAAAACGACCAAACTATGACTAAGACAAAACCCCATATATATTATTAAAGTGAATAAGAGTGAAAAAACCATAAGACACTATAAGAGAGAGAAATAATGTCAGAATCCACCAGAATAAAGTCAATAATTA
This sequence comes from Magicicada septendecula, assembly GCA_034769895.1. Classification (NCBI taxonomy): domain Eukaryota; kingdom Metazoa; phylum Arthropoda; class Insecta; order Hemiptera; family Cicadidae; genus Magicicada; species Magicicada septendecula. Next base: position 284,162,379 of record CM068374.1, on the reverse strand, counting down.
TTAAGTTTTATAACTATGAATATAGTATTAAAAACTATTTTTTGTGAATAAATGGACATGATCCATTATTATATTATGTGATGTAAATAAAATAAATGTATTAAATGACTTAAATACATTATTAGAAAGAGTTTAAGTTAAAATAAAAATTGTATATTTGCAATGACAAAAAATATTAATGTGTTGGATTTGAGACCATACACCAAGATTTCATGAAAAAATTAATTATTATCAGATTTAAATAAAAACTATATGTAATTGTCAAGCAGACAATAGTGAACAATTTATCTTAAATAAAGGAAGCTGTCAAATGAATAAAAAGCAGTCAAAATAGCCAAAAACCGTGTTAACTAAGAACATGTAATAGGCATCTAATCTTTATATATATATTTCGTGTGTGCGTGTGTATGTCACTGAACTCCTCCTAGACGGCTGGACCGATTTTGATGAAATTTTGTGTGTGTGTTTGAGTGGGTCCCTGGATGGTTTAGATTCACAATTTGGTCCACTGGAAAATGTTTATTTAACTAATTTTTCATTTATAAGTAGTTGTTAATTTTGGAATGTTTTACATTGGATCCGGTAGACTGCGCTACCATCGCAGCATCAAATATTAAATATTATTGTATTTTAATTTCAGTTTGTCCCGACAGTTGGTGCTGCGATCAAATTGAGAAAAATATTTGAAATTTTGTGTTATTATTGTGTTCGTTCAAGTCGTGTGCTAATTAAAATATTAACTACGAATAGAAATTGATGTTTGAAGAGTTTTGAAGTGTGCCTAAAAAACGATACTTTTTGCGAATTTAGGGTGGAATCGAAGTAAGTATATTTTGTATAAATTTTTTATCAAATTTACACGTGAGTTTTATAACAACCAACCTAACCTAAAAATTTATTTGTGTAGCTCATTAATTTCATAATAAATTTTTTAAATTGTTTTTATTATTCATGTTCCGATTTTGATGAAATTTTGTGTGTGTGTTTGAGTGGGTCCCTGGATGGTTTAGATTCACAATTTGGTCCACTGGAAAATGTTTATTTAACTAATTTTATAGTTTAAAAAAATTATTCATTTTCAAAATTAAGAAGCAAGAAAATAAAATTACACGTTTTTCATCTAAAATTTGTTACAATAAATCGTTTTCGGTGATAATTAAAAATTTTATTTTCAATAAATAACTCATATTCGTTGTGGATTATTTAAGTATATTTCGTATAAATTTTTCATCAAATTTACACGTGTGTTTGTTAACAACCATCCTAATCTCAAAATTATTTGGTAGCTTATTGACTTCATAACATATTTTTCAATTGTTTTTAATAAAAATTATTTATTTTTTAAATAAAAATAATTATTTAAAAGAAAACTATCAAAAAATTAAAAAAAAATTCTATTAAAAATTATTTACTTTGAAAATAATTATTCACTTTGAATATTAAGAAGCAAAAAAATAAAATTACACCTTTTTCATCCGAAATTTGTTAGAATAAATCGTTTTCGGTGATAATTGAAAATTTCATTTTCAATAAATAACCCATATTCGTTGTGGATTACTTGAGTTTATTTCGTATAAATTTTTAACTTTGGAAAAAATTATTCATTTTAAATATTATCAAGCAAAAAAATAAAATTACACGTTTTTTATCTAAAATTTGTTACAATAAATCTTTTTTGTTAATTAATTAAAATTTCATTCTCAATAAAAACTCACATTCGTTGCGTATTATATTACAGTATTTTTTTTTCTGCAGAAAAATGCCACGTCTTCGAGGAAGAGCCAGAAATATTGGTAGACGTACTCCGAACGCGCAATTGGTCCATGATCGTCGAATAAATAGAACAGATGAAGAACACTCGGCGGATAATGCAAATCTGAGAGATCAAGTTGCATCTACACGTGCGAATGAAAATTCAGTACAACGCACTCGACGTCTTCGTGCTAATGCAGTAAGACAACGAGAGGCACGTCAACAAGCGACGGATGCACATAGAGAACGTAACCAACGCCGGATGCAAAATGATCGAGCATTGACAAGAGCATCACTCAATCGCCTTGCGTTTGAATATGATCATGAAATCAACTATTCGTCACATGCATTAATCTCGATTGGTAGTATGGACAAATAATGTCAACATTGTCATGCTTTCAAGTACAAAGGTGAATCACCTGGTTTATGTTGCGCATCTGGAAAAATTTCACTGCCATCGCTAAATCCACCGCCGGAACCTTTAAAAACACTTTTAGCTGGCACCACATCTCAATCGAAATTGTTTTTGCGAAAAATTCGTAAATTCAATTCATGCTTCCAAATGACATCATTTGGAGCAACAAAAATTGTTCATAATGAAGATGGTCGTAATTTCGAATCTACATTCAAAATTCAAGGTCAAGTGTACCACCAAATTGGTTCATTGCTCCCAATGCCTGATGCCGATCCAAAATTTTTACAAATTTATTTTATGGGCAATGAGGAGCAACAATCACACACACGCTGCGCTTACAACTATATAGAGCAGATGGAGGAACGAGAAATTGTGGACATTTTGGAAACGTTTTTGCAAAACCATAACCAGTTGTTGCAATTGTTCAAGACTTTTTCTAACAGACTGCAAAACGACAACTACGCCATTATCATTAAAGCAGACAAAGTGCCCTACGGAGAGCACGCAGGCACATATAATGTTCCAACTATTAATGAAGTTGCAGTTGTTATGGCTGGTGACCCATGTGAACGTCGGGACATTCGCATTCAACGCAGAGATAATACGATGCAAATAATTCAAGACAATCATCGTTCTTACGATGCATTGCAGTATCCGTTGATATTTTGGGAAGGAGAAGATGGATACCATTTAAATATTAAACAAAGGAATCCAACTACAGGTACAACTTATATACTATCTTACAGATTTTTTTTTTCAAATAATTTCTGTATCTCTCATATATATATTTATTTGCAGGTGAAGAACTGATCAAGAAAGTTAGTGCTATGAACTTCTACGCATATCGATTGATGATTCGTGCTAATGAAGACAATACCATTCTCCGATGCAGACAGCTATTTCATCAGTATATTGTCGATATGTACGTAAAAATCGAAAGTGAGAGATTACGATATATAAAATTTAATCAAACAAAACTTCGTGCTGAGGAGTACATTCATTTGCGTGACGCCGTTATTGGTAACGTAGATGCAACTAATGACATCAACAACATCGGTAGCGCATATATTCTCCCATCATCATACATTGGTAGTCCGCGTCATATGCAAGAGTATATTCAAGACGCCATGACTTACGTACGTGCATATGGCCGACCAGATCTTTTTATCACATTTACGTGTAATCCAAACTGGGATGAAATTCAAAGTTTGTTGTTGCCAGGTCAAACATCGATGCATCGCCATGATATCACTGCACGTGTTTTTAAACAAAAATTAAAATCTTTGATGAATTTGATTACACATTACTCGGTATTTGGTGAAACACGTTGTTGGCTTTACTCTGTTGAATGGCAAAAACGAGGTTTACCTCATGCGCATATTTTGATTTGGTTGGTGGATAAAGTACGCCCAGAAGAAATCGACAAAATTATTTCAGCCGAAATTCCAGATCCGAATGTTGATCAAGAATTGTTTGACATTGTAACTACTAATATGATCCATGGTCCATGTGGTACTCTAAACATGATGTCACCATGTATGGACAATGGAAAATGTACGAAACGTTTTCCAAAACCATGCCAATCTGATACTATCACCAATATTGACGGTTATCCATCTTACCGGCGTAGAGACGTAGACAATGGCGGTCAATCATATGAATTGCGTCTGTCAAACGGTGTGAGAGTAGATATTGATAATCGCTGGGTAGTTCCATATTCACCATTGCTGTGCAAAACCTATAAAGCGCACATAAACGTTGAACTATGCAGTTCAGTGAAATCTATAAAATACATTTGTAAGTATGTTCACAAGGGCAGTGATAAAGCTGTATTCGCTGTTCAAAATGTAAATGACAATGACGAAATTACACGTTATCAAATGGGTCGATACATAAGCAGTAACGAAGCTATTTGGCGCATTTTTACGTTTCCTATACATGAAAGGGATCCTGCTGTTATACATTTGGCTGTGCATCTTGAAAACGGACAGCGTGTTTACTTTACAGAACAGACTGCACTACAACAAGCTTTAACGGCTCCAAAAACAACTCTTACTGAATTTTTCAACCTTTGTTGCCGACAAGATGTTGTTGGTCAATTCGCAAGGACATTAATGTATACTGATGTTCCTAAATTTTTTACGTGGAATAAACAATCAAAAAATTGGGAACCACGGAAACGAGGCATTCCAGTCCCAGGATTCACCGACATATTTATGACAAATACTTTAGGTCGATTATATACAGTTCATCCTAAGCAACGCGAATGTTTTTTTTTGCGTTTGTTATTGGTTAACGTTCCTGGACCAACATCTTTCCGATATTTGCGAAAAGTCAATGGTACTTTATACGACACTTTCTTCGATGCGTGTCGTGAGTTACATTTATTGGAGGATGATAACCATTGGGATCTCACACTTGCAGATGCAGCACTGAGCTCATCTCCACAACAAATTCGTCAATTATTTTCAATAATATTGACAACGTGTTTTCCGTCTGAAGCATCTGCTCTGTGGGACAAATATAAAGACTCAATGAGTGAGGATATTTTACATCGGATTAGAATTACTAATCAAAATCAAAATATTGAATTCTCCGCAGAAATATATAATGAGTCATTAATAATGATTGAGGATATTTGTATTCTTATTTCGAATATGCCGCTCATCCATTTCGGCATGCCAGCGCCGAACCGCCCAGCAGTAGATACCATCAACAGCGATGTTCAACGGGAACACCACTTCGATAGAACTTCTTTGGCTACTTTTGTTGCCAATAATGAACAATTGCTCACTGCTGAGCAACGAAATGTATATGATCAAATTAATGTATCAATTGCAGCGCAACAAGGTGGATTCTTTTTTTTTTGATGCACCAGGTAGTACTGGTAAAACATTCCTCATCTCATTGATACTTGCGCGCATCCGATCACAAAATCATATTGCATTGGCTATTGCTTCATCAGGAATCGCAGCAACGTTACTTGATGGTGGACGGACGGCGCATTCAGCGCTTAAATTACCTTTGAATGTTCACACAAATCCCGAAGCAATGTGTAACATAAAGAAGCATTCAGGCATGGCTCAAGTTTTGAGAAAATGCAAAATTATTATCTGGGATGAATGTACCATGGCCCACAAGCATTCGCTTGAAGCTCTCGACAGGTCCCTGAAAGATATCAAGGATAATACTAGGCTTTTCGGTGGTGCTCTATTGTTGCTGTCTGGTGATTTCAGACAAACATTACCAGTCATTCCACGCGCGACATATGCAGACGAAATAAACGCATGTTTAAAAGAATCTTATCTATGGCGAAGTGTCAGCAAATTATGCCTTACTATTAATATGCGCGTTCAACTTCAAAATGATCCATTAGCGTCAAGATTCTCTGAACAATTGTTGGATATTGGCAATGGTAAAATTGAATTGTATGAAGATACACAATATATTCGACTTCCAGAGAATTTTTGCAACATGGTGGCTACCAAAGATGAGTTAATAAACAGTATCTTTCCAGATTTGAGACATAATTATACTAATCATGGATGGCTACGAGAGCGAGCAATTTTAGCTGCGAAAAATTTAGATGTTGATGCCATCAATTTCAAAATACAGCAATTACTGCCTGGTAATGAAACTACATTTAAATCGATCGACACTGTTGTTGATCCTGATGAAGTTGTTAACTATCCTGTAGAATTTTTAAATTCATTAGATTTACCGGGAATGCCACCACATAATTTGCGACTGAAGATTGGTTCACCTATAATTTTGCTTCGAAATTTGAATGCTCCGAAATTATGTAATGGGACGCGATTAGTTATAAAAAAAATCATGGACAACATTCTTGAAGCTACTATTTTGAGTGGAAAATTTCAAGGTGAGGTTGTACTTCTACCACGGATCCCAATGATTCCTTCAGATTCGCCTATACCATTCAAACGTTTACAATTTCCAATCCGCTTGGCATATGCTATGACTATAAATAAGTCACAAGGCCAAACAATGACAATTTGTGGCTTAGATTTAGGAAATCCGTGTTTTTCTCACGGTCAATTATATGTTGCGTGTTCCAGAGTTGGAAAACCATCGAATTTGTTTGTTTATACGCCTCAAGGATTAACTAAAAATATTGTACATCCAATAGCATTAAGATAAATTAAGTTTTTGTAAATTAATAAATAAATGTTATAAAATAGTTTCAGTGTAAGATTTTTTACCTTTACTTAAAACAAGTTAAAGTTTGTATTTACGATGCTGTTATTGCCACACTCCACGGATAATATCCCAGCCTGTAATCAGTCATTTCATTCGCTTAAAATTTTCGGTGACGCCTAGAAATATCCGTGTCAATAATCATAGACAGTGGCTGCTATTATCCAGTCTACAAATTTCATCCGTGGAGTGTGGTAATAGATGCATCTTTTTAGTTAACACAGCTTCTACATTTCACTTTACTCATACAGTATATGCATACTTACACACACAGTATATACTCACATGCTACCGATCGGTCGAATTTGGATAAGTGTACATGTAATGACGTTAGATATTAAAATAACTCTTGAATAATAATTTTCATCAAAACAGTCCAGATTGTTACAGCTTATTGAAGAATGTTTGAAATTTTCGAATTAACGACGTGTGTACAGGACAACGTCTGTCGGGTCTGCTAGTATTGTATAATTTATGAATTTAATGTTGCCAAAATGCAACCAAACTGTATTAAAAAGCTGTAATATGATATAAAGCAACTATACTAACATACCTGACCAACTTTAACATTGTAATAGTCAAGTCAGCAAAATATTTACTTATACCATGTATGGCTGAAACCAATTATCCAGTACAAAAATAATCATATCTGGCTAAATACTTACATAATACTAACAAAAATAAGATAGAAAGGTACAGTACATCAGAATACATTAATAAGAGACAAACTCAGTTGAAAGTAAAGTCAATTCTAAAAGAATTTAACTAATTAGAGTGAGATTTGTCACACCATAAAAAATGACATCTCAAGACCAATCAATGATGCTATGTCATCTTGTGATAACTATGATATATGTACAAAGTAACCAGGTATCACAAAAGATAGACAAAATAATAAACTCTGTGTGTATAGTAGTGAAATAATACATATATTAAAGAAAAAGACTAATCATTGTATTAGAAAACTGACAAGAATCTAGGCCATGAGCAGAGGCCATATAAATTGTATTTATTTGTGTTTTATTGATGTTAAAATTTGTTTATTTTGTTGTAGGAAAGTAGTAGAAGTAGATGTTTAGCTTGTGGAAGGAACTTTGTAACTCCACAACAATTTTTGTTATAAAAATTGAGTTTTCAAAGACAACAACTCAAGGTGAGGGTTGTATATTGTATTGTTTATTAGACTTAAGTTAATTAGATACCAATCATATTTAGTATCGCTAGATTCAGTTAAAAACAAGGAATCTAAATACATTAATGGCATACAAATTGTAAGTACTAATGTGAAACTGTTTGATAAATACCAGTGTAAATTTTGAAATATCCTTTGTATGAGGAATAAGAAATTCGTTCTAAAAGCTTCTACGGAAGTGAAAATTGTTCTATGACATTCCATTTCGTTTATTCTCGAACAATCTAGAAAGAATTTTTACACAAATATACCGGAAGTCGATGAAAACAGTCTACCTGATTTAGTATAAAAGCGAGACCAAATTCGACCAAAAAACACTTGAAGATTGAACTCCAGAACTGATGCATCTCACACCACACTGATCAACGCAGCTAAGGCGAAACCAAAGAGGCGAGAATTCGGCAAGACACGGCAGGAAGGCTTTTCCCGTACATAGACATAACCGACTGACTTAACCTCAACGAGAGTCTACGCCAAAAAGTATCGCTGAAATAGAGCAGCGATACGGCAAATTTTAATAGAAATCACGCAGCCAGAACGTCGACGGCCCAGGAGGGACCAAACATTTAAATAGAGAACGAATTCTGCTGTGTTCGCATTGACTGACTAACGTGACAAATAATTCCCCCGAACGTAAACAAACAATACACTAAGCCTTCCTCAACACTGCATGGGAATCAGCGCTGCGGTGGCAGATTTCTGAATCAACGCTAAACAGATGATTCGTAGTGGCGGCGTTTGAACGAGATTCTACTGCCAAACGTTTTGACATAAAGTGCGGAAAAAGTAATGATCGAAAAATTTGACTTTAAATAGATTCAGTGTACACCCGAAGAGGCGAGATTGAGAAACTACCCGAAGGAAGTGTCCAGTGAGAGAATAAACGACCATTGGAACGTGAGTTACCAAAATTAAAGTCATTTGTTACCTGGTTACATTTATCACACAGTTGTACTTTACACGCCACACATACACCTTCAAATCACTTAGTTTTTTCTTGTAAGGCATCTAATTGATATGTCTTGGTAGTTCAAAGGAGTCACGTCCTGAGAGTAAAGATTTTTCACATATTAAACTCATGCTTTTCAACTGAGTCAGAATCTGAAATACTAGCCGATACTTGATTGAACATATAAAAAAAAATTGTCAATAATAATAAATTGTTAAATTTTTTCTCTGCAATTTTATAATTTTTTATGAATGATAGTCCTTCAGACGATTTGTTTGATTTTTAAAGAACCATTAAACTTAACTGATTTTTCAAAGCTAAACTGACTTGTTTAAATTTTTTCGTAGATTTAAAAATTTTATCAATCACATTTAATTTTTTTTCTTGGAACAAACGTTTCCAAGTGGCGCCCACAAAAAGCATAGTTTTAAGTTGTGTTACAGGACTACATCACTGCAGAGGATCCAGTCAACAGAGTAAGTAACAAAAGTGCGCGGAGGTAACGCCCGACACAATTACAACACAAACATTTACACAACACCCACTACTACCATTTCTTTTCGTTATAAATTGGCAGCCCAACTAGTGAGGCTTGAAAAAGACGGAACAAGCCCGGCAACTACCAACATATTAAAATACCGCAACCAAAGGGAAAGAAGGTGAAGAAGACTGTGGAACCCGAGTTAAGTGTGGAAGACGGAGAGGCAGTACAGGTCGAGGAAACGGAATTAGAACCACCCACACTCGAAATGGAAAGACCGGTACAAACGGCAGACGAATTAGAAGAACAAACGGGAGAAGAACCCATACAAATGGTAGAACAAACAGAGAATCCCGAACCAGAGAAAATAACAGGAAGCGTTGACGCGAATATAATAATGATGATGTTCCGAACACTAAACGAAAATATGAATAAAAACAGACGGGAAGATAAGGAAGAGAATAATAGAAATAGACAGGAAGATAAGGAGGAAATAATCAAATCCTTGAAGGAGGATATGAACGAAAATACTAAAAAGATTAATGAACAAATGTTCCAAAAAATGGAAGAAAATATGAACAAATGTATAGAATCTTTAAAGGAGGGTATGAACAAAAATATAGAATCCCTGAATAAAAACAGACAGGAAGATAAGGAGGAAATAAAAGGAAGCATAGAGTCCCTGAAAAAAGAAATTAGCATAAAATACGAAATAGTAAACAAAAGGATCGATGATAATAAGATCGATAGTGACAGGAAGGTCGAAAACATGGAGAAACAGTTGGAAAGGTTACGGGAGGGAAACACTACACGTTTCGAAAGTATAGAGGAACAGATAGTAGAGACCAAACAAGATGTTAGAAATCTTGAAAACAAGGTAAGGCAGAACCAAGACGCCATCATGCAGGAGGTGGGAGAAGTCCAGCACATCGCTAACAGGCTGGACGAACAGATAAAAACTAACAAAAATAGTATTATGGAAATAGACCAGAGAGAGAAAAACCTGCAGGAAAGATTAGAGGCGCTGAGAGACACACCAATACTAAACACTCATACGTGTCATGGTGAAAACAGGGAAGTAATCAACTTCCAGGACTATCGACGAAACCCAATGGAATTTCTGGAAAGAATGGAGGAGGTTATTGGGAGAAGTAGAGAAACAAGGTGGGACAGGATAAGAGAGATGCTTGACGAGACGTTTAAAAATACTAAGGATAACTGGTGGATAGCGGTACGACCCGAAATAACGAATTTAGCAGAGTTTAAACGCCAGTTTAAGGAAAAGTATTGGTCAGAGACCGCACAAAACAGGGTAAGAATGGACATTTTCTATGGCAAATACGACGCGTCCTATGGACAGTCCCCGACGTCTTATTTCCTGGGAAAGGTATGTTTAGCACGGAAGTTGATACCGCCGATCCCAGAAGAATGTTTGGTAAGGCAGTTAGCTGGACATTACAGCTATGGGATCAAGGATGCCCAATTATACCAACAAATTAGCAAAATAGCCGATCTGGCCAAATTATTGGAAAATTGCGAATCCACAGGAAGGTTCCAGGATTACCAACCCCCCAATCGTAAGGTAGAGTACAACAACAATAATAACGGACCAAACCGGAATGGAGGTGGGAACAGTAATAATCTAAACACCAATAATCAGAATAATAATATCCCACCAAATGGCCGAAATGATAACACTCAGGGCCCAATTAACCGCAACTATCCGGGACCAAATAGAGGTAATTACACCGGAAATAACTACGGTAGGAACTTCCACCAGGGAAACGGTTATCGCGGGAATAATTATAGAGGAAGTAATTATGGTCAACGTAATGGTTATCGCAACGGGGGAAACCAAGGAGGAGGCGGTAGGAGAAACCAAAATGAATATAGGCCCCAGGTAAATTATATGATGGCCGATAATCGACGACCATATCCACCCAATTTACCAAGTTACGGGTATATGACTCAACAGGCGCCAGGTAGCCAGGGTGATACGGCGAATAACCGGCAGCAGTTTTCAGAGGGTAGGAGTAGCGAACCACCCCGAAACGAAAGTAACAACCAACAAGAGCCAAACGCTAATCAAAATAATAATGAGAATCGGGTAACAGTTCACGAAAATCCGGGTTTTTCATTACAGCATAATCAGGCAAATAATGACGAAAAACCCCGAGTATTTTATGTAAACCATGTATTGGCAGAAACTGGCCGAGAACCAGATAATGATCCCCAAAATGAAAGTGAGAGAGAGGAGGAATTCCGCTATGCAGAAAAATTGTGGCCCAAACATGTGATGAGATGGTAATGCCATGAATTAATCATCCAGAATAAATGTCATAGACCAGGCATTTGAAGGAGTAGAGGTGATAAACATCGAAGGTCGAATATTGAAAAGAGAAGGAATTAAAAAGGAATGGGAATGATATATAAGGACATAATATAAGGAACACAACCAAAAGGGGTTGAAATAATCAACGTAATTAACCCAAACTGACAAATATAACCCAAATATTATCAAACATGAAAACAATACCTACGAGGTAACTGACACAATTAGGAACAAGGTAAAAGGTACGTATAACCAGACTTCATTAAAAAAGTACCATGATTAAGAAATCACAAGTCGAATACGCAATCAGTGACCAAGTACCATGACCAAAGACCCAAGTCAAATACAGCATCATAGAGAAGGTACCTTGACTAAACATGTCAACGTGAATTTTTTAACTTAGCCATAATTAGAAAGGAGGTAGAGATTTTTAAATAAATATAAATATTATTGTATTATTATAAATAAATATTACGAGAAGGACACCTTACACCAAAGGCATAAAGATATATATAAAATATAGATTTATTTCCAATAGCCAAGTCAACGTATATTTACCAGCTTACCCGTACATAGAGAAGGAGAGAGATGATTGTTATTAATAAATATTACGAGAAGGACACCTTACACCAAAGGCATAAAGATATATATAAAATATAGATTTATTTCCAATAGCCAAGTCAACGTATATTTACCAGCTTACCCGTACTTAGAGAAGGAGAGAGATTGTTATTAATAAATATTACAAGATGGACACTTAGTAAAGGAGAAAAGAAGGAGAAATACTGTCATATATATTTGATATTTAAATGGAAATAATAAATTATAAATGGAAAAAAAAAAATGAGAGGAAAACAGTGTGTTACATAAGGAGGTAATGATGAATATGAATATAGCTATTAACATTGAATGATTTTAAACGATAATTTTAACCTGCGGAGAACGATATATTAATATAATTGTGAATTAATCAGAAGAGTTTAAGAAAGGGAATTTATGTGTAGGAGCCTATAATCTTTGAATATTGTATTTTTTATTATTATTATTTGTTGCAAAGGTGCAATTATTATTTTCTGAACAGGGATGTGTTGCCTCTGATTTCAGTAGTTATAGACAGGAAGGGACAGAGAATGTATGCCATAGCGAGCCACTCTGACTCCCAACCCTCTATGTAAGTTAGGGAATTGATAGGGAATTATATCAAAGATTAATTATATAACATCAAGGTAAAAAGGAAAGGAATAGGTGATACGACAAAGAACGAACTAGGAATATTGAGTTGGATTAATATATTAAAGGAGTAGTACAGGAATTTAATTATAAGATAAAAGAATGAAATATAAAGAAGATAATAATAAAGGGTTATTATAGAGATGATAATTTCATCAAAACCAAAGATATGTTTTTCCAAAATTATCAACTTTAACGGTGAGGCATATGTAACGTCACAGAACGTTCCATAAAAAGAAATCATTTATATAGTAAGTTAGCATAAGAGGAAAGTGAAGTGAACAGTATCGAACCCAAGTAGTCCCAAAAATTGTGTAATTTTGTATAATAATTATTTCTATCAACTTGAAAAAACGACCAAACTATGACTAAGACAAAACCCCATATATATTATTAAAGTGAATAAGAGTGAAAAAACCATAAGACACTATAAGAGAGAGAAATAATGTCAGAATCCACCAGAATAAAGTCAATAATTATTAAGTTTTATAACTATGAATATAGTATTAAAAACTATTTTTTGTGAATAAATGGACATGATCCATTATTATATTATGTGATGTAAATAAAATAAATGTATTAAATGACTTAAATACATTATTAGAAAGAGTTTAAGTTAAAATAAAAATTGTATATTTGCAATGACAAAAAATATTAATGTGTTGGATTTGAGACCATACACCAAGATTTCATGAAAAAATTAATTATTATCAGATTTAAATAAAAACTATATATAATTGTCAAGCAGACAATAGTGAACAATTTATCATAAATAAAGGAAGCTGTCAAATGAATAAAAAGCAGTCAAAATAGCCAAAAACCGTGTTAACTAAGAACATGTAATAGGCATCTAATATTGTATAATTTATGAATTTAATGTTGCCAAAATGCAACCAAACTGTATTAGAAAGCTGTAATATGATATAAAGCAACTATACTAACATACCTGACCAACTTTAACATTGTAATAGTCAAGTCAGCAAAATATTTACTTATACCATGTATGGCTGAAACCAATTATCCAGTACAAAAATAATCATATCTGGCTAAATACTTACATAATACTAACAAAAATAAGATAGAAAGGTACAATACATCAGAATACCTTAATAAGAAACAAACTCAGTTGAAAGTAAAGTCAATTCTAAAAGAATTTAACTAATTACAGTGAGATTTGTCACACCATAAAAAATGACATCTCAAGACCAATCAATGATGCTATGTCATCTTGTGATAAATATGATATATGTACAAAGTAACCAGGTATCACAAAAGATAGACAAAATAATAAACTCTGTGTGTATAGTAGTGAAATAATACATATATTAAAGAAAAAGACTAATCATTGTATTAGAAAACTGACAAGAATCTAGGCCATGAGCAGAGGCCATATAAAATTGTATTTATTTGTGTTTTATTGATGTTAAAATTTGTTTATTTTGTTGTTGGAAAGTAGTAGTAGTAGATGTTCAGCTTGTGGAAGGAACTTTGTAACTCCACAACAATTTTTGTTATAAAAATTGAGTTTTCAAAGACAACAACTCAAGGTGAGGGTTGTATATTGTATTGTTTATTAGACTTAAGTTAATTAGATACCAATCATATTTAGTATCGCTAGATTCAGTTAAAAACAAGGAATCTAAATACATTAATGGCATACAAATTGTAAGTACTAATGTGAAACTGTTTGATAAATACCAGTGTAAATTTTGAAATATCCTTTGTATGAAGAATAAGAAATTCGTTCTAAAAGCTTCTACGGAAGTGAAAATTGTTCTATGACATTCCATTTCGTTTATTCTCGAACAATCTAGAAAGAATTTTTACACAAATATACCGGAAGTCGATGAAAACAGTCTACCTGATTTAGTATAAAAGCGAGACCAAATTCGACCAAAAAACACTTGAAGATTGAACTCCAGAACTGATGCATCTCACACCACACTGATCAACGCAGCTAAGGCGAAACCAAAGAGGCGAGAAATCGGCAAGACACGGCAGGAAGGCTTTTCCCGTACATAGACATAACCGACTGACTTAACCTCAACGAGAGTCTACGCCAAAAAGTATCGCTGAAATAGAGCAGCGATACGGCAAATTTTAATAGAAATCACGCAGCCAGAACGTCGACGGCCCAGGAGGGACCAAACATTTAAATAGAGAACGAATTCTGCTGTGTTCGCATTGACTGACTAACGTGACAAATAATTCCCCCGAACGTAAACAAACAATACACTAAGCCTTCCTCAACACTGCATGGGAATCAGCGCTGCGGTGGCAGATTTCTGAATCAACGCTAAACAGATGATTCGTAGTGGCGGCGTTTGAACGAGATTCTACTGCCAAACGTTTTGACATAAAGTGCGGAAAAAGTAATGATCGAAAAATTTGACTTTAAATAGATTCAGTGTACACCCGAAGAGGCGAGATTGAGAAACTACCCGAAGGAAGTGTCCAGTGAGAGAATAAACGACCATTGGAACGTGAGTTACCAAAATTAAAGTCATTTGTTACCTGGTTACATTTATCACACAGTTGTACTTTACACGCCACACATACACCTTCAAATCACTTAGTTTTTTCTTGTAAGGCATCTAATTGATATGTCTTGGTAGTTCAAAGGAGTCACGTCCTGAGAGTAAAGATTTTTCACATATTAAACTCATGCTTTTCAACTGAGTCAGAATCTGAAATACTAGCCGATACTTGATTGAACATATAAAAAAAAAATTGTCAATAATAATAACTTGTAAAATTTTTCTCTGCAATTTTATAATTTTTTATGAATGACAGTCCTTCAGACGATTTGTTTGTTTTTAAAGAACCATTAAACTTAACTGATTTTTCAAAGCTAAACTGACTTGTTTAAATTTTTTCGTAGATTTAAAAATTTTATCAATCACATTTAATTTTTTTTCTTGGAACAAACGTTTCCAAGTGGCGCCCACAAAAAGCATAGTTTTAAGTTGTGTTACAGGACTACATCACTGCAGAGGATCCAGTCAACAGAGTAAGTAACAAAAGTGCGCGGAGGTAACGCCCGACACAATTACAACACAAACATTTACACAACACCCACTACTACCATTTCTTTTCGTTATAAGGTTTATGATTTTAAAATATCTATTTATTTATTATTATTTTGATAAATTATACAAACATTTATATATAATATTATTAATAATAATTATAACATTTAATATATTTAGTAACAATTATTGCATGGTCATTACAAATATTCCTAATATACGGTAGTCATGATTTTTTTGTTTTCCTTTGTTTTTTTAATGATTTCGAAACGAATATGATACAAACCTTCAACTACTTATCGCCCAGTGAAGTCCAAACTTTGTTGCGGTGTAGATGCTGAATTGATGTTAATAGGCAGATTTATAATGGACTTTGCAATAACGCTCTCAAATGCAACTCGTGTGGCAAATTTCTTGTCCTTTGTTTACTTTTCTAACCTTCAACAAGTGGGGTACATAGTACTAAAGGTAGCTGTAAGAAAATATTATTTTTTCATTAGTTTTTGCTTTACAATTTTATTATTTTTCAAAATACATAATGTATGAAGGGAGAGAAGCAATGTCTAAAATATTATTAAGAAAAGTCAAAAACCATCGGTTTGTTTTTGGATAGTACATCTCTCCAGCACCTGATCCATTGTATCAACAGCTGTTTCTCTTTTGTTATAATATAGTAACATTTCTGTTTTCTTTTTCAATCTTTAGAGAATGCCAAGTCTACAAACATTATTTTCAACGATATTACTGTTTTATTTTGTTTATTTATTTTTATAACATTTGGACAGATAATTACTCCATTACAAAATCCTAATAAGATATATTTTATTGATCCTGATATTGAGTTGCTTTCGTTATTTCAGGAATATACTTTTTATTTTTTTAGATTGCCCAAAATTAACAAATTACATGACAACAGACGTTCTGCCAGAGGTAGGTAAAGGAACAATTTGTCCATTGTAATATTTCTGCCGGATCTTCGCTAAGATGCAACTAACGAATTCAAAACTCTTTCGCCTTGATTTGATTCAAAATCCGCTTCACTTTATCCAGCATATATTTTTGCAACTAGTGGATGTGAATTATCTGAATCGCAAGTCTGTCATACCTTTATTTAAAAATATTGTGTAAAATTTGTCCTTCCTCGATATTTTAAAAGCTGTTCATCGACGGTCAAACACTCAGTAGGTCTGTATAATTTTAATACATTTAAAATAAGCATCGTGCACAAATCAAGTATTAAAGCAGCCTTGTTATCTTTGACGCGTATTTCTTGGAGGTATTCGAATCATTACACCTGAGACTGTTTAAAAGTCTAAGGATTATCGTCGTCGTTCAATGCAAACGTATCCAGTTATTTCTTCAATGTTGGTTGTGTAATCGGTATTGGAGTTATTTGGTCCAGGCTTCAAATAATTCTAGGCCTCACATTTTTTCACAGGAATTTCATTTAGTAGGACACTTTTGTTTTATATTCAACACATTTTTTGTATATCGCACAATTATGTCAACCATTTCATTAACAAAAATACACTTCAATGTGCCACAGATATGTTTTTGTTTTTTAATGTGAACCAAGTTTGTTACGAACAATATTAGGAGCCGAAGCTTGACGCTGGATAGAAGTTGGTATTTGATTCTAGTCTGGGTGGTCTTTGGCCTCCAAAAACTTACAATCTCAATTTTAATTTTTTATATATTCTTTTTTATATAGCCTAAAGGTACCATATAATGTTATTATTTATATTCTTAAAGCGAACGATTTCGGTCACAGACCATCGTCAGGTTATATAACATAAATAAATTATAAGTTATAGATACAATTAATAAAAAACAATAAGTGTAAGTATAAAATACATCACATTACCATTAATACAATCTCAATATATACCTGACTGCTCAATTTTGTCCAATTCTTTGATATAATTTTCCAGGTACACTCCACTGTCCCAATTTCCTACATCTTCTCCATCGGGAGAGATTTTATTATTAATTTGTGACCGGTCGTCTGGCAAAGGAAACCATTCTTCACTGTCGCTTTCTTATATAGTACGTTCTACACCGCACTCCTGTTCTTATAATAGATACATACATGATTTCGCTTCTTTCGTAATTTAGAAAGAATTTTCAGTAAAAAAAAAATATTACTTAGTACTTACTGACGACAAGTATTTATAATGAAAGGCAAACTCCTTATAACTATACATTGCAATTCTTATTCCTATAATTCTTATATTGTATTAGTAGTTTTGCAGTTAAAACGGAATATTTAAATATTATATTTACAAATATTTCACTGCAGTTGATCAACGTCTGCACCAAAGCAACACTTACATTACAATGACATTGTTAAACGAGATTGTTTGCTATGAATCTGTTCATACCTTACTTAAGGGTCCCTGACTCATAATAGAGGAATTCTGGGTAAACCAGATCTTATAAGGAAGCCTCATAACTACTCTTTTGAGTCGCTACTGATGTTTAAAGACAATAACTCAGTAAACTAAGGTAAGAAACAATTGACAGAATGTTTATTTTTATGTTTTAATATGTCTCTTTTAATACAGAATATATATCAATGTCAGTATTGTAAAAACATTTTGTTATGTCTATCTTGTTTTTATTTTGCGCATTTCATTTCTAATTTATTTAGATGTATTACTTACATCTTAACTTAAATTTGTACCTACATTTTGTAAGGGTATTTATGTTTTATTTAGTTATTAGAAGGATAACGTATTTAATAGTTGCGTTAGTTTTTAAAAACAATTTTATTAACACAGTTTTCTTGATTGACTATTTAATCATTTTTAGCATTAATTTACACTTCATGTGTGCCTCAATTAGACAATATAATAATTAACAATGAACCTATAATATTTTATGATACTACTATTGAAGTCAGGTGTGTTGTCGTTACAGTGGTAATAATGAAGTGTAGTCAAATAAAAAAAATCGGTGTAAAATAATTAATGCTTGATGCCTTTACTTGGTGAAAATCCATTGTAAATTATATTAAAAAATAAAACAATAAAATAGTTTTAGTGATTTTCACTCGTCAAAAGTTTATTGTTGATCACTAAAACTATTTTATTGTTTTATTTTTTAATATAATTTACAATGGACGTTCACCAAGTAAAGGCATCAAGCATTAATTATTTGAAAGATGTTACAACTAGCATGTTGGCCTTGTGGTATTTTAAAGTGTTACTCCGTAAAAAAATTACATCGAAGAATATTTGGTTCTTCAAAAAGTGCTTAACGGACAACTTAACACCACATTACATGAGATTGAAGACGAACAATAGTTCATCAGCGATAAAAGCGGTTGAAGCTGGCATTAGAAGATGGCTGTTATACGACATGAAGATTGAATACAATAAAAGAGACGTTAGTAATATTTACCTTAAGTTTATACATACAGAATTATTACGTAGATTGCATAATATAGAATTTGACTTGCTAGACCTTAAAGTGCGAAATGATGTTCAAAGAATTATTCATAATAAATACTTAAATCAGTTACGTAAGTTAAACAATTTGAAAATGTTTAAGTTTAGTAATAGCGGTAATTATTATAATAATAGACAATGCGGGCATAATAACAAATTTTCTAACCATATATTTTGCCAACGTTTTATGAATTTGACCAACGTAACCTTTAATAGTGATGAAACTAAACTGATCGAAAAGGGTTTCAAATATAATATACAACCGTCAAATTATAAAAAAATTTGAAATTTTAGGTGTGGATTGTGAGTTAGTTTGTAATAAGTACAATAAATTTCATGAAAATTCCGAATCAATACCATTGAACAAATACACTGTAGCGGATAAATTAACTTCTCTTTATGCTAAACAAATTAAGACTCCACCATTTAACAATAAAAATAGACAAGCCATCAATTCAATTAAGAGAAAAATGTAGTTAAAAATATAATATTTACCCGCGCTGACAAGGGCAATACTGTTATTGCTATCGACAAAGGCGAATATGTAAACAAGACACTTGAATGTTTGAACTCTTTTGAACCCATTGATATTAACCCGACTTTTAAATTTCAAATAGATGTTAAACAGGCTATAAAGAATTGTTCTTTCTTTGATAATCGAGATTTGGATTTTTTGTCAGTAATGAATCCTCAGCCACCAAAGCTTTACTCTTTAATTAAATTGCATAAGGATAACCATCCGATTAGACCAGTGGTATCATATGTAACTGCTCCTTCTGTTAAATTATCTAAAAGACTAATTAAGATTATACAAACACAATGCAAATTTCAATCAACACATAGTATTAAAAATTGACTAGAATTAATTAACAGAATTAAAGGTTCACATATCCCAGACAATGCCATTTTGTTGTCATTTGATGTAAAAAATTTGTTTCCGAGTATTTCACTGACTGATGTAATAGATATTGTAGAAAATTTATTAACTGTAAATTGTCATAACCCCTTTATGAGAGAGGATATCTTGAATTTACTGAAGGTTTGCCTTAATCAAAACTACTTTGAATTTAATGGAAAGATCTATATTGGCAAAGAAGGGCTTGCAATGGGAAACCCACTTAGCCCTTTGGCAGCTGAAATCTTTATGGACTACATAGAAACTAAACTTAGAGCACATCATTATTTCAAATTGTTTATTTTTTGGTATAGATATGTGGACGATATTTTAGCAATTTTTCTAGGTACTCGTAGACAATTACAGATCTTTCTTAATTTTATTAACAATTTACACAAAAATATTAGCTTTACCATAGAATTAGAAGATAACAATAGCATCAATTTTTTAGACCTTACAATAACAAAATGCAATAATAAATTAAACTTAGGTATTTTTCATAAGCCTACACATACAGATATGACAATACACAATACTTCCACACATCCATACTCACATAAATTGGCCGCTTTTCACAGTTTTATCCACAGACTAGTTAGTATTCCGTTATCAGACTCAAATTTCCAATTACAACTTAACATTATTAAACAAATAGGTGTCAACAATGGTTACCAACCTAGCCTCATAGATCACCTGTTAAATAAAAAATGTTATTCACAAGCTTTAAAACTAGTTTACCCTCCCTCAACACAGATTAAAAGATATCACACTCTCACTTACATAGGTTCTGCTTCTGATAATATTGGTAAATATTTCACACAAAAGAATGTAAATATAGCTTTTAAGACGCAGTCTTCATTGGGAAAATATATTATAAATAATAAGAGTAAAACAGATAAACTGCAAATGTCTGGTGTATACAAATTATCCTGTGCGTCTTGTAATAAAGTCTATATTGGACAAACAGGTCGATCTTTCGAAAAAAGAATGTATGGTCACAATTATAGTTTTAGATATAATGATGGCAAATCAAATTATGCAAATCACCTGTTAGAAAAAGACCATAGTTATAATGACAATTTTAAAATTTTACATTTATCTGATAAGGGTCCAAAGCTTGATTTATTAGAAACCCTTGAAATTAATAAACACAAATATTTAAATGTATTATTAAATGATCAGTTAGATCTAAATAGCTCGCCTTTGCTTAATTTGTATAAATAGACTTGGTTTATGTTATGTTATATGTTTGTGTAATGTGCATTAAATCTTATTGACATGAGATTACTATCGCTCTCTAAACAACAGCACTTGCCTTATATCTTATATTCTGTATTATATTGTACGAAAATTAGTCAGCTTACGCCATCTGATGAAGGCACTGTGCTGCCGAAACAGTGACGAGTGAAAATCACTAAAACTATTTTATTGTTTTATTTTTTAATATAATTTAATATAAAATCGGTGTGAATTAATCTGGCACACTTCAGTTCTTTATCTGTTAGACCAGACAGGCTATAGCTTTGTTATTCTCAACCCTGGATTGACCTACATATATATTTAACGGTAAAGAGGCTTAAATAAACTGTTTTATAGCGATTATAGTGTTTATTGTTATAATGTGCATTTTACCAAAAAACATATGGTGTTTTAAAGTGAGGTTCAGTCAGCTTAATGTGTTATAAATCACGAAAGTTTTATTGAGAGTAATGCAAATTTTTTATTCTAATAAACGTTTGGGTTTTTCGTATATTTATCCTTGTATAAATAGTAGTTACTCATAAATAGTCACTACCCTCATGAATTACTTTTAACTTATTTTGTAAAACGAAACAACAAAATGTCTTAGATATCTTATATTTCTTATATCTTAGAAACAATAAAAAAATCCATTGTTTCTAAAAGCTTTTGGTGTTCATTTTAACCTATCATTCCAAAAATTAATACAAAAACAATGAAAGAATTACTATACAACAAGCCTAAATTTTGTTACTAATGTTGAATAATGATTATTTATCTGCTTACGGATGACAAAAAATTAATAAACATAGTCACATAAAACCGATAAAAAAATTGGTGATTCAGAAAGGAATATAAAAAGGCCATTGTTAACAGGCTCAAGAAAAATTAATGTTGCTCGTACGTTCAGTACGGCCTAAATGATAAACGACTGTATCACTAACTAGGCGACTTACCTTTTATAATTAAAACTTTTTCGTAAGCACTTTGATTGTCGTAGGATTTGAGATATTTCTGATTTTTGTTTCAATATATCTTAAGCATAACAAAAATTGTTATTGAAACCATTATGAATATACTTACTTCGTACCGATTAACATTGGTACCGACCTTATGTTTAATTTTTTGACACCAGTTATATGTAATATTTACGAATTATAGGCTACTATCTGGTTCAGCCACCATCCATTTTTCTCAGTTCCTTAACTTTCAATACTGTAGTAATAAAAGACGATAGTTTAATTTTACAATTTTACTGCTGCCTGTAACATGGCACCAAACATTCTCTGTATTCCTTAAAGTGTTCACATGCCTTATGTTTTCAAGAATAATTACTATCAGCAGAATATGTAGGCTGTCGGTAGACAGAGCGGTAGCGCCAGTCCCTTAATTATAATAAGTAAAAAGAACTATACGAGTCTGGTTGAACCTGTACTAGCGGAAGAGATAAAAAGTAATGGCAAATTTGAGATACCTGTGAATTTATTCATATATTTTTATGGAATTTTATCAAACAGTTGAGTACAAGATTTGAAATTGTTTAATGAAAGAACCCGCATATTGTAATCATTAACAGGTGCGCTTATAAACCTATCCTATATAAAAATGAATATAGAAATACATGTAGATACATAAACAATTTTATGTTCTGGTTTTAACAATATTTTAAAGAATAACCATTAAACCTAATTTGACTTCGAGAAAATTTTAAATGTTTTATGATTTGTTGTGTAATATGTCAATAACGCCTACTTTCGCAAAATTAAGAAAAGAGAGATCTAATTAATTAAACAAATTTTGAAATTTATACATCAGACAAACAAAATAATTTGTTTTGTTAAATGCGACACGCGGTATACTGTCAGTGCTGGGAAGAGAGCCACATGTTCATCCAGTTGTAACCTTTTTTGTTGTGGAACATTTTACACAACAAATTAAAAAAGTTGTACTACTGTTACACGTGTTTTTATTTTCAGGTATACCTGAACAGTGTACACGCTTCGTTAATTTGCAGCCTTAAAAGCACTGAACGCGTTGAACATTTCATTTTAAAGTAATATCATCTGGCCTTTATGATACAATTATTTTGTTACAACGTTTTCATACCATATCAAGTAAAAAAGTGTTGCTAATTAATGCTACATTAGAAACTAGATTATTCGTCTAGAAACTTAAAAATTTAAATTAAACTTATTATAAAGTCTGCAGTTTACGTATAATTAAATACTAATTATTACTTTAAAACCGTAAAAATAATAAAATCTCAACTACAGCGTAATATGTTTGAATGATATTGAATTCGGTTTTGAAATTTATAAGACAGAATATAAGAGTCGACGTATACGTTCAAATTGTTTGTCTGAAATTCGTTGATTATGTACGGTCTGATAGTACATAAATTACTGTCAACTTACTATAGTGGCATGTTAATTTTTAAGGATCTGTGTTATGTGTTACGTGGCACAGAACACACCAAAACCTGTATCTACATCCGTCGACATTAAATTGTGTGCCTTAGTTAACTAGTATGTTAACATAATTATTCCTAAAATTTAGTGGCCGGATTGTATCTTCATTATACATTTAGTGCAGTGATATACTGGTGCGTGATCAATCGGCATGTTTTTGCAGATATACCGATTTAAAATTGGAATCTAGAAAGCATTTTAAAATAGAAACCAGGTTGATTTGCTTCAAACAGTTTCAATGTTATTCAACCACGCGAAGTGCGACACCGTTATCGACGTGGAAAAGTGAAAAATTACATCGGAAATACTAACAGTCACTAACGGTGGTCACCAGTCACTAACAGTCACTAACGGTGGTCACTGGTATACAGTCCTATTTTATTAAAACATTTCAAAAATTTTACAGTAATGAATTATTAATAAAACGGATAACAATACAAATTCTAACATATGTGATATCGTAAGAGTGATCTATCAGAATAATTAAAAACAAAAAACGTAAAGAGACGAGAAATCAGGAGAGAGAATCAGGGGTGTGTTGGCGGTTTTTAGACTTCAATCAACAAATAACTACTTGGATTACAAGTACAACAGATGTTACATTATACAGCAGTAAGTGTCTATGACTGCGTTAATGTATGAATGAACATGTACCAGTACATGCGTACTGGTGTAGTCAGTAGTTATCAATATAATGCATCTACATATACAATGTGTAACGCCTCCATAATGTTAATGACCTGGTAATAAGATATGAGAAAGTTACACTATCCCACCTAAGGTAACAAGCGTCTGCATGTTTGATTAAACAAGTGAAGATTTCTGAGGAAGACGGCAACACCCCTAGAGGGAGTATTGTTCTCGTTGTAGATGGAAACAAGTAGAAAGGCCAATTACTAACATGCATGAGAGCAGGCAGCTACTTGGTAAGTTCAGGTTTTAATGTACAGTAGAGCTGTCACCCTTTTAATATTCACTACTATTATCCGTCAAACCCCGAAGGAAAATTAAATTAAAAAATGAAACCAAAAACAAGATATTTCAATAAAAAGAAGGTTTTAATGAAAATAAAAGAAACATTACTGTCAGTCTGTATACGCTGCCTACGTTGCCTAATCCCGCCGTACTTCCCGGTGTTTCGTTTAGTATTGTTGTCAGGACCCTCTGGTGTCTTGATTTCTTTATTCTGTTGATTATTCTGTTCAGTAAATTTACTCTAAAGGGCGTGATTGTTTCATAAAGTAGGTTTTGTGGGTTTATAAAAATGACGGAGAAACGAAAGCGTGTGAGGCTGGATGTTTTCCAAAACCTCGAATTATCAAACACCCGGTTAAAGGCGTAAGTACGACTAGTATGGCGCATAAATAAGGCATCCGATGGACTACTGTCGACATCTTCAAAATGGATGCAGATAACACTAAAAAGCGTGCTTAATTAATGAAATGTGCTCACGGTAATAACAATGAAAAGTTAAATTTTAGGCAAATCTCTCGCGTGTTTTAAAATGCATAAAGGTCACATTATTCCAAAGGCGTGTGCAAATGTAAGTTGTAAACACAGATTACAGTATAAAGCACGAAAACTTCACGTTCAACATTTTAATCTGAACGTCTTACCTGTGAAACATTATGCACAAAAAAACGTTTGGATTAGTTTCAGAATGAGTCTCTGACAAAAATAAAAACTCATATAGCATCAGTTGGATTGTCGGAGGAAGCAACGCTACTAATAGGACAACGCTTCTGCGTATCCTTATTCATAATTGAAGAGCAATAATGGGAAAATAACATGTCATTTTTGTAAGCGGATACAACTTTACTGATCCAATCTATGGATCAAAGAATTATTGAAAATATGACACGGCGCTGTAGAAAAGAATTCATTTATAATCCTGTTTTAGTGATGATGGACAAAATGCAGAAGAGATATGAAAGTATTACATTATCAAAGATGAAATTTTTCGTGCCGATGAAGGCAACCTAAAAATTCTGGAGTAATTGTAACCTTGCGTAAAAAAAGATGAAACTGCGACTAAAAACACAATTGGAAGATGATTACAAAATTTTAGAGCTGCGTTAAAAAACGTTTGAGAGTATGCCAATTTTTATGGAACACTGCTGGACATAGACAAAGACAACGGTAGTTTCAAAATTTTGAATGAAGATGAACTGGTGCAAAGATTATTGACAGAAGATGACTGTAATACTGAAGATAAAGAAGGTGCAGATCTAAAAAAATCGTCAAACACAATTAGCCACAGTGAAACAGAAGCTATGCTTTTAAAGTGCAGTGAATGGTTTGAACAGTAAAAGTAGCAAACTCTACTCAACTGTTAGGTCTACAAAAGTCAGACAGCAGCAATAAAAAGATCGTGGTGTAAACGAAAATGGTAGACTTAAAAATACAGTTACAGGTGTGCACATTAACTAATACCACTCATATTCCTATAGGTCTTATAGCTCATACAGGCTCCTATAAACCATACTCCTACATATTACCTCACTGTAATTCAATTGTATGTATGTTTTAATATCTAAGAACGTCATAGCTCTTAATGTATGCTTTTGACTTCGTTGCAGCCACAGGTTATTTTTATTCTATATTTTAATGCAACTATTACAGACTGTCAGTTGAATTTACACTATATGTTGAGGACTATTAGTTGATAGTTGTGGAGAATGGTGGATGGTTTATGTATGTCTACTAACCGACTATTCACTCATCCCTCACAGTAACGGATAGTGAAGGTTCTCCTTTAATTTAGTATTATTTATTATTTTTTTTCACTCATAGAGCTACAACACAAAAGTAGTGTCCAACAGAACAAAATACGACCCGGTAACTATTAGTTTATTACTCACTTAGATCTGCCAGACACTTTACTTCTCCAAACAACAGTATTCCTGACATAAATTCCATACTTTTTGTTTACCATTTGCAAATCTTAATTGCACAGATTCCCTAAGTATGTCCAGGAATGTTCTAGTGTCTGCGTTGTAGTGCTAGGTGTCAACCACCACTTTATTTGTGTTATGCGCTTAAGTGGTCTACTTTCGCCTAAATTGACTTCCTACTTTCACCTACATTTCCCTGTCAACAACACTGATATTTGAATAGCTTACCAAAAATTGTGAGAAAGCTAGTAGTAGATATAATTTATACTTTTCGTAAGTATTTCAGAACTTGCTTTTCTACTACTTGGTAACTGTGATAGAAAACATTGTAACCTCCTAATAGGGCTGTTTCGAAAATTAGAAAAAAATGCCAAGTCTGTGTTTTCTGTTACCTGATTCAAATGATAAATTTTTACCTATTCCTACTTATTTTCTGCTAGCCCATCACCTTAGAAAATGTATGAGATTGATGTAATTAATTTGGATGTTTCAAGATTCCGAATTCCAGCATTCCTAACTCTTAAACGCCTTATTATCATTAATAATTACCTTGGTATGTAGTATTTACTAAATCGTTTTTTGAAATTTTAATATCGTCGTGGCGATATATATTTTATTAATTTAAATATTTATATCAAAAGGGAAAACTCTCAGGTTTTATTAAATAGAAAGTTTGGCCAAATGCTATGTGTGGAGCGTTGCTTTATATGGTGCAGAGACATGGATACTGAGGAAAGGGGATGAGAAAAGATTATAAGCATTTGAGATGTAGTTTTGGCAAGCAATGGAAAAAGTTAGTTGGGTTGATAGAGTAAGGAATTATAAAGTATTAAGAAGAATAGGGGAAGAGTGAAGAATCCTGAAGGTAACAGAAAGTAGGAAAAGGAATTGGTTGGGTCATTGTTTAAGAGGAGACTGCTTGCTTACAACTCCATGGAGGGTGTCATAGGAGGAGAAAAAAGAAGAGGGCGTAAAAGAATGAAGTTAATAGATAGCATTAAAATCAGAGAGTGCTACGAAGAAAAGACTGGCATGCGATAGGACAGTTTGGAGAGCTCTTACGATTTGAAGACCTGGCTTAGAGCAGAACACCAAATAATAATAAGAATTTTAGTAACGTATTCTAGCCTAGTCAGCAGTATCACCACCAAATTATGTAAAATGAAAATTCAGAGATATTATGTGATTTAGTTGGCAATTTTTATCAGCCGCTAATATTTTATAAATGTTTCATCTAAAACGTTATTAACTTTGTCAAATTTTGTTGCTTCCCTGCTATATACACTTTTCCTCGAACGAGGCCTTTCGGTTTTGCAACCACTATCAAGTTCTTCCTACAACAAGAACTCGGTTGTAGGAAGAACTTGATAATGGTTGCGAAACCGAAAGGCCTCGTTCGAGGAAAAAGTGTATATAGCATGGAAGCAACAAAATTTGACAAAGTTGTTATGAAGACTGCTAACATAGAGAAAATAACTGATAAAACGTTATTCCTTATACAGACAGTATAGAAGTTATAATTCGCCAATAAAATTGATAATTAGCTAACTTAATCATTTTTGTTGGACGTATGTGTGTTTCGAGTTGTAGACAATATGAATTATCTAACTTTTTAAGTAACTATTTAACAATGTTTTGTTACCAAAATGTATGATTATATGTTATACTAAAAAAATCTTTTACACGGAATTTAATTACTGATTTTGACCAAGCACCGTCACAAAAATTTCAGATTTTAACACAAGTCATAGTTTTTTCTAGTACTTTAAAGTTTTCTAATTTATCGTCACAGAATCTTGCTTATGATCAATGTAGACTGATTGTTATGTGTTATATGTAATTGTATAATATGAACTGTGTAATTGATGTTTATAAATAACGTAATAATTGTCTTACTCTGGTTATCCATAAAAATTCAGATAATTCACACATTTTTATTTAATTTTTTTAATTTAAACCAATAGTGTTTAATTTAATCAAATTGTACGTATTATTTAATAGCTAAGAGATGTGAATGAGAGCATATACAGAGATGTGAGCATATACAGAGTGTATTTAACACCCTACCAGTTCAACATTCACAAATATTGTGTGCATAAAGCTGTACTTTCAGCATCTATGGTCCTACATTAGTGTGTGTCATTCACTTAAATAGTATAGTGTTGATAAACGTAGACAACATTGTTTGGTTATGATTCCATTTGTTGCAATTTAGAGCCTGAGTCTCTATGCAGATCGCGTTTCTTAATTTGTCTGTGCACGTTTGTTCTAATTCGTTTTTAGATTCACAATCAAATCCGGGTCATTAATGATCTTGTGTTATTATTATTATCAGTGGAGTTCTGTAAAACTGATTATTCCTGCAGTTACATGCGTAGCCTGGATGTAGGGTACCAGATGTGGAACATAAACATGAAGTCTCTTTAAATATCAAAAGTTTGTGATAGAGTCCTGGATTTCCAATCACTGAAATCTGTGTACGACCCACTAATATTTATGACCAGTAGAGCTAATACTAATAAATTAGCATAGATAAAAGAATGCAATAGACAAAGTTGCATCGACTTCGCTTACTTCTGTGAATACATTGAAATAAAAACTAAAAAGTAATAAATGTATATATCCGTTAGCAAAGAAAAGAAAGCAAAATTTATCAATAGTTTAAAACATTTTGATCGATCCCTAGTTTGCCTAGTAATAAATAAATTTTGCGTTTCTCAAAAATGTGCAACTTCGTTGACAAATTTACATTTCAGGAGTGTAAAAAATGGCATTATCAAAGAGGTAAAAAATAAAATTTGTTCACAAAATTTCTTTGATTTAGGTTTTAGGTAAAAAACCAAATAAATCTGAGCACACTTTCAATAGAACAGAGGCAAATTTAATAGAGGTTTTGATTTTTTATATTATTCTAGAAGTGTAGAATGTAGGGTAGGCCAGTAATGAATGTGGACCAAATATATAATATTCAGAGTTTGGCTTTGTAAAACATTGGGATAGATGCAGCGGGATGAAGCCATACCACAACTACGTAACCTACTTCGGCAGGTTCTATTAATTATAATACATGCAGGAAGGGAGATGGGATTCATTTCGAAGCACTACCTCTAGAAATGCGGGTAATTGACTGAAAATTGCCACAACGAACTAAATTTCAATAATTATTACTGTCATTTGCTAAATTTGCAGAATAAGTTTTTTTGAGGTTTTTGGAAGTACTTTTTTGATGGACAGTAACTCCTATTATAAAAAGCAACTTATAAACCTGTAGCACCCTAAAATCGAAAATTAAGTAGTGGCTAAATAAGAAATACTATAAAATTCTTTTTCTAAACAACGTTAAAAGTAGAATTTAATAGAGTTATGAAAAGTAGACAAAAAAGACTATGATTGACAAAATTTTTGTTAGAAAGAAGAAGTATTTCACCTTACCATCGAAACCAACCCATAAAACTCGTGTATTCAAATATTAGAACTAATAAATAGAGACAATTTTAAGAAACATTTCTGACAATGAGGAACGATGTGTGAGAAACCCAGCGGAGAACTGGAAATGAATCTGAGAGCAAGTCAAAAAATTAAGAAAGAATACGAGAAAGCACAGGGCTCATTGACATGGAACTGACTCTGTTATTACAAATATGGTAAGGGACAACAAGGAGACTTCAATAAAAAAATGATTGGAGATCACTGACAAAAGTAAGGTTTTAGTAGAACCAATAATTGAGGATCAGTGAATGTAAGCAGTATATAAATTGCTATCTTTCAATTTAAAAAAGTTAATAGTATTTACGAAATGAAACAAATTGAAAATATATTTATTTATATAGTACTTAAATACTAGTTAATAATATGAAATTCACATTATCACGACTCTTTATAATACTGTTGCATTCCATACATAAACAGTACTGTAGAGAGCCCATACACATGGGTATATTGATCATAATTCAGACGGTTATCAGACATCAGACCGTCGGTACCGTGGATTGGGAAATTTAATTTCCGGATTATCAGTAAGGGAAACTTCAGTTTTGTAATTAAAAAACTAAACTACCTATAATTTTTGTAGAAAATGTGTAACTAATTTTATTTTAAATACAAAACTTTGCGCAGTCATATTTCTATTAAACGAAAAACAAATCATCAGTTTTATTTAAGATTATGGAAAATTTAATAGAATTTAATTAATTTCTATAAGCTTGTCACCAAGGGGAGTCAACAAAAATTAACAAAAAATTGATTATACTGTTTTATATACAAACAGTTTATAAACGGCGAATTGTACATACTCAAGATAGCGTATATTCTAGTTACATACAAGTTTGTTTTCATAATCATTACTTCAGGACGTGAGTATTTGATGTGTTAGTACAAGCGCGCGCGCGTGTGTACCTGTGTGTGTTTTGTCTGTGAAGGTTCAGTTTTAAGTTTGACAAATGTTTTTTCTGACATTCCACTGATAAAGTATTGACATAGTGTCACTCATATTATACTCGTTTGTGGAAAAATCAGTTGATTACAACTACATTAATTTCTACAGATGTAGGTCACTCCACAATATTTTATTCCATGCAGTCTTTTTTGTATTCATATTCGTGTACAATCTACTACTGATAAACTCATACTAAAAATCTCCATGGGCTTTAACGCATTTATTTTGTATACATGTTTCTGACTAACTGACATCTTCTAGTTAAGTTTAATCGTTATCCATACGACGTCACAAATAAAACTCACACATTGCCTGATTATTCATCTTATTCGTTTGAGATAGTGTTTGGGTTTGTGTTTGACATAAATGCAAATTTTTTTGTGTCTGTGTGATATGATTCAAGAGCTTTTGTTGTCATGTGGTGTATATGCTATATAAACTTACTGAAACAAACATATTCAAATGAGTTTTACGCCGGTGAATATGCAACGCTCGTGTTAGTTACAAGCGTACATTTACATAGCTATGTTATTTTATAAACTTCATGTTTTGAAACTTGTAGTGATTTCATTACCTTGTTAAACATAATATGGTGATTATTTCACACATTTTATAGGAAACACTGTTTATATAGACTTATGTAAATGTTTGCGTAGGCCTGTAAGTTATTATAACTTCCACAAAATCCTTATTGCAAACATATTTTAGGCTAACAGAATACACCTGTTAATTTCATTTTCGCTTTTAACTAAGTAAAAAAGATTTATACTAAAATCTCCTATCAGATTTAAGCATATTTTCTTTCTCAACGTGTGAATATTTTTGTGAATATAGATAACATGTTTATAAGCAATTAAAATAAATATGACTTTTATAAAATATTTTTCAAAACTTACTTTATTCTTACGTGTAATATTAGTATAGGGTTTTCATTCGTTCCGCAGAAGAAAGTAATATATCAATTAATTTAAATACTTAAGGATATACACCTTCTTTGTAGTTTATTAACTGTAGGGTACAAGTTTTTATAATTATTTAAGCAATTAAGAATCTTCATTCAAAGCATGTGGTATCGGAAAGGTAATAATGGGGGGGGGGGAGATTATGACATTTAAAAATTTAAAAGAACTACAAGATATGCTGTTTAAATATTCACGGCTTATTGAGATGAATATTTCCGTAATTTATTACAGACTGCATTACATAGGACACAGAAGGGAAGTGTTTCTTCAGATATTTGTGTATTTCTTCAGACACAGTGTGTTGGCGTCATTGACGATATCCATCAAAATGTTTAGAGGAGTTCGTAATAATAAAGATAATTATATTTTCTATTAGAATATTAATGCTTTTAGCAATAAGGTTATGAAGATACGAGAGTGAGATGTTGACTAGGACATCTGTCTACTTTATAAATGTAATGTATCTGTCTACTTTTATGATTTAATCGATTTGTTTTTTTACTTGTTTGTGTTGATTTATTTGGATGCAATACGTTTCCCTTTCTTTTATGTTATACTGATGTTTCCTCCTAAAACACGTCCCGGTTAAGTAGAATACATACAGCAAGATATTCATACTGTTCTCTGTACACTCTTTACATCAGAATACAGAATCTTCTTCCTGTTATGTAGAAATCTTCAAGAAGTTTGGGATGGCTTCTTGGCTATAAAATGGGTAAAAGGAAACAATCGCTAAACAAAATTATATATTATAAATATAATTATAATTATTGTATTATATATTATTAAAATTATATAATTAGTATCAATATTTTTAATTTTTCCAAGATTTTGAATTGCCAACTTGCGTCTTAAGACATGATTTCTCAAAAATGCCAACAATACTCAACACCGGATATACACATAGCCTATGCTCGACTTTGCTCAGTGAACGAATGTTTACTCAGGAAAGGATAGATGTTTAAAGCGTAGCTCAGTAGTAACTAATGACGACTAAGCTGCAGTGACGTCATTCTTTTATCACAATAAAAGCTTGCTGTCGGTGTAGTGTAAAAATCTTTAGCGGCACAACGGATCCCTGCGTTATGCACTACGTCGAGTACCTTTAGTTAGACTCTGCCTGAAGAGTAGGATGTGCACGCGTAATTTATTTTTAAAACGATCAGGGCTTTGTATATGTGCAGCAGCACTTCTCTATCACCTCCATAGTTGTTACCAAAGATGCATATAAGAGCATGAGTACTGATTTACATTTAGCAGCTAAATTTTTGATATGTCTGTTCCATGTTATTTGTCTGGAAGAACAACCTCAGAAAGGAGAACAGCCTCCCTCTTAAACTGAATGCCAACTCTGTTTATCTTCAGAGTCATATTCGGGCACCTTGCCCGTATGGGCAGGAATGATCGCAATATGTCTTTGCTACTGAGAAACAAAAACGCACAGGTTCGGCGTTTTGTGTAATCTTAAGTACAGCTTTTTGGCAACTTGTATTTGATTATCGCAATTAATGACGTTGAGTAAACCAAAGCAATGTCGCCAACGTTAGACGTTTTCCTATACATGCTTTACTGCTCTTAGAATTGCCGTTTTTAGCGATGGTACACAGTGTAGCCCTGGGGCACGCCATTCTCTAACACTCGCTAGGATGTGATAGTCCCCCCAACGCTTCTACAGGAAGTTTGCTATAAATTCGGAAGGCTGCACCGAAATCCTAACATGTAGGGCCATCGCAATATGTTGCTGTGGCTCCGTATTTTATTAACACCAAATGAGTCGATTGTTGACGATTTTCTCTCATAACTATCCTAAAAAGCACGTTGCAGGCGATAATAGCAAGCATTGTTATTGGGCGATAATTCTCTGGTTACATTGCATCTTTACCGGTTATATAAAATTACTAATTTCTACGCGCGTAGAGGAGCCCCTTAGCATCTACATGTTATTGTATATTTTCAGCACGATCGATTTTGTTGTTCTGCAATTTAACATGCTGTGAAGCATGTTATCTGGTCTCCCTGCGGTACCGCCAGCTGCGTTTAATTTTAAACAGGCTATTTGTACGACATGTCTGCTGCGTGTCCGATGACTAGATCGTTTTCTATGCTTCGTCTATTTGATTTAAGAAATCGTCTCTTTTGCTATTTGAACTACTGACTGTGGTAAAATACACAGCCAAAGTTTCCACAATTTCATCTTCATGGCGCACCACTCGACCGTCGTGTTCAAAGGCGACCAAGGGCTATGAAACACTGATTGGTCACATTCTCCTCAAGACTTCCGCTGTTAGGATCTGCCGTTTTTTATGTCGGCCACAAATTTCGCCGAGCAGGAGTTTTAAGGCACTAGTAAAAAACCCGGTTGTGTAGATTCGGCGCCCGTTTAAATTCGTTGAAACCCCTGAAATTCTCTTTCATTACTTAACGTTTGCTCTACACTACGGCATTGGTATCCCTTGTAGAGATCCCCCGGATTGTAGGATGTGACACTAAGCCGCTATCCTTAGGGTGGTAGTGAAAAGTCAGATGTCCTGAACCACGTTGCTAGCCTTAAATCATTGACAAAGGCAGTCCAGTTATCACGGTCGGTGCACCACCACCTTTGCAGACGTGGGGGCATCACCTGGGGGCACTAGTCGTGATAAGTAAAGGAAAATGGTCGCTTCCATGAAACCCAGGAGAAACACTTCACGAGAGGCGCGGAGCAATGGTCGCCGTGCATAGAGATTGATAAATGGCCGAGATTGTACCACTGCACGTTCATTTGTGTGTGTGTGTGTGTGTGTGTGTGTGAGCGCGCGTGTGTGTAGAGTAGGGAGAGGGAGAGACAGTAGGAGGGAGATCATATGCGTATGGGCGCACTCGCATTGTTTCATGTAGATTGGATTTTCCCTAGTGTATACTATATATTTATATTTAAAATGAAACGCGTACGTGAATATGTTATGCGCTTGTGGCTAGGCTGGGCAGGTATCGTATACGACCAGGTGATTCGTGGAAACGTAATCGGTGTATATTGCGCTAGTGTAGGCTAGCACAACAGCCGAGAAACGGTCTGCTAAAGAGCACACGCCCTACTTGGGCAGGGCCACGAGGTAGCTCGGAACTCAGTTTCCGTAGCGGTTCGTCTCAGTATATGAGACGTAGCATATTCAGTCAGCCAGTAATGCTATTCATAATTACGTATATTGTGTAAATCAATAGTAGGCCTACACAGTTGGTTGATTTTGTTATCGTTTACTTCGTTTATTTTTTGTTAGGTTCTGTGTGTGTGTGTGTGTGTGTGTGTGTGTGTGTGTGTGTGTGTGTGTGAACCGCTGTCGTGTATATTAAACGTGGGTTTGTAAACTATTAATCTGTAAGGCCTCAACTCTAGAAGTGTTTACAGCGAAGACTGTGGTGCAGATGTGCCATTTTAGAAGATATTGTAAAATAGAGTTCTTTGGTTTACTTTTATTGCTTTCTAATTTCTCTCACCAGGAATATTTTATACCCGTTGTCTATCACTCTTTACCAGCAGTTTAACTTTTTACCTCACCTTTTCAAATAACATTATAGAGTTTGGTTGGAAAACTTCTTGTACAAACAAGTTAAGCGTAGGATTTTGATTAAAACAAAGTTTTATTTAAATTAAGACGTTCTTTTCGTGACAGCTGAGCTCTGCTCCATTTTAAATGTTTAATGCTGATCTAACAGCCTGGTCAGCTTTACAAACTTCAACAGAAACAGACAAAATTTAATTAAGTTAAAAGTTTACAATTTTATTGTTATTAGTATACATGTAAGTTTAGTATATTATTATTTCATATATTGTTAAATGTTTTGTTAGTTATACAACATAATTTTGA
Source organism: Magicicada septendecula (assembly GCA_034769895.1). NCBI lineage: Eukaryota > Metazoa > Arthropoda > Insecta > Hemiptera > Cicadidae > Magicicada > Magicicada septendecula. The sequence goes on along the minus strand of CM068374.1, from coordinate 284,126,597 downwards.
GCTGTTTTTTCCATCAAATTTAAGTTAACTAGTGACTTAAGCTCTTGTTTAGTTTATTTACTTACAAAAATAACAAAGTACTATGTTACACTATTAAAATAATTTTATAAAGGATATGAGGAAATTCAAATTTTACAGGCAGGTAGCGCCATATTCGGCCGAATACAAATTTATGATGTATAAAATTTCTACAACCATCAGTCACTGGGTAGCATTTTGGGTTGTGTACATATCGTGTTTCTTCTCCGTTAATCGCTTTCTATTAATATCAGATAGTGGATAGTAACTGGATCGCTTTCAACAGTGGCGGCTCATAAGGAGAGGCAAGTCAGTCTAAGAATCACCAGTAACATTTAAAAAATAATTAAAAAATAAACAACTAGTAGTACGTTCTGATTTTTATTGTAACTAAATTTTAATAACTAACTAAAAATGTTTCATTTTAAATAATCTGGTTATTTACAAAAAATCGTTTATTGGCGCTTTATCAATAATAGCACGGAATTGCAGCAGACACAGGCAGGGATCTGAGTAGCCGCCGCTGTACTCGTACAACTACGTGAGAACTGTGCCCGGCGGATGGTGGGGGGACACTAGTGCACCTGTAACCGTACATGGGAGGCAACGAGTGATTTAGCCTCTCGGCACTGCTTAATATGGTTTGTGTTAATTTTACCTAGATTTCCGTTCTTGTACTCCTTGTGCGTGTGTATAATTACTATATCTCTCCTTGGCGTGTGTTTGTGATCTTTACTACTATTATAAAATGGATTTAATAGAAGAAAATAAAAGTGATATTGCAGTATCGAACACTACTGGAAAACCCATTTGCCCGGTTGAGTGATTTCGAGAGAAGTGGAATGCTGAAACGTAGTCGACGTACCCTAAACTTTTTATTTCTTAAAAGCTACAAAATCCAATTTAGAACTTTCCAGTCATCATGGTACGATCAATATAAATGGCTATGCGGTAGTCTATTAGAATCTAAGTTATCCTGCTGGCCCTGTTTACTATTAAGCAATATTATTGCTCAACTAGAAGTATGATTTGCCAGTTGTGAGCTACTAAAATTTAACCAGCTATGAAGTTAGATGATACTAAAAACTTTTCTCACTATGACAAAATATTCCTGACTGATTTTTTTTTTTATTAATGGAAATATATGCTCAATATTTTAACATAGAAAACTAAGAACAGGACTTGAAATATTTGTCCCCCATTACACAGAGAAATTAACCGGATTAATCGAAAGATGACTGATGATGGTATAAACGAAATTGTTTTCAAAGGATATAAATTATTTACTCTTATTACAACAATTCTTCCTTATAATTATCCTTACATAGAGAGAAGCTTTTCTTGTCTTAATAGTCACGTTGAGTGAATTTGCTGTAGGCCTACAAGTAAATTCATCGCAGCTTGGAAAATATATTTCTGCTCAGAAGTTTACTTCTTTGCTAGAACAAAAGTAAGTTCATCTTTGGTTTATCTTGTTAATGATACGCGTACACTTCTTACAAGACGTGTATGCTGTAAAAATCAGATAGCTCTACTATAATTAATAATGAAGTAGCGAATGTCGAGGGGGGTGCTATGACTGACAGAGGCTCAGGTGACTGCCTCGTAGCCTCTCCATCGTCAGGTCTCACCGGTCGCCACAGCTTTCATGTTATTAATGTTATTATCGGTTAGATATTAATATTCTTTTAACTATGTGAGTAAGTAACCTATGTAGCATGTGCGCCAGGAAGTAATCACAATTCCGAGGCTCTATATGCTTCTACTACTGCCGGAGTCTGGTCTATTTTTCTCCATGCGTCGAGCATGTTGTCGTGTAACAATTTTTCTTGTTATCAGACACTTGTGTTTTTGAGGCGGTTAGATTAATTTTAATTTAGTCATTTAATGTGCAATTTTTGGGAGTTGTGCTTGATAATTAATTATTGGTGTCTGCCTTTTACAGGGCTTTAGTGTAAAGTGATAATTGTGAATTATTGGTTGTAGATTTAATTAATTGGTGATTTGTGTCGTTCATTTTGACAGTGTTAGGTTATATTTATTGCGTGTGTTATTTGTCTGTGTTGCGAAAACTTAGAATTCAAGAGTTGTTGTATACTACTGTATGTAGTATATTTTGTTTACTAAAACTCTTATTGAACGTGTGAACAACAAACACCTTGGTTGTTCAGTTATGTGTTTTACAGTTTAACCACAATGATCTGTGTGATCGTCGTAACAATATGTTCGTTGTAGGCTGGCTCACATGTCACATTAATTGTGGAACGTCAAATACCACTAACTTTTACATAATTTAAAGAGCAGTGTCTGTGCAATATTACGAGACATCTTTCCACCACGTTACTTCAAGTGGCTTTAAGATACTGAGACGTCTTGCATAGGTATCATATAGCAAGGAAATTTAATAACTCTTTTCTATCTAAAATGTCTTGTGCTGATAAAAATTGGAGAAAACGTTTATACCTATTGAAACGCTACATGTCGTCTCATACCGTTTTAGCAGTGAATCATTTAGACGGAGTTTGTAAAGTCAGTGAGACCCTAGACCCTAGAATATTTAAAAATTTGATAATTAAGTTTACTTAATTAGACACGTCTTTTCCAATCATATTCTAGAATGAGATTCTTAAAATTTAGTGAAGTCTCAAATGTATTTCGAAGAACGCTGGAATAATTAATATTCGTAGTGACACACGAAAAGTAATTAATAAGCAACTTGTACAGATAATAATAACGATATACCGTAACAACATTATGTGTACAGATAATAATGAAGTCTGGATAGTTTTAAAATTAAATAAGAAAACTCTTCTGAGGGAGGGCTACATCTTGGTCCTAGGATAGAACCATTGTCGTCGCTTCTTCTTCGTATTACATATTCATTAAATATTACAGCATTAGAAACTACAGTCATTAGTCGCATGAGTAATTTTTCTTGGCGCTAATGTAAATTCTAAAAAAACATCGACTTAAAAAAGTCGTTAATTGATTGATCTGGCTCTTCTTGTACATTAATACAGGACGCAGTCGAAGTCAGACGTGAAGTATAATTACACTAAAAACATTTACAAATATTTGATACCCCCGTTTTTGGACATAACTCGTCGTAAGCTATTTTATTGAGACAATAATTTTTATTACTTAATTGATACGTTACTTACGTTCAACGTTATTAATCCTCCTATTAGCCTACTACATAATCGTTACATTTTCCTAAACGTAAAATTTAAAAAATCGAAATTTTGCAAAACTAGGAATAATTAAAAAACTACTGCTCGTTTGCACATCTAAGTGTGACATTAATTAGTAACTGACATACTGAGAACATTATATCAATACTGATAATATTAAAGTACTGTATTATATTTTTTTAACTTAAAAAATTAATTTAGAGAAAAAACTGTAACTCTAGCGTTTGATCTTAATTCTAGCAAAAATTAAATGACACCCTTTTGTTATGTGTAACGTCGGATGTTGTGCCCGATGATTACTGTATATTGAATTAACCATTACAGGTGTCATGATATATCTCAGGTATATACTCAGAGGTCATCACGATGATTTCGCGTTTCATTTTTCAGAGTTGTTATTATTCTGTTTTTATTAACTCCTGTATTAAGTGTACAATTAAACTGGGACGACGGAGCATAAACTTTAAAATTAATATTTCTGTAAAAGATTGCAGTTACATATGTGATAGTATTCCGGTATAAATAATATTAATTATTTCCTGTTAGGTTAATTCATTTGACGTGTCTCCTATTTCAATAATGCTCAAACGTACGATAAAATGTGGTTGTATTAAATTCACTATTAAAATTTAATGTAAACAGAACGAATATCTGCATGGCATATTTGAGATTATTAAATCATCAATTAATTTTGCATAGCCTACCGCATAATTATAAAATTATATCAACATTAAGTACATAATAATTTACATATAAATTGGTTTTAGTTTTTACAGTATCAAACTTAATTAAATTCATTTGATATTTCCACACGCAATAAAAGGTATTCAGTAAATAACCAAATCCAAACTCATAACCACTTTTGTGTGTGTGTGCGCGCGCGCGCGCGTGTGTGTAATAGTGTTATCTAATTCTGTCCATGTATATATTTTTCGTAGCTAACGCAAGATTATTCTTGCAGTATTTATACAATAAATATATTGTGTGTCATCAATTTACGTCTGCAAGTATTTTGTTTATTTTTTATCGTTGTTTTAAATCTGGCGCATGTTTCATAGAGTATATCGGTATCATATTAGAGTTGTTTATAAGAATTAACGAATAATGGTTATTATTATTATTAAAAAATATTAATTATAAATTAACAAATTATTTGTAGATGTAGTTATTGTTTGATCACACACACGCGCGCGCTTGCGCGCACGTTGCAATGTGACAAACATTTCATCTAATGTATAATAAAAAGGCCTCGTTTTTTACGAGTTAAGTCATGGTTATCTTTGATGAAAGGTTTATCAGAGCATTGAGACGTGTTACTGATAAAAGTATGTGTCAGTGAAATAGTCACTGTAACTGTGCAAATCGACAAAAAGTAATAATATAATGTTACGTTGACGAAATAAATAGTACCACATCGCTGAATGCGTACGTGATTCGGGGCACAGGCTGTTTCCGACGCTTACAGTGTATTACGCGCGCCAGACTTGTGTAGCGTTATAGACTCTTCAAGATTGTCTGTGCCCCTTTCAGACGTTTACTCGAGTACTCTGCCACTAGCTCTATTGCCACTAGCTCGCTACACATTAAGGACGCGGAAGTATAAAATTTATTATAATTATTATATTTGATTATTTAACAATGGAACTTGAAACGACCTAGTTAGTTTCACCTGGCGATATTGTACAGTTCCGTTCGAAGTTATCGTGGCGGATTAGTGAAATGCGGTTATTAGTGCGAAATGTAATAAGGTACATTGATTGTAGTGCATTGAACAAATTTAACTCGAATTATTATACAAGAGTAATTTGTTGATTCATAACTTCTCTTTTGTGACTAATGAAAGTTTGTAATTAGTGATTTCAGTTATTCTGTTTCCACTGAGGAACACGAAAATTCGTGCGACATTTGTAACACTGGTGTAAGAAGTGGGCAGAACCTTTAAAAATGGAAACGGTGTACATTTCGTAGAAGAGTAGTGCGCGAGCTAGATATGATAGAATCTTGAATCAGCATGTTTGAATGGAGTAGCAAGACGACAAACGCTGACTGGAAGCAGGAGAAGTAGTAAAACAGCAGGACGAAAACCGTTAGCGTGAAAATAAAACAACAGATAAACGACAAAAATAAGGATTTAATCGCAAAACAGAAGAAGTTAAAGCATACTTACAAGAGAATACCAATGCAATATTTGAGCTGTTACGAGGTGAGCTGAACAAACGAGTTGACAAAATATCTAAAACACATGTTGTGTATCAATAAATGTATTAATTACTCTCTAGAAAAACGTTTGCAATTTCTTGACATACCCTAACCTACAGTTTTGTAACATACTGACATAAACAAACACACATCTATAGTTTGTTTGTGTATGTGTATGTGATATCCTTTTAATACAGTGCGCCGAGTCTGTAAATTTGTCTCAGGGTGATAATTCTAAATATATTTGTCTTTAAAAATATCCTCATACCTCCAATCCACCCATTTTCACGGCTCCTCTGCTTCTCACGTGTATGCTACTACTGCAAACACAGTATAAACGTAACAAAACATAAATAAAATGTAGCACTGCTCTTTGGTAATACCTAAACGCATATAGAGCCTAGATTAAGACAATTCGTTAGTCTTATATCCAGTCTTACATCCTTATAGGTCTAGTTGAAATCGGAGGTCAATTATATTAAATGTTAAAAAGCTTAGTTTTATAAAAATGTACAAATGGGGAGTTTAAATGTACGAAATCGTGGTTATATTTTTTTTTTGTCATATCGTAGTAGCAGTGTTATTCTTTACAATTTATAAAATTCCAAATTTCCCTAATACGTTGTAACGTCACAAAACGTTCCATAAAAGAAATCACTTATATAGTAAGTTAGCATAAGAGGAAAGTGAGATGAACAGTATCGAACCCAAGTAGTCCCAAAAAATTGTGTAATTTTGTATAATAATTATTTCTATCAACTTGAAAAAACGACCAAACTATGACTAAGACAAAACCCCATATATATTATTAAAGTGAATAAGAGTGAAAAAACCATAAGACACTATAAGAGAGAGATATAATGTCAGAATCAACCAAAATAAAGTCAATAATTATTAAGTTTTATAACTATGAATAGAGTATTAAAAAACTATTTTTTGTGAATAAATGGACATGATCCATTATTATATTATGTGATGTAAATAAAATAAATGTATTAAATGATTTAAATACATTATTAGAAAGAGTTTAAGTTAGAATAAAAATGATACATTTGTTATGACAAAAAAATATTAATGTGTTGGATTTGAGACCATACACCAAGATTTCATGAAAAAATTAATTATTATTAGATTGTAATAAAAACTATATGTAATTGTCAAGCAGACAATAGTGAACAATTTATCTTAAATAAAGGAAGCTGTCAAATGAATAAAAAGCAGCCAAAATAGCCAAAAACAGTGTTAACTAAAAACATGTAATAGGCATCTAATATTGTATAATTTATGAATTTAATGTTGCCAAAATGCAACCAAACTGTATTAGAAAGCTGTAATATGATATAAAGCAACTATACTGATATATCTAACCAACTTTAACATTGTAATAGTCAAGTTAGCAAAATATTTACTTATACCATGTATGGCTGAAGCCAATTATCCAGTACAAAAATAATCATATCTGGCTAAGTACTTACATAATACTAACAAAAATAAAATAGAAAGGTACAATACATCAGTATACCTTAATAAGAAACAAACTCAGTTGAAAGTAAAGTCAATTCTAAAAGAATTTAACTAATTAGAGTGAGATTTGTCACGCCATAAAAAAGGACATCTCAAGACCAATCAATGATGCTATGTCATCTTGTGATAAGTATAATATATGTACAGAGTAACCAGGTATCACAAAAGATAGACAAAATAATAAACTCTGTGTGTACAGTAGTGAAATAATACATATATTAAAGAAAAAGACTAATCATTGTATTAGAAAACTGACAAGAATCTAGGCCATGAGCAGAGGCCATATAAAATTGTATTTATTTGTGTTTTATTTATGTTAAAATTTGTTTATTTTGTTGTAGGAAAGTAGTAGTATTAGGTGTTCAGCTTGTGGAAGGAACTTAGTAACTCCACAACAATTTTTGTTATAAAAAATGAGTTTTCAATGACAACAACTCAAGGTGAGGGTTGTATATTGTATTGTTTATTAGATTTAAGTTAATTAGAAACCAATCATATTTAGTATCGCTAGATTCAGTTAAAAACAGGGAATCTTAATGTAATAATGGCATACAAATTGTGAGTACTAATGTAAAACTGTTTGATAAATACCAGAGTAATTTTTGAAATATCCTTTGTATGAAGAATAAGAAATTCGTTCTAAAAGCTTCTACGGAAGTGAAAATTGTTCTATGACATTCCATTTCGTTTATTCTCGAACATTCTAGAAATAATTGTTACACAAATATACCGGAAGTCGATGTAAACAGTCATCCTGAATTAGTATAAAAGAGAGACCAAATTCGACCCAAAAACACTTGAAACTTGAACTCTAGAACTGATGCATCTCACACAACACTGATCAACGCAGCTAAGGCGAAACCGAAGAGGCGAGAAATCGACAAGACACGGCAGGAAGGCTTTTCCCGTACATAGACATAACCGACTGACTTAACCTCAACGAGAATCTTCGCCAAATGTATCGCTGAAATAGAGCAGCGATACGGCAAATTTTAATAGAAATCACGCAGCCAGAACGTCGACGGCCCAGGAGGGACAAAATTTAAATAGAGAACGAATTCTGCTGTGTTCGCATTGACTGACTAACTTGACAAATTATTCCCCCTAACGTAAACATACAATACACAAAGCCTTCCTTGACACTGCATGGGAATCAGCGCTGCGGTGGCCGATTTCTGAATTAACGCTAAACAGATGATTCGTAGCGGCGGCGTTTGAACGATATTCTACTGCCAAACGTTTTTACAAAAGTGCGGAAAAAGTAATGATCGCAAAATTTGACTTTAAATAGATTCAGTGTACACCCGAAGAGGCGAGATTGAGGAACTACCCGAAAGGAGTGTCCAGTGCGATAATAAATAACCATTGGAACGTGAGTTACCAAAATTAAAGTCATTTGTTACCTGGTTACATTTATCACACAGTTGTACTTCACACGCCACACATACACCTTCAAATCACTTAGTTTTTTCTTGTAAGGCATCTAATTGATATGTCTTGGTAGTTCAAAGGAGTCACGTCCTGAGAGTAAAGATTTTTCACGTATTAAACTCATGCTTTTCAACTGAGTCAAAATCTGAATTATACTAGCCGATACTTGATTGGATATATAAAAAATTGTCAATAATAATAACTTGTAAAAATTTTTTTCTCTGCAATTTTATAATTTTTTTCTATGAATGTTAGTCCTTCAGACGATTTGTTTGATTTTTAAAGAACCATAAAACTTAACTGATTTTTCCAAGCTAAACTGACTTGTTTAAATTTTTTCGTAGATTAAAATTTTATCAATCACATTTTTTTTTTTTTGGAACAAACGTTTCCAAGTGGCGCCCACAAAAAGCATAGTATTAAGTTGTGTTACAGGACTACATCACTGCAGAGGATCCAGTCAACAGAGTAAGTAACAAAAGTGCGCGGAGGTAACGCCCGACACATTATACAACACAAACATTTACACCCCTTGTTTTTCTATAAATTGGCAGCCCAACTAGTGAGGCTTGGAAAAGACGTAACAAGCCCGGCAACTACCAACATATTAAAATGCCGCAACCAAAGGGAAAAAAGGTGAAGAAGACTGTGGAACCCGAGTTAAGTGTGGAAGACGGAGAGGCAGTACAAATAGAGGAAACGGAATTAGAACCGCCCACACTAGAAATGGAGAGACCGATACAAACGGCAGACTAATTAGAGGAGCAAACGGGAGAAGAACCCATACAAATGGTAGAACAGACAGAGAAACCCGAACCAGAAAAAATAACAGCAAGCGTTGATATGAATGCAATAATGGTGATGCTCCAAGAAATGAATAAAAATAGACAGGAAGACAAGGCGGAAATAATAAAATCCCTGAAAGAGGATATAAATAAAAATAGACAGGAAGATAAGGAGGAGAATAATAAAAATATGGGGAAATTAGACAAAAACATAGAATCTTTAAGGGAGGATATAACCGAGAAAATAAATGATAATGGGAAAAAACTGGAGATATTTCAGGAGGAGAACAAAAAAAGCATAGAGTCCCTGAAAAAGGAAATTAGCATAAAGTACGAAACAGTAAACAAAACGATCAATGATAATAAGATCGATATTGACAGGAAGGTCGAAAACATGGAGAAACAATTGGAAAGGTTACGGGAGGGAAACAATACACGTTTCGAAAAGATAGAGGAACGAGCAGTAGAGACCAAACAAGATGTTATAAATCTCGAAAACAGGGTAAGGCAGAACCAAGACGCCATCATGCAGGAGGTGGGAGAAGTCCAGAAAGACGTTAGCGAGAGGAGGCAGGAAACATATGACATCGCTAACAGGCTGGATGAACAGATAAAAACTAACAAAAATAGTATACTGGAAATAGACGAGAGAGAGAAACCTGCAGGAAAGTTTAGAGGCGCTGAGAGACGCACCAATACTAAACACTCATACGTGTCATGGTGAAAACAGGGAAGTAATCAACTTCCAGGACTATCGACAAAACCCAATGGAATTTTTGGAAAGAATGGAGGAGTTTATTGGGAGAAATAGAGAAACAAGGTGGGAAAGGATAAGAGAGATGCTTGACGAGATGTTTAAAAATACTAAGGATAACTGGTGGATAGCGGTACGACCCGAAATAACGAATTTAGCAGAGTTTAAACGCCAGTTTAAGGAAAAGTATTGGTCAGAGACCGCACAAAACAGGGTAAGAATGGACATTTTCTATGGCAAATACGACGCGTCCTATGGACAGTCCCCGACGTCTTATTTCCTGGGAAAGGTATGTTTAGCACGGAAGTTGATACCGCCGATCCCAGAAGAATGTTTGGTAAGGCAGTTAGCTGGACATTACAGCTATGCTATCAAGGATGCCCAATTATACCAACAGATTAGCAAAATAGCCGATCTGGCCAAATTATTGGAAAATTGCGAATCCACAGGAAGGTTCCAGGATTACCAACCCCCCAATCGTAAGGTAGAGTACAACAACAATAATAACGGACCAAACCGGAATGGAGGTGGGAACGGTAATAATCTAAACACCAATAATCAGAATAATAATATCCCACCAAATGGTCGAAATGATAACACTCAGGGCCCAATTAACCGCAACTATCCGGGACCAAACAGAGGTAATTACACCGGGAATAACTACGGTAGGAACTTCCACCAGGGAAACGGTTATCGCGGGAATAATAATAGAGGAAGTAATTATGGTCAACGTAATGGTTATCGCAACGGGGGAAACCAAGGAGGAGGCGATAGGAGAAACCAAAATGAATATAGGCCCCAGGTAAATTATACAATGGCCAATAACCGACGGCCATATCCACCTAATGTACCCACTTACATGTTTTACCCACAACAGGCGCCAGGTAGCCAGGGTAACACGGCGAATAGCCAACCTATTAACGGTAATCCCGAGGTCAGGCAGGAAACACAGACGGGTCAGCAACCCAATGTTCCGGGAGACCGGGCCAATGAGACAGTGGCTCATTTAAACTAAACGCGGCAGTGAAAAAGGAAAACCGCCCTTCACTGAACCAATATTATGGGGTGACAAACGACGAACATAGACAGGACGAAGACGGGACTATATTAAGAATAAATAATTACCTTAAGGATATTAGAGAGGAGTTATTAGAACAAGGTGATAATATCATTAAAAATAGTAACCAAGGGAATAATAGTATCGTGCAGATTAAAGCATATATCAATGGCATAGAAGCGATACTACTCATTGACACGGGGTCAAATGTGTCACTCATCGATAGCATTGAGTTAGAGCGGATTAAACAAAATAGTAATTTACCAATACCCACTCTACCGATAAATAACATTATTTTAGTCGGAGCAACGGGGAGGCAAAATAAATCAATAAAGAAACAGGTGTCATTAGAGATGACTAGTAATGGGGTAACAATACCAATAGGGTTATTAGTGGCGAGTAATTTACCCATGAGTATACTAATAGGCTGCGATATACTTAGGCCATACAATGCTGTAATAGATTTGGAAAGTAAGGTGATAACTTTTAAGACTAACAAGGGGATTTGGACCAATAATTTAATCGATGTCCAAGGGAGTGGTACAGACAATACACCTTATCAAGCGATAGTGAACCATTATTATTGTACCGATCGTCCAATCAATATGCCATTATATCAGGAGGAAAACCCAGAGTTGTGGTTAGAAAAGTTAGAAGAAATACGGGATTTCCAAAGGACGAAAGCAAGGGGTCTGATCAGCGAAAAACAGGCGGAACAACTAATCGAGGTATACAACCATTATAAACACATATTCTCGAACGCTCCAGGTAAAGCCAGAGATTATCAGTGCACCATAAAATTCAAAACTCCGGTGGAATTTAACAGGAAATCGTACCCGATCGCATACTCGCTACAGAATGAAGTCAGGGAAGAATTGAACAGGATGATAGAGGACGACATAATCGAGTATAGTCATTCGCCCTTTACCAGCCCAATCATAGCGGTGCCAAAAAAGAACGGAAAGGTACGTATATGTCTCGATGCTAGGGAGATTAACAAAATGATTGTTAACGACCGCACATCACCTGGGGAGATAGAGGAGATATTAAAAAAGTTCCACGGAATCAGATATATAAGCTCATGGGATACGGTATGCGGATACTGGCAGATAGAACTCCACCCTGATAGTAGGAAATATATGGCATTCATATTCGAGGGCAGAAACTATCAGTTTAAGCGGTTACCTTTTGGCTTAATAAATTCTGTGGCGGTGTTTGTAAAGATAATGGACAGAATATTGGGGCAGGAAGTACTGAAGTTTACGACAGTGTACGTCGACTACCTACTGGTGACTTCAGCGAATTGGGACGACCATTGTAATAGGGTTGAACAGGTGCTACAGAAATTATCAGAGAATAATATCACCCTCAAATTAGACAAGTCCCAATTCATTGCAAATGAGGTGAAATTTTTAGGATTTAATTTAACAGAACAAGGGATTACTCCATCCAAGGAAAAGGTAGAGGCCATACAGAAGTTCCCCACCCCAAAGAATAGGAAACAGCTGCAGTCATTTTTATGAATCTGCAACTATTACAGAAAGTTTCGGTCCAATTACTCAGAACTAACTGCCAGGTTCCAAAAGCAGTTATCAGCTAAAGACAAATGGACTTGGGGACCAGAGCAAGATGGAGTGCTCAATATCATAAAGGAAAAGTTTTTAGAAACCGTAATGTTGCATCATCCCGACTTTACAAAACAATTTTTTCTAAACTGCGATGCCAGTAACGTGAGTCTAGGTGCAGCCCTCTATCAGGAAGATCAGGACGGTAACCATTTAGTAATTAGCTTTGCTAGCCGCGTGCTGAACAGTTGCGAACGAAACTACAATACTACCGAAAAAGAACTGTTGAGTGTAGTTTTCGCATGCGGTAAATTTAGGACATATATATTAGGGTACCCCATAACAGTTAGAAGCGACCACAAACCTATATCATTTTTAAAGCATTGTAAACTGAACCACGGAAGGCTGACTAGATGGGTTTTGGCCTTGCAAGTGTACAATATCACATGGGAATATATACCCGGCAAACAGAACGTAGCCGCCGACGTCTTATCTCGCGTCAATATACCAGACCAAACCTTTGACGGCGAAAAGGAACAATTAGCCAAGGTCTACCACATTATTAAGAGCAGGGAGGATTTAAAAGATATTTTGCACGAAATAAAGTCACAACAAGAGGCCGATCCGAAATTAGGAGATATTAGAAAAAGGGTACAGGAAGGCGATGAGGTCATAAACAGATTTTATTGTATTCACGACGACACTTTGTTTATTAGGAATACCCCGCAACAAGAGAATTGGAAATTAGTGATTCCACCAGCGATAGAGAGACCGCTAATAATCGACTATCACGATAGGTACGGACATATGGGTGTCTTTAAAGTAAGGAAGGCATTGGAAGAGCAAACATACATCAAGGGGATGAATAAAAAGGTGCAACTGGCGATACGGTCGTGCGATATTTGTCAAAAAGTAAAGTGTGATAACGAGAGGAAGGAAGGGGTCATGATACCCATATTATCTACCGAAAAATTGGAAAAGGTATTTCTCGATATCTGCGGACCCTTTCCACGCAGCGCTGGGAGACACCGATATAAATTTATCATAATCATTTTCGACCACTTTAGCAAGTATACAAAGCTATACCCAATAACTAGGGCAACGACCAGGAAAATAATAGACATAATAATCAAGCGTTATATAATGGAAGTGGGCCGGCCGTATTCTATAATTACGGACCACGGTACTCAGTTTAGGGGAAAACTTTGGAAGGAAAGCTTGGGAGAACACGGAATAAAAACGTACAAGACGTCCGTGTATCACCCGAATAGTAACCCAGCCGAGAGAGTGTTAAGGGAGGTAGGACGGTTACTAAGAACATACTGCCATAACGAGCAGAAAAGATGGCATGAATATGTAGCCTCTACCGAGGATTTTCTCAATTTCTCGCATCACAATACCATCGAGATGTCGCCATACACGGTTATGTTCGAAAGACCCCCACCACGAGAGATAAAAGAAATTATTAATTTTCCCGACGAACCCGCATACCAATTTGAAGGGGCAAAATTTTATAATAAGGTGTTAGAAAAAACGGAACAGCAGCGGAAAAAATATATCAAATCACAGCCTAAGGCAATTAAATATGAGGTAGGTGAAAAGGTGTTAGTTAAAAATAGAGAATTGCCCAGTGCTATACAAGGCATAAGGAGGAAATTGCTACTCTTATATACAGGGCCTTTCACGATAACCAGAGACAATAAAAACAATTAGGAACAAGGTAAAAGGTACGTATAACCAGACTTCATTAAAAAAGTACCATGAATAAAAAAACGCAAGTCGAATACTCAATCAGTGACCAAGTACCATGACCAAAAACCAAAGTCAAATACAGCATCATAGAGAAGGTACCTTGACTAAACATGTTAACGTGAATTTTTTAACTTGGCCATAATTAGAAAGAAGGTAGAGATTATTAATTGAATATAAATATTATTGTATAGAGATTATTATTAATAAATATTACGAGAAGGACACCTTACACCAAAGGCATAAAGATATATATAAAATATAGATTTATTTCCAATAGCCATGTCAACGTATATTTACCAGCTTACCCGTACTTAGAGAAGGAGAGAGATTATTATAAATGAATATTACGAGATGGACACTTAGTAAAGGAGAAAAGAAGGAGAAATACTGTCAGATATTTGATACTAAATGGAAATGATAAATGAAAAATAAAAAAAGGGAAAACAGTGTGTTACATAAGGAGATAATGATGAATATGAATATAGCTATTAACATTGAAGGATTTTAAACGATAATTTAACCTGCGGAGAACGATATATTAATATAATTGTGAATTAATCAGAAGAGTTTAAGAAAGGGAATTTATGTGTAGGAGCCTATGATCTTTGAATATTGTATTTTTTTATTATTATTATTATTATTTGTTGCAAAGGTGCAATTATTATTTTCTGAACAGGGATGTGTTGCCTCTGATTTCAGTAGTTATAGACAGGAAGGGACAGAGAATGTATGCCATAGCGAGCCACTCTGACTCCCAACCCTCTATGTAAGTTAGGGAATTGATAGGGAATTATATCAAAGATTAATTATAAAACATCAAGGTAAAAAGGAAAGGAATAGGTGATACGACAAAGAACGAACTAGGAATATTGAGTTGGATTAATATATTAAAGGAGTAGTACAGGAATTGAATTATAAGTTAAAAGAATGAGATATAAAGAAGCTAATAAAGGGTTAATATAGAGATGATAATTTCATCAAAACCAAAGATATGTTTTTCCAAAATTATCAACTTTAACGGAGAGGCATATGTAACGTCACAAAACGTTCCATAAAAGAAATCATTTATATAGTAAGTTAGCATAAGAGGAAAGTGAGATGAACAGTATCGAACCCAAGTAGTCCCAAAAAATTGTGTAATTTTGTATAATAATTATTTCTATCAACTTGAAAAAACGACCAAACTATGACTAAGACAAAACCCCATATATATTATTAAAGTGAATAAGAGTGAAAAAACCATAAGACACTATAAGAGAGAGATATAATGTCAGAATCAACCAAAATAAAGTCAATAATTATTAAGTTTTATAACTATGAATAGAGTATTAAAAAACTATTTTTTGTGAATAAATGGACATGATCCATTATTATATTATGTGATGTAAATAAAATAAATGTATTAAATGATTTAAATACATTATTAGAAAGAGTTTAAGTTAGAATAAAAATGATATATTTGTTATGACAAAAAAATATTAATGTGTTGGATTTGAGACCATACACCAAGATTTCATGAAAAAATTAATTATTATCAGATTGTAATAAAAACTATATGTAATTGTCAAGCTGACAATAGTGAACAATTTATCTTAAATAAAGGAAGCTGTCAAATGAATAAAAAGCAGCCAAAATAGCCAAAAACAGTGTTAACTAAAAACATGTAATAGGCATCTAATATTGTATAATTTATGAATTTAATGTTGCCAAAATGCAACCAAACTGTATTAGAAAGCTGTAATATGATATAAAGCAACTATACTGATATACCTGACCAATTTTAACATTGTAATAGTCACGTTAGCAAAATATTTACTTATACCATGTATGGCTGAAGCCAATTATCCAGTACAAAAATAATCATATCTGGCTAAATACTTACATAATACTAACAAAAATAAGATAAAAAGGTACAATACATCAGTATACCTTAATAAGAAACAAACTCAGTTGAAAGTAAAGTCAATTCTAAAAGAATTTAACTAATTAGAGTGAGATTTGTCACGCCATAAAAAAGGACATCTCAAGACCAATCGATGATGCTATGTCATCTTGTGATAAATATAATATATGTACAGAGTAACCAGGTATCACAAAAGATAGACAAAATAATAAACTCTGTGTGTACAGTAGTGAAATAATACATATATTAAAGAAAAAGACTAATCATTGTATTAGAAAACTGACAAGAATCTAGGCCATGAGTAGAGGCCATATAAAATTGTATTTATTTGTGTTTTATTTATGTTAAAATTTGTTTATTTTGTTGTAGGAAAGTAGTAGTATTAGATGTTCAGCTTGTGGAAGGAACTTAGTAACTCCACAACAATTTTTGTTATAAAAAATGAATTTTCAATGACAACAACTCAAGGTGAGGGTTGTATATTGTATTGTTTATTAGATTTAAGTTAATTAGAAACCAATCATATTTAGTATCGCTAGATTCAGTTAAAAACAGGGAATCTAAATGTAATAATGGCATACAAATTGTGAGTACTAATGTAAAACTGTTTGATAAATACCAGAGTAATTTTTTAAATATCCTTTGTATGAAGAATAAGAAATTCGTTCTAAAAGCTTCTACGGAAGTGAAAATTGTTCTATGACATTCCATTTCGTTTATTCTCGAACATTCTAGAAATAATTTTTACACAAATATACCGGAAGTCGATGTAAACAGTCATCCTGAATTAGTATAAAAGAGAGACCAAATTCGACCCAAAAATACTTGAAACTTGAACTCTAGAACTGATGCATCTCACACAACACTGATCAACGCAGCTAAGGCGAAACCGAAGAGGCGAGAAATCGACAAGACACGGCAGGAAGGCTTTTCCCGTACATAGACATAACCGACTGACTTAACCTCAACGAGAATCTTCGCCAAATGTATCGCTGAAATAGAGCAGCGATACGGCAAATTTTAATAGAAATCACGCAGCCAGAACGTCGACGGCCCAGGAGGGACCAAAATTTAAATAGAGAACGAATTCTGCTGTGTTCGCATTGACTGACTAATTTGACAAATAATTCCCCCGAACGTAAACATACAATACACAAAGCCTTCCTTGACACTGCATGGGAATCAGCGCTGCGGTGGCCGATTTCTGAATTAACGCTAAACAGATGATTCGTAGCGGCGGCGTTTGAACGATATTCTACTGCCAAACGTTTTTACAAAAGTGAGGAAAAAGTAATGATCGCAAAATTTGACTTTAAATAGATTCAGTGTACACCCGAAGAGGCGAGATTGAGAAACTACCCGAAAGGAGTGTCCAGTGCGATAATAAATAACCATTGGAACGTGAGTTACCAAAATTAAAGTCATTTGTTACCTGGTTACATTTATCACACAGTTGTACTTCACACGCCACACATACACCTTCAAATCACTTAGTTTTTTCTTGTAAGGCATCTAATTGATATGTCTTGGTAGTTCAAAGGAGTCACGTCCTGAGAGTAAAGATTTTTCACGTATTAAACTCATGCTTTTCAACTGAGTCAAAATCTGAATTATACTAGCCGATACTTGATTGGATATATAAAAAATTGTCAATAATAATAACTTGTAAAATTTTTTTCTCTGCAATTTTATAATTTTTTTCTATGAATGTTAGTCCTTCAGACGATTTGTTTGTTTTTTTAAAGAACCATTAAACTTAACTGATTTTTCCAAGCTAAACTGACTTGTTTAAATTTTTTCGTAGATTTAAAAATTTTATCAATCACATTTTTTTTTTTTTGGAACAAACGTTTCCAAGTGGCGCCCACAAAAAGCATAGTATTAAGTTGTGTTACAGGACTACATCACTGCAGAGGATCCAGTCAACAGAGTAAGTAACAAAAGTGCGCGGAGGTAACGTCCGACACATTATACAACACAAACATTTACACCCCTTGTTTTTCTATAACGTTCGATTGATAAGTTCAAGAAAACGGGACAGAAAGGTTCGTATTTTAAATATCAGAAAGTTTTTAAAGGAAGTACAGCTTCTTAGTTTAGTATGCAGCTATGTAAGTTTTACGTAGCTTCCAGAAGATACCACGAAGAATACATTGTGACCACGTGTTACCGGAAAATTAATCTAGCATCTGCCCCGAGAGAGCTACTATATAGAAAATATTAAAAAATCCTTTAATCCAAGATTAGCGTCAAATAAATATCCTCTTTAATAATTACTTACAACTTACAATAAAACATACAGAGACTCATCAGGCTCCTGTGCTATTTCAGAGATAATAGCAAGATTACCGCTTAGAGTACATCTAGAAACTCACTCTGCTGTGCGTGTTCAACAACCGAATTTGTATTCGAGTATTCCACGACAAAAAATCGGATAAAAAGGATTACATTGTAAGTTTACAGACCAACATCAGTACGATCAAAAGTGTCTACGACTCATGAAAAAGGACATTATCAAAAAGGGAATAGACACTAAAGTATAAAAACAATTAAATTATAAAATAAATAATTCTGTTAAAGACTGTATTATTTAACTTTAGAAAATTTATATAAAACACTATGTACAAAATATAAAATAAAATAAAATATAAAATAAAAACTAAACAATTAAAACACGATCAAAATAGCAACGAACAAAATATAAATAACAACAGCAATAATAATAATAGTAAATGGGCTACATTCACATACCTAAATAATACGATGACAAAGCTTACAAAACTATTTAAAAATATAGACATTAAAATAGCATAAAAATAACAAAAGTAACCTACAGAAACTAAATAACCCACACAACAAAGATAATACAATGACTAATGGAATATGCAAAAATTGAATGCCAAGATTGCAATAGATGTTACATAGAGCAAACAAAAAATAACTGAAAAAACATTATTTTGAACATTTGAATGCATACAAAAACCAAAAATATATAAATTTAATTTAGCCACACATGCAATAAACACAGGACATTAATTCTCAGACATAACCAAAATGAGACTGATAAAATACATACCACAAAAAGGCCCAATAATGATCATATTGGAATATTTACAAATACACGTCACAAAACAAACTAATACCAGAACAAATACAAGTAAACACAAAATACGACACAATATTCAAAGTACTCAACATTAAAAACACCCAAAAAAAGAATATATACACCACACGCGCGCGCGCGCGCGCACACACACACACACACACACACACACATTAATAACAAGTTAAAATACCAAAAGCCAAAAGCCAACAGGAAACCATAGCAACAACCAACCAGTACAGAAATATGCAACTAGATCCAAAACTATGGCATCTGAGGATGGTAACAATAGGTGTCCCGAAACATGCTCCAAATAAGGATAAACATATCTTGAGGTAAAACAACTTAAATATTAAATAAATTATATAGCCTATATATATTCATGTGTCTATTTTATTCCACTTTGTATACGGCATAGTGACAGTGTGTGAATGTATTACGTGACTGGAGAAGGAGCGGATGCACAAAGTAAATAATTGTCAGGTATAACGGTACCACTGGAAAGGAGGTTGGTGGGGTTGTTGACTTGTCAATTTCTGTTATTTTATGTTTGTTTTTGGGAATGTATTAGGTTTGACTAACACTTACTGAGGCTCTGTACGTCGTTTTTGTTTATTACGGAATGTTGCTTATTCCATTCGATAGTTATAATTTCAAGGAACTGCCGTTTGAAATTTCTCATCAACAAGCATTATGAAACTTTCACTTATATGTCAGGCAATCGAGGATACAATAAAACACATCATCGTGTTTTACACTAATGTTTAGTAAAGGTTTTATACCTCTTACACATACACTTATATTTATTTACGTAAGAAGTTATTTTCTTAAGCAAAAATGCTTTATCATACTTGCTTACACATTTTTATATAATAAATAAATGCCTAGTAACAAAATAAATATATAATACAAATTTAAAATATATGAAAGTCTACATTGTACGTTACATACAAATATATTTTTACAATATAACAGCAGAATAGTAAACGACCATTTTTTTAAGTTCATGCGTAATCTATACGGTTTTTATAGTTAATGCAAAGCACATATTTTCAAGCTTGATGTTTAAGTAAGAGTATGTAAATATAGTTTTTATTGTTTTCATTTACAATCATTTTTCATTTTGACAATTCCACTTTGTTTAATGAAAACAAAAGCGTTGGTGAGCAACAAAACGCGTCTGAATGTAAATGAGAAAAAACAATTAATCATCTAATACTATACTATAAGCTACTCCACCAAGTGGATATTATTTTTAACAGTATGCAGTAAGTAACTAAATGTGTAACAGTTTCCACCTAGTACTTCAATATATAAGTACCACCTAGTTCTTATTAAAATTCCACTAAATAAGTCTAATATTGATAGTGAAATTAATGGTCTACGTTATGTTGTAATTCTAAATAATGATGTATTATTATAAATAAATAAGAGTGAGACGAAAGTAGAAATGTGTTGGGAGTTAACACAAAACTGTAAATTTTACCATTACTTACAGAAACAACCTGATAAACATTTCGAGCATAAATACGATGACGTTTAGCTCGTCAAGTTATGTCATTTTGATATGCCGATTATGTATACTGAATTGTCCATACGATGGACAGGTAGACATAATTGAAATTCAGTTTAAATTTTGGAGATATTTAATACGTTTTCCTTTACTTGTTTAAAGTGTTTACATTCTGCTCTGTGTACTTTTCAGAACGACATTATGAAGCTTAACCGACAGGAAGGCAACTTTCTTTATCAATACGTTATAAGCTGATTCTGTTTCCAGCTTCCTTCACATTAAAAATTTACGTGCGTTGACACCACAACCTGAATTCTTGGTAGCTGGTTAGTTGTATACTGCCTTCTATTCTACTCCTGCAAGCAATTTCACAAAAAATTAATGTATCAAATGTACGTGTTAAATGTAATGTAATGTAGGCCTACCACTCTTCCGTCACCAAACTGTGTTATAGTTTGCAAAGAGATGACTTTCCTTAATCTTATAAACACCGGTTTCAATAAGCTGTCGAGATATTTTTCTTAATTTATAGTACTATATAGGAAATTGACAATTCCAATTTCATGAATACGCACTTTCTTCAGTAATTGTATTTTGTTGTGAGGGAAAACCGAATTTCGCATATTTTATTTTTGTGGACAATCTCATTTTATTTTAAAATTTATTGCTTAGTTCACAGCCGCAAATAATATCAATCAATATAAACTATGTTTTTAACAATATTGTAACTCATTAATCTCTTTTTTAACATGTAACATTAAATTTTAGTTGTTTTCATAATCTTACTTATTTAAAATGTACTTCTGCTTTTTAGTAGGATATAGAATGGGTCTACTCTTACCCAATTAAATGCGAATAAGAAATAAAACTATTCATCAAGTTACGCCGATAGACTACATTCAACTACAGGCCTACAAATCATAATTAACGCCATGAGAAAAGAAAATGTTATACCCAGTTACGACTGTAAAAAATTAATCTGTTATTTTTCAATAAAACAATCAATAAATAATTCTTTAAAATTTTATACGTTCTACAATTATGACTTTTATATACCTCATAAAACAAATAGAATTTTTCATTAAAATCTTACAATTTATTTTTGAAAAAATTTTTACGACTTAACAATACAATATATCTGAATAAGGTAACGTAATAGCTGACAATTATTTTTTTCACGGAAAGGTTTTTATGTTTGGTTTTTTAAGTGTCATTAAAACTTCCAATTGTTATCCTCTAATTGTTTTCGTATCACCAGTTTTTAATAGATCGGAACACACGTTTTAAAAATGTTTTTGCAAAGAGAGCTGATCGCTAAACTTTACAGAATTGTATTTGTATTTGAACAAGAAATTAACTCAAATATGTATAAATGTACTCAGCACACACAATCCCATAGTACTTTTGCTGTGGTTAAATATGAATGACCTCAAAATATGGTTACACTACAATTTTTAAACATGCCATTGCAAATAATAATTATTATTATTGAAAATAATTACAGTTAACTTTACTAAACGAATTTGCATTCCAACTAACAGAGCAAAATTTTACACTGCACAAATGTGTAATAGGCGAACGGGACACAGAGATAATAAATAATACAAAGAGGTGAATTAGCTACAAATGTTTTACATGTATATGTATATTGCACCATGCTTCAATGTGTGTGTGTGTGTGTGTGTGTGTGTGTGTGAGCGCGCGCGCTCGTGAAAGAGAGAGATTATGTGCATTTTAAGATTATCTGTCAATGTTATGTAATTCGCAATTGAATAGGGCTACTGACGCTGGGTAAGGAGTACTAGGACTGATTTTAGATTTTCTCACATTTATAAACTGGCTTTTTCTGCTTTTGTGTAGTCTCAGGAACTTTCCCTACTAAAACACGACATCATCTTCTTTTAGAACGCCCTCTAAGACTTTTCCCTGTGGCAATGCTTCTATTTTCATATGTGCACTTGGTAATTGTCGCCACTTGGAACGCGCGTGCCACCCTTATCTTCCCCGTACCCAATTGGTAGACGCCACATCTTTCGATTGCAACATAACTTTTTTCCTATTGAGTAATGTAAGATTCAATACCCTTTTTAAGGTCTACAAATTTTGGTCGCTTTCAATTTTTTCGTTATTTTCAGTGTATCAGCTCCCGTTTCAGCAGCTTGGGTCAGTATCGGGCTGACCGTTGTCTTTCAATGAACACGTTACAGTTCTTAGGAATTACCTTAAACAGAATGTGCTGTTCAAGCAACATGTAAACGGTTCTTGAAGCTTTAATGCTTATTATATTACGTCAGACTCTAGATACGGTTTGGTTGTTATTTGTATCCGAATGTAACTGAAACATTTCACCAGCTCAATAATTTTGTCGTGTAGGCCTACTCTATAGTTTATAATGTAATGGCTGTTTAGAAACAGTACGTATTTTAGTCTCCATTATGTAGCATTATACAAAGTATAAATACCTCGATGAAAAATTATATTTTCATAAACAGTTACCACTGAAAATATAATTCTGTTATTTCTTAACAAAGTAAAATAATCAAATATATGGTCTAAATTAGGAACATGTATAACAGCATATGTATTAAGAGCATTATATCATCATCATCTTCTTAACGGTTTTAGGCTTTAGCGGCCTGTTCCTATTCCACAGTCTATCTTTTCTTACGTCTATCAACTTTCATCTGCCTCTAGGGTTGTCATCTTTCGCTATCTTCGGTATTCTCCTTTCTTCTATTCTATCAATGTGTTGAATCCATTTTCTTTTGTATGGTTTAATCCTTTTATTAACTGCAAAAATATCTAAATAACTTCTTATCTCCTCATGTATTACATGATCTCGTCTATTACACCTTTTAACTGATCTCAGAAACTTCATTTATGCTGTTTGTGCCTTCTGTTCATCTTTTGTCTTTATGACCCAAGTTTCAGAACCACACAGTAGTGTAGGTATTGCCTTTCTTTTATAAAATTTTATTTGGCTTTCTTTTTACATTTATTTCTTAAAGTTCTCCAAATCGTTCCAAACATTCTTGTGAAATTCATCACTTTATTTTCTATATCTCTGTCTTGATTATAAGCAATGTCCCGTCCAAGATAGTTAAAATGTCTTACTTGTTCTATGCATGTGTTGTCTATGCATATTTTGGTCCGAACCGGTACATCTTCTATAAATGCCATTACTTTTGTTTTTGATTCAGATATGTTACAGTTATATTCTTTTCCTATTGTATGGAAGGTGTATATTGCTTGCTGGAGGTCGTCTTCTAAAGTGGCGAATATAGCTTTGTTATCCGCGAAAAGAATTGTTTTCAAGCTTTATTGCTGTGGATTGTAATACCGTCGGGGGATTGGTTTTTCCATTTTTTGAGGAGATCATCTAGATAAAGGTTGAAAAGTAGTGGTGACAGACAACAACCTTGTCTTACGTCTTGGTTTTTTTCACACGGGATAGATTCTTCTCCATCTTCTATGATTATCGCGGTGTGTCTGTATAAACTATTTATGGCCTTAACTAGGCTTTGCGGTGTACCTTTATTTTTAAGTATGTCCCATAACTTAGGTCTAATCACTCCATCAAAAGCTTTTTTAAAATCGGTAAAGGCAATATGTGTTTTTAAATTCTTTTTACGTCGTTTTTCTATCACTTGTTGTGTGGTAAATATGCAGTCGATGCAAGATCGTCCTATCTTAAAAACCATGTTGTTCTTCCTTTAAAAGAGTTTCTGCTAGGTTTGTAGTCTTGTTCTTATAATACGTGCGTATAATTTACAACATGAATCTAGGAGACTAATACCTCTGTAATTGTTGGTGTCTCTTCTGTCTCCCTTCTTAAAAAGGGAGATCACTTTCGACATTGTCCATTCTTGTGGTATGCGTGTCTGCTGCCAGCACATATTCAGCAAATTTAGGATCCTTAAATGTAACAAAATATTGCCATATATAATAAGTTCTGAGTTTATATTATCTGGGCCGGTTGCTGTCTATTTTTAAGCTGTTCGATACAGTCTTTTAATTCTTCCAATGTAATCTGGTCTACTGTAATGTTTTGTATTTTCATTCCCTCTTCTTCTTCCTCTTCGATGTTGGAGTCAAACCAAAATTTTTATAATGTTCATTTTCTTATTTACCACGTACATTGTCTTCAATATTGGAGATGTATTGTTCCCAGCCATCAGTATGTGCCTTGCGTGTTATTGTTTTTGCTATGTTCCTTTTTTATTTGTGTAGCTGTACATTTTCTGGTGTCCTATGTAAAAGCATATTATTATAAACTTTTTTAGTTTTCCTTTTATGCTTTATTAACGGCTTTGTGCTATACCTTTAATTCACTCCTTCTGAGGGGTTTCTTTTTCTTTCCTAGCACCTCATTTGCTGTTTTGTTTATTACGTTTTTAATAATATTCCATTCTGTTTCTATATCTTCAGCTGTATTTGTTTCTTGTATGTATTGGTTAATTCTGCTTAATACTATATTCTTTAATTAAATCCTTATATTTGTAGTGACCGTTAATCAATGAATTTTTTGGTGAAGGGCTTGTGAGGATCAGTCAAAAATATAACACAAATTTTAACTTTTTAACCGATTATTGACCGATCCTCACAAACCCTTCACCGAAAAAAAAAAATTCTTAAAGTCAATGTGCTTTATATGTCTCCTTCGATGTTTTAATTACTCTATTTTTTATACATTGTTTTCGTATGGCAACTCTGCTTAATACTAAAAAATGATCAGACCCTACATCCACCCCTCTAAACACGTGCAGTTCTAACGCGAAATTGGCTATTTTCCATCGACTATTATATAATCCATTATCCTTTTTTGGTCTCTCGCCTTTTATAATTATTTATTAATGTATATTTATTAATGTTTTTTTACGAAAGAACGAATTCATTACTTTTAAATTGTTATACGTACAAAAATGTCTGAGTGTCATTTTCATTCTCTCTAGGCTCTCCTTAGTTATTATTGATTGGTTGATTACTATTCTGGAGTTTAAATTGCCAGCTAATATAATATGGTGGTTTTTGTTTATTTTGACGTATGTCTTCTGTAGCTGTTTATAAAATATTTCCGTCTCTTCGCGTTTTACTTGTTTAGGGGCATAGACGTCTACGATTTCTAAATGTCCTCTTGTTGTCTTAAGCTTAGTTGTTAAAATCCTTTCTTTCACCCAGTTGTATCGATTTATTTTATCTCTCCATTTTTCGTGGGCTATAATACCTACCCCTGCTTGTACTCTGATTTGTTGTGGGACTCCACTCAAAATTATAAAATTATTATCTATATCCGTCGATCCCTTAAGTTTCTTCTTAGTCTCCGTAAGTACTAATATGTCTGTTTGTCTTTCTTTCATTACCTTATATCTATAATCTGCTGTTGTTTCGTCGTCATATCTAATCCGATGTTCCAAGTAGCTATTGTTATCTCTTTCAATCTCGTTTCCGTTTTGATTTGCGGATGTCTGTATCATTATATCTGTCCTGGTTTCCGAGGCTACTGTAGGAATTGTGAGTTTTTGATTGAGACCACCGTAAAGAGCAACCGACTCTATGACGGCTAGAATTTTATCGAACCTTCTCTAGTATAGATCCCTCGTGTTCTGTTATGGGACCACCTCGAAAAGGGTGTGGCTCTTTACCACGCACGACGGTCTTGAGTAGGTAGAGGCTCTGGTCTAAACGGGTCTATGTTTCGCATACCCTACTCCTGGATATGAAAACATCCTAAGGTCCCAGCATTATATAAAACATGTATTAAATTTACAGCATATTCATACAGATGTAGATAACTGGAAACAACAAATATGTAGGTAATTGTTTGGTATTGTGGTATATTATAAACAAACCAACTTTCGTTGGATCATTAGAATAGGAGAGCTAATATTCTCAGTTTTGCCATTCTAAATAAATTATAGTAAACAATAATTGAAACCAAATAAAGAAATAGTACGCCATACGCATGATACTAAATATTGATTAAAAATATACTTATTATAAATGTAATATTTATTTATGTGTGAAAGTAAAATATCA
The DNA here is from genome assembly GCA_034769895.1 of Magicicada septendecula. Lineage (NCBI taxonomy): Eukaryota > Metazoa > Arthropoda > Insecta > Hemiptera > Cicadidae > Magicicada > Magicicada septendecula. The sequence goes on along the minus strand of CM068374.1, from coordinate 284,099,766 downwards.
AGTCCGATTTAAGCGTCAACAGCCAACAGAATGGAATGAAATCGGCTCCAGTTTGTCATCGGCAATGGAAATTTGGTTTTTGGTACTTCATTGTTGCTGATATATTTGTGCTTGTTTTTGTTGTATTTTACTTGTTGCGGTTCCATTGCCTTATGTTTTACGATCCTGTTAATGTTGTTGCTTACGGTTTTGTGGTTGCGATTTGGATATTTTGTTGACTGTTCTGAATGTTTGGGGTTTAAAAATGTTGAGTCTTATGAATTTCAGTTTACTAAACCATTACTTTTTAATTTGGTATTTGTTTGTGTTCACAACAATTTATAGTAGTCATAATATAAATGCACATACATGTAAATACATATACTCACACAATTACTCCTAATTGCAAAAAGGGTAACAGCGTGACAAGAAGGATATAATTTATTACCCAACCAACTAAGGGTTCTGGGATGCGAAACAAGAGTATTAAGATAGTATTAAAATGTGTTTCTTAAAACAATTGTTGATAGAAAGCAGATTATATGGTTTTGCTCTACTAATTAGGAGTAGGTTCTAGACTGTGGCACATACAACCTCTGAAAATGGTTTTTACGGCCTGAAGTAGTTGCAAAACATGGCAAAAATGTGTAAGCAAACAACTATGAAGGGCGTAAACTATTTCTATAAGATAATGACGAATAAGAGAGTTACAATGTCAGACAGAGTAACGAAAATAGAATATAGGAAGGTACGAAAAACCAAAAAAAGGCTACAAAAAACTAGTTGAAAAACTTATAAAACTCAACGTTTATCATAAGAAAATTTAATTAAATATATAGGAAATATCAGTATAATGTATTAAATAAAACGCTAACAAACAGGACTTTTTATAGTCTTTTATTTGTACTCTGTTTATAGTAAGAAAAACATTGCACTATCTATGTAGCTTCCCCATGTTTTTAAGACGGCTAAAGTTGAAACGACTAATGTTCTATCTAAAACTCAAATTTTTACAAATCTGGTTGCAAGTCTTTCTAAACCATGTACATATTTTTATGTCTGGAATAACATAAAGGTATTGTCTTATCAGAGTGCAATAGGTAAGATAATATACATAGTAGATAGAGTTGTCTCGTCTACAGTAAAACGTAGTCCAGGTAAAACTAACAAAGTTACAATTTGTAACAAATATTTAATACGAACTGCGTGACAAGTGTTTATAAATTACTAACAACTATGCGGTTTTGCTTAGTTACTTATTACACAGTGGAGTGGACAGCAAAACAATGAAGAGCAATTTTAATTATATTGTGTTTGTTTGCACACTTTGCATTTGGCGTAGCTGTGCAAACTTAAATGAGGTCGCATAGTGGACTGCATTGTTACCTATGTTGTTACCTACGAGTATATTACCGTATTAAAGGGGGAAGAAGTGATTACTGACCAGAACTACTGTAGTGCTCAAACAGCGAATAACCCTGTAAGTAGAAAATAATAATGGTTTTGTGCTTTTATGAGGTTGCATTTTAATTAGTGCGTTTAATTTATTCTCTACCACTTCTTTTATTTACAACATTCCTTTTTGAATTTTGTTGTTTACAATTATTACATCGTGTTAAAATAGCATTACGAAAAAGAATATAAACAAATAAAAATTTTGTACAATTTTAATTAAAATAAATTATATTTATTAAGAAGGTCTATGCTTTATGATTAATTTATTGATGATTTATGTTACACACAGTGTACACTTTTATACAAATTGGAAAAGATACCGTGTATTCTCATAAGGGGCGTGTTGGCCCAGAGTGATTTGACACGATATCTCATTGTACCAACCCACCTGTTTCGTTAAATACTTGTTTGTACGTGCTAACATTCCAGGACGGATTACGTATTATAATTTTTTAAGGTAATTATTAAACTACGAAATGTGTATTTTAATATCGACAATGGCGTATTCTCGTGCGTAAGTAATAAATATAATGTGAGCAAAGCATTTACATATATGCTTAAACGCACTTTTATATATTTCTAGGAGAGCTGTAAAATCGAATGCTTAGTAATGACGGAAAATACATGAATTAAGAAGTCTTTCTACAACCGACGGAATTAAGGAATATCATGTGAGGTGGAGAGAATGTCAACAGGACATGAAAAAGAGATACCTACCACCAATTTGTTTTATTATACATCAAAAAGTTAAAAGAGAATTTTTAAGTTATAGCTTAGTTTTTAATATCCAAATAGCAACCTAAGCTTCGACAAGAAAAAAAGGAGAAAAATATTCACGCTTAATCAAAAGTTGTAGACAAAGTAGAGTCCAGACCTAAACGTTAACAATGTTTGAAGCTAATACCTCTGTCATTAAAATTTACCTCGCATAGCACTTTGTATTATTAATTCTGGAACTTCATATAGGTTGCAATATGTCATATTCTCGAAGAGTTTTTTAAATTGTATTACACGCGTCAGCCACCCTTCTAACACTTAGGAAACGATTATCGATGACCATTTTCTTGTTTTTTCGTTGTTTTCGTTAGTCGAAGTCGTTAAAGGTCGGCCGGAACGCGTCAAATCTTGAAGTTCTTCTGAGCCCTCTTTGAAGGCCTTACACCATCCATACACTTGTGTTTCTGAGAGACACAACTCGCCATAGGCTTTCTGTAACATTTACAACGCTTCAGCACAAGAAATGTTGTTGGAAACACAAAATTTAAGACAATTTCCTTGCTCGACGGCTTTTTTCATAGTAAAAATTGCAGAACACACTTGAGGTCGACTGACATAAACAGCTGCTGTATACTAACTATTGATGCATTGCGTTCGTAACTATACAGAACAGTGGTACAAATTTATAAACAAAAAAATGTTTTCAATACATGCATCGCGGGACTTTGAAATGGGAAATTCCGGATACTTTTCTTACAGAATGTATTTAGATCAATTACTATGCAAGTGATTATCGTATTTTCTTATCTGGTTAGTGTGTCCTAATTTATGAGACGATATTTAATAACTGACTGTTACAAATCAGTTTTAGATTATGCTTGCAGTTAGTTAAAAAATTAAACGAAATTAGATTTGTGTGAATGTAAGAATATTAGGAGACCTCATTCATAAAACACATTTGTAAAATTAATAACCTCGGCTTTTGGTTTGCTATAAATACATATGAAACATTATGTAATACGTCGAGTAACGAGGTTAACATGAGATATTTAATAATAGTTTCATATGAATTGTAATATGTTTCATTCTGTAGAAACAATATTATTTTGTGGGTAACTATCTTATGTCCTAAGAGAACATACAGCTTACCACATAAAGTAAAAACTGAAACACGACATTGAAGTATTCTTGTGTACATAATGAGGAAAAGGAAATTCAACCAATATCTGAGTTTCCTTAATTACAGCGGTTGTTTTTGTGAATAGCAATGTGTGATTATGACAGTAAAATTAACTTAATAATAAACAGACTACAGTTTATTTTTAAAATTTTCTCCTATACGCGTATAATTTGTATCCGTCTTGCACATGCTTAACTATAGGAAGAAATCAACAACAGAAGCTTTGCGTGTTGTATACGCAATATCACATGAGTTATCTACATATAAATCTAAGTAGACAAAATACATATAAACTGGAAATTACAACAATTGTATAGTGCATTAAATGTTTTTATTTTAAATCTACATAACATTCTGAGCTTTAGAAAAATTGTTAAAAATAATCTATAGCTCCATTTACCTATCTCATACGCCTTTTATATCTAATAGCGTAAAACGGCAATAGAGAACAGACTGGTAAAACTTAGTAGTATATACCAATATATAATACGAAAAAACAAATACAAATTACGTACCGCAAATCCTATTCAGAGGGACGTAGTGTGACCCTTAGCACTACGTTTTCAAATTTTTAAAGTAATGAGATTGTAGATTGTAAAATAATTTTAATTGCCTAACTTAAATAAATGTTTTTGGTAAGCATGGTCCTGTAATTACTATGTTCCTTTTTAGCGCTGGGGCGTCAAACGTGAATGTGTCGATGTAAAAGTTACGACAACTTTAGGGGTTTAAATTAAAATAGAGATTACAAAACTTTTACCCTAACATATGAAACTGTCTATGTTTATATACTTATTTGACTTATTAGTCTATTATTTAATGGTTACGGACTTTGTAACTAAGTTCTTTAGCCCAACGACGTGGGTCAGGTATATTGCTCGTGATCATAAATTGTTTCTCGCCTATATACAAGTAAACAAAAATTAAATTTTACAGATATGATACTGCGGGTTAATACAGGCACATTTGTGACTCTGCTTTGCAACATTATTTAGGTAAGAGCAAATATATCTGTCCCCAGTGAGAAACTAGGTTAAGTAACGGTCGATCTCCCCATCCTTCTCAGCCCGCGGCTGAACCAACTATATGAGCCTTCTCTTCCAGTGACCTGTCTCTTCTTCCTCCTAATTCTCTGCCAGCTCTCCATCATCTGGCTTATGTCTCTCGGAGTGCAATTGTATCTCCTAAATCTTTCTTTGGTAGACGGCCTTCTTAGGCAAAATAGGTTGATCGGCATTACCCCAGCAACGACCAAAAGAGACCTCTCGGAAACCGTCCGATAAGCCGATGCCATACCGCTCGGAAACCGTGCGATAACCCGATGCTACCCAAACTTCATCTTTGGACCTGGGCTAGTTGCTTTCTGTATGCTACATCTGTATCCTGTTCCTGTACCTGTATCTGAATAACTAGGACTGACTGGATAGGTGTCACAAAGAGTCTTCTGTTGTTTGACTTCAGGCTGTTTGGCCGCGTGTCGACTAAGCAACATTACTTTCATAGCCGCCTTGTACGGCGTTGCCATAATCTACTCAAAATAGCTCATTTTGTAGTGAATAATCACTTCCATCTGCTTCACCGCTCGAGTTGACTCGACCACTTCGTCTTCGACTCGTACAGGGAAAGCAGTATTGATCGTCTTGTTAGTCAGGGCCACGACTTCCGTATTAGTGAGGACTAATGTTAACCCATGCGATTCCATCATGTTAATTAATTGCATCTCCCTGCTGAGTTTAATCTGAGCCTGATCGACTATACAAGAAGCGAAGAGCGCCGCCACATAATCGAATACGACACATTCAACACCTTCATCCTCAAAAAACAGTCTTGAGATATGTGTCAGAGGTCTGGTCCAAGGAATAAGCACTGCGGCGTCACGGCCGTGACAGACATCCACCACTTCCTGCCTTCTACAAACCAGCCATATGTACCTGAGGCAATGGTTCATCAACCGCAGTAGCAGCAGTAGAAATAACAGTAATAGTTGTAGTAGCAGTAATAACAATAATAGTAATAGTAAAAATGTTTGTTGTTGTTTTTGTTCCTCAATGGTCACGGCAAATTTAACGCTTACTACAACAGATAATGGGAACCGTGCAATATCCACATGCCAATAACCCTCCCCTTCAAGGTACGTTGCACAATTTTAAGTGCCGCAGATGCGCAAGAGAAAAGAATGCACTGTAGACGGTGCTAGGGAAATTTACGCGAGAGGAAGTAATTAAAATTGATGACAGGAAGGAATGGGAACGAGTTACTGTATTAATTATGTCAATTTGGCAGGAAAAAAGAGCCGATTATCTTGCATTCAACGGGCAGTAAAGGTAAACTTAAAGAATCCCTTTAAGGAATCAGTAGGCTCCACACAGAAGTAATATGTCAAGTGGTTACAGGGTGGGTTCACTATGTTTAAACTTAGAGGTAATGTGTTTACTGGATGAGAGTCCAACGCATCAGCGAACAGACGATTTCCTCTGAAATGGCGTAAAACATTTTCCTCATCGTAAAAATTATTGTTTTTTTTAACTTGCCGGTACGGACGCATGGCTACAACAGCCTATTTCCACTTTCAACGTTAAAGATGAACACAGAAATCTGTATGATGGGACCTGGTTCTAGGATGGATATGAATGCCTGGGCAGGTGGATATGGATTAGAGGATGGGTATTTTAGTGGGTGAGAGTCCCATACACCAGGGAAAACACGGTTTATTCTGACGGTGCATAAAGCATTTCCCCTCTCTAAAAAAATGTAGTAGTAGTAGTAGTAGTAGTAGTAGTAGTGGTTTTTTTTGCGGGGGAGGAAAAATACATTATGCACCATCAGGAGACACCCGACTGGTCTCCCGGCGTGTGGGACTCGCACCCACTAAAAAACCTCCACTTTACAGGCAGGGAATCCCCCCCTGGAACAACTATTCGTATGGCTTCAGGGTGGCACCTCGTATTGCGCCTACCTGGCTTCTACACCTTTATCTATATCATCGACCTGTGAGACGGTCCAGTTCAGGCTTCTTCTGCCGCAGGACCATCCTCACGAAGGTCACAACCATGTCCCAGTTCTCTTTGCTGTTGAGCATGACGCCTATGAAGTTATCAGGCGTCATGGGGCCAATCTCCGATTCCAGTCCTCGCCTCTTCAGCACCCACCGTTGACACTCGAAAAAATATGATGAACGTCATCAGAGTCTGAGTCACCATACACGCACGACGGATCCTTCATCTTACCCATCCTTCGCAGGTATGCACAGAAATAAACATGCCCTGTCAGGAATTTAGTAAGGTAATAATCTACCTCGCCGTGCGTTCTGTCGACCCATTCAGGGAGGTTCCCAATCAGCCTCGCCGTCAACCTAACTCGACTCTCCTGCTCCCATCGTAGTTGCCAGCTCTGCATGGAGTGTGCCCTGGCCACTGCTCTTGCTTCTAAAAACCCCAAGTCTTCCTTGGTCGTCTAGACCCTCCTCCTCTCCTCAGCCATCAGATCTATTGGCATTACTCCAGCGACGACCAACACTGCTGGTTCCGACACCGTTCTGTAGGAGCTTGCAATCCGAAGTGCTCCTCTTCGGTGTACCGCGGCCATCTGCTTGCGGTATTTTTCTTGATTCAGTGCGTCGGCCCAGACCTCGCATCCGTAGAGGAGGCGACCGACCGACATCAGCAGTCGCCGTCTTCCTGCAGCTGGGCCTCCGACATTTGCCATTAGCCTGCTCAGCGCAGCAACGAACTTAGCGGCTTTCTCCGAGGAACATCGAATTTGCTCCCAGTAGGAAAGCTTAGTATCCAGGTGCACCCATAGATACTTCACCGATGGCTTTGATATTATCGCCTTTTCCCCCACCACGAACTGTGTGATTGTGGGTATACATCGTCGAGTGAGCAGCACAATCTCTGTCTTCTCCGTCGCAAGGCTCAGACCGTGTTCTTCCATCCAGATGCGGACCCTGCGAATGACTTGGTTCAGCATGCGCTGCGCCTCCTCTGCGTCTCTCGCGGTGATCACGGCAGCGACGTCATCAGCATATGCTACCAGAAAGGTATCATCTGGCATCTCCATCCGGAGGATTCCATCATAGAAGGCATTTCACAGGTCGGGGCCCAAGATAGAGCCCTGAGCTACGCGTCCTGTTATTTCTCTGCTGCGTGGCCCATCTACTGTGTCGTAGCGCAGCTCCCTGTCCCTCAGGTAACTTGGTATTATCCGGAGCAGGTAGTCCGGCGGCGCTTGAAAGACGTCCTCCAAAGCCGCTAGCAAGTCTGTCCACCTGACCGAATTAAAGGCGTTGCGTACGTCCAGTGTAGCGAGTAGCACCATCCTTCTGGAGAAGTGATTACCCCGCTGGGCCACCTGGACGGCATTCAAGATCTCCTGTATGGCTCCAGTGGTGGATCTGGCCGTTCTGAACCCGTACTGCCTCGCTGACAGATCTCCGGCATCCCGAATTGCCGCTACTAGGCGAGGCCTGAGTAGAAGTTCCAGTAGTTTCCCCGCCGTGTCCAGCATACAAAGAGGTCTGTATGCCGACGGGGAATTCGGGCCGCCCTTCCCTTTGCCGACTAAGACGAGTCTCTGGATCTTCCACCTTTTCGGGAAGACTCCGTCTTTGAGGCAGCGGTTGTACATATTGAGTAGCACCTGGGGGCAGGATGTAGCGATCACCCTCAGCACTTCCGCAGGTATACCATCCGGCCCTGGTGCCTTCTTGTTGCGCAGGGAGCTATCAGCTAGTGATAGCTTGTCCTCGCTGAAAATCGAGACGTCTTCCAATGAGCCTGGATATTCCTCACGATCCCTCAGTGGGTGACGAGGAAATAGACCGTCCACGATGAAGCGCATCCGATTTTCGTCCATCCTTGGGCTACGCGGCCGGCCTCCAAGCCTGCTCATTACAAGCCTGTACCCCAGACCCCAGGGATCAGAATCTAGATCACTCCTGAGGGTCTCCCACTTGAGCCGCTTGCTTCTGTTGATGGCCTCCTTCAGTCTTTTCCTGGCGAGCCGATATTCGTCTTGAGCTTCGGCTGCTTCAATCGCGTTTCTCCGTCTGTTTCTGGTCGCCATGCGACGCGAGCACAAGCAACGTCTCCTGAGGTCAGCAATCTCGTCTGTCCACCAGTACGCCACTGTCTTCCCCCCGCGGCGTCTCGCTCTGCTGGGCATAGGCACATCGCAGGCATTCCGTATGAGGCGCATTGTCGCACCGACGACTTCCTCTGTCGGACCCAAGCTGTTCATCACCGCCTCCTTTCCGATCGCGATGACATCCTGCAACAACTCCACGTCCAGTTTAGACACGTTCCAGCCAGGTGTTCGGCTGGGTTCAGCTATGGGCGAATTCTGAACTCTCCGCAGGGTGAAAGTGATATACTGGTGATCACTACCAGTATAATCTTCCAGCACCTCCCAGTTCATGACGCTGTGCGCCAATGCGTCGGACACCAAAGTAATGTCCGGGATTGTCTCGGCGTAACCAGGTGTTCTAAACGTTGAGACACCGCCCACATTGACCACCGCGAGCCCGGCTCTTGCTGCCATCTGTAACACGTACCGTCCCCTGGCGCACGTCGCAGGCATTCCCCACTCCACCGCTTTGGCGTTGAAGTCTCCAGCGACCACGCAGGGTCCTTCCATCTCACGAATCGTGTCTTCCAATTTGTCCACTTTCTCACGAAATATGTGGATGGTATCGTTAGGGGTGAGGTAGCAGCTCACATAAGTGATGTCCTCACATCTCACCCACACGAAACCACTTCCGGCACCATGGCTTGAAGGGAGCGGCCCGGTCGAGTCGGGAATCCAGATTGCAGCCGTCCCGAGTAAGTCAGCATACCATCCCGGTTCCTCTCTATCGTGGTGCTGCTCGCTGATGATCAGAAGATTGGCACCCACGTCCAGCTTCAGCTGCTCCAGGAGGGCGTCCGCCGTCCCGCTCCTATGCAGGTTTCCCTGGAGAATCTTCATCGGCCAAGCCTGCTCTGGGCCCTCCCAAGCGCCTGTCGAAAGACCGCACAGATACCCGACCCGGGAACACGTTTCAGAGCATCGGAGTCCAAACCACGCTACTCGCAGAGGAAACACCTCGGCTCAGCTTGGCAGTCTTTTTTCAGATGGCCTGCACAGCCACACAGTATGCATATACCCGCCTTCTTTCTGTCGGGCCCTTTGCAGTCCGCCTGACGATGGCCAAAACCAAAGCAAGCGTAACAGCGAATCATCAGGGCCCATCGGCGCACTCTGCCATACACCCATCCGATCTTTATGCGGCCAGTTTCGAGGAGTTTAGCAGCTCCTCGCTTCCCCAGCTCCACAATCGCCATCTTCTGCTCCCTGGTGTTTGCCTTCGTCAGCGTCACTCTCATGTCCCCAGCCAGGTCATCTGCATCGCGTTTGACGGCATTACGGACCTCCTCTTCTGATGTGAGGCAGTCAAGGTCCCTTATCTCAAGAGTTGTCTTGGGTTCCAGGCTGCGGACAGAAGCAGACTTGCCCAACACTCCCCGCAACGCCTCACAGAAGCCCTCCTTATTGGTGGTTTTAGATCCCAACTCCAGGAGAACATCCCCATAGCGAGTGCGGCGGACGGACCTGATTTCTGTTCCCGTCGTCTCCGGGTTAGCATCTCTCCTGATCAGTGTCAGGACCTCCGCAAATGTCTTCCCCTCTGCAGGCTTGATGAGCAAAGCAACGGGTCGAGCCTTCGGTGGACGCGTCCTCCTCCTCTCCGTGGTCGCCGGGGCCTTGCTCTCCTTCCCGGGCTCCTTCTTCTGTAGCCGTCTTTTCGCTTCGCGGACCGATCTCCTGGACTACACCGTCTGCCATACACTGGGTGTGTCTTCTTTTACCTTCTTCTTATCTGTGGTCCTCTGTAGAAGGGGGCTGGTGGCAGCTCGCTTACTGCCACCTCTCGCAGAAGACGAGGCCCCACTTTATTGGCCCTCCTCCGTCTGTGTGGCACGGTCTGCTCCCTTCACCTGCTTGGGTGCTCGCAGGAACTCGAGGACTTCCAACGCCTCCCGTAATTTGGGCAGGCCAGATTTCACCTCCATTGAGATGTTTTTGTGCCTGTTCGTGGCAGTCTTCATGCTGTTGAGAAGAGAGCGACAGTATCGCCACATCTCCCCCTCGTTGCTCGTGTCCGGCACCCTCTGTTCATCTGTAGAGCTCTTGCCTGCAGGCATCTTCTGGGCAGTTGTTTGCCCCACCCCTCTCAGTGTACTCCCCGGAGGAGTCCTTTGCACCCGCGAGCTCTTCGCGAAGGGGCTCGGCGTTCCTTCCACTGTATTTGGACTGTTTTCCATATTATTATACTACAGCAATGACCCTAATACCATGCTTAAACTTATTTAAACTAATTCAACTTTATAATAAAGTCACAATCCGAGACACACAAATTTCAAAGCTCTCTATAGAGTAGTAGTAGTAGTAGTAGTAGTAGTAGTAGTAGTAGTAGTAGCGGTAGTCTTAAGTTTTTCTGAAACGGAATATTTAAACAATATATCAAAAACTAACCTAACTCAAATCATAAACAAAACTCTAGAAAATTTAATAGTAGAAACTGAATTTGCCATTAACCTAATAGAAGACAATGTACAAGAAGAAAAACGAACAGAAGCAAAACATATAATTAAAAAAATAATCACTAGTGAAATGAAAAACAAATCTAAACAAAAGAAGGACAATATAACAATAAAATAAATTAAAAATAAAGTAAAGAACAAATTTAATAATAACTAAAGCAAGAGTAATTATTGACAAAATAGACCACATCATAAAAACTGAAGACTTCATCAACAATAATAAATGCACACAACTAAACAAAGAACCAACAGAAAAATATATTAAACAAACAATAAAACTAATGAAAACAGCTAAAAATATATTCAACAATACAAATACACACATCTATATAAATAATAATCTAGAACCACCTAAAATGAATAGCCTAATAAAAATACACAAATTGACAACCCAATAAGTCCATTAATCAACTTCAGAAAAGAATCTACGTATACAATATCAAAAATGAAAGCACAAAAACTAAAAAATAACCATCTAACAAATAACCATCATAACATAAATAATACATACGAATTAATAGACAAACTAAAAGTAAATATAAATAAAAATACATTTTTCACATCATATGATATCACAAACCTGTACACCAACATCGCAGTAGATGAAACAATAGACATAATAATAAACAAATTTAAAGAAGAAACTGAAGACACACAATATATAACTGAAATAAAAAATAGCCAACAACTAATAAATTACTAAAACAAAATTACTTTGAATTTAATAGCAAAATTTATCAACACCAAGAAGGTTTAGCAATGGGATCTCCATTATCTAACATAATAGCAGAAATATTCTTACACCACATGTACAACGAAATACAAAATATTATAAATTCATTTGATCCACATGGGATATGGATAAGATATGTAGATGATGTGCTATATGTTACAAATAACAAAAACAGAAATGCAGATAACATATTAAAACAAATCAATAACATACATACAAAAATACAATTCACAGAATAAAAAAAAACATAACAAAATGAACTATTTAGACATAACCATCACAAGAAACAACAACCACATACAATATACAGAAAACCAACATCTACTAACATCATTATACCTAACCATTCTGACCACCCACCACAACATAAAATGGCAGCTTTCTATTCACTATTTAACAGAATGTACAAAATTCCCCTAAACAAACAAGAAACAGAAAAAGAAAGAAATATAATATACCAAATTGGGTATGAAAATCGATACAATAAAAATACTATAAACAAAATAGGAAATAAAATTAAATATAAAATAAAAACTGTATAATTAAGAATTAATCAAAACGAACAACACATAAATAATAACAACAATAAAAAAAAATAATACATAAATAATAAAATGACAAAACTAACAAGACTATTTAAAAACACAGATATCAAAATAGCATACAAAACTAATAAAAATAATTTACAAAAACTAAAAAAAACACAACAAAGATAATTCAACAACCAATGGTATATACAAAATTGAATGCCAAGATTGCAATAAATTTTACATAGGACAAACAAAAAAACAAATGAAAACACGTTATTTTAAACACCTAAATGCATACAAAAAACCAAAAACATATAAATCTAATTTGACCATGCATACAATAAACACTGGACTTGAATTCCCAGACATAACCAATATAACACTAATAAAACATATACCACACAAAGGTATCATAATGAACATTTTGGAAAATTTACAAATATACAAACATAAAACACAAAACAAACTAATACCGCAACAAATACAAATCAATACAAAACATGACACAATTTTCAAAGCACTCAACATAGAAAATACACAAAATACTAATATATACACCACAATCGCACACTATAATACCAATTTAAAACACCAGAGACCAACAGGAATACTAAAGCAACAACCAGCCAACACATAAATACCTCACAAGATTCAAAATTAGGAAGGCTGAGGATGGGAACACAAGGCTTCCCGAAACATGTTCCAAATAGGGAGAAAACATCTTGAGGTAAAGTAATTATAAATATATATTATATACATCAAGAAACGGACTGTAGCAGAAAGTGTTTGAATATATATATATATATATATATATATATATATACATGTGTGTGTGTGTGTGTGTGTGTGTGATGATAATTATTATTATTATAATATTAAAACTTTTTGTACAAGAATATATTTTCATTATTTTTTGAATATTATAATGTTTTAATAGTATTTAATTATCATTATCAGATATAAAATTTGAATATTCTATACTGTATATATAACTTGTAGCCTGTATCTGATGATAGTTAAATACTATTGAAACATTGTAATTTTCAAAAAATTATAAAAATTATATTCTTCTACGAGAAGTTTTATTAATAATAATAATAATAATAATAATAATACAGTAATATAAAAAATATGTATACAAGAAAAACTGAGCAAATATGAATGATTCCTTGGTCTAAAAATTACTAGTCTAGGAAAAGTGTTCCACAAGTAATGTAGAAGTCCCAAAAATCTGGAACACTATGGTACACACTGTGTAGATCTTTGTAAAAATTCCATAAATGATTTTCACAATAATTATTAAGTAATAACAATAATAAATAACATTCTAAATATATTATTCATAACTTGAATAAAGTAAAAAAATGTAATTTTTGGCGATCATTATTTTTAAAGTAATTGATATCGTTCGTTGGTGAAATGAAATTTGAACCAGAACTGATATTGTTAAAAATTTATGCAATTACTAGACTGCGGTTGGCCATAAAATTGTATTTCGTTTTGAGATTGTGTGGCTCAATATATCAAATTTTATAATCAAAGGTTTTCAATTATTTTGCTAATGCTAACCAAAAAAAATTTGTATTCATGAAAATTTATATCCAAAGTTTCAAAGTAACTATGTTCTTAAAATTCTAATTTTTGAGGAAGGAAAGTATTGTAAGCACACCGACATTAACATAATGAAATTTTGTTAGTAAATAACGACAGAAATGTACGATGTCTGTACTGAATGGACTATATAATGTATACGGTAGAATCTCTCATGATTACTTTCCCGTTGTTAGCGGTTTCGGAAATTCACGGGTTTAATAAATTTTGTTCTTGGTGTTTTGCATTTACAAAACGCTCAGGTGTCTATAAAATTAAGCAAAGCTTTCACTATTACGGAAACCATTTGGTTTAAGAACGGTACAAACTACCACTTCCTTAATTTTTATGTATTTATATGTATTGTTACGACATTACAGAACAATCTACGTGTTTGTCGAATGTTCCAGGTGAATCTGTGTGGCGCACGTGATTTTCGACGCATTAGCTAGACTGTAACAGAAGCCGCGCGTACTGTGTCAAGGCCGGAATCAATTACGCTCTAATGTTTTCCTGTATTGTTAATGCGCAGTATGGAATAATCTAGTTTGGGGGGGGTATACCAGTACTCAACGACGTTCAGTTTGAGTTATAGTTGCGATATATTACAGTGTGGTTCGAGTTTATTGTCGGGCGATATGTGGTTCAAGTGGTTATTAGTGAAGTGTTGTGTTTTATAATCGGGCGGTATAATTGTAATCCAATTGTGTTTTATATTAGTTTACATTTTATTGCGTGTGAACAATTTTTATTTGATTTGTTGTAAGAGACTGAGTTGTTAATTACGAACTACTTAACTGAGAAAATTAAAGCTAGTGATTAGTGACTTAATTGGTGTCTTGTATTTTGTTTTCCACTGTACCATATGACGATCAGTAGACCGTCGTAACAGAATATTTATATTTGCCTAAAAAAATTAATTTTATCAATTCATAAAACATTACGTTTATCTATTTAAAGTTTATTGTCATGTGAGTTTGCGTTCTGTTTTATCATGTAATTACATTTGTGTATTTAAATAAATAAAAATGAATTTTTACTGAGTTTGCATGAATCGTGTATCTGAATTAATAAACGCCAGACAAACTAAAGTCACAAGTTTTATTGACACAGATAAATTATTACACCGGTATTACGGGTACAAAATCTTTATTCTCTTAGATAGTACAGGTAGCCTATAAGCTCAACATTAAAAACACTCATCATTTATTTAAATTACAATATCCTAAAAAAGTAGTTACAAGGTTAACACATTCATTAATTTACCTAAAAAAATTCCTCTAATTCCTTAAATTAATCTCTTGCATAACAATTTTCTCAAATAATTCGGATCCAGAAACTGTATATTTTTATGTTTGTAGCAACCTCATCTGAGTCGTAGCAGAGAATGTGACTTTCCAGATCTAACCACACTAGCCGGAGGCGGTGATTAAAAAAATGTGGGAAGACGTTATACAAGTTAAGTCGATGGTACACAACAGGCTTCGCATAATCACCTTGCTTATGGCACGGTACCAAAGTAGTATACAGATCATTAAAAGCGTATTGAAAGAAAAATTATGGTAATTGTTATGTAATAATTACCACGACCTGATAGCTGGCATTCCGAAAGCCCTCAGATTCATATAATAAAAACTTAGGCCTTATTAATATATAATAAAATATCATTCCATTCATTCTAATCATTTTCTATAATTACGATTTGTGTCTGACATAAATATCTATAGCAATGTATAATAAAAGTAATGAGTATTTTATGTTGTTAATTCTTAAGATTAAGCATTAACACCTTCGTCAAGGTTTCATTTGTCTGATCAAAAATGGCAGTCTATCAGTATCTCTTAGTTGAAGGTGTTTTCAGTCATTTCTCTTTTTTTTTTGTAGGGATTGACTATTTACACTTAACGGTACCCAATATCAGTTTTGTACAAAACGATTATAGCTTAGTTTCTCCGGTTGATTTATACAACTTGGAAGCCTTTGCGGTTGAACTTGCTGTCCCCTTGCGTAGCTTGGGGTTAACGGCTGTTCACACTTTAAACCATAGGCTGGGTTTGAACAAAATATAAACCGATAAAAGTGGACTGTATAAACGGTTTATTATAAAAAACAGATTAAATCATATTCATGCGATTCTGCGAATCCGCGCGTGCCCGTACGACTGCATATCTAATAATTTAAGCTAATTCAAATTGAATCGTTCACATATTAACGGACGTAAATTGAATTTGCGTAACACACGCGCGGAATAGGCTCTTGCCTCGTGGAGCTCCGTGAGTCGACTGCTAGATTGGAAAGGGGTGGCGGACCGACCTTAGCTGGTCGGGCGATAAGCGGTATGCAGCCGACGTCACTGGCGAATCATGGTTTTTAGGTCTGAACATACTGCCCGAAGATTTCGATTTTTCCCGAGCTTGATGCAATGAGCAGTTTACTCACCGATGACGCCAACAGCGGCACATAAATTGGTTGTAACACATAATTGAATACAATACATAATTGAATAGAATACATGAATTGCATAAATCGCAAATTGAAAGCAATACATAAATTGAATAGAATACAGAGATTGAATAAAATACATGAATTGACTACAATGCATAAATTTAATGGCATGCATAAATCGCATAAATAACATAAATTGAACGCAATACATAAATTAAATAGAATCCATAGATTCAATAAAATACATGAATCGCATAAATTGAATAAAGTCCTTTGCACAAGGCAACATTACTGAGGACCAGACCATAACACCACTTCGCATAAAGTTAAACCCATACGAGTGACGACAATCCTTATTCGTTGGACACAGCTAAAGCGCACAGCTTATGAATAGGTCGACGCAATATACTACGGGGGATGCGGACATCAACGACGCGCACCAACTGGTCGTCGCCCATGAAAACCTTAGTGACCACACACGAAATCCAGTGTAATGGAGGGGCGTTACCCTCTATAATTATGACCACATCGCCCTCCGCGAGCTTCCCTACAAGGTCAGCGTCAGGGAGGGCTGTCAAGGCCGAGCCAATTATGAAGTGTCCAGGTATAAGGGGCTGCGGATCCCTAGCATCAGATGAGATGGCAGAAAGAGGACGGGAGTTCAAACACGCCTCAATTTGAGTAAGGATCGTGTACAATCCCTCAAAGTTAAGAATGGTGGGTGGCGCAATGGTGCGGCGCAGATGATGCTTGACGCTTTTTACACCAGTCTCCCAAAGGCCGCCGAAGTGCGGTGAGGAGGTTGGAATGAACGACTTGAAACCTTGGGCAAGTGAAAATGAGTGAATACTCGTTTTGAATTCCTCAGAGATAAATAATTTGTATAACTCGCGCAAAGTGGAACTAGCGGACTTAAAATTATTGCCGTTGTCAGACATCATTTCCCCGAGAATGTCGCGGCGGGCAATGAATCGTTTAAAGGCAGCAATAAGTGCCTCAGCAGTCAAGTCAGACACCAAATCCAAATGAATCGCCTTCGTAGCGAGACAGACAAACAAGCATACGTATGCCTTTGAGGTAGTCTTGGATCGCTGCCCGCCATGAAGGATCGCGTTAGGCAACAACAGACGAAGAAAAGGACTTGGTCGATACCACTCTTGACGAAGGCAACTGACCAAGTTGCTGCGTCTGCTTGTGGGTTCTGAAGCAAAAGCATTTGATGCACTTACGAATGATAGAACTGACAACAATGTTGCCATTGACGATCCAATACCTTTGTCGAACTATGCGTTAACTGAACGACCGCGTGAAGCAGTCTCAAATGCTCAGCCTCTATTATTAATGTAGTGAGGTGGGCCTTTGGGTGCAGAATAATCTGATGCTTAGTATCGTAATGCAAATCGGAATGTTGGAGACGACCTCCAACCCGAAGTAACCCCGAATCTTCGATGAATGGATCAAGAGAGATAATTTTGCTGGATTTGGGTAGATTGCCATTCTTTATCTCAATGATTTCTTTGTGAAAGTACGTCAATTGAGATTGGTGTATAAAGAAATTTAAAGTGTTGTTTAATTCCTCCCTGGACAGTCGCAGGTCATGTCCCGAACCAGGGAAATTCGATCTCAGATTATAGATAAATCTGATGCAATAGCTGAAAACGCGTATCAATCTCTGAAGAGTGGAAAAGTCTTCACTTATATCGTTAGCGACGACGCTAGCCATACGTTCAAGAATTGCCGATTGTTTTTGTTCAGATCGGCACACCCGTACGGTGGCCGAATCATTTGTGCTGAATTTGGGGTGGCGAATTGGATCCTACAAAAGCCATGCCGGACCAAGCCACTACATTTGGAAGTTTCGCAATTTGTCTGGATGACAACCACGAGATAGAATATCGGCGGGGTTATCCTGGGACTTCATGTGATGCCAGTCAGTGTTATTGGAACCCTGCTGGATTTCAGCCACAGGATTGGCGACGAAGGTCTTCCAACTGGAGGACTCACCGTGTATCCACTGGAGGGCGACCATGGAGTCGGAGTACAGATGGATCTCATGAGTATGTATGTTCAATGCACGAATAACCTTTTGAAGCACACGGAGAAACAGAAGACAACCGCATAGCTCAAGTCTGGACAGTGTAATGTGTTTTAGGGGGACTACCTTGGATTTCGAACACTGTAAGTTAGATGAGACATGCCTATTATTATATACAATTCTTGCGTATATGCAACAATCGTAACCCTCACAGGAAGCATTCGCGAACTCGTGAATTTGAAACGATCTCATGTATGGGTTAGACTTTATGCAACGATTCACATTCATTTTATTGACTAGATTTAATTTACTATACAATTCCATCCATTTAGGGGAAGAGACTCTGATAAGACCTCATCCCAATTCGTTTTTGCTTGCCAAAGCTGCATCATGAAACGTTTATATACAAAAACTACGAGACCAAGTAGACCCAATGGGTCATAAATGCCCGCAATTACCGAAAGGACAGTTCTTTTGGTAAACGCCTCATGGCAAGGTTTGAGCGTTGTCTTATAAACAAACATATCGGAACTGTTGTTCCATAGTAGCCCTAAAGTGCTCACATTGTCACCCTTGTTCAGGGGTATGGCAGTGCCGCCTTGGTTTATGATTTCTTGGCTGTTGGAAGACCATTTGTGCAGGGGAAACCCATACTTTCGAAGTAATTCGCTTACATCCGATCTCAACCGTTTGAGCTCATCTATATCATCCCAGCCGGTAATTAAATCATCGACGTAGAAGTCGTTAGCAATAACTCGGCATGCCAAGGGAAACTGATTGAGGTTTCATTCGCAACCTGGAGTAGACACCTGGTAGCAACAAATGAAGCGCTGGCTGTGCCATAAGTCACAGTCCTGAGCACGAAATGTTTCAACTCCAAGTCGGAGGAATCCCGCCAAAGTATTCTTTAGAGGTTACAATCGCTTGAATCGACCAAAATTTGTCTATACATCTTCTCGATTTCGAACGTTAAGCCATAGACGTGGGTCCTAAATCTGAGTATTACAGAAAAAATATCCTGCTGTATTGTCGACCCTTCCAGTAGGTATCATTAAGTTAACGGCCATTAGCGGATTTTGCGGACGCATCAAATACTACCCGGAGCTTTGTAGTCAGACTTGTGTTCTTGAAAACCGCGTGATGGGGTAAGTAGTACACCTTGGAGCGATGAACCAAATTGTCGATAGGACTGAGTGGTAACATGTGCCCCAGCAGTTGGTACTCCTTGATGAACTTGGAATAGTCATGCCTCAACCCAGGATTCCTCATGAGTTTACGCTCAAGAGTCTGAAAACGCTGTTTATCATGGGCAGGGAATCACCCAGACCCACATCACCAGCCCTACGGGGCAACTTAACAACAAATCATCCGTCACTATTTCTCAGCGTGTTATGCACGAAGTGTCCCTCACATGACTCGTCGGCAGCTGAGGGCAAATCAACAGGATACTCCTCTACTTGCCAGAATTTCTCAACCATAGAAGTGAGCCCTAAATGACGAAGCACGATAAGGAGATTTGATTTTGAAAGGAAGATTTCCGCCACGGTTTCCAGCACAGATCTCCTATTGTTTAAAATCTCAATCAACCCTTCAAAATCGGGAAAGTTGACGTTAGAGAGTGACTCCTTCCAACGTTTGGAAATATTCGGGTCCGATTTCGACTCTAATAGCTGAGTGACAATAAGCTCATAAATATTTACGGGTAACGCCAGAACCTTGAGCGCGTTTATGGTTGCGCTTATTTTATTAAGAAATTTAGATATGCTATCTACCGATTGCCTATCGATAGAATTGATTTTCAGTATATCTTCGACATGGTGGATGGTGATAATTAGCTTATTGTCAAATCTAGTCTTGAGTAACCCTAGGGCTACGCTATAATTCTCGTCAGTTATAGGCAGCGATTGTATAACTTGGAGCGCTTCATCCTTTAATGAATTGTGTAAGTAATGAAACATTTGTATGTCGGTAAGATCCAAGCGAGAATCTACCAAGTCTATGAATACGTGTATGCAGTGTTGCCACTCCATAAAATTTTCGCTAAACTCCGGGATTTTAATGGGCTCCAGTTGCGTGACATGAGCGAATCATTCCGCTCTACTGTCGTTAGCAGTAGTATTAGAATTCTCAGTAAGATTAGTCGAGAATTTTTCTATAAGATTGTACAGTCTCCACTCGATTATACATAAATCATCTTCGACCTGGATTGTGTCGCTATCCGCGTAAAAAAACATCGTCCTGGGACAACTCGAGTTTGGATTGAATTGTGTCATATTTGCGCTGGAACTCCGCCAGCGACCTTAATTTAACATGCAACGCGTGGACCTCATTTTTTGTTATGTCGAAAGCATCCGCGAAAATATTGATTCTTATTATTGAGGCGTTAATAACGGCCCTTTGCCTTATGAGCTGTTTGCTTTTGGTCATACTGTGCGTATTAAGACGTGGAACGAGAGTAGAACAGGCAACTCAGTTCTCAGCAATATAACTACGTATTAATAGTTAAATAGAATAATTCCAAACAAATAATACAACATAACATAATGAGTGACTAATAGTTCAAAACATACCACGGCAAAAACGTCTTACTTGAACTTCCACTGATTCGAGATAATAAGTTACATACGGTTGCAGGGAGTACCAGCTGATGACGGATAAGAGTTAACCAGGATGACGTAGTTGCCGTTGAGTAGATCGGGTTGTTACGTTACCCGCAATTTTACGTATTTGCTTTACAAGTTAAATGATTTTGCGGAACTTACGCATACCAGTTTTAATGCCAGAATAATACTCGGACGCATACAGCTATGATGAACTAATATCCGAAAACAAGCACGCACTAACTCCCTTACGACGCCTGAAGTCCGTCATTCCGAACTGCTCGTAAGTTTTTTACGCATCTTGAGTTTGAAATTAGATCCGGCCCGGAAGACCATATGTTGCGGTTGAACTTGCTGTTCCCTTGCGTAGCTTGAGGTTAACGGCTGTTCACACTTTAAACCATAGGCTGGGTTTAAACAAAATATAAAACAATAAAAGTTGACTGTATAAACGGTTTACTATAAAAAACAGATTAAATCATATTCATGCGATTCTGCGAATACGCGCGTGCCCGTATGACTGCATATCTAATAATTTAAGCTTATTAAAATTGAATTAACTGAATCATTCACATATTAACGCCCGAAAATTGAATTTGGTTAACACACGCGCGAAATAGTCTCTTGCCTCGTGGAGCTCCGTGAGTCGACTACTAGATTGTAACGGGTTGTGGCGGGGGGGAACCGACCTTAGCTGGTCGGGCGATAAGCGCTATGCAGCCGCTAATCACGGTTTTTAGGTCTGACCAGAAGCTTTTATGAATATTTTCTCCAAATTATTTGAAATATATACCATTTATACAACAGTAGGTTAGTAGTACTATCATCGTCAATTTAACAAATTGTCTAGTAAACACCTACTTATGGCATACAGACAAGTTCACGTTAGTGTGTTTGATAAGTACTTCCATAATTAGGAAAAAATAACATTTATTGTAGGAAGAAAAGTAAAATTTAAACACCATTTGCACAGCAGACTATCATGTTGTTAATCCGCATATTAGACGGATTCTATTTGCAATATATTCTATACCCGCATTAAATTCCTTTTCTATACATTATTTAGAACCTAGAGCATATATTTTATATATATTCTGTATGGTAAGTTTAGATCTAAAATTCATCAATGCAAACTTGCGACAAAACTAAAATAACAATACAACTATAGTAGTAATGATGATGATGATGATGATGACGATGATAAAAATTATAATAATAGTAATAATAGTAATAGAAATAATAATAATAATGTATATTATTATAATATATAATAATAATAATCATTACATACTACACTAATATGCACTTGTATTATGTACTATTATTACATTAATAATGAAAAGTATTAATATATTTTAAATAATAATAATTATTATTGTTATGAAGGCAGCTGTGAAAAACTATTGTTCCACAGGTCTACGGTGTGTGGGACACTCTCGCAACAAAGGCACAAACCCTTGACGTCAGTTCACACTGCAACCACTTTCGCATCGTGTCAGCGTGTTGTCAGCCCTTACTTTAGCCCTCATATAAATTCCTCATGTATACGCAGCCCACTCATGGTTTGCGTTGGTTTCATATTTGTCTCGTTTTTTCAGTTGTAGAACAAACCTGTGCACAGGGAGCCACCTTATCCCATTGTTCCTCGCTATTGAGTATTAGGCCTACCTCAAATGTTATCAGGGCTAAAGTGCCCTACATCAGTTCTAGCCGTTTTCGTTGTATCACCCATCTGTAGCATTCTAAGACTGTGTGAAACGCATCGCCCTGATACTGGTCACAATACACGCATTTGGATCCTCAACTTTCCCAATTTTCTTTGGGTAGGCACAAAAGTATTCATGACCTGATAGAAACTGCATTAGGTAGTAGTTGACCTCACTATGCTCTGGGTTGATCCATCTGTCCAACACTGCTAACAAGTCTGCCGGTGCATCTTCTTCTAGGTTCTTAAGTTCAGCGTTTCTGCTAACTGCTTAAGGTCTTTAACTTCACTTCGCCTTTGGCAGTTTTGTCACCTTTATTTTTTTCGAAGTTCAGTATTCTCTCCCGTGGCAACAGACTGACTTGTATGGACACAGCAATTACTAATATTGCAGATTCTGATACCGCGCGGCATTTGCAAGCTATCCGCAGTACCGCATGGTATAACTGATGCCAGGCTCTTACGGTATTTTTAAATTATAGGGTGTGAAATTGCTGCTCCGTAAAGTAAAATCAATTTTGTTACTGTCGTCAGTAGCCTTCGCTTACACGGCTTTGGGCCAGCAACATTTGGCATAAGCTTGCTTGGTACCATTGCCACAGATTCAATTTTCTCAGAGGCTTAATTTATTGGTTCCCAGAAATTTAGCTTCATGCGTGAAACATTTCACGGTACTTTACAGAGCTGTTAGCCTGTATTATCTCTTTGTTTACGTGTAGATCTACTGCAGTCGTGTAGATGTACACGGGGAACCTGTTTCTTTTCAGCAGCGCTATCTTTGTGTTCTCCAGCGCCAAGATCAATTCATGGTCTTCATAGCAGCAGACGGCATATCTCAACACCTGATCTAATCTCCTTGGCGCTCCCTCTAGATCTCGCGTTGGAGAGGATCAGTACTTCAGCGCTTAAAGTAATCGTTAGTTTATAAACAAGTGGATCTGACAAGTAAAGTAATATATTATTAAAGAATATATATTATTCACGTAACCGGTTTCGTTTTGTTAATATTTGTTTCAAGTAGTAGGTGTTAGACTAAATTTTTCAGGACAAAAGTAAAGAAGTAGTGAGGGTGGTGTATACAGAAAGTATGTGTGTATTTGACAGCGAGACTGGGCGAGAAAGGGAAAAGAAAGAGCAGACAACTTCATTGGAAGCAGTGAAGTGGAGTGAAGTGATTAATGGCAACAAGGAAAATAAAACGCTTTTAAAGACTAAATAACGTTGTTTATGTCACCGATTACAAGGAAAAATGAAATTGCGCAATATTGCACAACTAATATTTCTAATTAAGTACAAAATTCGCAGTGCGTACGAATGGTAAAATTTATCAAGTATATACGTAAACACTGTAATATCAAGAAAAATAAATTACTATAAAAAGTAAAATATTAATACAAAAATCGTTGTTCATATACCACAATGATAATAAAACAGATCTACCAAATATAACACACGGAGACCCATATTGACACATGGGATATTAACAAACGATAATACAACAACTTTCTAAATATGTTTTCTCAGTCAGAGGTAGAAGAGAATAAGCGCTTGAGACGCACAAATTATCATGCACTCTAATCGCTTGTAATCCTGTTCCCAAATAACTGAAAGACTATGCTTTTCATTATCTACTGTATAGCTAAAGCTAAGATAATGATATCACGAGGTCAAAAGATTGTGAGGACCTATTGGCATAGTGTATAAAATAATCTATCATTGTTTGCCACTCCATCTGATTCTGTTGTGTTCTGTTCATTTACGACCCACCATGTTAATATTTATGAAGCGTAACGTAACTAATTAATCAAACGTCGCGAGTAAGACTATTTTAATGACACCAAAATAATGTGTTTTTCATTGAACCAAAGTTGATCGATATAAACAGTTTTAACAATTTATTTAAATCAAATTTTTAGCATTATATATTCTCTTGAATATTATTTAAAACAAAGACTTGTTTTTGTAGTCGGAACATTAAAATTAGTTTCGATATTTACATTTCCCTGTATATTAAAAAAATAATAATAATAGTTGTAATAAAATCCTTGCATTCCATCTTCAACTATATCACAGACCCACAAGCCTATGCCCTTCATCTACATCTACATCTTGGCCTCGTGTAACAGCTGTGACATTTTAACTATTTAACATAACGTAGGTAATAACAAGGTCGTATGTTCTATCAAAAAACACAACGTGGCCCAAGGTGGGACCGATGTTCATTAACGAGGAACGATGATGTCTCTATGTTAGTGAGATGAGGAAGGTAACCTCATAGCACTAGGACCCACCCTGTTATATTTTGCCCAAGCTTCGATACTCGAAGTCTTAGCTGTGATGGTCCGTTTATTTCCCAATTGGAACTTATGCCATGTTTCCAAAAATGATTCTGAGGTAGAGGGGTCCCTTCAAATATCGTCTAGGAAAAATCCTCCTCGGAGGGTAAACTACTCTAGATGCAAAGTTTTGGCTCCGTCAGTCAAAAAGCCTGCGTGTTTAAATATTTGAGTTGTCTAAATATGTCATATAGAAAAGAAGGGGACAATACAACTGTGAGTTCCTTTTTACTAAAAAAATCCGTAACTTCTTGTCCTGGATCGTCTTTTGCTGACATTAGGAACACGGGTGGTAGTCTCTTGGTTGAGACGCTAAGCGACCAGCAAGGGGCATGAATACTTATGTTTAAAAAAAAACGGAGAGGCAGAAATTGACGAGAGTTCCTAAACAACTCTGAAAACCGCAAAGATAGTGGGCGTGCGCGACTTGCTAAAGTGCACTGAAGAGGAGATTCCAACTCAACTAGCTCCACAAGCGGTCATAGAATGTAAAAAAATCTTTGATTCTGTAAACATCGTGGTGAGAAAAAAGTGTTACCTGTTCGGATTCACTGAGTTTTCTAACTGACTCGGACAATCCGGGGATAGCAAATGCGTCATTGAAACAGGTAATGCCATTATAGCATGCGTTAGGGGATCAATGTTTATTTTTACTATTGTTCGTTGTCCGATTTATGTAGGTATTGAACGTATGGAGAAGCTGAAGCTGTAGTCAAACACGCTGCAGACAGACCAGAAGACAAACCAATTGTTATAAAGACAAGTTTATAACCTTTCAAGTACTTACAATTAAAAAATCTGTGTTGTAAAGCGTACGTCTACAGACACATGTACATATATGATTAATGTTGCTTTTACAGTCTTGTATTTGTGCATTATGAATACAATTCATAATTTAAAAATAAAACCATGTAGTATCGAGTGAAACTGTTTAATGTTTTAAGCATAACACAACAAGTGTACTTACGTACAGTTAGTACATGATGAGTAGTATTTAGTAATAAAATGTATGCCTCAGAAATACACTGATAAGTGCATCGAGTATTACTGACCGATAGTCTTTCCGATGTTCACAAATGCACATTTGCAGATTTTCGTTTCACAAATAAGGAAAGTCGTGTGTAGAAAAGAGATCCGTGAAATGAAAAAATTTTTGTGATTTTGGGAGAGCTAGTGTTTGCTGTTTTTAATGCAATAAGTGTTACGCTTTTTCGTTGTATGCAAATTGATTTTCAGTATGGCGTGTAAAGGTGACACTATAAACATACCAGCATAACTCTATCAACACAATTAACCACATATCTCTATTATTACTATTAAATACTTTTGTTCAAATTAACTGTAAGTCAATAAAACTTTGTCTTTTCAATAATCAGTAAACACTACAAATAATTGAAAATAATACTGAACTAATTTAGTGAACGTCATTATTTTGCAATGTATGATAAAAAGTGCAAAATAATTTTACAGCACTGTATTAATCCATTCTTGCAATTCTGCTTTATTCCTGTGTCAATCACGCCCAGAAGCGTAGGCTGTGAGTACTGTTTGTGAAGTCCTATGAAATACTCTTTACAAATTGTGACGGCCCAAGTGTTCAGAGCTGTTGGGTTGTGCGTATCCTATTACCGAGGTCCAATGGTATCCTAGTACCGAGCCTCCGGTAGGGGCTCCTGCCTAGTGGTCCTGTCCAGACGGAATATTGATTAGTTAATTTCTACTGGTCGCTACAACGACATGCTCGTACTAGGTCGACTAGTACAGTATTTGTCGAGGCCGTTTCCAAGAATCACCTGGACGTGGTCGGTACTTGCCAAGGCCAGCTATGAGTGGGTTTGTCTGGGTCCTCGCAGCTCGGACGTAAAATTTACGTGCAAGTCGCCTTGCGGTGTCATCCAAGGAGCGGAAACCGAGTCCTCTTCTCAGGAGACGAGAAGAAAACCGATAGGGGACTTTGGCCGCTAGCCGAAGACCTCTATCGAGAACGCTTTGCAACCTTCTTTTATGAACGGTTGCGAGGTAACCCCAGACGGGAAGAGCGTAGGTAATGATCGGCAACAGGTACGCGTTGACAATCAACTTACCCAGCTTGCGGGTCATAGCCTTGTTGGCAAGTATCGGAAACAGTTGCGCGAGACGAGCGGACGCTTTCTTTCGCATCGTCTCAGCGTGGGCACGCCAGGTGAGCCGACGATCAAGGTGGACACCGAGGTACTTTACTTCTCTCGACCAGGGCAAATACGTTCTGCCGAGTCTCACTCGGCCTCGTGGTTCTTTCCGGCGCTTTGTGAATAGCACCGCGGAGCTCTTGGTTTCGTTGACGGCAACTTTCCAGCTTTCCGTCCACGTCGAATACGCATCGAGTGCGCGCTGAAGTCGTGGGATAGCAAAGTCTGCGTTCCGATCGGCGGTATAGACCGCCGTTATTGTGACGGCAGCGGTATGCGAACATCTGCTCTCCGATACCAGCGGTGGACACAGCGAGCCAATCCGGCATCAGCATTCGGAGCGAGCGAATCAGCGATCTCGGTTAGTTAATAAAACCCGGGCCGGCAGGAAATTTTGCACTCTTCGCCACGCCATCGGACGCACTTCATCTCCTCTCCTCTCTCGGACGACATCGGCGCGGAGTCAGCCGGAAGGAACGGCCGAAGTATAGAAACGGCGTACTTGCGTCTTCGCCCTCCAGTTCCGCGCCAGCGATGGATTTCGCTGGGCCGACAGCCGACTCTACAACCGGTGCCGGAAGAAGGGGAGGACTGCAGTACGTCACGAACAACGGGCGCAGCCGCCTAACATCTCAGCGCGGCACTACCAACATCACCGTTCTCGCCACTCGGTCCTTTTTAGGGCCACCAAAATAACTAGAGTGTACGATTGACGCCATTTGTCAAGCGGCAAGCCTTTTGTCCGGTGACAAAATACTAAAAATATAGGCCTCGTTGTTCATGAAGGTACTCTCGAAGTTAGAAGTGTGTCAATAGATTTCTTTCCACTTTCAATTGATTTATAAATTGTTTTTGAATAAACATCTATTTTATTATAATGCAACGTTAGTTCTTTTCTATTTATTATTTATTTAAATGTAAAATTAATTTTCAAAATTTAAGAAATGTGTCTCCATGTTGAGTATTTGCGTCTGGGATCACGAAACAATCGCAATAAGCGAGTTAAATTTTCAAAACCAGCAATGGTTTAAAACGAACTGCTAAATAGATGTTATTTTTTAAACTGGAGTTCAAACTGATATTTTGCTCTCTTATGGCACTACTCTCAATTTGCATATAGGAAGCGTACTGAAACTCAGCTTTCGTAGTCTGTTTATCCATAAAAAAATAATTTACTGGAAATCTTTCTAAGATATCACAACTGATAATTTTACGCTTATTATATGACACTGTGTCTGTGTGATTGTGTGTCCAGTACACAATAAATCGTTTTCGAGAAACTGTAGTAACGTTGAACAGCTGAAAATATTTATCGTTAATAATTTTATTGTAACATTATTTTCAGGCAGTATATTTTTGATAGTTTTTTTATATTAACCACGTGTACTAAAAATTGTACGGTAATAATTTCAATGATGTTAATTAATGGATTCAAAATATTGGCACAATAAAACTTGTTATTATGTTACAGTGATTATAAACACTAATGACCATCATCTATTCTTGTGGCCCAACATACTGTAAAGTCAACGTTACGGAGTATTGGAAAATAGGCTTATTACACAACATTCGTTTCCTATTCAGTAATCATGATGTTGCATGAACGTAAGTTACTAATGTAACCTGTTAAGTAATCATTTTAAAACCTTTAGTTTTATCTACCTTTGTTTAGATTATTTTCTAATGTTAATCAAAACACCGAACACAATAATGAGATCACATTTGTGTATCCAAATTTCTAAATGTACGTGTCTTAAACATTGACTTCTCATAAAACGTTTAAACTACCGGTACTTATTTTAAAATATTTAAATTTTACTTTCTTGATGCTGTCTTATATTTATCTGATATAGCTACTTGCTTCAAATTCAATAAACAATAAGCATTCAAAAAGCCAAAAACAAATTTTCTTTTATAGAACAAAACAGGATTTAGTTTTTCAATGTTTGGTAATAGACTGTATTTTGAATTGCCTCATTCAAACTTAAGTTTGAAGGTAAATAATGTTTGCCTTTTGATAAGAAGTAAAGCTTAACGTTTTCTTAATGCAACGCCAAAAATAAAAAGGTTCTTACATTTTTAGAAATATTAACGCTGGCAAATTAAAACGTTAATTAGAAGGAAAAGTGTTTGCACTCCGCATTGTTAGAGGGTGACTTCATTAGCATTTATATTAACGCTTTCAAAGTATACCAACATGTGGTTTTATGGAAACGTGTTCACCTAACGTGAATTAGGTCCAAAAGTATCAAAGAAATTTAATAAAATAATTTAAAGATTTATTATCTTCAACTATGTAGAAGACAAAATGTTTACAACCCCAGTTTAGATAAAAACGATATACGTCAACATAGTTCATAACATTAAACTATTACAACTAGAATCATCTTAAATTAAATTGTATTTCTGCTTGTTATAAGTCCTGGTCCTCTTCGTATTAAGTCAGACGTTTTGACGGCCGGCGAAGCAGTCATCTTTAGTGGTCTTGTGTTTTACCGTCCTGCTCGTCCGTCGACCGACAACGCAACACTCCAAACGGTTGCACTTATACAGAGGTCTATGGTCGGGCAAAGGTCTCATTTCGCGAGTGCCCGACCTATTCCGATTAGTCATCCGTGTCACTGAAGGAGTTCCCTGTTAAACCCGAAGTAGCCGTGCGAGAGCTTCGCACTGCCGGATACAAGGCATTGTTCATCCTCAAGGCCTCTTCCTTCATACTGATGCTACTACTGTGTTTGTATATCTCGATCGCTTCCTGGTCCAGCCTCGTATAATAGTGCAACGTGGAAGACTGAATCTCGATCTTACCAAATTTCAAAACGTAGTCGGTATTAGTTAGAGGATGCTGCTCAAGATCCCACTTCCCCAGAACTGCCTGTGCCCAGAAGCCCGGATGAGTTCAGCCATCCTTACCTTTAAACACGCATTTGAATACTTGCGGACACTCCAAACAATATGTTTAATAAAGAACACTCGAGTCTCAATACTGATATGATTATGTGCAGCAAGTTTCTATTATCCTGAAAAGCTTGTTTTGCTAACGGTGTACATCTTTCACTCTCCGCAACGTATATATTACCTACATTAGCCAGGTATCGAAAAACACTGACACTCTCTGTACTCACATTACCTAGTCTTTTCTTTCCCCTTACACCGCACTTCTGTTTTCCTGTCGTGTTGTATAATGTTTTCCGTAAACTGGCTTTGAGATAAAAATTTGTAATCCTTAGACTTTCTAAAATCATATTCAGTTCTAAAATCAAATTTTCTAGTATTCCGGCATTATTCACAAAGCGGCGACTTTCTGCCATACACAGAACCTTCCTACCACATATTTTGCACCTTTTTATTTTCTCTTAAACCATCAAATCGCTCGTTATATGTATCAGTGGATATTTCATTTGTAAATAATTCCATATTATACCTACCTTGAACAATAATCTTCAACTTCATCTTCAGTTAGTAGTCATAGTTGCTAATTTCCAGGTCTAGTAAAATGTATACTGGTTGATGTGAAAACCTGAAAGTCAATCTCCAGAAGAAACACTGTGCCATTGGACGGCTTCCTTATTTGTAGCTGTCTTGATTGTTTACTAACTCAGCGTGATCAATTTTCTATGTCTATGTTTACAACCTAGTAACTAAAGGCATTGTATTTCCATAAATTTTATATTACTTATATTTAAATCACTAGAATTACCGTTTACTAAATTTGTCCTATATGAACACACGTTTTACTTTAAAACGTATGAAAAATTATTTAGTTCCTAGAAAATCTATACTAAAATTATGTAGCTATAATTTCTTGCACACTTTTATTATTTTACCTACAATATTGTCTTTTTAATTATCGTTTTATCAATATTTAATATTCATAGTCACTTCAGACATGAAATACATAGAATTCAAGAATGTTTATTTAAGGCTCCTAACACACGGGCCACTCTGTGGCGCTACTCAGTGGGGCTACTGATCGCTTACACCAGCTTCTTTGTGACGCCACTCAGTGGCTCGTGTGAATGGGTTCGCTTCAGAGACGTGCCACTGTCCATTTTCTCAGTGATGGGAAATCGTTTTATTGAGAAGATTATATTATTTACTTTTATATTAGTTTAATCATTGACTCTGGCGAAGAAGTTCTTCTCCTTCCTCTTCCCGTACGAAGACGTCACCGTTTTAGACAACGTCGATTCTGGGTGCATCAGATGACGTGTCATCGTTCACACGTCATGGGTTGGTAGTTGGGACAGTTTAATACATTAATGGGTGATCTGAAAGCGGACGATGTGACATTTTAAACTATTTTAGAATTTCACAAAACATCTTTATCGGCTTCTTAATTTAGTTGAACTTTATATCTAAAAGAAATACACAAACATGAGACGAAGTATTTAAAGGCTGAAGAGTCCAGCAGTTCCTGCTCAACTCCGACGTACGAGTTATAAGGGAAAAATATAAAAAATTGAATTAGTGTAAATAGCCATTTAAAAAATACACAACGACTCAAAGCGAAATGCTATGTTTAGGCGGGTATTCTGTCTAGTTTCATTTAGTTAAGTTACGACTTAAATTACTGATAACGTGTCAACCATGAGGGAAAGTGATCTGTCAGTTAAAAATGTAATATTCTATGAAACTACATCACATTCGACTTATACATAAGTTTCCGGAACGTAACCTTTACGACTCTGTGTGTTTGAATGGGGGGGGGGGAGCGTGCGCGCAAGACGTTACGAAGCTATGTTGTTGCCACACAAATAAAAACTGCCAAAACATCTAAATCTGTATTGCTAAGTGTGAGAAATTCATTTATAGGTTAAATTAATTATAATTATTTTAAATTAATTTATAGGTTAAAAGTTTTTATGATACTAAAAATTACTCATAATCTTTTATATTCATATACATACAAGCACTGAAATTTGTGTCCAATGTTTAAAATTCTGTTAAAATTAAAAATGGATGTTTCAATTTAAAAGAAATTAGAGCTGAGCCGCTCATCACCAATGACGTCACAACAAAATTTTCAACTGTCCAAATCTGACACATTTTCTAAGTTTGACATCCACAAAAGTTTTTAAAAAACTCCAACTTACCTTGATGACCGGCTCACTTGTTCACTCGAACTAGGAGGAGACTCCTAGTGGAAGAATGTCCACATGCTGGGTAACCATTGGGAATTGGACGAATGAGGTGACCTAAATTTTTTTTCTTTAAATTCAACAATTACAAATTTATTGATTCCCTTCGAAATAATAAATCATATACAATATTTTATGTGACAGTATTCCATTAGGAATATATAAAATATATAACATATTTAAAATATATGACATCGTATTCAGAATTTAAATTTCAAAATATTCAAAATTCAATATTCAAAAACATTCCATTAAAATTATATAAAATATGTAAAACATTTAAAATATCTTACATGGCATGCAAATCATCATTGACATGCACCTTTTTACCTTCACCCATAGAATTTCCTTATTTGGAAATAAATACATTAACATTGATAAGTACAAAGAGTAAATCCAGAGGTTTTCGAAATATAACATTTAATAACACTAAGTCTTTTTTTTTCCTTTTCAGTCCCCCTCTGGTTGTACTATAAACACTTTCAATAATATCAACAATTTTATAAACCATTTAACCAGCATTAACAAGCAATTCTATCCTACAAGAATTTAAACAATCATATTCCATAACAACATGCGCCCTCTGAAATCTAATTCAAAAATTAAAAAGGAGAATCATATAATTAGGAAAATATAATGGAAACTTAAGATAGGTGATTATACACTCTGTGTGGAATTCACAAGTGCATGTGTTCAGTTTTCCCTAAACCTGCATAAACTTGAGTAGCACAAAAGGCTTGCAGATTTCAGAGTGCCCCATTATTAAAAAAAAAACTAACAAATAGTCAGGTACACATATCTCTCAGCCATTTAATATGTTGTGTGCATGGAATTATGAGCCTATACATATACAAAAGAATTTTCCCAGTGACTGTAAATGGATAGAGAATGAAATTAAATATGAGTATATACATCTACAAAAGAATTTTAAAAGGTCACTGTCCATTGATAGAGAATTAACAATACTATGAGAATATAAATATACAAATCTTATAAATATATAAATAGTGAAAATTTCATCTTGTACAGCAGTTTGGTCATTTTTATTAATAGGCTGAATACTCCTGAATTACAGTTCTAGCACAGGGCAAATTATTGTTACAATTGTAGGTGATATGCAACTCTTTTCATTATCAGATTTACAAGTTCCAATAAAAGGCTGCCATAATATAAGTTCCACACAGATTATAGTAAAAAAATGTATACTAAAAATTACACGCTTCCACAGTTAAAACACAAGACATTTATATGAACACACTGAATATGAGCATTCAAGGAACTCGGCTGAATTTTGCTTCACTCGGCCCATGAGCCCACCGGCCAATTCCTAACACATTTTCTTAAGTTTTTTATTTTTGTGTTATCTTTTGTTTTTTTTTTTTTTGTAGGTAAAAATTTTGCACATAAGCTATTACTGTCGAATAAGAAACTAGTCACATAAGAAACTAGTAAGGTTCACCAGACTTTTCTTTTATTAAAAACTTGCGTTCAAAAATTTGCAATGACTGCAGCAACCTGCCTATTATATTCCTAGTATATAGAGAAGTAAAAAAATATCCAGAATTAAGCAACTGTTGTTCTTTTTTGTGTGTGTTAAAAACCAGCTACCCCCCACGTGACTCCAAAACAAGCAGCGCGAAAGCGC
Source organism: Magicicada septendecula (assembly GCA_034769895.1). Taxonomy (NCBI): domain Eukaryota; kingdom Metazoa; phylum Arthropoda; class Insecta; order Hemiptera; family Cicadidae; genus Magicicada; species Magicicada septendecula. Next base: position 284,065,927 of record CM068374.1, on the reverse strand, counting down.
ATCCCCGGCAAAAGTTAATAATTTTCACTTTTTCATACCTGTTCATAATGCATGCACACGTGCTGTGCATGCATACTCACATGTGCGGTGTTCCTCAATACTCACACACATATAACATCTTGATCTCTTCCACAGTCAGTCGCCAGGCCGAGAGACCCCTCCGGCACACTTTACTCTTAGCCTGCCATGACTAATTCAAAAAAACTCAGGCCTTAAACAAAAATAAAATAATTTTTCAAACGCCGATCTCTAAGACCGCACGTGGCGAGAACAGCTGACCAGGCCAACCAACAGCCCGACTCTCTCCGCCCAGCTGACCCGGAACCACCCCTCGAGTCAAGACACAACTCTCTCCACAGCTGATCAAAACAGCTGGCCAAAACGCTTCACTCTACTCAACGAAAAAAAAAACCACAGGCCAACCCACTACTCCAGTCAAAACAGCAACACTCTACTCACGGCAAACACCGCACCAAGATGCGGGAACGCAAAGTACAGTTGTCTTACGTCTCTGACAGATAGCGACAGTGTTCACAATCCAAAGACGGCCTCTATGCCGTAATTCAATAATGACAATTTCGTGAGTGCCGTAACGTCTCATAGGTGGCGGGAGTGTCCACAGGCGCAAACTACACAGATTAAGGAGTCTTTTGCACAGATTCAATATAACAAACCTTACCGTAACGGCTAGATACGGCACACCCCCACAACAAAAGGAGTCCAACGGGTTGGACGACACTGGGACTGCCACCACTGGAGGAAAAGCGGGGACTGACTAAAAACCTAAAAAAAGATAAAATCCGGCGAAAGTGGAAAACGAAAGGACACCAGAAGGAAGGACAAGGTGTGTGTGGGTGTGTAGCTGGGTGTGTGTAAGTGTAGATGAACGGGGAGTGTGAGCGGCCGCGACCTAAAGCAATAGACAGAAGAAAGGAAAGGAGAGGAGCTAAAATACCGATAAAACTTTAAAAACAATAAAACGCTAAAAGGTAAAACCATAAAACACAATCCCTCCAGCGAAGCCCCCCGAAAACCAAACCCGAGGACCCTAATTAATCCTAACAGGGGAACGCAGCCTGGCCATTTAATAACAAAGTTCAATCAGCTGATGCACAAAACAGGTCGACCGTGAAATTGACATATCAAACCTAGCCCAGATACATGAGACAAGGACGGGTTTATCAGATAACGCAAACGGCAACAACTACATTTAACCCTGCAGCCGGCTATCAACAGCTCATAGTCCAACTCGCTCAGATAACAAAATTTTACAACAATACCGCTGGTTACAAGTTACTCTGTCAATGTCTAGACTCCGCATAAAATGACAAACCAAGTATTTTTGCACTTATACACCAAACAAACTACCCTTGACAAAATCTCGTATCCCCATAAAACAACAACCAAGACCAAGATGATGTGCTAAAGGACAACAAAGACAAAGACAACACAAGAGCACAAACAACAAATAAACACTTAACAACGCCCCCAAAGACACAATCAGGAATCACCAAGCTTTGCACAACCCCCCCCCCCCAGGAGTCCCGGCCCGGCAACCGCACCCAAAGACCAAGATTTACAACACTAGTAACGCATCACAACTGACATAACATGTCCAACTAAGATATGGAGGTCACCTCATCCATTTCCAAATTTCGGTTCAGAGGGGGCCCGGAATACGTCCAACCACGCTCTGCTACCATTTGTGAGCCGCTCATCACCAATGACGTCACAACAAAATTTTCAACTGTCCAAATCTGACACATTTTCTAAGTTTGACATCCCTAAAAATTTTTAAAAAAACTCCAACTTACCTTGATGACCGGCTCACTTGTTCACTCGAACTAGGAGGAGACTCCTAGTGGAAGAATGTCCACATGCTGGGTAACCATTGGGAATTGGACGAATGAGGTGACCTAAATTTTGTTTCTTTAAATTCAACAATTACAAATTTATTGATTCCCCTCGAAGTAATAAATCATATACAATATTTTATGTGACAGTATTCCATTAGGAATATATAAAATATATAACATATTTAAAATATATGACATCGTATTCAAAATTTAAATTTCAAAATATTCAAAATTCAATATTAAAAAATATTCCATTAAAATTATATAAAATATGTAAAACATTTAAAATACCTTACATGGCATGCAAATCACCATTGACATGCACCTTTTTACCTTCACCCATAGAATTTCCTTATTTGGAAATAAATACATTAACATTGATAAGTACAAAGAGTAAATCCAGAGGTTTTCGAAATATAACATTTAATAACACTAAGTCTTTTTTTTTTCCTTTTCAGTCCCCCTCTGGTTGTACTATAAACACTTTCAATAATATCAACAATTTTATAAACCATTTAACCAGCATTAACAAGCAATTCTATCCTACAAGAATTTAAACAATCATATTCCATAACAACATGCGCCCTCTGAAATCTAATTCAAAAATTAAAAAGGAGAATCATATAATTAGGAAAATATAATGGAAACTTAATATAGGTGATTATACACTCTGTGTGGAATTCACAAGTGCATGTGTTCAGTTTTCCCTAAACCTGCATAAACTTGAGTAGCACAAAAGGCTTGCAGATTTCAGAGTGCCCCATTATTAAAAAAAAAACTAACAAATAGTCAGGTACACATATCTCTCAGCCATGTAATATGTTGTGTGCATGGAATTATGAGCCTATACATATACAAAAAAATTTTCACAGTGACTGTAAATGGATAGAGAATGAAAATAAATATGAGTATATACATCTACAAAAGAATTTTAAAAGGTCACTGTCCATTGATAGAGAATTGACAATACTATGAGCATATAAATATACAAATCTTATAAATATATAAATAGTGAAAATTTCATCTTGTACAGCAGTTCGGTCATTTTAATTAATAGGCTGAATACTTCTGAATTACAGTTCTAGCACAGGGGAAAGTATTGTTACAATTGTAGGTGATCTGCAACTCTTTTCAGAATCAGATTTACAAGTTCCAATAAAAGGCTGCCACAATATAAGTTCCACACAGATTATAGTAAAAAAAGGTATACTAGAAATTACATGCTTCCACAATTAAAACACAATACATTTATATGAACACACTGAATATGAGCATTCAAGGAACTCGGCTGAATTTTGCTTCACTCGGCCAATTCCTAACATATTTTCTTAAGTTTTTTATTTTTGTGTTATCTTTTGTTTGTTTTTTTTTGTAGGTAAAAATTTTGCATATAAGCTATTACTGTCGAATAAGAAACTAGTCACATAAGAAACTAATAAGGTTCACCAGACTTTTCTTTTATTAAAAACTTGCGTTCAAAAATTTGCAATGACTGCAGCAACCTGTCTATTATATTCCCAGTATATAGAGAAGTAAAAAATATCCAGAATTAAGCAACTGTTGTTCTTTTTTTTGTGTTAAAAACCAGCTACCCCCACGTGACTCCAAAACAAGCAGCGCGAAAGCGCATCCCCGGCAAAAGTTAATAATTTTCACTTTTTCATACCTGTTCATAATGCATGCACACGTGCTGTGCATGCATACTCACATGTGCGGTGTTCCTCAATACTCACACACATATAACATCTTGATCTCTTCCACGGTCAGTCGCCAGGCCGAGAGACCCCTCCGGCACACTTTACTCTTAGCCTACCATGACTAATTCAAAAAACTCAGGCCTTAAACAAAAATAAAACAATTTTTCAAACGCCGATCTCTAAGACCGCACGTGGCGACAACAGCTGACCAGGCCAACCAACAGCCCGACTCTCTCCACCCAGCTGACCCGGAACCACCCCTCGAGTCAAGACACAACTCTCTCCACAGCTGATCAAAACAGCTGGCCAAAACGCTTCACTCTACTCAATGAAAAAAAAAACCACAGGCCAACCCACTACTCCAGTCAAAACAGCAACACTCTACTCACGGCAAACCCCGCACCAAGATGCGGGAACGCAAAGTACAGTTGTCTTACGTCTCTGACAGATAGCGACAGTGTTCACAATCCAAAGACGGCCTCTATGCCGCAATTTAATAATGACAATTTCGTGAGTGCCGTAACGTCTCATAGGTGGCGGGAGTGTCCACAGGCGCAAACTACACAGATTAAGGAGTCTTTTGCACAGATTCAATATAACAAAACTTGCCGTAACGGCTAGATACGGCACAGAGCAAATGATTGAATTTGCTTGAATAACCAGAGTGCCGTGGGTCCCAAATTGCCAGTTTTTACTCTACTTCTATTATAAATTGATCCGAATCATAATTTGACTTCATGAAATAGTAAAGAAAACCAAACTATAGCAGTTCAATAGCAACAGTAAAAAAAGAGAAGTTCAATTACACAACCTTAAAACATTACTCACCTCATACAACCTTAACAACATTACTATAAACACTGAAAGTGCTACTCTGTGGCGCGACTGGGTGAACCGTGTGCAAGTTACAACGCAACAAATCGTCACCACTAGTGACTTCTGCCTGCCACTAACGCTTGTGTGGAAGGGTACAATTTAAAACCATGCAAAACAACCGAGCGCGACTGAGTGGTCCGTGTGTCACCAGCCTTACATTATTTAACGCTGTATTTATTTTTTAATATGAATTTTGTCTCAGTGTTCTCTTTACAAATATATTTATTTATTCTTCGCGTTCTAAGACACTGCAAAAATGGGCAAAACAACGCAACGGAACAAGCAATGAATTTTGGAAAATTATATTCGAACAACTTACAACTTGCGGTTAGCTAACAATCAAAATAAATTTTTTAGCCATGGAAACATAAAATTTGTAATATAATATCACAAGCTAATTATATATAAGGAATATGTCAGAATGCAAACAATCTGAGATTAAATTTTTAAAAATTACTCCTGGAAATTATTAATAAGGATCTGTCATTTTTTAACCTGTTTTGCTACAAAACCTGAAAATAAATATACGTTTTCTTGTAATAAATTAATATCAATTTCTGAAAAACAAATTTTAAAATATTTTACGTCCAATTGTAGAAAACTTTCTTTAAAATATAAAATTTATATATTACATCTTGTCTAGTGCATGAATTATAGTATTTTAATGACATTCATACGTCATTTGAATCATAAATCGTTTGACTTTGCATCCAAAATATCGTGGATGCACCGATAGTATAAATAATATTCGTTTGATAATAATAATGATTCCACTAAAGGATCCTTTGGACGTTAAAGTAACTAATACTTTTGCCTAAAGCTGCAAGGCTGGTGTCAGTATATTCAAAATTACATCTAATATATTGAAAAATTACATCTAATTCTTCCTCAAGATATCGAGTATCGTTCGGCGAACATCTGCCGCTATTGTCTTCTTCCGCTCTGTCGCGTTTTGGCGGCCTTCGGAAGATTCCCGAGGCGTTGCTGACGTGCTGGCGTTTCATAGCATCCGACCATGGACTAACAGCCAGGTTTCTAGATGTAATTTTGCATATAAGTAATACTCTATTAATTGTTTGTGTAGTTTGTCCTAACATTTTAAGCCCACCAATTGCCGACCCATCATTTCGACTTCAACGAAATGTGGCAAATGACTGATGAACACATTGAAAGCTTGTGCTCTAAAATAATGACAAGTAATATGAGAGCTTTATGATTTAATTTGCACGTATTTATAATACCAAATCGCATTTTAATTACTTTAGATTTCATGCTATACTAAATCACAGATTCTAGAAGTGTCACTGTTCTATCAAACCAAAGGTAGTTGTTGTTCTGTCAAAAATGTGGAGTATAACAAACACAACGTTTGCAACAAACCATCCGTTAGCAATTAATGTAATGAAACTGTCGAAATGGCCACGTTTTTCTATTTATAATCAACGCAACGCTTTAAACACGAAATCAGCTTTTAAATGGAAACATTGTTAAACGATGTTAAACAGATGCCGTGCTCCTTGTAAATAGACAAAAACAAAACGGCGTTACAAATAAATTCTAGAAATTAAAAAAGCAATAAAAAGTAACAAAAATTTAACAAATGAACAAACTGAATTCTGTGTATCACTTTATTAAAAGCAGTTACTTATTTTAGTTTATTTTATATTTTGCATTCAGATTATATTTAGTTTAGTTAATTTTATATTTTTCATTCATGATTGTATTTAGTTTTTAAAGGCACCTGACCTTCCCTTGTCTCTTGCACCCTCCTCTCCATCTCAACACAGATGTTCCAGATACGCCCTAAAACAGATGGTCACCACCTTTACTCACATCCTGTGTTTAGTAATTTCATTCATTCGCCTCTTTGACAATGGCTTAGTTAGTCGAAACAGCTGTCAGAGTTAAATAAAATCTGTGAAACTTACCAAGTATTTTTATATATTTTACAAAACCATTGTATTAATATGTTTCACCCAGTTCCCAACGCGTCATCAATTAATATCGTGAAAAGTAACATTTGGTCAGTCGCTGTTGACATTCGTTACTGCACACTACGCTGATCCGTTTAATCAAAAACTTCGATAGCAAGGGGTTAATTGTGGTTGATTAAACCTTTGATACAATCGATCTAACGCTAATGAAGCAAACGTTGTTATGTGCGGTAACATAGTACCGAGGACAAAATATATTAACTACAACAGTATTGGATGTACAAAATTTAATTAATTTCAGCCTGTTTGCATTTGTATATATTGATACTGATTTACTTGACAAGCACTGGCATACATTTCTAAACCTATCGCTTTTGTCATATTATTTTTGTAATTTTCTTGTTTTATATGGTATTTTGGTTTAATGTACATAACAATAGTAAGCAACAAATATTGTACTGTATTAATATATTGGGCTTAATAGCGTACAGAAACATACAAAGTTATAAGCAATATAAATTCACACAAATCTTAGACTGATACTAATTATCTTCAATAAAATAATTAGAAATATAGAAAATTTCATTGATTCTGATAATATTGTTACGCTGTTTAATTCTGCGATTTAATATTCACCAAATAAATTACTGAAACAAAGACATCGATATTCGCTAATTTTATAATTTGCACTCTTCTAAATCAAACACACTTGTAAAGTATTACCAATATACAAAACCCAATATACACTATTACACAAAATAATGAAAGTCACTGAATAATATAATTAAGATAGTCCGCATCGCAAGTAAAAAAATACTTGAAACTTTCGCTTACGATCTTCAATATACTGAAACCACCACTCAGCTTACAGGAATTCAACTAATCGCTGGTTCTATTGTTGCGGGGAATTTTGACAAACTATTCACAGCACTCAATCTGCTAGCACAAGTCACGTGTTATAATTATAAATGGAGACGAAGGGAGAAGGTCACTGACAGCATGTAATGTTAACGACAGTGTTCCACAGTGTATACGTCGGACCTCTACGCGAAGTCCTAAGCTTCACACATCAAACCCTAATTTTTCATTACATCGGACATTTCAGATATAATCTATATATTATATGTTACCAATGTTGCATCGGCGTTACAACGGAAAGTCGCTATTATTATCTTTCTTATTTTAATGAGATATTAACATATCTGTTTTCAGTCCTCATGAATCTAAACGTTACTTAAGTAGGATGACATATGTTCTTCATTATAAAATCCGTTCAAATTAACGACAAACAAATTAGCTACCTATGCCATAACAATTATCAGTTATGGTGGATAACGTTTTATATTACATATTCTTTTTATTTAATGTGTAATTAATGTGTATTTAATGTGTTTAACGTTGCAGTTCTATAAAATTACCGGAAATGAAAATCACTTGAAAGAAGACACATCTGTGTTCAACAGAATATAATTTATTTTATGCTTCTTTTCTATAGTGTTATTGTATTGTCACCGGACAAAAGGCTTGTCGCATGACAAATGGCGCCAATCGTACAAATCTTAGTGTTTTTGGTGACCCTAAAAAAGGCCGTGTGCCAAAAACGCTGATGTTGGTAGTTCCGCCCGAGCTGTGCTGGGATGTTCGGCGGCTGCGCCCGCTGTTCGTGGCGTACTGCAGTCCTCCTCTTCTTTCGGCATCGGTTGCGTCGAGTCCGCTGGCGCCCCAGCGAAATCCAATCGCTGGCGCTAACTGGAGTGCGAAGAATGCAAGAACGTCAGTACTATTCTTCGGCTGTTCCTTCCGGCTGACTCCGCGTCGATGTCGTCCGAGAGAGGAGAGGAGATGAAGTGCGTCCGATGGCGTAGCGATGAAGTGCTGTGGCGAAGAAGTGCGCCAAAAATGTCTACCGGCGCTGTTTTTATGCCCTGACCGGGATCACTGATTGGCTAGCTCCGAACACTTCATGCGTCACGTCTTCACTGCTGATCCCTGATTGGATCGCTGTGTGTTCGTCAGGTGTCAAGCGCCGCGCCGCTGGTACCGGAGAGCAGACGCTCCCCTCGCTGCCGTCACAACTCCCCCGGGTCTTGAATGCTCTCCGGTAGCCAGTCTACTGCTCTTCTCCGGATATTGTAGAGGTTTCTGTTGGGCGCCAAGTTCTTTTGTGTGCCGGCTGGTAGCTCGCTGGCGTGGTGGCTGGATCGGGCATCCTCCCGATGATCTGATCGGGGCCCGCGTTGGGCGCCAGTAATAACTTCGCATGCTTCGTCACATTCTTATTTATATTTAAATAGTGTTTACAGTTAACGAGCTTAGGAATGTTCTGCTGTTGTTAGGTAAACACGATAATTTCTTGAGTATTTTTCTTCTCTGTATCCATTACCATCCATTGCCATTATCCATTATCTATTACCCCTTCCGTTCTTGATAATTTATTAATATTTAATTGCCTTTTGTAGAATAAAATTAATGGTTGTTTCGTACCGGTTTCCAGGTGTTAGCTTAGTCAATGTTTTTCCTAACCACAAATGTTGCCTAAGTGTGCAAACACATTCTTCCTGTGAGAACAATGTACGTTCATTTATGAGAATTTTCAAAATAAGTAACTGTATACAAGCAGTTTTAAACTACGCACGTAGGTAAGACAAGACGCGGTTGATATTATTTTAGGAAGAGTATTAATTACTTTAATATAGCCTAAGTATGTATTACACGTTTGTAAAAACTTTTAAATTTCTATTTTCAAAAATTTTATAAATAAACAAACTACCAACCACCCAGTCTTTGCACAGAGACATTCACAAATCTACCTATTTATATACAGCTCCCACACACAGAAAGTCAACAACGTATGTATGCTATAAAATATCACATACCTATGAAATTCATTTCTACACAAAGCTACTCGCGTACAAACACACTGAATCTAATATGTTTTTATTTGTCACTTTAACAGATATGGTGATAGGAGAAGAACTAGTCGTACTATTTGTAATATGCATTTATACAATACATGAGACATTGTATGAATAATATAATGTTCAAATATTACAACTTACAAACTAGGTACACACACTAGTGGCCTATTGCGATTTGAGTAGCAGTTGGCAAGGCTTACTTTGTTTTACTCATTCCTTTGAACCGCAGGGTGTAAGTACCTTCTTAGCTATATCAACTTCTATACTTCAACTCCGAGCGTCAACTTTTATCAAGTTTGAGTATTAAGTCAAATATATAATGTTACAAGATTCACGTGTAAAGTGAACTAAGAACAGACAAATTAATTGTTCAACGATTCAAAAATAGATTTTTCATGAACACCTCTCTACAGAATGAGGTATTCGTATTAGAAATATTCTCATGATTATACAAATGTCCGATACTGGCAACAAAAGACAAACAATTAAAAACGCAAAAATTTCCTACTTCACGCAGTAACCCATAAAGTCTCTCACTAAAAATAATTTACTGCCTATTGCAAAATGTAAAATAGAACTGCTAAACATGATATACAGTACTGGCTCCGAACAATAATATCCGTAGAATAAATGTGACTAAACTGCAAACGCACTACCTTTATATATTTCAGCAAAGACACAGTCACGTGTTTTATAAATTTACTTATAACTTTCAAGGTGTCGGTACACAAATTCAGGAAGGACAGCGGCTGATGGCTGTCACGGCCGAGACTGCCCATGCTTCAGTCCTTGGACCGGACCTCTCGAACTCATCCTATGACAGCCTGTTGAGGATGGAGAGGCCGGAAGAGTCATGTTTAGTGGGGAATGGAAACAACGTGGCGGCGCTTGTAGCATCGACTAGGCCCCTATCAAGCTCAACAGGGTCATGCCATTAGTCAACAACTGGATGTTATCGCACGGGCTGATGTTAGTCCTCAGCATGACATGCTTGTAGTCTTGACAATCAAGAGGATTCCCACTGTAAAACAGGTACGAGTCAGAGAAACGTGACAATCGACTATAAGTTGAGCTGTTTCGATCAGATCAGGGGACAATGCAGCGAAGGCACTTAGTCTGCTCATTGTCAACATCGGCAACCAGACAAAGGATTTTGATGGCAGATGTCCAGTCAGATCTACTGTATGGAGCGCAAGTGTAGGCGGACACCCTAAATCGTTACGTTTAAAGGTAGAACTTAGCCCAGATCCAAAGGCGAAGTGCTCTTCGAGTAGCATCGACACGGTTTCCGATCCGGTTTCTTGATCGTTCGCAGAGTATTTCTGATCGATCTTCTTGCCAAGTATTGTAAGTTCGTCTTCCAGATAAAGAAGGAGGTACGTGGTGAAACTGGACGCTGACAGGTACAAAGCCAGATGATGGAGAGGTGGCAGAAACCTAGGCGGATGCTGGATGGCGGTCGCTGGACGAAAAGGCTCATCAAACACGTACAGCCCTGGCGGAGAGGAAGAATGAGGAGATCAACTATTAACTTACCAACTTTCTGACCGGACAAGGCTTTTTCAATCTTATATGAAGAAAGTTGGAAAAGCCGAGTCACTAGAATACCTGTACTGCCCGGGATCTGTGAATGATATCAGAAGTAATTTCTTCATCTGCGGCAGGTGGGAGGAAAATAGGAGATCGTTCAAGAGTATATTAAATAGAAGTATGCAATGTCGTTCCTAAAACTACATTGTCGAATGCGTGCTTCGAATGAAGGACACCCGGAACTGTGTGGCACGCTTTCAGAAGAGATTTTTCGGGCAAAGAAGATAGACTACGACAACACAAAATAGAAGAAGCATACGAAGCCAGTTGTGAGCCCTACAGCTGAAGAACCATAGGGCTAGCCCAAAGTAATGTGTCAAACACTTCCAGGCTAGTGTCCTGGAAAAGAAAAGGAGGAGGAGGAGGTTTTTTAGGAGGATATGTATAATACCCAAACCCACAGATACCCGGTAGTGTGCACACTTCCGAACATTTGTACAGCAACGTTTTTAACCTGTCCTATTAAAAAAAAGTTATAAGCAATATTAATGTAATCAATAAAGTTTTAAAAATAACAATAATAATAATAACAATAACCATAATAACAGAACTTAAGTAATAATAACAACAATAGTTATATAGCCTACAACATCTTGGCGTCGTGGGGGGGGGGGCAGTCAACATTTGTTATTCTTTAGCTGGCTAACTTGGCACTGGAGGGTGAGTTTGACAAGGTTGTGTCTACCGCTTGAAAACACACTGCAACCCACGGTGGTACCCATCGTGCTAATGGGTGGATGGCTTTACGCTAGTTTGCCACGGTATTCAAATGAATTCCGTGGCGAATGCTAATTTGTTGCGATACGGTCCACATTTCGCGGGCGATGTCGTCTGCTAAGTGGTTTGTGGTATTCCCGCGGTGCGGCGACAGCTGTAGGCAGTTGGTTCTCGGAGGCCAATGAGCCGGTCAGCTGATTTCGTTGAGTGAAAAACCCCGTGACCGACTGCACTGACTGTGCGCAGTGCTCCGCTTGTCTTCATACAATTCGCTTCAGGGTTCCGACGACAAAGAAAATTTTGTTTGTAATGTCTGATACCTCTACTATGGTTAATTAAATTCATAAAGGGCTTCTGGTAAGTTTCCTTGATTGTATGTTGTTATTTAAATAAGGGGAAACGTGTTTAAATGTATTTAATATTTAGATGAAGTTGGATACAGAAAAGTGTGCGTGTGCCCAAACTTGTGCAAGCTTGCTAGTAAAGCACGTGGCGAATTCGTTTGTGAAACATTTAATATTAATTTAAAGCAAATACTTATTAATTATTTACTCTTGTTAATTAACGTTTTGTAAAAATAATGTGCCAAAGAAATTTTTAACCAAAGCTAGCAATTGATTGATAAAGATGAATTAACGTAATTCACGCCACGTGGTGGAGTTTTAGTTGAAAGTATAATATCTCATGAAATGCTGACAGTATTTGTTTCAATAGGATGTAATCATAGCCTTGGCAGTGTCTAAAGTTGATTATTAAAATTTAATTAGATTAATTGCTGAATTCCGTGCGGGTGACTTGTTGTAATCGGAAGTGTGAGGTGTATGTGCCATATAAGGTCGAGTTATGGGGGGTGCGAATTTATTCTTTGTATCAGCTGCTACAGAATACTTGTGCTTGTAGGGTTCCTGCCCAGCCAAGGAATTGAGAGCAACTCGATAGTGACACTTTCATCTCTCACCATCCGCCGAGCGATGCAGTAGAGCTCCCCTTCGTCGTCGGAAGCTTCAATGGGACCCGCATTATCTCCACGATGAGCCTCTTCCATCTTGAACCAGCAGTCTGCCGAACATCTGGTAACTCCTAAAACTAAGGTGAAAAAATTCAGTTTATTCACACTCGACCTCGCGACTTTTTTCTGTAAAACAAAGTTGGATTTCAGTAGTGGTAATTTGGATTGCAGTTAAAACATCTGGTGATTAGAACCGAACCTGTCCTATGTGATATGTACACTTCTAGGCTAGTGCTATTAACATGTAAATTACCTATAAGATTCAATAATTCTATGGCGGGCCCAGCAGGCATTTACAGAACGATTTCTCGTTTTTTGTTTGGTTTTCTAATTACTTTAATTTCTTTAATTCAGTGTGACTTGTCCACCTGACTTATCGTGCGATTCTTGATCAACCGGGCAAGGGTTCCTCATTAGCTGTTTAAATGTTTTACCCCTGTGTTAACCATAGACTTACAGCTTCCTTCAAATTGCTAATATTATTGCGCACCGGTATTTTTCCATTTTGTAATTAATTCTAGCATATACTGTTTGTCTCATTCCGCCGGTGCATGTACGTGCAGAAGTGTGCGTGTAGGAAGCATGCGGTATGCTGTTGGCCATCTTGGATTTGTATTAAATTACCATAGTAATTCGGGTATTACATTATAGCCTTATTTTCCTATTCTTATTTTTGTCTCTTTTAGTTCATAGTTCTGGTTATCGGATCCTAATCGAGCTGTCCATGCCTGCAGCCCTGATGAACACTGCGAGGGTTACTATTTCAGTATTCAATGAAAATCATGTTACATATATAGTACTGGTCAATTTTGAAAAGACACATAAAAATAATTAGAAGTACCAATTGTTGGCATGCCATTTGTGTAATTGTTAAATGATTGTTAGTTACCTGTAAGGCACAGAAAGAGTAATATGAATATAATTAATTATTGCTGACTAATTATTTGGAATATGGGGGTTTGACGTGAATTATGTGAAACCTAATATGGATTATGTGAATTGTAAGGATTAAGAATTATGAATTAATATAATTGTGTGATTATTTGAAACTTAATGTGAATTTGTTAAATGGTTAAAGCCCCTTGAAGAGAATATATATATATATATATATATATATATATATATATATATAAAATAATTAGCCCTTTCTGAGAGGTCACTGTGGAGAATTAATGTGAATTATTGTTACTTGTTGAAATATTTTTTGTAATTTAATTGTTCATGTTTAAGTTATGAAGAGCTGAAAAAAAACTAGTGTTAATTGCAGAGTGACCCCCTTAAATATTCTTTCTTGAAAGTATATATATATATATATATATGTATGTATATATATACATGTATATATATATATGTGTGTGTACATGTATATATATATATATGTATGTATTATGTACGTATGATATTCACACTGAGAGCAAAAGCAAATAAATATGTTAATCATGCGTTTCATTTGCAAGTCCTGTCACAATGGGCCTGGTACATTTACGCTTCGTCTAGGTCATTGGCCTAGTTTTAAATTTTACGGGACACCCTTCCCTTTTTCAAAAAAAAAAAAAAAAAAAACAGATTTTTTTTAACCTTGAGAAGGTGTAATGACACGGCTCACTAGTGAGTCGCATTTGACGGCCTCAGGGAACCACGACGCACCGTGTTGTATTTTGTCCTAGCCATGGGCACTCGAGACTCTGCCTCGGAGGCCTATCCCTTCCCCAGTACTCGTGGGAACAAAAACTCAAAGTTCTCCAGTCTCGGATTGAGGTGTCTCTTACAAATCCTCGTCCAGAAAAAAGGCCTCCTCAGAGGGTGAACAGATAGAGACATTTCTCTTCGGTCGATGCCGGAAAATGGCAGTGCCCAAGTATCTGGTAGTGAAATAGAACGAAGATGACTTTGCAAAAGTGAGTCCCTTCCTTAGTGAAAAAGCTCTCACCGGTTGCGCTAGGTCAGCCGCACAAGTAACACTTTTCTACACAATTTTCATAACATTGACCAAACCGACTTTTTTCTTTGTCATTTTACTCCCCATTAGCAGTTATGCTATTATATAACTCATAGCACGTCACATTATTTTGTTAATATACATAATATAATACGTTATAGTACTATTGTGTAGTAAGAATATCCAAAGAAATAGGACAATAATTGTTTTGGCAGTTGGCAGTACTGCTGAGCTTGGGATTGTGGATATTGTTTTTGTTTTGTTCTCCCAAAACTCTCAGTGTGATATATCAACATGTGAAATGAGTATGTTATTTATTTTAAGTGTTTATTTTCTTTAGTAATCGTTAGTACAAGTCGAAGAGATTGTAACAAGTCTCTAGATATGTTTTGTTACATTTCTGGCAGTATGTGTTAAATCACAGTGTAGACCAACATCAGAACAAGTTAAAAACCTTATCATTTATATTTTGGTTGTCAGATTAGTGACCAGAACAAGTACTGGGCTCCTCATGTGTGTTTTGTAACCTGCTACGTTGGTCTTGACGAATGGATGAAAGGTAGGAAGAAATGTATGCCTTTCGCTGTGTCTATGGTGTGGCCTTCAAGATGGTTTCATTAAGTACTACTATTTCTTATGTATCTGGGACAGCAGGGCTACTAAACATAATTATGTAAGAAAGTTTGGCCAAAGAGAGCATCACTGAAACCTAGAATTGCCAATGTCGAACACATGGCACTTGTTGAACCACAGAAAACACTCCTTCCACCTTTGCATATTGAGATAGGCTTGATGAAGAATTTTGTAAAGGGTACGGATAAGAATATCGAAAACTTCTAGTTTCTACGTGATCTTTTCCCGGAGCTGATTGAGACCAAACTCAAAGCAGGTAAATTTGTAGGACCGCAAACCAGGAAAATTACGAGACATTATGAGTTTGAAGGCAAACTAACGCAATTATTTTTTTGTAGGGCTGCGAAATCGGAAAACCGGCAGGTGGACTACTTGTCAAAACCCTAAACGATTAACAGGGGCAGTTTAACGTTACTAAAACTGCTGAAGATAGGGGGCATAGAGGTAGAAGTCATTCCTCATACCACCCTGAACACGACGAAGGAGTGTAACACGAACTTTGCCACAAAAGGTAAGAACAAACATTCATAGGCTTAGTGTGAGAGCATTCATTCCTCAACCAATGCAATGTTTTCTGTACTTGGGTTTCGGGCACACTGCATCAAGATGTGTTCGGGTCAAGACATGATTCTGTGGAAAGTCGGCTCATGGTGATGATCCAATAAAATGTGTTAACTGTATTAACGCAGTCAGATGCATCTTTCATATTACCTGGACAGCAGATAGAGACGTTTTGCGCCTGTACGCCGCGCTGGTGTTTTCCAAAATGGATTACGGGTGCGCGGTATACTCTTCAGCCAGAAGGTCGTTCTTTAAAAAGCTGGACCATGTTTACAACGCAGGGGTGCGCCACACCACAGGGACATTACGTACTAGCCCTGCACAAAGCTTATGTTATGAAGCAGGAATGACGTCCGTGACGTCAGCAGCTGTTGCTGAGATATGTGGCAAAAATATTAGCATTACTGAGCCACATTAATTACATGTTGCTGGCAAACAACAGACTTACAAGGGTATACGACCGCCGCTTCTCCATAAGGTTACCAAACCAGCTGCAATTCGTGCGCTCGAAATAGCCAAACGCCGATAGTCCAAGCGTATTCTCCGTGCAAAGTAACCCCATGGCTCCTTCGCAAACCAAATTGACGGTAGGATGTCGCCAGTAGAAACAAGAAATGCTTCCACCCAACTAAACTGAAACTCTTCTTTAGATCATTCCTTGAAAAATACGTCGAAGACCACACCATTGTGTACACTGATTGGTCAAAGACGGAGAACGGAGTGAGTAGTGCGTTTGTCATCGAAAGTGCCTCCCATTCCTGGAGACTGCCCAAAGCGTCAAGCGTATACATCGTCGAACTGTACACGGTGCGGCAGGCTATTCGTTTCTGTGAACATCGAGGTGACTGGACGATTGTTATCTGCACAGATTCACTGAGTTTTTAACTGCCTTGGACAATCCAAGCACAGTGGATCCGTTATTACAGCAGATAATGGCGTTATGCCAAGCGTTAAAAGACCTTGATTCATCTTTTAATTTTGTTTGGTGTTATAGTCATGTAGGTACTGAAGGTAACGAGAAGCTGATGCTGCAGCGAGAAACGGTACGGATAGCCCACGAGTCGATGCGATTGCCATGCGACCTGATGACGAGAAGGTAGAAACGCTGCGGATAGCCCACGAGTCGGTGTAATTGCCATGCGACCTGATGACGAGAAGGTAGAAACGCTGCGGATAGCCCAAGAGTCGATGCGATTGCCATGCGACCTGATGACGAGAAGGTAGAAACGCTGCAGATAGCCCACGAGTCGGTGTGATTTCCATGCGACCTGATGACGAGAAGATAGAAACGCTGCGGATAGCCCACGAGTCGGTGCGATTGCCATGCGACCTGATGACGAGAAGGTAGAAACGCTGCGGATAGCCCACGAGTCGGTGTGATTGCCATGCGACCTGATGACGAGAAGGTAGAAACGCTGCGGGTAGCCCACGAGTCCATGCGATTGCCATGCGACCTGACGACGAGAAGGTAGGTGCTACAAGGACCATTATTAATGTGTGGGAGTAGATGTGGAACACACGACAGAGAAAACTTTCTGGCTTGAAACAGAGCGTCCGTAAATGGCAAGTAGCAAGTGATCGCAGTCGTCGTGAACAAGTTTGAATCACAAGCACACGAGTTTGCGCATTGGGCACACGAACTCGTCTTCGTAACTCCTACAAATACAAGAACACGACCCGTCTAGACTTGTGGCGGAGCAATTACAGTGAAACCCGTCATCGAAGACTAGAGTGCTCTTTCAGAACTGGGGCAGAGGCACAGAGTGAAAGGTAACCTGAAAGAAAACGTCAGAAACGATCAATTATCGATAGACAGAACTCTGTCATGTCTAAAAGCAGCAAGATTAATGATGTATGCTTTGAAAATGTCTTTTTGCGTCTTAATGTGTACAGGTTTCCACTGTCGTTGAGCCAACTAAAATGTTGGGGAGAAGAAAAAAATCCCGTCAAGCAACACACCTGGTACATGTCGTTGGGCTAAAGGCCTTAATAAATTGCCGAGCCTCAAACACACTTTTAAAAATATAGGAATATAAATAAGTATATAATTTGTTTATAATAATAAATATACATATTATGATTTTCCATTTCTGTATTTCATCTAAAAACTGCATGAAGTGATGAGTGATGTTTACAGGAATGTTGTTAAATCCGTATATATTTAATTTTGGCCTAAGGAGTAATAGCAACAAATATTCCCAAAACATAGCCTATACGCTGAGAGCGTGCCTATGCCACAAAGCCAAATATAAAGTGTAGATTATTAACGTGAGTTGTATGTATCTGTAATTTTTGAAAATTTTATAAATTCTATTAAATGAATATTTCTGTACGTCCATAAAAATTAATAAAAGCGTTTCGAAGTTGAACTTAAAAAACAATTGTTGTGCCCGTGAGCGTGTGTGTATTTGTTGGCCCATCCAAAACACCAATCTGTAACAATTTAGATTAACATAGAAATACTTAGACCGTCAATAATTATTGCATACCGTGCTCTATGTAGATTTTACAACTTGAACAGTTATTTTATTTTACGCAGAATTATAAACAAGTGTAAAATTTCAGTTTTTGGCATTCGTTTTTTTTTTTAACTTTCGCACGTCTGCTGGTGAGGTGAAGGTTGTAGCCAATATTGATTTTGTTAAAAATGTATGCAATTACAAGACTGGGATTGCCTATATTACTGTAGCACTGTAGTTTTTTTGCCCAATAGTAAATTGGATTTTTTGTGGTGATGTATGAAACTGCTGTTTCCAAGCTAAATGTTTCCTTAAAATATATACATGTCTATAGTAAAGAAATTTTGTATTCATGACTTTATTTTAATTAAAGTGTTTACTGGCATGCATGACGAAATAGTTATATACTTCCAATCAGTAAAAGATACAGCAAATTAAAACACATAAATTACGTGTATGATTACAAGTGAATTTAATGTGTACAGAAGATATTTTAAACTTACTGAATATAAGTCTACGTAAGTAGTAATTTTTACAACAGTAAGGAAGAAAAATAGAATAGTTAAAAATGTAGCAAATGGAAGGTAATTTTTCATTTTAGTGAAAAATTTGAAAGTACTTTCCAATTTAGTGAATAAATGTAGCAAATGAAAAGTAATTTTTAATCAAATTGCTTCAAATTTTTTTTTTACTTGGATTCCTAAATACATTTTTAGAACAATAAAAATAACACAAAATTTTAATTTCTGATTGCGTTTTAATCTGATTGGTAGTACTGAAAGCAATTTCAAACAGAATAAAAATAGACGATATTAAAAGAAGCGCTGTATTGTGTGTGTGTGTGTGTGTGTGTGTGTGTGTGTGTGTGTGTGCGTGCGCGCGCGCCCATGTGTTTGTAAAACAACACTACTCTTCGGATTGTTGTCTCCCAGTGACATTCGGAAAATATCAAACTTGTTATTTTTTAGGTTTTCTATGACTTCTGCAGTGTAATCAATGTTTGCAGCCTCATTACCCTCTTAAATAACTTGATAATTGTCAAATTATTGTTACTTACTAATTATTGGTTCCGTATTAGTAGAATTTAACAACATGGGAAATAAATTCCTTCCACCGTCTTGAAGGCTATATGAGCTCCCGCCTCCTGTAATACAGCTTAAAGGTGTAGTAAAAGGGTGATACCTCACCTGTAAAGCAATACGTTTATTACTAAAATTTGAGTTTTAATTGTTGTCCCTTTTTACACGACTTTGTTGTTTAGCTGCATACAACTTTGGCGCTGGGGTTTAAGATTCCGTACTGCCCAACTCTGCGTAATGTGCACGAGATGCATGGTTTGATGGTTCTAATATAGCAAAGAACATCAACTAATATCTCGAACGAACACATGATAACAGGTTTATTGTAATTTCGCTTTCTCCCCTATTAACCTCGCTTGTTACCAAATTTAGCTTCTAACAAAACAACTGTCACTGCCGTCTCATAGCACTGCCTGAGTTCCTCCGAATGATTAGGCCTATAAATGTCTGCTATGCATTGAATGTGCATTAAAAGTGCGTGGACGAAAACATGTGAAACAATGTTTTAGAATGCTTATAGTTAAATTAGGGAATGTAATACACATATAAAATTTACAAATGTTGAAAGAAGATACGAAACTGTGTATTAATAAAGTTTTTATCATTTTTATGACATCGGTCTGAGCAGGATATACTTCTTTGGTACCTACAAGAACACTAGATTGAACAAAAGTCATAAAACACTATATTTTATCTCTTTAAAGCTATTAACGAACTTAATCAAGGATGCTGAATGTCACAGCACACCGTTTTAATCAAACACGCAGACGCACAAGACGTTTCTGAAACATATTGAACAAAATTTAAAGAAGATAATTACAGGTGATCGTCACTGTTTAAAAACACTGTGCTTTTCAGACGGTCAATTAATTGTTGCAAATTGTAAAAATGGTGCTGCAAGAACTTAGAAACGGGTATGAAACGTAGGAGGTAAACATGAACATTGAACGCTTCTCATTCAACTATGTTAGACTTCTTAACTTTCCTTGTTTCATTTGCGAGGCATAGTTATCTTCTTAAAACGTTTGAGCAGTATTGGCAATTGTGTCCATACTAGTTTTTAACAAATCTGCTTAGATGGATTAAATTTTGTTTTAGGTACCCTCGTGTTCACTCTCTCTTCAATCTGATGACTATAACTTTGTTTCTCTTACATTTCTATCAAAGATTTACAACTTTCCCACTTCAAAATTTATGTCATAAAAATGACATATTGACATCAATATAATTCTAATTGTTTGACTGTTATTAACTACACATGATATGTTATTACATGTAAACAAATAAAAATAAAAATACATAGATTATAACAAAGGCGATAAATACAAGAAGCAAGCATAAACACAAACCCGAAGAAAGACTGACTCATCCCAAAAAAAATTGGAAAAATTGACGTCAAAAATTAAGTTTTTATAAAATATATTTAACAATAAATTTTCTTAACCTGTATTAAATATATATGTGTATACATACTGAAATGAATAGAGTGTGCATATAAATTAGTAACGGGCCTCTAAGCATAAGACAGCATGTTGAAATGAAAATTTGTGTAAATAAAAACTGCAAATTTGGACACTGCATGGTAACCAATAGGAGACATGCTCAAAATGTCAATTTTAAGTCATTTAGACAGCAAAAAAATAGTTAGTGTTGTGAAGTGGTGCAAAATTATGCTTATAAAATTACGTATCAAATGTCAGTATTCGTTTGTAATTAAAAAAACCGAATATATGAGTTTTTAGCAAAAAAAATGTTTTTTGCACTGTAGGTAAGCCGTAAATTTACACTAGTTTTTTGTACAAGCTGCAAATTGCTTTTGAACAGTTAAATACCAGAATAATTTCATCTTGGCTTCAGACGCAGAGAAGCGTTAGGGGTTAACCAACCTATTTTGCCGTACGAGAAATAGGCAGAATTTTCAATCCAATTTTGATTCCCTGTCAGTAAGTCTAGTCTCTGTCTGAACTTGCTTGAAGTCTATACGCTAGGTCTACTAAGGAGTGGGAACACAAGTTAGAACGTTTGCGAGTTTGTGA
This sequence comes from Magicicada septendecula, assembly GCA_034769895.1. Lineage (NCBI taxonomy): Eukaryota > Metazoa > Arthropoda > Insecta > Hemiptera > Cicadidae > Magicicada > Magicicada septendecula. The sequence goes on along the minus strand of CM068374.1, from coordinate 284,044,623 downwards.
TATCGTAATTTTTTTAATAGTGGTAATCCGGTAAAATGGAAGATTGTCCGTATAGGAGTTGAAACGTACTTTAAGTCTGTTGGATCTATTGTGTAAACTCAATACACAAAATAAGTAACGTTGAAAAATTAATTAACTACACTTTATAGAATTGCTCAACCCGAGAACGACCCTGAGCGCCGGACACCAGGAGGAGCTACACCTGTTAGCTGAGTGAACGACCCACACGTGTATTCCAGATTGATCATCAACATCTCAATCTACGTTTGTGATAAAGGAAAGTGACTTAATTTGTTGTTATAAACTTAAATAAACTTAAAAAACACAATTATCACCGTTGCACACCACTATAGAAAAATTATTTCGATTAGCGGAAACACGTACACACAGAATGTGGAAGAATGGTATGTAACTGTACAGACATGGGTGATTTAACTCGGTATTTAATAACAGCCAGAATCGACAATTAACTTATAGCTTGTTTACGAAAATATGTACTATCGGTAAGACATGTGGGGGTATGAAGAAGTTGTTTGTCCTGTTATTGTTATTTCCGACCTGACGATGAGCTGTAAAGCTTGAAAGCAGAATAATTTTTCTATAGTAATGTGCAACAGTGATAATTCTGTTTGTGATTATAACCACTAACACAATTTTCTTAATTAAATTAAATAAACTTATAAACTAAAGAGACAAAAGAACATATAAAGAAAAATTTGATGTAGTAGACTGTAAGAGAAAATTATTTTAAGTTGTAGTCAGCTCAGGTCAACGGAGACAGAGTAATTAGTTTGTTTTTCGTAAACAGTTTTAAATGAACATAGTGTAATTTGTAATTATATCATCAACAAATCCGATAGTATTACAATACAAGAGTTAACCGATAATTTATTCAATGCTACACCTGTACATTGCAACATTTATATGTGTGTGTGTGTGTGGCTAACATAAACCTCTGTGGTTATATATTAGTCGAGGTTCAAAATAGCTTGTGGAAGCTTTCACAGATTAATCATTAATGAAAACACTGTTAACTATAGAACGTCTTCTTCCAAATAGTAAGCACAACTTGTAAGTCTTACAATCGCTTGACCTAACATAAAACATTCTAAACAAAATATTGGTTACAATGTCATTTACTTCATATGAGCATTAGGTTCTTCTTGTTACTTCGAATGTGTCTGTCATTTTACAGTTTTTTCTCCAGATACATGTTCTTCACAATAGAAATTGTCGTAACACATTACAAACAAACATAATCACACATACTGCATTCTCAGCCTGCATAAAGTCGTGCCTTACACGCCCTTGTCTGGCACTGACTAATTGCTATCCCTCCCACTGACATGCGCTTGTGGTAACATTTCCATGGCTTCAGAACTTGCACCGTACTGTACACAGACACACGTTCCTCTCAACACAATATCTAAGTATGTAAACTATTATTTATTTAATATTACCAACTACTACCCCTCATTGTATGCGATTTAAGGCCTACTAACAATAGTAATGGGATGTTAGAATATATAAAAATATTTATATATGTGTGTGTGTGTGTGTGTGTGTGAATACGCGCGGCATACGGTAACTTTATTTTCATTTATTTACTTTAATAAATTAAAAACAATTTCTTTATCACTTAATTTAAGAAACATGAATAATTTTTTATTTAATCAAAATGAAGACAGTTTTAATCAAAATGAACATTTTCAAGTGGGTACTAATGCGGAACAGTTCCCAGGGACAGTCTTTTCAAAGATTATGTGCGCGCGCTCGCGTGCAAATACATGCGCACATGCGTACACACACACACACACACACACACACACACACACACACACACACACACACACACCCACACACACACACACACACACACACACACACACACACGCTCAAAGTAGCAAACATGTTCAATAATATATTATTTGCATAACCTGAGTAACATAACGTAATAAACCGTGATAAAGGCGTAATAAAAGGTAATTTGTAGGTAATTGTTAACAAAAAGCTAACATTACAAGATATGGCGATTGCTCTGGCAAGTCGTAAATGGTTTTAGAAAATGAAAATTCATAACAGTCAGGATAATAATGAAAACTACTTGACTGAATTTAACGTGAATTATAACGATAAATAAATAATAATGAATTAATAACAGAGAACTTAAAATGATTTTAGGGTGAATTTATAATACACTAAAACAATAAAGCTGACAATAGGTAAACTTCAGAACACTACTACAGATTTACACGATCTGTGCACTTTATGAAACAAAAGAGCAAGGCGTTTTAAAATATTTTGAATAATGCAGTTTGATTTGTGCTAACTACCTTATAGAACTCCAGATATGTACAAAAATGATAATTTTTTAACTCCATATATTTAGCTCAAAGTATATAGCTTAATTATTGAATTGTAATTAAGCCTTAATATTGTAAATAAACTGATTGAAAAACTAAATCAATCAGTGAATACTTTACTTAAAATATTTGCAGTAGGCCCAATTACGCTAAAAATATAAGCACAGTGACAACTGGGAGAAAGGCAATTGCGTTGAATGCTATTTGCAGACGTTAGGGCCACATGTAGCTAATATATACAGTATTTTTCATTTTGCAACCTGTAAACAAGATTACAGACTTTTCTCAAGACAAGAATAACACTGCCTAAATCGGTATACAAGTTTTTGTCATGTTTGTGTGTGTGCGTGTGCGATGTGGTCTAAATACGGTACTGTTTACAGCGTTTTTACGTTTCAAATATTTGGAAAAGAACGACATGTAATAACATTACTTGAAGACCTTACAGTGTTCTGAAAATAACTTTATTTGATAAAACTTAGTAGTCTTATCTTGTCATGTACACGGTGCTTCGTTGCCTAAAAATAAATACTGAAATTTATGATAAACGTGAACATTGTGTATATCATATTTTATACAGGGTCCGCCAGTGAAGCGGGAAATTTTGAAAGTCCAATAGTTCATTTTCTGCTCACGAGAGGGCGTGGAGGTTTTCGAGTGTTGTTTTACATTTAATGCCATTCGTTAAACATGGATCAGTGGTCAGGTGCACAGCGTGCTTTCTGCGTAAAATCGTTTTATAAGAATGGCGACTGTGTGACTTCTGTACAACGATTGTTTCGTAATCATTTCAATATTCCACGACATGGAAGAGTGCCGTCCGCTCATGCAATTATGTCATAGGTGAAAAAGTTTGAAGAAACTGGTTCCACATTAAACTTAAAGCATAGAGGAGCAACAAGGTCTGTAAGAACAGAGGAAAACATTGAAAGAGTTCGAGTAGCACTGACGCGTAGTCCACAACGTTCTGCAATGAAACATGCATCCGCACTAAACATTAGTGACACATCGTTACAACGAATTTGCATAAAGGCTTATCTTTTCATCCTTACAAAATTCAAGTAATCCAGGAGTTGAAAGATGGCGATATGCTGGCTCGCAGGATTTTCAGCGAAGAAATATTGCGACGTGTAAATGATGATGAAAACATTATTCGCCGCATGTTTATGTCAGATGAAGCACATTTTCATTTGAATGGATATGTAAACAAACAAAATAGTCGATATTGGAATGATGAAAACCCAGGTGAGTTGGATGAAAAGCCATTACATAGTCCGAAAGTTACGGTGTGGTGTGCAGTTTCATCATCTGGCATTATTGGGCCATATTTTTTCCAAGACCATAGAGGAAACACCACAACTGTCAATGCAGACCGCTACACACACATGGTCAGAACATTTTTGATTCAACAGCTTCCTAGGTTTACGGAAATTAATTTTTTCCAGCAGGATAGTGCCACAAGTCATACTGCTCGTGTGTCCATGGCTGCTTTAAGGGAACTCTTCCCGGACGGACTCATATCCTGATATGGCGACATCTCGTGGCCAACATCTCCAGATTTGTCCGCATGCGACATTTTTCTTTGGGGATTTCTGAAGAGCAGGGTGTACATTAATAGACCGCACACCATACCGGAATTAAAAACGAATATCAGACAAGAAATTGCACGGATTCAACCTGACCTGCTTCGTCGAGTGATGGAAAATTTTCGGTGAAGATTAGAAGAATGTTTACACAGAAATGGCTCTCACTTAAGCGGCGTTATTTTTAAAAAGTAAAATAATGGCATATTTTACTCAACTCAAATCTGTAAAAAAATTCTGATAATAAATGTTTCATGAAAAAATTGGGTAATTTTAATTTTCCCGCTTCACTGGCGGACCATGCATAAAGTATAGAGGTGAAGAGGCTTAATGGAAATCTATTACCAACTCCTATTACTGCTATCTGCCAACACTCTAACAATTTATAAATTATTACTATTTATTTTGTTATAAAATGTATTATTAGAATAATTTGGGAAGTAAAATTCTATCTCAAACAGTAATGGTGCTCTTTTTTGTATCAATATTTGTGACGATTTAATTGAATATAGAATTTTAAATAAATAAAAAATTAATTTACTAGCAATTAAGTATTTTTAAATCGCACTATTAAACTTAAAGCCCCTGTCCTAACTCAGAATAAGTATGAGATGTAAATGGAAAATCTAACTAAAGCATTAATAAAAAATTCGAATTGTAAAAAGTTATTAATATCACAATTAGCCCTTTGCTAGTCATCATGCGGTGACCTGTTAATTCCGGACACAACGTGCATAACCAGTCGTCTGTAACTTAGGAAGATATAAAAATCATAATCTTTGTAATTAGTAATTTGAAGGCACAAGAGTAGTTAAAATAATTCACTTAAATTATATATGTAGAATTAATGTATTGTTTTTTTGTAATAAGAATGTCAATTTAAATAAAAATATGAACTATATTATCGCGGAGTACTTGCCCCTCTCCGTTGTAATGTGCCAGTCGAATCGAGTAGAGAGTCACAATGCTGCCGTCAGAGCGTATAGAACTACGAGCGAGAGCTCCACCAAAATGCACTGTTTAAATTTAATTTTAAATGTTAGCTACCACTGCTAAACGTGGCGAGCGAGTGTAATGTGTGAATTGTAGAAAGTTGTGTTAAAAAGAAAAATGTAATAAGTTAAAACAAAAAAAAAAACTAACAAGTAGTAAGCAAGATGACGTCTCCCCTCAAGAGGTAAATTCAAGTACAACTTTACATATGAAGATGTGACCTGCATAAACTTCACATGTGGACGTATACGAGGCATAAGACGCTGACGAGGACCTACGTGGATCTACACCAACTTAAACTAGAGAAACTTCAATCTCCGCAGTGAACCTCCTATCTAGTAATTGCCGAAGACACGACTCAGATGACGACGCCGACTTCAAGAATTCCCAAGAGAGACATCCCAGGACGAGGTTACCACGACCTATTGTAAAGGTGACTCGATAGCTTGCCTATCGAGAGTTAATTATATTTGAGACATGACTTACAGAGAAAAGAGACTTTTCAAAGACTATAATTTTCTTTAAAATTTGAATGTGACCAACTAAGAGTTTACTGTAATATTCAATATCATACGTTGTAACGCATTATATGTAAATGTAAATTATAATAACTTTAGTTAATAATACCATTCTTCAAATGGTAAAAGAACTCTTGCAAGCACCTAAATGAACAAAAAATACTCAGAAGTCTTTGCTATAGATATACTTAAAGTAAACTCGGATCCGAGGTAAAAGAATACATAATCAGTTTGATCCCCAGTTTTTCTGAAAACCATTCAAATATTTTAATCTAATTAATTATGTCATGGGATCTTTTCATATCAGTTGTTAATAAAGAGAAGTCATCTTATTACACATGAAAATGAGTGCATAAATCAGTGAAATAACTTCCCTTGTTTCCTAATAATTAGCTTAAGTAATTTGTTCAATTATTTTGAGTTTAATAACAGTTCGTTACAACGTAGGCAGCCCATGTAATTGGCAGGTGTCAATTAAGATGGGTTCCCTGGATTTGTAACGTGGTAAAAACAAAACGTTACATATTATGACATTTTGTATTTATACGACAAAAATTATCAGGCCCTATCGAAAAAAAATATTTAATTTTGATTTACATGTTAATTTTTTTTGTATCGGCCATCTAAGGACCAAATGCCCATTCCAATTCTTTACTCTTTGTTCTTTTTTTTCTCCAATATTCTTTCATCTTTTCACTGGTCTCTTCTTCCTGTTTTCAGTCCACTTTGAACCTGCATTTTTCTCTCTCCTACTCTGGACTCCTTCCATTTTTAACACTTTTCCCCGAAAAATTTCGCTTTCAGTTGCTTCTTCTGCGTCTATATTATTTTTTTCTAAAACCTTTTGGACTTCTTTAATCCAACTTGGTGTTGATTTCTTGCCTCACAGATATTTGAATATTTGCTTTGTCAACCTATTGTCGTCCATTCTATATAAATGTCCAAAAAATAATAGTCTTCTTTTTCTCATTGTTTCTGTTTTATTTTCTATACTTTGATATATTTTATCATTACTTCTTAATTTCCAACCTTCTGAAGTTTTTCGCGGGCCTAACATTTTCTTAATAATAGTCTTTCTAATATTTCTAGTTTGTCTAAATTATAATTCAATGCTATACATTTACTTGCATATAGGCATTCTGGCTTCACTACTGCACTGTAACGCCTTATTTTCGCATTTTTAGATATGCACTTTTTATTGAAAATATCTGTAGTTATAGCATATACCTTTTCCATATATTTTATACATTTTACTTCCATGTTCCATATGGAAATGGAAGTATGGTCATGGCGAAAAAAATCATGTTCGAGATAACGGCTGATTCTGGTTGTACTATCCTCAAAACATGAAGAACAGTCAAATAACTTTTGCATACGTCGCTGAATTGTAGAGGACTCAATTCTTGTTGATTTTGGTGAAGATCGGTTAAGGGAAAGGTGTAGTTTACCTGCAAAGTTTTATGTTTTAACGAGAGTAAAGTACTTAATTTTGATAAATAAATTACCCTGATAAGAAGATCATAATAATTCACTGTAGAAACGTAGATGAAATATCTATAAATGAAGAGGCTATTTGAACGGGGTGGTGGTAATTTTCTATAAATGAAAATTATAGTTGGATGGGGAGGGGATAATTTTTTATGTGTGTACTACGTTATCAGCAACAAAGAAGTAGTTTATTGTTAAAATTTGTTCCCGGGCCGTTTGACCGTAGTCGAATGTTTTCTGCAAAACCAGACGTTTCGAAAGTGCCATCGACTGCCATCATCAGTGAAAATCGAGTGCGATAACGTGAGGTGGTATACGTTAGTGACCACAGCACTGTGGTTAAGGCTAAAGCAACAATTAGAAAGAAGTAGTTTCTATGGAAATATTTCATTTCGAAAATGATTTTAAATATAAATCTTAGAAAATGGAAGTCATCTATCGTTCTTCATACCGATGTAACCCCGCTTTAACTTAGACTGGTAAAAAAAAATTATTATTTTTTTTGAAAAAATTTTTTTGAAATTTTTTTTTTTCTAAAGAGGGGCTACAAGTTAATTAGAACTAGACCAAAGCCTAGAGAAGCCAAAAATGCGCTGGATCCAGTGGGACGGGACTTGCAATTAAAACTCATAAAATTAACAATTAATAAAATCCTTTTATTATTCTATCTCCTTTTTTAAAAATATAAACAACAAAATCAGTAAATATAACATTGAGAATTTATTTTCCCCTTAAAAACTGTTAATTAAAAATAAGTTGTATTCTTTAAATAATGTCACCTGAAAATTATTAACACATATAAAATTTAATTGCTATCTTCTCTTTAAAATGAATTAAAAATTAAAATCATTAATTTTCTTTAAGTAATGTTTCCTGAAAATTATTAATAAATATAAAATTTATTTTCTATCTTCTCTTTAAAATGATCAATTGAAACTTAATTGAGATAAAATTTATAGACTTCTTAATAAGGTTAATTAGAATAACTAATTCTCAAACAAAATTAATTAAAATTAAATAGAGACAAATCTACATACTCTTTATTAAAGTTAATTAAAATAAATTAACTCTCTTAGAAAAAATATTAATCAAACATTAATAGAGATAGAATTAATTAATTGTCATCAAAAATTAAATGGATATATAACCCTATGTTTCATCTTTTCTTTTATAAGCCCTATTATCTAACTCCCCCAAAAATACACCCAAATGTACAATACATATAGAACCCCACAAAATACACACACAAATATACAATACATCACATGTGCCACAATACAGGACAATTATTACATATATCTCTTGCCACACCCTTTTCTACCCCCATGAGGTAAATCATTAATTATTTTATGGAAATCCATGTTAGGATTACAATCCTTAATTTGTACATAACACATTACATGTGTATTAGATTATACATATGCAACTCCAGTAGTCCCCAGGACATAATAAATTCAAAAATTTGGCCAAGTGCCTAATACTATTATAAAATTCTGCCCCACTGGGCCCTTATACTGGGAGAAATAAAATTTAGATTACAGTGAACACCCCAGTTATCATAATTAATTAATAGAATTTATATATATAGAAATATTGTTAAGTTTTGAAAATAGTAATGTGTCATGGACCTTATAACCCTTTTAAAAGTAATTTTGGCCCAGAGACCGACATGTTCATGTGCCAGTCAGTGCATAATTCAACCTGTCTCAACAACAGGTTTAACACTGCATGGACATGCACCTATTCAGGATTAAACTTGTGATTCTACTTAACTACCACAGAAACTTCTATCCCTATATAAACCAAACTGAATTTAAAAATGAGAAATTAATATATAAAATGAAAACTAAATTGAACCGGTGTAATTACATGTTGATTGAATGAATTAGTAGCAGTAATGAAACCCTTATACTGAAAATAAGAAGGAATTGCACGTTTGAATGGTGAGCAGCCACAGATGCATGTCGGCCTCTAGGCTCACAGATTATACAAACAAATTAATAAAATTTACAAAAGCTTCCCCTCCCAGTTCACGCACTATTCTGTCCCATTAATCGGGGACCCAATTAAAATGTTTTAAACTTAAAGTCATGTTGTTGAGAGATTGAATGTCCACTGGCTCTAGTGAGTTACATCACAATGTGTAAAGAATATATAACATGGATTGAGTTCACCTTAATTTTGTTTTCCATGGGTGTGAAGTGGTGATCATCTGGCTTACATGATAGGGTGTTTGTGTTAGTCTACGCTATTCTCCTCCGGTAGATGAAGTTGAGAGAGAAAGTCTGGTTGTTAAAAGTTCAGGTCGGAGCTGGTTCCACGTCTTCAGCGGAGGACCCTGATCATACAACATTTTATCAGCGAGAGTACACAAAACAAATTCCCCCAGAAACTTCACACGCACCAAAACCCACATATAATCTTAACACAGCTTTAGGGCTATTTAAATATGATAATTGACACACTTGGCAAGGTTATATGGCCAACAGGCCCTATTTGAAAACATTTAGTTCTGTTAAATTTCATATTAATAAACTTTACCCATGTGGGTTAACATAATTCAATTTTGATTATCTAATTATTCGGCTTGTCATACTTTTAATAAAATTTACACATATTCTGATTTTTGCCACGTGGTCCGAAAGGTTACTTGATTACAATCATTTCTATACTTATTAAATAAATACCTTTTGGCAATTACATTCTTCTCAATTCTGGTGCCTTAGTAAGCTTTCTGAAATTGATATAGTGTTACTATAATTAGTAATAAAGGTTGCATGTAACTTACTCAGAATTACGCATTTTACTTTTCACCACGAGGTGCCGTAATAACGTTATCAGATTACATCCATGTCTGTACTATTTAAACAAATACTTTTTGCATTTGCATAACTCTCAATTTTGGTACCTTAGTTAAGACATGGGAATTTAATATAGTATTACTATATTACAAAAAAAATTACATTTAAATTACGTATTGCACAACTCAACACGTGGTGGCGTAAAAGGTTATCAGAATTTACTTACTGTGGCCTATTTAAACAAATTTGTCATTCGTAAAACTTTAAATAGATATATATAATAATATTGCCGTAACTTACCGCAGATCTGTATAGATTTAGCCTGCCATAGGTTGAAGATGGTGCAACAAATTTGTTCTTCTCTACCGGAGCAGATATGCAAGCGAAGCTAACAGAACGACGGTCGGCCAGAGACAAAGTTTTCCAGAAAACGTAGTTTCCGTCTGAACTCGTAAACCGTGGCTCACGCTAGAGGGCAGCACCAATCAAGCACCGCTCTTATGGTAGTACAGTTGCAGATTACTTATCTCAACCGCTGCTACCGCTAAATACAGTACAGTAAATACCGAACACGCACCGATTAATTTTTCAGAATCGGCACAGCATAAAAGTAAACCTACTTACACTTACTTAGAAAAGTGTTTCAATTATTCAAGTGTTTTACAACCAAAGTAAAATTGGTGGTTAATGATATTAACCGGCTTGGTGCAGTAGATGGAAATAGATGCGATTGTGTTGAGCGCACAGAAAAAATAATGTTTTATTCCTCAGTGTCCATTATAGTATTGAGAAATCATTGCGTTTTATCTCCCATACGACGTATAGTTTACTTACGACATACATGAAAATGCTGTTATCAAAGAATTGTCGTTTTCAATAAACACGTACAAAATATTGACTACATGTTTGCCATGTACTCGATTGTTTTAGATTTTGCAGAACGCAGTGTGTGTTTACTTGCATGTGGAAAGACTTCTCTTTTTTTGTATCGGCCACCTAAGGACCTCATGTCAATTTCAATTCTTTATTCTTTGTTCTTTTCTTTTTCTCTAATATTCTTTCATCTTTGTCTCATCTGTGTCTCCTCTTCCTGCTTTCAGTCTACTTTGAACCTGCATATTTCTCTCTCTTACCCTGGATTCTTTCCATTTTTAACACATTTGCCCGTTAAACGTCTCTTTCAATTACTTCTTCTGCGTTTATATTTGTTTTTTGCTTTTGGACTTCTTTAATCCAACTTGATGCTGACTTCTTCCCTCCCAGATATTTTAAGATCTGCTTTGTTAACCTATTTTCGCCTATTCTGTATAAATGTCCTAAAAATAATAGTCTTTTTTTCTAATTGTGTCTGTTACATTTTCTATACTCTGATATATTTCATCATTACTTTTTAATTTCCAACTTTCTGAAGATTTTTGTGGACCTAATATTTCGTTAATAGTTCGTCGTTCTATTATTTATAGTTCGTCTAAATTATAATTGAATGCTATACATTTACTTGCATATAGATATTCTGGCTTCACTACAGTATTGTAATGCCTTATTTTTGCATTTTTAGATGTGCACTTTTTATTCTAAATATCTTTAGTTATACTATAGGCTCTTTCCATTTTATGAATCCTTTCATCTATAGCAGATTTTTTAAAGACTTCTTTTATTATTACTATTATTTCACAATATAGTACTATGGTGAAACCAAAATTCGAAAACTTTGTATATTTAAGTGTTATATATCAGGATGTAGGCCAAACATACTTGGGATTTGAAAAAAAAACATCAGTGTTTAATAGTAAGCAGGTAAAGAGTATGACTGTTTAAGAATGGATTGTCTCAAATAATACGATATCCGTTTCCAGAAGTGTCTAAACAAATCTCTGGTGAGACTCGTAAGGTAAAGCCAAACGTGTCGCCGACGGCCGAACTCACTGACGTCGTTAACGTAATGTTGGGAAAGAAGCTCCAGGAAATGAAGTGTATGAATAACCCCACTAATGTGTTTGTGTTCACTTTACATCCCTGGAGTCCTCGTGTCAGGTGTTTCCACACCGTACCCGCTGACTGAGTTTACTGTTAAGTAGATGTGTATGTTATCTTAATGTAAAATTTTACTCGTAAGATACAAACGTTCTTATCGTCTTCGCTATAAATTTTTAATGCGAAAGATAATGTTTTAACAATTGCACAAAGGACGTGGCGCTAGTATCGCGTGATGACGTCACGAACTGGCGTTAGTGTCGCTCGTCAAAATTGACGACACGAACAGATCCTCTCTTGACCTACCACGACAGCCAGTGTTGATAGCGGGAAACCAATTTACTAGTGGTTGGGTATTCTCTCCAACTTTTACTGAGTGGTAGGGCGAGGCAACCTCTGTGTGTGTGTGTGTGTGTGTGTGTGCAAATTTTTTCTTAAATTATGTCGTTCTCGTTCATTTCGTTCCCAGGTCTAGTACATTTCGGTCTAGCTCTCGTTCATTTCGGTCTCGGTTAGTTCGTATTTACACACACACACGGACAAGTACGGGGGGGAGGACTATCGAAACAGCAAACGTGTCGTCTCGATCTACTCTGATTACTGGATCGACGACCTCACGATCGGTCACGACCTACCTCATGGACCGATATACCTATAACAGGTATTTTGGAACGATATTTGTGTGGAACAGATTATTTTTTGTACTATCTACGATTATTTTTTTAATTATACTCAATACGAACTGACAGAGACCATAATGAACGAGAACTAGACCGAAATGAACGAGAACTAGACCGAAGTGAACGAGGACTAGACCAAAATGTACGAGACCCGGGACCGAAATGAACGAGAACGAATTATTTACGAAAAAACTTGCACACACACACACACACACAGATCCTACCCCGCCCTACTCCTCGGCAAAAGTTGGAGAGAATACCCAACCACTAGTACATCGGTTTCCCGCTACCAACACTGGCTGTCGAGGTAGATCAAGGGAGCATCTGTTCGTGTCGTCACTTGAGACGCGCAACACTAGCGCCAGTTCGTGACCCGCGCCAGTTGGGTTATAACCCAACCCCGCCCATTGATTTAGCCCTCCACCACCCCCTCCCAACCGTTTACCACTGTTTCCGTTTCCCGTTTCCGCCCAAGGTCAAGAGTGCATATGTTCGTGACGTCATCACGCCCTCCACCCCCCGCCAACCGTAACGTCATCACGCCACACTAGCGCCCTGACCTCTAGCGCGAAAAAGATGTACTAGTGTTCCAGTATTCTCCCCAACATACTACTTATAACTATATATATAAGAAGAAATAAATTCGGTTTACTCACTTGAATTTTTTATTTAATACAACGTGAAAAAGTATAAAGTGACAAAAAAATTACAAAAGGTATAGAACGAAAAGTGAAGGTAAACAAACAATTATATCAGAACTGGCTATATTTAGGAACTAATGAAAGCCGAAAGTGGTACGCAATAAGTAATAGAGAAGTAAAAAAAGAAGTTACAAAGGCAAAGAGGAATTGTGGGACAAAAAATGTGATGACGTTAACAAATATATCGGAGGGACAAAATTACGAGAGGCCTGGAAACTAATAAAACAACTTCAAACGGAAAGAAAAGAAAAAGCCAATAGTTCAATAATTAACATGAGTAAGTGGAAAGAACACTATGAAAAAACTATTAACTGAGAACGGAAATGATATACCGAATAAGAGAGGAAGAAAAAGAGAATGCGGAACCCATTTCATCAAGGGAGGTAGAAAATACAGTTAAAGAAATGTAGAACAATAAATCCGCTGGACCGGGAGGCATTCCTATTGAATTGGTGAAATATGGACCAAGTATTCTGTGGGAACTATTAGCAAATATTTTTAGTAAGTTAATGAATGAATGGGAAGAATTATCACAAGATTTTAACATGTGTTTGATTAGTTCCATATATAAAAATTGGAATAAGCAAGATTGTGATAACTACAGGGGGTTAGTGTAACTAGTTCAATAGGAAGGCTGTATGGTCGAATCCTAAAAAACAGAATTGAAGGAGACATTGGTAATGTGAAAGAACAGAGTGGATTTAGAGCGGGAAGATCCTGTGTCGATAACATATTTTCGTTGCGGCAAATATTTGAGAAACGAACGAAAAGGAATTTAGAAACGCATATGGTATTTATAGACCTCGAAAAGGCTTATGACAATGTCCCATTAGTCAAATTATTTGAAACTTTGGAAAATAGTGGAATTAACCCCATACATGTAGGAAGTGTATATAACATCTACAAAAACGTTCAAGCCAGAGTGAAAATAGGACGAGAAGTGTCCGAGTCGTTTAACATTAGTAAGGGACTGAAACAAGGATGTTGTTTGTCTCCCACTTTATTTAAAGTATATATACAAGGAGCACTCGAGTCATGGAAAACAAGTGCAGCAGAATGGGAATAGAATTAGAAGAGAAGTGTTTATACACTTTTTTATTCGCAGATGATCAAGTGGTGAAAACCAATTATGAAGAAGATATCACTTATATGATGAGAAAACTTGTAGAAGAATACGATCGATGGGGATTAAACATAAACTTCAAAAAAAAAGAGTACTTACACACAAGAAGTCGAACCACCAGGTCTTCAGTTATCAGATAATACTTCCGTCAAGAAATGTGAAAAGTATAAATATTTAGGAAGTATAATTAGCGATGATGGAATATGTGATGAAGATATAAGGCATCGATTACTTTTAGGAAAAAGCGCCATACGCCAATTAAACTCACTTTTATGGTCCATAAAAATCGGGCTACCGACAAAGATCAATACTGTATTTATAAAGCCATTGTTGAACCAATTACCACTTATGGGTGAGAGTGTTGGACAATCAACGAAAAGAACCGCAGGAAGATTGAAGCTGTAGAAATGGACTATCTTAGACGAGCCTCCAGAGTTTCTCGTCTGAAACGTGTAAGAAATGACGTAATAAGGAAAAAAACAAATAGAAAATAAACTGTAATAGAATATATAAAACGTAAACAGCTTTCCTGGTATGGACACCTAATGAGAATAAGTGAAGAAAGAATACCTGTGAGTGTGTTCAAATACAGACCTAGCAACAGAATAAAAAGAGACAGACCTAGATTAAAATGGATAGAAGGGATTGAAAGGAGTACGGAAGAAAAGAATCTGAAGAATGAAGATACACAGAATAAGTTGATATGGAAACTGAGATTTAATTTGATTTAATAAAAACATTCATTTTCCAAGGTACTTGATAAATTAATTTTATTAAATTTCAAAAAACACACGGACATCCTTTTACATGTTCCATATTCCCAACTACCGGCCTTTAAATATGTTTCCCCTGATGGTTTTGTTTAAACGTGCTTTACAATCATACCACTCTTTTACAGTTCTGAGAGCCGGTAAAAAAATTCCCAAGGTTGAAGAAAACTAAGATATACGTTAGCAATTTATGCAAAATAATATTGTTGAAGAAATACTAGAAATCGATGCAACCAATTGTTAAAAACAAATGTCTGTCAGTAAAAATGTAAGTCTATTAAAATAATTAGCCTATAGTTATGGTAAAACGTTTTACATTGTCTGAACAAACAAATTTCTCACGGTAGTTACGACAGACCATTATTCTGGCGCCACAATGTTATGGTTCTTGACTAATCGAATGTCGCCTTTTGAAAAATAAGAAAATTTAAGGTCCTAAATATTTTACTATTTTATGTACAATCAAATGTACGATTGCCAATAAAAGTTTGTAAGTAATAAACTTTATATCTTTTTGTATTCGTAGTATAAAATTTCATTAATATTTTTAAAAGGAAAAAATAAGAAATAAGAATTTTTTAAGCCGCCGACTGAACCGAATGACTAAACTCGCCCTAACTAATTATAAGATTTATCCATATTACTGTTTAAAAACAATTGTATGTTATTATTTGAATTAAAATATTAGGTTCAATTTTATTTTTCTCAATTTATTCCTTTCATAGTCTATTATTTTTAATATAATACGTGCCTAGTTTTATTGCACTAAAAAACAAACTTAAATAAATAGAGAATCTGTATTAATAGGGAATGTCATGTAGACCTTTGTAAAAGTTATATCTTTTTATTAACTATATTGGAACTATCACCATCATATTGTATTTATTTAACATTCTTATATCAATGTGCAACGGAAGACGTAAGTAATGCTGTTCCAGCAGAAAGTTTCAGATTTATTTAAAGATACATTGTAGTTTCCAAGTATTTAGAGATTTCGAAATCAACAGCGAAGTAGAATTCAACAGCAATGTCTAATTCTACACTAAAGTGGACAACGGAGCTTGTAGGCGTACAGAACATTTCTTACCTTATGGTATTACGTTTTGTATAATTATGGCCTTTATTTTTTCAGATGACCAAGTATTGTAGTTTCTTCTTTGCGTCCTCATACAAAATCTTTAAACGTTTTGTAACATATAGACTTACTAACTTAACGTAATTCTGTTTAGTAAACAACAAAAACAATTTTTTATGTTAACATTTTCATTTAAAAGTTTCTCTTATCACCAACAATTGTTTGCCTTCAGTTCAAATTTTATTTTTCATCGAGCTCCTAATATTAAATTTTGCTATTTCAACATGGTTCCTATGTTTCTAGTGAAATTTCAATATTTGTTTTGTAAAGGAATGCAGGCAGGAGAGTCATTATTGTAAAATTCTAACATTTCTTGTAAACCCAAAACTGTTATTCTTAAAAAAAAAAGATTCTGATTGCATTATAATCAACTCATAGTCATATTCTATAAACCAAATTATCATAATGTCATAAGCTATATTCTGATTGCTTTATTTTGTGATCATTGTATACTGACTCATTCACTCATTCTGAAAATTGTTAGTTAAGATTCGTTAATTCACCGGATACAAAAGGAAGACGAACACTGGATATATAAACTTTAATATCTACTTTACTTATAGTCTTAATTGAAGTTATAATAATTTCTTAATGTTTATAAATCAAACTCAGATCTACAGAGAGATTGGCCTGTACGAATTTCATCTTGAGAAAGCAATACGTTTTATCCTTGTATACTAATTGTTTTACGATCAGCTACGTGTGTAAAATGTGAAACAATTATTAGGTAACTGGAGGTATGTTGAGAAGAGATATAGCTAATTTGCAACTAAAATTTTATAAAATATTTAGAACTTTGGTTTGGAGATTAGATATTATAAAGTACTAATAATTACTTCAGTAGTGTCTTTATTTGTGACTGAATGCGACGTTTATAAGCATACATTTAATTAAAGTTATCGATTGGTTTTGAAGTTCCATTAGAAAGTTATAACTCAATAAATAGTAATGGTTGCCATATTAGTACGTCTATTTTGTAGTGGGTGGAAATAGTATTCTCAACATGACTTCTCTTTTTCTTGTTTGGATGGTTGTCAAATTTTCTAGCCACACCTTGTTATTCTCAGCGTAGTTCTTACAATGGATCACTTTTCAGCCTGCTATTTACCATATGTCTGTCTGCTAGTTGTTCTCCAATTTTTGGAACCACAAGTTTTGTGTACACCACACATTGCTTACACACCATAATGTATAAGCACATTAACATTTGTTATTCCTCATTCCTTCTTTCAATCGGTATTTGCCGTGACTTTATCAATTTGGAATTTAAAGTGTTGCTTTTAGTTTATGCATGCAACTTGTTTAATTGAGCTGAAGTACTTTATTTTATTTTGAACAGCAATGCCAATATACAACGCTACAAGTCTTTTTTATAAATACGTTTTCAAGTCATAGCATATAAAAACCTTCTTTAATTTATTCTTTACTTCGATTAAATTACTTTTCTTTTTTTGTTTGTAGTTCAGAAGTTTAAGATACCTGGAAGAATACTGATATTAACTTTTTTCATTGAAAACTGCTATTCTCATCTCTAATTGATATTTTATACCATAACCGGGATATTTTGATTTTAGGTATTACGTTATCTTTTAAAAAATTAATTATTGGTTCGCAACCTACTCTTCAGTGAGAAAGTCCAAGCTGAAACTATTTGACGTAGTGTATAACGCAAGGATCCCTTATGCCTGGAGTCCTACTGTTAACTTTTATTGAACTTCGATTTTAAACGACTACCTAAAGGTCTAAAAGCAATCGGCTTAGAATACCACAGTACCAACACTCAGACACACAAATATATAGCAAAAACAATACAATTTTAAATCCCACGCTCGGGTGCACAAGCGCACACACAGAAGCTATGAAACTCCCAATTAATTCAATTTGACGGTTTGACTAGGAAGTGACATGTTGTTTGTTCTTTAGTATATGCAACTGATTTATGTGACAAAGTAATTTAAATGTAAATTGCGGAATATAAGAAGAATGGCACTGTAAATGTACGTTTAAACATGTGGGTCTATATTTTGTTGTCTAGAAGTGTGGGGAGTGCTACATTCTAACGCGTTAACACAGATATTGGCCTGCCATCCCCCCCCCCTAGTATGAGTAAAAAGTAGAGAGTCAAAGACGATTAGAAATAAAAATTGGCTAAATATAGTATTAGTTGGAAGTTACGAACGTTATGAAGATTTGGACATGTAACTAGTCACATTAAAAAATTATGAAAACAGTTGTGTTATATTAATAAATTAGTAATAAGGTAAGAAATGAAATAAAGTTCAGAATACAGAATAACGTCCCATACGGAATATTCCAGTCACGTATGGGACCGTCAACAGTCAGAAACAAAACAGACAATAAGCAGTAACTGACACAAATTCACTGCCTAACAAAGGCATAGTCATACGCCCCATAACAAATCGGACGCATCCAATTTCATTGCCTGGTGCGAAGCTTCTCTCTCACGTTCATATCTGCGTTCGTGGTGTCAATGTTCTGTGCGTGTTAGTGTATGTTTGTGTGTGTGTGTGTGTGTGTGTGTGTGTGTGTATGAGAGAGAGAGAGAGAGAGAGAGAGAGAGAGAGAGAGAGAGAGAGAGAGAGAGAGAGAGAGAGAGAGAGAGTAATTTACTTTATGTTTGTGTATAACTTTTATAGTTAGGAAGAGAAACAGACGGGTAGGGAATGGCAAAAAAATAATTGGTTTTAAATAAATAATAAAAATCTTCAAATAAGATTGACTCAAATTTTAAAATATATTTTTCTTAAATGTTTTCAGTGTATTTGTGTTGTATACGATGGTAAATAAGTGTTTTAACTTAAAAACTGCAACATTATACAAATAAAAAAATATATATAATATGCAATATAAATAATATTAAATAACTCCTATATGTTTATCATAACACTCGATTCAAATATAAGAAATGATTTTATTATATATGTTAAAAATATTAAAAAATAAGACAATACTCATACTTTTCTCGTATGAGAAAAGTCTGTTTCTTACTGACTTTACAAAAATTGACTTAGAATAAAACGATTATCCCACTTTAAAAGTATGTTTCAATTATATCGACATCATAATATTAATATGTTTATTTCTATCGAGAGTTACAGTTTCAAATTATGGGTTTCTTTCGTTACTGCAGTATTGTACTAAAAAGAAAAAATATTTTCTTTTCAACTTAAATAAATTTAATAACTTTACATTAAAAAAATGTATTTAAACTCACAAATACTTAATTGCGAGTATCATGAAATACGTAACAAAGAAATAAGTAAACAAACAAACACGTACGCAGAATTTGTTTGTTGTCCCAACACAAGGTTTATATCAATAGTAAATTTTAAATTGTACTTCCTTCTATTTATATTGAAATAGAATTCATATGTTCGTTACTAAACGTCAGTAAAAAGAAATCCATTGTTCAAAACACAGTTTACTCGTTAATGTTAGGTTTATACTCATTAATTACGTTTATATTTATTATCTCTTATAAGAGCTACCCGTATTCGACAATTACAAATGGGTAATTGATGCTGGCTAATGTATACGTGATTGGATATATAACTTCTGGTTATCACAGACACAGCAACTAGAATACAACTTCAATATAATTTGCGTAATTTGTGTCAAATGTGGCTTTAATAAATCCGAAAGTTTGTCTCTGTGTAAAATTAATTATAATAACTCTGTGGTAGACAAAAAGGAACAAAATGGATTAATGATAATTAACCTGTCCATACTGTCTATAAATATAAATATTGCAAACTAGTAAATGTTATTACAAACATAATACCACTAAAGTAATACTAATAATACACATAATAAAATGTGTACGATACAGTAATTCTATGTACTAAAATTCTTTTAATTCATATCAAAATCCAAAGTTAAGCTAAGGCATATATAGAATATGAAATATCAGTGTATCAAAATTGTTGTATAGTTTATATTTATAGATTTTATTCTGTTACCTTAAAGTGACTGTACAATTCACCTCAAAAATAATTAATTATATTTACACGAATAAATTCTCATTGCACAAATTATGAGAACTAAACGATGAAATAAGTAAACTGCAGTCACCAACAATAAAAAATGATCAACATAATTTACTAAATCATCACAACTTTGATAATTATGCGTCCTAGCATTACACACTATTTCTCTGTAGTAAACTCGTGCTATGAGTTATCAAAAATTGACTCAGGATAGCCTATTACAAAAACCAAACCTTACGTGTTGTTTTACAGAAATTACTTTTTATTTTGTATTTTCTCTTAATTTATGTTGCTCTGTCACCTTTCCATGTAAATATTAAAAGTTTAAAAGAATGTTAAGTTATGTGCTTTATTTCTTTGCAGGTACGTAGCGGCAATTGCTACCTCACTCTGTAATTAAGACTGCATTTTGCATCATTCTTAAATAGTATTTAAGCCTCGAAAAACACTCATTGTAAATACAATTTATGTTTTAGAGTTTATAAGCAATGCGACAAAGAATACATTATTTGAAAAAATGTATGGTAATTTCCGTTTATGTGTAACATAGGTATTTAGTAAACAATTGTAGAAAACACACATTTTTTAGGAAAGTAGCGAAGTTATTTTGAATATTTGCAAATATTGCAAGACTTCCATTCTTTAGTCTTTTTACTAACTTAAAATTCATAAAGGTAAGCCATATTTTTACTTCCATGTTCCATAAGGAAATGGAAGTATGGTCATGGCGAAAAAAATCGTGTTCGAGATAATGACAGATTCTGATTGTAGACTACCCTCAAAACATGAAAAAACTCATTTTTCGAAGTGTGTGTGTGTGTGTGTGTGTGTGTAGAATGTTTCTATGGCAAACGATAACTGCCGCAAATTCAAACATAATCAAATAATGTTTTGCATACAGTTCTGAATTGTAGAGGACTCGATGTCTATAGATTTTTGTGAAGATCGGTTAAGGGGAAGGGGTAGTTTACCTGCAACCTTTTACGTTTTAACAAGAGTAAGGTCCTTAATTTTGATAAATAAAGTATCCTTAAAAGAAGGTCATAATAATCCACTGTAGAAAGGTAGATGAAAATGGTATCTTTTCATCTATAAATGAAAAGGGTAGTTGAAGGGAAAGGGGGTAATTTTCTATAAATTAAAATGGTAGTTGATGAGGCAGGAGATAATTTTTTATAGGTTTTATAATTTTACTACGTTATTGACAACAAAGAAGTAGTTTCTATGGAAACATTTTATTTCACTTTGACAAAATTATATATTTTTTTAGGAATTATCGAACCGAATTCAAGTAAATGATTGGAACTGTATGAGTACCCGCAATATATTTCGATGATTTTAATATGCGATTGTATCGATATATTACGGTGTGGAAAAGAAGAAGTGTACTAATTGTAAGTTGCCCTATTTCTTAATATAAAGAAAAAATACGTGTGGTTTTCATTTGGTAGTTAGGTAATAATGGTTTTGGGTTTTAGTTTACTGCTAAAATAAATAAAATTAATGAGAAAACACAACATTAAACGTGCAATACAATGCGTATAACAGAGTAAAATAAAGAAATTAACGTTTTTAAGTTTACAAATTGGAAAAAACAACAGCAAATACAAAATGAAAATACAAATATGTATGGTTAATGAAAAAACAAAAAACACTGTATTAAGGAATGACAACATATGCCCTAAAATTGTACATAATGGATGTTTTTTTTTGTTAGTCACAAAACGAGTACTTGTCGGAAAACGAATTTTACCAAAAAAACAAGTTCTGTCACAAAAAAGTGACATGTAGGACTATAACAATAGGCAAGGGACTAGGCATAGGCATGTAGGACTATAACCCTTGGGCCACTCCCACCTTACTTTGAGTTGGGTTTTTCGTGGTTTTGGAAAAAAAATAGTTTTACATTACACACGTATTGGTTTCCATGTATAATTTCAGTTTTCATGTTAAGCTAACATAATCAATTTTTGTGTCACAGCCACGATCCGGTGATAAATTACTACTACAGTCATTTACCATTAAAAAATGACAAACGAAATCAATTGCAATCACCAGCCAACTATTTTGCAACATACAAAATTAAAATTTGTATACGCCTAATTCTTTCACTACATAAAATTATGTGCGATATTCACTACATATCGAAGCCCAAAAATCGCCTTATCGAAATAACTGCGGGTACACATAAAGGCAGTACCAAAAGATTTTATATATAATCTGAGAACATGGAAGTCACGTATGGTTCTCCATACCGATTTCTGTATTAAAAATACGATATTATCCAAAAATGTGATGAAAAGTTGTAGCAGAATGATAATGGTTTATGAAGTCAGTGATGAAGGTAATATGTTACTGATGAGTTATTCATGTTGTTGCAAAAACGTGATATACAAAGCTTCTGTTTGAGTCATCGGATATTATCAAGCTTGTTTTCTTTGCCGGACGCCATTTATCTTACCCTTGTCATTGTTTGGACTGCAACTTATTAACACAGGCGCCACTTAACGTTACACTACTAAAAATGACAAACAAACAAGCATATACATTTAATGGTGTCATGTTTATGTTTCGCAGAGTGAAATAACATTTTATAAATATTATAAGTATGTCAGTAATTGTAAATATAATTAAAGGTGTATAAAGATAGTAAATAATTTTACTATAAAAATTGACTCACAATTATTATATAATTTTTATTAATTAGTATATGAAATTTAAAATTTGCAAAGGTTCACTACAGTTTCAAACACGAATACGTTTGTTTAAAAATTAGTATATTTTACATATTATATTTTTTTAAACTAGCTGTACATTTGCACTTTTTTTTAGCACTACATTAATCTAGTATAAATGTGTATACAGTTATAAAATGAAAATAAGTTTATAATAATTTTCAATATTCTTAACTGATTCTATTGTTAAACAGCTTGGGACTATATAAGGACGTTATTCTATATCTTATATATTATATGTGTTACTTAATGTTCAAGCATGAATATAATCGTTTATATATAATTTCTTCTGCAGTTGTCAAATACTAGACAAATGCCTATTTTTCAAAGGACCATGCATTTACATTTTGAAAATTTAGAATCTATGTAAAACAGTATTACTTTTATAGAAGTAATTGTATTAGATTGTTCCCCTTTCGTAATAATTATCTATGCTTATTCATAAGAATAAGTCAGACAAAATGCCAAAAATGTAAATTTTGTTAGTTTCTACGTTTATAATTGTTAGCTGTGCGCATGTACTAAATAGGTTACACTGTATAATCGTTAACATTTGTCGTTACCCGTCTTGCTCTATTTTATCAATTATATCTATAAGTAATTTGTTAAGTTTTCTCGTCTCGCTACTTTGCAACATAGCCTGATTTTAACGGTACGTTTTAGGTTTCCATTAACCATGCAGTTTTCCTTTGGTCACTTCAGCAGTCTGTGATTTCCCATAACTGAGAGTAAATCTTTATTTAGACTAAACTAACGTTAGTAAACGTTAAAATCTTTAAAGTTATACTATTTTTATTATAATTGTTTTTAATTGAATATTATAATATCATATTAATATTATAATTTTATATTGTTACGATATCACAGAACAATCTACGTGTTTGTCGAATGTGCCAGAAGAATAGAATCTCGCTCTAATGTATGTGGCATACGTGACTGTCAACGCATCCGAGAAAGTCTTCTCGAAACCGCCAGCAGCGCGGACTGTGTCAAGGGCGCAGTTAATTACGTAGTTCATACGGGCGCTAAGACGCAATTAGGAACGTTCTGGTCTGTGAGCGCAGGTATAAATACATGGCGGCAGTATAGTAGCGATATATTTTCAGTGCGGTTCGAGTTAATACTGTGTAAGTTCAAGTGGTTATTAGTAAATTGTCGCGTTTTATAATAGGACGATATAATTGTAATACAATTGTGTTTAATATTAGTGACATTTTATTGCGTGTGAACAATTTTTATTTGATTTGTTGTAGGAGACTGTGTTGTTAATTACGAACTGTTTAACTGTAAAAATTAAAGCTGGTGATAGTGACTTAATCGGTGTCTTGTACTTATTTTCTTAACCACTGTACCTACGACGATCAAGTAGACCGTTGTAACAGTGGTGTCAGAACTGGGATAGAACTGTTAACAATGGAAACAGTGGACACTTTGTACAAGACGAGTGTAATTCGTAATTAATCGGTAAAGAGTGGATGCCAGTCAGATGATAGAATCATTCCAAGCAATGCTACTGCAGATCGAGGAACGACGCCGACAAGAGGCGGCAGAAAAAGAAAAACGACTGGATGAGAAACTCAGACAAGAAAGAGAAGCAGCAGAGGAACAACAAAAAGCACTAACGGAAGAACTACTAAAAGAAAAACGTAAGCGTGAAAATGAAACACCAGAGAGACGGCAACAAGAAAAATTTAGTCGTCAAGCAGATGGGGTTAAGGCGTTCGTACAAGAGAATACTAATGAAAAATTCGTCCTGTTACGAGGTGTTGCGGTTTGGAAGCTCTTGAAGAATCGCGAGTTATTCCAAAGACGCTAATAAGGAAGGCTGGATTGTTTGTTAGAAAGAAGTGGACTGTATTTGAGATATTGAACATGCGTTTATTGAATAATTTGGTTTGTTAGTTACGATCGGCACGTGCGGATGTATTTTGAGGCGATAATGCCCGAAATCAACTTTGAATGAAATCGTGGTCCATGGTAGATGGACGCAGGTAGACGATTAAAGTTGAATGTTATAAATGTATGCTGTATAATAGCCAAAAGCCGCGGCTGTAAGAGAAGCGTTTAACGAGAGTTGCGCTCGGAGTCGTGTTATAAACTGAACTAATACTGGCTTGCAGTCGGCTAGGCTGGCCGATTGCAAGGTTTGATAAAAGCGTGACGTCATCCGCGCGTGCCGTGCAATGTTAGTAGGCTGCTTACAACTGACAAAACAGTACAAAGTTTAAACATACTGCCCGCCAAAATCGGGACGATTTTGTACATTAACGGTTAAATTGAACAATATAATAATTAGACTTACATGTCGTAAGCGATACAATAATTGGCGCACTGGCCAGAGAGCATAGACACAATAAACATAATATACTTAAAGACTTATACATAAAATTTGTAAAAAACAAAAATCATTAATCTAGCACAAAGCTTAAGTCAAAACAAAACAATTTCTGTGCTAGAAAAGGTACAACAAATAAAAAATCGTGATAAAAATGAACCTTTACATAACTGAACATGATCTCTCTTAAAGCATAACATGTGGATAAAAAATACATATATAGAATAATTGCCACTATAACTGACACTTGTGGTTCTCAGAATTTGAATCACACAAACATATTAACGATACACAACATTCATAATGATTGATAGTACATAGTAGACATAGTCACTGTTGCTGTAATAGCTAGCGACACTTAACAATGTTACAATGCTTATGATACAATTGACTTGTATGCTCGCCCCGGGTAATGTCCCGGGCGTGTTCCATGTAATGTGACACGCACACACTCACACACACACACACACACACACACACACACACCTCGTGTGTCTCGTACGGCACGCATACGATTAGCTTGTTGCCACCGGAAGGGGGCATAATTTGTGAATGGGTCGGCGTAAGATACCTAGCGCAGTGCGTACTTCTGCGACGCGTACTAAGGAATCTTGACCCGGAAAAACATTGGTAATTACCCCACGCTTCCATTCTAGAGGGGGGGAATTGTCATCCAAAATGAGGACAAGTTGTCCGACCTTCAAATTTTTAAATGGGGTGCGCCATTTATTGCGCTGCTGCAGCTGGTGCAGATAATCCCTAGACCACCGTTTCCAGATGGTCTGCGTAAATTTTTGGAGCAGAAGCCATCTGCCCAAATGAGTATTATTGCCTTGTGTATAGTCGGGTTCCGGAAGTGCCGTCAGTGGAGCACCGACCAAAAAATGAGCGGCTGTTAAGGGTTCAGGGTCTCTAGCATCGTCGGACACGGCGCATAACGGGCGTGAATTAAGGCAAGCCTCAATTTGAGAAAGAAGGGTAGAATATTCCTCAAAATTCAAGATCGTACCGCCAATTACGCGACGTAAATGGAATTTAACACTCCTTACACCACTTTCCCACAAACCACCGAAATGAGGGGCTGAAGGGGGGATAAAGGACCATTTGATGCCGTGGAGACCGCAAAACTCCAGAGAAGATTGTTCAACTTCCTTGGAGGTTAAAAATTTGTACCAATCATGCAACGTGTGGTTGGCACGACGAAAATTCGTGCCATTATCCGAAAATATTTGCGCGGGAATACCTCTGCGCGATATGAACCTTTTTAAAGCCGCTATAAAGGCGTTGGAAGTAAGATCCGACACCAATTCTAAATGGATGGCCCTAGTACACATGCATATAAATAGAGCGATATATGCCTTGGTCGTGGACTTAGAGCGCTGCCCGCCATGGCGCAAAAACACCGGACCTGCGTAATCCACGGCCGACTGTGAGAATGGCCTTGACGGCGTGACCCTAGAAGAGGGTAATTGACCGAGTAATTGATTCGCGCCTTTAGCCCGGAAACGAAAACAAGTGACACACTTATGTATCACTGAGCGGATATAGGACTTATCGTGTATGATCCAATACTTAAGCCTAAGCGAAGCTTGAGTTGATTGCACTCCAGCGTGCAACAAACGGATGTGTTCGTATTCAATTATTAATCTCGTGAGATGAGAGTGCGGGTGTAAAATTATTTGGTGTTTATTCTCGTAGCTAAGTGGGGAGAATTGCAAGCGTCCACCCACTCTTAAAATGCCTGATTTATCCAGGAATGGGTTGAGAGCAAGAATTTTACTACTGCGTGGAAGGCACCGGTGTGCCTCAAGTTCCCTAACCTCTACGTCGAAATGCAACTTCTGAGATTGCCGGACAAAAACCAAGAGCGTGTCAGACAATTCTTGAGCCGACAAAAAGGACGTGTCTCTTTCAACCACCGCGAGCCTAGAATTGCGAAGAAATCGACGGCAGTATGCGAAGACGCGAATAAGCCTCGTAAGAGATGAATAGTTTTCAATGTAACTATGTGTTGAGGACGCGACAATTAGTGAGGTTTGAGCCTGCTTGTGACGCTCCTCTTCAATGTCGGGAAAGGTACAGGGAGTATTAATGTCGAACGCGCTGACCGGCCATGAGGCCGCATCACGAGCCAACCAGGAGGGACCATGCCACCATTGAGCATGACAGTGCAGACTACGAGGGAGGCAACCGCGCGATAAAACGTCGGCTTTATTTTCATATGCTATTTGAGCCAGACAACGCGTAGCAAGGAAGGAGGCACTAGCAGTGCCATATGTAACCGTCCTTAACGCGTAATGTCGCAATTCCTTATGCGGTGCATCACGCCAAACAATGCGTTGCAAGTTTGAATCCTTAGGATTAACAATGATCTGGCGATACATCTTTTCAATGTCCGCAATAAGTACGTATCGGTGGGTGCGGAACCGAACCATTATCGAAAACAGATCCTGCTGGATCGTAGGACCGACCATTAAAGTGTCGTTAAGGGACAAATTATTGGTGGTTTTAGCGGATGCGTCAAATACCACGCGCAATTTAGTGGTTAAGCTAGAGTCCTTGAAGACTGCGTGATGGGGCAGATAAAAGATCTCTGACCTGTCAAGCGACAGATCGTATTCATTAAGCGGCGACATGTGGCCAAGTCTTAAGTAGTCACTCATGAACTCACTATAATCCTTGTAAAGGGTAGGGTTCTGCTTGAATTTGAATTCTAACGATTGGAATCTGCGTATTGCTCCGCGGAGAGAATCTCCCAAATAAGATTTATCAGATCTGCGGGGCAGGGCTACCACGAATCTCCCGTCGCGATTGCGGCTAGTGTTTTTCACGAAATGCCTTTCACACGGTGAGTCCTCAGATCGGGTTTCGCGACTAGAGATTTCCTCCAACTTCCAAAATTCCTTTAGTTGCGAGGAAACCTGATTATCATCCTTACAGACCATAAATGAAGAAACCGTTCTAGTCATGTCGACGTTGAATGGTAAGTCACCGGCCAAAATAAATCCTAACTTGGTTTCCTGAATTATAGGAAAGTGTGGTCCGCGCGTATATTTCACAGGTTCAATTAATTGTAGAAAATATTGAGCGCCGATTAATATATCGACTTGCGATGAGCAATGTAGGTGAGGATCCGCCAAGAATATGCGCTTGGGTAAATTTAAAGAGGTAAGATTGAACGACTCCGCCGGTAAATTATTAGTTATACTGGGTAATACGGCACAATGTACGTTTAACGTGAAGGGTTTATAGCGTGAATGTAGCCTTACATTAGTGCTGAATTCAGCCTGGGAAAGCGAGTTGTTTATACCCGTGATGGGCATTGCGATTTAACTAATTGGAGGCCCAACCTGCGGGCGAAATCCATTGTGCAAAAGTTCGCTTGAGAACCGGAATCCAGTAATATCCTAACGGGAAATTTTTTGCCGACCTTATTGTATGTCATACAGACGGCGGTAGATAACAATACCGATTTATTGGTCTGTGATTTCAGTGAACACTGGTTGTTAACAGAAGTTACGTCCCTGTTGGGGACATGAATCATGGTGTGGTGACGCCTAGAACATTTTTTACACGAAAATTTGGAGGGACATTTTGAACCCTCGTGTCCCGAACGGAGACAGTTTAAGCAAAGTTTGTTTTTTAGTAACGCATTTTTTCTATCAGGGATAGACAGCGATATAAATTGTGGGCAATCGTTAAGTCTATGTTCACCGTTACATAGCCTGCATAAATTATTTCTAATATGTGAGTGGAATGCGCCCTTTGGAGTGCTTATCTGTTTAACTGCTTTGCGATAAGGAGACTTATCGCTTTTGTTCAACCTGCTCGTTGGGCTAGTCGCGTTATCGATATTTTGCAGTAGTTTCCTACGTGAATTTAAAAAATTTATAAAACTATTAAAATCAGGGAGTTTATGCTCCGATAAACTCTCTTTCCACAAACGTAAAGTATAACTGTCAAGTTTTTTGGCTAGATAATTTACTACAATAATTTCAAACGTGTTGACTGGCAGTTTGAGATTATTTAAAGCGTTTATATTTCCAGAGATTTGATCAATAAATTGCGATATGCTACCTTGGGATTCCTGCTGGACTAATGGTACGTCTAGTACATTCCACACGTGGTGAGCGGAGACAATCAGCTTACTATCATATCTATGCCTCAACAGATCGATAGCCACCGCGTAATTTTCATGTGTTATGGGTAATGATTTTATTACGTTAAGCGCCTCGCCATGTAATGACGAGTGCAAATAATGAAGCTTCTGTATATCTGTCAGGTCTGTTCTGACATGAATTAGTTCCATAAAAATATGGTAATAATGTTGCCATTCCACAATACTACCCTCGAACCGTGGTAATTTTATTGGTTCCAATTGAATGGGGGTTGTTTTAGGCTGTTTACCATCAGTATTAATTAGTGGTTTTTGGTTCAAGTGCTCAGATTGCTCCAACAAGTGTTGCAATTTACATTCTATAGCACAGAGATCGTCCTCCGTTTGCACTCTATCACTTGTTGACGCAACGTCTGCTTCCTCAGCCTCGATTTGTGACTGTATCTCGTCATATTTGGTGGATAATTCCATCAAATGACGCAGTTTTATTTTGAGCGCATGAGGATCGCTGTTTAACACATCAAAATTATCCGCGAAGGTATTTATTCGGGATATTGAGGCCTTAATTGTACCTCGTTTTTTTATCAGAGCCCTTACATCGGCCATTATTACAGTTTGAGATAAAAAATGGAAAGATATTTAGAAACAATTGAGCATCGAGCATGTGAACCACAAACTTAATTTTGAATGAGTTTAAATACGTTTGGTGGCTAGCGATCGTTGGTTTGAACATAAACTTACTCTCTCTAACTAATCAAACTCGTTGGCAGTTAAATTATTGAAATTATAAATCTAAATGATTACAAAGTATAGCTTTATCTTTTAAGTTCTGACTGATAATGAGCTGCCAACCATCTATTAATTTATATTGTGTAATAAGTTAATTGTTTATATAAATATGTCAAAAAATACACACTGGGTGAAATATTATTAAAAATAAATCAAATATAGGTAAAGTTTATAGTCACGTGGCCGTCGATTCATTCGTGATGAAGCTGGCTTCGATCCCGTTTGGAGCTGCTACACCTCCTGTCTCTGCCGGTTAGCCGTTGCCTCATGTTGTACCCTTCATCATTTAAAGCTGTGGAATCTCGAAAATGTTGTCCTGTTTCATCCCGTCGTCTCTGGTCTACTGCTTGGCTGAATCTTATCGAGATGACTCCGACGTGCTTCACGATAATGGTGTCGCTCAGGACGAAAATGATGCCCGTCTGTCGTGATTAACTTCAGATTGGTTTTTTCAGAAATGATGTATATAAATAAATGTTGTCGCCTGTGTACTCAGGTATGAGAAATCTTTGCCGTTGGGACCAAAAATGATGTAGTTTGTTTTGGCCTGAAAATATGAAATCCTGCCTGATTGGACCAAAAATGATGTCGTTTTTGGCCTGAAATGTGAAATCCGGTCCGGTGGGACCAAAAATGATGCGGTTTTTTGCCTGAAATGTGAAATCCGGTCCGGTGGGACCAAAAATGTTGCGGTTTGGAAGCTCTTGAAGAATCGCGAGTTATTCCAAAGACGCTAATAAGGAAGGCTGGATTGTTTGTTAGAAAGAAGTGGACTGTATTTGAGATATTGAACATGCGTTTATTGAATAATTTGGTTTGTTAGTTACGATCGGCACGTGCGGATGTATTTTGAGGCGATAATGCCCGAAATCAACTTTGAATGAAATCGTGGTCCATGGTAGATGGACGCAGGTAGACGATTAAAGTTGAATGTTATAAATGTATGCTGTATAATAGCCAAAAGCCGCGGCTGTAAGAGAAGCGTTTAACGAGAGTTGCGCTCGGAGTCGTGTTATAAACTGAACTAATACTGGCTTGCAGTCGGCTAGGCTGGCCGATTGCAAGGTTTGATAAAAGCGTGACGTCATCCGCGCGTGCCGTGCAATGTTAGTAGGCTGCTTACAACTGACAAAACAGTACAAAGTTTAAACACGAGGTGAGCTGAACAAACAAGTTGACAGAATATCTGAAATATAAAAATGTGTGTCAACTATGAAAACAAGTTTGTCAAGTTTAGAAAATTCTATTGGAAATATAATAAAACAAATTAAAAATGAATTCGAACAATTAGGAAAGGAAATAGTTGATAAATAAACTCCATTAATAAATGCTGATGAAGATTCAAAATATCAGAGAAATCAAACTGTAGTAGGGCCAGTTTTCGCAAAGGCCCCAACATTTGATGGAAGTACTCATTGGGCAACTTATATTCGCCAATTTGAAGCCGCCCCTCGCTTAAATAAATGGCCGGAAGAAGAGAAAGGACTTTCACTAACTCATGCTTTAAAAGGGCCTGCCGCAGAACTAATACCGAAAGTGCCATCTGACAGTCTGAACGTCTATGCCGAATTAACTAAAGCTCTGGAATTACGGTACGGTGACCAGCATTTGTGCGAAGTGTGCCGAGAACAACTTAAAGCGAGGCGACAGCGTTCAGGGGAGAGCCTTCAAGAGTTTGAAGCGAATGTCGACCCGCTGACGAGATTGGCTTATCCCGAAGAATCGGAGGACTTCCGGAAGTGGATTTCTCTCATTATGTTTATTGACGGTATCATAGATAGTCAGTTTCAACAAGTGTTAAGAATGGCTCGGCATGATAATAAATCAGACGCTCTTGTTCATGCTCTCCGTTTTGAAGCTGCCAAGTCGGCGACCTACATTATTCAAATTATGCCATCAAGTTGTAGCCAAACGTATCTAACATCACAGTATTGTCATAACGGACAGAATAAAAGAGAAATTCAAGAACATCAGTTTAAGGAGTCAGCAGCCCCACAACGATCTTTCGAAACAAAGGATAAAGACAGAAGACCGAAGTGTTACAACTGTGGAAAACGTGGACATCTACAGGTAGACTGTTGGGAGAAGAAGATACCGAGTGAAGGGAGTGATCGCATCAATTGGAGAAGTAAAGCCCCAGAACAGCTTACAGTTTCCACGCTACATAAGACCAGTGGAAACGTGATTGTTAATAGATTTGCGGAAGGTAAACCAACATCATTTACAGTTGACACGGGCGCAACAGTGTCCATTGTGCGCCTTGACTTAGTCAGCAACCGCTAGCCTATAATTAGCTCTTGTACAATACAGACTGTCACTGGAAGCCCCATCAAGGTGTTAGTAAAGGTAGACGTACGTATATGCCTGGGTCTTCTCGAATTTAGCCACCAAATGCTCTTTGCAGACATTGTCGATGAAGTGATTCTTGGCACGGACATTATGAATGCCTACAGATTCGTTGTGGACTTAAGAGAGAATGTCCTGAAGGTTGCCAAAAGAAGATAAGCTTTGCGTGGCTAAAATGACAGGGTCTACCAATCATTCGATTAAGCGAGTGACATTAGTCGAAGAAAAAGTCTGGTCAAGAGAAGCCCTCCCTATTGCAAGCGGAAATGGAGGAAGAACTAGCAGAGGAAGTACAAATAAGTGTAACGACAAAAGAAGTGATTCGAAAGCCAACTATGGGTGTCGAGATAAGACTCTTGCTTGTTCCTCAGCTGATAGGAGCGCCCGAGGGTAAAGTGGCTGAAGATGATGTTACGCAAGAGGTTGTTGACGAGAACCAAACAGACTTGGATCAGCCACTGGTGGTTAGGTCATCAGTACATGACGCAACGGGAGTGATTCCAGCAAAACTAGTGGCTGAGCAGAAGACTCGCATTCCTGGGAACTTGATGTTCGGTGCACACGAGACTGAATTCGAAAAACCGGAGAATTATTTTTCTCAAGGACGTTTACCTAGATCAACTGGTCGAGTATTACTTCAGAGACGGTTTGCCAGTTCGGGTCAGCTGTACAGCTGAGCAGTTCGGGTATTATACTACAGCTGTAGTATTTTATTTATCTTACAGATTATCATCCCACTTTAAATAAAACACACCTGTTTGAAAAATGAAAATTATAGGTTCCAAATTACTTACTTCAACTAGCTTTTCCGATTTAATATAGCTTTATATTGTAGACTCCAATATACGAGTATTATATCCTTTCTGAATTAATTATAATCTTTACTTCTTTGTATTAGGTGCTGTTAGTTTTGAATTTTTTGAAGGAGTAGATTCCCTTGTTGCGTTTTATTGACAAGAGATCTGGTATTTGGGTTTATTCAAATGTAGTATTAAATTGTAGAATGTATGGACCGTGGCTTACACACAAACAATATTACACACAAACCGTGGCTCAAACACAACTATATCAGACACGAATATAATCGCTATTTTGACTAAGCTGTTTCTCACTATAAATTGTTAATTAACACTAAATTTTTAAACACCTCACATTTACTTCGTCACTAGGAGTTACCCACATGTTGTTTATTTTAATAATTGTTTTGTTCTACACAGCTGTAACTGTAGGCCTATGAGCAGCTTTACGTTTTCTTCTCCTACACAGATTCGGTATAAACAATTGCTTCCGTTGTATTTAACAGGTCTGGAAGAACTGTATAAACGATTCTTAGGAAATACCACTATGTAATTTATAACTAATCGTTGAAGCAAATTTATTACAAAGGCAGTTTTTACGTGCTTAATTTGAACCTTCTACAGTTGATATACCGGTACAGGAATATATGCAGTGAATACGAGAACCATAAAAAATTTCAAATTTGTTACAGAAGCACTGAAAGGCCAATACAAATTTAAAAACGAGCGAAACCAAAATATTTACTCGTTAATTTTTTATTTTAATTAGAATAATTAGAAGAAGCTAGAATTCGTGAAAAATAATAGTGTGTTGATAAGGTAAGTGACAGAAGTACGGTAACAAATCAGTTGGTCAGAATTGTTATTGTGGAAGTCCAAGATGTAAAGAAGTATGTTTCCGTTTGTAAGTCGGGCCAGCGGTTTACGTACCGTAAGTGCGTACCAAGGTGCATTGAATAGGCATGGTGTTCCCTATAGACAGATATTCTGAAGCACAAAACTGAAGGAAATATATGTATACACAAATGTGTGTGCAAGATTGAGTGCGCGCGCGCGTGTGTGTTGTCCCGTAGGCATATTGAGAGAAAAAATGCACCATTATCCATTCGTTTTCACTTACTGGTACATCTGCAGAAACGCAATCACCTGTTAGGAAACATTTGGCTTGTTAATGGATTGAATCTACAATGAGCGAGTTCAAAATTTGTAATTATTTTTAATAAGCGGAATTAGTGAATAATAATTTATTGAAGTTAAATTTATATTGTGGTTTGAAAGGAACAGCCCAACAGATATCATTGACAACAAATATTGTTGGATATAATTATCAAATGATACCATCTGTTTGTGTGCTGATGTCCCTTGTGACACACAACACACACAGGCACATAAAAATACATACACACTCACCCGCGCGACTTATTAATAACAAAATACCAAACAAAATATTTAAAATGTGTGTGTGTGTACACTGTGGGAGGGGGGTCTCCACCTGTTATCACAAGACATCAGACTACATATATAAAAAACTTCGTATCACTGAGCGACGTCTGTAAATGACACACACGTGCAGTCTCTCTCTCCCACTCTCTCTCTCTCTCTCTCTCTCTCTCTCTCTCTCTCTCTCTCTCTCTCTCATAGATGTATGTTTTAAGGAATTTATTAAGTGTCTAGACATCGTTATGAAGACGTTTGCAGTTTTCTTTGTTTAACCATGCTCATAAAAATTCGTTCAACTAACGATTTGTCTCCACAAAAAATACCTCAGCTAAATATAGGTTTACGTATACATAATTGATTTTAATGCTGACGTAAAAATAGTGAAAAATTAAATAAAACCGAATAAAAATATACTCTCCTGATTACTTCCTGGTGGAAGACTAATTCTATTCTGTTAATAGTTAACAATACATTTTGAAGTAATCAATGTATACTGCAATTGAAAACTTGACTAGACTACATAAGACTATTTCAAGTCTAAAATAAAATGTATGTCTTTTAGCAATACATAATGTTTTTACTGAATGAGAAACGAAGAGAAGAATCGGAAACGTTTAAAAGTAATAGGAATGTTAAATTCAGTTGTATAAAGTAGGAGTATAATTATTAAAAGCAAATCTACAATCCACAATCATACAGATTACAATGATTATACGAAGCAACAGATTAGACGATGAGCAAACCGAATGAAAAGAGACTGCCATCGACAAATTTATTATTGGGGGAGACCAGAAAGTGATTGGCCAGGATTGAAACACTAACGAATAGTCAAAGTAAAAACGGATTGGTGGTAAGTAGTGGAAATAGACTATTGGGTTATGGAATCGACAGAATGACAAGACGATTATTGCGCTTTGGTCGCCTCTAGAGAATAAAAGAAACTATAGTCACAAAATCAGTGCAGAATAAAATCCACGTGAAAAAGTGTAAGGAAAACCGTAGAAATAATTGGTTTACTTGGTAAAAGATTCCATGAATAAATATGATTTTAACCACAGGATCGTGAAGAAAGGCGTAAATAGTAAATGACGATCAGGTTACAAGAAGTAAACGTATTAGTAGGCAGATCAAATAGAAATTTTAATTTAAAAAATGTGTAATATTTCTAAGTTTTAAAATAAATTTAAAGTTAAAACAAATATTCGTACACTCTACAGTATACTTACACTTTCAACTATACCTAACTAGCTGACACCCGCGGCTTCGCACGCGAATATTTGACTTTTAATAAGTATTTTAATATAATATTTATCGTCTATGTCTATATAGCGTTCTGTCAGCTTGTATAACAATGTTTTACTCATTAGTCAAATTCTCTCCAAAGCTGTTTTCAACACTTGTACCACTTTAACTTCTACTAAATTATTATGTCGGTCCAACAGCCTTAGAAGATTTAAAAATACACATGTATAAAGCCCTTGGAGATAATTATAAAGTACCTGTTAAATCAAAAATGCTAAATTCATTATTTTAAGTGTTACTGTGTTAGATGCATTGTACAACTTATTAAACGTTATGTTTTCCTCAACTATAGCTTTTATTTATTTCAGCAGTAAATTAAAAATTAAAAACCGTTGTCACCTAACCTCACAAATGAAAGCAACATTAATTTTTGCTTTGCATTAAGTAATAATTTACAATTAGTACAGTTCTTCTTATCCTAATCGTAACATATTTTGGCCAATCGCATATTATTTAAAACATCGAAAATGTACAGTTCCGGTAAATAGTTTTTATTACTTTGCACACCACTATAGAAAAATCATTCCTATTAGCGCTTTCAAGCTTCTCAGCTCATCGTCAGATCGGAAATAACAAAAAGAGGATAAAACAAAACCCTCCACACTCCCACCCGCCCCACTGTTCACATACACCCCCGCAACCAAGCTATAATTCAAACATAGCGAATTCAAGAGATTCTCTTCTAATCGCTATGATTCAAATATCCCTTCCCAACCTCCGAGCACTGTCACCCACCCTCAGTACAGTTACATATTTTCCTAACACATTCCTTGTGTTTATGTGTGTGTGTGTGTGTGTCTACATTCTTTTTAAAACATAACGTTGTAACGCCTTTCTCATTCACACTTGTGGGCGCGGTCACTCACCCTTATTTCAAAAATATCCATCTAATTCTATGCAATTTAATTCTTAATGGTATCTATCCGTGCTCTATCTTTTACTTTTTAATTATATTATAAAATATTTTTTTATTATCAAATTTAGTTTTAGTATTCATGGTCCAGTCAAATTAGCTCGAAAATAAGCTTCAGATCAAAAAAAATAGTAGACATCTCCCTACATGTCCTACTACAATTAAAAAAAATGTTCACCCCTGTCATACACATCAAATGTAAAAAAAAAATGGCGAATATAAAAAATAAGGTTTTTTTGTCGTTTTTTTAAAAATAAGTTTAATGCAAATTTAATCGACAAATTTAATTTTAATTTCTTGAGGAGTGATTATTATAAAGTAATGAAAAGTTAATAAACCGTAAAATAAAATGTAAAATTATAGAGGGCGCAACCGTCCAGGCTAGCAAATACGCACATTAAATGCGAAAACGAAGGGTGTCTTTGGGAATTTTTTTTTAACTATTAAGTCTTTGGATTTGAAACCTTTTGCATCTTATTAACTATCAGTTAAACTCTACAAAAATATTTTTATTTAATCATCAAACTCAATTAAATCTATTTTATAATTGTAGCTATAATTATTCCTCTGAAACTTCGTTGTCATCATATTCAATATCTAGGTTTGTATTTTCATTCTCATCTTCATCGCTTATTTCCTCTGGCAATGATGGACTCACAATATTGTCTTCTGCTTCGTTTTCAATTACACAAATATTTTTGAAATTTTTGCATTTTTCACTTGTGCAACTACCACAAACGTCCGTACATAAAATCCCAGTAGTTTTGCAGGAACACTGTTTTGATGTGCAATCTTTTTTACAGTTACAAAGTATCTTTTGAATTAAGATTTTAGGGGCTACTGGTTTGGACATTCGAATTGGGGTAAGGATTTATCCCCTTTTCCATCCCCAATCTTCTGCAGGTAAATCATTAGACTTTTGTACTTGTAGATACACTGTATAAAAATGATATTTTACTGTATCTGAAGTTGGAGGCAGAGATTCCAGTTTTACGTACTTCGCAAGAGTTTCCTTTTTCTTTGTACCTTGTTTAAACACAAATTTTTTAAAGCAGATGTACCTGTAGTCTTCTAATGTTACTCCCGTTGGTTTATTGTATAGGAAAGAAACGAAGTTTACTCCACTCTCGAAGGTACATTCTATCGAATGATTTTTTTACAGAAGTCTCCAATCGATTTTTTAAAAGCCTCATCATGACATTTTTCTCAAATTTCATAAAAATGCTTATCTTGTCCTTTCCAAAAAAACAGGATGTTGTATCGGAACCGGTTGCTGCATGAAGAAATAATATATATTTCTTGCAAAAGTGTAATTCATTGAGACTGTTCTGTGAATAAATAGTAGGCGGAGTTCCGTTTCTCCCTAATTTCAACATACACATTTCCCGTTCTTCCGGGATTAATGCTGATTGAAGAACCAAAATATCTGAGTCGTCAGCAACCATAACAGGTATTTTATTGGTAATTTGTGAAGCTGTCTTTACAACTAATAAGTCAGCGTCATTTTCTGCTTGTATGACTGTAATGTTAGCATTTCTTAAATATTCTATTAAATATTTAATGAGACGAATTTTATTCTGCTTGTTTGAGAGCAAAGTATCCTGTTGTACCGTACTACAAATTTCCACATCAAAACTAATGTCAGGGCATAAGTTTTTATTGGCGTGACGTGTTTGTTCAGCGCCTTTTGTGTTATACAAATTATTTTCGTAGCCATCAAAAACCACAATGACATTATTAGATTTGAAGTGTTTTTTAATATAAGGTATTTAGGAATTAAATATGTAGTTAAACTGATCATTTTCATTCCAAGGCACGCGACGAAAGTACAATTGGCGTCATCAAACTCAATTTTTTCATTTTGGCACAAACCATGTATTTTAGATTTATCAGTCTTACGTAGCGTACCTTGATCAAATAATGCCATTGGGTAAGGCGCAAGTTCGTAATACATGTAACTTTTAAATTCTTCCGCAGTTCCCTCGCTAACATATATGCGTTGGAACAGAAGTGTTGGATCAATAGGTATAATCTCGTCATCTACTATAATGAACTATTACCGCTAATTAATGGCAAGACTTTATCTTTGGGTTTGAATGATAAATCGTTTAAATTTTGTCCTTCCATTTTGCTTAACCCTATTTTACCAACCTCAAAAGCATCACAACAATTTATATTTTCTTTGCCAATTACACCAGTAAAATCGCTGTTATTTCTTTGTGATGGGGAAAGAGTTGGTTAAGATTAAACCACTCAGTAATTTTTTTTATATCTTCTTGATCACGACTCTTACGGGCATCTCTCGCATCTACATGCTGATCAGAAGACGAAAATTTTATACCACAAAAACATTCAATCTCATTACAAATATCGTACGTAAATGGTAAACTTAAAATCTATTAACGTGTCGTGCTTTCTGATACGCCCCTACCAACTATTCCCCCGACCACTTTCATACTTCGCATGATATCTTTCTCAATGCAAATCATGCAGTAAATATCAGTAAATTTTCCGCACCAAAATTTGTAGGTTCGCCTTATAGTAGCGTATCCGTTTTCAAGGAAATTTCATAATTCCGTTATTTCCTGAGATTCGCATTCAGTTAATAAGTCCCCTTCTCGTATAGAACGTATTCGCTCTTCGGCATTTTTAATAAATTCGGTCATTTGTTGAACGTATATGTAAGCAGACTTTGTATATAGTTAAAATGCCCTGCAGCAAAAAAATATGGCATCATTTGTTTTAAATATACAAATTTCACTCTTATTGCACGATTGTTATTAAAAACGCAAAATTAAAGAACGTTTAAGTATATTCTTTATTTTAAATTGACACAAATAGCAAAATCAAGAAACACAATCACATCCTGCATTGTTTGTTGTGCACTGAACGCTCCGTTTTGCTAGATCACATCATGCTTAGCCGAGTTGCGCGCGCATAATCCCCCGAGTTGCGAGCCGACGGCAGATGTGCGAGTGCCGTACGTGCCAACGGCAGATGAACAGTTTTCAAAAGGTATTTTAAAAGGAAGCCGGCTTCTCAGGTATAAATCCTTACCGAAGATTGATAACGTGGGTATTGAATACTATATTCCCAAAGTATTAAATCTTAAAATTTAAAACATAAAGCGTAAGAAGTAATAATGTGAAAAAAGCACGTGTTTCTATATAAGCAGTTACTTGTTCTATAATAATTTTTTTGACAATGAACAATTTAATTAAAATAATAATCACACATCTCAAAAGTAGACTCTTTAAGCTTTAAAATGCATACATTAAATTTTAATTGGGATGAACTCTCATTGTTGTATATTGGTTTAAAGTTGTAATTTTATGCAAATTTAAAGAAAATCGAAATTTTGCGATTTTCATATTCTTGTTTTTTTAAAAAAGTAAACAATATCAACTTTTTATGTTTTGCATTCTCATATATATAGTATCAGTAATTAAAACCGACACTATCTTGTGAATAAGGCTATTACATTTTTAAATATTATTATTTGTAGGATAAAACGAAACTTCGAAGCCATCATGTATATAGTACCTAATATTGTAATGAAAAAATAAGATTTTAAAATAAAGAACTACATACGCGTATAGCTGCATCTTACCTTTAAACAAGAGCGTTTATTTTTTTTAATTTGAACATTATTTTTAAAACTACAAATGAATAACTGGTGGCGCGCCGTCTAAAACTTGTGCCAACTAACCCAACCCGAGCTCTCCGAGCAACAAATTACTCGTACGCTTCAATATTTTATTTACGTAAAAACTATTAGTTATAGAAAAAAAGCCTTATGACATTTTTTGTGAGAAATTTTCTTTACTTTACGGTGAATTTTCTTATTTTTACAGTATGTGAATGGTTTAAAAGTTATTATCGAAAAACTGAATTTTCGAATTTTAAGGGTTGTTCAGGAGTGTTTTGACATAGGGCTGAGGGGTGAACAATATTTTAAAATAATGTTCTAGATGAAATTACTTTATTAAAAGAGGTCCCATCCTTCTACTATTTATTTCGATCTCCAACTCTAACTTGACTGGATTATCATTAAATTGTCTAACCCTTTTCCTCTTTCTTTAATATTTCTAACTCCTCCCTAAGCTTCCTTCCAACTGTGTTATTTACTACTTTTAAACTTTCGTAGTCATCCAAAGGATTAACAAACTTATGGTTCTCTTCTATGAAATGTCTTGCATATAACGAATTCGTTGTTTTATTACCTTCTCCACGTTTGTGGTCAGACATCTTGCATACGAATTTTCGTCCTGTCTCACCTAGGTACACATTGTTGCAGTATTTACGTTATAATTTATAAATTCCGCTTCTCTGTAATACTGTTTTTTCTTTATATTTTTCTATATTTTCTATATTTCTTATCTTATCAAACACCGTTTCACATTTTTAATAACTATATGTGATACGTATTTATTAAAATATTTTATAATTTTTCTAGCATATGATGCTACTATGTATGTCAATGACCCTGCATAATTGTTTTGTTCTGATTCTATTTTAGCTTTTTGTATGTTAATACTTTTCATAACTTTATCCACTATGTTGGTGTTATAGTTATTATTCCTTACAATTC
Source organism: Magicicada septendecula (assembly GCA_034769895.1). NCBI lineage: Eukaryota > Metazoa > Arthropoda > Insecta > Hemiptera > Cicadidae > Magicicada > Magicicada septendecula. The sequence goes on along the minus strand of CM068374.1, from coordinate 284,003,122 downwards.
CCTTTATCGTTTTTAACTCCCTATTTTTGTTTCTGTCTCTTTTAAACACTTCTGAGCTCTATAACAAAATTAATTGATTGCCGCCATTTTATATCTGTAACGGTGGTAAGACTCTTTTGGTATAATTATATCAGAAATCGATTCTTTCCTAAATATCCCAAACTGTAGGTTTTTTTATTTTTAATTTCTGTGTTTAAATCTAAGTAATTTATTTTCTTACCTCCTATCTCTTCTTTATGAATGACATTATTAGCGAGACATTGTTTATTTAACCGTATTTTACACTCTTCTATTTGACTTTTAACTTAAGACATTTAAAGACTTCACTTAACTTATTGTTGTCGTTTATTACCTCATTGTTGTCGTCCATTACCTGTCGTCGATTGCACATCTTATCAGATGTTTAATTAAGAAAGTTGTGTTAATGGTTATAATAACAAACAGATCATCGTCAGATCGGAAATAACAATAAGAGGATAAAACCAAACCCTTCACACCCCCACCCACCCAACTGTTCACACATATCCCCGCAACCAAACTATAATTCAAATGTCCCTTCCCAACCTCTGAGCCCTGTCACCCCCCTCTGTAGAGTTACATATTTTCCTAACAAATTCCTTGTGTTTATGTGTTGTGTGTGTGTGTGTGTGTGCGTGCGCTCGCGCGCATTCTTTTTAAAACCTAACATTGTAACGATTTTCTCATTCACACTTGTGGGCGCGGTCAATCACCCTTATTTCAAAAACATCCATCTAGTCCTATGCAATTTTATTCTTAAATTACAGTGGGCCGGGTGGTGTGTGAAGGGTTTGGTTTTTTTTATCTTCTTGTTATTTCCGATCTGACGAAGAGCTGAGAAGCTTGAAAGCGCTAATTGGAATAATTTTTTTATAGTGATGTGCAACAGTGATAATTCTGCTTGTGATTATAACCACTAACACAACTTTCTTAATTAAATAGCTTTGTTTATTTACTTGTTACTATGGTAAATAATTCTGGTCTCCATAGTTTGTTGACATCTTTAGTAGTAGTAATTCATATATTCCATTACTTATTCATTGCATCATATAAATACGTATAAACATAAATTTTATAATCGGTTAAGATAACTACAAAATACATAGACGTATCTGTATACAAAATTACAAAATATGTCGATACAATCGCATATTAAAAATAATAAAAACACTGCAGGAACGAATAAAGGTACAGTTTATATGCCGCTAAATATCATTTGTTTACTTACTTGTTACTGTGGTAATTAGTTCTGGTCTCCATGTTGTTGTTGACATCTTTATACGCGTCAACGAAAAGGCATAATTGAAAGTGCCTAAATCTTGCGAACGGGACAAAATATCAAATTCCAAGTTAGTCAGTGTTTTATGCCTTGTTTCAAAGGTTACCTGTGCAAAATTTGGTGGCAATTGGTGTAACAGCGTGGATTTGTATTCAGTACACATAAATCATCAGACTTTGAGTAGTAAATATAGAGATGATTACGTTAGCAGTCACTGTAAACATTTTATAGATTCTTGGTGTCAGAATCTGTGTAAAGGAGCTGAATGAACAATTTACTATACTTCAGCTCACAATAATAGTGCTAAGTAAGGACATATCTGAAAGAGTAGACAACCCATCATAACTCAGTTTTAACATTCAGTACAATTGTACGATATTAAAGGAGAACACACACACACACACACACACACACACACACACACACACACACACACACACACACACACACACACACACACACACACACACATTGAAACATCCTTTGATCGCTTATATGATGAGATTATCAATAAATCTGTAATCATATTACTAAATGCGAGGAGTGATCAAATTTAAATTAGAGTTTTGTTTCACCGTGAACAGGACACAAATGCCGAAATTGGTAGAACTAACGGCACTGTTTTGCGAGAGCAGATATTAATCTCTCTCAGTCGTTCAGCAGCCAGCATGCATTGTAGTTTGTTTGGCAGTTATGAGTAAAGTATAAGTGCATTAATAAGTAAAAGAACGCATCGTTATTAAATTTCTTACGAACAAAAACGTTGAAATTATCCAAAATTTGTGAAACACTTGAAGGACAGTTCGATGAAAATACGTCGGCAGATGTAATCGTCTGTAAATGGAGTAAACCTTTCTCATATAGTCGAGAACGTTCGACAGTGAACCTCAAGTACGACGTTCAAAAACCTCGACGACAGTAGACATGGCTGAGAGGATCAGCACATTTGTTGAACTTGATCGTCGTATTACGGTGCAAGATATTGCTTCTACATGAATTATCAGTGTCGGTAGTGCAGATAGCTATATCATAAATCACCTTCAATATTAGAAAGTGTGCATATTAAATTCCGCAAATGCTGACGGACAAACACAAGCAGACATGCGTGGTGGTGGATCATTCACGATATAGAGACAAAATGACTTTTTACAGTTTGTTGTCACTACCTTAAAACCTGGGTACACCATTTTACCCAGAAGCCAAAAGATCATCGATGCAGGGGCGGAACTCTTCATATCCCTAAATATCTAAAAGCATAAAAACAAAAAATACTAATTCAGCAACAAAATATGACCTAATTCTTTTGGGATATGAGAGGAGTCATACACATTGATTTCTTAACAGAATAGGGGACTATAAATGACAAGTATTACTCCAAACAGCCGTCTAGAATAAGTGTAAAAACGCCAGCAGCCTGTCTGTTTCTTTCAGGATAATGCCCGTCATTGTATCGCTACTTATACAGTGGTTACAATTTGAAAACTTGAAAGGACCGTTCTCCCCATCCGTTCAATAGTCCGGTCCCCGCCCTAGGTGACTTTCGTTTCTTGTGATTCTTAAAATATTACGAAAAGGTGGAAGGTAGTTCGAGAGCAGGTGTATCGTCTGCCAGAATAATTTTCATCTCATGCAATTCGTACGCTACTGAAAAGATAGGTTGAGTACTTTGAAAAGAAGAGTGTATTAAAAATAACTACTGTATATGCAAATTACTACTCCTATATTACTTTTTGAATAAATTATAAATTAAATGTAAACACTCTTCGTATTAACTAATAACACGCTTATTAACAAATAGTGTGAAAATAAAACAATTTTATACCAAATGCGCATATGAAATAAAATTTATTAATATGAAAATAATTTCTTAAAAAGAATGGTATAAAATACCAAACAATATCACCGACAATCGTGGTTGGTAAGCAAACATTTCCATGATAACCACTGCATGATGCAGTCAGCTTAAAACGGAAGCAACTAAGTGGAATATTTTGCAGTAACATTCAAATATTCTACCACAACGACTGTGAAAACTAGTTCCGTTACTGCTGAGGCAAGAGATACTACTACAGCGACTTTCGAGTACTCAGAGCAGCAACCTGTGTCAACAAATTCATGTTCTCCTTATTCTGCATTGAGCATGATTTCCATCTAATCGAATAGTGAGAATGTGCACTACTTGTCTGCGAAGTGCCTATCTGACTAAAATATTTTGAGTAGCAACGTGTTGCAATTATGAAATATTTATCTGCTAAAATTTATAAAGACGTTTCAGTTGCTTGGCAACGTGTAGCAACAGGATTAGATAGGCCAAATGCTTATATGATTGATACAAGCGTTTTAAGGAAAAATATAGTTGGTTTTAAAAACTCTGTCACCACAGAAACAGAAAATTAAGAAACTTTCTTCTTTATGCTCGTGTAAATCATCTTCAATTTTTTTTAAAGTTTTCTGAGAAAGAGGTAATTAGAATTGAATGTTCTATTCAAGTTTGTCTGAAAATATCAGATGCATTACACCTCAATGGACCGTTCCTTTTTTGTAATTATAAAGACAACCGTTTTGAAGTCAGTCAGTATATACTTCCCATTGGAAATAATAATCCAAACTTTAGAAATAAATTGGAATGTCTCTACGAGTTTACACATACGAGGTAATCATCAAGACTGTTGCACTTTGTGACTACACAGACTTTTCCATGCGCTGGAACGAGCAAATTGTAATTCAGCCGACCAACAACCGCAACCCACGCTGTCGCCTTCTAATGTGAAATTAAAAGTGCGTTTTTGTATAAATAATACTGTTACTTCCATTAACGGAACTAGAAGAAAACTAATGTTTGATCACCTGATTAACAATCTAATGGAGGTTACTATAATAAATGAAAAAGTATACGTATTATTAAAAAAATAAAATAAATTTTCGTAATTGTGTAACACACTACTATTTCACAGGTATAACACCATTTAAATAAACATTACTTATTACACCTCAATATACGCTTATGTGTTTTTATTGTTCGACAGTCGTTTATTTGCTACTATAAAATTTTGCAAAAGTTAAAAACTTATTGATAAAAAGCAGATTTAAGTTTCTGGATGAAATATGAAATGCAGTGTAGATAAGTTTTTAAAAGTTTAGAGTTTTTATAACAATAATTTATTATTAAGTATGTTTTTAAGATTCCTTCTAAAAAAAATAAGTTTTATAACCTAGAACTAAAACAGAGTTGTTCTAGAAACTGGTTATTCTTTGCTCGTCACAAAGGTTAGCATATATATTATTTCCATAGACATTTTATGCCGACAAATATTAGATACACGTGCGGCTTTGTCCGATTACGCTTGTGTGTAGAGGATGGGAGAAATCATTTGACCTTAATCTGTTTAGGATTGGCAGAAACGCAGCTTGGCTTCCATATAATAACACAAAGCACTTCCCGACAGATGCTACGTGACATAAAAGCATTAATGGATGCCATTATTTACAGTGAATAGGCATTTGTGCTACTGAACGGACACCACGCGTAAGTCGTGGAATTCGCAACTGCATTATCAGCCAAGTAATATTTTTAAAATTCGTTATTTATAATGTGATTAGATATTATTTTTACTTTACATTTACCAACATTTACTTAGTTGTCTGAATACATTTACTCTTATCTGTCACATTTCTGATAGCTTTGTGTCAAAATTACTTTAAACGTAAAATAGAAAAAATAGTAGTTCAGTTAGTATAGATACATTTTATAAATAAAATTTGACTATGCAAGTTATTTACATTTAAAAAATATAAAATTGATGCTTCAAGTTTCATCTTTATTCATGTTTTATACGTATTTAAATACCTGACCGCAGTCCCTTTGAATTGATACGGAAATATATAATCCACTTGAATTACGGATTTGTGTGTGCAGTTTCAAGTACACACAATTCCAAGTATTGAAGTATGAAAGACGTTTTGTTAATTCTTATTAGTTTATTATAAAGTATAGAAACGTTTATTGAATTATTATTAGTGCAAGTGTTAGTATTACTATTACGTTTAAAGTAGGTAAATGTCTAAACACGGTTGTTCCTTTAAATGTTTTATATATGTATGTAATTAATAACTTGAAATCCTCTAAAATATATATAAAACAATCATGTGTTTTCCAAATTACTTCACAATGTTTGTAGTAAATGTTTATTAATAATGTAAATTGCAAGAAGGAAATATAAAACTAAAAGGATCTTTACTAACAGAACACGTCAGCCTGATATAATGTGTTATATGTAATATTAATATGACAAAAAGTTAAAAAAATTATAATTTATTTTGGAATCTTGTGGATGAGAATAATTGAGATTCACTCGTAAAAATTATCGTCAAGGGTGCTGCAACTATTCTTGACATCGTTTTTTAGAAACTGTCTACGGAATTCTCTTTCTTGCCTTTCTCAACCTAAAAGTTTGAATTTCAATGCTTTTGTTTATTTTGACTCGCTGTGTTCTCAAAAAACTATCACTGTTCTTTTCTTTCTTGTAATTCTCTATTTTTTACATTTTCCTAATCGTTTCTGTCCATTTTTCTGCTTCAGAATACTTCCAAAGAATACATCCAATTCTGTTTATTCTGTAACACTTACTTGACGTTTGTGTCTATGTGCAGTAACATTACGTATTCATTTTGTGTTTTCCTTATTTGCGTCTATAATTTGTTATTAATTTTTTTCTTGTAAATTTTAAATTTTAATCGTCCCTTTGTAAATTTTTAATTTTATATAAAGGATATAAGTTATAAGGTATAGACTCTTTGTTTATAAATAAAGTGGTTCCTTTTCTAAAAACTATACATAAATACATACAGTCTATATATAAAAGTTTATTTACATTAGAACACAAACATCCATAGTGGAAGACAGTGTATCTTTAATTTCTAATACAGTTGCAGATACGTTACAGTAAGTAGTTAAGAAATAAAAATGAAGTATACTAGTGAAATAGTAAAATGTGAATGCAACTTTCATTTGACAGTGATACTAGAATCATTGTATGTAATTTTAAACTACAAAACCCGTTTTCCGGTTGCTCGTCACTTTACTTGCATTAGGTATATTTTTAATGTATAAGCAAATCTTCAAGTAATAGTAAAATAAAGTAGGCAATATCTTTGGGGGAAGAAGTCAACATTAAGATGGATTTAAGAAGTCCAAAAGGATTTAGAAAAATAATATAAACGCTGAAGAAGCAATTGAAAGAGAAGTTTTTCGTGCAAAAGTGTTAAAAATGGAAACAGTGTTAAAAGTATTAAAAAAGGAGTCCAGGATAGTACAGAGAAAAACGCAGGTTCAAAGTAGACTGAAGGCAGGAAGAAGAGACACAGTGAAAAGATGAAAGAATTATGGGGAAAAAGAAAAAAACAAAGAATAAAGAATTGAAATTGGCATGTGGTCATTAGATGGCCAATAACAAAAGTAGGAAAATACCTAACACTTGTTGCTGTCACAAGGCATTCTAAATAACTTAGACATCGGAGACCTAGGTCAAATGAGAACTAAAATTAAAGGTATCACATAATCTACATTACATCTGTACTTAAAGTACTGATCACTGACGACATTTACTCAATCACAGACAACGGTTGTTCCGAGGTGTCTTATAATAATGTTGGTGTTTCATTTTTTTTGAAATACCGTATTTTTGTAGATATAGTTTAATATTTTTTAATCTCACTGAGTCCAAAGTCATAGGATTTTTGCACCTATTATTACCAATAAAATGTAAATATTTTCATGAAACACTGTTTAACTTTCTTTTATAGTCTTAGAATTAAGTTCTAAATTACGTATTACTTAGGTCAAAAGGAATTCTTCTGTCTGAGACAATGTGAGGTTTAAATATTTTAATTGTGTATAGTTGTAACGTACTGGATAATTCGACACATAGTAATGAAAATTTAATTTTAGGTTCTTCCTGCTTTAACAGCTCCCACAGAATTTATTTGTATTATAGGCTTGTATTGTAATAAATAGTCAGCGCAAGAATTCTCTTACTTAACCATTGTTTTGAGGAAACAATTTAGCTCCTTAAATTTATGTTATCGTAATTCCAGCACTTTTGTTTACATCAGTTAATTTAAACAACTATAATCAGTAAATGTACTTTTGCAGGTAATTACAGGTATTAATTCACACAATATGATTAAAAGCGTTTTAATATTATAAGCAAGAAAAATTAATAGAATGTTATTGTGTACACCACATCATTACACCCATCTGGAAATCCGTAGCAAGCACGCAAAAAGTGTCCAAAGGCCTCAGCAAAAATTAATATAACTTTCGTTATCATTATTTCAAGTTGTTTAAGTTAACGTAAATTTTCTCAATACATGATACACTGAAGAAGTAAGAGGTACATCTTACATGCTAATGTAAGTGGTGAATAATGACTTTATCTGATATCAGTTATTCTGTTTCCGCTGTAAGGTATGAAGATCCGTGAAGCCGCCCTATCAATACATGCAATAAATACCATTTTGTAAATTTTATAATAATTTCAAGTTAATAAAATTTGCATTAATTTTTTTAAATTTTAATAAAATTAATAAATGAAAATAATATATTAATACGGCACACAGTTGGTACAGTAATTTTGATAACTATCTATATGCAAATTATTTCTGATTTACTAATTTTATCTTATTAACCAAAGTATGAAAAATGCAAATGACCCAAATAATAAATGGTTTATTATATTTTATGAACTTGAAAAAGAATGTATTAATATAAGTAAACAAAACATCTTTTATTCCTTTCGGACCGGAATAGGTAATTCGTCTAGTCCCTGATAGAAGAAGATGAAGGAGAGGAGGAGAAAAATTTTATACGGTTATACTATTAAAAAAATACTTATTGTTGCTATGTTTTCCGGAAAATTTATTTTATTTGAGTACTCACTTCATTTTAAACTTAGTCCTAAATAACTACCATTAAACAAAAATCAATTTCAAAAAATATTGAAAATTCAATTACCATTAAACTGTTCTTATTATTTCTTAATCTTGTAATCCACCAGCACCACTAGCCACGCTTTACAGCCAATCAACACTCACAGCACCTACGTATTCCCGTAATCCACTTAAGAAAATACTAATCATATACTGATACGTGCTGTTACCATACATAGCCACGAAAATCATTTAGATTATTCCTTTAACAGTAATAGGGTAGGCCTTGTTTATTTAACAGTTATGGTTTTGTAAAAGAAAATAACAAAATTATATAAATTTGAAAGTTTTAAGTATTTGTTTAGGAAAGAAATCCTTCTGTGTGGCCCATTGTCATGAAAGATTCATACTACTTATATAGATGGTTCTAAATCATAGTGTGCAATAGCGTGTATGGGTGTCGTCACAAAACCTATGACAACCGTAATTAAACAATATGTTATACTAATTAAAGAAACTATTGTTATACTTAATTCTTTATAAGGAAACGGATATTGCATAACTATAATAAAATACACGAAACTTGGCACTATTAGGAAGGTGCCAAATAAATTTGAGAGGTCAACTGAAAAATAGTACATTTTATGTTACATACACTGAATTACAATAACGCAATTCACGTATGAGTTATGTAGTAAATAGTATAAAAAATAGTATTTGTTCCCAAAAGATACAATAATTTTGCTAACAAAAAGTAGTGTTTAACTTATAAAAATTGCTTTATTGTATACTGATCACTCTTCAGGCTTTGAATTTCTTTAAAAAACCTCAATTTGCTAGTGGTTGTCGATTTTAAGACCAGAGATTTTGTATTGATGTGTTACGGTTTGTGACTTTCGCTAAGAGATTGTGACTTCCTCTTAGTGACACTAGTTAAGAATATGTGATATAATGTACTATCAACAATTATATATAATTACATTTCAGTAGGCCTACCTATGTTTCGGCATTCAGCTATTACCACACCTACGAGTGTTACCTTTATTGAATATTCTACTGGTTTTTTATACGTATGTAAATACTGAGTCGCGTATAGCATGTTGACGGTAGTATCAGTGTGTATATATAAACAAAAAGAGGAAGACGCATATTCGTGAAAACTATTTTTGCACAATAAATTTTTCATGACACTATAAAAGATAAACAACTCAAAGATAGTAAGGTCTCGTAACATATACAATAAATATTGTTGTAGTATCTATTGTTGTAACATAGGAACAATATTGCTGTATGAATTAATAAAAATTAAATTTAATTTGTTATAATTTTTGACAGGAACAATTTTGTGTGTGACGAATGTGCCAGAGATGTAGAAGACGCAACATAAACACAATTAGCAACAATCAAGCATTTTATAAATCCTGTTGACCAATGTTTATTATATCGAAATAAATAATGTATCTACTCTAAGTACTAATAAAAAATCCCTAAAATAAATTATTATGTCATGCATAATTTGCAATTCCAAACAGTGTCGTCCAAGTCAGTAGTTTAAATTACTCATGGAAAATTAAGGCTGTCATCACATTGACAGCTTTCGTTATTACATTTTTTCTGACAATACATTTCAAGAAATTACACTCAGAACTATTTACGGTCGTTTATTTATTATATTTGTATCTGCTATGCTAATTTCTGCCATTTTTATTAATGTTTTATTTACGGATATATATTCATATACAGAAAATAAACCTACTGCAAACCGCTACTTAGGTAACTATCGATTAGCGTTTCAAAACTTTCAGGTCATCCCCAGATCCGAAAAATGCAGTAATAATCATAATAATAACTCATTATGATTGTGTGTTTCCGATCTGAAAGTCTCAAAAGCGGTAATCGAGCGTTGTGTATACAATGATGTGCAACAAATTTATTTTCTCTTTGTGAATTTTATATCCAGTAACAAAGGTTTATTATGGCAATATATACTTCCTACATACTTATTTCAGTTCTACAGTTTAAAACATATAAAGATTATTTTAATGCACACATTTATTGAGCAAACTGAAAATTTGTGCACAATATACCTAATTACAATTCGTGGCCCAAATAAATAAAGGCAAAAATTTCAACTTATAATGCGCCTTTCAGAAGAAAGCTGAAAATTGTTTGACGTGAAGGCCAGTGGTCAGTCATTCCGCACGTTTTTATACTAAGAAAGACGAATTTGATATCACGTCCTTAACATAGTAATATACGCGTAAAAATATATGAAGATCACAGCGTGTATATTGAGACATTTATTAATAAGTATATTATTAACTATAACATATTTAGTATTTTGAAAATTACATTACTATAATATTCTATACACATTTAGTATAGGAAAAAACTAACATATTAATATGTACATAAACAATTTCATATTACAAGCAGACATTTTAAAAGACTGTTCTAAGGATATTTATTTGCTGTTGCCTCTTACTCCAAATTCTTTAATCATGTAATGAAAGAACCCAGCTAAGAAAACTTATTTATTTTACAATAGTAATGTTTGTTTTACAATCCCTAACAATAGATAGGTAGATAGATAGATACAAACGTACATAGAGAAAGAGAGAGTGTGTGTGTGAGAGAGAGAGAGAGAGAGAGAGAGAGAGAGAGAGAGAGAGAGAGAGAGAGAGAGAGAGAGAGAGAGAGAGACAGAGACAGAGACAGAGACAGAGATAGACAGACAGACAGAGATAGGCGTACAGAGGGAATTGTTTGAACAGAGCATGGTTCCACTTTGCTTCGCCATTTCTGAAACACGTTATACAATAGTATTCACGGTATTGCGTAAAACACGGTTTCTGTAATCACACGATTTATATTCAACAGATATACGTTCTCAGTCATTTAGCCTATATGACATTATTAGGAGAAAATACATTTATAAAGCGGGATCCGAAAAATTATTATGTTACATAACATAAACAAATATGCCTATAAAACACAGTTACATTGTTTTATATATTGTAGTAAATCCACCTGAGAAAGTAAGATATTAAGTAACTGACACAATTGTAAAGAAGTTTTTAATTAATGTTTTTTCTAATTTTATTATGTATTGAGTTAAACAATTTCAGCAAAAATAGAGTCAAGTTATATCTCATACCCGTTTCATTATATCCACTTATTTATTTATACTTTTAAACATTTACTGCATGTAAATATAGTAAGAGTAATATGGAATAATGTTTTTGAGTATAACAAAAGTTTTATTATTAGTAATAATTTTTGTTATGATGAAAGTTCTATTAGTATATACCAGTATATACAACAGATTTTGTAACATACTTCTTTATGTAACATTGTAATAATACATAAACTCAGCAAAAATTTTTCAGTATACAGAGTTTCCAGAATCAACACTACGTAAAATGGATTACAATATTAACCTACGTAAAAAGGTTAAAGGTAAAAGGTATAGTGAAAAGAAATTGTATAAATGCATGTGACCAATTACAAGTTACCTTGACCCATGATGAAGTATTGAAGTAATTTAAAACAATTTCTGACAAAGTTCACCAATTTGATAAGTAGGTACATATTTTTAATTTTTTTTTCATTTTGCCAAACAATACTGTTTACAAATTAACATTCGGAAATCATAATATAAACGTTACTTGTTTATGAAGACAGAGAATTGGTAAAACACGTTTTATTAAGGAGTTTTATTTGAATTCTAAGTACGATATGATTTTCAGTTACTAACGGGATTGCTAATATCATTATAATTTTAATGTATTTACGTTAAATACTCCTCGTACTGAAATATTGCTTTTAACATTAACTTGTTAAAACTAATCTTAAACATGTTTAGTCAGCAACTCTCACTGAATTAAACTATGAACCGTACTTACAATTTTGTTTTAATTTAATAATAGGACATTTAGTTTTTAAAACTCATACATGATGTTTACGTTTTACTAACATAAACCTGTAAATTTTTATTCATATGCGTTTTACATTACGAAAATGTATTTTTAAAATAATCTAAAAAAAGTAATTATTTAGTTTATATTTTTATGGCTTTATGACGTGTGAATTGGTACAAGATTTTTCCATAAACGTTGTTCCTATCAAGAAGCTTACACACGATTTCATCTTACAAATCTTACTTAGTCAGTTATCATAAACTGCAGTAGTGATATACGCACAACATTGTAATACTATAACGTGGACTTTTAAGTGTTATACAGAAGTGTATATGGTTTGGCTACTTACAATATAATTCTCTTTCCTTCGCATTGTATATCTCAGCATACGTTATTATCATTTTTCATGTATAGCATAGATAAAAGTGAATTTAATCATTCTGATCTGATGGAGGTGTTAAAAAGAGAAACAAGGTAAGTTACACTCAGAAAGAAATGTACTTGTTACAGAAACGTTTTCCTTTGATGTATTAAGCAAATCTTTAACCAAAAATATTCACAAAGTATTTATTATTATTTATTGGAAAAAATATTTAATACTGTGAGTTATGAAATTCAGAATAATTAACTTGTTGGCCTAATTCTAAGTAAAGCCAATACCGTAAAATATAATTTTGTTTATAGTTTAATTTTTTACTTTTTCCATTTTTGATCTTTTAAATTGTAATATGGACGAAATTGTACTACGCGGTAATAGTGTTTAAGAAAAAATCAAGTCAAGTAAACCGTTTGCGTGGCATGCATTCCAGAGGCGGCCACAAGCATTTTATGCGGCTAAAGGAATAAAGCAGACTTACAGTGCAATGTGCTAAACACGTCTAGGTGTTCTGAAGACGTACGTAATGTACCGAAATTTACGTGACTCGCAAGTTAAAATGTACAACGAGACTTGGAATTGAGTTACGTGAGAGTCTTACATACTGAGCTCACTAAAAGCCAGACAGGAATATAACCTTCAAGAGATCATATCAGTAGCGCGCGAGCATGTTTTCCTGTGCCGGGGCTTAAACCCATTAAGTTCATTCTGTGACGTATTAGTAAATTAGTAATATTTAGTATGCATGATATGCGCGTGCGTAGTGAGTGTGGAAAGTGCACAACCAACAAACGAGCTCATTAAGACGTTCATATGAAAATTTAAATCTCAATATGGATTCCACCGTTAGATATAAATAAGGGATATTTAAAAATTTCGGAATATTTATATGTCTATTTGGGATGTTGAGATCATTACGAATGTCAGTTTACAAAAACAATGGCCGTATATTGTATTTTAGTTTTTAATAGGATCGAAATCAAATCAGCAGCAGTACTCATATTTTTGTATGAACTGCAACTAAACTATTTTGAGAAGTGAAATATCTGAGTTTGCAGACAAAATTTAAATTAGTTTAAGAACTTTAGATTGCATATTATAATAGGATACCAAGAACTGTTTCAATTTCAATAGTGCCTTCAATTGCTAATGAATGAGACTTTTATTTGTTTATTAGTTCGAAATAAAATTTACCATTAGTTTTTAATGTTCCATTAGAAATTTATTGTTTGCTACATTGCTGTGGTTGTTATATTAGTATACTCAGTCAGCAATGGATAAATATTTGACTGGCATAATTTGCATTGTAGATTATTTTAAAGCTATCCGCCTTTTTTGTGCCTGTAGGCCTACTTACAGATGCATCGATGAACGCGAGCGCGGGTTTTAAAAATGAGGTGACAAAAAACGTCTATAATTATTCTGATTTAACTGACATCTAAGTCTCTTACGGCAAGAGTTAACTCTGTTAAGACTATGACCTGGGCTATTAGGCCATGGTTTAATGCCTTTAATGCCGGTAATTTAAACAGATTTTTCGGCCTCATCATTAAAGGCCATCTTCAGTATACACGATTGAAAAGTTACTAGTAAGGTTTTCACCAGTTCCCACAGTACTGTGATAATATTCAGAATTATCTTCTTTTATCATTTATATTTGAAGTTTATAATGTCTTTGATGTTTGTGTCAAATTTTTCTGATGCTCTTTTGATGATTCTGCTGGCCGCTCTTTATACCATATCACATCCACGTATGTGTAATTGTTGTCCACGCTTTATGAAACACAAGTCAGTGTAGGAATCACACTTTGCTAACAAAGCCTACTGTTTAAACACATTAATATTTTACTATCCTTCATAAGAATATTCCCTTATTCCAACAAGTATCTATCACGAATTTATTAATTTTGAATTTCTAGTATTTCATCGTTATTTTTTGCTACAATTTAATATAAAAATGTCGTTAATTTAATATCTCGCAATCATTAAAATAAAGTTTAATGTTTTATCAACAAACTACATGAAATTCTAGTTAGTTTATTCATTTTTATTTTTTTTTATTTTTCTAGTAAAAAAAGTAATTATTTTTGAAATGCAATTTCAACAGACAATTTTTATTCTTCGTATTGTTTAAATTAGCAGCCATCATTACTCTTTCTTTTATGAATTTGCTAACTGCTATAATTTTTATTGTTCGACTAAGCTTTTCGTCATCACTGACATCCTCATGTCTTAAACAACACTGTTGTTTAAGTGATGACGAAAAGCTTAATCGAACAATAAAAATTATAGCAGTTAGCAAATTCATAAAAGAAATAGACAATATTTAATATTCTTCAGCGCCAAGTTTTTAAGTCATTGTTCCCTAAAAGGATGTTATACCATTTTTAATTTGACGTTATATCTGAATAAGTAATGTGTTTTTTTTTTAATTTAAACATTAAAACCAACAATTAACTATATTGCAAAATACGGTAATACGGTGCGAAATTAATTCTGGTATGCTGAAAATTGTTTTACAACTTTTGGTACTTTATTCAATAGCATGCACTATTTGATTTTGGTATTCCGTCTTGTCATTTGTTGTTTTGATTTTTACCTTACAAGTTTTGCATATAGTAACTCAAACTCACTTGTAATTGGCAAATACAATTTAGTATGTAAATACTGCTAACATATTACATACATACTACTATGTATCTAACATACTTAAATTACTTATTGGTTTCTAGACGGTGGCTTTTTATACAGATAACTCTCCTTTATCAGAACCTGATAGCTCACAAGTTTTTATATATGTAGCTATTAAAGATGAGAAAAAAATTATTTTGTAGTTAAACTAAATAATAAAAAGGCAGGAAGATAAAATTTAAAAATTACATTAAAATTCTTAAAATTTTGCATGCTATAAAACATTCTTCAAACGGTTTACATAAATTATTTCCTTTTTTCAATTACAATGAAGAGTCAAAGTTTTTCCTCTGTTTACAGATACTAACTTAATTCTGCTTCCACTTTAGCGGAAAACACACACAATCTTTTGTAAGTAGGAAATTTGTCAGAGAAATTCGTTTAAAACTTGCGTTTAGAATGATCAGATCTCAATGTGGTAATTGAAAAGCGGATTAAGGTGAAATTGAGTAGAAAATACGTGTAAAATTAATGATGCGTATAGACTGCTGAACCAATATAAATCGTTTTGGCTGCAGACGGAATTGAAAAGCTAATAGAATACGCTACTACAATTGGAAAAAGGAAAATTGTTTCGCGTGAAAGTTCTTGGGCTGCTAATAATAGTGAAACAGTGCTGATAGTCACTCATTCCTAAATCAGTGCATCGAAGTTCATTGTGGATACCGAAGTGGCGTCGAATTCCTCGCCTGCTCCTTTACAAGCCGTTGGTCTCCCTCATGGAACCTGCAACTCTGCTCCCTCTTCCGTGCCTTTAACCTGTGATTCTTCACGTACCCGATTATTATTACCCCTGAGAATACTTCATCCCTACCTACCTACATCCTTTCCTGTTATCGCCAAGACAGTCCCTTACCACCTCGAAGCTCCCCATCTGGGGGAACAGCAATTCTAGTCTACAGGCAAATATACTATAGAACCCTACCTCCTTTAGATATTTCAGTAATTGAAGGCTGCGCGTTAGCTTTGGAAGCACACTTGTTCCGACGGTGCGACTTGTTAATTTATTTACTCTTTTTTGATGCGTTTCAAACCATGCCCACTCAGGAGTCGTTTGGGACTTTCCTTCCGGGTACAGTACTTTTACCGCCTGTGAAAAACGTCCAATATAGTCATGATTCCAGAAAGTTATCGCCCTATTTTTCTCTTTCAAGTCATCACCACGGTGTCCGGGTATCTCCTGTCGGCCCGTATCTCACCGCTGTTCGATGATTTCCGCAGAAAACCGTTTTGGTTTCACAGAGAGCACTCGACCACTCGTCATTTTGACCGCGTCATCACGCATTTGTCTGACGCCGCCAACATGATGGATGTCTTTGGGCCACCGCCACCGTCCGAGCCGTGAGTGAGTTGTGAAAATAAAGATACGAGAAATAAGAATGACGAGAGTTTCATTATCGTAACTCCACTATCGATGGACAGTAGTAATATCGTAGTACTATCGATACACAAAACTCAATACAGTCAACATTAAAGATTATTTAACTATCATTTAGATTTGGGCATAAAAATCAAGAATTCTTTTTTTAGCATAGCCATGTGTCAGCTGAAGTCAAATAGTCTAATGTCATTAAGTCTAGTATTTGTAAGTTCAATATTTGTAACAAATATTGTCAAAAATAAAAATATGATCCACATGCGAGAAAGCTTTTTATTAGAAAATCATCTTTATATATTCACGTCTATAACAGATCTACGTAAAATTTGTGATGTTAAATTTACGATGTCGTCTAAAGGTAACGATATTAAATTGTTTGCACTTGCTTGTAGTACAAAACCCATTATTTTTTCTCAGAGAAATGATAGTTTGTTTGTTAGCATTCGACTTCGTCAAAACGTAATCAGTAATCAAATGTTAAGGTTTCTGTCTATTGATAACCGTACGCTATCGCTATGGGCAGCAACCGTGGAGCCAGGAGCCACTTTGGCGCTTCTCACATAACAGATATTCGGCTGGATAATACAGCTTACAACATTCTGGTAACCACTGTTCCTTCCCAGACGCTACACAATTATTATCGTGTTACTTGGATCTTTTGCATCTTCATAATCACAACCTAATGTAACAGCATTCCTGGCCTCTTCATTCAAGTCTAAGCATTCAGTCATTTATATTGCATTGTATTACATTGCATTACTTGAATTACACAGTGTATTAAAGAAGGTGTACAAAGTATTTGTGTGCAAACTATTGTACTTTTTAACTTGTGTTCTGTATTAGTCTACACTTTGAGCATTGTGCTTTTTGTACAATTGTCATACAGTGTGCAAATGGAAGTGTTGTAGCACTATGTTACTCGTTTCTATTAAAGTATAGTTATGCACACCTAGTTTTAAAAAATCGGTTAATTTTTTAGAAGATATTGGCATACCACAAATAGATATATACACAGATAGACAAATTCCAAACTGTCAAGTTAAAACATAGAACTAGCAACGCTCGTTCAATAAGGATGCTTTTTACCTGTTATGTACTCATGCTGCAGTAATCACAGTGTTTGGGTGTGAGGGGGGAGCGTGTAAAGTTTTTGATAGAATTCAAATTTTGTTGCTGATATAAAAAAAAGCCTTCTTAAAAAGTGTTAAAGTTATTTTCAAGAATAATATCGGAGTGTTTGAAGACACAATATAATGTAACAGTATTACAGTATTATTCCTTAATTTTATTTTTATGATTCTAATGATTGTTTTCTTAGTATTTTCATATTAAAAAGGAGAGTAGGTGTTTCAATTTATGTCAGCACAGATTCTTACACATTGTTTATTAATAAATTTTTTTGGAAAATTAATGAATAGTTTTCTTAGTAGTTCAATATGCTCATGTTTTTTGTAAATATAATGTATTCACGAACAGTGTTTAGAGAATCATCATAATTACTAACAAGTCTAGTGATATTGGCAAAAAATATTAAAATTAAGAAATAAACAATTCGTAACCGATATTAAAACTCAAAATAATTAAATGACCAAAATAATATTGACTATTTCTCAATATGCGCGTAGAATAGAGCATAGCCTACGTATCCGGTATGTTTTTTAATTAAAAAAACTCTTTCTTTAAGCAAATATATTCTATAAAACCTTATTACTTTCTGTAAAAAGTAAATTTTATTACAGTAATTACGAATTTTTTGGTTGCTTGTTAAATTATGTATTGAAATTCTAGATTTTTAAACAATGAGGACACATACAAATACTTTCTAAAAAATATGACATCTGTTACATTACAAAAATAATTTTATCTTTTCTTTTATTTTTATAATGACAGGCATTGTGCAGAATTCTTACATATTAAGCATAATTACTTCATTTATTTTGAATCTGCGGTGTTAATTATTTCAAACCTAAAACGCAGATCTTTAAAACCTCTGAGCGATGGGTGCTTTCTTACGAGTAAACCCTCTATTCGGACGGCTTCCATCATAATTTCTTGTCTCTCGACATTTTGATCCTTTGAATTTGGGATCGTCGTGTGAAGGTCTGGACCGTCATTCACAGAGAAGACGATCCCAGTTTTAGTGACACAAACGTCAAGCGACAAACGTTACGATGGAAACAGTCCGAAGTAAGATTTATCCTTTAGCAGACTGCTACACATGGTATGGTTATTATTACACATTGGTATGGTACATTATTTTTTTTTCTAATCAATAACTGGAAGTTTTTTTAATTATGGTAAAAGGTAAACCATAACTTCGGTTGACTTTAACTTGATGTACGTTGCTCTAGAAAGGAGGTTCTGATGGCAAAGCTACTCCAGGAATATGGAGCCAAACTCTCAACTAACTATTTCTACCACAGAGAGGGTATAGTCTAAAAAGCCTCACTTGCCTCTGGAGTAGAAAACTATCCCTAAAGCGGATCTACTCCAGTAATCAACTTGATAGGATGACGAAGACAATAAGTTAATTCTTCATCGAGAATCCTAAGGAAAATCTGAAACGTTTCCCAAATCATTTTTGTACATTACAAAATACTAACCACTTTAATCAACATAATGAATTCACGTGTTTCAGGTAGAAATACATGAGTATTTTTTATAATAAATATTTATATTAAAACGCTTCAAATCCTTAATTCATACTAATCTGGAATATGTGAATGAATACATTAATTCTCGTTACCACAAACACAATTACTAGAATATAGTTTGAACATAGTCACTGTAATTTGTATCACAGATGGCGTTGATAAATGTGGCTTGAGAACTAAATTTGTCTCTGTCAGCTATAAATTATATTCACTCTGACTTTCGCAAAAGAAACCAAACTGGATTAACAATAATTAGATTTAGTGTTAACAAAAATTAAAATAATTAAAAGGATAGTAGAAATTGCGCTCATTACGTACAAATATACGTGTCGAGTACATAAATTGTAATACACTAATATACACATGTACAATTGTAATTCTGAGATTTACAGAATTTTACATAGATAATACAAGTAGCATATAATATTTAAAGCTCAAATAAAGTAAGTGGATAACCTATTAAGCTGGTATGGCAGTTGTGTCACATACGAGTATTTTTAAACTATTAAGACACAAAGAATCAGACAAGCGATTTGTGTTACTTCCTACTATATATTTTCTACAGCTAACTATTTTTGATCGGAGAAGGACAGTCCAGTCGTTCCTACGTCCGTTGAAATAAACTCTGTTTTTTAGGAGATTGGATCAATTAATACTGACAATACATTAACGATGCTGTGTTATGTAATAATAAAATTACTGTAACGAGTTACATAAATTTTCATAATTTTTAAATTATATTTTGCATATGATATATAAATATCAGTACTTTCATTAAAAAATATTTATAGTTTCATAAAATTGCCTTGAGGTAATAGTGTATTTCCTTCTACAAGAGAGTACATAATTATTAATATATAATAATAATTATAAATATATTGAAGTTGATGTGTTTCAGTGAATTGTGCGTCAAGTATTGAAACGACAAAAACATACTACTTGCAGAAGAAACTATACTGAATATAATCAGAATATAATATATACCAATACGTAATTATTAAGATATTGTCACGACGGTCTAACTGATCGTCGTATGGTACAGTGGAAAACAAAATACAAGAAACCAATTACGTCACTAATCACCAGCTTTAATTATCACAATTAAACAGTTTGTAATCAACAAGATAGTCTCTCACAATAAACCAAATAACAATTGTTCACACGCAAAAAAAATATCTAATTATATAACACACAACTGTATAACGTAGTGTAGCACGATTAACAAAAACATAACACTTCACCAGAATACCCGAACCCCACTGAGATATATCGGAACTCGGAGCGTCGCTAAGTACTTGTATTTATACCCCGCCGAAAATCCAGAACATTCAACATACTACGCATTAGCTCTACACTACAACGAAATTGATTGCGGCCTTGACACAGTCCGCGCGGCTGGCGGCGTCTAGAAAAGTCCCGCGAATGCATGTGGAAATCACGTACGCACACACATTATAGCCGAATTCTTCTGGAACATTCGAGAAAAACGTAGATTGTTCTGTAATGTCGTAATACTGTCCCCTCCCTAAGCCTGTTCGCTCCGGACTGGCAAACCATCTCTCAAGTAATACTCGACCAGGCGATCTACATAGCTTGCGAAAGATAATTCTTCGGTTCATTGAATTCAGTCTCGTGTGACCCGAATATGAAGTTCACAGGAATGGAATAGGAGTCTTCCGCTCAACCACTAGTTTTGCGGGAATCACTCCCGTTACGTCATGTACCGTTGTGCCTATACGTCACTAGCTGGTCCAAGCCTGATTTGTTGTCGTCAACGACCTCTCGTGAGACTTCATCTTTTGTAATGTTTTCCCCGGAAACAAGTAACAGTCTTGCTCAACACCCATAGTTGGCTACTCAATCACTTCTTTTGTCGTTACACTTATTTTTACTTCCTCTGCTAGTTCTTTCTCCATTTCCGCTTGCCAAAGGAATGGTTCCTCTTAACCAGACCTGATGACTTTTTCTTCGGCCAATGCCACATGGAATGGCTGGTAGACCCCGTTATTTTAGCTATTCAAAGCTTCATCGTCTCTCGGCCAACTTTCAGGACATTCTCTCTCAAGTCCACAACTTATCCGTAGGCATTCATAATGTCCATGCCAGGAATCACTTCATCGACAAGGTCTGCAACGAGCATTGGTGGCTAAACTCGAGAAGACCCAGGCGTACAAGTACGTCTACCTTTAATTATCACAATTAAACAGTTTGTAATCAACAAGATAGTCTCTTACAAAAAAACCAAATAACAATTGTTCACGCGCAATAAAAATATCTACTAATATAACACACAACTGTATAACACTAGTCCAGTACGATTAACAAAAACATAACACTTCACCACAATACTCGAACCCCACTGAGATATATTGGAATCCAAATCTGACTGAGCGTCGCTGAGTACTTGTATTTATACCCCGCCAAAGATCCAGAACATTCCACATACTACATATTAACCCTACACTACGACGTAATTGATTGCGGCCTTGACACATTGAGCGCGGCTGGCGGCGTCTAGAAAAGTCTTTTGAATGCATGTTAAAATCACGTACGCACACAACATTATAGCCGGATTCTTCTGGAACATTCGAGAAACACGTAGATTGTTCTGTAATGTCGTAACAGTATGTAATTATTTAATACATATAATTTTAGTGCGCAATTATAAGAACTAAACGCCGATAATTTAAAAACTTTATCACACAATCCGTAATTACGCATACTTGCAGTGCACACTAATTCCATGACAGTAGTATCATTCTACAGTTCATTAAAGGTTGGCTCAGCTTTTTCACAAAACAAAAAACACAAACGTAATTTTTTATATTTAGAAAAAAATTTTCTTAATTTTTTTACTGTTTCCTCAGATTTATATTTCTTTGTTATCCTACAATAGGTAAAGTTTTAATTTCCAAAAATATGAAGTGGTAGTTTTGCATTCCTTAGCAGACAGTGAAAATTGCTGCAAATAATTACATTCTCTGCACAATTAATTTTAGCGCAGTACACACGGAAAGCAGTCTTCAGTACTTACCGTCTGTGTGTCAGATACGTATTTAGTGATGAAAGTAGAACTTGGATAACTTCTTGAAGACGGTACTGTAATATTTGAGTGTTTTAAAAAATTGTAAGAATTGCGTCATTGTCTTTTATTATTAACTTCAAATTGATGAAACTGACGTTCTTATTTTCTATAATAAATACAATATGAAGCAAAAACCTTATGAATGGATCCAGGAGAATGCTAATACACTATGAAGTGATTAAGCAGTAATATCTTACTGCCAATACCAATAATGTGCCGCAAATTACTATCTCGTTACAACAAACGTGGGATACTAAACTTCTGCTTGAATCATCCGATATTATCAAACTTGTTTTCTCTGTCGGACGCCATTTATCTTACCCCTGTCATTGTTTGTTTGGACTACAACTTATTAACACAGGCGCCACCATACGTTACTCTGATAAAAGCTTCAAACAGCAAGAACCTTTATGTAATGTTTGTTGTATGTTTCACAAATCACGCTATCTGATTCGAACCATTTTTTTTTTTAATATATGAATAACTGTAAACATTCTTTACGGTTAATTAAACGATTAATCTCTGCTACTTTAAAAATTAACTGTTATATGTAGCGTATAATTTTTTAGTAAATGACATAAAATAAAAAAAATGTAATGACTTTTACAATATAAATAAGTGGGCTTATAAATAAATAATATTTAATAGTAATTACTAATAAATGTTATTTTTATTAAGCTAATTTTACATTGAAAATTTGAATCAAAACGGCAGATGAATCAAATAGAAATGATTATGCAAGCGTGAAAATTAGTATTGCATAAAATTGAAAGTTCTAAATAAACTTTTCGTAAATTATTTTTGATTACCTAATTAAAGAGTTTATAATTACTCACTGGTTTGTAGGTACTTGTTCCTTTATGGCACTGACGAGAAATAAAACGCAAAATGAAATGTGTATAACATTTGCTAATGAAAGATCTATAAGGACAAAATTTGTGCTAACTAAATTAAAGGGCAGTTTTAGTTCCTTTAATGATAACATTTATTAGGAAGTAAAGTTGTGTACAAAACCGTATATGAACCTGGATGGAAAACCATAATGTCGGAGAAGGGTTTATACTCTTTAACGTATTTATTAAATATAAAATAACGTTTTAATTTGATTACATTTTTGCTTAATACTCACACTTTTAAAGATTCGTTCATGTATAATTTCTTTTAAAAATTTTATAAATTTTTTTATGGTAGACTATGTTTATGCTTTGTCTCCTGTAAAAACACACATTCCCTTCCGTAAATTTAAAATTTATGAAAAACAAAATTATATTGTTTCAGAAATGCCTGTAAAGGAATATAGCACTTAAATAATTAGTAACTGTGATTAAAATAATTATACAGTGAACATAATTAAAAAATGTTAATAATTAATAAATCAAGTATGTCAGGACACGTAAATTGTGTTGTTTAGTACGTAACCATATAGCTATATTAAGTAGATTGCACTTGATAATCGTTAACTTTTGTAGTTATCATCTTTGCTCTTGAACATTCTCGATAAACGTTCTTAGCAATATGTCAAGTTTTTACAACTCACTGTTTTTAAAGACAGACTGAATTGAACTTTAAGACTAATGTTTCCTTTAATAACACAGTTGCTATTTTTACGCATTCCAGGTCTGTAATTTGATTAATCTATTATTTACTAATAATAAAATCTTTTATTTATACATATGTACAAATCGCTGAACGGTATTATATGATAATTTACAAATCCGTTGTATTATAAAACTTGTAATTGTCTTCCTCTTTCTACCTGTAGAGCGCAGAATTTGTTGCCACCGATTGTACTCATACATGTTTGACTTAACTTTGCAAGCGGAGCCATGATGCTTTAAGCACAATGTAGTACCGAAAGGATATTTGTGCAGAAAACGTCAATATAGAGAACACTTATAATTAGACTGCAAATCAAATCTTAGATATTACCTATGCACAAATTACTGCCTACATTAACACATATTTTGGTAACCCCGTACACACATTTTAAAAACAAAGAGAAACACAAATTTAAAATGTTTGTATTTGTTATAGCGTGGGTTATTCTATTAATTTTTTAATTACATAAGAGGGAAAATCAAAAAGTAAAATTTTTCTTCCCATCCTCTACCGAGCATCTCTATCTGTATAACAATGAAGATGCTTAGTTATAAATCCTAATCTCATAGTGTCTGTCTGTTGCAAGTATTGTTTTATTATTAGCAATTTGCTGTTGTGTTACATTGACCGACTGTACAAAGGAAGAAATGGCAGATATTTTCCTTACTCGTACGGAGTGAAAACTGTTGAAAAATCGTAACCGTATAATGTAGCAGCAACATTAAAAAAGTTTTATTAGTGGCTGTAATTTTGAATGGTAGCAAACAATGACCGCGTTTTTCTATCAATAAACATAGAATAGGTAGGCTTAATACTATCAAGAATAATGGAAATATCACAGCTGGTAATTCACAACTAAAGGTGAAAAAGTAACAGTGCAAATTAATCGTTAATTCTTCTACGAAGAATTACGATTAAAAATTAGGACAAAGTTAGATCTAAAATAGCGGTAAATTTTCCAAAACGAACGATTTCCAAATTTGGTTTATGAATCCTCGACCTCATACCAGCAACAGAACAATCCTTTGTCATTTGTCCTTCACAACCACCACCATACAGTCACAACATGGCTTAGTGTACTATAAAAAGAGTTGGGAAGAAAAGAATTTTCTTCCGGTAAAGAAGTCAGAAACAGTGATAAATTTGTCTGGCACGCATGCATATAGAAACGTTTCTTCTACGAAGAAATTCAAAACATCTTTAAACGATGAACCGAGTGCACAGAAACAAAGCGTCTATGTAAGAAATTAACAAACATTTTTATGTACGTAATGCAACTACAAGTCAAAAATTTTTAAATTATTTTTAATTTTGGACGTGGCCTTGTATAGTCAACACAAAGTAAATGTCTTTGAAAACTAAACAAAAGAGAGTTACCAATTTAACAAAAAGAATATAAAACAGTAGCTGAAACGGATAATTGCAACAAAAAGTGTACGATTACTTTCCTTTTCTAAAGATATTTAGTTTACGAATTCACCAGTAATTCAGGTGGAAAACTTAAGAAAAGTTTTCAGTTTGTGTCCAATCGACGTCAGGTCATGCCTTTTTCATAAAACATGTTTGTCAAAGAGAAATTTGATGAGTCCAGGAATAAAACTTCTCATCTTATTTATCCTAGCTAAAGAACCAATCCTCGGTACGTCGATTGTTGTAAATGTTAAAATTAGTCACTTAATACAAAGGTTTTTAAAAAATATATATACAACACACTTAGTACGTTTCACAGTATTTATTCAACTCTGACAGCTGTTTCAGCTTATTAAGCTGAAACAGCTGTCATAGTTAAATAAAAACTGTAAAATGTACCAAGTGTTTATATATACTTCTTTAAGAACCTTTGTTTCATCAAGTGCCCAACGAATCATCATTTGATATCGTGTTAGTCATTTAATAATGAAATTAGTCATATCGTGCTGAAATTGAATAATTAAGTAAAGTTGACTACAGCAGTAAACAAACTAAAGCTATGTTGCAATACATACTGCAATGGGTAGAATATGCATTTGAATTGGGACTCTGTGCATACGATAGTTGAAATGAAAGTTTGTATAAGTAAAGACTGCAAGTTTGAACATTGTATCCTAGGCAATAAGAGACAGGTTCAATTTGTTAGTTTAAGTAAATTTAAGACAGTAAACAAAAACAATTAGTGTTGTGAAGTGGTGAGAAAATATGCGTAGGCATGTGGCGAGTGCGAATGTGCGAGAATATGTAACAATGTTACGGGGTAATGATGAAAAACATATTAAATTAACTAACTTTTCTAAAAATAAAATTGTTTGAATGAGATTTGCACCAGAACACGCATAATGAAAAGACCTGTCGAGTGGCAATATTTGTTTGTAAATTAAGGAACTCAATATATGAGATTTTATTAAGAAAGTTTTATGACTATGTAGAAAAATAATAAAATTAAACTGGTTTTTTTGACAGGGTATAATTTGCGCTGTGACAATATTGTAGACAAATAAAGTTATCTTAACTTACACCGCAGGGAAAGAGTGTATAGCAGCCAATAAACGTTCGAGAAATTCGTTAAAACCTCAGTTGATTTCGTATTTCGTATTATTCAATTCAGTGTCTCTCCAAACTTGAAAACGCGCAGACGTGCTGTTCGAGTCTAGACGCTTGGTCTATGAAAACGTACGAGCAGAAGTCCGAAAGTTCTCAAGTTATTTTATTAAATAGTGCTTATCCGGTAAACTACAAGATTGTCCGCATGGGAAATAAAATAAAGAACTCTTGAAATCTGCTGTATCATTGTCTACATTCAATACACAAAATAAATTACTATTAAAAGTACTCAAATATTAAATTCATAGAAGTGCTCAAGTCGAGAACGACCCTGAACGCCGGATAACAGGAGGAAACCGCAGCGGTATACTGGACCTGTATACAGAGTGAACAACTACACCTGTTTTCAAGACTAGATCATCATTCGTCATAAAGGAAAATGATTTCATTTTATTATAAAATTTAAAGAAACTTGTAACTAAAAAGACAAAAGAACATATAACAAATTTTATATATTAAATTATAAGAAAAATAAATATTTTAATTTTATAAAATGGTCAAGAGAGACAGTATAATAAGTTTGATTTTTTTGTCATAAACGATATTAAGTCTCATAGTACAATTTGACATTATCATTAATAAATCCGAAAACATTGCAATATACGATTCAACCCACTACTTATTGTATACGACTTCTGTAAATAGCGATATATTTTACAGAATCTTCTTCTTCTTCTTCTTTAGCACTTCAGATCAACGTGAGCCATGGCTTCAAACACCAATCTCCCCGAATGTCTCCAATCCATTTACATCTCAGCGTAACCCCTCACAATGTTTTTTTCTTAGATCTTCCAACACATCATCCAACCATCTTATCCTAGGTCGGCAACAATTTCTGCTTTGCGCCCTCCGGATTTTCTTTGCCTTATGCTGTAAATTTGATACATTTATACGAATTTAGATTTTCAACTATTATGTTTTCTTTTGACTCATGTTTTCTTGTTCTTAAAATAATCATTAAAATATTTAAAATCCCGAGACAGTTAAAAAGTTGTAATTATGATGTTACACGACTGGTTACCAGACAAATAAAAACAATTTTATTAAAGAATAATTGATGATTGAAATATATTAAAGTTTGTTTAAAATAACTTACATAAATACAAATATAGATTGTTTATAATATCACATGTTCTACATTAGTGTAATGTAATGAAACTTTGTTTTATGCAAAACTACACAAATAATGTTTAAAATTAATAATGTACGTGATATCACATTGGTAGCTATGCAATAGAACAACACTGATATGAGACTGGTTCATTTATTATTCAGGTAGCGTTTGATGAGTAATTAACTAAATTATATGTGCCTATGGTTACGCGTTTTAATGGTGTAACTCTGACCGGTCACCGGTGACTGAACGCATAAAATCCAATTTCATTGTGTAGTCAGCAGGTTTCGTATAATATACGTATGTATAACTCTGCAAATATTAATGTTTTTACAACTGTGGACTATAATACGTATATTATGTTGATTACGACTAGGTTTTTAGTGTTTACTGTTGTGTCTGTATGGCGGTATTTGGTAGGCCTATATACGGTCCTGTTCCACAAAATGTTTTTTTATTTTTTCTTGTAAAATAGAAATGTTTACGACCGAATCACAAAATATACCTTTCATTTATTATTATTTCAGATTACAATCATTTCATGTAGGTTTGTTAATGTTTTTTACTGAGGCTACTAATACTGAATACCTCACTATTTTAAGCTTATGCCGTATGCACTGTTTCCATAAGAAGACAGATGTTTTTTTATCAACTGTAGAGATGCAATTTTAAAATACTTCCATGTTGTCTATGTATAAAAGAATTCTATTAGTCTACTACTTTTAAAAAAATATGCAGGTCTTCAATTCTGAGTTCTACATAGAATTATATTTATTATAGACACGCAGAAATCTATAAATTACTAAGTTTTTAGTTAAATTTATTACGTGGTACACTTTACAATTAACAGAGCAATCTTGTGCCAACGTGATGTCCAATATTTATCAATGATAATCTATATTCTGAATTAGTGAATTAAACAAGTTTTCTGTCGGCGATTGTGATTGGTGAGGTGGCGAGGTGTTTTGGTGATTCCGTCCTCCTGCGTCAAACAATATTTTTCTTTCACAGAATTAATGATTAATCTTAGATCGTAATGACCGAAGCGGACTGATTGGGTTGCCCCACTTTCGGTCATTATTTCCAACGCGCCGCAGAAAACGTGATAAACTTTTTGATAACGGTACTGCATGCATACTGATAAAATAGTACTCTCTAAATTATATTGGAAAATTGTTATGTGTATAAGTCTGTTACACAAAATGTGTACGTTGTTTGCCTTCGTTTTATCTGTTGTTTGGTTACTCAAATTTCATTTATATACAAATAATAATTTATATAGTTTAGAGTTCAGTACAGTGATAATATTACCCTTTACAAACGCGTGTAGTGTGTAGTTAAATCGATCTCTACAAATCTATACTCACGAGTTAAAATGGTAAAAAGTAACGAGCGTCATGGCTATTTGTAGTTCCTAATTTTGATTGGTTTCCTAATTTTCCCAACTACAGACATGTACAGTCTCTCTGAATGCCATCTTGATGTCAGTTATGAAATAGAAATTCTTACACAGTATATGGTACTGACATATATTGTGTTGTTAAGTTTAATTTCAATGTCATTTCACTTCTTTAGTTGTTATCGTAAATAACATTTGAAATGTAACCATAAGGATACTTACAGATGTAATAATAATTTCAAATATTTAATAAACTATTAATGTATCAGTCACAAAATATCTATAACACGCAATAAGAGTGCTTTAATTTGTTGTATATCTAACACTATTTTGTCTTTTTAATATATATATACAATATTAAATAATAATTTAAAATAATTATAAGTTATAGGCTTTTAACTTTTTCATATTTTCATAAAAATTTAACAGTAGGCAAAAGACTTTACCTTACTAAGAACGCTCTGTTTTACAGAATATAACAAAATTTATGAGGTTATACAATGAGAAAGAACAAGAAGAAACAATACCAAAAATTCTACGAAACACACAAGGCAATCAACAAATTAACAAATTGGATAAACAACATATTAAAGTATGGATTCTATCTAAAAATACTCTTATGACGGGCGCATGGATTGTTGTGTTTACACCGTGGAATAAAAAATTAAACAGAATAGGATTCAAAGGTTTTGTAAAATATATAAAAACACTTGGTAAGTTTCAAAAATTTTTTAATTAACTCTTACAGCTGTTTCGACTAACTAAGCCATTGTCAAAGAGGCGAGTGAATGAAAATTACTGAACACAGGATGTTAGTGGAGTGTAGGTGGTGAACATCTGTTTGGGGCGTATCTGGAACATCTGTGTTGTGATGGCGAGGGGGTGTGCAAGAGACAAGGGAAGGTCAGGTGTCTTTAAAAACTAAATACAATCATGAATGCAAAATATAAAATTAACTGAATTAAATATAAACTGAATGTAAAATTTAAAATAATGATGAACATTCAAAATAATATAAAATAAACTAAACTAAATAACAGATTTTAATAAAGGGGATACACAAAATTCAGTCTGTTCATTGGTTAAATTTTTGTTATTTTTTATTGCTTTTTTAATTTCTAAAATTTCTAACAAATCCATTTTTTTATCCACTAACATCCTGTGTTCAGTAATTTTCATTCACTCGCCTCTTTGACAGTGGCTTAGTTAGTCGAAACAGCATACAGAGTTAATTAAAAAATTTGTGATACTTACCAAGTGTTTTTATATATGTTACAAAACCTTTGTATTAATATGTTTCACCAAGTGCCCAACGAGTCATCAATTAATATCGAGAATAGGATTCATTATTCATAACTTTATTTCAGGGTAAATAAACAGAAACACTAATAATAAGCCGCATACAACAATCCTCAGATTTCCATTGTCTATAATGCAGTAATATAACAATAAAAAAATAGGCAGTAACCAAATTAACGCTGCTGCAATAAATAATACAAATCACCAAATATGGCAGTTGTACACAATAATTCATAATCTTTACTTGACAGTAAAAATTAACAGATATAATTTGATGTTAAAATAATATGGCGATATCTCATGCACACAAAATAAAATTGTCAGGAATCTTATACGTATACAAATAAGTAAAAAATTCGAAAAAATATCTGTTCTATATACATCATGTTCAGTTTTCTGTTGCGTCCAAAATATACTACCCCGAATTGTGGTAAGTACGGTGTCAATCAATTTTTCATTAAACTGTCCCGTTAGTACCTATAAGTTGTATGTTTATTGAAAATATTTGTGGATTTTTTCTGCTACTGTAAGCTGTTATAGAATCTTTGTTACCACATACAAAGTCCGCCCTAATGTCGTAAGTAGACTTGAGCTTAATTAAAATTCTTTTATTACACGGATCGGGAAAAATCTGTGAACAAAATGGAAACATGACAGATTTACGACTGGGTTCTGTTGTAAAAGATGCCGTTGAAATATAGGCATCTATAAACTTTCAAAATATGTATGTAGGCTTATTATAGTAGATTAACAAACGTTTAGTTGCCTAAATCATTACAGTTTTGATAATTATAAGAAGCATTCTTTTAACGTCAGTAAATGAAACTTCATTGTAAAACTAAACTTTTTGATGATGTAGATTTTGCGCACTAAATTAACCAAAGTCAATTTTATTATCAACAGGCGCAATACTTCAAAAACGGCTACTAAACATCACCAAATAATTTGGCTAATAATTGTATCTCTTCTTAAGCAAGTAACTTGAAAACTACTTACTTATTTGTAAAGGCAAAGCTTTATTGGTGCAGACACATTTCTGTTTTCTGTAGCTTTTTTTTTAATTCTACATAACAATTTTATCTTATCTTGAAAACAACAAAAACAAATATGAATTTGTTTTACCACTTTACTGAAGAAGTTACAGATAAACGTCATTAATATGAATAACTGGCACAGAAACATAAGTAGGTAAAACGACTTACTTGGAGGATACTGTTTTCAAACAAAATTTGCAACCTATTCTCAGAGTAAATCATAAAACTACATATATTTAGTCCACCGCACAAGAAACTCAAACCCTGAGAAGGATAACTGGATTACACTCATAATTTAAGAAAGTGTGCCATCATCCTGCGATGTTACATCATTTTCTGTAGTGGTGTTTCATATTCTTCAGTTCTTTCTTAGAGCTATTTTGAAACTTGTAATATCAAACATTTTTTTGTGAAAAAAGTAGCGTATCACCAAAAATAAATTAAATGTTACGGTTGATGGCGTATGACTCTAAAGCGTTACCTACTAACTGGCACTTGCATGTAAGAGCATATGTAAGTATCATTTTGTCGATATTTTAACAATAAAGATTAATAAATTGCTAAAATATTTGTAATTTACGTTTATATAACATACGTATGATTTCACAAAATATGTTTATAATTTGAATTGTTTCAGTTGAGTTTACAAAACTAATAATTGTTTATTTCTTTAAATTTTTTCTTTAAATTGTACTTTAGAGACTATGTACACGTTCATGATAAAACGTGTGGTAAAGAGAAATCTGTAACATGACTGACAACTCCCTGTAACGCTATACAGCAATTTATCACGCAGTGACGCAGTTGTTTACAAATCTGTACAGCATTCTGCTGAGGGATAGGTTATGTAATCATGGATGGCTTTATTGACTGTCAAATATGGCTTTGTTTACTTCGTCGCTGCATGTGCGCTTTGTCGGTGTATGCGCTATCAATCATCAACTCGCCTTTTGTTAACGTCGTCGGTTTGTAAGCAACATTTTAAAATTACGTTACTAATTTCTTCATCATCATCTCCAACAAGGATTACACCAAACGTGGTTTGTTCCGGTGCCAAGGAGATAGACAAGCACTCCAATAATCCCTTGTGATTTACCGATTTTCGGAACATTTGAATCTGCAAGTATCAGATCTCAAGTCTAGGCCTTAAGCTACAAACGGAAAGACTTACTTTCGGACAAGAGATTTATCTTTCCGAGAAGTTAATGTTCTAATATTATATACGTTAAGACCTTTAACGACCGACGCAAATTATGATAAAATTATATTCGTCACAAATTAGGAGTAAATTTATGTAGTCAATGAATTTTATTGAAAAGAGGAAACTAAATATTATCAGTGACTGAATGGAAACACGTTAACAACTGAGGAGTTGGATTCAAATTTTTTTTCGAAATGAATGTTTACGATACCAGTAATTTAATGGTGTTTCTAATATTCACTGAATTCACACTTAATTTTGCCTTGAAAACGTTTTAAAAGTTTTCTTTATAATCATTTACACAAGTCTTACATTTAGTTTCTTTGTTAGCGTGCATCTTCAGCTGTCAGCACATTCCTGTAATATGGTTATTCCATTTTAAAATGTTCCGAATTTCCTTGTATAAAAATTTAGTAATCCTATGTAACTAAACTTAAATATAAGTATGAAAATTACATTATTTAGACACAAAAATGTGAATTAGAATTTGAAATAAAATAGTGACGTTTATCAAATTATTTGAATGTAGCCTATTACTTGTAGTACATATGTTTCATACATTTTAAAATATAACTTATTTGTGCAAATTAATTAATTAATTGTTTAAAATATATTTGAAATAATTGTGTTAGGTTTTGTAAACAAAGTTATTTAATAATGACAATTTAATTAAAATATCGGTATGGAGAACCATACATGACTTCCATATTCCAAGATTTATATTTAAAATCATTTTCAGCCAAAAAGCCAGGGAAGGAATTTTAACAAAAAAATACTTCTTTGTTGCCAATAACGTAGTACACATATAAAAAAAAATTATCCCCTCCCCTTCAACTATAATTTTGATTTATAGAAAATTACCCCCAGCCCGTTCAACTAGCCTCTACATTTATAGATATTTCATCTATGTTTCTACAGTGGATTATTAAGATCTTATCAGGATACTTTATCAAAATTAAGTACTTTACTCATGTTACAACAAAAAATGTTTCAGGTAAACTGCCCTTTCCCCGTAACCTGCCCTTCACCAAAATCAACAGACATTGAGTTCTCTATAGCTCAGGCACATATGTAAAAAATTATTTGATTCTGTTTGAACTTACGGCAGTTATGGTTCGTCATATAAAAAATTACCCATGTTAAAACATACAACATGAGATTTATAAAACATATCTAAGATTTATATTTAAAATCATTTTTGAAATAAAATATTTTCATAGAACCTACTAACGCTGGGGAAATCTGAGGAGCCAATCAGAGTTGGGCCTACCTGTCACTCTGCTGAATTTGGTGGAAAGCCCTGTCACTGTCGTCAAAGTATCAGCCTTGACAGGGTCCTTTTTTTCTGCAAAATGGGAGAGGCTTGAGATGGAGTGAGTGACATGGTCCCCACCTCAATGAAGAACCCATTGTTTTATAAAAATATATTTAAATTTTGAAAACTGAAAATTCTTTTCTTGTTGTAAATATTTATATTTTATAATCAAAATGACTTTATTTTTGTTACCTGGCAACAAAATTATTTTATTTTAAACAATTACCATTGTTTCAAAAAGTTTAAATAAATTTTCAAGTACTTTAGTCTTGTTAAAACGTAAAAAGTTGCAGGTAAACTACCCCTTTCCCTTAACCGATCTTCACCAAAATCTAAAGTCCTTGAGATCTCTACAATTGAGGGATGTATGCAAAACATTATTTGATTCTGTTTGAATTTGCGGCAGTTATCGTTTGCCATAGAAAAAAAACGTTGCAGGTAAACTACCCCTTCCCCTCAACCGATCTTCACCAAAAACAATAGGTCTTGATTACTCTACAAATCAGGGCTGTATGCAGAAAATTATTTGATTCTGTTTGAACTTGCGGCTGTTATCGTTTGCCATAGAAAATACACTTGTTAAAAAAACGTTGTAGGTAAACTACCCCTTTCCCTTAACCGATCTTCACCAAAAACAACAGGTCTTGAGAACTCTACAATTTAGGGCTGTATGCAAATAATCTTTTGATTCTGTTTGAATTTGCGGCTGTTATCGTTTGCCATAGGAAATACCCTTGTTAAAACATAAAACGTTACTGGTAAACTACCCCTTTCCCTTAACCGATCTTCACCAAAAACAATAGGTCTTGAGAACTCTACAATTCAGGGCTGTATGCGAAACATTATTTGATTCTGTTTGAATTTGCGGCTGTTATCATTTGCCAAAAAAAAAAATTTCCCTTGATAAAAAAAACCGTTGCAGGTAAACTACCCCTTTCCCTCAACCGATCTTCACCAAAAACAATAGGTCTTGAGTACTCTACAAATCAGGGCTGTATGCAAAAAATTATTTGATTCTGTTTGAATTTGCGGCAGTTATCGTTTGCCATAGAAAAAATCTACAGACAGACACACAGACAGACACACACACAGACACTTTTCGGAAAACGACTTTTTTCATGTTTTGAGTGTAGTAGAATCAGAATCTGCAATAATCTCTAACACGATTTTTTTTGCCATCACCATACTTCCATTCCTTAAGGAATATGGAAGTAAAAGTAATAGCTTTTCATTTTAATTAAAATTATATATGCAGATGCAGACTCGATGAGGCAATATTATTTTTCATTTTAACTTGCGTGTTTGAATTAATAACAGCATTTTTTATTAAAAATCATAATATTCTCCATTACGTACACGAATTATCTGATTATCACATCTAATGAATAATAATTAATTGGTTAGTATTTAATGTAACAGAACCGACTGCACAGCAATATACGGTTATTTAAACTTTTCGTTCTTCGTACAGTTTTAAAATTCAATACATTTAATAGCATTGTCTGAACATGTACACGTATAATCCCTCTTGCTAGATTCTTCATTTTTGCAAATGTAAGTGTAACAAATGATTTTGTGGTGACAAAGTTATTTACGTTTGAAGTTTCTACAATCTGCCTTACATTCACTTAATTCTGCGATAGTCAAAGTGTGTGGTAGCGGTTGTGGACGAGCGGTTGGGAGCGATGTGTAGAAGTTCGGAGAACAAAGCATTTAGAATTTGCAGTATATTTCTAGATGATTTTGATCACGCTGTTACTCTTGATGCATCACCACGAATGCCGTCGCATCATCTCGCAACAGCAGCGTTGTACTGTGTATACATAAAGATGTTTTTAAACGGCTGGGGATGTTGTTGCTACTTACGACTTGGTGTGTGCGGTAACTGCGGTTTAGTTAATATGATAAATGTGAATTATTACTTGTGGACCTCTTTAATAAGAATCTTGAATTATTTACTTTAACGTAGCGATTTTGGTTAAATTTAATTTTTTATATTAATATCAGTTCGAAAATGAAAGTTTGGAAAATTGTTGTGTCACACATAAAATCGTATAAATAACTAACAACACATCACACTAAAACATTTAATATGGCAATAAAGGTTGTTAACTTTTTGGCCCTGCGGAATATCTGTATAAATTTCGCATGAAAGGATTTCCACGTCTTAAAAATGTTTTTGGTTATTCTTTAACGGCTATTGCAAATTATTGTGCTCCTCATTCCTGTCTCATGTTTTTCATCTATATCATAAACATGGCACTAGAGTCACCTATTTGTTTTAGTTATTAAGCTGTGTCATGCTCGTCTGTAGCAACACAATTTTTTGGAATAAAAACTTAATCTAGGGCTATATGCATATAATTATAAAATTATACATAAAGTTATAATATACAGAAAATTGAAATACAATGTTAAAATTCCTGATGTGTAGCTTGATTACAAGCGAATTATAATGACTTTAATGAGAGGTTTTAATGAAACTAACCTTTAATGAGACTAAGTAATCTAGTTTGCTTTATATACGATTTAAAGTGAAATTTAATGAAAAAGCATTTCCATACAATTAAATTTTACATTTATTTTTGCCTTGCGTTACAAAAAAACTCATGTCATAAATATTTTAAAAATCTCCCCCACTCACCTCCTCAAAACTGAAAATTATGTGTTTTTATTTCTTGACCCATTTATTAAAAATAGTATTTTTAACTGTATGGGTATCCACAAATGCAATCTTTTTCGATTAAATTTATGACGTCTCGTCTGTTCATTAGTTGTTTCTCAATCTATTTTTTCTTGACTTGATCTGTTTCTTGACACTTATAGCAATCAAATAATAAACATTCTATTGATATATAATATTTTAATCGTAATTATTCAGTACACTAAAAAGTAAAGTACAACAAATTGCGGGTGTGCATAAAAATTAATTGTAATGTCTTAAAACTGATATATAACTAATTAGCTAAGTGAAATGTATTTTTAATCTTAGAATTAGATAGAATTTAAGAAGGGAATACAGATTTAGTTTGAAAGGATCTTAGTCAGACGGGAAGAGAACAGGGCAAGGGTATTATAGAATTAGATGTAAGAAAAGAATGTCCCATATAATCTTCACGTCAGGAAAACACTGCGCACAATGCCAAAATTATAAGTCTCTCATAAATTAATAGGTAATTCTAATGTAAAATATTGTAAAAAATAAGTTGTTTAAATTATTGTATATACTAATAGCTTACATAAATGATAAAAAATTGACCTTGGATTACTGCGCTAACTGGGAACAAAATAAGGATTCACTATGTAAAGTATCGTCTCAAATCAGTCAAACTGTCAGGGAATAGTGCAATTTACGAGAACAAAATAAATGTTACAATTTTTGGCTTTAGTATTGGGACCTATACACTAATTGATAGTAAAATAATAAAAGTTATTTTATTGCGTAAATCTTATACAGAGTTAACCAACAGTAATAATAAAACATTTTCTTAAGCCTGCAAAGAATCCAAGGTACAGCACAGGTAAAAATAATAATACTGTACATTGCAACAGTACGTATGTGTACAGTATTGTGCATTGCACAATTAGTTAAGATAATTTATGTAAATTAAAATAAATTATCAATATTGTCAGTAGCGTAATAATTCAGATAGAAAGCTGTAAAGGGGAACAACGAATTTGGCTGTTTGTACAGGGAAGTCACGCCAAACACAGCTGCGTCTGTGTGCACGTGTATCTTACGTGTGTGAGTGCGGCCAGTTCATTCCTGCAAAGCGTCACTCATAAAATAACTTTAATCAAATTATAAATTATTGAAATTGTGATAAGTGTGTGTAAAATATCACAAAACAAAATACGTCACAGTGTTTATTATATAAAGACGCACGCGTATTCAGAAGATTATGCGAAAACAATAAAAAGTGTAAATACAGTGCAAATAAATGTAAATAAAACCTTAAATAATTAAGATAGGGAAAAGTGGTTAACACACTGTTGTACATATAAAAATTACCGACCAGATGAATATCGGGTAATTTGCAAAAGACTTCGCATATTGCTAAGACCACTGAAATAAGTGTGTAAATAATCGTGTTTATAAAAGGACGCTACGACAGACTGACTCATGCAGAGAATTGTCAAGACATGATTTTTGCGCCCTAGAGTATAAATACGCGAGACACACCAGCCTTTATCTCTTTCTCGTTCAACTACAGCGGCAGCCGGAGGCTATGCCCGACAACTTAATCACTTTCGTGAGATCACCGCTGCAGCCAGAGGTTATTACTGGAGACGAGGGAGCATCCCACTACATGGTATTGATTCCAGCCGTACGGTATGAGTCATCGGACTACCGAGAGGATCTGGATGATGGGGAGCGGACTCCAGGACTACAACGACTACGGAGGATTAACCAGGATCAAGGACTCATGACCAGAGGCGGATACGCTGAGGAATTACCGCCACGATTAATGTGAAATAAATCCATGTATGCATCAAAACAAAAGATTCAATGGAAGACAATAAAACAATGTAAAAGAAAGACAATATAATTTCAAAAAGTGAAATTAATAATTTGTAAATGTAACTGTTTATTGTATAGTAATTTATAGTAATATTTGAATTTATGAAAGAATATTTGTGAAATGATTATCTATCGAAGATGTTCTAATTACTTTTGAAAGTAAATAGTAATTTTTTTAAAGTAATTAATATGTCATAAATAAGAGATGCATATGCAACAACAATAATAATTTGAAAATAGAGATTAGAGAATTTGATAAGAATTAAAGGAATTGAGCAAGTCGAGAGCAATATTATATCATAATCAATGTTATTTATAATTATAAGTGTATCTTATGTTTCTATGCTTAATATAAGAAATTACTTGTATTTTATTAACAAGTAGGTGTACTACAAATATACACATGCAAATAATAATAAAGTTTTTAACTCGCAATAATTTTGAGATTTTTAATTAGTAAATGTTTGAAAGATTCTAAACAAATCACGTTGTTATTATTATTACGATTACAATCGTTGTAAATTTTATAACTTACGTATCGTTGAAAATAAATT
This sequence comes from Magicicada septendecula, assembly GCA_034769895.1. NCBI lineage: Eukaryota > Metazoa > Arthropoda > Insecta > Hemiptera > Cicadidae > Magicicada > Magicicada septendecula. The sequence goes on along the minus strand of CM068374.1, from coordinate 283,964,180 downwards.
GTGCTACCGAACGTGTGGCTCGTTAACGATACAGACACAAGAAAAGTTATTAAAAAAAATTGCTCCCAAAAACGTGGTGCGCGACCACGCTTTTGAAACTTTAAAAGTTAAATGTATGCTCTAAAATTAAATGTGTGTTAAATCAAAAATATATTATATGTAATAACTATTATTTATATTAAATATTATTTGTATGTTATTTCAATTGTTGTGTATTATAATAGCACAACTGACGCTCAACATGTAATTATATTGTAAATGAGAAGGTGTAATCGTAATAGTAAAATTAATAATGATAACTTTAATAATAAAAAACATAATAAATAAAGAGTAGTATAACCGGGATCACCAATAATAATTATTTTTAAAAACATAATACAAAAAAAATAATAATTCAACATGCAGAACCAGGTAACTTCATTATGGAGGCACTTCGAGATATGATGCAAGCCATGGTGGACGAATTCAAACAGGATAATGTAAAACTAACAGAAAATTTAAATTAATTTAAACAAGATAATTTAAAACTAAGAGAAGATTTAAATGATATGCTAGGTGTAGTAAAAGAAGAATTGAAACAAGATATGATAGATAGTACTACACAGTTAGTGGATAAAGTTATAGACACTAATACGCACATAGATGGATTGAAAATAAAGTTAAACAAGCCCTTCATAAACAAGCTGTTAGGATAGAAAACAAGCATAAAAAATTACGCGCGGAATGGAAGAAAGATTTAAAAGACATTCATAAACAATTAACTGAAAATGTAAATGAGAAACTAAATATAGCAAAGCATGAACAGGACAGTAAAATACGGGATGTCCATGATCAGCTTAAAACGACCACAAGCAAAACGTGTGAAATAGAGACACGGAGTACTGTAATAGAGAATAAATTAGAAGAAACATCCAGGACTGCTAAATATAGTTCTGGAGATATGTCAAATATGAAAGAAGAGGTGAAGACTGAAATGGATCAACTTCGAGCTGAGCTACGTAGACGTCCAGCGCAGATGACGGTTTATCCGGCACCAATAGAAGATAGGGTGAAACTAACATTTGCAGGAAGTAAATGGGAGAACAGCATGAAATTTTTGGTCAATTGCGAAAAAGAAATGGAACAAATTGGTAGTAATATTGATGATAACGCGAAAATAAATTTTGTTACTCGCCATTTCAAAGATTCAGCAGCTCAGTGGTATACTATCATACGTGATAATGTCACAACTTATCAACAATTTCGTGATTCATTTGAAAATAGGTATTGGAATATCCATACGCAACGTCAGGTACGTGATCAGCTAGAATATGGTAAATTTTATATTCATGGTCGTCAAAGTATTGAACAGTATACGATAGCACAAATTGAAAGAGTAGAACATCTTAAACCTAAATTTTCAGAATATGAAATAATATCCAAACTGTCTTACCATTTTCAGAAAAATATACAACTCGCTGTTTACACACAAGGTATTAAAACAATTGAAGAATTTTTAATACTTGTAACATAATCTGAAAATATCACTCGCGGTGAGAATAAACAACACAATTATCAACGGCACAGTAATCACAACAATAACTACAGTATAGTCACAGCAGTAATAATTATAAACAGCAAACGCAACACACGCAAAATGAAGCATCTATTAACATAGTGCACAAGCCAACGACTCAGCATGTAGAAGGCATTCGTCAAGAGAAGGAGAGAAGCAGTGAGAGTGAGAGAGAAGGTAGAGGTGAGAAAGAGGGCTATGTCTGGCCGACTTCTAAAAAGAGATTCCCTAAGCCGTATGATCGCTCAGTCAACGCGGTAAAAGCGAACACTAGAAATATGAAGACAGGATGTGAACCGGAAGCGGCAAGTGAACCATCGACGTCTTAACACCAACATTGACAGAATACGCATTTAAAGCGGTACACAATAAACAATATATACCCTGTCGACGTACGAGAAGAATTACTTAGCACGGACGAGGGTGTAAATCAAGCGGAACACCACACACAATGCCCTAATGTGAATGTGCGTATAAACAACTGTAAAATTAAAATGTTGGTGGACACAGGTAGTCAATTGTCAGTTTTAAACGCTGCCTGGATGCAACGAAATAAAAATTATTTTAAAAATAGACGATATACCTGTTAATAATATGAACATTACAACCTACTAATAAGCGATGAAAAGTTAAAAAACAATCATACGTAACAATTACACACGAAAATTTAGAAATAGAATGTCCAGTGTTTACTATGAATAACCAAATATATGATGGTATTATAGGAATTGATTTATTTAATGTACTAGATGCTAAGATTGATATCGTTAATAATAAGATAACATGTAAGTATAAGGGTGTTCAATATAGCATAAGTATGAATAAAGAAGAAAAACAGTATAAGGTAAGTGATATACCTATTGTCTTAGCTAAACCCAAAGTTCAATATGTACCAACTCAATGTACAAGTCAAACTACCGACAAGATTTCTAAACAGAAAGAAAAGCAGCTTCAAGAATTAATCGTTAGTTTTATCGCTCGCAATTGGTTATTAGTTATTATTAATTATTGATTTTTATTAATTATTTATACTTAGGGTGATAAAGACTGATATTCTTAAAAAGCGGTGTATATTACTTACACCTTCCGGCTATTCTTGAAGTGTTCCGCGTTACTAAGGATTTACCACTGTAGATAAATCTCCCTAAGCGGAAAATCTTCCACTAATACATAATAGCACTTAATATATTATAATTGGTAATTCACCCGCTTGGTTCTAATCGACAAACTCGAAAAGAGTCTCAAGACTTAGAGTTACTATAGATTAAATCAGTTCGAACAAGAAAAGCTCTTGACGAAGAACACACGTTCACTATGCAACGGCTTCCGATGAACTGCTTCGAAATACACATGACAACCGTCGGATCTGACTGAAATTAGGGGCTTCTGATTGGTCAATCAACTGTCTACGTGGTAGATTGGACAAAAGATGGACGCGTTGCAGGCGAAACTTTGTGTAATTTTGCGAGTGCCTGCTCAGATTGTATCTAGAAGTTTTATTACTCTTCAATAGATAAGAGTGAAAAGTTGAGTTTTCAATTACTAAAAAACTACATTTAAAAAATAGCTGAGAACAACAGAGTATATATAAAATGTAGCTATTTTCATAATTAATTCACTGTCCAAGTCTCATGCCGATAGGATAACTAACGCGGAAGATACAAAAACAAAGATTCACCACACGCGAACGCGCGCACATATTCACAAACAAAGTACATGATATTATAGAGCAAATATTTACAAAGAATTTGGTATAACACAAGACCTTATCCATTACTAAATTCAAAACCTATAGCTAATTGACAAACATTGAGTAAATCAATTAAAACATGCTAATGTCCGTCATCCATGCTCTGATATTCTTATTCATAGATCACCATCCTGTGTTTTGTTGCAACATACGTATATTGCAACGAAACGCAGGATGATCAGCTATATTAACAGTATCTAAGCATGGATAACGGACATTGACATGTTTAAAATGTTTTTATGTAAATATTTTGTCTTTTAGCTGTAAGTTTTGTATTTAGCGATATATAAGAACGTAGGTTAGGTTAGGTTAGGTTAGGTTTTCTTTATAAAAATTTGTTCTTTATTTTCATGTACTTTTTGTGTGAAATTGTGCGCGGGTGCGCGTGGGATAAACCTTATTCGCTATATCTTCCGCGTAATTAAATCCAGTGACTTGAAAATTTTACAGTGGGTTGTTTATGTAATTAGATACAGATTTTATATACTCTGAGGTTTCCAACTACTTTATAAGTGTAGCTTCTTAAAAGGGAAAACTCAGCTTTTAACTCTTATCAATGATACAGTAATGAAATTCATACATAAAATCAATGCAAGCCCTTGCTGAATTATACAAAGTTTTGAATGTAGCAACATAGTATATCTTTTGCTAATATCAACCATATATGTCTTCGGATTGACCAATCAGAAGACACTAATTTCATTAGGATTCATACTCTGTGAGGTTCGCATGGATACAGTCCTTCGATTGCATTTGCCGTGTGAAGTTGTGTCCGTCGTCGAGAGTTATTCTTGTATGAACGTATAGAAATATAAAAGTACAATAAAACTTGGAACTCTTTGCGTAAAGAACCAAGCCGGTAAACAACCGAAATATAATGTATTATTATATTTAAGTGCTTTTCGTGTTAGTCAAGATTATCCTCATAGGGAATTATTGAACACTTCAAGCTTTCACGGAAGGTGTAAGTTCAATACACCGTTTTAAAATATTCACCCATATTACCCTGAGATCTAAAACAATTAACGTTATACATTTATAAATTAATAATAACTTTTGCGAGCGAGAACGCTAATTATTGTGAGAGTGACAGTTAGTGTGTAAAGTCTACTTGGTGTTAGCAGTTCGACGGAATCGTCAGCGAGACGTGCAGAGGTATCGCCGGTAGAGCAACCCGCCGACGAAGAGGACGCCAGGAAGGAGAGCGACGCCGACGAATAGGACGCTAGGACGGAGAGCGACGCCGAGAGGAGGATACGCACATCCGGAGGACGGATCATCTAGTATTTTGGATATTCATCAAACAAGTAAAATCGAGCTAATCGAACAATATAAACTTTATTTAATATATATCCATACATGACACTTATATAAATTAATATACAGCATATAAACTATTATTTCTTATTTGTCAGTCAGTTCGTAGTCCTTCAGTCTTTCGACTGGTTAGTACCCTCCCCGCATATACCCGTGGCGCGTGTGATACTGATCTTGTGTGTAACAAATAATTTTTCATTACCTAAAAATATACTTGTTTGTAATTTCTTCACACATACACATATTAACCTATGCGAGAATTATAATCTGTATTGTTGCAATATATATATATATATATATATATATATATATTACAACGGTATCTTTTGTGTATACATTTACATGTAATTTGAATTGTATAGCCCTACAATTTTTGGAGGCAAAATTATACCAATACAATAGTAAATTAATTTGTGCTGTGTTTACATTCATACAAAATTACTGATACCGTGTAGGTATAATTGGAGTTCAGGTGTAATCATAATAAGAGTAGTCCTTTTAGGAATCGTAACATGTTTTCATTTCTTCATTCAAAAAAAAAAAAAATAATATAATAATAATATTTACTTCGCCATAAAATATCCAATATCTATTGTTTCAATGTTTCTTTGTTGCCGTACACTCATCATAAAATAGATTTTATATCTTATGTCTTATATTAGCAATTCTATGTAAAACATTTCTTTGTTACACTTTAATTCTCGACTACTCAGTCTGAATGTGTGCTTTACACAGAATTCGCACTGAACGTCATAATTATATAGAATTCGCACTGCACACGTGTCTGATGTTTATGCATTTTTAGAAGTCTTTACAATTTTTCTAATATTTACGGTTTGCTTATATAATTAAATAAAACTTTCATTTAGCATCTATTTGGGGTTAGATTGCAAACATTCAGGCTTAAACAGGCTTCACGCACACACACTATTTACTTGTGTACACGCTCTCAGCGGAATCGCGTGATGTTCCTGTTGATTCCTGTCCATAATTCAGCTTCCAATTTCACACCTGCTTGTCTATTACATATTACAAAAATTAATTTAAATCTTTATTTTATTTAATACATGCACATTACAGCATATGCTTGTATTGTAGCTCTATATATATATATATATATATATATATATATATATATATATTGTAATTGTACTAAATGAATGTTTGCGTGGGATGTAATTCTGCCACACGTTGGATGCGTCAATTTGTAATTAAACCAAATACTCTCCTTAAAGCCACACTGTTGGGCGCGTATTTGTAAATAAACCCAACGTGATGTGGTTTAATGTTTAAAATTGGTTATGTGTAAAATATTATTTGGAAATATATTAAAGTTTGTAGTGGTTGAAAATTGAAGGTTACTAATTTTGTAAAGCGCTTTATAATGAAACATTCGAGGTTACTCAAAGTGTGTTTACAATTGTAGAATTATATTTGTCTGAAAAGAATTCCCTTAAATAAAACAAATAAAATAGTGTTGTTAATGTTATTTAAATACTAGCTTTGCTTACGTTTAAAAGTATAGTATAATAGTTGGTCGCTCGATGATGATGATCGTCTTGTTGATACTAGCTGTGAAACTTCTCCTCCAGGTCGATAATAGTCTAAGTACGTTACGTCTAGTAATGTCTGGACAACAGAATAAATATAATATGCTTTCACGTACCTGGTCGTGTTTTCTAGAAGTTCAATAAGCTGTCAACACGGTTTACAAAAACCAACTCACTTTAGCTACAAGGTTAAGTTGCCTTGTTAGACAGTGGGCGCCACACGGATTTATTTTGGGAAAATCCCGTGTAAAACCCATGAATTGAATCAATTAATGATTTAAAGAAATTAAAATAATGGTTTATTACCTTTATGGCAATGCTATTCCAAGTACTTAATCACAACTGAAGGTTGTTTGAGTTTTCTGAATAAAATATTTAACTATCTGTTAGAAATGAATTAAGTCGAGTTATGCTGTTAACAGTGGGATTTTATTCATACCCTTGATAGAGAATTCAAACAAATATAATTAAAAAACATACAATGACGTACAATTGTAAATAAGTTATTATATACCCTGTAGGGCTTGCTCAGAACATAGACAGTAAATCTGGTTAAGTCCAGATATTTCTTTTTACTTTAAACATTACTATTATTGAAATCTCAGGTGTAAGTTCTTTGAGACACAAAAAAGAAAATTTATGCCTACACAATAGCTAATGATTTTTTAATATAATATTGACTAGTACTGTCTTTGACGTTACTATAATAAAGTAAACAAGTAAAAATAACCTATTTGATAGGTTGTGCGTTCGTCACGCCTGCTTTATGATTTACAAAGGTTATATTTTGGAGAACACTTATAACTAACATTCAGCTTAACTAATATTGACAAATTTATAAAATAAATTTAGACATGGTGTAACATAAAAAATGTTTCAGTGTTTTTGCGTCAGTACAGATCAGTGTATTAAAACGTACAGGTTATGGCGCTCGTAGAAAAGAATGAAAAAATGTTTACACTGTCACCTGGTGTTTTAATCTTCCGATTAAAATTTCAATTAACACTTCGATAATCGGATTATAATGATTATCGTTATTCACTACACACGCACTTGAACAGAGAATTTCGATCCGCTTCTAACTTACAGGATCATAAATAATACTATTTAATTCTTTCTGCTGTTCATTATTTTTTTCCCGCACTAAAAATGAAATAATACTGCACATAATCACAATGTTTCCTTGTTGAATAATTTGAAGTAGTTGTAGGTTGTTGTCGAACTGTTTCCTTTGATGTGTTCTGGTGATGACGCTATCAGTTATTAAAATTGTTGAGATGAGATCGGCGTACCTGTCACACCGAATGCAGTTAGGAAGTGTCTGCTGAAAATTCGTTCCGGCTCTTTTTATAGTCGATACCTTGATCGGCTCTAGGCAACATTGTTAATTACTAAGAAATTTTGTCATTGGCTTAGACAGGTGTGATGAATGTGACGTATGGTTTTTCGAACCGTCAAAACGGTTTTTGTAACCGCCAAACGCTAAAGTGATTGACAGCTACCGATGTTATTGGTATTAACGACCAAATTTCTTAAACATATTTTGTAAATGATGCTAACGCCTTTCACGCACTTAATACAGTTGCGATTGGGGCGGTATCGCCATCAAATTTAAGAATATTTTGTCCTCTTTAATTTGATATAGTTTGATACCGAGTTAGTTTCACTTTTACTGACATTGCTACATAAACAATGTTCAGGTACACTATTTCGCACTGTCGTCTGTTTACCAAAATCGGCAATTATACACTTTGACTAATATTGTTTGTGTCCTACATCGCGTTTTATCACTCGAACGTTTATGTGAGAACACTATTAATTCTGTACTGATGTTTAATTACTGTACATTACGAATAAACCTTAACTTTAGACATTGTAATGAACTGTTCTTACATACTATGATATTTCGTTTCACATTAATTTGCTCTATTCTACTAACTAACAATTGAATTATAAATCATATTATTTTAATAATACTTATTGCTATGTTTGAGCATAACAATTGTTTTGTGTAGGTGACCTACATTTCTATTACTTCCTAATAATCATCTCATTGATGACTGTTTGGTCTAGGCCTTGTTAAGGCATACCGTTCATACCGGAATTCTGCCTTAAAAGCTTTTATTAGTTCACAATTCGATAATTTTGCTGAGGTAGCTTATTGTTATAAGATTCCCTCTTACAAACGTGTTTATTTGTCATAAGTATATTTGAGATTGACATATAGCTTCGTTTTCATTTTGTGGCCATTGCTAATTTTAGTTCTTGGCCTCAATAATTACTAGTCATATTTAATTTATTGTCAGCCAAATGCTGATTCTGATCTCACACTATTCAGATTCTTATTTAATCATTTTTTAGTAACATATCATATTCTGTTTACATTATTCACTGACTCGCTTGACAGCTTAAAGTGAATTTAAATTTTTCCATCAGTTTGTGTCAGTTATTGTCTGGTTGTAGTGTCAAACAGTATTTGGGTTTACTGTTTCTTGTGGCACTTCTGCTTCTTTCTTCCTCTATGATTCCTCTCTTCTTGGTTATTCTTATCATTACTTTATCTATTTATATTATCATTATGCATTTATTAAACCTGATAGTATATGTTTAGGTTAGGTAACATTTTGTTATGTTACATATACTCCCCCCTCAAAATTGATAATTTGAGACAAAATTTGATCTTTTGATAAAATTATCATTTTATGTCAGTTTCTTGCATATTACTACTGTTTTCTGTCTTGTACTCTCTACATTGATCTTTAACATACTATTCGTGTGTTACTCTAGCTTGATTGCTGGTCTAGTGATATAATTCTTAGTTTACTAGTATATTTTTCAAGTTGCTTACATTTTAAGTCATCTAATTACAATAGGTCTTATTTCTTAAATTAACAATTTCCTGTCTTATCATATTACATTTTTCTTTCTTATTACATATCTTTACCTTTGTGATTATTTCAATGGTTCTTATATTTTATACCTTATAGATTTTTTTCTTTCATAATAACCCTTGATACATTACAATATAACTCCCTAACTTTTGTAGTGGGTTCGGAATCAGAGTGGCTCACTGTGGCTTACATTCTCTGCCGTTCCTCAATACACATACTCAGATTCAGAGGTATACTCTTCTCTGTCTGAGAAAAAAATAAACATTGCACCTGGCAATAGTTGCACTATCACAACACATAAAATATAATACATATCATTCATTTTCAATAATATAATATCTTCAATATAATATTCAAGGTATCAGAGGTTTTCATTTATATCACATCTCCTTCTTTTACACTTTACAACATACTTTCTTTTCACAGGTAATTATTTCCTTTCATACTTGACATTCTCGACTGTGCTTTTTCATTAGCCGTATCGTTACTTTTTATACTAGTTGACAATTGTTTTAGTTTACTTGAGTATTCTTAAAATTACACACTTACATGGATGCTTATATAATTATGCGGTTGTCTTTCACATATAGAGTCTACAATATTTTATTTTCACAGTCGTTTACAAGTTTTTCTTTCTCGTTAGTAATTTATACTTATCCTGAATTATCAGGTTTTACAATATTCATATATAAAATGTTCTTGGTTAGATGTTCTCTGACATATTTTGCTACATACAATATTTGATAATTACAACACAATGTGATAATATAATAACAATATATTGATATTTAATTTTATAGACATTCTTGGGGTTACATGGTTCATTTAATAAACAGTTTTTTCTCTCTCTCTACTTTCCTTAATAATATCCTTCTTTCATATTACACTCTTTGTTATTCTTCTTCTCTACTCCTCCAAGTGATGGTGGTTTTCACTTATTCTGGATGATTTAATTCTCTTTTATTGAGTATACAATATTTGATACTTGCAATAAACATTTAGTTACTTATAATATTCATTTGGTAAACATTTGGTTATATATATTTTTTTTCTAAGTATAGTATAGCCATTTTAGTTATAAAAGAGTAGTAGCTCCTCTCTCAATTAATCTAACATAAGAGTATTTAAAGTAAGTTTATGTCATTATCCTAGGTATATTTTAGTCACATGCCACTTTTGGCTCTCCATGACATAATAGATGTCTTTCTTTTTTCTCATTAAATTATTTAGTTTACAATGCATCTTTTTCTATCCTTTAGTGTGATAGATCTGGTTCCTTTTTAACAAGTAACAAATAGTTTGGCCTATATCTTAATCCTACACACTTTTTGTAACACAATAGGGTAAATAGGTTTGCTATAGACAATTAGTTAACTTCAATAATTCTGGGCATAATACGTGATCCTTCTAATCACTAAATGAGTTTGTTTATAGTAATCATTTTTAAAACATATTTTTCTTTCTATACTCTAAATGTTCTTGTGGTAAATGTCGCCTACCACTATATTTTATCTGCTCTTAATAGTAATCACTTCTATGGTATACATACATGGGGTTATTTTGTGCCTTTTCCACTCTATTCCTATCATGCGGTTCTTCCACTTTGCGGCTACCAGATAGTCATTGGCTTCCCGTTTTCTCGTCTTCTTTTTCTCATCATTTTTAGTATCCACGTGTTCAGTGTACTCCTGGTCTTTGTTATTATTGACGTGTATTATCTCCTCTAACTCTGGTTGATCGTCATTAGTTTCCTGGTCGGATTTTTCCATTGATTGGTCCCTCTTCCTTCGCAATTCTCTTATTTCTTGGGCATACCCTTCAATGATCCGGTCCAGCTGTTCTTGATACCCTTTTCTTTTCTTAGAATGCCTTATTCTCCCTTTGGAAATATTTGCTTTAAGTATTTTATTGTTTATAGTCTTCTTTGCTGTAACACATTTCTTCTCTTCGTCCATCTTCATGAAGCTCCTTCGGTACTCCTTCCTGTAGACTCCTTCTTCACGGTTGGTGACTGGGAAATAAATCATATTAATTAGACCACTTCGAGTCATTTCGATTAATTCTTTTGTTACCCTAGTCTTCTTTGGGCGTATTATTCTTCTTATCTTCACCTCCTTTTCTTCCGTTTTCTTAATTATTTCGTTCCTTTCTTCATGAATTTTAATTTTTAAATTCACTTGTTCGGTGTTTTTACTTCTGGGTAATTCTTGTGTTTCCACTTGATCATTACACATGGGCAGATTATTTTGTTCTAAGTCTTCATTCTCGGCTAATAACTCTTCCGCTTCCTTAATTACCTGAGTGTTCTCTATACTTTCGGTATCGATCTCCTTATATTGAATATCTTCCTCGTTTCTGTCAAGCTCATTTTCATAGGATAATGTCGTTGTGCCTGGTTCGATTTCTGCTTGTTCATTATTGGTTTCCATTTCTTCCCTCCATTGTTGGATTATTTCTTCTCTCCATAGTCTGATATCGTTCAACATTTCTTCTCTTGCCTTCTCAAAGCTATTCTCTACGGGTTGGGGGAACTGTTCCCTCCTACATTCCATCATCATCTTCTGGAAACTTAGCAGCTCCGTCGATGCTATTTCCTTAGGTTGGTTTTTTATGGTGTCACTTGCATTTACCTCCCCTTCAGGCGTTTTTGTGTCCGGCGTTTCCATTACTTCTTTATTTTCTGTCTTTGAGTTTATATTTGTATATTCGAAGTTCACGGTCGGTGCGTTATCGCTTACCATCTCTTGGACTGCTTCATCATTCTCTTCCGTCGTGTCATTATCTTTATTCACCTCTTGGTAGGGGGTTTTTATGTTCTCGTTAGTGACTTCACTGTGTTCACTTGGAGATTCATATAGTTCATTATGGTTCTTCCTTGTTATTGTTTCGATTAATGGGTCGGTATCTATTGCCTTACCGTATTTTTTAAACAACTCGTCTATCCATCCTGTGGATCCTTCATCCTTCCTTTGTGTGGGTGTCACCGGTTGATTTTCCACGGTGTCACCTATCCGTGTGTCAGGCATGGTTGTTCTTTTGTGTCTGCCGGGCTTATTATAAATCTTACCCATATTTTTGTCTACCGCTTTGTTTATCAATATAAAAAATATTTTTATTTAATATTTTTTAAGCCACACTAGTTGGTGCGCCAATTTGTAATTGTACTAAATGAATGTTTGCGTGGGATGTAATTCTGCCACACGTTGGATGCGTCAATTTGTAATTAAACCAAATACTCTCCTTAAAGCCACACTGTTGGGCGCGTATTTGTAAATAAACCCAACGTGATGTGGTTTAATGTTTAAAATTGGTTATGTGTAAAATATTATTTGGAAATATATTAAAGTTTTTAGTGGTTGAAAATTGAAGGTTACTAATTTTGTAAAGCGATTTATAATGTAACATTCGAGGTTACTCAAAGTGTGTTTACAATTGTAGAATTATAATTGTCTGAAAAGAATTCCCTTAAATAAAACAAATAAAATAGTGTTGTTAATATTATTTAAATACTAGCTTTGCTTAAGTTTAAAAGTAAAGTATAATACTTCGTATTGTTTAAATTAGCAGCCATCCTTACTATTTCTTTTATGAATTTGCTAACTGCTATAATTTTTTATTGTTCGACTAAGCTTTTCGTCATTACTGACATCTTCAGGTCTTAAACAACCATTTATCTGCTTGCAATTCGCATATTTCATTCTTCGTATTGTTTAAATTAGCAGCCATCCTTACTGTTTCTTTTATGAATTTGCTAACTGCTATAATTTTTTATTGTTCGACTAAGCTTTTCGTCATTACTGACATCTTCAGGTCTTAAACAACCTTTTGTTGTTTAAGACCTGAAGATGTCAGTAATGACGAAAAGCTTAGTCGAACAATAAAAAATTATAGCAGTTAGCAAATTCATAAAAGAAATAGTAAAGTATAATAGTTGGTCGCTCGATGATGATGAGCGTCTTGTTGATACTAGCTGTGAAACTTCTCCTCCAGGTCGATAATAGTCTAAGTACGTTACGTCTAGTAATGTCTGGACAACAGAATAAATATAATATGCTTTCACGTACCTGGTCGTGTTTTCTAGAAGTTCAATAAGCTGTCAACACGGTTTACAAAACCCAACTCACTTTAGCTACAAGGTTAAGTTGCCTTGTTTGATAGTCGGCGCCACACGGATTTATTTTGGGAAAATCCCGTGTAAAACCCATGAATTGAATCAATTAATGATTTAAAGAAATTAAAATAATGGTTTATTACCATTATGGCAATGCTATTCCAAGTACTTAATCACAACTGCAGGTTGTTTGAGTTTTCTGAATAAAATATTTAACTATCTGTTAGAAATGAATTAAGTCGAGTTATGCTGTTAACAGTGGGATTTTATTCATACCCTTGATAGAGAATTCAAACAAATATAATTAAAAAACATACAATGACGTACAATTGTAAATAAGTTATTATATACCCTGTAGGGCTTGCTCAGAACATAGACAGTAAATCTGGTTAAGTCCAGATATTTCTTTTTACTTTAAACATTACTATTATTAAAATCTCAGGTGTAAGTTCTTTGAGACACAAAAAAGAAAATTTATGCCTACACAATAGCTAATGATTTTTTAATATAATATTGACTAGTACTGTCTTTGACGTTACTATAATAAAGTAAACAAGTAAAAATAACCTATTTGATAGGTTGTGCGTTCGTCACGCCTGCTTTATGATTTACAAAGGTTATATTTTGGAGAACACTTATAACTAACATTCAGCTTAACTAATATTGACAAATTTATAAAATAAATTTAGACATGGTGTAACATAAAAAATGTTTCAGTGTTTTTGCGTCAGTACAGATCAGTGTTTTAAAACGTACAGGTTATGGCGCTCGTAGAAAAGAATGAAAAAATGTTTACACTGTTACCTGGTGTTTTAATCTTCCGATTAAAATTTCAATTAACACTTCGATAATCGGATTATAATGATTATCGTTATTCACTACACACGCACTTGAACAGAGAATTTCGATCCGCTTCTAACTTACAGGATCATAAATAATACTATTTAATTCTTTCTGCTGTTCATTATTTTTTTCCCGCACTAAAAATGAAATAATACTGCACATAATCACAATGTTTCCTTGTTGAATAATTTGAAGTAGTTGTAGGTTGTTGTCGAACTGTTTCCTTTGATGTGTTCTGGTGATGACGCTATCAGTTATTAAAATTGTTGAGATGAGATCGGCGTACCTGTCACACCGAATGCAGTTAGGAAGTGTCTGCTGAAAATTCGTTCCGGCTCTTTTTATAGTCGATACCTTGATCGGCTCTAGGCAACATTGTTAATTACTAAGAAATTTTGTCATTGGCTTAGACAGGTGTGATGAATGTGACGTATGGTTTTTCGAACCGTCAAAACGGTTTTTGTAACCGCCAAACGCTAAAGTGATTGACAGCTACCGATGTTATTGGTATTAACGACCAAATTTCTTAAACATATTTTGTAAATGATGCTAACGCCTTTCACGCACTTAATACAGTTGCGATTGGGGCGGTATCGCCATCAAATTTAAGAATATTTTGTCCTCTTTAATTTGATATAGTTTGATACCGAGTTAGTTTCACTTTTACTGACATTGCTACATAAACAATGTTCAGGTACACTATTTCGCACTGTCGTCTGTTTACCAAAATCGGCAATTATACACTTTGACTAATATTGTTTGTGTCCTACATCGCGTTTTATCACTCGAACGTTTATGTGAGAACACTATTAATTCTGTACTGATGTTTAATTACTGTACATTACGAATAAACCTTAACTTTAGACATTGTAATGAACTGTTCTTACATACTATGATATTTCGTTTCACATTAATTTGCTCTATTCTACTAACTAACAAATTGAATTATAAATCATATTATTTTAATAATACTTATTGCTATGTTTGAGCATAACAATTGTTTTGTGTAGGTGACCTACATTTCTATTACTTCCTAATAATCATCTCATTGATGACTGTTTGGTCTAGGCCTTGTTAAGGCATACCGTTCATACCGGAATTCTGCCTTAAAAGCTTTTATTAGTTCACAATTCGATAATTTTGCTGAGGTAGCTTATTGTTATAAGATTCCCTCTTACAAACGTGTTTATTTGTCATAAGTATATTTGAGATTGACATATAGCTTCGTTTTCATTTTGTGGCCATTGCTAATTTTAGTTCTTGGCCTCAATAATTACTAGTCATATTTAATTTATTGTCAGCCAAATGCTGATTCTGATCTCACACTATTCAGATTCTTATTTAATCATTTTTTAGTAACATATCATATTCTGTTTACATTATTCACTGACTCGCTTGACAGCTTAAAGTGAATTTAAATTTTTCCATCAGTTTGTGTCAGTTATTGTCTGGTTGTAGTGTCAAACAGTATTTGGGTTTACTGTTTCTTGTGGCACTTCTGCTTCTTTCTTCCTCTATGATTCCTCTCTTCTTGGTTATTCTTATCATTACTTTATCTATTTATATTATCATTATGCATTTATTAAACCTGATAGTATATGTTTAGGTTAGGTAACATTTTGTTATGTTACATATACTCCCCCCTCAAAATTGATAATTTGAGACAAAATTTGATCTTTTGATAAAATTATCATTTTATGTCAGTTTCTTGCATATTACTACTGTTTTCTGTCTTGTACTCTCTACATTGATCTTTAACATACTATTCGTGTGTTACTCTAGCTTGATTGCTGGTCTAGTGATATAATTCTTAGTTTACTAGTATATTTTTCAAGTTGCTTACATTTTAAGTCATCTAATTACAATAGGTCTTATTTCTTAAATTAACAATTTCCTGTCTTATCATATTACATTTTTCTTTCTTATTACATATCTTTACCTTTGTGATTATTTCAATGGTTCTTATATTTTATACCTTATAGATTTTTTTCTTTCATAATAACCCTTGATACATTACAATATAACTCCCTAACTTTTGTAGTGGGTTCGGAATCAGAGTGGCTCACTGTGGCTTACATTCTCTGCCGTTCCTCAATACACATACTCAGATTCAGAGGTATACTCTTCTCTGTCTGAGAAAAAAATAAACATTGCACCTGGCAATAGTTGCACTATCACAACACATAAAATATAATACATATCATTCATTTTCAATAATATAATATCTTCAATATAATATTCAAGGTATCAGAGGTTTTCATTTATATCACATCTCCTTCTTTTACACTTTACAACATACTTTCTTTTCACAGGTAATTATTTCCTTTCATACTTGACATTCTCGACTGTGCTTTTTCATTAGCCGTATCGTTACTTTTTATACTAGTTGACAATTGTTTTAGTTTACTTGAGTATTCTTAAAATTACACACTTACATGGATGCTTATATAATTATGCGGTTGTCTTTCACATATAGAGTCTACAATATTTTATTTTCACAGTCGTTTACAAGTTTTTCTTTCTCGTTAGTAATTTATACTTATCCTGAATTATCAGGT
This sequence comes from Magicicada septendecula, assembly GCA_034769895.1. Classification (NCBI taxonomy): domain Eukaryota; kingdom Metazoa; phylum Arthropoda; class Insecta; order Hemiptera; family Cicadidae; genus Magicicada; species Magicicada septendecula. Next base: position 283,947,605 of record CM068374.1, on the reverse strand, counting down.
TTTACAATATTCATATATAAAATGTTCTTGGTTAGATGTTCTCTGACATATTTTGCTACATACAATATTTGATAATTACAACACAATGTGATAATATAATAACAATATATTGATATTTAATTTTATAGACATTCTTGGGGTTACATGGTTCATTTAATAAACAGTTTTTCTCTCTCTCTACTTTCCTTAATAATATCCTTCTTTCATATTACACTCTTTGTTATTCTTCTTCTCTACTCCTCCAAGTGATGGTGGTTTTCACTTATTCTGGATGATTTAATTCTCTTTTATTGAGTATACAATATTTGATACTTGCAATAAACATTTAGTTACTTATAATATTCATTTGGTAAACATTTGGTTATATATATTTTTTTTCTAAGTATAGTATAGCCATTTTAGTTATAAAAGAGTAGTAGCTCCTCTCTCAATTAATCTAACATAAGAGTATTTAAAGTAAGTTTATGTCATTATCCTAGGTATATTTTAGTCACATGCCACTTTTGGCTCTCCATGACATAATAGATGTCTTTCTTTTTTCTCATTAAATTATTTAGTTTACAATGCATCTTTTTCTATCCTTTAGTGTGATAGATCTGGTTCCTTTTTAACAAGTAACAAATAGTTTGGCCTATATCTTAATCCTACACACTTTTTGTAACACAATAGGGTAAATAGGTTTGCTATAGACAATTAGTTAACTTCAATAATTCTGGGCATAATACGTGATCCTTCTAATCACTAAATGAGTTTGTTTATAGTAATCATTTTTAAAACATATTTTTCTTTCTATACTCTAAATGTTCTTGTGGTAAATGTCGCCTACCACTATATTTTATCTGCTCTTAATAGTAATCACTTCTATGGTATACATACATGGGGTTATTTTGTGCCTTTTCCACTCTATTCCTATCATGCGGTTCTTCCACTTTGCGGCTACCAGATAGTCATTGGCTTCCCGTTTTCTCGTCTTCTTTTTCTCATCATTTTTAGTATCCACGTGTTCAGTGTACTCCTGGTCTTTGTTATTATTGACGTGTATTATCTCCTCTAACTCTGGTTGATCGTCATTAGTTTCCTGGTCGGATTTTTCCATTGATTGGTCCCTCTTCCTTCGCAATTCTCTTATTTCTTGGGCATACCCTTCAATGATCCGGTCCAGCTGTTCTTGATACCCTTTTCTTTTCTTAGAATGCCTTATTCTCCCTTTGGAAATATTTGCTTTAAGTATTTTATTGTTTATAGTCTTCTTTGCTGTAACACATTTCTTCTCTTCGTCCATCTTCATGAAGCTCCTTCGGTACTCCTTCCTGTAGACTCCTTCTTCACGGTTGGTGACTGGGAAATAAATCATATTAATTAGACCACTTCGAGTCATTTCGATTAATTCTTTTGTTACCCTAGTCTTCTTTGGGCGTATTATTCTTCTTATCTTCACCTCCTTTTCTTCCGTTTTCTTAATTATTTCGTTCCTTTCTTCATGAATTTTAATTTTTAAATTCACTTGTTCGGTGTTTTTACTTCTGGGTAATTCTTGTGTTTCCACTTGATCATTACACATGGGCAGATTATTTTGTTCTAAGTCTTCATTCTCGGCTAATAACTCTTCCGCTTCCTTAATTACCTGAGTGTTCTCTATACTTTCGGTATCGATCTCCTTATATTGAATATCTTCCTCGTTTCTGTCAAGCTCATTTTCATAGGATAATGTCGTTGTGCCTGGTTCGATTTCTGCTTGTTCATTATTGGTTTCCATTTCTTCCCTCCATTGTTGGATTATTTCTTCTCTCCATAGTCTGATATCGTTCAACATTTCTTCTCTTGCCTTCTCAAAGCTATTCTCTACGGGTTGGGGGAACTGTTCCCTCCTACATTCCATCATCATCTTCTGGAAACTTAGCAGCTCCGTCGATGCTATTTCCTTAGGTTGGTTTTTTATGGTGTCACTTGCATTTACCTCCCCTTCAGGCGTTTTTGTGTCCGGCGTTTCCATTACTTCTTTATTTTCTGTCTTTGAGTTTATATTTGTATATTCGAAGTTCACGGTCGGTGCGTTATCGCTTACCATCTCTTGGACTGCTTCATCATTCTCTTCCGTCGTGTCATTATCTTTATTCACCTCTTGGTAGGGGGTTTTTATGTTCTCGTTAGTGACTTCACTGTGTTCACTTGGAGATTCATATAGTTCATTATGGTTCTTCCTTGTTATTGTTTCGATTAATGGGTCGGTATCTATTGCCTTACCGTATTTTTTAAACAACTCGTCTATCCATCCTGTGGATCCTTCATCCTTCCTTTGTGTGGGTGTCACCGGTTGATTTTCCACGGTGTCACCTATCCGTGTGTCAGGCATGGTTGTTCTTTTGTGTCTGCCGGGCTTATTATAAATCTTACCCATATTTTTGTCTACCGCTTTGTTTATCAATATAAAAAATATTTTTATTTAATATTTTTTAAGCCACACTAGTTGGTGCGCCAATTTGTAATTGTACTAAATGAATGTTTGCGTGGGATGTAATTCTGCCACACGTTGGATGCGTCAATTTGTAATTAAACCAAATACTCTCCTTAAAGCCACACTGTTGGGCGCGTATTTGTAAATAAACCCAACGTGATGTGGTTTAATGTTTAAAATTGGTTATGTGTAAAATATTATTTGGAAATATATTAAAGTTTTTAGTGGTTGAAAATTGAAGGTTACTAATTTTGTAAAGCGATTTATAATGTAACATTCGAGGTTACTCAAAGTGTGTTTACAATTGTAGAATTATAATTGTCTGAAAAGAATTCCCTTAAATAAAACAAATAAAATAGTGTTGTTAATATTATTTAAATACTAGCTTTGCTTAAGTTTAAAAGTAAAGTATAATACTTCGTATTGTTTAAATTAGCAGCCATCCTTACTATTTCTTTTATGAATTTGCTAACTGCTATAATTTTTTATTGTTCGACTAAGCTTTTCGTCATTACTGACATCTTCAGGTCTTAAACAACCATTTATCTGCTTGCAATTCGCATATTTCATTCTTCGTATTGTTTAAATTAGCAGCCATCCTTACTGTTTCTTTTATGAATTTGCTAACTGCTATAATTTTTTATTGTTCGACTAAGCTTTTCGTCATTACTGACATCTTCAGGTCTTAAACAACCTTTTGTTGTTTAAGACCTGAAGATGTCAGTAATGACGAAAAGCTTAGTCGAACAATAAAAAATTATAGCAGTTAGCAAATTCATAAAAGAAATAGTAAAGTATAATAGTTGGTCGCTCGATGATGATGAGCGTCTTGTTGATACTAGCTGTGAAACTTCTCCTCCAGGTCGATAATAGTCTAAGTACGTTACGTCTAGTAATGTCTGGACAACAGAATAAATATAATATGCTTTCACGTACCTGGTCGTGTTTTCTAGAAGTTCAATAAGCTGTCAACACGGTTTACAAAACCCAACTCACTTTAGCTACAAGGTTAAGTTGCCTTGTTTGATAGTCGGCGCCACACGGATTTATTTTGGGAAAATCCCGTGTAAAACCCATGAATTGAATCAATTAATGATTTAAAGAAATTAAAATAATGGTTTATTACCATTATGGCAATGCTATTCCAAGTACTTAATCACAACTGCAGGTTGTTTGAGTTTTCTGAATAAAATATTTAACTATCTGTTAGAAATGAATTAAGTCGAGTTATGCTGTTAACAGTGGGATTTTATTCATACCCTTGATAGAGAATTCAAACAAATATAATTAAAAAACATACAATGACGTACAATTGTAAATAAGTTATTATATACCCTGTAGGGCTTGCTCAGAACATAGACAGTAAATCTGGTTAAGTCCAGATATTTCTTTTTACTTTAAACATTACTATTATTAAAATCTCAGGTGTAAGTTCTTTGAGACACAAAAAAGAAAATTTATGCCTACACAATAGCTAATGATTTTTTAATATAATATTGACTAGTACTGTCTTTGACGTTACTATAATAAAGTAAACAAGTAAAAATAACCTATTTGATAGGTTGTGCGTTCGTCACGCCTGCTTTATGATTTACAAAGGTTATATTTTGGAGAACACTTATAACTAACATTCAGCTTAACTAATATTGACAAATTTATAAAATAAATTTAGACATGGTGTAACATAAAAAATGTTTCAGTGTTTTTGCGTCAGTACAGATCAGTGTTTTAAAACGTACAGGTTATGGCGCTCGTAGAAAAGAATGAAAAAATGTTTACACTGTTACCTGGTGTTTTAATCTTCCGATTAAAATTTCAATTAACACTTCGATAATCGGATTATAATGATTATCGTTATTCACTACACACGCACTTGAACAGAGAATTTCGATCCGCTTCTAACTTACAGGATCATAAATAATACTATTTAATTCTTTCTGCTGTTCATTATTTTTTTCCCGCACTAAAAATGAAATAATACTGCACATAATCACAATGTTTCCTTGTTGAATAATTTGAAGTAGTTGTAGGTTGTTGTCGAACTGTTTCCTTTGATGTGTTCTGGTGATGACGCTATCAGTTATTAAAATTGTTGAGATGAGATCGGCGTACCTGTCACACCGAATGCAGTTAGGAAGTGTCTGCTGAAAATTCGTTCCGGCTCTTTTTATAGTCGATACCTTGATCGGCTCTAGGCAACATTGTTAATTACTAAGAAATTTTGTCATTGGCTTAGACAGGTGTGATGAATGTGACGTATGGTTTTTCGAACCGTCAAAACGGTTTTTGTAACCGCCAAACGCTAAAGTGATTGACAGCTACCGATGTTATTGGTATTAACGACCAAATTTCTTAAACATATTTTGTAAATGATGCTAACGCCTTTCACGCACTTAATACAGTTGCGATTGGGGCGGTATCGCCATCAAATTTAAGAATATTTTGTCCTCTTTAATTTGATATAGTTTGATACCAAGTTAGTTTCACTTTTACTGACATTGCTACATAAACAATGTTCAGGTACACTATTTTGCACTGTCGTCTGTTTACCAAAATCGGCAATTATACACTTTGACTAATATTGTTTGTGTCCTACATCGCGTTTTATCACTCGAACGTTTATGTGAGAACACTATTAATTCTGTACTGATGTTTAATTACTGTACATTACGAATAAACCTTAACTTTAGACATTGTAATGAACTGTTCTTACATACTATGACATTTCGTTTCACATTAATTTGCTCTATTCTACTAACTAACAATTGAATTATAAATCATATCATTTTAATAATACTTATTGCTATGTTTGAGCATAACAATTGTTTTGTGTAGGTGACCTACATTTCTATTACTTCCTAATAATCATCTCATTGATGATTGTTTGGTCTAGGCCTTGTTAAGGCATACCGTTCATACCGGAATTCTGCCTTAAAAGCTTTTATTAGTTCACAATTCGATAATTTTGCTGAGGTAGCTTATTGTTATAAGATTCCCTCTTACAAACGTGTTTATTTGTCATAAGTATATTTGAGATTGACATATAGCTTCGTTTTCATTTTGTGGCCATTGCTAATTTTAGTTCTTGGCCTCAATAATTACTAGTCATATTTAATTTATTGTCAGCCAAATGCTGATTCTGATCTCACACTATTCAGATTCTTATTTAATCATTTTTTAGTAACATATCATATTCTGTTTACATTATTCACTGACTCGCTTGACAGCTTAAAGTGAATTTAAATTTGTCCATCAGTTTGTGTCAGTTATTGTCTGGTTGTAGTGTCAAACAGTATTTGGGTTTACTGTTTCTTGTGGCACTTCTGCTTCTTTCTTCCTCTATGATTCCTCTCTTCTTGGTTATTCTTATCATTACTTTATCTATTTATATTATCATTATGCATTTATTAAACCTGATAGTATATGTTTAGGTTAGGTAACATTTTGTTATGTTACATATACTCCCCCCTCAAAATTGATAATTTGAGACAAAATTTGATCTTTTGATAAAATTATCATTTTATGTCATTTTCTTGCATATTACTACTGTTTTCTGTCTTGTACTCTCTACATTGATCTTTAACATACTATTCGTGTGTTACTCTAGCTTGATTGCTGGTCTAGTGATATAATTCTTAGTTTACTAGTATATTTTTCAAGTTGCTTACATTTTAAGTCATCTAATTACAATAGGTCTTATTTCTTAAATTAACAATTTCCTGTCTTATCATATTACATTTTTCTTTCTTATTACATATCTTTACCTTTGTGATTATTTCAATGGTTCTTATATTTTATACCTCATAGATTTTTTTCTTTCATAATAACCCTTGATACATTACAATATAACTCCCTAACTTTTGTAGTGGGTTCGGAATCAGAGTGGCTCACTGTGGCTCAGTGAGGAACGGCAGAGTTCCTCAATACACATACTCAGATTCAGAGGTATACTCTTCTCTGTCTGAGAAAAAAATAAACATTGCACCTGGCAATAGTTGCACTATCACAACACATAAAATATAATACATATCATTCATTTTCAATAATATAATATCTTCAATATAATATTCAAGGTATCAGAGGTTTTCATTTATATCACATCTCCTTCTTTTACACTTTACAACATACTTTCTTTTCACAGGTAATTATTTCCTTTCATACTTGACATTCTCGACTGTGCTTTTTCATTAGCCGTATCGTTACTTTTTATACTAGTTGACAATTGTATTAGTTTACTTGAGTATTCTTAAAATTACACACTTACATGGATGCTTATATAATTATGCGGTTGTCTTTCACATATAGAGTCTACAATATTTTATTTTCACAGTCGTTTACAAGTTTTTCTTTCTCGTTAGTAATTTATACTTATCCTGAATTATCAGGTTTTACAATATTCATATATAAAATGTTCTTGGTTAGATGTTCTCTGACATATTTTGCTACATACAATATTTGATAATTACAACATAATGTGATAATATAATAACAATATATTGATATTTAATTTTATAGACATTCTTGGGGTTACATGGTTCATTTAATAAACAGTTTTTTCTCTCTCTCTACTTTCCTTAATAATATCCTTCTTTCATATTACACTCTTTGTTATTCTTCTTCTCTACTCCTCCAAGTGATGGTGGTTTTCACTTATTCTGGATGATTTTAATTCTCTTTTATTGAGTATACAATATTTGATACTTGCAATAAACATTTAGTTACTTATAATATTCATTTGGTAAACATTTGGTTATATATATTGTAACGATATAATGAATTTGTATATACGATGATGATTCTTATCGAAACGTAAAGTAGCCTCACTTCAGCTTCATCTATTTGTAACCAGATTGTTCGTTACGTACAATGTTATTGTGAATCAGTTAATTGTATTTATATAGTGTGCACTTGAATTACACCGTCCGTTAGAACTGTCAACTTGTAATATGGATAAATAATGTAGCGACAAACTCGCACTGGAGTCGTCTATGTGTAATTATAGATGTGTTATGTTGAACGGCGAATGGTTTTTGTAAATTGCCGCTTACTCCCACTACGCTGCTTCTTTTCCGTGACGTCACTCAGCGATACCAACTATCGGGTTCACTGCAATCTGCGAATTTTATTTACTAAATACAACAGCAATAATAACGACACACAGTTACCATCAAACATATATCCTGGTGTAATCTTTTATTCGAAAACAACACTGGTTAATGGTTTAATAATTTTAAACAGAATAATCGCAATTGTAGTACAAATTATAAATCTTCTCTTTACCAGTTGGCAGCAGTAGTAGCCAAACGTTCAGTATTTCTTGAGACCAAAACAATGCTTTTTGTTAACGTTTTTAAATAAAAATAAATATTATCTCAGGGCGTATATGGTTCGGGGTTTATAAATTAAACAAAATATTACACTATTAATCAAAATTCAAGTTTACAATTACAGGATATTACAACGTTAGAGTGATAGGTGCACACAGAAATCGTATAGTGGTTACCAGTTTTAAAAAAGGTTATGCCCAGTTCAGACTTTGTTCGTTATTATGTAAATTAAGAGTTCTCGTTGTGTTTAAAAAGGTGTTAGTCTTATACGGTGTTATTAGTGATTGTTTTTAGTGTTTGTGTTATATGGTGTCTGTAGATAAATTGATTATTACTTAAAATACGTGTATACAAAGGTGTGTGTTGAAATACGATATAATGAGATGTCAGATCACCAAATCCTCTTCTTGTATTCTTCTTGGTTGAAAATAGGGCCCACGTACACGTCAGATCTTCCTTCTCGTCCCTCGTCCACTTCAAATCTTCTTCCTGGTTATTATATCCTTTATTTCAAGTAATGGGTATTCTTCTGTAGTTGTAAAAAGTTCGGGTAGTGTACCTCTAACTGTATTTATCTGGTTGTATAGTTTTTTCACACTTTATAACACAAAATGTAAGACGATTTAAAAACGCGTCTATCTGCTAAGATCGTTGTCAAAGAAGTCTCATTTTATTTATCCGAAGTTTCTGGTTGCTAAGGGTAAACTTGGAACCTGGTTGGCTAATCCGGATCTACATTGTCATATACTTTTATTATTTCAGAATCTAAATTTCGTTCAAAATCTTTAATTTAACATAACTTTTCTATACTGAATGGGAGTTTAAAACCATTATCAGCATTATTTTGATCTTCACATTTGTTATATTTAGACACCAAACATGCCTATTTTTGTTTAAGAACTATGGATGTCACAATTTTGTTATTTGGAATTTTCTTAAATAACTTGATATGTGTTATTTTGTGTCTACATTCCTTGTACACGTTATTACCTATAAATACATCTACCTTTTCACATTTGCTTTACAAAATTTCTAATATAATTGTTCAAAATTTACTAAAGTTGGTTTCACCTGGCCTATATAATGGTATTACTTTCATCATCATGTTTTAACATCTCTAACAATTAAATTAATTTTTAACACTCATCAAAATGGTTTAACATATAACGTTATTTTAACAACACAAAAAATATATTATTCTAATAGTTAAATTCATGCCCACATGGCTATGATTATACCAAATCCTTGCACAAATAATTGTTTTCCACTCAGACTGTATAAGTGTTTGACACTTAACAAAACATCCTTGTATAGTCCATTCTGCTTGGTTAATTCATTTACCATGGTTTAACATCAGCTCTGTTGTTATATTTATTAACACAACATAAAAAAAATTGAATTAATATCATTAAATTGACATTCCTTTAAACTAACTGTATCCCCTGGTACATACAAAAAACACAACACAAATACTATGATATAACACTGTGCCTAAAACATAAAACATGCACATTTTACAAAACAAATTCCACACTAATTAGTTAGTCCTTTGTCAGCTAATTTACTAATTATTCTGACACTGTCTATGTCATATTTACTTATTTATATGGGTTTCAACATCCGTATACTTACTGATGTTTGGCTTACAAAATTACAATAAAGTGAACACTGTTGCTCTACCTCACACACAGTTCTAATAATCTTGTTACATTTACTGTTTATCTGGGTTTTACTCTTGTTATAAATGTTATTGTGACCATGTTATAATTTGTTGTTTACTGGACAACCCTATGAACTCTATATGTGACAATTATTTGTATGGTTCATGTATCTATAATCATGTGTATCTATATTTTTGTTACATCAATTAACTTAATTATTTACTAATATTTCTCTTACATAATATTACATGTTTGGGCCTATTATCCCTCACTTTGTATTTTGATTATCTGGATATACCGATACATTAACTGAAACCATTTGTTTCTTTATAGTTCTGGTTCATAAACTGTTTGTCTTTACAATTCTTTGTTTGGTCAATACTGAAAATTCATGTCATAGTTGGGGTTTGAAGATATCTGCATCACTTAGCCTAAATCATTAATTTGGGTACGGTCAGTTGTCTTACTAGTCAGTCTAAAATTGTTAGTCGTTCTTCTTCACTATCATCTTTGAAGATATTGTTCTTCTTGTTAGCTTCTTAACCAAAGTTTTCTTAAAATAAGGTAAGATATTATGTTGTTCCAAATGTAATTTTTATATATTACCCTGCCACCAAATTTGATCATTTTAATAAAATATTGTTTTTGTTGAAATTATCAATTATCTTAATTTTCACATTGTCATTTGTTATTCTTATTATGATCTGGTATGCTTGTCTTCAATTATAAGTGTTCTATCCCTGGAACATGTTACTTCCCTAACAAATTAATCACCATATATTCTGGAATCAGTCGGGGGGCTCTCTTGACCTAATACCCCGCTGTCCTTACAATACATAATACATAAATAAAATCGATTGCTGGAGCTATCTCGTCAGTCAATCACATTTAATAATCACTAGTCTATTCACGACTAAAATAAATAAAAATAATATAATATATTCTTGGGATTGTTCACTCAGTCTAACTTCTCAGATCTAAATATTTCTTTCCATTGATTCTTTCAGATGTTTATTTTCTTGTGGCGATATTAATAACATTTTTTTTAATTTTCAATTGGTACTACCTTCCTTCCTTCTTTATCAGTACTGCTTAATCTTCATTTTTTCATTCACTATCTTTATTTAAATTAAAACATAACAAGTATTTGCATCTTCAGTTGTTGTTGATTCTCTCACAATCATGATAGGTTATTTGCAATAAATTCGTTTCTAGCCTTGTCTCATTTTCATCGTTGATTGTCTACCTTTGTCCTTTCTTATTCATTTTATATCACTATAGTTTCTTCTAATTTATGGACGTTGCATCTTTCTTTTATATTCCAATAATAAGTTCATAACTGTGTTTAATAAGAGGTGCTTATTTTGTTTAGAATTTGGAAATTTATTTCCAGTTGTTTATCTGCTTGATTCATAATAACATTATCAAACTGTACTGTAATTGGTCCTTACTATTTATCTGAATTCTGAGATATTCAACCTTGTTTATTGGTCTTCATTTCAAATTATATTCTGAATTATCAAAGTTGGTAAGATGAGCTTACTATATTTTTCCAATTTCGTGGTATTGTAATAATAAATTCTTCAGTTTCATATTAATTCTCATAAATAATTAGTTGTAAGTTGTTCTTACTCTTTGTTTGGAATTTTGTTGGTATCATACAACTTTGTTTATTAGGTTCATAATACATTTTTAAGGAAACTTGGTTGTATGTCCCCTTAATCTTTTTTGTTTCCACATCACTAATGATATAAGTATTATTGTTATTGTTTTTTATAACAACATATGGTCCATTATACAGTAATAATAGCTTTTTTGCTATTCCTTCCTTAGAACTTGGCAATTCGCGGTTTTTTAACAATACCTTATCTCCAATCTTGTACTGGATCACTTTCTGCTTAGTTATTTTGTATTTTTTCCTTCTTTTCTCCACTTGTTCATTAAGTTTGCTGTGGAATCTCACGTTGTCGAACTGGTAAGCTGGGTTGTTTGGGAAATTGATTATTTCACTAATTTCTCGGGGTGGTAGTCTTTCATGCATTATGGTATATGGAGTATCTTGTATTGCTTCATGGTAAGCTAAGTTGATAAAGCTCTCAGTTTGTGTAATGTAGTCACTCCACTTCTGGTGTTTATCAAAACAATATGTCCTGAGTATACGGCCGACCTCCCTCAGTACTCTTTCCGCCGGGTTGCTATTTGGGTGATAGACAGATGTTTTATATGTCTTGACACCTAAGTCTAACAAAGTCTCCTTCCAAACCCTTCCTCGAAACTGAGTTCCGTGATCGGTAATAATTGATCGTGGAGCTCCTAACTCTGGTATGTATTGTTGGATCACTATTTGCAAAATCTTTTTTGTAGTTGCCCGATTAATGGGGTATAGTTTTGTAAACTTGGAGTAATGGTCGAACATGATTATAATGAATTTATACTGTTTTCTCCCTCCACTACGAGGTAACGGACCACACACATCTAAAAATACTCTCTCTAATTTACCAGTTGATGTAATAGGTTGCATAATTCCTTCTGTTTTTTCGTTATTGCATTTTGCTAATTGACAGATGTGACACTGCCGGATACATTCTCTAACTCTTCTGTTGATATTCCTAATGTAAGTGTGTTCCTCAAGTGCCTTCATTACTTTTAATGCACCCATATGCCCATATCGGCTATGGTAGTCCAATATTAATTCTGTTTCTAAAGCTTTAGGTATCACCACCTTCCATGAGCCTTTGTTATTATTTGGTTTGTAAAATAATATGTCTTCATGTAGACAGTAATATGCAGTGATTTTTTCATCCTGTTGGATCAGTCTTTGTCTAAAATTGTTGATTTTGGTATCCTCGGTTTGTTGTTGCGCAATGGATTTCATGATGTTTTCCAAATCTGACTTGTTTTTTATTATAGTGTATACCTTGACGACTGTTTCTTTTTCCCCTTCAAAGGTTTGTTGTTCTATGTTAATCCGGGACAATATATCTGCAGCAATATTCTGTTTCCCTGGAACATATTCCCAATTTATATGGTACTCCTGTAGTGCGAGTATCCACCTTGTCAATCTCCCATGGTTGATCTTGCAATTTTTTAGGAAAGATATTGACTTATGATCGCTCCTCACAGTTATTGAGTATCCAAGAATGTAGGTTCTGAATTTCCCACAAGCGAATACAACGCTTAATAACTCTTTTTCTGTTACACTATAATTGCGTTCACATCCATTAAGTATTCTGCTTGCAAAACTCACCACCTGATGTTCTCCCTCACTATCTTCTTGATATAATACAGATCCTAAACTTATATCACTGGCATCACAGTTCATGAAGAAAGGTTGATTGAAATTAGGATGTTTTAATACAACTGAACTTAGGAAATTGTGCTTGATCGTTTGGAGTAAATTGTCTTGTTCCTGTCCCCAGGACCATTTGTTTTTAGAGGATAATTGTGGGGAAAACTTTGCTGTCATTTCAGAATAATTTCTTTGAAACTTCCTATAATAATTGCAAAGTCCCAGAAATGATTGAAGTTGCTTTTTATTTTTAGGACTTGGGAACTTCTGGATAGCTTCAATTTTTTCATTGGATGGTGTTATTCCTTGTCTTGTTAGGTTAAAACCCAGGAATTGGACTTCACTGGCGATAAGCTTAGATTTTTGAAGTTTTAGTGTAACGTTATTGTCTGATAGTTTTTGTAATACTTGTCCTACTCTGTCACAATGGTCTTCCCAATTCACTGAAGTAATCAACAAGTCATCAACATAGACTGTGGTATATGGAATAGTATCTGGACCCAACACCTGATCCATACATCTTGCGAATACAGCTACTGAATTTACCAGTCCAAACGGTAGTCTCTTGAACTGATAGTTCCTTCCTTCGAAAATAAAGGCGACGTACTTTCGACTATCTGGGTGTAGCTCCACCTGCCAATACCCACAAACCGTATCCCAGGTGCTAATAAATTGTATGCCATTGAATTTTTTCAGTATCTCCTCAATCTCTCCAGGAGATGTTCTGTCGTTAACTATGATCTTATTAATCTCTCTAGCATCTAAACAGAGTCGTACTTTGCCATCTTTCTTTGGAACTGCTATTAACGGACTGGTATATGGGGAACAGCTATATTCAATAATGTCTTCTGCTATCATTTTGTCTAGTTCAGTCCTCACTGCTTCCTTTAATGCATAAGCAACGGGATATGATTTTTTATTAAAATTTACAGGCTCCTTGAATTGTAATGTAAATTGATAATCCTTTACCTTGCCAGGTACATCAGAAAAAACATAGCGGTATTTATTATATATTGAAATTAACTTTTCTATTTGTTGTGTGGTTAGATTACATTCATTTTGTTCTGAACGAAATTGTCGGATCTCTTCTAATTTTTCCAACCATAAACTATCTTCACACCCAAAGTATTCCCTTCTTACATTCCATGACTCATCTTGATTATTATTGAATTTTCTTATGCTATTGCATGAAGGTACATTTTTGTTTTCTACCAATTTTGCTGTCCATTCTATATCATCCACTTTTAATGACACTATGGCTTGTCTCATGTCAATTATTGCTGAGTATTTTCTCAAAATATCACAGCCTATTAGTAGATTAAATGGTAGATTACTAGCTATTAGAAAAATCATAGGTATAGCTACATTTCTGCTGGTCACCGTTAATGATACCTGTTTTCTTATTGACTTGTTTTGCCTTCCAGTGGCTCCGATTAAAATTATATTTTGAATTGGTAAAGTTGGTAAGATGGCCTTACTATATTTTTGAATTTTGAGGTATTCATTGTTGTCGATTAACGACACGTTTGCGCCCGTATCTATCATACATTTTGTCTCTAGTCCATTCACTTGGGCGATGATATAAACAATCTCACTATTTGAATTATTTTGCGTTATCGTGTCTTCGTTCAGTAGTTCTTCTCTAACATTTTTTAGGAAATGATGGTGCACTATTGTCAATGTATCGTCAGTCAATTTGTCTCGTCCTAGTAAGTACCCAAATTGCCGGTTCAGTGATGGGACCTGGTGGATTTTCACTGCCGCAGTTCGTTTAAATCAGGGCTGGTTTCCTCAGTCCTGTTGTCTGATTGATTGGGTCTGTCTCTGCTCTGTGACTCTTGTACCTCAATGGCGTTATTATTGAACGTCACTGAGTTTCGGTTGTTTCTGTTGTCGTCGCAGCTTCTACTTCGCCGATGTTCATCGCGGTAGTGCTGGTTACTCTCCTCCCGAAAACTTCTTCCACGGTTTCCATTATAGTTTGCTCGTCCCTGGTACCAACGTCTTCCCACATCCCTGTCGTCAACACTTACATAGTTTACTTGTCTTCTATATGTTTGATTTTGACTGTTATTATTGCCGTTATTATTGTGCCTGTATCGATTATCATAGTTGTTATAACCCCGGTTGTTCTGGTACTGGTGGTCTCTGTCATTGGCACGCTGGTATCCATTGTTGTTATTATTTGTAGGAGGGCTACGGTAGTAGTGGTTGTTGTTATTGTTGTTATTCTGGTTTTGGTAACCGCGCTGATATTGGTTACCGTTGTAGTTATAACTATTGTTTGGTCGTTGTCCATTATTTTCATATGGGGCGTCGCGGCGACCATTATTTCTATTTATCTCATCGTTCCTTCGTCTATACTGGAGGAAGTTCTTCTCCTGTTCCATCTCTGCTAATAATGTTGACATCTCCTCGATGGTTTGTATACGTCCATTTATTCGGCCTCTTGTAATTTCGCCACCATAGTGGTATGCTAATAGCCGCACTAAACACTCTGTAGGAATTGCAGGCTCTAAATGTCTGGCTATATTTTTTTGCCCAGAAAATATGCGGTTGGAGTTTGCTTGCCGTGCAGGTCATATCTGCCCAATCCTATGTCACTCCTTATCATGTGTTGTGTGGCATCGGACCAATATTTAGATTTGAACTGTTTTTTAAATTCCTGGAAGTTCTGTATACTCGGCCGCATCGCCGTCCACCAATTGTCATATACCTTTCGGAACATCTCGTCCAACATGCTCCTTATCACAAACCATCTGTCTTCTCCGGTTTTGGCTATCTTCTCTTCGACTCGTTCTAAAAATAGCATGGGGTTTCTTCTATAGTTTTGAAAATCGATCATTTCTCGATTTTCCTCGCATGTGGTATGGGCACCGGTACACTGTCTGTTTTTTAAGGAATTGATTTCGTCTCTATGAGCAGTTGTTTGGTCTTGTACTCGATTGAGACTATTACTCATATCTTCCAACCTCTCTCCCATCACTGCTTGGTTGGTTCTGATATTTTCAACTCGTCCATTCGTTTCTTCCCGGACGCTCAGTATCTCTTGGTTCATCCGCTCACACTTTTCCGTGGTCTCGGATTCCACCCTTTTAATTTCGGTCACCGGTTCTTCCAGCTTCTTGTCCCATTCTTCCTGCAATTGCCGGTTATTAATTTCTATCTTGTTATTCCACTCCTCTTTTAATGACTCTTTGTGTTCATCCAATTTTTTCATGGTTTCCTGGTAATTTTCCTTCAATTCTTCCCTCAATGCTTTATTATTTGCGTCAATTTTCTCTTCCATTTTACTGCTATTCTCTTTCAATTCTTGGCTCAATTCCTCCTTGGTTTTTTTATTATCACTCTTTATTTTCTCCATCTTCTTACTCAAGTCTTTCTTCAACATTACTAAGTTCTTATTACTGTTTTCTAAGTTCTTATTACTGTTCTCACTTAATTCTTCCTTCAATTTTTCTAAGTTCTTATTACTGTTCTCACTTAATTCTTCCTTCAATTTTTCTAAGTTCTTATTACTGTTCTCATTTAATTCTTCCTTCAATTTTTCTAAGTTCTTCTTATTGTTCTCCTCCGTTCTCTTACTACTCTGTTTTAAATATTCCATAATGCTCTTCAGGTCAACGCTCTCTGTAACATTGTCCAGTTCTTGTTCATCTCCTCGGTCCTCTCTTATTATTACTTCTACTTCTTCGACCGGTGTCGCTTCTTTGTCTTCCATATTTAACTCGTCTACTTTCTCGGCTTCGACCGCTCGTTTTCGCGATGTTTCTCGCTTCCTCATCTTGTATATTTTGGTTTATTTGTCTATTAATAATAATTTAATTTATATTAAATTAGACGCCTCACACGTTGGTGCGCCAATTTGTAACCAAATTTAAAAAAGTTATATTGGTTGAATCTAATGGAAACGTGACGTAGCCTCTCTCCGGGTTCGTCTATTTGTAACCAGATTTTTCGTTACGTACAATGTTATTGTGAATCAGTTAATTGTATTTATATAGTGTGCACTTGAATTACACCGTCCGTTAGAACTGTCAACTTGTAATATGGATAAATAATGTAGCGACAAACTCGCACTGGAGTCGTCTATGTGTAATTATAGATGTGTTATGTTGAACGGCGAATGGTTTTTGTAAATTGCCGCTTACTCCCACTACGCTGCTTCTTTTCCGTGACGTCACTCAGCGATACCAACTATCGGGTTCACTGCAATCTGCGAATTTTATTTACTAAATACAACAGCAATAATAACGACACACAGTTACCATCAAACATATA
Organism: Magicicada septendecula; assembly: GCA_034769895.1. NCBI lineage: Eukaryota > Metazoa > Arthropoda > Insecta > Hemiptera > Cicadidae > Magicicada > Magicicada septendecula. Next base: position 283,930,592 of record CM068374.1, on the reverse strand, counting down.
TCCTGGTGTAATCTTTTATTCGAAAACAACACTGGTTAATGGTTTAATAATTTTAAACAGAATAATCGCAATTGTAGTACAAATTATAAATCTTCTCTTTACCAGTTGGCAGCAGTAGTAGCCAAACGTTCAGTATTTCTTGAGACCAAAACAATGCTTTTTGTTAACGTTTTTAAATAAAAATAAATATTATCTCAGGGCGTATATGGTTCGGGGTTTATAAATTAAACAAAATATTACACTATTAATCAAAATTCAAGTTTACAATTACAGGATATTACAACGTTAGAGTGATAGGTGCACACAGAAATCGTATAGTGGTTACCAGTTTTAAAAAAGGTTATGCCCAGTTCAGACTTTGTTCGTTATTATGTAAATTAAGAGTTCTCGTTGTGTTTAAAAAGGTGTTAGTCTTATACGGTGTTATTAGTGATTGTTTTTAGTGTTTGTGTTATATGGTGTCTGTAGATAAATTGATTATTACTTAAAATACGTGTATACAAAGGTGTGTGTTGAAATACGATATAATGAGATGTCAGATCACCAAATCCTCTTCTTGTATTCTTCTTGGTTGAAAATAGGGCCCACGTACACGTCAGATCTTCCTTCTCGTCCCTCGTCCACTTCAAATCTTCTTCCTGGTTATTATATCCTTTATTTCAAGTAATGGGTATTCTTCTGTAGTTGTAAAAAGTTCGGGTAGTGTACCTCTAACTGTATTTATCTGGTTGTATAGTTTTTTCACACTTTATAACACAAAATGTAAGACGATTTAAAAACGCGTCTATCTGCTAAGATCGTTGTCAAAGAAGTCTCATTTTATTTATCCGAAGTTTCTGGTTGCTAAGGGTAAACTTGGAACCTGGTTGGCTAATCCGGATCTACATTGTCATATACTTTTATTATTTCAGAATCTAAATTTCGTTCAAAATCTTTAATTTAACATAACTTTTCTATACTGAATGGGAGTTTAAAACCATTATCAGCATTATTTTGATCTTCACATTTGTTATATTTAGACACCAAACATGCCTATTTTTGTTTAAGAACTATGGATGTCACAATTTTGTTATTTGGAATTTTCTTAAATAACTTGATATGTGTTATTTTGTGTCTACATTCCTTGTACACGTTATTACCTATAAATACATCTACCTTTTCACATTTGCTTTACAAAATTTCTAATATAATTGTTCAAAATTTACTAAAGTTGGTTTCACCTGGCCTATATAATGGTATTACTTTCATCATCATGTTTTAACATCTCTAACAATTAAATTAATTTTTAACACTCATCAAAATGGTTTAACATATAACGTTATTTTAACAACACAAAAAATATATTATTCTAATAGTTAAATTCATGCCCACATGGCTATGATTATACCAAATCCTTGCACAAATAATTGTTTTCCACTCAGACTGTATAAGTGTTTGACACTTAACAAAACATCCTTGTATAGTCCATTCTGCTTGGTTAATTCATTTACCATGGTTTAACATCAGCTCTGTTGTTATATTTATTAACACAACATAAAAAAAATTGAATTAATATCATTAAATTGACATTCCTTTAAACTAACTGTATCCCCTGGTACATACAAAAAACACAACACAAATACTATGATATAACACTGTGCCTAAAACATAAAACATGCACATTTTACAAAACAAATTCCACACTAATTAGTTAGTCCTTTGTCAGCTAATTTACTAATTATTCTGACACTGTCTATGTCATATTTACTTATTTATATGGGTTTCAACATCCGTATACTTACTGATGTTTGGCTTACAAAATTACAATAAAGTGAACACTGTTGCTCTACCTCACACACAGTTCTAATAATCTTGTTACATTTACTGTTTATCTGGGTTTTACTCTTGTTATAAATGTTATTGTGACCATGTTATAATTTGTTGTTTACTGGACAACCCTATGAACTCTATATGTGACAATTATTTGTATGGTTCATGTATCTATAATCATGTGTATCTATATTTTTGTTACATCAATTAACTTAATTATTTACTAATATTTCTCTTACATAATATTACATGTTTGGGCCTATTATCCCTCACTTTGTATTTTGATTATCTGGATATACCGATACATTAACTGAAACCATTTGTTTCTTTATAGTTCTGGTTCATAAACTGTTTGTCTTTACAATTCTTTGTTTGGTCAATACTGAAAATTCATGTCATAGTTGGGGTTTGAAGATATCTGCATCACTTAGCCTAAATCATTAATTTGGGTACGGTCAGTTGTCTTACTAGTCAGTCTAAAATTGTTAGTCGTTCTTCTTCACTATCATCTTTGAAGATATTGTTCTTCTTGTTAGCTTCTTAACCAAAGTTTTCTTAAAATAAGGTAAGATATTATGTTGTTCCAAATGTAATTTTTATATATTACCCTGCCACCAAATTTGATCATTTTAATAAAATATTGTTTTTGTTGAAATTATCAATTATCTTAATTTTCACATTGTCATTTGTTATTCTTATTATGATCTGGTATGCTTGTCTTCAATTATAAGTGTTCTATCCCTGGAACATGTTACTTCCCTAACAAATTAATCACCATATATTCTGGAATCAGTCGGGGGGCTCTCTTGACCTAATACCCCGCTGTCCTTACAATACATAATACATAAATAAAATCGATTGCTGGAGCTATCTCGTCAGTCAATCACATTTAATAATCACTAGTCTATTCACGACTAAAATAAATAAAAATAATATAATATATTCTTGGGATTGTTCACTCAGTCTAACTTCTCAGATCTAAATATTTCTTTCCATTGATTCTTTCAGATGTTTATTTTCTTGTGGCGATATTAATAACATTTTTTTTAATTTTCAATTGGTACTACCTTCCTTCCTTCTTTATCAGTACTGCTTAATCTTCATTTTTTCATTCACTATCTTTATTTAAATTAAAACATAACAAGTATTTGCATCTTCAGTTGTTGTTGATTCTCTCACAATCATGATAGGTTATTTGCAATAAATTCGTTTCTAGCCTTGTCTCATTTTCATCGTTGATTGTCTACCTTTGTCCTTTCTTATTCATTTTATATCACTATAGTTTCTTCTAATTTATGGACGTTGCATCTTTCTTTTATATTCCAATAATAAGTTCATAACTGTGTTTAATAAGAGGTGCTTATTTTGTTTAGAATTTGGAAATTTATTTCCAGTTGTTTATCTGCTTGATTCATAATAACATTATCAAACTGTACTGTAATTGGTCCTTACTATTTATCTGAATTCTGAGATATTCAACCTTGTTTATTGGTCTTCATTTCAAATTATATTCTGAATTATCAAAGTTGGTAAGATGAGCTTACTATATTTTTCCAATTTCGTGGTATTGTAATAATAAATTCTTCAGTTTCATATTAATTCTCATAAATAATTAGTTGTAAGTTGTTCTTACTCTTTGTTTGGAATTTTGTTGGTATCATACAACTTTGTTTATTAGGTTCATAATACATTTTTAAGGAAACTTGGTTGTATGTCCCCTTAATCTTTTTTGTTTCCACATCACTAATGATATAAGTATTATTGTTATTGTTTTTTATAACAACATATGGTCCATTATACAGTAATAATAGCTTTTTTGCTATTCCTTCCTTAGAACTTGGCAATTCGCGGTTTTTTAACAATACCTTATCTCCAATCTTGTACTGGATCACTTTCTGCTTAGTTATTTTGTATTTTTTCCTTCTTTTCTCCACTTGTTCATTAAGTTTGCTGTGGAATCTCACGTTGTCGAACTGGTAAGCTGGGTTGTTTGGGAAATTGATTATTTCACTAATTTCTCGGGGTGGTAGTCTTTCATGCATTATGGTATATGGAGTATCTTGTATTGCTTCATGGTAAGCTAAGTTGATAAAGCTCTCAGTTTGTGTAATGTAGTCACTCCACTTCTGGTGTTTATCAAAACAATATGTCCTGAGTATACGGCCGACCTCCCTCAGTACTCTTTCCGCCGGGTTGCTATTTGGGTGATAGACAGATGTTTTATATGTCTTGACACCTAAGTCTAACAAAGTCTCCTTCCAAACCCTTCCTCGAAACTGAGTTCCGTGATCGGTAATAATTGATCGTGGAGCTCCTAACTCTGGTATGTATTGTTGGATCACTATTTGCAAAATCTTTTTTGTAGTTGCCCGATTAATGGGGTATAGTTTTGTAAACTTGGAGTAATGGTCGAACATGATTATAATGAATTTATACTGTTTTCTCCCTCCACTACGAGGTAACGGACCACACACATCTAAAAATACTCTCTCTAATTTACCAGTTGATGTAATAGGTTGCATAATTCCTTCTGTTTTTTCGTTATTGCATTTTGCTAATTGACAGATGTGACACTGCCGGATACATTCTCTAACTCTTCTGTTGATATTCCTAATGTAAGTGTGTTCCTCAAGTGCCTTCATTACTTTTAATGCACCCATATGCCCATATCGGCTATGGTAGTCCAATATTAATTCTGTTTCTAAAGCTTTAGGTATCACCACCTTCCATGAGCCTTTGTTATTATTTGGTTTGTAAAATAATATGTCTTCATGTAGACAGTAATATGCAGTGATTTTTTCATCCTGTTGGATCAGTCTTTGTCTAAAATTGTTGATTTTGGTATCCTCGGTTTGTTGTTGCGCAATGGATTTCATGATGTTTTCCAAATCTGACTTGTTTTTTATTATAGTGTATACCTTGACGACTGTTTCTTTTTCCCCTTCAAAGGTTTGTTGTTCTATGTTAATCCGGGACAATATATCTGCAGCAATATTCTGTTTCCCTGGAACATATTCCCAATTTATATGGTACTCCTGTAGTGCGAGTATCCACCTTGTCAATCTCCCATGGTTGATCTTGCAATTTTTTAGGAAAGATATTGACTTATGATCGCTCCTCACAGTTATTGAGTATCCAAGAATGTAGGTTCTGAATTTCCCACAAGCGAATACAACGCTTAATAACTCTTTTTCTGTTACACTATAATTGCGTTCACATCCATTAAGTATTCTGCTTGCAAAACTCACCACCTGATGTTCTCCCTCACTATCTTCTTGATATAATACAGATCCTAAACTTATATCACTGGCATCACAGTTCATGAAGAAAGGTTGATTGAAATTAGGATGTTTTAATACAACTGAACTTAGGAAATTGTGCTTGATCGTTTGGAGTAAATTGTCTTGTTCCTGTCCCCAGGACCATTTGTTTTTAGAGGATAATTGTGGGGAAAACTTTGCTGTCATTTCAGAATAATTTCTTTGAAACTTCCTATAATAATTGCAAAGTCCCAGAAATGATTGAAGTTGCTTTTTATTTTTAGGACTTGGGAACTTCTGGATAGCTTCAATTTTTTCATTGGATGGTGTTATTCCTTGTCTTGTTAGGTTAAAACCCAGGAATTGGACTTCACTGGCGATAAGCTTAGATTTTTGAAGTTTTAGTGTAACGTTATTGTCTGATAGTTTTTGTAATACTTGTCCTACTCTGTCACAATGGTCTTCCCAATTCACTGAAGTAATCAACAAGTCATCAACATAGACTGTGGTATATGGAATAGTATCTGGACCCAACACCTGATCCATACATCTTGCGAATACAGCTACTGAATTTACCAGTCCAAACGGTAGTCTCTTGAACTGATAGTTCCTTCCTTCGAAAATAAAGGCGACGTACTTTCGACTATCTGGGTGTAGCTCCACCTGCCAATACCCACAAACCGTATCCCAGGTGCTAATAAATTGTATGCCATTGAATTTTTTCAGTATCTCCTCAATCTCTCCAGGAGATGTTCTGTCGTTAACTATGATCTTATTAATCTCTCTAGCATCTAAACAGAGTCGTACTTTGCCATCTTTCTTTGGAACTGCTATTAACGGACTGGTATATGGGGAACAGCTATATTCAATAATGTCTTCTGCTATCATTTTGTCTAGTTCAGTCCTCACTGCTTCCTTTAATGCATAAGCAACGGGATATGATTTTTTATTAAAATTTACAGGCTCCTTGAATTGTAATGTAAATTGATAATCCTTTACCTTGCCAGGTACATCAGAAAAAACATAGCGGTATTTATTATATATTGAAATTAACTTTTCTATTTGTTGTGTGGTTAGATTACATTCATTTTGTTCTGAACGAAATTGTCGGATCTCTTCTAATTTTTCCAACCATAAACTATCTTCACACCCAAAGTATTCCCTTCTTACATTCCATGACTCATCTTGATTATTATTGAATTTTCTTATGCTATTGCATGAAGGTACATTTTTGTTTTCTACCAATTTTGCTGTCCATTCTATATCATCCACTTTTAATGACACTATGGCTTGTCTCATGTCAATTATTGCTGAGTATTTTCTCAAAATATCACAGCCTATTAGTAGATTAAATGGTAGATTACTAGCTATTAGAAAAATCATAGGTATAGCTACATTTCTGCTGGTCACCGTTAATGATACCTGTTTTCTTATTGACTTGTTTTGCCTTCCAGTGGCTCCGATTAAAATTATATTTTGAATTGGTAAAGTTGGTAAGATGGCCTTACTATATTTTTGAATTTTGAGGTATTCATTGTTGTCGATTAACGACACGTTTGCGCCCGTATCTATCATACATTTTGTCTCTAGTCCATTCACTTGGGCGATGATATAAACAATCTCACTATTTGAATTATTTTGCGTTATCGTGTCTTCGTTCAGTAGTTCTTCTCTAACATTTTTTAGGAAATGATGGTGCACTATTGTCAATGTATCGTCAGTCAATTTGTCTCGTCCTAGTAAGTACCCAAATTGCCGGTTCAGTGATGGGACCTGGTGGATTTTCACTGCCGCAGTTCGTTTAAATCAGGGCTGGTTTCCTCAGTCCTGTTGTCTGATTGATTGGGTCTGTCTCTGCTCTGTGACTCTTGTACCTCAATGGCGTTATTATTGAACGTCACTGAGTTTCGGTTGTTTCTGTTGTCGTCGCAGCTTCTACTTCGCCGATGTTCATCGCGGTAGTGCTGGTTACTCTCCTCCCGAAAACTTCTTCCACGGTTTCCATTATAGTTTGCTCGTCCCTGGTACCAACGTCTTCCCACATCCCTGTCGTCAACACTTACATAGTTTACTTGTCTTCTATATGTTTGATTTTGACTGTTATTATTGCCGTTATTATTGTGCCTGTATCGATTATCATAGTTGTTATAACCCCGGTTGTTCTGGTACTGGTGGTCTCTGTCATTGGCACGCTGGTATCCATTGTTGTTATTATTTGTAGGAGGGCTACGGTAGTAGTGGTTGTTGTTATTGTTGTTATTCTGGTTTTGGTAACCGCGCTGATATTGGTTACCGTTGTAGTTATAACTATTGTTTGGTCGTTGTCCATTATTTTCATATGGGGCGTCGCGGCGACCATTATTTCTATTTATCTCATCGTTCCTTCGTCTATACTGGAGGAAGTTCTTCTCCTGTTCCATCTCTGCTAATAATGTTGACATCTCCTCGATGGTTTGTATACGTCCATTTATTCGGCCTCTTGTAATTTCGCCACCATAGTGGTATGCTAATAGCCGCACTAAACACTCTGTAGGAATTGCAGGCTCTAAATGTCTGGCTATATTTTTTTGCCCAGAAAATATGCGGTTGGAGTTTGCTTGCCGTGCAGGTCATATCTGCCCAATCCTATGTCACTCCTTATCATGTGTTGTGTGGCATCGGACCAATATTTAGATTTGAACTGTTTTTTAAATTCCTGGAAGTTCTGTATACTCGGCCGCATCGCCGTCCACCAATTGTCATATACCTTTCGGAACATCTCGTCCAACATGCTCCTTATCACAAACCATCTGTCTTCTCCGGTTTTGGCTATCTTCTCTTCGACTCGTTCTAAAAATAGCATGGGGTTTCTTCTATAGTTTTGAAAATCGATCATTTCTCGATTTTCCTCGCATGTGGTATGGGCACCGGTACACTGTCTGTTTTTTAAGGAATTGATTTCGTCTCTATGAGCAGTTGTTTGGTCTTGTACTCGATTGAGACTATTACTCATATCTTCCAACCTCTCTCCCATCACTGCTTGGTTGGTTCTGATATTTTCAACTCGTCCATTCGTTTCTTCCCGGACGCTCAGTATCTCTTGGTTCATCCGCTCACACTTTTCCGTGGTCTCGGATTCCACCCTTTTAATTTCGGTCACCGGTTCTTCCAGCTTCTTGTCCCATTCTTCCTGCAATTGCCGGTTATTAATTTCTATCTTGTTATTCCACTCCTCTTTTAATGACTCTTTGTGTTCATCCAATTTTTTCATGGTTTCCTGGTAATTTTCCTTCAATTCTTCCCTCAATGCTTTATTATTTGCGTCAATTTTCTCTTCCATTTTACTGCTATTCTCTTTCAATTCTTGGCTCAATTCCTCCTTGGTTTTTTTATTATCACTCTTTATTTTCTCCATCTTCTTACTCAAGTCTTTCTTCAACATTACTAAGTTCTTATTACTGTTTTCTAAGTTCTTATTACTGTTCTCACTTAATTCTTCCTTCAATTTTTCTAAGTTCTTATTACTGTTCTCACTTAATTCTTCCTTCAATTTTTCTAAGTTCTTATTACTGTTCTCATTTAATTCTTCCTTCAATTTTTCTAAGTTCTTCTTATTGTTCTCCTCCGTTCTCTTACTACTCTGTTTTAAATATTCCATAATGCTCTTCAGGTCAACGCTCTCTGTAACATTGTCCGGTTCTTGTTCATCTCCTCGGTCCTCTCTTATTATTACTTCTACTTCTTCGACCGGTGTCGCTTCTTTGTCTTCCATATTTAACTCGTCTACTTTCTCGGCTTCGACCGCTCGTTTTCGCGATGTTTCTCGCTTCCTCATCTTGTATATTTTGGTTTATTTGTCTATTAATAATAATTTAATTTATATTAAATTAGACGCCTCACACGTTGGTGCGCCAATTTGTAACCAAATTTAAAAAAGTTATATTGGTTGAATCTAATGGAAACGTGACGTAGCCTCTCTCCGGGTTCGTCTATTTGTAACCAGATTTTTCGTTACGTACAATGTTATTGTGAATCAGTTAATTGTATTTATATAGTGTGCACTTGAATTACACCGTCCGTTAGAACTGTCAACTTGTAATATGGATAAATAATGTAGCGACAAACTCGCACTGGAGTCGTCTATGTGTAATTATAGATGTGTTATGTTGAACGGCGAATGGTTTTTGTAAATTGCCGCTTACTCCCACTACGCTGCTTCTTTTCCGTGACGTCACTCAGCGATACCAACTATCGGGTTCACTGCAATCTGCGAATTTTATTTACTAAATACAACAGCAATAATAACGACACACAGTTACCATCAAACATATATCCTGGTGTAATCTTTTATTCGAAAACAACACTGGTTAATGGTTTAATAATTTTAAACAGAATAATCGCAATTGTAGTACAAATTATAAATCTTCTCTTTACCAGTTGGCAGCAGTAGTAGCCAAACGTTCAGTATTTCTTGAGACCAAAACAATGCTTTTTGTTAACGTTTTTAAATAAAAATAAATATTATCTCAGGGCGTATATGGTTCGGGGTTTATAAATTAAACAAAATATTACACTATTAATCAAAATTCAAGTTTACAATTACAGGATATTACAACGTTAGAGTGATAGGTGCACACAGAAATCGTATAGTGGTTACCAGTTTTAAAAAAGGTTATGCCCAGTTCAGACTTTGTTCGTTGTTATGTAAATTAAGAGTTCTCGTTGTGTTTAAAAAGGTGTTAGTCTTATAAGGTGTTATTAGTGATTGTTTTTAGTGTTTGTGTTATATGGTGTCTGTAGATAAATTGATTATTACTTAAAATACGTGTATACAAAGGTGTGTGTTGAAATACGATATAATGAGATGTCAGATCACCAAATCCTCTTCTTGTACTCTTCTTGGTTGAAAATAGGGCCCACGTACACGTCAGATCTTCCTTCTCGTCCCTCGTCCACTTCAAATCTTCTTCCTGGTTATTATATCCTTTATTTCAAGTAATGGGTATTCTTCTGTAGTTGTAAAAAGTTCGGGTAGTGTACCTCTAACTGTATTTATCTGGTTGTATAGTTTTTTCACACTTTATAACACAAAATGTAAGACGATTTAAAAACGCGTCTATCTGCTAAGATCGTTGTCAAAGAAGTCTCATTTTATTTATCCGAAATTTCTGGTTGCTAAGGGTAAACTTGGAGCCTGGTTGGCTAATCCGGATCTACATTGTCATATACTTTTATTATTTCAGAATCTAAATTTCGTTCAAAATCTTTAATTTAACATAACTTTTCTATACTGAATGGGAGTTTAAAACCATTATCAGCATTATTTTTATATTCACATTTGTTATATTTAGACACCAAACATGCCTATTTTTGTTTAAGAACTATGGATGTTACAATTTTGTTATTTGGAATTTTCTTAAATAACTTGATATGTGTTATTTTGTTTCTACATTCCTTGTACACGTTATTACCTATAAATACATCTACCTTTTCACATTTGCTTTACAAAATTTCTAATATAATTGTTCAAAATTTACTAAAGTTGGTTTCACCTGGCCTATATAATGGTATTACTTTCATCATCATGTTTTAACATCTCTAACAATTAAATTAATTTTTAACACTCATCAAAATGGTTTAACATATAACGTTATTGTAACAACACAAAAAATATATTATTGTAATAGTTAAATTCATGCCCACATGGCTATGATTATACCAAATCCTTGCACAAATAATTGTTTTCCACTCAGACTGTATAAGTGTTTGACACTTAACAAAACATCCTTGTATAGTCCATTCTGCTTGGTTAATTCATTTACCATGGTTTAACATCAGCTCTGTTGTTATATTTATTAACACAACATAAAAAAAATTGAATTAATATCATTAAATTGACATTCCTTTAAACTAACTGTATCCCCTGGTACATACAAAAAACACAACACAAATACTATGATATAACACTGTGCCTAAAACATAAAACATGCACATTTTACAAAACAAATTCCACACTAATTAGTTAGTCCTTTGTCAGCTAATTTACTAATTATTCTGACACTGTCTATGTCATATTTACTTATTTATATGGGTTTCAACATCCGTATAATTACTGATGTTTGGCTTACAAAATTACAATAAAGTGAACACTGTTGCTCTACCTCACACACAGTTCTAATAATCTTGTTACATTTACTGTTTATCTGGGTTTTACTCTTGTTATAAATGTTATTGTGACCATGTTATAATTTGTTGTTTACTGGACAACCCTATGAACTCTATATGTGACAATTATTTGTATGGTTCATGTATCTATAATCATGTGTATCTATATTTTTGTTACATCAATTAACTTAATTATTTACTAATATTTCTCTTACATAATATTACATGTTTGGGCCTATTATCCCTCACTTTGTATTTTAATTATCTGGATATACCGATACATTAACTGAAACCATTTGTTTCTTTATAGTTCTGGTTCATAAACTGTTTGTCTTTACAATTCTTTGTTTGGTCAATAATGAAAATTCATGTCATAGTTGGGGTTTGAAGATATCTGCATCACTTAGCCTAAATCATTAATTTGGGTACGGTCAGTTGTCTTACTAGTCAGTCTAAAATTGTTAGTCGTTCTTCTTCACTATCATCTTTGAAGATATTGTTCTTCTTGTTAGCTTCTTAACCAAAGTTTTCATTAAATCAGGTAAGATATTATGTTGTTCCAAATGTAATGTTACAATATTTTTTTTCTAAGTATAGTATAGCCATTTTAGTTATAAAAGAGTAGTAGCTCCTCTCTCAATTAATCTAACATAAGAGTATTTAAAGTAAGTTTATGTCATTATCCTAGGTATATTTTAGTCACATGCCACTTTTGGCTCTCCATGACATAATAGATGTCTTTCTTTTTTCTCATTAAATTATTTAGTTTACAATGCACCTTTTTCTATCCTTTAGTGTGATAGATCTGGTTCCTTTTTAACAAGTAACAAATAGTTTGGCCTATATCTTAATCCTACACACTTTTTGTAACACAATAGGGTAAATAGGTTTGCTATAGACAATTAGTTACCTTCAATAATTCTGGGCATAATACGTGATCCTTCTAATCACTAAATGAGTTTGTTTATAGTAATCATTTTTAAAACATATTTTTCTTTCTATACTCTAAATGTTCTTGTGGTAAATGTCGCCTACCACTATATTTTATCTGCTCTTAATAGTAATCACTTCTATGGTATACATACATGGGGTTATTTTGTGCCTTTTCCACTCTATTCCTATCATGCGGTTCTTCCACTTTGCGGCTACCAGATAGTCATTGGCTTCCCGTTTTCTCGTCTTCTTTTTCTCATCATTTTTAGTATCCACGTGTTCAGTGTACTCCTGGTCTTTGTTATTATTGACGTGTATTATCTCCTCTAACTCTGGTTGATCGTCATTAGTTTCCTGGTCGGATTTTTCCATTGATTGGTCCCTCTTCCTTCGCAATTCTCTTATTTCTTGGGCATACCCTTCAATGATCCGGTCCAGCTGTTCTTGATACCCTTTTCTTTTCTTAGAATGCCTTATTATCCCTTTGGAAATATTTGCTTTAAGTATTTTATTGTTTATAGTCTTCTTTGCTGTAAAACATTTCTTCTCTTCGTCCATCTTCATGAAGCTCCTTCGGTACTCCTTCCTGTAGACTCCTTCTTCACGGTTGGTGACTGGGAAATAAATCATATTAATTAGACCACTTCGAGTCATTTCGATTAATTCTTTTGTTACCCTAGTCTTCTTTGGGCGTATTATTCTTCTTATCTTCACCTCCTTTTCTTCCGTTTTCTTAATTATTTCGTTCCTTTCTTCATGAATTTTAATTTTTAAATTCACTTGTTCGGTGTTTTTACTTCTGGGTAATTCTTGTGTTTCCACTTGATCATTACACATGGGCAGATTATTTTGTTCTAAGTCTTCATTCTCGGCTAATAACTCTTCCGCTTCCTTAATTACCTGAGTGTTCTCTATACTTTCGGTATCGATCTCCTTATATTGAATATCTTCCTCGTTTCTGTCAAGCTCATTTTCATAGGATAATGTCGTTGTGCCTGGTTCGATTTCTGCTTGTTCATTATTGGTTTCCATTTCTTCCCTCCATTGTTGGATTATTTCTTCTCTCCATAGTCTGATATCGTTCAACATTTCTTCTCTTGCCTTCTCAAAGCTATTCTCTACGGGTTGGGGGAACTGTTCCCTCCTACATTCCATCATCATCTTCTGGAAACTTAGCAGCTCCGTCGATGCTATTTCCTTAGGTTGGTTTTTTATGGTGTCACTTGCATTTACCTCCCCTTCAGGCGTTTTTGTGTCCGGCGTTTCCATTACTTCTTTATTTTCTGTCTTTGAGTTTATATTTGTATATTCGAAGTTCACGGTCGGTGCGTTATCGCTTACCATCTCTTGGACTGCTTCATCATTCTCTTCCGTCGTGTCATTATCTTTATTCACCTCTTGGTAGGGGGTTTTTATGTTCTCGTTAGTGACTTCACTGTGTTCACTTGGAGATTCATATAGTTCATTATGGTTCTTCCTTGTTATTGTTTCGATTAATGGGTCGGTATCTATTGCCTTACCGTATTTTTTAAACAACTCGTCTATCCATCCTGTGGATCCTTCATCCTTCCTTTGTGTGGGTGTCACCGGTTGATTTTCCACGGTGTCACCTATCCGTGTGTCAGGCATGGTTGTTCTTTTGTGTCTGCCGGGCTTATTATAAATCTTACCCATATTTTTGTCTACCGCTTTGTTTATCAATATAAAAAATATTTTTATTTAATATTTTTTAAGCCACACTAGTTGGTGCGCCAATTTGTAATTGTACTAAATGAATGTTTGCGTGGGATGTAATTCTGCCACACGTTGGATGCGTCAATTTGTAATTAAACCAAATACTCTCCTTAAAGCCACACTGTTGGGCGCGTATTTGTACATAAACCCAACGTGATGTGGTTTAATGTTTAAAATTGGTTATGTGTAAAATATTATTTGGAAATATATTAAAGTTTTTAGTAGTTGAAAATTGAAGGATACAAATTTTGTAAAGCGATTTATAATGTAACATTCGAGGTTACTCAAAGTGTGTTTACAATTGTAGATTTATAATTGTCTGAAAAGAATTCCCTTAAATAAAACAAATAAAATAGTGTTGTTAATATTATTTAAATACTAGCTTTGCTTAAGTTTAAAAGTAAAGTATAATAGTTGGTCGCTCGATGATGATGATCGTCTTGTTGATACTAGCTGTGAAACTTCTCCTCCAGGTCGATAATAGTCTAAGTACGTTACGTCTAGTAATGTCTGGACAACAGAATAAATATAATATGCTTTCACGTACCTGGTCGTGTTTTCTAGAAGTTCAATAAGCTGTCAACACGGTTTACAAAAACCAACTCACTTTAGCTACAAGGTTAAGTTGCCTTGTTTGATAGTGGGCGCCACACGGATTTATTTTGGGAAAATCCCGTGTAAAACCCATGAATTGAATCAATTAATGATTTAAAGAAATTAAAATAATGGTTTATTACCTTTATGGCAATGCTATTCCAAGTACTTAATCACAACTGAAGGTTGTTTGAGTTTTCTGAATAAAATATTTAACTATCTGTTAGAAATGAATTAAGTCGAGTTATGCTGTTAACAGTGGGATTTTATTCATACCCTTGATAGAGAATTCAAACAAATATAATTAAAAAACATACAATGACGTACAATTGTAAATAAGTTATTATATACCCTGTAGGGCTTGCTCAGAACATAGACAGTAAATCTGGTTAAGTCCAGATATTTCTTTTTACTTTAAACATTACTATTATTAAAATCTCAGGTGTAAGTTCTTTGAGACACAAAAAAGAAAATTTATGCCTACACAATAGCTAATGATTTTTTAATATAATATTGACTAGTACTGTCTTTGACGTTACTATAATAAAGTAAACAAGTAAAAATAACCTATTTGATAGGTTGTGCGTTCGTCACGCCTGCTTTATGATTTACAAAGGTTATATTTTGGAGAACACTTATAACTAACATTCAGCTTAACTAATATTGACAAATTTATAAAATAAATTTAGACATGGTGTAACATAAAAAATGTTTCAGTGTTTTTGCGTCAGTACAGATCAGTGTATTAAAACGTACAGGTTATGGCGCTCGTAGAAAAGAATGAAAAAATGTTTACACTGTCACCTGGTGTTTTAATCTTCCGATTAAAATTTCAATTAACACTTCGATAATCGGATTATAATGATTATCGTTATTCACTACACACGCACTTGAACAGAGAATTTCGATCCGCTTCTAACTTACAGGATCATAAATAATACTATTTAATTCTTTCTGCTGTTCATTATTTTTTTCCCGCACTAAAAATGAAATAATACTGCACATAATCACAATGTTTCCTTGTTGAATAATTTGAAGTAGTTGTAGGTTGTTGTCGAACTGTTTCCTTTGATGTGTTCTGGTGATGACGCTATCAGTTATTAAAATTGTTGAGATGAGATCGGCGTACCTGTCACACCGAATGCAGTTAGGAAGTGTCTGCTGAAAATTCGTTCCGGCTCTTTTTATAGTCGATACCTTGATCGGCTCTAGGCAACATTGTTAATTACTAAGAAATTTTGTCATTGGCTTAGACAGGTGTGATGAATGTGACGTATGGTTTTTCGAACCGTCAAAACGGTTTTTGTAACCGCCAAACGCTAAAGTGATTGACAGCTACCGATGTTATTGGTATTAACGACCAAATTTCTTAAACATATTTTGTAAATGATGCTAACGCCTTTCACGCACTTAATACAGTTGCGATTGGGGCGGTATCGCCATCAAATTTAAGAATATTTTGTCCTCTTTAATTTGATATAGTTTGATACCGAGTTAGTTTCACTTTTACTGACATTGCTACATAAACAATGTTCAGGTACACTATTTCGCACTGTCGTCTGTTTACCAAAATCGGCAATTATACACTTTGACTAATATTGTTTGTGTCCTACATCGCGTTTTATCACTCGAACGTTTATGTGAGAACACTATTAATTCTGTACTGATGTTTAATTACTGTACATTACGAATAAACCTTAACTTTAGACATTGTAATGAACTGTTCTTACATACTATGACATTTCGTTTCACATTAATTTGCTCTATTCTACTAACTAACAATTGAATTATAAATCATATTATTTTAATAATACTTATTGCTATGTTTGAGCATAACAATTGTTTTGTGTAGGTGACCTACATTTCTATTACTTCCTAATAATCATCTCATTGATGATTGTTTGGTCTAGGCCTTGTTAAGGCATACCGTTCATACCGGAATTCTGCCTTAAAAGCTTTTATTAGTTCACAATTCGATAATTTTGCTGAGGTAGCTTATTGTTATAAGATTCCCTCTTACAAACGTGTTTATTTGTCATAAGTATATTTGAGATTGACATATAGCTTCGTTTTCATTTTGTGGCCATTGCTAATTTTAGTTCTTGGCCTCAATAATTACTAGTCATATTTAATTTATTGTCAGCCAAATGCTGATTCTGATCTCACACTATTCAGATTCTTATTTAATCATTTTTTAGTAACATATCATATTCTGTTTACATTATTCACTGACTCGCTTGACAGCTTAAAGTGAATTTAAATTTGTCCATCAGTTTGTGTCAGTTATTGTCTGGTTGTAGTGTCAAACAGTATTTGGGTTTACTGTTTCTTGTGGCACTTCTGCTTCTTTCTTCCTCTATGATTCCTCTCTTCTTGGTTATTCTTATCATTACTTTATCTATTTATATTATCATTATGCATTTATTAAACCTGATAGTATATGTTTAGGTTAGGTAACATTTTGTTATTTTAGAATATATATATTGCAACAGATCAAACTTTATTATTCTAATAAGGATATTGTGAGTGTGTAAACATCACATACAAGTCTATTATGGAGGAGATGAAAAATTATTTATTTTATACAAATATTGTTTTCAAAAATGTATAATGTATTTTAAATTGTCATGTATTGATAACATATTTAATTGTTTGTATTGTTCGATAATATAAATCGATTTACTTGTTTGCTGCAACGTCCTCCTCTCGTCTCGTCGGTCCCGTCTTAGCGTCCTCTTCTTACTGTCCCTCCTTCCTGGTGTCCTCTGCGTCCTGGCGTCCTCTTCTCCTCGTCGTCCTCTTCTACAGCTTCACTCCTTCCTGGTGTCCTCTTCGTCCTGGCGTCCTCTTCGTCTCGTCTTCCTCTTCTACAGCAAGCGGCTCCAGCGGCGATATTTCACAGGGTCTCGTAGTTATGTTTGACTGCTAACATTGATTAGTTTCGTGATAAATTGTTCACTCACAATGATTATAAATTTCGTTCATTCAGTTTATTATTAAATTATATTTTATAATTTCTTAACCTCAGGATTTATCTGGGTATTTACTAATGCGGTGCGTTTAATGTACACATTCCACGATATCTTGTAGTGTCTTAAGCGGATATCTTAACTTACACGACACAGCGCTGTATTATATTTTAAATTTTATCTAATTATTTACCCTTTCGGTTCTTATCGCAAAACATTTTAAGAATTTCAAGGTTTATATGTAATGCCAGTTGTATTACCCAGGCTACACATAATATAATCTCCTTTGTACAATATGAACTCATTGTTTGATTGAAATTTCTCTGGTATCATCTCAAACATTATTTTCATCAAGTTTTCACAGGGATCAGTATCTAAGTGCACTTTAAAATTTTTTAATGTCTCGGATTTGTCTGCATACGCATTCATAAAAGACGAACACATAGTGCTGTACAGTGAATCTCTGACTGTATAAATAACACCTGCATTTCGTTTCATATGTGGCTGAAAACCTGCAGACAGTCCTAATCTTCTGCCAGAATTAACTTTACCTGTGTGCTTTTCCTCAAATGCACCAGCTTCAGGAACAAAACTACTTTGTTTACACAAGTATTCATCAGATACCTTATTTAAATATTCATTTTTACAACTGTATGGACTTCTCACGTGTTTATACATTTCATTACTGACTGATAAAACATTACCAGAATGGATCTGCATCTTACAGACACGGTACAGCAAATAACATTTATTGTTTTTAAATACTCCACCGTTTACCCTTTCATCGTACCAATCTGGATAGATGTGAACCAACACTTTGATAAGGTTTTCCCTATTTCTCTTTTCATATTTATTTAAAATATTATTTGATTGTTTTCGTTGATCAGTTGTTATCTCCTTATCGGGCGCTCCACTGTTACCCGCTATCTTATCTATGCGATTACCAGCTGGTTTCTGTATGTCGATGGGACTACATCGGTCAACCGCATTGTCACATTCACTTTCCTGCCTAAGAGAGTAATTCAACTTAATTTTGGCTTCACATTCCCTACTGTGAGATTTATTCCTTTCTCAGGCGGTCTCAATACTACTACAAATTAATTCTAATTTATCAGCTATACGTTTTTCAGTTGACTCTAAAAGTTGTTTATTTTGTTTAGCCTGGTCATGAACGGCTGTATAAATTTTTTTATTCTCATCATGAAGTGATTGTAGCGACTTATTTTGCTTCACCGCTTCGTCTCTACCAAACTTATTTTCTTCTGAGAGCTTTTGTATATTAGCTAGGATTGCCGCTAATGTATTCTGTAATTCTTGTGATTCGGCCATATTCATTTATTTATTTTTAAATTTACAAAATATTATAGTTTTTATTTATAGTAACGTCAATATTTTTTTATACGTATTATTACTAATAATGCCCGTTTATGTTATTTATTATTATAGTCCAGTCTTTCAATCAAATGTAAACAAGCTTAATGTAACATAAATACCAATAATAATTCAATCTCCACATAGGCAATTTACTACTATTGTTCAACTAGCTGATAAGAGAGAGTATTCAAAGGTTTATCTACACTCCCTGATAACATAGAACAGCACATATAAATAGTTCAATGAATTTAGTCTCTACACACTCAAATAAATATTTCTTTTTTAAAATTAATTCAAAAATCGAGCCCAACGTTGTCAAGCGCCAAATATCCTTATGAAACAGATCAAACTTTATTATTCTAATAAGGATATTGTGAGTTTGTAAAAATCACATACAAGTCTATTATGGAGGAGATGAAAAATTATTTATTATATAAAAATATTGTTTTTAAAGATGTATAATGTATTTTAAATTGTCATGTATTGATCATATATTTAATTGTTTGTATTGTTCGATAATATAAATTGATTTTACTTGTTTGCTGCAACGTCCTCTTATCGTCTCGTTGGTCCCGTCTTGGCGTCCTCTTCTTCAGTGTCACTCCTTCCTGGTGTCCTCTTCGTCCTGGCGTCCTCTTCGTCTCGTCGTCCTATTCTACAGCAAGCGGCTCCAGCGGCGATATTTCACAGAGTCTCGTTGTTATGTTTGACTGCTAACATTGATTAGTTTCTTGATAAATTGTTCACTCACAATGATTATAAATTTCATTCATTCAGTTCATTATTAATTTATATTTTATAATTTCTTAATCTCAGAATTTATCTGGGTATTTATTAATGCGGTGCGTTTAATGTACACCTTCCACGATATCTTGTAGTGTCTTTAAGTTTCCTAAGCGTATATCTTAACTTACACGACACAGCACTGTATTATATTTTAAATTTTATCTAATTATTTACCCTCTCGGTTCTTATCGCAAAACTTCGTTAAGAATTTCAAGGTTTATAGTTTATTTTATATGATATATTCCTCTATTCCTTCTTGGTTCTTACCGAAAAACTTCGTTAAGAATTTTAAAGTTTTATGGTTTATTTTATATAAGATATTTTTACGTTTGTAAGAGAACAACTCTCTTACCCGGGCACAACTTTCCCTAGCAACGTCGACAGACAGACTGTGTCCATCCTAGCTCTGCAACGTATAAATCTCACTGAATTTGGTGTATTTTGATAGACCAAGCCCAAGTCACATGATTGATGGAACAACCAGATACACGAATTTCATGAAAACTTTGTATAATTTAACCATAGTCCTGCATGGAAATTATCTACAATTTTTATTACCCTATCGTTGATAAGAGTTACACTTGAGTTTTTCTTTACTTAAAAACCCATATTTATGAAATATTTACAAACCTCAGAGTATACACAAATCGAAGCTATTTACTTAAATACTTCCTTGTCACATTTTCATGTAAATCGGTTAACTACCACTGCCGTTATAGCTAACGCAGATAATCACACCCGCACTAATTCATACAAAAAATACATGACAATATAGTACATCTTTTTATGAAGAGTTTGGTGTAACCTATATGCTTATCAATTTTT
Organism: Magicicada septendecula; assembly: GCA_034769895.1. Classification (NCBI taxonomy): domain Eukaryota; kingdom Metazoa; phylum Arthropoda; class Insecta; order Hemiptera; family Cicadidae; genus Magicicada; species Magicicada septendecula. Next base: position 283,910,164 of record CM068374.1, on the reverse strand, counting down.
AAATACAAAACTTATGACTAAAAGACCAAATATTACACAAAACAAATTTAAACAAAAAAATGCTCGTCATTCGTGTACTCTGATATAAACAGCATATCTTATCATCCTGTGTTCTGTTGCAATATATATATATATATATATATATATATATATATTGTGACATGACATAAGGTAGCAGAACGATAAAAAAACAATTCCCTTTAGAAACAGATAAAGATTTACAACCTTGAAGGCGTAAAGAGAACTAATATACTAAAGAATTGATGGACAGAATTATTAGAATATAGAACCAATACCGACATAAGGGCTAGACAATAACTATGACTATGACAATACCTAATTGATTGGAAGAGTGAGTGAGAAGCATATATAACATTATGATTATTACCCAAACACTTTTTCCATAATAAGAGTATGATAAATATTTTAAACATTTTAAGTACAAAGCTGTAGATAGTAACCTAAGCTAGAAAATAAAAATAGTTCCCTATAAACGATAGGTATCTAAATGTAAAATCATTAATGATAATGACAATTACGTTAATAGAATATAGGAGGAATAGAACTATTGTATAGTAAATGTACAATCTTTAATAGTATGGTAAGGAATGTATGTTATTATTGAAGACTGGCATTTTACATAGGATGTTAGAAAAGAGTTATCTTGTGTTTGAAAATGATTATGAATAATCATTTGTTGTGTATTAGTTAAATTATTTCATTGTAATTTTGTTTAAAACAAAATTTTGTTTAAAAACACATTTCTGGGTGTGTTGGTCCTGAAAAGGACCGATGGCAGATTAGGGCATAAAGTTTATAGGAAGCCAACGCACACTGACAGATATCTGCACAAGTCCTCCAATCATCATCTAGGCAGAAGAGGGCGGTGCTGAAGACTCTGGTTGACCGGGCAAAGAGGAACTGTGATCCCCGGTATCTCGAAGATGAGTTTCGGCATCTCGAGGAAGCACTGCAGTCCAACGACTACTCTGCTGCGGAGGTGAAGAGAGCTGCCCGGCCGAGAAGAACTGGTAGGCCGGACGAGTCAGTGTTGCCCGAGGTTGTTGGCTCCGCTGTCTTGCCCTACATCCGTGGCGTGACTGACCGCATCGGGCAAGTTGCTGAGTAAACGGGGCGTCAGGACGATCTTTAAGCCAACCAAAAAGATCCATCAGTTCCTGCGACCGGTAAAAGACGCCAGGGATCCGCTCTCGTCGTGCGGGTGTACAGTATTCCTTGTACGTGTGGTCAGGTATATATTGGCACCACGAAGCGTAGTGTCCGAACGCGCCTCTCAGAACGATACTGCCTCCTGGGCCAGCCGGAGAAGTCCGCAGTTGCTGAACACGCTCTTTCCCACGACGATCACCGGGTAATGTTTGATGAAGCCCGGGTGTTGTCTTCTGTCCGGGTTTACTTCACTCGCCTGTGTCTGGAGTCTATCCATATTCATAAGAATGCGTCCGTCGTATGAACCGCCGACACACAACTGGGGGTCGCGAGTAGTGCAGTGTCCCGAGTCTCAGAAAGGACTCCTGCCACTGGGTCGATTTGAGTTCATTATATATGTTTACCTAATTATGGAGGGATCTGAAGCGACCTACGATTGGTGGATTATACCACCGGGACTAATAGACGAGGTATATATAATTAACTCCAGGAACTCGGGGCGTGTCATTGACAAACAGCGAGAACAGGAGAGGCCCAAGGACACTTCCCTGAGGGACACCAGCGGTAATACGCCTCTCCGAAGAGAGAGCGTGGTCTATTCTCACTCGGAAACTGCAGTCTCGCAGAAAGCTGCCGATCAAGTGAACGTAGCAATCTGGAAGAAGGACTTCCGTGAGTTTGTAAAGGACACCCTCGTGCCACATGCGGTCAAAGGCTTTCTCTACGTCTAGGAAGATCGCAGTCGTCTGTTTGCCCTGGCAGCCAGCCTCGGTAATGCATTCCACGAGCCTCATCAGCTGATGAGTCGAGGAGTGCAGCTCACGAAAGCCGAACTGTTCGGGGATCAGCACGTCTAGTCTTTCTAGATGGTCGCGGATCCTACGCTGGATCAGTCGCTCGAAAACATTGGACGTCGCGGACAAGAGGCTGATGGCTCTGAGGTTTTCCACGCGAGAAGAATTCTTTCCCGGCTTGGGTATCACTATTACTGTAGCCGTTTTCCATTTCACCGGAAAGTAGGCCAGTCTGAAGCATGAATTAAACAGGTCAGAGAGAAACTGGGTTCCTAGCTCCGGAAGGCGAAGGAGGGCGGTTTTCATGACTCCGTCCGGGCCAGGCGCCTTCCGGGGCTTGACCTGAAAAATCCTCTCAGAGACCTCCTCCGGTCTCAGAGGAGATGGGCTCCGGTTGGACTGTGATACCGGCCGATAGAAAGCGCTCTACCTCGCGGGAGATTTTTTCAGTGAAAGTCGGGTTCTTGGATGGGTTGGGAGCGAACTGACGCTCTAAACTGTCAGCCAAGAACTCTACCTTTTCGAGGGGGCGGCCAAGGGGTTGACCGCCGGGTCCGACCAGTGCGGGGAGAGGCCGCGTTTACGCTTTCCCGTTAGTGGACTGGGAATTCGCCAGACCTTACGGTCATCGGCAGGGCCATCCATCTGTGTAACAGCTAGCTCCCAGTTGCGTCTACGGAACGCCAGCATGTCGCAACGCAACTTTCCGGACGCTTTGTTGAACGCAGCCTTGTCAGCCGGGTCACGAGTCCTCTGCCAGCGTCTCCGGAGGCGATTCCTCTCGCAAGCGAGCTGAGACACCTCTTCGGGGATACGCTGATAGTCGGGCGTGAGCCCCGGCTTCATCCGGGAGGACACGTCAACCGCCGAGTCTACGCCTGTGTCGAATAAGGCAACTGCCTCGTCGACATGCTGTGTAGTGTCTAGCGAGATAGACGTCAGGGCGGGAGTTAGCCCTCGAGGGATAGTACATAGGCCCGGTAGGACCCATAACTGTGACCCGAGCCGCATCAGCATACATGCGTAAGCGGGCTACGTTTGGGTTCACCTAGCGGCTCCCACAATCAGGGTGCTTACAGTTCAGGTCACCAGCCAGGACTACCCTCCAGTGTGCGCCAAAGACGGCCTCCAGATCGTTCGACAGGAGTTCTGTTTGTGGAGGCTTGTAAGCGGAAACCACGAGTAGACTGCCGAGAGCACCATGGAGCTCAACCGCGGTGCACTCGAGGTTCCGCCGCTGAGGCAGGACAACGCGGTGATGGCGAAGACTCGCCTTCACCGCGATGGCTGTGCCTCCTGCGCGACCCGACCGGTCATCCCGGTAGCACACGTAGTTGGGTAATCGGAAACGACGATGTGGGGTCAGGTGCGTCTCACCAAGAAGAAGCACATCGGGCATAAGAGCTCAGAATGACGTGAAGCGAGACCGTTGGCGTTCCACGCCACGAGCTCAAAGTCTAGCTTGAGGGATTGCCGTGGTTGTCCGTTCATAACAGACCAATAATACGGCAGGCTTCCACCAAGAGGAGGAATTTGTCTTGGGGCGAGGCTGTTGCCAAGCGTTCCTTGATTTTAAGGAAAGTTTTGGCTACTTCCTGCAAGTCGTGGCTTGCCAGAAAGTCGGACACGACGGCGAGATCATCGGTAGATGAGGCCTAGGGAGAACGCTTGGCGGCAGCTGCATACCTGCGGCGGAGCTAGGCGGTGGAAGCCTTGGGGGCAGGTTCTGGAGCGGGAGGTCGCTCTGACTATTGGTGGACAGGCTTGGGTCCAGTGGCAGGTAACTTTGGCTGGCCCGTGTTCTTGGCCGGAGTTTTACTTTTTTTGCGTGATCTGGGGTATCTAGGCTTGGGTTGCGGCGGCAGTGGAGGATCAATTTCCTCCTTATCATCCGGCAACGGGACTAGAGCGTAGGGGGGTACCTCGCGTTCCTGTTCCGGGGGCGCGGCTTTGGATTTGGCCTGTTGAGCTTTGCTCGGGGTTACTGCACGTGGAGGTTTCGGAACCGGAGCAGACCTATGGGCTGGTTTCCGGACCACAGGTTCAGCGGCTTTGGCCGTTTTGACTGGTTGGCTAACAACGTGTCGAGGCTTAGGCTGGACAGGTTTAGTAAGTTTGTCCAGCTGCTCTTTGTAAACTGGGCAGCGCCTGTTAATAGCAGCATGGGCGCCGCCACAGTTGATACAATATCTGTGGTTGTCTGGAACAGCGCAGGCCTGCGTTAGGTGGTCATTTCCACAGCGGACGCAGGTCCGCGCGTTCCGACAACCGAAGCTGCTGTGGCCGAACCTCTGACACCTGTGGCACTGGGAGATTCGCCCGGTCTGACGGCAGGGCTCTACGCTAACGCAGAGCCCGAAAAGCCGTTTCATCTCTAAAAGGGCCTGGGTGGAGTCACCCTTCTCCACCAGGAGTCTGATTAGGGGGAGTGGTCGACGCGAGCTATAAGTAGTGTACAGCCGAGAGGCTCCCACAACCTTATAGCCCGCGTCGCACAGTTCGTCCAAGACGACCTGCGGATCCGCCTGTATGTCCAGGCCCCGAAGGACGAGGGCTACAGGCTTGGTTCGGTTTAATGTGTAAGTGTGGAACTGGAACGATTCACGTTCCAGCCATTGCATTACTCCCAAGTGTTCAGAAGCGCTGCGGCAGGAAACGCGCACAGTCTCACTCGCTACGAGTTTGACAGAAGCGTTATCTGCCAGCGCAACGACATTGCGGAATCGGCGACTAAAGCCGATAATGTCTCTGACGTTCGTGACGAACACCGGCGGGATCCTTGCTTCGGAGGTGCGACTAGGCGCAACCTCAGCGGAGGCTTGGAATGCCGCCGAGTCCGTAGCCGAACTCAGGGAGGCCAGGGAAGGAGACTTCCTCGGCTTGCCACCGTGCCCTACTACCACCCAGTCGGTGGAAGCCGAGGTCTCCATGCCCGGGAAGTCAGACTCCGGCAGAGGATTAGGGCTGCCTGGCCTACTAGCGGCCGTGCAGCCGGAAGTTCCGGCCTTTACGGGCTTGGTCGGCCCTAACAAGGACCGATTATTGTGACGAACTTGCGCGGGTTGAGCAGGGCTTCCCGCGCGAGTCGTAGGGTTCCCGACTGGCCCACGTGGCCGGCCGGGGGGCTCGTCGCTGCCGCACAGTGCTTCAGGGGCACTAACAGCTGGTCCAATGCTGACTAACTCAGCTCTTTGCCCAGCGGGTATCCGGGGGCCGAACTGTGACACAGTTCCTACTCTCGGACTCCCCGGATTCCGCTGGACAGCGCTACCTACACGACTTACCGGCACTGTGAGGCAGGTCCCAGTTGTGCGTGCTGTGTCCTCGTCTTGCAGGCAAGGCGGCTGGTCGACATCCATCGCTGCAGCTTGAAGTTGTCGCTGGCGAGGAGGTGAGTTCTGGTCCGGCGGCTTCTTGTTAACTGCCGCGGTGGCTTGAGTAGAAGGCCTCTTCATTGCAGGTTCTTGAGGGCGAGGCGGTCCTCTTCTGCGTTGTTCGCTGTTGATGGTGTTCACTCTTCGAAAGCAAGCAGTCGAATGAGGCTCTATTCTCTTTAAAAAGTATGAACCGCCGAGCATTGCATTGCATTATGGATGCGGGGTGGCTTTGCACCCGTGGCTTGATTGCAGCATCTGAAACGTGTCCAATGGCTGCCAGAAGTAAACTTAGTGCTGGTACAGCGTCGACTGGTGACCTAAGACTGGAAAAGGAAACCGCCAACCAGTTAACTGAGAAGGCGGGGAGTATAACTTTTATTTGTTTGGTGCACTGCCGCTGGTACCGATTCGAGCAACAGATGTTGCCCGTTTCAAGTCCAGTCAGCAGACGCCCTGAGGGCGTCGGTCGCTCCCCGCGAGGCGGAGAGCCTCCGTGCCAATGATTGATGACAGCGACAAGCAGCCGGCTCAGCGTGCTAGGAGGTGGACAGGAAGGAGAGAAGGACAGTTTAGGTAAAATACTCTGGTCTAGGACTGATGATTACTTTGTTTTTGTTTAATTTAAAGAGGATGGCGTTATGGCGGGTCATCAAGAAGCGCCCGAGGGCGCTTGCCCCGAATGGGCGGTGGTGGTTCTGATTCACTGATAGTTAGTAGGTACGCAAAGGTGGAGGTCGAGGCTTTGGCAAAGAGAGTTAGAGCCAGCGACCGGACAAAGAAAGTCAAGTTAGGAACACGGAGACCCCTTCGAATCACGTCGTTCCTTTCAAACCAAGGGGACCCCGTCAAGGATCGGAGTGTGCGGGACTGGAAAGCTTCCGGCCTACATCTGTTGGTGGTGGATAAAAAAGACCACCAGGCTGGTGCCGCATAGGTCAATACAGGCCTGAGAAATAGTAGATAGATTGTAAGTTTCGTGCGCATGGGCAGGCGGCTGCGACACGAGAGGAAAGGAGATAATTTGGCTCGGACGCCGCGAGCCTTGGCAAGGGTTTCCGTCACGTGGGCGTTGAAACAAAGGCGACGATCTAGCCGAACGCCTAAATACTTCACCGATTCTTTGCAGGCGATGGGCCTCCCTGCCAGAGAGAGGGGCTGGCATCGGGAGATGGACTTACGGTTGTTGATCGTCACCCGCCATTTCCGTAGCCAGTCCGGAAGCTGGTTCAACTGACGCTGCAGCTTTGTACTCGCAAATCGCGGGGACAGGGAGCTGCAGTGATACATAGTATCCTCAGCGAACAAAGACAACGTGACTCCGGGCAAGACAGGCAGGTCGTCCGTGCACACAAGGTACAGAACGGGACCGAGGACAGATCCCTGTGGTACGCCGGCGGCGATGGGTCGAACTGTAGAACAGGACCCGTCGACGCTCACCCTGAAGGTTCGGTCGCTGAGATACGACCGGAGGAAAAACACTATGGGCGATGGTAGAGGGGAATTGGCAAGTTTGAAGAGAAAACCTTCGTGACAGACTTTATCGAAGGCCTTGCTCACGTCCAACAGTACGGCGGCCGTAGTCGCTCGCCTATTGGTGGCGTGTGACAAGTGCGTAACAACGCGGACCAATTGAAGCGTAGTCGAGTGCTCTCTTCGAAACCCGAACTGTTCGCTGCGGATGAAACCATCTAGCAGCGGCGAGATGCGAGCCAGCAGGAGGACGCTCGAACACCTTCGAGATGACTGGCAAGAGAGAGATTGGTCGATAGCTTTCAGGAAGCATACGCGGCTTGCGAGGCTTCGGAATCATTACGATGTTGGCTGATTTCCACAGGCGGGGAAAGTACTGTAGCCGGAGACAGGAGTTAAACAGCTCAAGAACGAGGTCAACGCCTGAGGCCGGGAGATTTTGTAGAGCAGCGGCCCCGATCCGGTCAGGACCGGGGGCGCGACGGCGATTTAGTCGGCAGATAGATGAAACTAGTTCATCCCTGTCTAACGGGAGGGCTGGGACATCGGGATTGCGTGAAAAATGTCCAGATAGGAAGTCACGGACTTCTGCCGAGTGGGCAGGGTCCGCGACGCCTTGGTGAACAGTAAATTGCACCTCCATGCAGTCGGCGAAGACCTCGGCCTTGCCTTCTGACGAAGATACAACCCCGTTCGGAGTTTCAAGTGGGTTGCGAGTTCTCTTCTCGCGGGTCAGTCTACTCGCCGCTCTCCAGACGGAGGCGTGGTCGACTTCAAGAGACTCAAGGTATGAGTCCCATCGATCAGAGTTTATGGGCCTTTAAAAAGCAATAAAAAGCCTGGGCCTGAAAGCGCCTTTTGACGCCGGGTTCACGGGTTCTTTGCCATCTGCGGCGGAGATTGCGCCGAAGCCAGATGACGTGGAGTACTTCCGCAGGTAAGGCCGATTTACGATGATTCACCTCGGGAGCATATGTGTGTCGATCCATGACACCTTGGACCAACTCCTGAAGATGAGTGGCTCGGAGATCCAAATCGTCACAAGTGACGATCGGGTCCGCGGGGAGTGATGGAAACCGCCGTGAGAGCTCATCATGGTAGGAGCGCCAGTTGACTCTCCTAACAATCTGAGCGGGAGGTCGGGGTGAGGCCGACAGCTCACGGGCAGTTATAAAAAGGGGATTGTGATCGGATGAGAGATCCGAGACTGACGAGACCTGGATGTGATGGGTTACGTCCTTGGCTATGACAATGTCAAGGACGTCCGGTCGATGACCGGAAAAGGGGAAGTAAGTAGCGTCTTCTGGGCCGATGACTTGAAGTACCGGGTCGTCGGAGACGAACCGATACAGAGATTTTCCGTAGGCGTTGGCTACTCTGCTGTTCCAGGAGGGATGCTTGGCATTTAAGTCGCCGGCTACAATGGTTGGTAGGGGATGATCGAGGAGAGCGTCCCACTCCTCGGGCGGTGGAGGTATCCGCAGGCCGGGCCGGAGATACGCCGCAACAACGCGCAACTCCGATCCGCCAGCTTCTATTGCCACCGCACAACCTTCAACAAGAGATGTATCTAAAGGGGGTAGTGGCCTGTGGGATATCCGCCTGTGGAATAAGACGGCTGTCCCCCCCCCCGAGGGGCGACAGCCAGGCCGCTGGGGACGATCCTGACGAAAACAGATGTAAGATGGCAGATTGAAGGTATGGTAGCGAGCCAGATGAGTCTCGCAAAGGAGGACGACATCAGCGTCGTACTCCGTTACGAAAGTCATCAGTTCAGATCGTCGAGGGACTACCCCATGGGCATTCCACGCAACGATCCTAAGACTCCTAGCCATTCAAAGGAAGAAGAGGAAAGAGGGTAGACAGTGATTGAAACACCAGGGCGAGAACCGTGGTTGTATCTGGAGCAGACCTGATGTTATTTACCAAAGTTTCAGCCCAGGCAGTCAGGGGGTCCACCGGGGCCCGGGAAGATTCCCGAGATTCCGGAAGACGGACCTGGCTGGCCGAGGCCGGTGTTGCAGATGGCGCAGGGCTCGGGGACAGACGTGAGGTCTGCTCAGTTGGGAGCTTAGGTTAAAGGCTGGGGGCGGGCGGGGCCCGCTGAGGTTTTACAGCCAAGGCCTGTGGAACTTGTCGCTGACGGCGACGAGTGCGCTTCGGTTTAGAGCTCCGAAGAGCGGAAGGCGGGACTGATGTAGCGGCTACAGCCGCGTTTGAAGGACCGGGCGCTCCGGCAGGCGCCGGGACAGAGGGGACTGCAGGCGGCGCCGAAACGTCGACTGCAGACGGAACTGGGGCCCTGGGAGCAGCCAGAACTGCTACCGGGGCCTGAGATGATGCTCCGGAGAGAGGTGGGAAGGCCTCTCTGCGGTTAGGGAGGGGACCTGCAACACGGCCTGCCTGCGCGCCTGGGCGAGGAGGAGTCCGCAGCAGCTTCATGGCTGATATAAATTCCTTACATCCTCTATAACTAGCCGGTTACAGCAAATGGCCGTGAACCCCGTCTTGGGCTTATCACACCCACGATGAGTCTCAGTTCATCGCACGCAACGCGGAGGGTGGTTACAGAATAAGCTGGAGTGGCCAATCCTCTGACAGTTGAAACACTGCGAGTGGCCTGGCCGCGGGTCAAAAGTACGAACTTGCACCCAGAACTGCTACCGGGGCCTGAGATGATGCTCCGGAGAGAGGTGGGAAGGCCTCTCTGCGGTTAGGGAGGGGACCTGCAACACGGCCTGCCTGCGCGCCTGGGCGAGGAGGAGTCCGCTGCAGCTTCATGGCTGATATAAAGTCCCTACATCCTCTATAACTAGCCGGATGGTCCCCGCCGCAGTTGCAGCAAATGGCCGTGAACCCCGTCTTGGGCTTATCACACCCACGATGAGGCTCAGTACATCGCACGCAACGCGGAGGGTGATTACAGAATAAGCTGGAGTGGCCAATCCTCTGACAGTTGAAACACTGCGAGTGGCCTGGCCGCGGGTCAAAAGTACGAACTTGCACCCGAAGGTGCAGGAAGTTTTGGAGGCCGTAGACCTCCTCGAACTGGCCTACTTTGAGTAGTTTCACAAGAAAACTATTCACAGGACGGCAATTTTCCCCTTGCCAGCATGCAGTACACTTACCGCCGTCGGCGAATAGCCTAAAGCGACAAGCTCCTGCCTGATGGTATCGGGGGCAGTCCAGGAAGGAAGTCCAGAAAGAACTACTTTAATTTCGCGCTCAGAAGGCAGCGCGAAAGTATGAAAGGAGATCTTCCGATCGGTAAGAAACTGTTGGACCGATCGGAAGTCCGGGACTGTAGTGGCCGCAATTCGAAGCGAGGCGCCTTGGCACCTGGCCTCGAGTTTGGCCGAAGGAAGCAGATTCTGCAGGGAACGGAGAATTTCCCTGAAATTGCGATTGTCTGGAATAACAATCGGAGGAATTTTGGGTTTGGGCATAGTTTTGGAGTTCGGCTGAGTAGAATGGCTGGCGCTGTTACCAGGACTGGATACCCGATGCGTAGGAGCGGCCGGTGGCGGGCTAGCGACTAATTTTCGCTTGCGTTTGGCAGACTTGGCCTCCACAAGCGACAATTCACCGTCCCCCGTCCCCACACTACACATCGACGCACAATCATCATTTTCACTATCACTTGCACTAATTGTATGGGAAGGTAGCGGGGTAGATTGAGGACCGGTACCACAGGTTTCCATTAAGGTTACCAGCGGTGCCGGCAAAGGAACGGGCGTTGCGTTCGACGCCATCTCGGGATTAACCGAAATGAACGTCGAAGACGCAAAAAAGGGCTAGGAAAGAGTGACTTTCACCAGCACTGAATCACTACACTGACAGACAAAGAACACGAACACCAGACGCGCACTGCACACGAATCACAAAAACACACGCGCACGACACAATACACTGGTAAATTGTAGCACAATGATGATGATGAACACTGATGATGATGTGGTGAAGAATTCACTTTGATATATAGACTAACAACGGTGAAATTCACAAGCAAAAATGCCATAAGTAGAGGGAAAGTGAGTGTTCGAAAACACTTCCGGGTTCCGAACGAAAACACTACCGGGTTCCAGTTCATGACGTCATAGAGGCACTGGCAGCTGGTGTCCGAGCTGTCCATGTGACGTCACTGTTTTGTGTGTGTGTGTGTATGTGTGTGTATGTGTGACTGAAACACTACCGTGTTCCAGTTCATGACGTCATACAGAGGCTCAAGTCGCTGGCGTCCGCATGGCTAAAACCTGTTTCAAGACGTCACGAAGGCCGTGGTTTCTGCATGTTCAAAATTTGGTAGCCGAAAACAATGTGTAGCGGATGGGGGTACCCGGAATTCGGCGGTTGCCCGGACGCGCAGAGGCGTTGTCATCGGGTACCGTTACTCGAAATTTTGGGGGTATCGGGTACCGTTACCCGAAATGTTTAAATCAACGGATGGGGTACCCGAAATTTGTGGGTACGCCCTAACCGGGTTCCAGTTCATGACAGAGGCCCTGGCAGCTGGTGTCCGAATGTTAAAACACTTCCGCGTTCTGGTTTATTTTGATGTAACAAAATAATCGTTCTCTCTCGAAATTTTTTTAATGTCAGAATTTTGGTACCCTAAATGATTAAAACAACGGATGGGGGTACCCGAAATTTGTGGGTACGCCCACATGACGCATGTATAAAACACTGGGTATGACGAAACAGGAGGCTATACAGATGGTTTCCGACAGGTGTTGGTTTCCACAAAATAAATTTTGACTCCTCGGGATTTGAACCTGGATCTGCGGTTCGCAAAACCATATATTGTATTATTATATATGAGTATATTGTGTTATAATAGAACAGATGCGTCCATTTGAATATTGTTTAGAAAAAACATATTAAAATTATGCATTACTAAAATTGTGTAATTGTATAAATATATTTTACTCTGTGTACCTGCAAAATTGTAACAAACAGGTCTGGTTGAATTGCTGTGTGTTGATACAAACAGATTATACGCTCTCTCTCACTGTCTCTCTCTTTAGAGAGAGATGCATCTGAACCCTATAAACCGGTTTTCTTCGCATGCTGGCGCATACCACAATCCAGCTGTGTCTCTTTATCAATAAGTTGGCTGCATCTCAACTATAAAAACTTGTTATCTTCGCTGGCGTATACCTTATTCAAGTATGATAGGAATAACTGTTTTGTATAAAGGTATAATAATAAAATAACAAAGGTTACGGTTTATATATAAGTTTTAATAATATCGAAAGCTTTTACAATCAAATCATAAGCTATAATTTTCTTTCTCTCTCTACACAGACACGTTCTATATTCACAAGACAATTATAATTGTGCAAAACATACGCGCGCTCTCTATATACATAACTAAACAAAATAAACACTTTATCTCTCTCTCTCTCTATATATATATATATATATATATTTACATAATTATACAAAATAATCTTTTTTTCTCTCGCTTTCTCTCTCTTTTGCAGCCTTGAAGGTGCTCTCTCTCTCTCTCTCTCTCTCTCTCTCTCTCTCTCTCTCTCTCTCTCTCTCTCTCTCTCTCTCTCTCTCTCTCTCCTCTCTCTCTGTACACATATATATATACACACACACACACACACACACACATAATTAACAAAATAATAATTACATTTACTACAACCAAAACAAGCCTTATATGTCTAACAATATAAAATAATAATAATAATTAATAACATACAATATTACAATGTTGATGTGTAATATGTTAATAATAACATACTAAATGTAGACACACATCAAATGATAATTACTATGGTGTTAACTACATGTGTAAAATGGTACACCAAAACCTTGAATTCAACTCTTTTTAGTATTTTAGATAATAACAAAGGTAACAACGCTTATAATTTTTTAAAACAATTGTTCTTCAGAGTGTAAATTCTCTCCACTCACAAGCACTCAGAATGTTACAGTGGTCACCATATGGTGGTGAACGACATACATCTCCCTCGCATTCGCACAAACACATAACATCGAAACAAGGTTTCTGTAACTATGAGAGAAATCTTTAAAAAAATTTAATTACACATAAAAATTTAATTAACACTTTAATGATTGTTTATCTTAACTTTTTATGTTATAAACCACATACGTTTTTTAATAATTAAAAACAGAATATAATTTCCTACAATTAATAATACTTGATCAAATACAAAAGAATGTAGACACATCAAATGATAGTTAGTGTGGTATTAAAAAAACATGTATTCTGAATTAAAGTCATTTTGATATCTTAGATAACAACAGACGCGACAACGGTTACGAAGCGGACATCCGCTAGAGTCATGCCTTGACCACTCATATTTTTTTACCAGCGAGGTATACGCTGTACCAGTAAAATTATACATCATATAGTACATCTGATTAACCAGCTTTGTTTTAGCAATTAGCAAATCTTTTATTTGAAGATATTCAATATTATGGTTGTTACAATAACTAATTGATGTTTTGAAGAGTTTGAAAAACTCATTACGAATAAATACTTTCATTTTGTAAATATTCTTTTCGTTTCGTATTGATATCCATCTACTCAGTGTCTTACGATTATTTCTAAAATTATAATCGAATTTAATCATGTCGCATTGACAATATAATCTATTATTACCATTTATTTCTCTGTTTAAAAGTTTTTCTACAATATTAGATTCAAGCAACACCTTGTTCTTTCTCTGAAAATGAACAGTTAACATTAAAAAACGACAAAAAAATAGAGAAGTCTACTTCATCATTTAAAAACATTTTACTATTAATGTTATTATTACTATTATTGTTATTATTATTATAAATCAATCCTGTTCTCGTTTATTTGGTCTGGAAAAAAGAGAAAAAAATTAATACATAACCACTTCTGTATAAGTAATTATTAGTGGTACTGAAAAATCATACTCACATAATCAATATCCAACTGCACGCTCACTTTCTCGTTCGCCAGCGGAGTGTGTGAGGTTACGCATAGTGATAGGACACAAGGCTTCACAGCTTTCAATTGCTCCTCTGTAAATACGTCACACCATCTTTTAGGTAGGTATACATAGAACAGTTTACCCTCCGGCTGAGGACAGGCTCCGGTATCTTCCAAATCTACCACAACTGACTCCCCGAATTTCGTTTTCACAAATTTCATGTGAATTATATGATACTTTACTCCTAAAGAAAGACTTGACAAGTCTCTTTTTGGTAAAAAATTTTCCACTGTCTTCGCGTTCGCAACGATTCCTTCCATGGCGAGTACTGATGACTGCACAGGGAAACACTGGCGTATTTATTCTGTTTCCCCCGACCACGTTCCTTCCTTCTAAAGCGTCATCTCCTTCGGTCACGACCGGACGACGACACCCTACCCCGCACCCCGCACCTCTACCGCAACGGTAACGGCTACAATTTTCCTTCCTACCCCACCCCGCGTCGTCTCGGGCCACCATCAGCTTTCGGTCACGACCGGACGATGACATTCTACCCCGCACCCCCACACCGCACTCAGAGCCTCGCCACCACCCCGCACCACGCCTACATATTTTGTTCAATTACTTTGTCTGTCGCTCCGCAACGACCGGGTTTACCCCCCCCCCCCCCCCACCGCGCAAAACACCAACCGCAATCGAGTCCGTCGGTCACGGTCTCCCCTACCCCGCACCCAGAGCCTCACCACCCACCCCGCACCTCGCCAACATATTTTGTTCAATTACTTTGTCTGTCGCTCCGCAACGACCGGGTTTACCCCCCACCAACCGCAATCGAGTCCGTCAGCGACAACCTAGCTTCCTACCCCGCACCCCACCCCGCGTCATCTCGGGTCACCATCTGCTTTCGGTCACGACCGGTCGTACAACCCAGCCCCCCGTACCCCGCACCCTACATCCCGAGGGAGGCGACTCAACGAGCGCGCTTCGGCCAAGGTCGCCGGCATCCTGTACTCCGCACCTCGCCTACCTCTCGGTCACGGACACCGGCTGCAACCTATCTCCCTACCCCGCACCACCATCCCACACCTTTACCCCGCACCCCGCACCGCATCGGTCACGGACGTCGGCTTCCTACACCGCACTCCCCACCCCACCCCACCCACCGCAACGCGCGTCGTCGGTCACGACCGGACGACTACCTACCCCGCACCGCTGCTCCTCGCGAGGCCGATCGGTCAAGGGCGCGCGGCGACAGAGTCACCGGTTACCGGACTGTCTATATAGGGAACCGACGACGCGAAGCCGGCCTCACTCCTTTCACAATGACCGACAGCAGCAGCAGCAGCAGCAGCAGCGGCAGCAGCAGCGAACACCGTGCTATCAATGGTAATGTAATTACTATAAAATTTATGATACTTGACAATACACTAAACACACAAACAGTATTATTAGATTACAAACACACGGTTGTTGATAAGATGTGTAGCGAAGCCGTAGCATTAAATAATTATATAAAATGGTATTTAGCAGTTCGTGTATCTTTTAAAAAATTAATAAACACCGAAAATATTTATTGTAATGCGGTATTCAGATCGCGTACAGAACTTAAGTCACAGTATGACGATATCGATGAACAGTATTCGATAGCTAGCGAGAAAATAATGGAATCCGTTGACAAATTCACGCGCGACGGAAGCGGGTGGGTCGAAAACGGTGTCGAGTCGGTGGAATTAAATATTACAAAATACAACCCTCTTGTGGGGTCGAGCTTTCTACCTACACCATCGAAATTATCAAACAGTAAGAAAGGAATTATCAATATAAAAAATGTAGACGATGAAAAGTGTTTCTTGTGGTCTGTGCTCGCTGGTATACACCCGATCGCGTGTAACCCGCATCGCGTTAGCCATTACCTTCCGTACGAAGAAGAAATAAACATGAAGGACATTCCTTATCCCGTCGCACTCAATAAGATAAAACGGTTCGAAAAATTAAACGAAAACATATCCGTTAACGTTTTTGGCTATGAAGGCGAGGTATATCCTTTACGTATCACTGAACATCGCGGTAGAAAGTACCACGTAAACCTACTGCTACTGTCCGACGCGAACACTACTCACTACTGCCTCATACGGAACCTTTCGCGTATGCTTTCGTCGTTGACAAAACGAAAGGGCACTTCGTTTTATTGCAACTACTGTCTACACAGATTTGCGGACAATAAAGATACTAACGCGGCGCGAAAACGAGTTGAAGAACACGAACGCAACTGTTCTCAGCACGGAGTACAGAAAGTAAAACTTCCTGACGAGGACGAAAAGTGGATGTATTTTAAAAACTTTTCACTTTGTCACCGCGTACCTTATACGGTATACGCTGACTTCGAATCGTTTATTGTTCCGACCACCGGTAAAAACGTGGCACATCATATACCAGCCAGTTTCTGCTATGTGATAGTTGACTGGATGGGAAACGCCGTCAAGGAACCTGTAATATACCGCGGTAAAGACGTGGTGGACACGTTCCTTCGTGTGCTTTTAGCCGACGTTCAACGACTCGATAGAAAGTTTAATAAACCGATCCAAATGACAGCGGCCGATGAACGGTCATTCCGAAACGCCACTCACTGTCATCTGTGCAAGCAGCCGTTAACGGACGACACGGTTCGAAATCATTGCCACATAACGGGTAACTATTTAGGCGCTGCTCACAATGCGTGTAATATAAATTACAAAATACCAACACACGTTCCGGTTTTTTTCCATAATTTAAGTGGCTATGACTCGCATCATTTGATGCAAGGTTTCGGAAAGTACAAGGAAGATGAAATAACGTGTATCGCTACTACAAGCGAACGTTACATCTCCTTTACACTCGGTCAGCTCCGGTTTCTCGATTCTCTGCGGTTCATGAACGCGTCACTTGAAAAACTCGTCTCCAACTTATCCGCGGATAAATTTAAAATCCTTAATCAATTTTACACGCGTAATGTTGATTTACTGTTACGTAAAGGTGTGTACCCTTACGAATACGTTACGGACGATTCAAGATTTGACGAGAGGCAGTTACCGGACCGCGTACATTTTTACAACGGGTTGACAGAGTCGGATATAGACGAAGAAGATTACGCGCACGCTCGAACGGTTTGGTCGGCTTTCGACATGCAAACGTTCGGTGATTATCATGACCTTTATTTAAAAACGGATGTACTACTGCTTGCTGATGTATTTGAAAACTTTCGAAACATGAGCCTGCAGTACTACGAACTCGATCCGTGTAACGTTTTTACCACCGCCGGTTTAGCGTGGAACGCGATGCTGAAAATGACAGGAGTCAGGTTAGAGTTACTCCGCGATATAGACGTACACCTGTACATCGAAAGAGGTATCCGTGGCGGCTTAGCAGCAATTTCTAATAGGTACGCCAAAGCCAACAACCCGTACATTCCCGATTATGACGCAAGCAAGCCGCACAACTATTTACTTTACCTCGATTGTACCAACCTGTACGGAACGGCTATGACACAGCCTTTACCACTGTCCGGTTTTCGATGGTTGGAACGTACAGTGATCGATACGTTGAACGTGCACGCGTTACGCGACGATGGTGACACCGGTTATATCCTGGAAGTCGATCTGGGGTATCCACATTACCTACACGACTTACACAGTGACTACCCTTTAGCACCTGAAAAGCGTACTATTACGGACAGTATGCTTTCACCGTACTGCTATCGCATGAAGCTGTTAAAAGACTTTGTGTGTAGTAACGGTAAGGTAGAGAAACTGATAACGTCCCTCGAGGACAAGACAAAATACATTGTTCATTACAGAACACTGAAACTCTACCTCGAACTAGGAATGGAGTTGAAAGCGATTCACCGTGTGTTAGCATTCACACAGTGCGTATGGTTGAAACCTTTCATCGATTTTAATACGGAGCGACGAAAGGAAGCCAGAAACACCTTTGAAAAAGACTTTTTTAAGTTAATGAATAACGCACCGTACGGAAAATCGTTGGAAAACGTACGAAAGCGAATCGATTTCAAGTTAGTTCCAAACGAGAAGAAACTTCACAAACTAACCGCTAACCCCAGGCTACAACATTTCTTCATCTATAACGAGGACCTGGTAGGTCTCACGATGAAAAAAACATTCATTACACTGAACCGACCTTTGTACGTTGGGTTCAGTGTATTGGATATTAGTAAGCTGATTATGTATCGGTTCCATTACGGATTCACGATGAATACGTACGGGTCACGTGCACGTCTATGTATGACGGAAACTGACTCTCTGTTGTACGACATTCGCACCGACGATGTGTACAAAGACATGGAGGAGCATCTCGAACTCTTTGACACGTCGGAGTACCCTAAGGCACATCCGTGCTATAGTGAAACAAACAAGAAAAAGTTGGGTACTTTTAAAGACGAAACAAATGGAATACCGATACTTGAATTTGTCGGGTTGCGCGCAAAATGTTATTCATTCGTTACGGCAAACGATAAAGAGAAAAAGGTAGCGAAAGGTGTGCCACGTTCCGCGATAGCTACACAGTTGAAACATCAACTTTATAAACAATGTGTAAAGACCACTTCTCAAACTTATACTACGGCGCAGACTATCCAAAGCGAAAAACATAACATATACACAAGAAAGCTTACAAAATTATCGCTGTCACCATACGATGACAAACGATATGTCTTGGATGACGGTGAAACAACACTGGCGTACGGTCATTATAAACTCTGTCAACCCAGACGCGAGATAATTCAGCAAGCGAGAAAATCCGTTATAAATTATGCGTTCGATATACGTTGATATAAGACTCGCTTGCAGGAGCAACACACTGTCAGTAACGACGATGAAGTCGGTGAGGTTCAGTGAAAACGTAACGGTATATCTCGTACCAAAATTTTGCTATTCGCGTTTCGGGTGGCGATATGGAAAACGTACGCAAAACTATTGCAAAAGAATTGCACAGACCGGTGAGAAGGAACTTTCCCAGACGTGCGGTGGAGGTGAAGGGGTTACACGATCTCTACCAAGCGGATTTGGTGGAAATGATACCGCATGCCAAGTTGAACAAGGGGTACAAATATCTAATGACGGTAATAAACGCATTTAGCAAGTATGCATATGCGATTCCCTTAAAAACTAAATCGGGTGTTGAAGTAGCACATGCTCTCGAACCAATAATTGTAAAAAATAAAATGAAATACCTGCAAACGGATAAGGGGAAAGAGTACTTTAACACTACCGTACAAGCTTTACTAAAGAGATTCAACGTCAAACACTATTCAACGTATAGCGAGAAGAAAGCGTCCATCGTAGAGCGATTTAATCGTACGTTGAAAACGAACATGTACCGCGCGTTCAGCGAGCAAGGCCATTATCGGTGGTTGTCGCTTTTGCCTAAACTGGTGATGGAATACAACGACAGAGTGCATAGAACTATAGAGATGAAGCCGCGACAAGTCGACAAGAGCAACGAGCAAATTGTGTTGGAACGAATAAGAAAAAATACCGTACCGCGGAAAGTGAGCAAGAAACATAAGTTTAAAATAGGCGATCGAGTGCGTATCAGTAAATACAAAATCACATTCGCTAAAGGTTATACACAAAACTGGACGAACGAGATATATACAGTGCACAGAGTTCAGCCAACCGTACCGGTTACGTACTTGTTGAAAGATCATACGGGTGACGTTGTGGAAGGTGGGTTTTATGAACAAGAATTGAGTAAAACCAGCGTTGGTGATGTGTATCTCGTTGAGAAAATATTACAACGTAAAGGTGATCGCGTGCGAGTGCGCTGGCTCGGCTTTGACGGTAAACACGATTCGTGGATACATAAAAAAGATCTGATATAATAGCATTACCACAGTATTTAACCGAACGTAAACGAGTTAAGATGAAGATTGAACAACAATCGTTAAAGTTAAATGTTAAGAACGTAGACTCTGCTAAGTACAACGGTGAAGTTGCATATAATAAACACAGTCCACTGTTTCCAAACACAGTTCGATGTATCGTGTGCGGCGGGTCATGTAGCGGGAAGTCAAACGTTGCCTTTAACATGTTATTCGATTCAAACGGACTGCGATTTCAGAACCTGTACGTGTTCTCCAAATCGTTATTTCAACCAAAATATCGTATGTTGGAAGACGTTTTTAACGCTCTCGCTGACGAAGGAATGATGTACTTCACATACAGTGAAAACGATGAAGTACCACCTCCGCACGAAATTGTATCTAATTCAATCATGTTGTTCGATGATGTGGTATGTGAACGGCAGAATAACATACGAAAATATTTCGCTATGGGACGGCATAGCGGTGTGGACACTTTGTACCTTTGCCAAACGTATAGTCTGGTGCCAAAGCAACTGGTGCGTGATAATGCCAATTTCTTGGTTTTGTTCAGACAAGATGATCTCAATTTACGTCACGTTTACAACGATCACGTTAACACAGATATGAAATACGAAGAGTTCAAAGCGATGTGCGCCGAAGCGTGGAAGGATCGTTACGGATTCATAGTCATCAACAAGGACTCACCGATAAACGCAGGTAGATACAGAGTGGGTTTCGATCGTTTTATACATAAATAGAATAGTTTGTGCAAGAAAGTCATCAGTGTCAAGATGGATGACAAGCAATTGACACACGAAATCGATGCAATTAGCGATAACATAAGACAAAAGTATCGCGCGTTGAAACATGACATCAGAGAGAGCGATGAAGCGTTAACGAGAAAGTACAAACCTCTTTTGGAACCGTTAACCCAGATTTCGGAAAAGTTGAATGACTCCAGTGATAAAATAAAACAAAAAATAAAAGTTGAAGATGAAGATACGAAGGCAGCTGTTGAGACGAAAACACCATCACAACCTCGTTTCCTCAGAACGGAAGTGTTGGCACAAACGCCTGATGTCGAAACACCGAACGTAACTCTTGAAGAGTTTTTAACAACACCCGAAGGTCGACACGAAGCACAAGAATACGTTGAACAATCTGTCGAAGGTCCGCTCGCGAGGAAATACTTACTGCTCGCGTTGTCTGATGATCGAGATAAGAAGATGGATCATACGTACGGTGTTCGTAACGTTGAAGACAAATGGATGGTAGGCAATTCGGTGTTGGAGATCAATCAAGACGATAGCTTCTACATAGCTGGAAAACGATACAGAGGCACACCGGGCCTCTACGAACTTATGTTTATGAAAGAACCCGACAAGAGCGTCTACGATGAAAACGATTTAGCAGCGTACAAGTCTATACTGTCGGACACTAACGCTTATAAACGTTATTATTTACCCGGTGCTAAAGTAAATACAAACAAAGGTTTAAAGTACAGAGAGATAATCGCTCGATTGTTTCCACCACGCAGCGGACGTGGTATCGATTACGAACACTGGAACGATCCCAACGAACTGGTTGAACGGTTAAGACTGCTGGTAAGTTCAAAACGCGTCGGTCACACCGGACACGACAACGAAATCATCTCAGTAGTAGAGGAATTACGTGAAGCCAACATTATCGTATAAATTTTATGAACGTCGGTGTAACAACTCATTGACGTCAACACTGTCAACATGTGCGGGTTAGATTTGACACCTGACTTTGAAGTCGAAAACGAGAGACTGAAAACCTTTACATCATGGCCTGTGCATTTCATCAGTCCGACCGCTATGGTTGCCGCAGGCTTTCATTACACAAATGAAATTGACAGGGTTCGATGTTCATTTTGCGGTATAGAAATCTTTCGTTGGAAAGAGGGTGACGATCCGATTGTGTTACACACGCGATGGTCACCACAGTGTCGTTACTTAAAACGGTTAGCACATCATTTGTAGCGTGCAGTCGTACAATGGTTGTGGACAAGTTCGGGAGACATCAAAGCGCCGTGAGCGTGCGACGAGAAACAAAAAGACAATTACGCGATACTGTAGGATTTAAGATTACGAATGATGGGCATATAGATGTTGAAAACAAAAAGATCCGCAATCTGAACGAACCGGATGCAGCAAAGGATGCTGTATCCCTGAGTTATATGCAAACACATTGTCTGCTACTCGATGATGAACGTAAAAGCGTGGACGTTAAAGGGTGTAGATTGAAAAATGTTGATACTCCTGTAGACGTTAAAGACGTAGTCAACAAATATTACGTTGATGACAACTGTATACAACACTCGAGTCAAGAGAGAGGTGAGGTCATCGATGCACGAGATCGATGGGTAATCAACGTTCGAAGTCCGGAACAAGCGACCGATGCGGTCAACAAAAACTACGTAGACTCGAATGTCATTAAAAAAGTATCGAATAGCTATTTGTTTGGACAGAGCTGGTTGTCGGGAGTGAGTTCACCGATTTTTGCAGATGACGCGGTTAACGTAAAATACATGTTGCAGAACACCGTTAGCTTGGGCGAAGATGGTGTTTTCAAAGCAGCGGAAAAGAGAATAACAGACGTAGCGGATGGTTTTGCGGAGAGCGATGCTGTTAACTTACAACAATTAAATGACGTGAGACGATACGTAAAGAGCGAGATGTATAAAGTCGTTAAAACATTTCAGTATCAACTGGATTACTACTTATTGAAATTGTCTAAGCCACGTAGTTCAGAAGACGAGTGGACACTCGACACGAAGGAAATAAAAAGGTTAATAGATGAATACGATAAAAACACAGAAGAGAAAGACTGGAGATCGGTTTACGATGTACAACAACGTTAGGAGGAAAAAGGGGTGGGGCGTCGGAAACGTGCTTAAAAACGTTGTACCGTCCGTTGTTTCGTCAGTTATCAATCGAGCGGTGGACGCACTACCTGTCGAATTACATCTGCCGGGTTACAGATTCTGTGGACCGGGCACGAAACTCGAAGAAAGATTAGCGCGTGGTGATCGCGGAATCAACCAATTAGACGAAGCCTGTCGCGAACACGACATCGCTTACGCTCAATACAAAGACAACGAAAGTAGACGTATTGCAGATCGTAAACTCGCGGAAAAAGCGTGGGGACGGGTAAAGGCGTTGGATTCGGGTATCAGCGAACGAGCTTATGCGACAGCAGTTGCAGCGGCCATGAAAGCAAAATCAGCAATAGGAAGCGGCCGACGTCGTAAAAATAAAAAGAATGTGAGTAGTCGTGGTCGTGGTGCTGGTGGTGGGATGAAAAAGAGGAGGAAGAGAACTGTCCGAACCGTTAGGAAAAAGAAGAGAACTGCGTCCGGATTGTATCTACGTCCGTACCGAAAAAACTAATTCACATACCGCTCCGCCCGTTGTCCGAAGATGAATTACGTGTATACGCAAAAAAGCTAAACATACCGTATTTTAGAGGTGTTTACATGCGTAACGCATTACCGGATACAGCGCCGTGGAAGAACGAAAGCGTCATCGTAAATTTGGACGACGAGAGCGGACCGGGAACCCACTGGGTATGTTACAAGAAGCGTGGAAATCGAGTACACTATTTTGACGGGTTCGGTAATTTACGTCCACCTCTCGAGCTGATGCAATATTTTGGTGATACAGCCGACGTTCGTTACAACTATGAACGGAAGCAACCTCCTCACACGGTCATCTGCGGTCATTTATGTTTAGACTTTTTATCGTCTTCTGATCAGTAAACTTCAGCATGTCGTCGCTAACGGTCACCGTGACGGGTACCGACGCTGCGAATCTCGTGTGTAACTTTTTCCCACCTCTCGAGTTATACGGTGAATGGTACGTTGGACTATTGGATTTTACATCGTATAATTCAATACCAAACGTTACTGAAGGAAAAAATAATGCATTTCCAGTAAAAATTTCCAAGGATCAGTGGTCCGTCATCAAGTTGCCTACCGGCACCTATGAAATCAGTGATATCGAAACGTATCTGCAGAAACAGTTAGGCGAGAGAACAATCAGTTTACGTCCAAACAACAACACATTAAAGTGTGAAATTTACTGTAAGCATGTCATCGACTTTTCGCATACACCGAATACCATTGCAAGTATGTTAGGATTCAAGGAGAATCAGCAGCTGGAAGCGTATAAAACACACGAGTCGAACGTACCCGTTGACATAATCAAAGTTAACACCGTTCACGTACGGAGTAATATCGTACAGGGTGCGTACAAGGACGGTCAGGAACAGCACACGTTGCATTCGTTTTATCCGACCGTGGCACCAGGTTTCAAAATAGTTGAAACACCGACAAACGTAATATACTTACCGGTAAACGTACAACGCGTTGACAACATCATATTGTCTCTCGTTGATCAGGACGGGGATTTAGTTGATTTTCGCGGTGAAGTTATCACGATACGACTGCATCTGAAAATATGGGATTGTATTTCGGACAAACGTCACCTGTAAAAAGGGAGTGTGTACGAAAGAAACATGGTAGTCGGTGTTCAACGTTGAAGCGATTGACATCAAGGAACAAGCGTTTCTTACTTTCACTTGGATTCAAATTATACGATTAAAATAATGTCGGGTGAAATTCTAGCTATCGAACGAGGAGCGGCTTTCGATAACAGAATCGTTGAGTTCGAATATCGTACGCACGCACCGTATGCTTCCACCCGATACGGTAACAACGATGAAATACGTATACCCATCCAACAACAGGATGTTTTCACTTTACCGGCGGAGAGTTTTCTGTACATCGAAGGAACATTGACCAAGGTTAACGCTACCGACACAGCGTTGAACGTGAAATTAATCAACAATGCAATGGCTTTCTTGTTTGAGGAGATCCGTTACGAAGTGTGCGGTGTGGAAGTGGATCGTACAAAAAACGTTGGAATTACGAGCACTGTGAAATTGTTACTATCGAGCAATGAGCATGAAAGAAAGCATCTAATCAATGCAGGATGGGTGACGACAACCGACGAGTCGTTGACAGTACACGAGAGTACCGGTGATTTTACGTTTTGTCTTCCGTTGAAAATGCTACTCGGTTTCAACGAAGACTATACACGCATCATGCTGAACGTTAAGCAAGAATTGATTCTGTTGCGTACCTCTACCGATCAGAACGCAATGGTGCTAAAAGAATCGGGTGCAACTGCAAACGGTAATCTCGTAATAAACAAAGTACACTGGAAGATGCCCTATGTGCGCGTGTCAAACAAGTACCGAATACCGCTATTGGAGCACATCGAGGAGGATCATGAACTAGTGATGCCGTTCCGCAGTTGGGAATTGCACGAGTATCCCGTTCTACCGACGACAAATCGACATTCGTGGACCTTGAAGACATCGTCACAGTTGGAAAAACCTCGGTATGTAATATTAATATTTCAGACGGATAGGAAGAACAATATAGCGAAAAACGCGTCGGAATTTGATCACTGCAATTTAACGAATGTCAAGCTTTTTCTGAACGATACATACTATCCGTACGATAACCTGAACCAGGATATGGATAAAAAACGTTACGCCCTGTTCTACGACATGTATACACGTTTCCAAACATCATACTACGACCGTCGCAACAGAACGCCTCTTTTGACACCTAATGAATTTATAACGAAAGCACCGTTGTTTGTCATCGATTGTTCCAGACAAGAAGAACCAATCAAGTCGTCTGCCGTTGATGTGCGTTTAGAATTTGAATCCAGTAACAATTTTCCAGATAAAACCACCGCTTACGCTTTGATTATACACGATAGGATAGTACAGTACACAGCGTTGTCGAATACTGTTCATCGTTTGTCATAAAAAAACTTGTTCTCCCCTCTACTAGTTTATAAAGATAGGTATTAGCGATCTCTACATAACAACAACCTCAGTCCTTTTCAACGATGGAAGGTGACTGTGACAGCAGCAGCAGCAGCCATTGTGAGTATAACGTTTACTTGTCTCTTGCATATCCAATCAACTCGTACTCTAAGTTCGTTACCGTCGGACTGTGTAAAGAACTCAACTATGAACCGGGTGTTTTGTTTACAAACGGAAAAAAGAAACGTATATTACTTGACTTTTCTGAGTGGAATTACTTGTTGATCTTTCGTGAACAGTTACTATCCAGTATGTTATTGTACGAAGAAGGTGAAAACCGTGAAAAGAAGAAGAGTGTGATGATCAGTCGTAACTTTGGGAAAACGTTTGTTCGGATTAAAGGTAGTAAGACCGAAAAATTTGTTTTCACAGAACCCGAGTGGATCCGTTTTGGTTGTTTATTAACAGTACTAAAGAAATATCTTGTTCGCTTGTTTTATGATCAAGATCACTTCAAGTCGTACATTAATCAGGTAGTAGCCAAGGGGTGCTATGTACCACCATCCTTCTTTTTCCCCTCGTTTTTTCGATTGGAAAGCAGTCGTCACGACCAACAGATAACATTTGATCGTCTTTACGATGAACTGGTATTGGAAGGAAAAGTAGAGGGGGAATTTGAAAAAATTAACGTACTCGATGCGGACATGTGTCACTCGGAAAAATGAACTTGAATAGGACGGTTATTGCCGAGTTTGAAGCGTTTCGCGGTGACAAAAATGAATATGTAATCAAAGAGTTCGTTACAGTTGATATAACAACCGGACGTTTTGTTATCGTGTTGTTCGCTCCACCATACGAAAGTGCACGACTGCACCAGAAATTCCGAAAAATCAATGACTGGTTGGAAACACATTATCACAGGATACGATGGAACGATGGTAATGTACCGTACAAAAATATGGTACGCATCGTTGCAGACATTTTTTCAGATTATCCTGTTGTCTATACAAAAGGGTTTGAGAAGGCAAATTTCTTACGACAGTTGTATCATCATGGTGAGGTGATTGACTTAAACCATATTCAAGCACCTGTAGTTCCTAGATCCTTTGTACCCATCATACAATGTCCTGTTCCTCATCGTCAACCCGTTACCACTCCCCCCTTACACTGTGCATTACGCAAAGCTTTGTTTTATGCAGAATGGTTGCGGCAACGAAATAAAATATAGTCGGTTGTGAACATGTTTTCATCATGGTGTTAGTGTGAATGCTACGTGACAGAAATGTCCATAAACGTAGAATTAGGTACCGTAGTGTGTGCGTGAGTGTTAACCTTGACTACGTCACTGTCGCGGTAGAAATACTCATAAACGTAGTCCTGGTAGTTCGAGACGGGTCACTGGCACCGTAGATATACCTGTAAACTCGTCAAGAACCAGTATGGGTGTGAAAATTACTCATTACGGTACAGCAAATGTGAATACGCATCATGTATGAACAACATATTCACCCGAATAAAAAAATAAAAAAAATAAATAAAAAAGTAAATAAAAAAATATGTACTGCTTTTACACATTGGCTTAGCATTGCATAATGTATCTTTATTATTATCTACCACTGTACTAGTCAATAGTACAGCGATAGATAACGTGGAGTAGGCCTGCTTTACGAATCTGTAAAGTTGGGGAAACCACGTTAAAAAAAGCGTAGCAGGCTCTCATTCGCCTCCCTCAGGCTGCTAGGAAGAGGATGAGAGGTAAAAAAATAAAAGTATAACGAAATGTTTATTTATTTAATAATAAATAAACTTATATTGTGCTTTTATGATTTTACACATAGGACGACAGTAGATATCACTCGTCCACCTCATGGTTACAAGTAAGAGATGAGAAGTATAAGTACAGAAATAATTACAGTTAAGCGATAACGGCCCCTTGGTGTAGTGGATGCACGCCGGTTTGGTGTACCGGAGGTCCCGGGTTCAAATCCCGGAGGGGCCGTAATTTATTTTTATGTAAAAATTAATATCCAATGACATACCATTGTTACAGTTGAACACATGCGTCATGTGGTCGTACATTCCGGTGTTAAAATTTCGGACACCAAAAATTTCGGGTAACCCCATCCGTTGATTTAAACATTTCGGGTACTAAATTTCAGACACCGAAAATTTCGGGTACCCCCATCCGTTGATTTAAACATTTCAGACATCACGCCCTCTACGTCGTCGTCATGTGGGCGTACCCACAAATTTCGGGTACCCCCATCCGTTGTTTTAATCATTTAGGGTACCAAAATTCTGACATTAAAAAAATTTCGAGAGAGAACGATTATTTTGTTACATCAAAATAAACCAGAACGCGGAAGTGTTTTAACATTCGGACACCAGCTGCCAGGGCCTCTGTCATGAACTGGAACCCGGTTAGGGCGTACCCACAAATTTCGGGTACCCCCATCCGTTGATTTAAACATTTCGGGTAACGGTACCCGATACCCCCAAAATTTCGAGTAACGGTACCCGATGACAACGCCTCTGCGCGTCCGGGCAACCGCCGAATTCCGGGTACCCCCATCCGCTACACATTGTTTTCGGCTACCAAATTTTGAACATGCAGAAACCACGGCCTTCGTGACGTCTTGAAACAGGTTTTAGCCATGCGG
Source organism: Magicicada septendecula (assembly GCA_034769895.1). NCBI lineage: Eukaryota > Metazoa > Arthropoda > Insecta > Hemiptera > Cicadidae > Magicicada > Magicicada septendecula. Next base: position 283,882,033 of record CM068374.1, on the reverse strand, counting down.
ACGCCAGCGACTTGAGCCTCTGTATGACGTCATGAACTGGAACACGGTAGTGTTTCAGTCACACATACACACACACACACAAAACAGTGACGTCACATGGACAGCTCGGACACCAGCTGCCAGTGCCTCTATGACGTCATGAACTGGAACCCGGTAGTGTTTTCGTTCGGAACCCGGAAGTGTTTTCGAACACTCACTTTCCCTCTACTCAAAGTACCGCAGCCTACCAGGGCAACAGCTCTAGGTAGACTCACACGAACCACCGATTGCATTGCATTATGGATGCGGGGTGTCTTTGCACCCGTGGCTTGATTGCAGCATCTGGATCGTGTCCAATGGCTGCCAGAAGTAAACATAGTGCTGGTACATGTCGACTGGTTACCTAAGACTGGAAAAGGAAACCGCCAACCAGTTAACTGAGAAGGCGGGGGAGTATAACTGTTATTTGTTTAATGCACTGCCGCTGGTACCGATTCGAGCAACAGATGTTGCCCGTTTCAAGTCCAGTCAGCAGACGCCCTGAGGGCGTCGGTCGCTCCCCGCGAGGCGGAGAGCCTCCGTGCCAGTGAATGATGACAGCGACAAGCAGCCGGCTCAGCGTGCTAGGAGGTGGACAGGAAGGAGAGAAGGACAGTTTGGTGAAATACTCTGGTCTAGGACTGATGATTACTTGTTTGTATTTAATTTAAAGAGGATGGCGTTATGGCGGGTCATCAAGAAGCGCCCGAGGGCGCTTGACCCGAATGGGCGGTGGTGGTTCTGATGAACTGATGGTTCGTAGGTACGGGAAGGTGGAGGTCGAGGCTTTAGCAAAGAGAGTTAGAGCCAGCGACCGGACAAAGGAAGTCAAGGTAGGAACACGGAGACCCCTTCGAATCACGTCGTTCCTTACAAACCAAGGGGACCCCGTCAAGGATCGGAGTGTTCGGGACTGGAAAGCTTCCAGCCTACATCTGTTGGTGGTGGATAAAAGAGACCATCAGGCGGGTGCCGCATAGGTCAATACAGACCTGAGAAATAGTAGATAGATGGTAAGTTTCGTGCGCATGGCCAGGCGGCTGCGACACGAGAGGAAAGGAGATAATTTGGCTCGGACGCCGCGAGCCTTGGCAAGGGTTTCCGTCACGTGGGCGTTGAAGCAAAGGCGACGATCTAGTCGAACGCCTAAATACTTCACCGATTCTTTGTAGGCGATGGGTCTCCCTGCTAGGGAGAGGGGCTGGCATCGGGAGATGGACTTACGGGTGAAACGGATCGCCTCGGATTTCTCCGTGTTGATCGTCACCCGCCATTTCCGTAGCCAGTCCGGAAGCTGGTTCAACTGACGCTGCAGCTTTGTACTCGCAAATCGCGGGGACAGGGAGCTGCAGTGATACATAGCATCGTCAGCGAACAAAGACAACGTGACTCCGGGCAAGACAGGCAGGTCGTTCGTGTACACAAGGTACAGAACGGGGCCGAGGACAGATCCCTGTGGTACGCCGGCGGCGACGGGTCGAACTGTAGAACAGGACCCGTCGACGCTCACCCTGAAGGTTCGGTCGCTGAGATACGACCGGAGGAAAAACACTATGGTCGATGGTAGAGGGGAATTGGCAAGTTTGAAGAGAAGACCTTCGTGACAGACTTTATCGAAGGCCTTGCTCACGTCCAACAGTACGGCGGCCGTAGCCGCTCGCCTGTTGGTGGCGTCTGACAAGTGCGTAACAACGCGGACCAATTGAAGCGTGGTCAAGTGCTCTCTGCGAAACCCGAACTGTTCGCTGCGGATGAAACCATCTAGCAGCGGCGAGATGCGAGCCAGCAGGAGACGCTCGAACACCTTCGAGATGACTGGCAAGAGAGAGATTGGACGATAGCTTTCAGGAAGCATGCGCGGCTTGCGAGGCTTCGGAATCATTACGATGTTGGCTGATTTCCACAGGCGGGGAAAGTACTGTAGCCGGAGACAGGAGTTAAACAGCTCAAGAACGAGGTCAACGCCTGAGGCCGGGAGATTTTGTAGAGCAGCGGCCCCGATCCGGTCAGGACCGGGGGCGCGACGGCGATTTAGTCGGCAGATAGATGAAACTAGTTCATCCCTGTCGAACGGGAGGGCTGGGATTTCGGGAGGGCGTGAAAAATGTCCAGATAGGAAGTCACGGACTTCTGCCGAGTGGGCAGGGTCCGAGACGCCTTGGTGAACAGTAAATTGCACCTCCATGCAGTCGGCGAAGACCTCTGCCTTGCCTTCTGATGAAGATACAACCCCGTTCGGAGTTTCAAGTGGGTTGCGAGTTCTCTTCTCGCGGGTCAGTCTACTCGCCGCTCTCCAGACGGAGGCGTGGTCGACTTCAAGAGACTCAAGGTATGAGTCCCATCGATCAGAGTTTACGTCCCGCAGTAGCTGCTGGACGTAAAGAGACTGGGCCTGAAAGCGCCTTTTGACGCCGGGATCACGGGTTCTTTGCCATCTGCGGCGGAGATTGCGCCGTAGCCAGATGGCGTGGAGTACGTCCGCAGGTAAGGCCGATTTACGATGATTCACCTCGAGAGTATATGTGTGTCGATCCATGACACCTTGGACCAACTCCTGAAGATGAGTGGCTCGGAGATCCAAATCGTCACAAGTGACGACCGGGTCCGCGGGGAGTGATGGTAACCGCCGTGAGAGCTCATCATGGTAGGAGCGCCAGTTGACTCTCCTAACAGTCTGAGCGGGAGGTCGGGGTGAGGCCGACAGCTCACGGGCAGTTATAAAAAGGGGATTGTGATCGGATGAGAGATCCGACACTGACGAGACCTGGATGTGATGGGTCACGTCCTTGGCTATGACAATGTCAAGGACGTCCGGTCGATGACCGGAAAAGGGGAAGTGAGTAGGGTCTTCTGGGCCGATAACTTGAAGTACCGGGTCGTCGGAGACGAACCGATACAGAGATTTTCCGTAGGCGTTGGCTACTCTGCTGTTCCAGGAGGGATGCTTGGCATTTAAGTCGCCGGCTACGATGGTTGGTAGGGGATGATCGAGGAGAGCGTCCCACTCCTCGGGCGGTGGAGGTAGCCGCAGGCCGGGCCGGAGATACGCCGCAACAACGCGCAACTCCGATCCGCCAGCGTCTATCGCCACCGCACAACCTTCAACAAGAGATGTATCTAAAGGGGGTAGTGGCCTGTGGGATATCCGCCTGTGGACTAAGACGGCTGTCCCCCCCCCCCCGAGGGGCGACAGCCAGGCCGTTGGGGACGATCCTGACGAAAACAGATGTAAGATGGCAGGTTGAAGGTATGGTAGCGAGCCAGATGAGTCTCGCAAAGGAGGACGACATCAGCGTCGTACTCCGTTACGAAAGTCATCAGTTCAGATCGTCGAGGGACTACCCCATGGGCATTCCACGCAACGATCCTAAGACTCCTAGCCATTCAAAGGAAGAAGAGGAAAGAGGGTAGACAGGGATTGAAACACCAGGGCGAGAACCGTGGTTGTATCTGGAGCAGACCTGATGTTGTTTACCAAAGTTTCAGCCCAGGCAGTCAGGGGGTCCACCGGGGCCCGGGAAGATTCCCGAGATTCCGGAAGACGGACCTGGCTGGCCTCGGCCGGTGTTGCAGATGGCGCAGGGCTCGGGGACGGACGTGGGGTCTGCTCAATTGGGAGCTTAGGTTGATGGCTGGGGGCGGGCGGGGCCCGCTGAGGTTTTACAGGCAAGGCCTGTGGAACTTGTCGCTGACGGCGACGAGTGCGCTTTGGTTTGTGGCTCCGAGGAGCGGAAGGCGGGACTGATGTAGCGGCCACAGCCGCGTATGAAGGACCGGGCGCTCCGGCAGGCGCCGGGACAGAAGGGACTGCAGGCGGCGCCGAAACGTCGACTGCAGGCGGAACTGGGGCCCTGGGAGCAGCCGGAACTGCTGCCGGGGCCTGAGATGATGCTCCGGAGAGAGGTGGGAAGGCCTCTCTGCGGTTAGGGAGGGGACCTGCAACACGGCCTGCCTGCGCGCCAGGGCGAGCAGGAGTCCGCTGCAGCTTCATGGCTGATATAAAGTCCCTACATCCTCTATAACTAGCCGGATGGTCCCCGCCGCAGTTGCAGCAAATGGCCGTGAACCCCGTCTTGGGCTTATCACACCCACGATGAGGCTCAGTACATCGCACGCAACGCGGAGGGTGATTACAGAATAAGCTGGAGTGGCCAAACCTCTGACAGTTAAAACACTGCGAGGGGCCTGGCCGCGGGTCAAAAGTACGAACTTGCACCCGAAGGTGCAGGAAGTTTTGGAGGCCATAGACCTCCTCGAACTGGCCTACTTTGAGTAGTTTCACTAGGAAACTATTCACAGGACGGCGATCTTCCCCCTTGCCAGCATGCAGTACACTTACCGCCGTCGGCGAATAGCCTAAGGCGACAAGCTCCTGCCTGATGGTATCGGGGGCGGTCCAGGAAGGAAGTCCGGAAAGAACAACTTTAATTTCGCGCTCTGAAGGAAGCGCGAAAGTATGGAAGGAGATCTTCCGATCGGTAAGAAACTGTTGGACCGATCGGAAGTCCGGGACTGTTGTGGCCGCAATTCGAAGCGAGGAGCCTTGGCACCTGGCCTCGAGTTTGGCCGAAGGAAGCAGATTCTGGAGGGAACGAAGAATTTCCCTATAGTTGCGATTGTCGGGAATGACAATCGGAGGAATTTTAGGCTTGGGCACAGATTGAGAGGGAGACTGAGTCGGATGGCTGGCGCTGTTACCGGGACTAGTACCCGATGCGTAGCAGCGGCCGGTGGCGGGCTGGCGACCAATTTTCGCTTGCGTTTGGCAGACTTGCCCTCCACAAGCGAAAATTCACCTTCCCCCGTCCCCACACTACACATCGACGCACAATCACTTTCACTTTCACTATCACTGATTGTATGGGACGGCAGCGGGGTAGAATGAGGACCAGTACCGCAGGTTTCCATTAAGGTTACCAGCGGTGCCGGCAAAGGAACGGGAGTTGCGTTCGACGCCATCTCGGGATGAGCCGAAATGAACGTCGAAGACGCAAAAAAGGGCTAGGAAAGAGTGACTTTCACCAGCACTGAATCACTACACTGACAGACAAAGAACACGAACACCAGACGCGCACTGCATACGAGTCACAAAAACACACGCGCACGACACAATACACTGGTAATTTATAGCACACTGATGAAGATGAATACAGATTAAGATATGTTGAAGAATTCACTTTGATAAATGTATAAATAACGGTGAAATTCACAAGCAAAAATCGCCATAAAAAGTGACGCAGCCTACCCTGGCAACAGCTCTAGGTAGACTCACCCGAACCACCGAGGTGAAAGCATCTCTTTAAATAGTGTCTGGCATGGTCTATTTTCCACGGCCAATCAGAGTGGAGAATGATGAGATGGCTTCTGATTGGTTCGCGTTATACACCTTAAGCCGCCAAAAAGTTATAAATAGAAACAGCGTAGCCTTCTCTCACTGTTGCTTGTTCCCAGTTCATTGGGCGACTTGTACGGCATACCACCTATTACGAACATTTTTTGCTACTGAAGATGGCCAACGGTGGTGTGGCCGAAACGTCCAGCCATACTACATCAAGCATTCGACCACGGCCTTTCAGCCCGGAAGTTTTAAGTAATTATAGTGAAAAAAAAGTTAAACATAATAATTGAAGGAAAGTGTTAAGTATAATTTCAGATTATAAATAAACTAATAAGTATAATAAACCATAATACACTTTTACACATTTTCAATCACTGATATACTATATTTCAATATTCACTTAATAAATAAACTTGTAATAATCAATTTATCTCACTATTAAATTATTAATCTATGGTGATAAACTTATTGGAAGTGTAATATTAGTCAGGATACACTTAACCTACAAGCATAGACTGTTGTTAAACAAAATATTTATAACATTAATTTTAGTTTATTAATAACTTATATAATATTAATTGAATATTATATAAGTTATTAATAAACTAAAATTAAGGTTATAAATATTTTGTTTAACAACAGTTAAACACAATACAATTTGTGTAAAATACAATAGAGTTAAATACAATTTGTATTTTATGTGAAGTTTTGTACTTCTTAAAGGATGTTTTTTGTTAACTTTTCTGTAATCTCAAGAAACCAATAAATTGGAATCTAATAACCAAAAATTGTATGATACTAGATACTAAAGGCCTGAGCATTAGTGCCAACCGTTGCGTGTGTAAACATCATAGCTGGAGCATTAATAGGATTATAAAATTATTTCATTTGTTTTAAAGGAAAGAAATAAGGAATCCAAAAGAAATAAAACCAGTATTGAAGATTTCCAATTGTATGTTAAATTTATTTCTATGTTAACAATATTTTATTTCTTCATATAGCCGAATGTGGATTATTTTATCACAAAGGAGAGGTTGGTAAAAATTATTTTCAGGAACGGAATTCGAATTAAATTATAAAACAAAAAAGGTAAAACCAATGAAGAGAAAAGGAATAAATAAATAAAGTGAGTAATTTTAATTGTTTTAATGACTAATCAATTTGGTGTCTAAAACCGGAAATAAAAATAATTAATATCAGAAAGGTAGAAGAAACGGTTTTGGAACGTCTATTTTTTAATACCGACTTACAAATCAACGTTATAAATAAAATAAATCAAGACACCTACGATAGATATGAATTGTATCAATATATATATATACACATTGCAATACAGAAACTTATAAAAAATGAAACAGGCGCGCGTGGGAATACATCTTAACATACGCGAATTTGTAAAGTAGTTTATATACTTGCACACAACTAAAGTAATCCTTGTATACTTGACATTTTGACAAATGTATCTGATCTTAGTTGATCTTCTGCAGTGCTTATACTTATAACAATTACAGTAAAAACTAACGTGTTGTTGTAGTTGGTGTAACAACATACAAGAAACGACTACCGCCAGTGGCATTCAACGTTAATGGGACGTAACATGTGCAGTATAATAGTCCCGAGGCAGTCAAACTTAATAATAACGTGTACAGAACAGCATTTATTGGTTGTGCAATGCTCGTTATAAAGAATTATAGGGAAACGTTTTCATGATTTTATAACATTACTTTCTGCAATCTTCTGTAGCGTTCTTCACCAGCTTTCTTCAACTTCTTCTAAGCGAATATCATTGCAGTTGTTAATAAATTGTTCCCTTACTAGCTCCAAAATGCCACATTTAATGTTAAAAGTACAAATTGCATGTTTATTTTGACTTATACATACTGGCATTACCCAGTTTCTTTAATATTCGTGAATGCAATTTGTATTAAACAGTGTTATTTGTAGATGCTGTGATTCCAAGTTGCAGTTGTGATTCACTGTAATTATTAACATTATTTTTCCTCTCTGCTCATAGGCTTGTATTTACTCTTTGCTACTAGTGTTCTCAGGAGTTAACAGCAAATTATTAATGAATGTAGTCTTTATTATGAACGCATATTTCCGTTCGTGCTTAATAGAAGTAAGAGGATTTTAAGTTGTAATATTTACAAATGTTATTGAATTAGCGTATTCCTGAATACTTCTTATTGTATTAAAATTCGGTGAGTCTGACAGACAGAGAAAATGTAAGACAAATATAGGCCTATATATTTATGCAGTAATATACAAATCGGTGTATAAATATAAATACCTATACTTTTCTGAGTATTATTAGTGAAATAGGCGTTGATATGAATTTTAGAAATGGTTATTTAATTAATAACTGTACCTAATGCTTAGCGTATTTTGATCGATGCAGAAGTCATTACATTGTACGCAAAGCTTTTATTTAGGAGATAAACCAATACTTTCCTACCAGTTACGCGTCTTTAGTATGTAAGATTAAGAAAATACACGAAATTCAAAAATTTATTGTTTGTGACATCATCATTAAGAGATTTGTTCTATTACAAGTTTAAGTTTTGATTATTGTTGATTCTGCGATCTTTATGCACGTTGCTGAGTATATTGGCTAACAATCAAAACATAATAAGTAATAACATCTTTACAATTTATATCATTTTAAAGATACAAGAAATTTAATGAAGGAAAAATAAACTAACTAATTACACCCGATGTTTTTAATAATACATCCTTTCCATGATCACTTTAAGGTTGATTTTCTACATCTGTTTCCTTTGTCTGCGCATCACTCATTATATCTTCACAAAATTGAATTAACGTCTAAGAAGTTTTGATGTTCCAAGTTTTAAAATCCTGAGTGTCTGGTACGTTGAATACGTTTTACAAATACCTCTAGTTACAGAATTCGTATAGTAAGAAGTCAAGTGAACTTGTGGTTACACGGTGGTACAAAATCCAATAATATTGTGGTTATGAAAAACATTCTGAGAACTCGTGTGATATATTTCGGCGTTAAACGTTACCCATATAGTTGTAGAGTTCATTAATGAAACAGTTAACTGAAAAAAAATTATTTTCGTGAAGCAGGTTTTGATAATAACCAAACAATAATTTCACATGGCTTTAGGGAAACCATTTAGTTTCTTTAAAAAGGTTATTCTCTACTTAAGTTATTTACTCGTACCTTTAGGAATTTATTAATCAACTGTAAAACTATATGGTTATTTTTTATATTTTATATGTGTATTGCATCAATTAATATAATTGTCTGGACTTTATGTGTTACAGTTTATGTAAATTCTGTGCGATCTTACAATTAATCCTTCAGAGAGAAGGAAATGAAAAATAATTAAGTGGAGAGTGGTGTTACTTTTGTTCAATAGTACTCTTACTGCATTAATGTCGAGTGAAATACTGCTATCCTCGTTACAGCTCCACACTTTTATGAGTTTATAGACAGTAACACACGAAACTTTATTGCCACATAATCTAACTCAGGGATCACTCTGTACGTAATTTCCAGAGCCATAAACATAAATTTTAATTTGCTTCTTGCGTATTGTAAAATATGAGCTATATCTGTATATGGGATATATCTGTATTTAAAAATTACGATAGAAGTCCTCTACTGCAATTGAGACCTATGCATTTTATCGGCAAGAGGAATTAGTTATGCATAATTACTTTACTTAATTATGATTTTATAAATGTAATAGTACTGACAAAAAACAATCTGCGTAAAAAAATTACAATGTAAGATATAATGAGTTCTTAAAATTACTTACAAAATTTATAATTAATTTTTGTTAGTTAACTTATTTTATTGATACACTTCTGTTGTGACGTATTCAAAAGGGTATAGTAATTTTAAAAATGTAGGCATTTTTTATACCAAGTCAAATTTATAGGCTATATTTTACTGTTAGAGAATGTCCCTTACCACCACAGAAATTTTATATATTTTTGCTTTGAAGTATTTTAACATTGAAAATGTTTATAAGGACGTGTCGCACATTTGAAAACGACCGCTGGTGCGTGATCGAAAATGGGAACCGGTGAGTTTCCATAGAAACTACTTCTTTGTCGTTAATAACGTAGTACACATATAAAACTTCGCTTTTGAATGCGACTACATTTTACTTATAATCTGTACATTGGTAAATGAAGAATGAATTCATTGATTGGTGAATGAAGAATGAATTCATCGATTGGTGAATGAACATATATATATATATATATATATATATTAGATTTATTGAAGCATTTTCAATGCCCTTCTCTGTGCATTGCATTTGTGCAATGCCTGTAAATTTTTGCTTGTAACATAATATTCTTCAAATGTTTTTTTTTCACACAACAATTTCATTAATGATATTATAATGATAGAAATGAACAGGCTAATTTTATTTTAACGTAATCCATCATTTGACGAAAGAAGTTTTGCTGCAATACTAAACCACTGTGTAAATAAAATATTTATTTTTAGCTATTGTACAATTTTCAAATAATCACTTAATTAATTTCTCAACTACTTTCTCATTTATTCACTGTTTATGACGTGCAATTTAGCCAAAAATTTCAATTCGTTGAAATAGTTTTGTGCATGCTTAGAGAGATTTTAATTGAAGTTGTTAAAAACAATTACATTACTTAATATACAAGCAAAACCGCAAAACAATTCAAAGAAAATGAGAAACCACGTTAATTGCGTTGGCAAAATAAGCGATTTTACAGTATTCTTCTTCGTTTCTGTTTTGTTGTGTTCTGAGAAATTGTAGACTTAGACGCCTCCTCATAAAACCAGTGCTAGTGGTTTTTGTTACAAACATTAGGAGCATATTTAATTTTTGTTTAATTTTATTTACTTCGTCTGCTTGCAAAACGACGTCTGTGTTATTTCACCTACTGTTATTTTTGCAACTACTCACAACTAGCTCGCAGAATCAACCGTCATTTAATTTTAATAACTTATTATTATTGTTATTTTCTACTACTGTTACGAAATAACAAAGTCTCGTATTGAAACACCGGTTCATTACAATGCATATTCCTTTATATTGTAGAGGATTTTCTTTTAAAAATTAAGATTTCCTTCTATCCCATTTGAAATTTACTTTATTTATAAATAAGATCGCTAATAACAAGCTTGAAAAGTTCCTTTTCACCGCGAACTTCAGTTTGATGATCCTTTATTTAGTCATATCAGTTATTAAAGAAAGTTAGTAGTGAGAACAGTTAGTAGTTTGTTTCTTGAGCAAAATACTAGAAACAATAAATATGAACACAATTAGGTTATACAAATATAAACTGACAAAATATAAGTATAAATATGTGCGTATTTACTGAGTAAACTTAAATAAAATTCAAGTTTATAATTTCGCCTTATAAAGCAACGTTTCTTCTTCTTTTTAAACATTGAGACTGTCAGAAATAGAATATTGTAGCATAGTGTTCGTAAGAAACCTTCGTTCAGGTATATCTCCAGTAATTTGTAAATATAAACTAAGCATAGACAAAACTAGATGAAACATTATTGTTTCCGTCTTATTATAAATCATTCAATATTTAAATAAAAAGACACTGGAATCATTTTAATGAAATAGGAGGCTGTAAAAGTAAATTGTATAACTGAAACGCAGCCCCAAGATTTTTACATTTTCTTTAATCTTTTTTTTTATTTTGTATTTTGTATTTATATTTGGGGCGTTACTTAATATTTAAACCTAGACACGTGGCCTAGATGGAAATAAAATGCGCTGAGCCCATCGTGACAGGTCTTGCAAAGAAACACCTGTTTAACAGCAACATTTTTATTAGTCCATTACTTGATTTTAGACATGTTCGTTTTACAAACTGCAATTCTTTTCATCTTAGATTTTAAAGATAAACTTCAATCAATTTTCTTTTATAAGCACCATGGTGGTTGGCTTGCACTAATAGCATCTCAGAATATCTCTCACAAATAATTACAACATTATATAACAACCAGACACAAATTATTTCATGTTTTAATCAACAGAAGATTTTTCATTTTCGTTAACAATGGTTGAGAATTTGCTTAGCAATGAAATTATTAAAAGTACATAATAGTGAATGCAAGTTCCGTAGATAACGGTTAAAATTTTGAAAATAATTTCCTAAATGTTTTCAACTACTTCCATCTATCTGTCCCCAGCACTTGGAATTAATAATACGAATAACAAGCAACGATAAGATCACTTACTGTGATCACTGCTATGCAGACATTAAGAAGAAAAGTTTTTCGTTTGTATTTAAAGTTATAATTAAAAGTAGTACCAAATTAAATTCAAATTAATAATTAAAAAAAGTTTCGATTTAGACTAATTTGATCTGGTAAAATGGTTAATCCATAAAATCACAAGTCATATGACAGGTAGATGCAAGTTCTTCATTGTCTGGATATTGCAATTTATTTAAGTTTAATTTTTTTTTTTTTTTTGAATATTCAAATTAGCTTCCTTCTGCAGGAATTAAAATAAAATATCTACATTGTAATAATCGTAACCTTCAACACCATGAATAATTAATATACTAAATACATTATAACATTTTCATAATAACAGTCATCACTATGAGCACAATTTAGCATGTCTGCACAAAACATGTTCCAGGCAATCTTAACTCTTAGATACGAGTCTATTTTATTTAACCGAGTTTTTGTGTTGGTTACGTTATAACTGGCGGAGTACTGTGTGTGTGTGATGAATAAAAGGAAACTTCCCACCTGATCTCTGAGAACACATAGAATAGAGATTGCTGCCCTGCAAGTCTGGGTGTGGATGATGGCGATGATTAACAGAACGAACCTCTCCGAATAGCGAAATACTGGGTTTGGGAGTTGTTCAGCTGTAGGTTGATGGTCTAGCGTGGCGTGACGGCGTTGGGGATCCTTTCGCACTGCTCTGCGGATGGGGAAGAATGTAATGTCCCCATCTCGGCGACTCCTTTCATCTCCCGACTATGCGGGGAACCCTGAAGCTCTTTATAAAATTATAGACGCATAGTTAGATGTTAACAACTGCACGCCGCCACGATCCGCTCTGTACCGGTGTTGGAAGAGAAAGAGACGAGAATTAAAGCTGCGTAAAACTACAAAGCGCAGGTGCACGGCTGAATAGATTTCGTTGTCAAAGAAACTAGCAGCGCGGCCAACCGAATAACGTCACTGATCAAGGTCACGGCGACTGAGTAGATCTCGCTATCGCTAGCGGGCAGCCTAACTTGCAACGATAACGCACTAAACGTACTGAATTGCGTTTAACACTTGCCGTGGAATTTACATTTATTATTACCACGGCACATAACGTACTTATATTTTTACAACTGTCGCATGGTCAGACAGTAGAATACAAATAAATGAATACCAGACAAATCGCTATTTAGAATATTAACTAGAATCTAAATAAACACGCATAATTTTTTTTTAAGTTTACGTTTAAAAACACCCGCTAACATAAAAAATGTATGTAACAGTATAGAACACACATCACTAATTGCAGATAACCACACTAAGTAACCACACACTATGATCCACTACAATCCTTTTACACTAAATTGCCTTATCAAAAACTGACTGACTGACTACTTTGGTAATACAGATTTTATACGTTGCCTGCGTGGTGAAATAAGTGCTGACTATATTAACGTGGATATCGGGAGAATAATCGACAAACAACTGGAGGGCCTGACTAGAAGAATTGAGAGCACTGAGTAACCGTGCGTGATAATCTTCACGTAACCGTGCGTGATATCTACTGTGTAGTGTAACACATGGCAAGATTGTCCTAGATACCTTTTGCTTACTTAACAAAATATCTGTCGTAAGATCAGAAGTACAGCGTAATCCTGCCGTTCACACAACGCGCGCAAAGCTTCATATAGACGCACACGTTATCTCTCATCTGCCTTATTATATTAAATATTATTAATTGTTGCTAATAAAGTCATTAAATTATATTTTGTACTTTGATTACGACATGACGAACATATCAGTGCACTATACAGTACCCTAAGGAAACGTAAGCTGTTCTTATACTATTGAAGTTTAGTGAAGGTTCGTAGAAAGGAATTTCTTCTCACAAACAAATAAATTTTCTCAATTGTATAACAATGGAAGTTTACAGTTCTGAACCCATGAAATGCATATGTGAAAATATTACAGAATGTAAGATTTTCTGGCGACGCTGGCTGCATAATTTTTGTGCCGATTACGGCAGCAGGCTACATAACGTCAGTAGATTGTACTTTGATTAAAAATATATAAACTCTTTTCACTTCTTAAAATTACTTGTAAATTTATTAATAAGTTATCCTTCGGCGATTGTGTTAACAGCTAATATACACGTGCATGGAATTATATTTAATTCTCCTAATAAAGACATGGTCAGTTGAAGTTCTTAAAAACTTTAAAATACCTCAAAATTCTGTAACTTTTATATGACTTGAAATTATGTACGTTTATTTTATAAATGCTATCTGCTATGACAATCTACTCTATGGGCTCAACCCAATATTTCGTCATTGCTCTTTTGTATTACGCGTGTATCTCAGTTCATCTCTACTAACAAATCTTACGTACCACATGTCAAAGTTTATTAACTTTTTGCTAGTGGACAACTAAAGTATTAACTTCACCCCGGAGGTAACTAATCTGATGTCTAACTAAATAATTAAAATTTCTTTGATCTCGCTTTTTATTAAGTAAAATATGGGGAAAATTAAAATACATCAGCAATATACGATTTTAATACTATTCAGGAGTTGTAAGACGACGGGGTAGCGTATTGGAAGAGTTATCTTTGCATGACAATTATTCTTCATGTTGTTCTGTCGGCTCTACACAAGGTAAAGTAAATCAAGCTTTGCCTGCCCATCGCTGGGCAATATGTATGTCTTCATGTCTGAGAGGGACGGCGGAGCTTATAACAATCGCGCTATCCACGTAAACACGTCCATTCTGTAGCTCGTCTGTCCACTTGGTAACTGTTGAGTGGTCCATTCTGGCCCTGCTCTGCGTCGTCAGTCATGGTGGCAAAGACGACGATATAAGGCATATAATGAGGACTACAAAACATGAGTCAATTTTGTAGACTGCAGTGGATTGACGTGTAAGTAGATACCCATAATTTTATAAGACACGTTTAAATTTTCCAGCTACAGTAGATACTCGGCTCAGTTGATGGAGAAGCCAATGTAGAAAAACGTGATTTTATATTCTGTTATTAAAACTTGTACTAATTGACATTGACAAAATACCATACATTAATATTTGCTTTGCCTGTTATAACACCGACTAAAAAACATTCAGTAACAACACGTAATTTATCACTTTAATTTTTCATCCAAAAATTAAGTTGCTGACGCTAATTAAGAGATTAGATTGTTATATCTTAACAGTATATAAATAAGAGTGCTTAAAACTCTATACATAAACCGCACTAAAACCCCTATAAAGCCAGAAACTTTAAATTCTATAAGCCAGTAGATGTTTAAAAGATTAAAATTGTAACAAAATAACAAAATTGTAATTTTGGGCACTGTTAGTGGACAAAACAAAAATTACGTAAAACTTGCAAACTGTAAGAAGTAGCGAGACTGTAAAAGTATATCAATGTAGTAATTGAGTAGTAAGAAGCTCAGGCAGCAGTAAATCTCTAATTATATTCTATAATATTATTATGGTTTAAAGCATTTCTGGAAATACTTCATGCAAATAAGATAAAATTGCTGCTTTAAATGAGTCTATTTCCTTAACTATTTTATCTTCCCTCGTATCTGTACATATATCATTTTTTTATAGCTGCACTCTTTTGAGTTTTATAAAACGGTTTGCACCTGTCTACGGTACCTATATATTCAGTATATTACAGTAATAGCGTTCTGTTACTTTAAAGCCTACACATAGACGGATAGACGGGAGATTACTTTTGTTATTAAGATTTAGGTTCTTTCCTTATCTAAGACTGCATACTAACAGATACTGATGTGTTAAAGAACATGAAAACAAAACATTAAAAATCAGAAAAATAATTAGGGCAAAATACGAATTAATAAGGTGGACAGTTAATTTTAAAACAAACCACTATGACTGTAAAAAATTAATTGTTCTTCAAAATGTTTGGTATACAATAGAACGTTTTGTATTTAGAGTAAAACGAAGTTTGTTTGCTTGAATTAAGGCATGCAGTTTAACGCGGAGTTTGTACATTGTATATGAGGTCAACCGTAAAGGTAATTGCTCTTATTAGCTGTCGTCCGATTTTATCAAAATTTATTTTAAAGGTATCCACATTTTTACTTTTGTGTGCCTTTGATAATTTTCTAAGGTTCGTCTAAATAATTATTTTAGTTACCCACCCTTCGTCTATTGTGGACACATAAACACATAATTTTCCAATTTATTAAATGTGAGTACAATTTCAGCAAAATTTAAAACCTATTCAAAACCTTACTGCTGCATACAAATAATAAAATAGAGGTTATTTTCAACACATTTTTGTACTAAATGTAAAAATAATTTGAAGTGTCACTACTTGAGGATTATTTATTGTAGAAAGACACAGAAGGTTAATGGTAGGCTAATGTATAAAATAATTCTGAAACATCAGACGTAAAAGTACTGATTAAACTATAATATCTACTTAAACTATAAAACTACTTACAGGTTAAACCAATTTACATAAAACAGAAAAATGACACTGATATGAAGTAATTCGGAATTCTGAAATATTATTACAAACATTTGAATTTATAACATAAGAGAAAATTCCAACAATAACAGTAATGTTCTGCAAGATGCTCAGGGTCCATGAGTGACTTCGGAGCGCTTCGTAGGAGGGACGATTATCTGCGTAGTTCGGTTTCTTTATAAGAATAAAGTAAGCCTACCTAATTTTTATGGAAAAAGTGACTGATAATAACATTATATTAAACGACTACCCCATAATAACAAAAATATCTATAAATAGTGAAATTATTTTGAGGGTGGGCGATATTTTTTTAGAAATTACCGAACCGAATTCAAGAAAATTGTTTTAAACATAAATATTACAAGATGGAAGTCATGTATGGTTCTCCATACCGATTTTTAGTTGTTAAAATTAATATTTAAATAATAAATTTGTGTTAGTGGTTATAATCACAAACAGAAATTACACTGCTGAACACCACTTTAGAAAATATTTTTTATCATAATTTCGATCTGATGATAAGCTGTAAAGTTTGAAAGCGCTAATCGGAAAAAATGTTTCTTTAGTGGTGTGCAAAAGAATTATTCCTCTTTAAAACAACACTTCCAATATAAATAACCATTGCCAAAGTAATAAAAATGTACAGGGAAAGTTAATATTGGAAAAAATTAATAAATATCATAGAGGGCAATCCAAAATTGTATGTGAAACGAGCAGAAGTGCCAATATACCTAACACTGCATCTATAGCACGTGTAACACTAACATGTTGTAGTAATTTGTATAAACAAAAAACTCTAATAATATTTAAATAAATTTAATTTTTTAAAGCATTAAAAAATGTCTTATTTCATTTTACTTAGATATTGCTGGCTTAAGTAAGATTTAGTCTATCAGATAAGGTTAAGCATTGTCAGAAAAAGGTCAAGGTAAAGATTTTGATTATTACGTATATGTTTGTATATGAATAAAACTACTATATTTAAGTAAACATAGCATGCACATTTAATTATATACTTACACATAAAAACTGCTCACAGACACACAAGCCCTGTGCGTGCGTATTTTAGTTAAAAACATAAAATCACTCTGCTATGAATTTAATTTGAAAATTAGTCTCCACCACACCGATTCCGTTCATAATGAATCAGGATACCTACAGTCTTGACTACATTTATATCTTGATATAATAAGATTCCTGTGGATACTTTAATTAACAAAGCTTTCAATAGGTATAAAATATAACGTTTTCCTTAAGAAAAAGTTTTTTTAGATGGAAACAGTATTTGGCAAAATTAAAGCACTAATTATTTGTTCAAATTAATAAATTGTATTTCTCTTAATTCAGCGGAGAACCTATAAAATATAATATACAATAGTAAGCAATTACCAATTTCACTAATGTACATTTCGTATAGTCTGGTAAAATGTTATCATTAAATTACATAAGACAATGACTACAATTATTCAATACACATATTGTTCTTACGTTAAAATTACATTATGGGCTTACTGTTACAGCAGTTGTAGTAAAAATATTTAAGTTGTACTCTTATAAAATGTAAATATTCAGCCCGTAATGAATTTATAAAATTTTAAAGATTAATTCAAAAAACAAATTAGGTTAATAAATTAGATATGCAGTAATTGGAATAAAGTTGCAAACGCAATTAATTTTCTTAGCCTGAATACAGTTAAATCCAACGAAACTTATTAAAGAGGTAGCAATTTTCTTAATGCTGTGTGTCTAGCTGTGTCTGAGATTATTTTTATCTCAATTAATTTCTTCTGTTGCTCGTCGCAAGTTATTACTATAATCAATCACTTCGTCTTCCTTTATACTTCTTGAAGGGAAAACTGTTAATCAATCTTTGTGTAAAACTGGGATACTTTCTTTTTTGTACTGCAGTGTGCTCCATGTCTTTTATGTTTAGACTCTCGGATTACATTCTCAAGGAATATTTCCCAGCAGAACTTTAGAGAGCTTTAGAAGCACATAGGTGTTAGTTCGTGTACGGAAACAAAAACTCCAAATGACATTTTATGTGGTCTAAATGACATAGGCTTATTATAATTTATATATTATTTTTCATATGAATCACTATTAATACTATTAACGAATGTGTGCATGTATATATGCTGAAAATGCAAAATCATGTCACAAAGTATTAATGATATCATTAGGTCTTTGTAAAAAATGATTTAAAATAATAAAGTATGTTAAATTCAGTCGGGTACATTTAGTGTGTATTTTAATTTTATACATTCCGTTTATTTACATATAAACATTTAACAGTTTATCCTGCCTATACTACGTTCTGTCCTATTTCACTTGACTGGTTTACTTTAACTTCATGACGGAGATAATAAAAATATAATGATTAGAAATGTGTCAAAAACATGGAATTTACGGAAAGTTACATTTTCTTTTCCCAAATATAACCGGGTTGATTGAAGTCAAACATTGGACAACTACCTACTTTTATGTTGAACAAATTTAATTCAGTAGCCTAAAGATCTAAAACCTTTACTAATTCAGCACCCTTCCAAGCTTTGAGAAATTTTTAGTGGCATTAACTGCAATATTCCTAAAAATCTCGGATTTTTTCATTAATACAGCGAGTTTCATAAACGTTTTGTGCAGATATGGTTTACTGAGGACTTACTAAGTATTAAAATAGTGAATAGGAATGTTATTTACCTTCAATTAGATACTCAACAAAATCCATTTGGAATATTTTGTAGTTATTTTAAAAACCTAATTAGAACAGGTAAATATTAAAACTATAATTTAATGGTGAACTGACCTAATTCGACTATGTAACTACACACGTGTAGGCAGGCAGACAAACACATGTATATAACACACCCGTCACGTATCAAGAAAACACACATTTGCATAAACGTAAAACATGTTTGCTAGTTAACAATCGAGAATTGTTACAGGTGTTACCAAATAAAGCGTGTTTTATTTTGTGTGAAATCAAGAATTATCCTTTTCTTTTTTTTACGATTAGGTTATATTACAACGTTGCTCGACAATTTTTGCAACAACGTTTTTATGATAGGTGATAAAAACAATGTTTTTATAAATAAACTAAGTGACATTTCCTTGTTTTAAGAAAGTAAATATTTATGACTTATGAGTATATTAGATGACTTCTAAATGACTGCTTCATAACAGTAAAAACCATGAAATTTTACTAACAAAAACTAAAAATAATGCGTAAAAAATAGATTACTTTATATAATCACCTACTTTTGTTACTCAAAGTGACACAGTGGAAATACGGAAACCGAAACAGTTGAGTGTTGAGTGTCGAAAATATGCATATGTGAATTTATATTTACATATAATCTATAAAAAGAATCTTCATAAAAAAATATCATTGACTTTAACGATTTCTGTCATATCCTACTTTCCTTACTTTATAACTTAAAATACTAAATATAAAAAGATTAAAGCAGACTTCTAATTTAAAATATGTAGAAAGTTTAAAAACATTGCGATGTACAGAATGCTGTCGGATTTAATAATGATATAACTACAAAATTGCACTCTTTTGATTTAATACAGTTTATGAAAAATCAAACTTATTACTCTGTCTCTGTTGACCTGAATACAAATTAAAATAATTCTATCTCTTGTAATTAAATACATCAAATCTGTTTTTAAAGTTTTCTATTCTTCTAGTTTATAAGTTTATTAAAGTTTACAACAAGTTTAGTTTCTTTGTATGATCTATGTAGGTCGACATGGCGATGATCCAGTTTGGAGTACAGGTGTGTGTCGTTCGCTCTGCATACAGGTTTAGGATACCGATGTGAGCTCTTCCTGATGTCCGGCGTTCAGGGGCGTTCTCGGCTTAAACGATTATATAAATTGCAGTTCAATAATTTTCACCGTTTTTTCTCTTACTGCAGTTTCGTGTATTGAGCTTACGCACATAAATCCAGCCGGCTTCAAGTGTCGTTATTCTCTTTCCCAGCGTGCAATCTTTCACTTTCCCGGATTAGCACTATTTAAAAACTTACGACGTCAGAAACTAGCAAACGTCTTCGTAACGCCTTAGTAGACCTAGCGTCTAAATTAATGTCTACAATATGTCCACACGCTTTAGATAGGGACTGGCCGTCTGACAAAAAATTATAATTCAAATGAAATTTTGCCCTATTTGTCGTACCCTGATTGGTTAAGTTGTAACTCTTTTCTGCGTCTGAAGTCGAGATAATAATATTCTTGCATAAGATTGTTCAAAAAGCAATGCACGGCCTGTCCTAAAAACCAGTATGATTTTACGATTTATCTAAAGAGCCATAAAACTTTCTTTGCTAAAAGCTCATACATCCAGTCCTTTGAATTACAATTATTTTAACACATATAATATAAAAATAAAATATATATAATATACCCTATAAATATAAGTATATGTTATTTTAAATATTTTCTATATACGTAATTCGAAGTTTCTTGCAGCAATTATATAATGTTGTGATGTTATTCAATTTGGTTCTTCTGCAAGTAGTACAATTTAATACGAAAAATTTTACTACTTGCGGAAGAAACAAATTGAATAACATCACAACATTATATTTTAGATATCTGTGGTGATTTGTCACACGTACAAATAGGCGTACGTGAATATCTCTAATGTAAAGAAACACGTTTGTTTATTGCATAAAATTACAGTGTCATTTATTTTGAACATACATCACGTTAAAAATAATATTTGACATTTATAAACCAATATAATCTAAAGTGTAGGCTGAGTTACTTGTAACAATAATCTAGACATTGAAAGAGTGAAGAAATTGTAATCAAACTTTATGTTTAAGTAGTATTAAACGATCTGAATAATTTTAAGGTTATTGTATTAATTTACTGTCAGCTACCAATCATTACCAAAAACAGCAAATTTTATACGATTTAATCTTGACAGGACGTTAGCAATTAACAATATATTATACTATGTAAATTTTTGTAACTTGCAATTAGAATATTACAAAATTTACTATCTTTTTATTGGATTATACGAAAGGTTAATATTCTATTAAGAATTTTAGAATTTCATGTTGTCAATAACTAGAAATTTCTAGCAATACATATGTGGTGCTATAAGATAAAAATTTAAAGAATGAAACTAGGTAAAGTTAATGTAAATCTACTATGGACTATAGAAATATGTAAGTCACACATTACGTAAAAGTGGAGAATAATATAAAAATATGTACGTGAGTTTAGGAGTTAAACATAGTAAAAATGTAAGAGAAATCTTTGCAGAAAATATAAAAGTTTGTATGGATTCGTTGTTTTGATGTAATAGCCGCAACCGTATAGAATACCCCAAATATAAAAATATTTTTGCTGACGTTCCTTAATCATATACTGAATTTCTTAAATGACTAACGTTGTTAATAAATTATTCACCATAATTAAATATTTCCAGACACTTTTACAGCCCTTAAAATACTGTAGGCTACATTCTGTCACAAATAAATAGCGACATTCAACAAAATCTGAGTACAATAATAAATGCCATGTCAGCTGTCATTTCCAGTACCGGATGCTTTCGTTAAGGGTTTACCAATCATGTTTTTAAGGAGACGTTGAGTGTTATTGACGTTTCAAATTGAATATAAGAGCTTGAATTTTTTATCACTTCTAAGACTCGTCAAAATTTACTGCTAAGAACGTTGCTATCAACATTAACAAAGGTTTTAATAAGAAATTCAATTATTTGAAAATATATAATCTTGTACTAGTATATGATATTTCTACTATTATTCTCTCAAATAACATATCGATATGTTTGTCAAATATAAAATTAATTATCATGTTTATTTCTCTAGAAATTTACAAAACAATGTTACTTTATTTTAATAAAACCGTACTTTATTCAACGAAAATTAAAAATTCAGTTTTAAGAGTACAAGCATTTGATTTTAAGAAGCTTTTACTGTTTACCGTTTCCTTCAGCAATAAAAAAACAGACTAGGAATAGGTTGTATACGTTATATCATAATTTGTATTGTAAAAATGAAGATTGTCAGGAGAAAATTTTGATATTTTTTTCAAAAATACAATAGAATATAATCTGAAACAGGATTATAAAAACGTCATTACTCCCTTTTATTCCCAGAAAATTATTAATACAAAACATAACACAACTGCAATATCAGTTGTTATTAATTTTAATGAAGATTCATAAGTATAGTACAAATATTGTTATGAAACAAGTATAGATTCTGTGTAGTATAGTATGTGTACTGTACTATACTGTGTACAGTGTACTTGTAGTTGTAGTGTGCTTGCAGATACGCTCCGGTATCTGCTATTGTGTTGTTTCTATAAAAAACTGCTCCAATTATAACTATTAGGAGTTATTAGTGTGATTGTATAAGTGTTTATGAAGGTTTCACTCTTTTAATTTAAATGAGTTTCGCGCACTTTTTGTTGTATGCCTCCCTCACTTACCACAAGTATCCGTTTCAGTCCTGTTCTGTGACGGTTGTTGCTGAAATACATACATTCAAAATATGCACAAATATTCAATTTGAATATTTATAACAGTTAATACACATATGTAATATTTTTAAATTTCTCTTAGTTTGAATTCTTCCGCCACCTTTGGTAGAACTGATTTACAAGAAATAAATTGATTTCTATTTGAAATGATACTCTTATAACGTTGGTAAAGAAGTGTAGGTTTATTAATAAAATTTAAAATGGTAAATTTCAACAAAAAGAACAATTAACAATCATTTAGTCTAATAACCCTTCAAATAATAATTACAATCGATTAATTTTAACATAAAACTCAATCCAGGCTCAATGCTGGTAGACCTGTCTCTAGTACAATAATTTGAATTTATAAGGTTATGTTTTCTCGTTACTATATTATCAGGTTGTTAGGTTCTTTGAAGATCCATGATATCAGTGTCAAGATGTAATATTTATAGAACTATTAAAATTAAACAATGGTTACAAAATAACGAATAAATATAAAACAATGAAATTTAATACCATATGTATGGTAAGTAGACAATTATCGTACGTCTGTATGCGCACGCACCTTATAACATTCTATAGCCAGTGTCAGACTCGTGGCTTGCACGGTTTCAATATACCGTTTTATTTTCAACAATGAATTTGATAAATATATATTTTCAAGAGAAAAAATTAATAAAATACAAAAAAAAAACTCTTGTTATGATTTCTACTTAGTTTGGA
The DNA here is from genome assembly GCA_034769895.1 of Magicicada septendecula. Taxonomy (NCBI): domain Eukaryota; kingdom Metazoa; phylum Arthropoda; class Insecta; order Hemiptera; family Cicadidae; genus Magicicada; species Magicicada septendecula. The sequence continues at coordinate 283,858,735 of CM068374.1, read as the reverse complement.
AACTATTTGAGAACAGATGCAACAGTTATATTAATAAGTTACCGCTACCAATTTGAGGTTAGCGATCACAGGTAACGCTTTTACAGAAAATGATTTTTTACTGGTTAATATTTCTTAATTGATATTTTTGAACATAATGTTAGTAACTTTTTAGCATGTTACTATTAAAATTATTTTATACTTTTGTACGTAAGTTAACGTCATTTATTTCAAAATATCGAATAATCAAAACAAGTTTAGTCAAAAAGGTGACTAAACGTAAACTCTTGATATGAGTGATAGTTACTTTAAACATACTTTACTAGTTATAAAAATTAATTAAAATATTTAATTAATATTTTAATATATAAAAATTAACATTTTCTTGTAATTATAATACTTTCATCATAAGTTTGATACTGCGCTAATATGACTCGCGTAGTATCAAAATGTCTATTTCAAAAATATTCTTTCTGAAAATTAAAGTTATTCAAATAAAATAATGTACTCCCTGTTTATAATCACAACACACGCGAGTACGATCGGGATTATACACTATCGTACTTATTTTTCGGTAATCCCGCACATATCACTCGGAAGTGTATTTGTTGTGTTAAGGTTACGTCTGTATATTAACTTTATGTCAATGTACGCGCACAAATTTTAAAATAATACTTCTTCATGACTTGGAGTGGCGTGACCTATTTGTCTGGAGGCTGTTCTAAGACTGTTACAAATTGCCAAAGCGTCTCTCTCGTTTCTGACAAAATGCGTTGATTTGATTGGCTGTAATCATTATACTCTTCACCCCAAAGACCCATATTTTATAAAAATATTTGGTGTTTTACCAAATTTTGACTTTGGGTTCTGGGTTATATGACGTAAGCACTAGTGTAAAAAATACTTGAAAAGTTAATAATTACAATAACTTCCTTATTAAACGTCCTATCGTTACATGAGTTATGTCATTGAATTATTGACATTTTCCTCTTTAATTCAAGTCTAAACAATACTATTTTATTTACATAGCTTCTCTTAAAATAATGTTTTTATTAATTATTTTGGTGTTTCTTATTTTTATAAGTTTTTGACACCAGATTTAATTATTTTCACTAAAAACACTTTCTAAATAAACACTTGGAGTCCATTTCTCACTTGGTTTAATTGGTTATTTGGAAATAATTGTTTCCTTTACAATAGCTTATTTTAGCGTCAGTAGGCGTCCATCTTGGTTTTCATATAAAAGTATTTACAATGAATTTCCCTTATCTAATACAAGTAATCTTATAATCTAACAATACTAAAACGATTATTTACTTGATTTCACATTGAAATATACTCACATGATGGTATTAAACATAATACACATACTGTCTTCTTTCTCTTCTATCTTTCTCATATCATTGTCAATATAATTTTAGTCTTTTCCTAAGTGAGTTATATTACGTATGACATGTTATTAGTGTACATACATTGTACTTAATGTATTACATATATGGGTCAGCTTCTAGCTAGTTTAGTACCCTTCAATTCTCTAATAATGGGCTTGTTCCTATGGTGTCTCAACATAATGGTCATTTATTTTTCATAAAAACAATACTTAAACTGTTATTGTTACATCATGATTGTGTTTCTACATTGGTACTAGACATTACTCCTACTTTTGGTAATGTTCTCATTTACTCTTAGATACATTTATATGTCATATTTTACATAAGTAACTCACTTGACATGGTTGGTTTATCTGTGATTTATGTTATTATGGTCAGTTGGTTTCTAATTATTTGCATATATACTGACTGTTTTTATAGTTCTAATCTGTTCTCAAAGTTGTATTGATTTTCCCTCTAACTACTGGTAATATTATAAACAATCTGTGCTTAAGTTTTAATATACTATTTTCCTTAACTAATGGGCCATACAGTGGTCCATCTTACATCTGATTGTTTGTACATGGTTAGTTAGTTTACATTATTTTGTTTATAATACTGTTGTTATTATGCTAAAGATCTGTTCTCAAACCATTACCAGATATTAGTCTTACTACTGGTAATATGGTCATTTACTGTAGTATTGGTTTTGATATTGCACTTTGTCTATTTGAATTGGCCTATTTGTTGCATCTTTGCTATAGCTGTCTGCCATTGCATTTGATTGGTTTTATTTACATAGTTGCTTTATAATGTATTGTCTATTAGGATGTATTGTTATTTGTAACAATTCCTTAATTGATATCGCTTGTTGATAATCATTTATTTTAATTGATATATTTGGTTTTTTTTGTTCAACAGGTACTTTTTCTATGGGTTATGTAACAATGTTCCATCTGTTTTAATGCAGTATGCTTCTACTATCTACATGGTATCAGTATGGTCTTTCACAATAATATTTTACTTATTTTGTGACACATGTTTACACATTCCTTCTTAAACATTAATACATATCTTATTGTATTATTTATGATACTTTTCTAGTCATGGGTTGAATTCAATTCAATCCCTTTTGTTTGATACAATGGTTTTTTATATTGTTGTCAGTTCTTTACCCAAAATAAAACATAGTTATATTGTTCTATTTTGTTTCATTTTGGTGGACTTATGATTATCTGTGTTAATCACAATTTTATTAAACGCGTCACACTCATTGTTCGTGTCTATTTGACTTATTTAATATTTTGTTGTTTTCCTCATGGAATTAACCTATCTTCATATATTTATAAACTTCCTCACTATAATTGTTTGTGTGGTTTTATCAGTAGAAATAGTTGGTTATTCACATGTTTCACATCTATTAAGTACGCACTGTTATTGTTTGTGTTTCCTTAAATGCTAATCACTGTTTTTTCATCCTCACATTTGATAATCATTATTTCACTTGTCACTTAATTAGTCTTTGGTGCACATGGTTTATGTTGATTTCTGGTATGATTTATTCATCTTCTTCTCTCTTCTGGATCAGCTTTCTTGTCCTTCTTCTTTCTTCTTTCTTGTTATTTTCATTGTAGTCTTTATTCTTTAGTCGTTTCCCCTCACTTTTGGAGTTTGTTAAATCCTTATTTCGTTGTTTCCCCTCACTTTTGGAGTTTGTTAAATCCTTATTTCGTCGTTTCCCCTCACTTTTGGAGTTTGTTAAATCTTATTTCGTCGTTTCCCCTCACTTTTGGAGTTTGTTAAATCTTATTTCGTCGTTTCCCCTCACTTTTGGATCCTATTGGGTCTATTATTGGTATTTGGTTTTGGCTCACTTCATTTTCTTTCTTATTTTTCGTAGCTGATGTCACTAGATTGATATTATCTTATTCATAGTTGGATTTTCATATTAACACATTTGTAGATACACACTTTATATACATGGATTTACTTATCTAGATTTACATTCACATTTTTTATCTTACTTGCCGTCCTTTAGGCTCATTTTATGTAACTGCCATATTTGGTTATGTTACAATATACATCTACGTATATTTACAAATAAACATTATCATAAACTGAGAAGCATGATTGAATCTCAAACCTTAATTAGTTAACCTTAATTAACTAAGATTCAAACATTTTCATTTTTGATAAACGAAAACAAATTCTTGCAATTTTTAAACAGAGTACTTATCTAAATCATAAAACTGTATTTATGTGTAGGAACTACAACCATTCTTTAACTTTTCTATAATTTTACTTTAACGAGAATTGTTCTATAACGTTTTGTAATTTTGAAAATATTGGTGAATATAATAAAACAAGGTTTTAAATATTTGAACTTCTTCTTAATATTGAACAAAGAATTCTTTAAAAAATTTATATCCCCCAAGAAAAACAAAGATGGGTACAGGCATAGACCAAAAGAAAAGCTGTGCAGGGATCTGAAAAATCTGGAAACGGCTTTCTGAAGGAAAAGACCGCGATTTCGTGGACATATGGTTCGGTCCAGATTACATAAACAAATTTTCAACTACATTTGGCAACTTTACAGTCTGAACGGGTACACCAAACAACTCAAGGAGAAAATGATGAAACTGGGTAACACTTTCAACGACTGTGTGGATAGAAATACATACGAAATAAAATTCAAAATCTTAAGATCCTCTGCGGTGTGAAGAAGACGAGAAGCGAGTGGATAGTGGAAAGGAAGGCGGCGCAAAGTGTGCGAATGAGAGCCTTTTGGCAGGAGAAGAAACGGAAATGAAATTCGCGTGGTCCACGGCTGGCCTGTTTCTCTTAAAAAAAACAAGGTTAATGATTTTTAGTTAAGGTGCAATTTAAATTTGAATATAGAATCTCTTAACAAATAAATATAGTTTGTAACTACATGTATTTGTTATTCTCTATTACCACACAACTAAGTAGAAACATTACACTACATTAATCTGCTTACAACCAAAGAATTACAACACACATACGTACAACCAAACCAATATAAATCTACATTTAAACACTGTCAACACTGTACATTTACATTGCATTTCATACCCTTACAAGTCTTCCGCTTTTTTTATCCCTTGCCAACGCCTTTGCTTCTCCCAGTTCTATCCTTTCCTTTTCTAAAATGTTATTAATTATGTGCCGTGTTTTGGTAAAATCCCGGCGTGCCATAAACGTGAATATAAAAAAAAACAAATTTTTTAAGAGGGGTTACAAATGGTAGCAGAGCGTGGTTGATTCCTGGGGTCGAACCTTGGGTGTGACGGGGCTTGCAAACCCGGAAATAGTTTGGAACAAGTTGAATTTCAAAATTTTGAAAGGGCGAATATATGTAGGTAGCATATAGGTTGTGATGCTATGTTTAATGTGCATTGGTCAACATATAATTGTTAGCCTGGTGTCGCCACGCGGCATACGTTTTGTTGTTTTGGTGGGTAATTTTTTTTTTGGCGATTTAGATTTACCGGACATCTAGGGGTATGGCTGGCAAGTCGTCTGCTTATTAATCGATGTGGGAGTTATTGCGTGCAAGTTTGGCTGGATGCGGTATGGCCCGACCGATAGTCGGTACCGTCACCGACTGGACTTATTCTCAGAAAATTCCGGACGGTTATGATGATTAGATGTTGAGGATTAGCTATGTGTTGTTGAAATGTATATGCTGTTATAGGTGTTCGGTGGTGTGTATTGCATGTCTATGTTAAACTTGTTGTTGTTGTTTCTCTTCTTGTGTATGATGTCGACAGAGAGCTGGAATGGGTTGGGCCCCGCAGCGCTAGGAACCCCGGGGGTCGACTTGATGGAAGAGTTAGTACTCAAGTCTTTCTTTTTGTAAGTCATGTTTGTGTTAGGTGTTTCATTGGGATTTAGGTTTTATTGTTGTGTGTTGTGAATTGTGCAATTCTGGCGACGGTATGCTATCAGAAATTGCCCCACCCCATTTCAGGGGTTCTTCAGAAACTTTCGGTGGTGAATGGAGTAGATGAGGACCATCTGCTGTTTTTCTTAGACCTGGTCCTGCAGTTGTCAGATTTCCTGGGGGTGTCCGATGGGGAGGTCTTGTCCCTTATATACCCGTATTGCCGGGGTTCATTGGCAGGGTTGGTCACCAACACTCTGCGTCGGTGCGGCAGTGTCGACGCTTCCCATGGGGAAGTGTTGGATTTCTTCATACCCCATCGACGACGTGCCCAGCTTAAGTTTGATTTATTCTATCGCCTACAGGCCAACGGAGAGGCATTGGGAGATTTCGTGCACGATGTAAGGAAAGCGGCCCGGGTATTAAGGTTGGGGTTGCCCGAGACGGAAGTAATACAAGCAATTCTGGAAGGACTGAATCCCCAAGAGAGATCTCGTTTGATATTCGCAGAACGTCCCCGTTGTTTTGCGGATCTGGACCGGTTGTGTGTGGTTTCTAGTACTGTCCAGGCGAATGACGAGTCCCGGGGAAGAGCTGCTAAAGATGTCCAATACTCCAGTGGTTTATTAGGAAAAGCTAAAAAAGACAAATATGGCGGTTGGAGGAGAACACAAGAGACGGTCAGAAAAACTGAATATTCCGGAAGTAATGGAGGCTACAAGGGGGTGGCAAGTGTGAGGACGGTAACAACGGTTACAGTAGAGAAAGCAAATAAGGATGAATTTAACAGGGGAAGAAGAAATTATACTAGTAAAACAACATCGGCCAGTAGGAAGCCTGTGGAAAGGCGTTATTCCTATGTGGAAAAGGGTGAAAGTTTAAACGTTCCAGATGAATTACGAGTGCCTGATAGAGTAGTGGATGAAGAAGGTGAAGAGGAAGAAGAAGCGTGGAATGGCTTCGGGGGATCAACACAGGACAACAAGAACACGTCTGTTGATACTGAATTAGAGGACTCAGAGCTGACGTCACAGTTGAATCCAGATGCCGCAGAATTTGTTCCGGTATCTCCATCTCAGTTCATGAGGGATCCAGATCCTGTAACATCATCATCGCCTACGCAGGGATGTGAGAAGTCACTTGATGGTGTAGCTTTACAATCGCAAGTAGAACTTAATTTAGACATTGCACACGGACCTGGACAGCTGGATTCCAGGGTGGGAAATGTTGAGGACGTTTTAGTTGCTGAGAGTGGTGAAGGAGAGGAATCGAAGGAAGAGGCAGAAGAGCGGTCTGCAGATGCTGCACAGGGGAGTAGAGTTGTAAGTGTTATAGAGACTGAAGAGTCTGAGTTTGCGGATGGACACGGGAATGTCCAGGCTACAAAAGTTTCTGAGGTTGCGGATGGACACGAGGATGTCCATGCCGCAAGTGTGGTGGAAGGAGATGAGGTAGAAGTTGAGGAGAAATTTGGTGGCAGCGTTGTGGAGTGTGCGAGTGAGAATGATGTAGCGTGTGAAGATGTGCAGACGCCTTCTGTAAGTAGTGTTGAAGATTCCGAAGAACGGAAAGAAGTTTCATGTGGACCAGAGGAGCAACTAGAGGATGATGAAGATGTGCAGTGTTCGAATGTTGGTAGTGGACGTGATGGCGATGATGTTGATGATGAATGTGTTGCCGAAAATGAGATTGGAGAAGAAGTTGTAAAGAAATTGGTGAGGAGCTGGGCGAAGATGCTGTTGAAGATGGACCAGAGGAGCAACTGGAAGATGGTGAGGAGGTGCAGTGTCATGAGGTTGATTTGGATTATGGGGACGAAGAAGGAGAAATTGTAGAAGAAAAGGAAGAAGGACTAGAGGAAGAAAAGGAAGAGTTAGAAGAAAGAGAAGTAGGGAAGGCAGAAGCAGTGGAGTTAGATGATGAGTATAATCCAAATCGGGGTGAAAGTAGTGAGGTAAGTTGCCTTGATTCTGATTCAGAGGATACCAGCCAGTACAGCTCAACGCGAGATAATTTCTCAGAGAGTGGTGCCCGTAAGGAAAGAATACCTAAAGTCCGTCACAGAAAGGAGAGAAAAAGCGGGTAACGGGTAGCGGGTAGATGTTCCCCACAGTCCCAGTGGTGTTCCTCTACTTCAGGGTTGCGTCCCTGCCCACGCGAGCCTTGGTTTCCTCAATTCATCCTTATTTCCGGAGGGAGGCATGTCCTTACACTTAGTCCTGGCTATTGACCTTTCAATGATCCTTGTCCTTTTCATCTTCCCTATTTTCCTACCCCTCCCCTTAAAAAAAAAGGAGTTAGAGAGTGTGCCCTTAGATTGCAGTGTCTTGGAGATCGTCAGTTTCCCCTGTTTTGAAAAGTTATGATGGAGTGTGATAGGGTGGTGTTGTTTTCGCTTTTCTTTGTTGTAGTTTGTTTGTTGATTATCGTGGGGTCCGAGCCATGCCGCATTCCCCCGGTGATTTCCCGCGTGTTTTGTTTTCTTCGTTGAGGGAGAGAGTTGTCTAGACGGAGCTGTGGAGAGTTACCCCCCTGCTAGTTACTGTGTATAAGCAAGATGAAGTAAGAGTTGGGATTGATTTGCGCGTGCCCTCTATGCGGTCTTCTCTGTCGGGCTAAGCGGGGCCGTCCGCCCCTAGTGTAGGGATGTGGGCCAGCCATATGGCAAGGATGGAGATGCCTTGTTGGTGCATATGGCTGGTCGGTCCAACAGGTGGACGAGAGGTAGTACGGTCACTCACATACCAAGGTGGGTGATACCTTGTTTGGTCTTCGGACGGGTATGTGAGTGGGACCGGTAGAAGTTGGTGATGGTCACCGCAGAGAGTGACGTGTTGGGGCGGTCCCGTGGGGTCGGCATGGCGGAGAGGGTCGCATGGGGATGGCCGCAGTGTTCTGAGTCTCTGTTCTCCTAAGAGCCATGACTGGTGAGAACACCGATAGCAACTCGAGTTTTCATAGACTATTGGGGTACACTGCAGGGTACCCCTGAGTTCAAGTTGGGCAACCATGTTGCCCTTTTGGGGTGGGGGTGTGCCGTGTTATGGTAAAATCCCGGCGTGCCATAAACGTGAATATAAAACAAAAAAAATTTTTTAAGAGGGGTTACAATTACTTGGTAACATAAGAGCCAGAACAGTCCTGGATATGGATTTGTATTCTCTACCTTTCATATTGTAATTCCTATCTCTATTGTGTGCTGGGGTTTGAATTTCCCGGCGCGGTAGGAGTTGGCAGCAGTGCCTGCCAATATGCCTTTGTCAACGCTCCGGCGACGCGATTGAGTCAGCCGTCGCTATCTCATCTGTGGGCTGCGTGTTGTTCGCAGTTAGGTTAACCGGAGGCTTATTTTTTTTTTTGCAAATTGGGACAGGTTTTTTTATGCAGGATGTGCGACCAACAAACTCCTGTCTCGACCTCATTTCTCTGCCAGCCTTCGATCTGATCGTTCCACTGGTCTGACGGCCCAGGATGTGTGTAGCTTGTCTTTATATGCGGCTGTAATCTCGTAAAGACGTTCAGGTTTGTGTGCACTTAATTATATTATTATTATTTTTTCGTACCGGCCATCTAGGGACCACATGCCAATTTCAATTCTTTACTCTTTGTTCTTTCCTTTTTTTCCAATACTCTTTCATCTTCTCACTGTGTCTCCTATTCCTGTCTTCAGTCCACTTTGAACCTGGGGTTTTTCTTTCTCCTACACTGGACTCCCACCATTTTTAACAGGTTTGCCCGAAAAACGTCTCCTTCAATTGCTTCTTCTGCGTGTATATTACTTTTCCTATATCCTTTTGGACTTCTTTAATCCAACTTGATGTTGATTTCTTCCCCCACAAATATTTGAAGATTTGTTTTGTCAACCTATTTCGTCCATTCTATATAAATATCCAAAAAATAATAGTCTTCTTTTTTTCATTGTTTCTGTTATACTTTCTATACTTTGATATATTTCATCATTACTTCTTAATTTCCAACCTTCTGAAGTTTTTGTGGGCCTAATATTTTCATAATAATTCGTCTTTCCAAAATTTCTAATTTGTCTAAATTATAATTCAAAGCTAGACATTCACTTGCATATAGGCATTCTGGCTTCACTACTGTACCATAATGCCTTATTTCGCATTTTTAGCTATGCACTTTTTATTGTAAATATCTTTAGTTATACCATATGCCCGTTCCATCTTATGAACCATTTCTTGATTTTTCCAAGCCATTCTCTTGAATTATCTCTCCTTTTCGAACCCTCTCTATTCGACCAATATCTGTTACCAGGAATTTTGGCGCGTTTTTAATGTTTGTGAGAAATTTGTTTTTCTGCAGAAATTCTTAAGCCTGTTCTATTGGCTATGTCGCCTAAAAAATTAACTTGTGTTACTGCAGATATCAGATGTTCAGAAAGTATAGCAAAGTCATCTGCGAATGCCAAACAGTTTACTTCAATACGTTTGTTCCTTCATCTCAACATGATTGGTGATATTTTGTATTCCTTTAATTTTTCATTCCAAAATCTCACTACTTTCTCCAGGGCACAGTTAAAAAGAATTGGGGATAAACCATCACCCTGTCTTACACCCGTGTTTATTTTGAATGGTTGAGATATTTCTCCAATGAATTTTACTTTTGAGATTGTGTCCGTAAGGGTTTCACGGATTAGATTTGCCAATTTAGATTTAACACCAAATTCCCGGATTGCTCTGTCTATAGTTTCTCTATCAACAGAATCAAAGGCCTTTTTGAAATCAACAAATGTGATTACAATCTCCTTTGAATTCAGTAGCCTGTGATGGATTATTGACTTCAGAGTAATATCTGTTCTGGACAGGATCTGCCCTTCCTAAAGCCACCCTGATATTCACCCAAATGGCTATCCAATGTTTTTTCTACTCTCTTCAATAGAATCTTTGAAAATATTTTATATGCAACTGGCAGTAAATATACTCCTCTGTAGTTATTAACCTCTTGCTTATCACCCTTCTTATGCAGCGGATGTATTAAGGCCACCTTCCATTCTTCTGGGATTTTTCTGTTTTCCAAATTTCTTCAAAAATTAATTGTAGATCGTTTTTGATCTTTGGTGGAGACCATTTCAAAAGTTTAGCTGATATGGAGTCTTCTTCACTAGCTTTATTATTTATTAAAGTTTTAATTACTTCTTCAATTTCTTTGATAGTCGGAGGTGTATCTTCTTCCAAATTTTCATAAATGTCTGACAGTTCCAATCTCTGAACCGGTTCCGGGCAATTTAAAATTGATCAAAATATTTTCAAGGATTTCACAATTTTTCGCATTGCTTAGGCCAATTCTACCACTTTCATTTTTAAAACAATCACTTGGTGTTTGGTAACCCCTTAGTTTATTTTTAAAAGTCTGATAGAAACCTCGACAATTTTTTTTATAAAATTTTCCTGCATTTCAACAAGTTTTAATTTTTCAAAAGATCTTTTAGTTCCCCTTATTATCCATTCTGCTTTCTTTTTGTTGCTTAAATTGCTCGTAGTGTTCAGGTTTCCCTGAGCTTTTCCACTTTTGCCATTTTTTTGCTCTCTCTGCTAATGCTTCTTCACACAATTCATTGCACCATACTTGCCTTTTATCTTTAACTAAACTAAATGTTACCTTTGCTGCAGTATTGATTTCTGTAGATAATTCTTGCCAGTTATCATGCCTAATTTTAATTTCTTCTTGATAATTTCTTATCGATTCTTCCGTTATGGCGTCTGTCTGTATTATACATTAATAGCTTTTGTAATTTTCGATGAACTTTATTAGGTAGGAGTTTAAGATTAATTTTAGACAAGTAGTGATCAGAATCAAATTTGCCATTTCCTATTACTTTCACATTCATAATTTCCTTTATATTTCTTCGAGAAATAGCTACATGATCTAAATGAAATCCTCCTAACATCGGGTTTCGAGATATCCAAGTTTTAGCCTTTCTTGGAAGCTTTCTGAAGAATGTAGACATTAATTTAAATTGAGAACATTTACATATTTATTATATTTACAATTATACACCTTTATTTACAGTATTTATTACAAAATTGTACAATACAATTACAATAAAATTTACAATATTTATTACCTTTACAATTGTATTATTTTATTTTTTATTTAATTATGGATTACGTGTGTTATGATTGTGTAAGCGTGTGTGTAGCCCAGACTTATGTAAAACTTATTTTGTAGTAAAACTTATGCTTTGTAAAATTTAATTTACTCGTTACTTCCTGTCTGGAAACAATTAACTTATTGCTCGTTAACCCTTATTCTGATAAAGCTCATTGAAAACAATTATTATGATTTAATGAAAGTAAGCAATTTTTGATTAATTAGAATGAATAAAGTTTTTAATAAAAGATTGTGAAAGTGATTGCAGTGTCTGTGTTCCGAGGCGAGAGAGTGTAATGTCTGGGTGCATTAACTGGCGGCTAACCCCCAAATAAAATGTTATAGGGTCCCTGCACCAGCCAGGAGAAAAGGGAAAGAGCGGTAGTCACACTAACACCGGTGACTACCCACAGAGCAGTGCCACAGAATGGTCCCCGAAGCCGTCAGACCGAGGAATGCTGAGCGAACCTAATACATCGAAGGACCCAGATATCCCCGGAACGAGTTCCAGTAGACAATCACCGTAGTCCAGGGACAATTTGCAACTCTGTTAGTACACTGTTCATCAAGGTTCCACTTGAGTTCTTCTCCACAAAATCACAGTGGGAATGTTTCATTTATCACTCTTCAATCTACATTAACTCCATAGGCTGGCTACCCTTGTGTTCACATTAAATATCTGTATTAAGAACTGAAAATATATCAAAATCACAAGAACTCAAGTTGTTAAAAGATTGTAACTGACAACCCTGTAACTTGTCAGACATACACCATGAGGGAGTAGTTAAATTGTTTTGCTAGAGCATGGTTTCCTTCCTTAAACTATTTCGAGACTGATTTGTATTACCATCATTTATTATAATTAGTGTGAAGGGTTATTCGTGTTTTATTAATTGGTGGGGTGAACTTAGTTTGGTTCGTCATTTCAACTGTAAGGATGTTAGCGTTTTTCTGCCTCATGGAGTATGCTGGTCTGGACATTAATATATATGTAGCTTATGTTTATTTTCTTACAACAATATAAATTAATAACTGTATATAAAACACAACACGATTGGAACATTGTGTTACCAACTGGAACTTAATAAATTTTGTTACTTGTTAAAAGAGTGTTGATTGAAAATCCTGTCACTCTGTTTTGCTCCAGCACACTTTTCGCTTCCTCGAGGTTTACTAACCTAGTCTTAAATTTTACGTAGCGGCCTTGTGACGACCGCTACAACTGTAATGTGTGAAGAACAGTTTACCTTTACAATTTTTAAATTATTCAAACTAGTTAAGTCTGATAATTTACTAGGTGCAATTTATTTACTTAAAAAACAACAAGTCAATAAAAATATGCAAAACCAAAGTAGACATTGCGTTTTAGTTTACGTCTGTTGTACGTGAACAGAACTTTACGTGCCGTATTGAACTACTTGGCACACAAAGGGTATAGCTAATCTAGGTATTGTAACGAGAAACCTACCGAACAGCCCAGGGCATTCTTCACCCTCACGTCCAGTGTGGCAGGTGTTGCCTCAGTCAAAGCCGCGCACAAGTAGGTTCTAGTGTGATCAAGAACACTTGAGATACGCATTAAGCCGGCGTACAGTAAGGAGGGAACGCAATACTGGACCGCTGCGCGACCTAAAAAAGCAAGAGCGTCTGGCGTTGTCAAGTCTGTTACGTAAGCAATTTTCTTACCGCGAATCGAGTGTTTGTCGAAGTATTGTGTGCAGTGTTATTGTGTTGTAAATTTTGTGGAACTCTATTATTTGACATTATTATTGCGTGTGGAGAAATCTAACTAGAATTATTGTACGAGTTGATTATTAGTTATTAACTGTGATAATTAAAGCTGGTTATTAGTGATTTCATTGGTGTTTTGTATTTTGTTTTCCACTGTGCCATAGACTGTTGTAACGGTATATAGCAAAAAGTAAAATTAACAATATGCAACAACATTCCTACTAACTACTTACTAACGCTTGGAGACAGTGATCAATTAAGCTACTGGCATAACGTGCCATAACGTAGATACGTTTCACAAAATATTAAAATTAAATAATTTTTTAGAAACTGAAAAAGTGATACTGAATAATGATAAACACGTATAATCTATAAATTATTTGATTTCTTATCTTAAGCAAATGTGCTTATGTTACAAATCGTATTGATTAACTGTATCCTCCCGCCGATTTCTGGTCAATTTTTAACAAAATAAGGACTTAGCACAGGCAATTGTGCCTACGCATACAGAAATGTGACTCTAAATTATTGGAAATAGACTATACTACAGCAAAACTTAAAAATAACCTAAATATATTTGGTATAAATAGTAGTAAGTATCAATTGTTTATTAACATAGTTATTAGTGTTCAATGTATAAGTAAGTGATTCACAAGATAACGGTCTATTATAAGAGTTTCAAAACTATAGAATAATTAATGTTGTGACTACAGGAACAGATTTCTTCGTTTTAACAGAAGTTTAACATATCAACTTTTCAATTTCAGGAATATCATTAACGACAAAACATTTCTTTATTTTTCACTAACTTACTGTTTATAAATGACATATCAAAATATCTACTTCATTTTGAAAGTTGAGAATAACAGATTTTATTTGATATCATTATCATTTGTTCTATCTGCATTTATCAGTGTACAAAGGTAAATAAATTATTATAGTATACTTATCAGATATATGAAAAGTGTCTCTAAAATTAGGTAGATATACAAGTCAGGCTTTATGACATTCTGTCATTTAGACAATCAAATTATTAATACGACGGTATAAAAGTTTTCTGACAGCCAGAAATGCGTATTATGTCTTATATCTTGTGACTGGTAGATATTGTACATTGTAAGTTATTTGTTATACTAGTGCTACAGTTAATCAAAGATTTTTGTTTACGTTCTTGTTCCCTTTCACAAAGTAGCAGATGTTATAACTCATCGATATAACAGAGCACGTAACATGGTTAAGTTTTCTTACGTAAAACTCGAGTAATGGTCAGGCTTCATTACAGGAAGTATTCTGTATCATGTATTTTATTGATATTTTCAACGTTCACCATGGAAACACATTTGTATGGTGAAAACGATGTCTTACTAAAGTAGAATAAACATTACTTTTCAATCAGCAACTTCTACATCATGATAATACACTAGTCGTTCTCATTATCATATCACTACCATATTTATTCTTTTCAAAGCATAAAAGTTATTATAGAGACACTTGATCCATTTCTCCTTGCTTCAAATATTTTATTGTGTTGTAATCTCTGATGTTATAAATAACAACAATGTTAATCCCATACTGCTAAACAAATGAGAAATTTTCTGTCTTACAAAATAATATCTGTTTAACAATATGAAGAAAGCCATTTTTGTTTTTTTATTAATTCAGTATTTTGGAGTATTAAAAATAATTTACAACTTGTCTTATTCTATTTTGAAAATGAAATTTGATTTGGTATTTCAACATTTTTATTTTCCAGTAATTTTAAACTGAACTTTCGTTATTTACGGCTTTATGCTTTTAACAATATATAATTAGCTTTCATTTATTATATATTTTAATTCAGGTGTTTCCTTTTGTGGCGTCAGGAAGAGACGTAATGTAAATATCAATAATTGTATACAACCTTTATGTATTTTCATAGTTTCTTAAGAGTTATTTTGGAGATAAATTTTTTTTTATAATTTTTAAAAGTACTATTATGCTATACTCCGGGCCACCTTTTGAGCAGACTAAAGCGGAAGTGAGGGAGTTGGCCAGGGGAAGGTGCGGGTTAAAGGGGCAGCGCCTACGGTGTTGTCAGATGGGTGGAGAGGGGCAGGGGGGCGCACGCCTGTCTGCACGAGTTGTTGCAATGCTGTCGCCAAGGTGGAGCTGCCGCACTTACTTACTCTGTGAATATAAAAATAGTGTATGTGCGTATTGTGTGCGTAAATTCTTCGGGCTTTAAACTTAAATTCGTACGTTTGTTGGTTTATTCTTACTCTTACTTATTATTGAATATTATTGTGTGTACATAGACCTTCGTGCAATGGATCCGAACAAAAATTCACCAGAGTGTTATCAATTGAAAAAGAAACGCAAGATATTTACGTCCGGCGAGAGGGAAATGATTCTGTCTGTTTATAAGCATTTCCAAACGAAAACTGTTGACGGCGGGATTACTACTGTTCATGAAGCGGCGAGACAGACAGCTGAGGCAGTGGGAGCTTCCTGTACAACCGTGCTCCAAGTAAAAGCTGATTATAGAAACGGGAAAGCGTTGGAGACACCCCGAAAGCATAGAGGAACAGAAAGGAAAGTAACTCGGCTACAGAAGTATGATTCCTTTACTCAAGCGGCAATAAGGAGGAAAGTTCACATGTTGTACAGGAAGAATAATCTACCGACATTAAATAAGGTGGTATCAATTGTTAATGAGGATGATGATCTTCCAACGTTCTCTAAAACAACCATGCGAAGACTACTGTTAGATATCGGGTTTAAATATATAAAGCGAAAGAGAGAATCATTGTTAATTGCCAGGGAAGACATTGTCGTTTGGCGCCATAGGTATTTACGCAGCATTCGCGATGAAAGGGCCAAGGGAAAAACCATAGTGTACACAGATGAGACATGGGCAAACGCCGGCCACACGAAGTCCAGGGTTTGGGTTGATACATCTATTAAGACGGCCACGCAGGCATGGAGGGAGGGCCTCACCTCAGGTCGCAAGGCACCCTCGGGCAAAGGGGGGCGTGTACTGCTGATCCATGCAGGGACTGAATGTGGGTTCGTGGAGGGAGCTGAACTTATATTCGTGGGCAAGAAGACAGGCGACTACCATGGGGAAATGGACGGTGAGCGGTACGAGGAATATTTCACAAAGCAACTTTTACCAAACATACCACCTAATTCGGTTATTGTCCTAGACAGTGCTTCATATCACTCAGTGAAAATCGAGCGTGTGCCCACAAAACGTGTTATTCAAGATTGGTTGACTGAGAAAAATATTCCTTGGGAACCCTCAATGAATAAACTTGAACTTGTGGAACTACTCAATAAAGTTCGGGCAAATTATGATGCCAACTATCGCATTGATAATCTGGCAGCAGCTGAAGGTCACCATGTTGTACGCCTCCCTCCATATTATAACATCTTCTCTTGTGTTATAACTTAGGGAACCCGCAATAATTGGTTCTGACAATTATTCAGGCTGCCTTATTTGTGACGAGCTGAAAATTAATCAGAACAACAAACAATAAATATAAAAGGATTCTGGGAAGGGGATATGCACTCAGTATAGTCGGTACTCCTGATGACATCTCTTTATTACATATTGTATCATTTGCTCTACTTAAAATTTTCGACACATATGCTTCAATAGCTTACAGTTTACATGATGATTATATTTTATTCTTTTACAAGGCCCCTCAGAATAAGATGTACATCAAATTTAATTAAGTCCCCGGATCCGGGATTTACTCTAATACGTTAAGAATGATTACCTCGCCATATAGAGCTTTAAAATTTTGCCATTTGAAGAATGGTCTTTATTCATCTTTTAAACAATAAGGCTTTACAGTTTAGAGCTATAACTCTTTTACTAGGAATGAGTATACAAGTTACAAGTATACAATTACTGTCAGTACTTAAAATGTCTTAATGTGGTTAAATTTAATTGTCTTTTGTTGAATATAATATTTAGTATTTCATAAGCACGGAAGGCTTGCCTCCGTGTCACCTCTTTTGATGTCCTCCAGCTCTGCGTTATTCCAGTCGTAGGTCCTCGGTTGCAGCATGTTTGAAGTAGGTCAGGTATCTCTCATTATCTTCGTATCCGGGAATGGTGTAGTCCTGAAGTCTTTTAGATCATAGTGGTTCCTGGTTCTCTGCTCTTGGCTAATGGTTAGTAATAGCTCGTTGATCTGAATGATTAACACAAAGTTTCATTCACCTGTATCCACTTCACATGATTGTTTGATTGTAGCACTTCACTTCATGGTATTACCACAGTTTTAATTACATAAGTTTTATATTTTAAGATTTTTGAAGAGATGTCACCGGCGCTAAATTTTAGTTATTCATTCTCACTCGTTTACACCATATTTATATGAGTCGCGGTTCAACTACATTAACGCAACACATTGTTTAATAGTATAAAGAATGCCTCTGTGTCTTAACTGACGGATTAATTACATTTTGTAATAAACTATTTTTAACGTTGCACATATCGGCAGTACACAGCTTACTGGTTGACCGCTGCATAGCAAGTGGGCGAAAATAGTTAGGGGAGAGAGTAGTAATCTCGCGAGAGTTCAATTCAACATAAAAGTAGTTCCAAGTTTCTTTTTTATTTAAAGGACTAAAATTAGATTAAATAATTAAGTAGAGAGATTTTAGTTACAATTGCTATCAAAGTATATTATAGTGATCTAGTTTAATTATTTAAATAATAATCAATTTACAATTATTTTTAGTTAGTTAAGGGGTCGGAAAACAAGTTGGTTCTGGTTGGCGCCTGTTTATGCAGGATTAATTAACAAGCTTTACCCTTTCTGTACAATCGTAATCCTTTTAATATATTATTAGACTTTTTATTTAAATATTATTATTATTTAATGATTACAATACGCTTTAGGTTAAAATGTGAGATTTTATTAAACACTTAAAATTTATCAACCTATACATTATCAACTAACACATTTTTTTTTTTTTTTTTTTTAATGAAATCGTCACATACTCCGCCTGTTAAGAAACACAGACTCCTGACAAGTTGGTTAGCAATGTACCGGGAGTATGCTTGGGGAGTACCGTGTGAAATTTCTCTATTATTATTATTATTATTATTATTATTTATTATTAGTGTAAGGTTTGTTTTTTCTATCTCTCTTTAAATGATATTGTTCTCATTTAAATGTTCCCCTTCGTGAAATTCTCTTTATCTCACTTCTTACAGTACTAACTTATAATACTACTTTCCCTAATTTCAGCAACTCACAATATCGTGGCCCGACTGACATCAGCTTACTCTAACTCTACAAGTTAGCTTTCAGCATTCATTAATGATCTCTTGGCACCTTTCTGCCTCATCATTATCCTTTTCAGTCGGCGCCGTTGTGACTAGTTACTTTACATGTATATAATTCTTTCTTGATTATATACCATAGACTTACTTCTAAAATAATCTAAAGAGGATCCCATACTCCACTCTAGATTATAGTTACTTGAGAGAAGCGGAATCTCACGAGGGTAATTCTTATTATCTCTTTAACAATAACCAAACAAGCTATGCGGAAGGGAGACACTTTACACAATTCATTGTCCTACACAGGGGTGGTTTTCATTGTTTAGGAAGGCTACCGTTTATCACAATAGGGAGAGTGTGGCTGCTTACTACAATTTCTTAACACGCTTTATTGTTCTCTTACTGGCCACAACTGGTTGTTGACTATTCAACTATACTTTTATTATTATTTACCTTTCTCTTATTTACTGCTACAAGTTACACACATTTAGTTTTACTTAAGATTTATTCTGCCTTATTATTACTTTGGGGGGTTTAAAAAAACTTACCTAGAATTATTTCCTATCGACTTACCATATTTATTTAGGACACTTTATTTACTTTGTTTTGTTTTTTTTTTACTTGGCTCAGTTTACAAGGTTACTGTTTTGGGACATGGGGTTTAATTTTTTATTTAACAAGGGAGGGTTAACTGAGTCATTTATTTATTTGAAATTTAAGTCACAATATTATTTCCTCTACTATACTACACACAATTATCGCCTACACACTTTAGTACATGGTAAACATTTTTTAACAGTTATTATTAAACATTGGCATTAAATTCTATTTAAACGATCAGCTGTTACGCTGGAATGTAGGTCAGACTAGTTTTAAACACTGGCATTGTTTTGCTTACAAAGGGGGACTCAACTAGAGGGTGAATGCATTGTCTAACTCAACTTGGCAGAGGGTGGCAAATACAATTCCGTACAGGTGAGAACAGGATATTTACAGGTCTGATTTGGTTTACAAACCGACATGTTGATGAATGAACTTTTTGACAAGCACGTACCTGCTGTTATATCGTATTCTTGGGGCGTCTTTAGTTAACATTATGTTAATTCCTATATCTAAATAAAAATTAAATTACATATTTATTATATTATTATAATAATTATTATCGTTTAATTTTATTTAAGATTTTAGACACATTTTAAAGTACATGAGTGAATAAATCAACAGCTTATGTGTGTGGGTTTATCGGGACACAATTACTTCTTAAACAACACAAGTCACAAAAATTTTTTTTTACAAAGGAGTTGCAAAATTTAAACAAATTAGCAGAGTGGCGCAATTTATTTGTGACACTCTGTACACAATTAATTATTAAATAACAGCACAATAGCAAAATAAGCAAACTTAGCAAAATTAGCAAAATTAGCAAAATTAGCAAAATAAGCAAAATAAGCAGAATAAGCAGAGTGCGCCACATAATACATAAAATTAAATCGCGCCGATTTATAACATCTTCTCTTGTGTTATAACTTAGGGAACCCGCAATAATTCTGCCAATTATTCAGGCTGCCTTATTTGTGACGAGCTGAAAATTAATCAGAACAACAAACAATAAATATAAAAGGATTCTGGGAAGGGGAAACTGTTGATTTATGCACTCAGTATAGTCGGTACTCCTGATGACATCTCTTTATTACATATTGTATCATTTGCTCTACTTAAAATTTTCGACACATATGCTTCAATAGCTTACAGTTTACATGATGATTATAATTTATTCTTTTACAAGGCCCCTCAGAATAAGATGTACATCAAATTTAATTAAGTCCCCGGATCCGGGATTTACTCTAATACGTTAAGAATGATTACCTCGCCATATAGAGCTTTAAAATTTTGCCATTTGAAGAATGGTCTTTATTAATCTTTTAAACAATAAGGCTTTACAGTTTAGAGCTATAACTCTTTTACTAGGAATGAGTATACAAGTTACAAGTATACAATTACTGTCAGTACTTAAAATGTCTTAATGTGGTTAAATTTAATTGTCTTTTGTTGAATATAATATTTAGTATTTCATAAGCACGGAAGGCTTGCCTCCGTGTCACCTCTTTTGATGTCCTCCAGCTCTGCGTTATTCCAGTCGTAGGTCCTCGGTTGCAGCATGTTTGAAGTAGGTCAGGTATCTCTCATTATCTTCGTATCCGGGAATGGTGTAGCCCTGAAGTCTTTTAGATCATAGTGGTTCCTGGTTCTCTGCTCTTGGCTAATGGTTAGTAATAGCTCGTTGATCTGAATGATTAACACAAAGTTTCATTCACCTGTA
Organism: Magicicada septendecula; assembly: GCA_034769895.1. NCBI lineage: Eukaryota > Metazoa > Arthropoda > Insecta > Hemiptera > Cicadidae > Magicicada > Magicicada septendecula. The sequence goes on along the minus strand of CM068374.1, from coordinate 283,838,039 downwards.
TCCACTTCACATGATTGTTTGATTGTAGCACTTCACGTCATGGTATTACCACAGTAGAGGGAAAGTGTATGTTAGAGAACAATGGCGATGACGTCACAGAGAGGCACTGGTAGCTGGCTCCCGCGGTGTGAAAACAATGGGGTGGGGAACCCCCAGTTGAAAACACTACCGGGTTCCAGTTCATGACGTCATAGAGGCACTGGCAGCTGGTGTCCGAGCTGTCCATGTGACGTCACTGTTTTGTGTGTGTGTGTGTGTGTGTGTGTGTGTGTGTATGTGTGTGTATGTGTGACTGAAACACTTCCGTGTTCCAGTTCATGACATCACACAGAGGCTCAAGTCGTGGCGTCCGCATGGCTAAAACCTGTTTCAAGACGTCACGGAGGCCGTGGTTTCTGCATGTCCAAAATTTGGTAGCCGAAAACAATGTGTAGCGGATGGGGGTACCCGGAATTTGGCGGTTGCCCGGACGCGCAGAGGCGATGTCATCGGGTCCAATTACGCGAAATTTTGGGGGTATCGGGTACCGTTACCCGAAATGTTTAAATCAACGGTTGGGGGTACCCGAAATTTGTGGGTACGCCCTAACCGGGTTCCAGTTCATGACATCACACAGAAGCAGCTGGTGTCCGAATGTTAAAACACTTCCGCGTTCTGGTTTATTTTGATGTAACAAAATAATCGTTCTCTCTCGAAATTTTTAATGTCAGAATTTTGGTACCCTAAATGATTAAAACAACGGATGGGGGTACCCGAAATTTGTGGGTACGCCCACATGACGACGACGTAGAGGGCGTGATGTCTGAAATGTTTAAATCAACGAATGGGGGTACCCGAAATTTTTGGTGTCTGAAATTTAGTACCCGAAATGTCTAAATCAACGGATGGGGTTACCCGAAATTTTTGGTGTCCGAATTTTAACACCCGAAATATTTAAATCAACGGATGGGGGGGGTACACCCTAAAACAAGTTCTGTATGTCTAAACTCTTGACGGGGGGGGTACCGTTACGCGAAATTGATCGGTTAAAATTTGGAGCAATAGGTACCTGACGGGTTCCGAAATTTGGTGATTAATGACATCCCGACGCGGCTCCTCCGGTACTCAAAACCGGATATTGTATTATTATAATGTTTATATTGTGTTAATATAAAACAGATGCATCGATTTGAATACTGTTTAGAAAACATATATTCTTATTATGCGTTACTAAAATTGTTAACTGAATAAATATATTTACTCCTGTGACGATTCGCCTGTAAACCAGTCAAACAGCATCTAAGCTGGTACAAGCGGTGTGTGTGTGTGTGTGAAACACTGCCACGTTCAGTTAATGTATTCAAAGAGGAACTGATAGCTGGCGTCCGTATTTTATAAAGCTGTGTGTGTGTGTGTGTGTGTGTGTGTGTGAGAGAGAGAGAGAGAGAGAGAGAGAGAGAGAGAGAGAGAGAGAGAGAGAGGTTGACGTTAAGCTGCATCAGGCAACCTGTTGAAAGTTGCAGCGCTCTTTCTCTACTATAAAAACCGGTTTCTTTGCTGTTACATTCCATGTGAGAGACATACATCTCTACTGCTTTTGCGCATATTCAAGTATGATAGGAATAATTGTTTTGTATAAGGGGTATAATAATAAAAATAACATAGGTTATGGTTTATATATAAAAGTTTTAATAATATCGAAAGCTTTTACAATCAAATCATAAGCTATAAGTTTTTTCTCTCTCTACATACACACGTTCTATATTCACAAGACAATTATAATTGAGCAAAACATACGCGCTCTCTCTATATACATAACTAAACAAAATAGACACTTTATCTATATAGGCTGTATATATATATATATATATATTTACATAATTATACAAAATAATCTTTTCTCTCTCTCGCTTTCTCTCTCTTTTGCAGCCTTGAAGGCTCTCTCTCTCTCTCTCTCTCTCTCTCCCTCTATATATGTATATATACACACATACACACACACACACACACACATAATTAACAAAATAATAATTACATTTACTACAACCAAAACAAGCCTTATATGTCTAACAATAATAATAATAATAATAATTAATAAATTACAATATTACAATGTTGATGTGTAATATGTTAATAATAACATACTGAATGTAGACACACATCAAATGATAATTAATATGGTGTTAACTACATGTGTAAAATGGTACACCAAAACCTTGAATTCAACTCTTTTTAGTATTTTAGATAATAACAGAAGTAACACGCTTATAAAGCGCACATCCAGTGTAATTATGCCTTAACCAATTACATTTTTTTCGTCAAAATAATTTTTTAAAACAATTGTTCTTCAGAGTGTAAATTCTCTCCACTCACAAGCACTCAGAATGTTACAGTGGTCACCATATGGTGGTGAACGACATACATCTCCCTCGCATTCGCACAAACACATAACATCGAAACAAGGTTTCTGTAACTATGAGAGAAATCTTTAAAAAAATTTAATTACACATAAAATTTAATTAACACTTTAATGATTGTTTATCTCAACTTTTTATGTTATAAACCACATACGTTTTTTAATAATTAAAAAATAGAATATAATTTCCTACAATTAATAATACTTGATCAAATACAAAAGAATGTAGACACATCAAATGATAGTTAGTGTGGTATTAAAAAAAACATGTATTCTGAATTAAAGTCATTTTGATATCTTAGATAACAACAGACGCGACAACGGTTACGAAGCGGACATCCGCTAGAGTCATGCCTTGACCACTCATATTTTTTACCAGCGAGGTATACGCTGTACCAGTAAAATTATACATCATATAGTATATCTGATTAACCAGCTTTGTTTTAGCAATTAGCAAATCTTTTATTTGGAGATATTCAATATTATGGTTGTTACAATAACTAATTGATGTTTTGAAGAGTTTGAAAAACTCATTACGAATAAATACTTTCATTTTGTAAATATTCTTTTCGTTTCGTATTGATATCCATCTACTCAGTGTCTTACGATTATTTCTAAAATTATAATCGAATTTAATCAAGTCGCATTGACAATATAATCTATTATTACCATTTATTTCTCTGTTCAAAAGTTTTTCTACAATATTAGATCCAAGCAACACCTTGTTCTTTCTCTGAAAATGAACAGTTAACATTAAAAAACGACAAAAAAAAATAGAGAAGTCTACTTCATCATTTAAAAACATTTTACTATTATAGTTATTATAATACTATTATTATTATAATAAATCAATCCTGTTCTCGTTTATTTGGTCTGGAAAAAAAGAGAAAAAAATATTAATACATAACCACTTCTGTATAAGTAATTATCAGTGGTACTGAAATATCATACTCACATAATCAATATCCAACTGCACGCTCACTTTCTCTTTCGCCAGCGGAGTGTGTGAGGTTACGCATAGTGATAACACACAAGGCTTCACAGCTTTCAATTGCTCCTCTGTAAATACGTCACACCATCTTTTAGGTAGGTATACATAGAACAGTTTATCCTCCGGCTGAGGACAGGCTCCGGTATATTCCAAATCTACCACAACTGACTCCCCGAATTTCGTTTTCACAAATTTCATGTGAATTATATGATACTTTACTTCTAAAGAAAGACTTGACAAGTCTCTTTTTGGTAAAAAATTTTCAACTGTCTTCGCGTTCGCAACGATTCCTTCCATGGCGAGTACTGATGACTGCACAGGGAAACACTGGCGTATTTATTCTGTTTCCCCCGACCACGTTCCTTCCTTCTAAAGCGTCATCTCCTTCGGTCACGACCGGACGACGACACCCTACCCCGCACCCCGCACCTCCGCGGCAACGGTAACGGCTATAATTTTGCTTCCTACCCCACCCCGCGTCGTCTCGGGCCACCATCTGCTTTCAGTCACGACCGGACGATGACATCCTACCCCGCACCGCCACACCGCACCCAGAGCCTCACCACCACCCTGCACCTCGTCTACATATTTTGTTCAATTACTTTGTCTGTCGCTCCGCAACGACCGGGTTTACCCCCCCACCCCACCCCGCACCCCGCTCGAGTCCGTCGGTCACGGTCACCCCGCACCCCACCGCGCGTCGTCTCGCACCACCATCTGCTTTCGGTCACGACCGGTCGTACAACCCATCCCCCCCTACCCCGCACCCTACATCCCGCGGGAGGCGACTCAACGAGCGCGCTTCGGTCAGGGTCGCCGGCATCCTGTACCCCGCACCTCGCCTACCTCTCGGTCACGGACACCGGCTGCAACCTAGCTCCCTACCCCGCACCACCATCCCACACCTTTACCCCGCACCGCATCGGTCACGGACGTCGGCTTCCTACACCGCACCCCAACCCCACCCCACCCACCGCAACGCGCGTCGTCGGTCACGACCGGACGACTACCTACCCCGCACCGCTGCTCCTCGCGAGGCCGATCGGTCAAGGGCGCGCGGCGACAGCGTCACCGGTTACCGGACTGTCTATATAGGGAACCGACGACGCGAAGCCGGCCTCACTCCTTTCACAATGACCGACAGCAGCAGCAGCAGCGGCAGCAACAGCGAACACCGTGCTATCAATGGTAATGTAATTACTATAAAATTTATGATACTTGACAATACACTAAACACACAAACAGTATTATTAGATTACAAACACACGGTTATTGATAAGATTTGTAGCGAAGCCGTTGCATTAAATAATTATATAAAGTGGTATTTAGCAGTTCGTGTATCTTTTAAAAAATTAATAAACACCGAAAATATTTATTGTAATGCGGTATTTAGATCACGTACAGAACTTAAGTCACAGTATGACGATATCGATGAACAGTATTCGATAGCTAGCGAGAAAATAATGGAATCCGTTGACAAAATCACGCGTGGCAGAAGCGGGTGGGTCGAAAATGGTGTCGAGTCGGTGGAAATAAATATTACAAAATACAATCCTCTTGTGGGGTCGAGCTTTCTACCTACACCATCGAAATTGTCACACAGTAAGAAAGGAATTATTAATGTGAAAAATTTAGAAGATGAAAAGTGTTTCTTGTGGTCTGTGCTCGCCGGTATACACCCGATCGCGTGTAACCCGCATCGCGTTAGCCATTACCTTCCGTACGAAGAAGAAATAAACATGAAGGACATACCTTATCCCGTCGCAGTCAATAAGATAAAACGTTTTGAAAAATTAAACGAAAACATATCCGTTAACGTTTTTGGCTACGAAGGCGAGGTATATCCTTTACGTATTACTGAACACCGCGGTCGAAAGTACCACGTAAACCTACTGCTACTGTCCGACGCGAACACTACTCACTACTGCCTCATACGGAACCTTTCGCGTATGCTTTCGTCGTTGTCAAAACGAAACGGCGCTTCGTTTTACTGCAACTACTGTCTACACCGATGTTCGGACAATAAAGATACTAACGCGGCGCGAAAACGAGTTGAAGAACACGAACGCAACTGTTCTCAGCATGCAGTACAGAAAGTAAAACTTCCTGACGAGAACGAAAAGTGGATGTATTTTAAAAACTTTTCACTTTGTCACCGCGTACCTTATACGGTATACGCTGACTTCGAATCGTTTATTGTTCCGACCACCGGTAAAAACGTGGCACATCATATACCAGCCAGTTTCTGCTATGTGATAGTTGACTGGATGGGAAACGCCGTCAAGGAACCTGTAATATACCGCGGTAAAGACGTGGTGGACACGTTCCTTCGTGTGCTTTTAGTCGACGTTCAACGACTCGATAGAAAGTTTAATAAACCGATCCAAATGACAGCGGCCGATGAACGGTCATTCCGAAACGCTACGCACTGTCATCTGTGCAAGAAGGCGTTAACGGATGACACGGTTCGAAACCATTGCCACATAACGGGAAACTATTTAGGCGCTGCTCACAATGCGTGTAATATAAATTACAAAATACCAACACACGTTCCGGTTTTTTTCCATAATTTAAGTGGCTATGACTCGCATCATTTGATGCAAGGTTTCGGAAATCACAAGGAAGATGAAATAACGTGTATCGCTACTACAAGCGAACGTTACATCTTCGTTACACTTGGTCAGCTCCGGTTTCTCGATTCTCTGCGGTTCATGAACGCGTCACTTGAAAAACTCGTCTCCAACTTATCCGCGGATAAATTTAAAATCCTTAATCAATTTTACACGCGTAATGTTAATTTACTGTTGCGTAAAGGCGTGTACCCTTACGAATACGTTACGAACGATTCAAAATTTGACGAGAGGCAGTTACCGGACCGCGAACATTTTTACAACGGGTTGACAGAGTCGGATATAAACGAAGAAGATTACGCGCACGCTCGAGCGGTTTGGTCGGCTTTCGACATGCAAACGTTCGGTGATTATCATGACCTTTATTTAAAAACGGATGTACTACTGCTTGCAGATGTATTTGAAAACTTTCGAAACATGAGCCTGCAGTACTACGAACTCGATCCGTGTAACGTTTTTACCACCGCCGGTTTAGCGTGGAACGCGATGCTGAAAATGACAGGAGTTAGGTTAGAGTTACTCCGCGATATAGACGTACACCTGTACATCGAAAGAGGTATCCGTGGCGGCTTAGCAGCAATTTCTAATCGGTACGCCAAGGCCAACAACCCGTACATTCCCGATTATGACCCAAGCAAGCCGCATAACTATTTACTCTACCTCGATTGTACCAACCTGTACGGAACGGCTATGACACAGCATTTACCACTGTCAGGTTTTCGATGGTTGGAACGTACAGAGATCGATACGTTGAACGTGCACACGTTAAGCGACGATGATGACACCGGTTATATCCTGGAATTCGATCTGGGGTATCCACATTACCTACACGACTTACACAGTGACTACCCTTTAGCACCCGAAAAGTGTACTATTACGGACAGTATGCTTTCACCGTACTGCTATCGCATGAAGCTGTTAAAAGACTTTGTGTGTAGCAACGGTAAGGTAGAGAAACTGATAACGTCTCTCGATGACAAGACAAAATACATTGTTCATTACAGAACATTGAAACTCTACCTCGAACTAGGAATGGAGTTGAAAGCGATTCACCGTGTGTTAGCATTCACACAGTGCCTATGGTTGAAACCTTTCATCAATTTTAATACGGAGCGACGAAAGGAAGCCAGAAACACCTTTGAAAAAGACTTTTTTAAGTTAATGAATAACGCACCGTACGGAAAATCGTTGGAAAACGTACCGAAGCGAATCGATTTCAAGTTAGTTCCAAACGAGAAGAAACTTCACAAACTAACCGCTAACCCCAGGCTACAACATTTTTTCATCTATAACGAGGACCTGGTAGGTCTCACGATGAAAAAAATATCCATTACACTGAACCGACCTTTGTACGTTGGGTTCAGTGTATTGGATATTAGTAAGCTGATTATGTATCGGTTCCATTACGGATTCACGATGAATACGTACAGGTCACGTGCACGTCTATGTATTATTAAAACTTTTATATATAAACCATAACCTACGTTATTTTTATTATTATACCCCTTATACAAAACAATTATTCCTATCATACTTGAATATGCGCAAAAGCAGTAGAGATGTATGTCTCTCACATGGAATGTAACAGCAAAGAAACCGGTTTTTATAGTAGAGAAAGAGCGCTGCAACTTTCAACAGGTTGCCTGATGCAGCTCAACGTCAACCTCACACACACACACACACACACACAGCTTTATAAAACACGGACGCCAGCTATCAGTTCCTCTTTGAATACATTAACTGAACGTGGCAGAGTTTCACACACACACACCGCTTGTACCAGCTTAGATGCTGTTTGACTGGTTTACAGGCGAATCGTCACAGGAGTAAATATATTTATTCAGTTAACAATTTTAGTAACGCATAATAAGAATATATGTTTTCTAAACAGTATTCAAATCGATGCATCTGTTTTATATTAACACAATATAAACATTATAATAATACAATATCCGGTTTTGAGTACCGGAGGAGCCGCGTCGGGATGTCATTAATCACCAAATTTCGGAACCCGTCAGGTACCTATTGCCCCAAATTTTAACCGATCAATTTCGCGTAACGGTACCCCCCCCGTCAAGAGTTTAGACATACAGAACTTGTTTTAGGGTGTACCCCCCCCATCCGTTGATTTAAATATTTCGGGTGTTAAAATTCGGACAACAAAAATTTCGGGTAACCCCATCCGTTGATTTAAACATTTCGGGTACTAAATTTCAGACACCAAAAATTTCGGGTACCCCCATCTGTTGATTTAAACATTTCAGACATCACGCCCTCTACGTCGTCGTCATGTGGGCGTACCCACAAATTTCGGGTACCCCCATCCGTTGTTTTAATCATTTAGGGTACCAAAATTCTGACATTAAAAATTTCGAGAGAGAACGATTATTTTGTTACATCAAAATAAACCAGAACGCGGAAGTGTTTTAACATTCGGACACCAGCTGCCTCTGTGTGATGTCATGAACTGGAACCCGGTTAGGGCGTACCCACAAATTTCGGGTACCCCCAACCGTTGATTTAAACATTTCGGGTAACGGTACCCGATACCCCCAAAATTTCGCGTAACGGTACCCGATGACATCGCCTCTGCGCGTCCGGGCAACCGCCGAATTCCGGGTACCCCCATCCGCTACACATTGTTTTCGGCTACCAAATTTTGGACATGCAGAAACCACGGCCTCCGTGACGTCTTGAAACAGGTTTTAGCCATGCGGACGCCACGACTTGAGCCTCTGTGTGATGTCATGAACTGGAACACGGAAGTGTTTCAGTCACACATACACACACATACACACACACACACACACAAAACAGTGACGTCACATGGACAGCTCGGACACCAGCTGCCAGTGCCTCTATGACGTCATGAACTGGAACCCGGTAGTGTTTTCAACTGGGGGTTCCCCACCCCATTGTTTTCGCACCGCGGAAGCCAGCTACCAGTGCCTCTCTGTGACGTCATCGCCATTGTTCTCTAACATACACTTTCCCTCTACTTACCACAGTTTTAATTACATAAGTTTTATATTTTAAGATTTTTGAAGAGATGTCACCGGCGCTAAATTTTAGTTATTCATTCTCACTCGTTTACACCATATTTATATGAGTCGCGGTTCAACTACATTAACGCAACACATTGTTTAATAGTATAAAGAATGCCTCTGTGTCTTAACTGACGGATTAATTACATTTTGTAATAAACTATTTTTAACGTTGCACATATCGGCAGTACACAGCTTACTGGTTGACCGCTGCATAGCAAGTGGGCGAAAATAGTTAGGGGAGAGAGTAGTAATCTCGCGAGAGTTCAATTCAACATAAAAGTAGTTCCAAGTTTCTTTTTTATTTAAAGGACTAAAATTAGATTAAATAATTAAGTAGAGAGATTCTTAGTTACAATTGCTATCAAAGTATATTATAGTGATCTAGTTTAATTATTTAAATAATAATCAATTTACAATTATTTTTAGTTAGTTAAGGGGTCGGAAAACAAGTTGGTTCTGGTTGGCGCCTGTTTATGCAGGATTAATTAACAAGCTTTACCCTTTCTGTACAATCGTATTCCTTTTAATATATTATTAGACTTTTTATTTAAATATTATTATTATTTAATGATTACAATACGCTTTAAGTTAAAATGTGAGATTTTATTAAACACTTAAAATTTATCAACCTATACATTATCAACTAACACAGTTGTTGTTTTTTTTTTTTTTTTTTTTTTTTTTTTTTTGAAATCGTCACAATATCACTGCGAGCTAAATCCCATAGAACTTGTGTGGAGCCAAGTGAAGGGATACATTGCGGCTAACAACAAACCCTACAAGCTCCCAGAAGTGCAACAATTAATGCGAGAGGGAATACGTAAAGTGACCCCGGAACAGTGGCGAAATTATGTAGAACACGTAAAACAGACGGAGAATCACATGTGGGAAGCTGATGGCCTCATAGAACGTCTTCACGACAAAATTGTGGTCAACCTCAACGACGATGACAGCTCCAGCTCCAGTGACGCCCCTTCGTGTGCTGACCCCGACTCTGATTCCGACCTGGGTGTGCAGCCACTCGATGCAGATTAATTACTGCTCCACAAGGTAAGCTGACGCAAAAAACATGCTTCATGACGATATAAACATATTTCATGTCAGTCTAATAATCCAATAATAATAATAATAATAATAACATTTAGACCCTAATAATGTTTATATTTATATTTATTTATAATAATTCATTTAGTGAAATTTGTGCCGGACAAAGCGGAGGCGGGGCAGGTTTCCGCCTGGATCTCCGATTTCCCCTGTCAATTCCAAGTTAATTCCAGTACCGGGTACATAAATTATTACTTCTTTCTCTTATTCATCAATTATCGCCGCTTCTCTAGCTGGCGCAATTAATTCAATTACTTGGAGCTGGGGCATAGGTGGGGCATCATTCCATTCCTGACCCGGTCTTTGACTGGAATCAGACCATATATTTAGATAATAATAGTGTTTGATAAATAACAAAATAATCTAGGCCTAATATATATTGATAATAATAATTTTATGAATGTAATACTTACAGTATTTTGTAGTTTAAAAGAATTCGTTCACAATGTTTAAGCGTGAAATTGTGGTTAATACATCAATAATTTAATTCAGTACATTGATTTAAACATGTAACCGTTAAGTGGCGGTATGGGACTCAACTAACACGAATACGTTAATGTATTAGTTCTTTTAAATGTGCTTAAGTTACAATCGGTGAGCACGTTGACAGCTGTGCCCTATTGTAGTGCTAGAGCACAACTTTGAATCGCGCGCCGGTTCATTTGGCAACCAAGGCGAGTGTGACGAGGCGACGACATCACTTCCGCTTTAGTCTGTTCAAAAGGTGGCCCGGAATATAGGTTATTTTAATTATTGTTATTTTTTATTATCTTCACGTTAAACTGTAGAACATATTTTTCTATAATAATACGTAATTAACTAATAAAAAATCTATTTTGTATTTGATTGATATTTATTTAAATTAATAATAAATTGCTTTAGACAAAACTTATGAACTAACAATATTTGAAATGGTAAAACATGTTGAAATAAGGTTAGTGAGTATAAAAACTGTAAATTATTAATATTATATAATATTCTTGACTTTAAAAAAATATATGTTATTAATTTCCTTTTACACTGTTTCTACAGCCCTCTCTCTGCCATTTACACAACATTAAGTAGCCTAGACAGTATAAAGGAATATGAGTAGAATATGCATATAAAATGTTACTGGGACTCAAAGCATATGCTTAATGAAACGTTGTATGTATATTTAATGAAACAAAACATGTTTAAATGAAACTTGTATAAGTAAAGACTGCAGGTTTGGACATTGTATGTTAGTCGACTAGAGATATATTCAAATTATTACTTTTAAGTATTTTTACACAGTAATATAAAACTGTTAGTGTTGTGAAATGGTGCGGAAAGATGCGTAGCCATGTTGTTAGTGGACGTTTGCAAGAATATTTAATTATTTTACGGATAATAATAAAAAATAACATCTTCTATTAATCGAATAACATCTGTTACAACGGGAATTGTGAGATGAGATTTATAACATAAGACGTCTAATGAAAAGACCTATCAAACGTAATTTTAAAAACCGAATATATAAAATTTTATGGTTTTATGAGATAACAAAAAAGTTGTATGGTCCATTAAATAAGTTGTAAAATTATTCTGAGTTTCTGGACAAGCCGCAAACTGCTTTCGAACAATCTTATGCAAGAATTGTTTTATCTAGGCCTCAGTAGCAGTGAAGGGTTACGAATTAACTAATCAACGTACGAGAAATATGGAAAATTGTCATTTGAATTAAAATTCTTGTTAAACATTCAGTCTCTTAGTAAACTCAGAAACGTATTGCAATAGTTTCAGACGATTGGTCTACTAAGTGTACGAACACAAGTTAATAAGTTCGCTAGTCGACAAAATCGTAAATATTAAATACTTAGTGCTAATCCGGGAAAGTACAAGATTTCCGTATAGGGATTAAAGACACTTCAAGTCTGCTGGATTTATGTGTATGCCAAATACACAAAACTGCAGTAAAAAAATCAATATGGTGAAAATTAATTCACTGCGATTTATTAATTGTGTTAAACCGAGAAAGACCCTGAATGCCGGATACCAGAAACAACTCACATTGGTATCCAGGACGAATCAACGTATCTGTATCCAGAGTAAAGCAACTCGCACCTGTATCCAGATTAAACGACGTACATCTGTATCCAGACTGGATCATCAACATCTCGGCGACCTACATTCCTCATAAAAAATAAGTGACTTTATATTTTTTTAACTTTTATAAGCTAAAGACACAAAAAACTTCTAAAAAATATTTCTTGTATTAAACTATATAAGAGATATAAAATTAATGAATTTATATATAAGTCAACAGAAACAGAGTATTTAGTTTTTTATTTTTAAGTACACTGAACTGAAATGAAAACAGTGACATTTATAATAAATTATTAATAAATACGACAGCATTCCAATACACCATATAGAGACTTCTTATTCCAGGAGACTCCTGTACATCGCAATATACATACATAAAATTATCATATAAGTGTTTATTATTTTATCAAATTAACAATTTTGAAAATACTACCGGTTTTTGTAATAATTGCGATTTGTTTCTTCTTTAGTTTACCACTTATTTCATTTTTATGTATTTTCAAATTGAATCCGCTTTTCCTTGTATCTAAAATTTTTATTGTATTATAACTTGTGGTGTGTAGATTCATAAAAACTGTTGGGTACAGAATGTTGTGAAAGACCGTAAATAATTTATATACATAGATAAAATGTATACAGGCTTTTGTAGTCTTCAGCAAAATTGATCAGGACATATGTCTATCTATGTAACCCGTCTATCAAGTGCTATGGGTTTTAACCAATCAGAAGCTCTAATTTTCATTCAGTTTTGTCTTTTGCGGAAGAAGATTCGCTCAGTTCTACCTAACAGCTCGGCCTTAACAGACGTTGTCTCTGTGCGAGTTTGTCGTATCAGTATACGTCCTTCATAAGGGTTACGAGAGTACTTGGTCGTACCAACGAGTTGCCCGTTTGCTAGATCGATTGGGTATTAGAACTCTAAATAATTTAATTATAAATTAAATAGTGCTGTCTCGCGATAGTCAAGATTTTCCGCATAGGAATCCAGTGTATTTGCCGAAATACATCTGGGTGAACGCGAGGACACGTCAAGATACCGGAAGGGGTACGTAAAACACACCGAAATTGAATTAATCGAACCCATTATCGAACCCATAGATAAATGAAATAAAATATATCGGTGATAAATGGCGTGCGTGAATGAGTCGCGAGAGTGCTACGTGTCATCATTGCAGCCGATCCAACAGGCGACGAGTGCAGCAGCGGAGCAGTTCAACGGTTCGTCAACGGAATTCGTCGAACAAGTAAAATAGACTATAAGAAAAAGAAACATTCAAACCATTTTACAGACACTATTTAAATTTAAGAATACATTATTTATGTTCAAATCACAGACCATATTAAATATATTTTTAAGTAAATACCTAACTCCAGATAAAAGACTCTGATATTATTTTGTTCTAATTTACTATGCCTTCTATTTGTTACGTTGCAATGTATATATTGCAACAGAACACAGGATGGAAGTTCATATAATAGGGAAACTAACTAATGCTATAACACATTCTCTGACGGCCATAGGCATGTTAAAAATTGATTTTGTTATTTTATTTGTAAAGTAGTCATACGTTTTCAACCAAGCTATGTTTAAAAAATTATGTTATGTCAAAATATTCATAATTTTCTACTCTTTTATGTCATGTGATATATTTGTGTGTAAGTGCGCGGATGCGCGTGTGATTTACATTTTATTTATTAACTTCTTTGAAAATTGAAATTTCCTTCTGAAATTTGGAAAGGGTATTCTCATGGTTATAAGCTAGATTTTCCATATACTCAATTCTCCGAAACTGTAATTTTTATAAAATAATAATAAAATCACATGTTTTTTTATGAAATCAGTCTTCCTTTATTTTTGTTATTTCCTAGAAACTAATAAATTTTGTAGATTAAATATAGACAGGCCTTTGCAGAATCGGACAGAGTTTTAACTCGAGTTCGATCTGTCTGTGTACTCATCTATGACGCTGCTAGATTTTCAAGCAATCAAAAGGTCTAAAAATTATTTGAGACGGTGCTCTGCTGAAAGCACATTGTTTCAGTTTGTTCCGAAGTCTTGCCAAAGAAAGACGTACTCACTGTCACGAGATTTTCCTGACAAGACAAGTCGATTTCCATAAAACTTAGAAGTTGGTTCACGGTTCGAGTTCTTCGTTACCATTGTCACTTTATAGAACTCAGATAATTTTAAATAGATAATTTCTAGTGATTTTTCGAGCAGAGTGTAAGATTTACGGTAGGGACAAAATATCTACCTGATATTTTAATTATTAACGCGAGAACACTTCAAGAAACCGGATTTGTGTAAGCATAATACACGATCTATTTTTAACCAGTTTTGATCCCTGAGATTAAGAGTAGTCAAGTTATAAACAATAAGAGTTTCATATTGCAGTGCGTGTGTGTGCCGAGACGTGGATTCAGTGTTAGTGATCTTCGGTCGGTCGACGTGCAGACGAGCAGCGAGCGGAGCGCCTGGTGTCTACGCTAAAACTTGGAATTCTACGAACAAGTAACTTATATGTAAAACAAGCCAATAGACTCATTTATTGAAAGACAATTATTTAATAAACAATTTATATTATAAAGCCATAAGACAAGAGTAAATGTATAATGTGTTTATGAATAAAGTTTTCCTACCTCCAAATATAGACACTGTTGTAGTAATTTCAAAATAACCTATCTATGCAGTCATAATTTGTATTGTTGTATAGATAGTTTCTGGCGCCGTCAACGTGGTTGGCACGAATTAAATAGTTAATACGATTTTAGTTAAGAATTTTAATAATTTTGTATAGACTAAAAGTTATTGGAACTGTGTGTTATATATTTTAGGTATTGTGTAGCAGGGAGTGTATGTAAACTTTTGCATATTATCTGTGAAACAAATTATTTTGGACAATTTTAAATATTTTGAGTAATATTTGGAGGTCTGAAGTATATATGTGTGTTAGTTGTAAATACGTTAATTTAAGATTGTGGACATTCGATTTGAGATAACTGACAAACACTGGTCACATCATACAAGTATACAGTTACATTCAAATAATCTGAAGTAACAATAGTTGAACCGTACCTGTTTAAATCAAGACGATGAACTTTGTTTTGGTTATTCGTAAACTATAAACAATGGAGACACAGGCTCAATCAGCTGATATGCAAGTGACAGTGGTCTCTATTTTAGCTAATATGCAAGGACTGCGTGATAACATGCAAACTATACGTGATGAAAATAAAAACAGAACACAGAACATACAGTCAAATATACACTCTGCTAAAGAGGACGCGATTAAACAAAACAAAGCTTT
The DNA here is from genome assembly GCA_034769895.1 of Magicicada septendecula. Lineage (NCBI taxonomy): Eukaryota > Metazoa > Arthropoda > Insecta > Hemiptera > Cicadidae > Magicicada > Magicicada septendecula. The sequence goes on along the minus strand of CM068374.1, from coordinate 283,822,497 downwards.
GCACGACGAGAACAAAAAGATCTATGCCGCTGTCCACGACCAAAGCAAGGAAAAAAAGGATTATTAGAAGCGACGGAAAAGAAGATCTCCGATAAATTAGAATCGATACGCGCTAATGTTGAGCTTAACAGTTCACGTATAAGCAAATGCGAGGCTAGGGTATGTTCGATCGAGGAACGAGTTCAAGGGAAGGCAACCACCATCAGTAAATTTGTCTCCGAACAGGAACATCGGTTCGAAGAACTGAGGCAACAGATCAATAGGTTACAAAGTACCTCTATGCCTGCTAGCCAAACGACATACATATATAAAACCATTGATGAACCTAACTCACAACCAAAATTCTTTGGCCACGAGAGTGACAACCCGTACAGTTCCTGCGCTCATGCGAACGAAATATGGAAGCTGTTAACAACAGTTTAAGCGACGTGGACAAAATTAATTGGGTTGTGCGGCAGGTTAAATGTACTGCGGCAGAATGATTCACGATTGTTCAGGATAAGATTACCGTATACCAAGACTTTGTAGACCATTTCCGAGCACGGTATTGGAATGAAGAGGTACAGCGAAAAATCCGTGTACAGTTGGAATTCGGTAAATATACGCCAGCCAAAGGGTCCAAGGAGAAATACCTGATACAACTGGTATCTAAAGCAAAATAACTTGAACCACCAATGTTAGAAGCAGAAATGGTAAATAAGCTTGCACATCACTTTAGCCGTAAGATTCAAATAGCCGTGATCACACAAGGCATAAAAACATTAGAAGAGTTGTTATTACTATTGACAAAATGGGATAATGTAGGTAACCCTAATAGCGATAGTAACCAAACACGCACATCAATTCAAACAACTCACAAACAAAACAACAACAACATCAACATCAACAACAATATAAGCATAAACAAAACTTTTCAAAATATAGTCAGCATAAAGTCGCGTCGTTTACTGAAAGTAAACCAGTTTTAGAACAGCAAAAACTTGTAAGGTTGCACGGTGTGAGTCCGTGCACAGAAAAACATACCACTAAAAGTCAGTATCATCAGTCTAGTGTTGACAATAGTAGTGACAAGCAAATATTTTGTGTGTCAGGCGTATACCAGAATGATATACGAGACGATCTAGTAAATAATAATCGGTGTATGGAAAATGACAATAGTGTTAAGATAGTTAATAAGAGTACTATATTTAGAGCCAAAATTAATAATTGTATAGGAAATATTCTGTTAGATAGCGGGGCTCACGTATCTTTGATAAGGGAAAATTTATAAATAAACATAAGACTCAGTTTAAGAAGGTACCTATATTACCTGTAAACAACACAATTATTAAAACAGCAACTAATGATAATCAAATTATTAACCGACAAGCATTGATGTCTATCACAACACAGGGAGCCGATATTGAAGTGCCAGTACTATTAATTAAGGACCTTGTATATGATATTATACTGGGTACCGACACGTTAAGCAAAATAAATGCAGTAATTGATTTTAATAATAATACATTGATGTGCAAAGTAAATAATAAACATTATAACGTGAAGTTAGGACATCAAAAATGAATGTGTTGCGAATGACTTAAAAATAACCAAACCTCATACTACCGTAATATCTAATGTAAAGAATAACAATAATGACAGTGATAAGCTAACAGCAAAGTAGTTTAGACAGGTTATTAAATAAACATAGACCGGTGTTCGAAAATAATCATACTACTACGGATGTATATGTCCATCAAATTTGCGTCACAGGTGAAAATAAATTTGTGAGAAAGACTTACCCTATCCCCTTACATTCTTAACAAAAGTTGATGAGAAGCTTTCGAAGATGCTAGAAAATAATATTATTGAAAGATCGGTTAGCAATTTCCTCAACCCGATGGTAGTAGTGAAAAAGGAATAAATGACATCCCAATATGTTTAGACACGCGGAATTTAAATCACTATCACCCAAAAGTGTTATGACTGCGCACCAAATGCAGAGATTTTAATTATTAAGTGTCAAAGGTTGAAATATATGACACGCTTTGATTTAAAAAGCGAGTTTTGGCAAGTTCCATTAGCGGAGGATAGTAGAAAGCTTATTGCGTTTCTTTATAAAATAAGTGTTTCCAATCTAAAGTGGTCCCTTTAGACTAGTGACCAGTCTTGCTGCAATGGTAAGATGTTAAGAGTTGGCACTGGGACGTGAAGTCGAGGAGTATGTCAGCGTATTTGTTGTCGATATACTTGTTATATCTAAATTATTTGAAGAACACCTTAAACATCCATATATTGTGTTCAACAAACTGAGGAATACTAACCAAGTATTGAATTTGGAAAATAACAAATAAAATTCTTGAGACACATCATTTCAGCTGATGATGTAAGTACAGATCCTGAGAAGGTTCAAGCTATTACGGGATTCTCGATACCTAAGGAAACCAAAGACATTAGGGCATTCCTGGGATTAACAAGTTGTTACCGTCGTTTTACGCCAGATTACTCCAAAACCATAGAACCACTGTTAGAACGTTTAAGAAAAAACACTAAATGGCGCTGGGAAACGAGGCATGAAGCGGTATTTAACACAACGAAGGATTTATTTACGAAAAATCTACATGTATTCCATCCAGAGAAGAAACGTATTAAATTGCGACGCTTCAGACTACGCTATAGGTGCAATATTGTACCAGCGGAATAACAACGGCGAACGTAAAGTCATCGCGCACGTTAACAGATCTTCAAAAGGTGCCGAAAGGAACTATTTCACGTCCGAAAAAGAAATTTTAGCAATAGTTTTTAGTATAAGTAAATTTAGGTACTATCTTGTAGGGCATTTGGAAATTTTGTCAAATAATCAAGCGCTGTCATTTCTCTTAAAGTGTAAACTATCAAATGCACGTATGTCAGGTTTGATTATGGTAATACAGGAGTACGACTTTAGTATAAAATGCTGTAAGGCAAGTGAAAATAAAATGGCCGAACTGTAAGTCGTTATCCTCCAGTAGATCAAGAAAACTATTCTGCAACTAAAAATGAAATACAAATTTCAGCAATTAAGTATGTTTTACCCGATAATTTAAAACCCCAAATTAAAAACATTAGTATCGAACAACAACGAGATGATAAATTATAAATAATTAGTCAAGAAATTAGCGATGGGGAGAATCCTAAATACCAAATTTTAAATAATATATTGTATAAGGTTATTGATGGGCAGTAGAAGATCATGGTTCCAGATAACATCGTTGAGGACATGACTTGGGCATGTCATGAGAGTCTAGCACATGCGGGTGCATATAAGTACTGCTTACCACTTAGAGAAACCTTCATCTGGATGAACATGTCTAGGAAAATAAAATCTATACTACGAACCTGCCACAACTGTCAAACATCAAAGTATCCCAACCAGCATACCTACGTTGAAATGTTGTTACACGTGATAAAAATGAATTGCTATGTAATGATTTTCTAGGAGCACTACCACGTGCAGCCAGGGGAATGAGGAATCTTGTAGTTTGTACAGACGCTTTCTCCAAGCATGTGAGTTTATGTGCTACTGGCCGACCAACAACTGAGGTAGTTCTTAAGGTAATTCTTGAGAAATATGTTCCAAAATATGGGCATTTTAAAAAGATATTATCGGATCAAGGTAAGCAATTTCAAAATAAGAAATGGCAATCTGAGCTTGAGAAGCATCACATACAGGCAGTATTGACGGCGATCCGGAGACCTCAAGGTAATCTTGCGGAGAGGGTAAATAGGGAATTACGAAGACTATTCAGGACGTACTGTAATACCAATCAGAGAAAAGGGCCTGAATATCTCGAGTTTTTCGAGCAAGCCATCAATGAGAATTACAACGATAAAACTGGTTTCACTCCTATGGCACTTCACTCCGAGACGATGCCTAAGCGTGTATGTGATGATTATGTAAAGCGAGTTGCTACTCAAAACTTACCTGTTCCAAACGAAGTTAAGCCTTTAGAAGCTAGAAGACGTATTAAAAAGAGTGCGGAGGAACGCACAACAAAGTTTAATGCGGAACATAAACTTCTAACATTCAAAGTAGGTGAGATGGTTCTCTTGAAGTCGTTAAACGTTGGTCGGAGTGAAGATAACACAGCTGCTATGTTCTTTAGATTATATAATGGACCTTTCTTATTATCTGAGCAAGTTGGTAAAAATACTTACATTGTTTGTAATGCTACAACTAACCGTAATATCGGTAAATTCCATGCATCATCATTACGCAAATATTACGTAAAAGAATAAATTGTTCGTGTATATCAGGGTATATGATGTATTACTGTATTGAAGCAAATTGTATAAAAAAATTATAAATGTATTTAAGTATGTCAGGTGAGATGTCGGAATATGTGGAGAAATGTTTGGAATGTTAGATAAGGAGACATGACGTTATGAAATGTTATTATGGCTTATTTTGTGAGGGCATAGTAGTCAGAATCTGACCACCAGGAATTGTTTGTTTTTTCTGTCAATATGGAACTGCTTAGGAGTATAGAGGTGAGGAAGATTAAGTTGATAGGGCATGTGATCAGACATAGTGCTTTTTTAACTAACATCTTTGAAGGCAAAGTAGTGGGGAAGAAGCCCAAAGGAAGACCGAGAACTGCATACTTCCGCAGCACAATGAGTGTCGTGAATAGTGGGTCCTATAAAGAAATGAAGAATATCGCAAGGGACAGAGTGACGTGGCTACAGCGACAAGGCATTGCCTTTAGGAGTTAATAAAATGGAACTGTCAAAAAAAATTGAAGTAATTTAGTTTTGGGAAGAATATTTATTTATTTGGTTTTGTTTCTTGTTTATATTTTTTGGAAGTGATGTGTTATTTGTTTTATGTTAACAAACATTTGTAAACATTTAAAAAAATTTGTTTATACTTCGATGGGATAATCATGCAGCAGAACACAGGATGGAAGTTCATATAATATTGATACTAATTTGTATCGTTGCAATACACACACGCGCGCGTGTGTTTTTAATATTATTTAATTATTTATATTATTAATTTCTTTTGATATTTCAATTTATGACAGTGATAGTAAGGGATACTGTCGAAACAGTATAAAAACAAATTAATTAATTATATAATATCGAAAAAATAAAAAATATAATCCATTATCAAAGTAGATGAATAATCATAATAATTCTGAGCAAATATGAGTATAAAAATTATACAACCACCGTTTCCCAACAGAAATTTGATTTCATTTCAGATATATGGTAGACATTTAGAGTAGGTATGTTATTTATCTATCTGTAGATAGCGGCACTCACGATTCGCTTAAAATATTCACGTACCTATCTACTCAGACCTACCTGATACGTATCATCATGTACCCGATGCATGCTAGCAAGTAAATTTCGTTTACGTGAGTGACGATCAGACGTGTTTAGCTCTTTACACTTTATTACTCAGTCCACCCTTATTGCTATAAACAGATGTTGAGCGATAAGAGCGGTATGTTTTACTGTAAGTTACTACAGTGAGGTTAGTTAGCCTTCACCCGTACGAGAAGGAAATACTTGATGTTACAGTATGTTAGGCGTGTGTATTTAGTAAATTTTAGTCTTTATAAATTTTAAGCAGCTGATCGTCTTACTTTTTAAAAGCGTTATAATTCTGTTGTGGTTGTTTGTACACGATTAAATGTATATTCTGCTAATATATAACATGCTACCATATTCGTGTACGGAATACAAACAACAGTACAAAGACAATACTTTAAATCTACTGTAACATCCTGGGTACTTAATTTGTACAAAATGAATTGAAAAAGTAATCAGAATTCCTACCTAGTGTAGCAAGAAGCAAAATGGTGATAATAGCAAAAGCGTGTTCTTTTGGAAAGGAATTCTTTGTGTATGAAAAATATTTACTTAACCTGCAAGTGAATAAAAAAGAAAGTATAAACCAATTTTTAAACTACTTTTGTTCTGCTAACACCAATAAAATATTACTAAATACGTTCTTTAAAAATATAAATTTATAGCTAAAATATCGTAGAGTATATACATAACCTTGTTGCATGCAGACAACGCAAATTGTCAGTGGTAAAAGGAAAACTGTTTATCATATCCAACAGGTTACTTAAAACAGAAATGCCTCAAGTGTGTATAGCTTACTGTAAGCACAGGTCATGCTTTATCGGATTTGATTAAGATGAAATATTAAATTTTATTACGGGATTATATTAAAATCATGTATATTTTTAAACTTAACAAATTTAACAGCATTCTGATATTATTTTAAAAACTATATTTTCAATATACCTTTATAACCATATATATTTTTACAAATTGTACGTAATTGTAAATTGTAGTGAATATATGAAAATTTGAGGGATCAGAACCGTCGGATAATTATCAGAGTTATTCAATACTAATTTGCTAAGTTAAAATTGTTTGAAAAATTGTAATTTTTATGTTTTTTAAATTGAAGATTTAAATACTTTTACGAATTACTCCTCCTGTAAATCGAAATCTGTAGTCATTTCCTTGCGAGAGTTTTTGCTTATAAAGCATCAGGGTGCATATAGAGACCTGTTTCCTACGAAATTGCAGGTTCCCTATATTAATACATTGGGACCGGTGTCTGTCATTTTGACATACACGCGCGCGTGAGCGAAGCAAAGGGTTTGGACAACGTCATTCTATTGGTGGAAGCATAGCCTGGGGACTGCACAAATTAATTAGTAACAAGGTATGAATGCAAGTACCACGTAAAAAACAGATAATTAAAACCAAATTTTTTTCATATTAGTTCATGGAAAGTCGACAGAGTACGTCTTTGAAGGTCGTAGATTGTAACTATTAAACGAAGTAAAGTTCACATGCTTGAATATCGACCGGTGACTCACATGTTAACGCGTACTTTTGTATTACACGTAAAATAGCATGGAAATAGCCTGGTCTACAATTTTAGAAACCGTACCAGTTGATTCGCAGAAAGTGAAAGAAAACTAGCTGGTAACTGGAAAGCCCTAATGAAATCTGAGATTAGTAGGGAATCGCCAGTAGCCCTTAGCTAAGGATGGTCCAGAGTATTTAAACATTTAATATAAAGAACTGAAAACTATAACAGACAGTGTAATAATATTTGTCAAACAATAATGATATATTTAAATGTTTTCAGCCGTAGTAAAGGTCAGTGACGTATCACCAATAGAGGGACATGCTGAAAACCAGTCCTAATGTCTTCATGCAACCAGTGGTGTAGTGGTTGGAGTAAAACATTTAAAAAGTTATGAATTAATGACAAGTTTCATTATGTTGACACACACTGTTCCAAAACAATGTATAATTAGTGAAGTGTAATTCATATAGTGACTGTTTGTGATGAAGCTTCTTTGTGTATTTATTCCCAGTATGTAATTGTTTTGTCACCATTAATAATAGTTATTACCTACGTTGGGTATATTTCAATTGTATATAAGTAATAAATAACCCAATAAGTAAATAAAGAGAATAAGTAACAGAAAGGATACTCACAGGAGATCAAATTATCAGGTACACACAATACTTTTGTACAGAAGTAATCTCAAGGGTAAAACATATTTACAAAACAAAATCTACGTAAAAGAAGTTGTACGGATTGTTGGACAACGAATGGTGTTGGCCACCTCTGTATCAGCGTAACTAGGCCTACAGGCTGCAAAGGGATTTTTCAGTAGATCTACTAGATTTAGTAGATCAATAAGACCAGAGAAGGCAGGGCAGAAATAAAAGCTTTTGAGTTAAATTACAACAATATAACAAATCTATTTAAAACATTAGGTACACAACAGGTCAGACGTTTCGAACACTTGACAGAGCTGACGTTATCGAATATTGGGTGTAATATGTAAAATAAAAACTTTTCGAGAAGACCAAACGCAGCGAATAAAAGTCGAGTAGTTGAAAGAGATCAAGATATTGCTAAGGGAAGTGTAGGTTAGAGGGTATGGATGACATAATAAATGGACACAATGAGAGAAAGTGGAGAAAGATGAATACGTAAAAAACGGCATTATCTATTACATTGGGACGTCTTATGTTACTAGCACTTTTGAATGATAAGTGAAATTTGAATTATATAAACATATAAGTATAAGTATATTTTCATTTAAAATGTAATTCATGTTTGGCTCTTATAAGTTACTAACATGACTAATTTTTATATACTCTGCATACTTGTCAGAATACATATAAATAAGTGCAAACACATCCAGCCAGTATTATAGATTACGACGACTTTCATGTCAACTTAGCATTAGCTGTAGTGGGTATTCTAACCTTAAATATCGAGAGACTGTAAGGTATATTATTTAACCACCAAAGTTGCTAATTGCCACGACTATGCAATTAAATATCCATTAAATGAAGATTTCCTCCTACAATATTACAATATTTTAAACAACTATCCAATTAATTATTCATTATCAAAACATTATTTATAATAATTACAAATTATATTTATTCTGTACTTTAAATTTTAATGATTTACTTTATATGTATGTAAATACTGTTATATAACTTTTGTGTTAAAATAGTCTGCATAACAGCTATAGAAATCCCTCAGCACGTGTAGGAAAGTGTCATGTCTGAAATTAAATTGAACGTAAAAATATTTTCCCTTACGCTGATACAATTACGATTCTCTGTGTGGTGTGGTGTCAGCTGTTAGTGTCATTTGGGCAACCGCCTTCCAGTCATTTTTAACTTCTGACGTCAACGTGCCTTTGATAGAAGCTACGCTCTAGCTAACTCTCCCCCTCACTCTCACTCACTCACTCACTCACTCTCGCTCACTCTCTCTCTCTCACTCTCTCTCTCTCTCTCTTTCTCTCTCTCTCTCGCTCTGTTTCACTACCTACCTCCTGCCATACACACACGCGCACAAGATAGCTTCAAAGAATTCCTGGAAGTAGTTATTTCACAAAAACCTGGTACTTCAAAATAGTTTCCTTCTGCAGTTACATTCGTTCGTCAACGTTTGTAAAGATATTGTAAACATTCCTGTAACCCATTATTAGACATTTTTTACCAGGTTCTTTGCTTCGGTGATCACGTTATTTGTTTTCTTGCAAAGTATACCTTTCAGTCAGTTTTAAGGGAAGAAAGAAGAAAATGTTGCCAGTGCTAAATCAGGATTGCATGGTGAATGGTCGAGACCAGAATGTGCAAGGTGCTTCTTGACCAGGATGGTTCAATGTGCAGACGCATTTTTATGTAAAAACTTTTTTATTGTTAAAACTTTCCAGGCTGTTAGGCGGTGGTCGATGCTCTATGTGATGTAAAACAAACACCTACTCTACTCTTTTTCGTCTTTAAACATCAAATTAAACCTACATATACCTGGTCCAACATTCAATTTTAACAGCCTAGATAATAGTGTCACTCGCTTCTTCAAATTTACCATATACAAATTATTCATATCGTGCAACCACAGGGCTGAAAGGACTCCTTATGGCTACTTCGTCTGTTAGCTCAAAAAACTATTCGTCTAATTAAAAGTACATGGTTGTCAGTACCTAAGGGGATAGAGCAATAATGTCCACTGGAAATAGTCCGTTTACATGAGTACAAGAAATAAACTTTATGTAGTATCTGAATTCTTTTAGTCGACAGCGGCTTCCATCAATTCAGTTAGTTAGTATTTGCTACAGAGAAAATGTGAATGATTTACTTATGGAAGTAACACCTCCCTACTCAAATGGCGTATGTCAGGTTAGGTGCAAACAAATTTGTTCACTTAGTGGTCTAAACATTTTATTAATACTACTAAACCAACACAAAATTCACCAATTTTGTTGATATTGGACGAGCATACGAAATATTGATATCATAAATATGGGAAACCACGTTAACATAATTTGCTTACCACTCTACACAATACACAAGCTCCAACAATTATATAAATCTTTCATGTTGAACAGTTACTACTTCATGCCTACTTTCAAGATATACTACTTTCACAGAGCCAATGATGAGATCACAATGTGGTTGAGCCATAACACTAGGGTTCATATAGTATGAATATATATGATAACATATATCATACAATATGATATAGTATAACTGCCAGGACGAGCCTATCTGAAAATACACACAGGTGAAATTTCAGTCAGCGGTTTTAGAGCTGCAAGTATTTTCCCTGCCAACAGACAAATCTTGAGTAAAGCTGATTTCGATTCCCCCGTATGCTGCACTTTACCAAAAGATATAGACGCTTAGGAAATAGACGAAGGTGTTTCAGTTGATGAAGATGGAGAATCGTAGAACGCCACTTAACTCACCACAGCAGTTAGTAAAATCGTTTGATCAACGATTAGGCTTATGAAAAAATAAATGACGCTTGGCTCCTCTATTTACCTTTTCACATTTTTCTACCTCCACAAAGAAGAAAATTATTCAATCGAGAACGAGAAACAGGTATGGCGACAATAATCACTGCTTCAGTATAGAAGATGAGTGTGGCGATTTCTCTCAGCAAATCCAGTTGTAAACGTCATCCAAAACCTGATAAAACGAAAATTACATCATTGGTCTCCAACAAATCTGTATAAAAGGAAATAATTAAGGAAAACATTTTTCTCATTTCCACCAGATGATAACAGTAGTAGTGTATCAGAGAACCTGACATTCCAGTCTGATGAATTGTCTGACCTAGAACTTGGAAACGCAGGTAATGAAAAGACTCCTGTTGACCACAATTCTGAATGTCCGTATTGCGACGGTAAATTTTCGATGATGCCAAAGTGCCTAATGTGCTTTTTATGGGCGCATAGTGATTGTGCATGTACAAACAATGTAAATGCTTGCATTTATAATTTTCACATATAATATTCTTTTACAAATTAAGACTAAGCATATTTTCTGATGTTACTCTTATTATTTCTTTGTGTGGTAAATTTGTTTGTTTTACACTTTTTAGCAGACATCTACAGGTAACACCGTAAATCTGTTGTGTTCATTAAGCTGAGCGTGTGTTTCACATATGTTTTCTGAAGACTGGCGACTTCTTTTTCATTTTTTCACAATCAGCCAGCTGTGGGATCCGTGTTGTGTAAAATCAACACTAACCTTTCTGCCTGGCTGTTGACTGATATGAGATTGAAGGGCATTTTGCGATACAGTGACTGGAGGTAATGTAAGTTGCGGTTCCTGAGTGGACAGTAAGAACAGCTTCAACGTTAGTTGACAGGGCTGGTTGCTGATAATTCATTATTATCGATTATTACAATATAAAGATAAAAAACACATGTACATGTACACATGTACTTCCAGACGAGTAATTTATGGCCTTGTGTTTATGTTGTGTAGAGATACAGGTACAGACAACCACAAGCCGCAGACAGACACACAGTCCTACACGAACGAGCAGACACACACACAGTACAGACAAGCCCTGGCCGTCTGCTTGGATTTGTTCGAGTAATCAGATAAACGATCTGTTGTTATTTTTGTTTCATTATTAATTTCAAATATAAGTCTATTTAGTAAGATAGACACCGATAATATTAAGTAACCGCAAACAGTAACGAGAGTACAACCGCACAGAACAGCTGCTCATAGAAGACAGTTACATAATATATGTTCACATATGTTTTAATTACACATGTTTTTTGTGTTAAACATGTACGTAATTTACAAAATAAACAATACGTTTTTGTAAAAAGTTGTATTATTATTAATAATATAAAAATAAAACAAGTACAATTGAGTATTCATGAATATAATTTAAAATAAGAAAGTAAACCTAATGTTATTTCTTAATTGACTTAAATGTTTTTCATAAAAACTAATTTTAATAATAAAAATAATTTACATTGAAAATATTATTATACATTGAATAAAAAACTCTACGATGCTTTAGAATGTTTATTAATTATTCTGTTAGCAGTGTAACGTACATTTCAGTCACACCAATTAACGTATAAGTTTTTGATATTAGGTCACATAGTTAGGTATTCGGCGAAAACAAGAATGACAATAAATATATCATTCTACATTAGTACTGATTAAATTCTACGTAATTCTAATTAACGACACTGAAACATAATAATTTAAAGTGAAATTATATTTAAGCTATTCATCAGCGCCTACTAGTTTACACGCTTTGTCAACAAAACGCAGGTAAAATTCAATTATTCGTGTTTTGAAAACGTGTACTGTGACTGCTGGAGATCCAGTAATTTTGTTAAACTTCATAATTTTTTACATAAGTTGAATTACGTGTATCGGTAAGGGTACAATACAATACAGGGTACAGCATTATTCTATAAATTATCTTGCATGTTATTTAAACTTTCATCTTTTACGAAAATCTAGCCATTTACAATCTTTACATTTTAAAACAAAACAAAAATTCAGCTGTTCACGTTTAGAAGTAGTCTCCTAATTTATTTTATTGGAAACAAATATTTTAATTAATTGTTTTAATTATATAAATCTTTTTTAAAAGCAATTTTTGGAATAAGTCATTTTTGTACCTTTAATAGATACTGTAATAACATAATCTAAAGTACAGATTAACATATTTAAGCAGCTGAGAATGAAACCTGTCTCAATCACTGGGGATATTTTTATTTCTACAGATTACAACTATGCTGTATTGATATTAACTAACTATGTAACTATTTCTAACTGTTATAGCTTCCAATAGTCTACAGCAAATTTGGCGTGACGAAATCTAACAATAACACAATTCATTCGATCATCGATCACGTGTCAGCAAGGGACAGTCAATAAGTTCAAGGACTGTAAAATTTGTCTTCTATTTTGCAAATATATTCTGTTTAACTAGTTTAGAATCAACTTTTGTTCCGCTTTTTAACTGGAGTTAAATACATTTCCACTTTGCAGGTCTGAATTCATTTTGGAATATTTATTGTTCTAATTTATTTCTTAACGATTCAGCTGTTATACACTTTCACTTCTGATTAAATAACTACTGTCAAGGATTAGTAATCTCATACTATTTTAGGCGAAATATTAGGTCTATACATACACTGTGCTACTGTACTATCATCACTTTCTTTAATTTTCTGTTTCAACGTTACTGCCAAACTCTTTAGATTTAGGTCTCATAATATTAGTGTATTAATTTTGTCACAAAGATTTCTTTCTGCTGTTTCAATATTATCCCTACTCTCTATAATGTCACTACTGATCATTTTACTAATTTCTGCTCGTACTGCCTCCTTCAGTGAATGCGCTATAGGATAGGACTTTCTGTTAAACTCTACTGGTTCCCTGAATTGAATTTTGCATTAGTAGTTTCTTGTCTTACCAGGTTCATCTGAAAACACCGTTCGATACTTCTCATATATTCGTATTAAATTGTTTGCTTGGTGTATTGGTAATTTTTCCTTGGTATTTCCGCATCGGAAGTTTCTTATTTCCTGTATCTTCTGTGCCCATAAATCATCTTCTGTATTATCGTATACTATTTGGTTACATAATGATTTGTTTTGTATATAATTGATTGCACGAAGTTGTTGGTGGATACTACTGGGAAGTATTGTCTCGCTACCTACTACATCCGCCGTCCACGTTATCCCTTCTGAAAACAGCGATACCTTTTCCTTACTCAAATCAATAATAGCTGAGATTCTCCTGAGTATATCACACCCTACCAATATATTAAATGGCAATCCTGTTGGAATTAAAAACACCATATTCATAGCTATACTCTTGCTAATATTATTTACGGACACTTGTTTTCTTATAGTTTTGTTCTGGCGACCAGTGGCCCCTATTAATATAATATTATTTACTGGTAATATCGGCAATGTTCGACCACATTCTTTTTGGATTCTCTCTAATTCAATGCTATTAATTATGGATACATTAGCACCCGTATCAATCATCATTTGAGCGAAAATCCCTTCAACTTTTGCGTTTATATATATTATTTCATTATTTTGATTATTGATGCTTGTGTTATTCTCTTCTAATAGTTCATTTCTTATATTTTTCAAATAATTACTACTAATAATGGTAATATTCTTAAAGTTATTTGCACCTTGCAATTCTTGTTCTTACCCAGGAGATAGGAGCAGTGAAGGGTCGTGACAATTTATCACTGCCTCCTCCCGTTTAAATTATCATTATCATTGTTATTAATTGGGCAGACCGGGATGTCGGTCTGGAAACTTTGAGTCGGTTCCTGCCGCTCAGTATGATGGTCAAATGGTGGTTCGTGGTTTGGTTGTCTGTCTTGATCATCTAAACTGGTACTTCGTCTGGATTGATTGTATATCGGATTATTACGTTCCCCATTCCTCTGTCGATTATCATAATCGTGAAAACTGTTACGTCTCTGATGCTTATATACCTCCTTTGACCATTATCTTCTGCCCTTATAAAATTTACTCTCGGTCTAGAAACCCTATTATTATTATTGTTGTTATTCGATTGTTGTATCATAATACTGTATAATACCTACTGTATTCACTTGGTTGGGGTTTCTCTGACTATTATAATTATTATTATTATGATAATAATTATTTCTATTATATTGGTAGTTATAATTATTTCTGTTATGATTCTGGTTATTATTATAGTTATTATTATTATTAGTATTATGATTATTATTACTATAATAATTAGAGTTGTTGCGATTCCCGGTGTAGTTATTATTATTATGATTATTATTATTATTAGGGTACTGATTATTTCTTAAGTCCGGCCTATCATTCTTCCTTCTACTTTGACGATAGTAGTCTTCATGTTCGTAATTTTCTAGTAATTCTGCCATCGCTTGCCCCTTCTCGCTCTTATGATGTCTTCATCATAGTGGTGCGACAATTTATTTACTAGGCATTCCTCTGGTATGGTTGGTTCCAAATGTTTTGCTAAACATACCTTCCCTTGGAAATATGCTGTCATTGTATTACGTACATGGGCATTGTATCTTCCATGACAGATGTTATCACGTATCAGGTTTTGTGTCGTCTCCGACCAATACTTTGCCTTGAACAGGTTCTTAAATTGTTGGTAGTCTGTGATTTCACTCCTATTTGCCATCCACCAATTGTCTGTCATTTCTCTGAAGGACTCATCTAATAGTTCCCGGTTTGTGCTCCATCTATTTCCCCTATGTTTAGCAAAATATTCCTCAATCCTGGCCAAGAACTCCATGGGTTTCCTTTTATATTGGCGAAAATTCAACCATTCTCGACTTTCATTAGTAGGGATACCGGTAATTTTAGTGGGCCGATTTCGATTAATTCGATCTCTTCTTGGCTCTGCCATACTTGATCGGTTATATTTGTCATGGCGACTTCAATACCGTCAAACCTTTCCGTTACTTGGTTCAGTACCTTCCTCAATTCTTCCTGTGTTTCTCTTCGGTTTTCTTCCAATTTGTTTCTATTGTGTTCTTCGATATTAGTTATTTTGGTGTTTACTTCTTCCTTAAAACCCTGTACTTCCCGCTCAGTCTGGCTACATCTTTCGTCAACTTCCATAATTTGTTGTTTTATTCCTATTGTTTCTTCTTGTAATTTCTTGTTTGTGGATTCCTTATTATCGTTGATTTCCTTGCTCAACTCTTCCTTTAACAACTCTATCCTCTCGTCTAACTTGTCCATATTTTTCTGGTTAACCTTCCTTAATTCTTCTCTTAATAGTTGGTTATCCTCTTTCAATTCTTCCAACTTCTCCCCCATCTTTTCTTCCATCTTCTTATTATTTTCCTCCATCTTCTCTTCCATTTTCTTACTATTCTCCCTTAACTCTTCTTTCAACTGTTGGTTGTCACTTTCCATCTTCTTACTATTCTCCCTTAACTCTTCCCTTAACTGTTGTTGTTACCTTCCATCTTCTTACTAGTTTCATCAATTTTCTTATTTGTATTTTCAATTTGATTACTTAATTCTTCTTTTGTGGATTGGTTGTTTTCATCCATTTTCTTACTCAACTCTTCTTTCGTCGTTCTATTATTCTCATCCATTTTCTTACTATTTTCCTCCGTTTTCTTGCTCATTTCCATCATTATTCTCATCATGGTTTCCTGGAAATTGACATCCCCTGTTGGTGTAGTGTTCTCGGGCTGTTGCTTCTGTTGTGCGGGCTTATTCGGTTCTGCCGGAGGTAATATTATCTCCATATCTTCCACTGGAGTTGCCTCTTTGTCGTCCATACCGATTTCTTCGATCTCTCTTTCGGCTTCTGCCGCCCTTTTCTTTGATATTCCTCGTTTCGGCATTTTTATTACTTTTCCTGACTTTATAACAGCTGCCGGCTAAAATTAGGAATTGGGCAGATTATTCTTATCTCTTATGGCCTGTCAATTACTAATTTCAGCCCCTTAAGTTGAACGCCAATTTTGTAACAAAATATAAAAGTTGGATTTTCGGAGTTACAAAAATTTTAATAACAAAAAATTTTGTTTGAAAAATTTTTATTTATTTATTTAATTATTTTTAATTAGTTATTAATTATTTATGATTTATTAATTTATTAATTATTAATTATTTAATTATTAATTTAATTAATTTAGTACTTGAGAATAACCAGAATTGTTTTCCCGCGTTAACTAGATTATATCATGTAATAATCGATTAGCGGTCTTCCGTTATTCACTGAGTGTACTCCTTTAATGATGACATTTTCTTCTTTTCTTGGAGTCAAAGTGTCAAATATTATCTGAAATTCTTCTATCTATATTTTTACTAATAAATGAAACTCAAAATTATAATAAGGAATTTATTAACGTTATAGGGACTAATTGACAGATCACAAACTCATATCTCAGGGCGATTGATTTCAGTATATAAATTATTAATGTTAAATTACAGGTTATTTCAGCTGTTATTATAATAGTCAGAGAAATGGCAAAGCTGAAAAGTACAACACTTACAATAAAAAATTATTAATTATAAAATAGAAATAATAATTAATATACAAATGTTAGTAATATTTTATTTTTTTCGAACCAACAGTCTGACGATATTCTGACGTCACCGCATAGGATTCTAGGAGTATTCCAAAATGGCTGCCCACGTGCTGTATATGTACGAGGCGTCTTCACTGCAGAACTTCTTCAAATAAATGTTGGTTATTGGTGTGTTCCTCTTCCAAGCAGTAGTGATTAATTCCTCTTCATCACGGTGTAATTATTCTGGATTAGTGGTCAGTTGTTCGGCACGGCAATCAGTGTTCAAATGTGTTCTTGTTCCAATGGTTGTGAGGTTTTACAATGTCCAATTTTGTGTCGATAAAATTTTCAATTCACGTTTATATAGTTCTATTATCTGGATTACGACTTCAAATTTTCATGAATCGCTTAATTTGGTTTATTCAACGTTAACTCGGTGTTGACTACTCATTTTTTTTAAGTTATTCTTTTATATTTTTATAGGCTTAGCTGTTCAAAATTATATCTTCTATCTTTTAGAATGAATTCATTTGTCTGAGATCGTTTCGAAGTGTAGGTCTCAACGTGTAACAATCAACTAACTCTCTTTCTTCTCCATACAATAGGTCCCGGCTGAATTAATATTAAATCGACTTTGTTTTAACCAGATGGCATTTTTGCCTAAATAATTGACTTTTACATTATATGATTAATTACATTTTCCTTATTACTTAATTTTATTAAATACTAATTACATAATCAATTTCCTTATTTAATTATGCGTTATTTAATATCAAACATGATATACTTTATAGTATTTTCTAGCTCAAAAAGTCATATTAACAGTATATTTGGATGTAGGCTTTAACTGTACTTCCTGTCACATTAAATGGTTTACAATTTCTGTTAGTATCTAATTAACATTGATCAAGATCATTGATTGTCTTATTATAGGTTGATTTCTTTAATTCTCAGTAATTTTATGATTTGGTTAAATAATTTGAATATTATCCTTAATTTAGGCTTTTCCTTTAGATTCCAGTGTTATTACACTTGCCTTTTTTCTAATAATATTTTATACATTCCTTCAATACCTTTACAAAATATTGTTACAGTTATAATACACAGTGATTGATTTACATTATATAATTTTCATCAATTTAATTAATTTCCTTTACCTATTTACTAATTACAAATTTGGTGAGATTTACCATTTGGCCTAGAGTTTATGTTAGTTCATTTACAATGTTTACTATTATTCCAGCTTGCTAATACCCTCTCTGACCTACAATTCTTGTAACATCTTAACTAAATTACCCTTATTTAATTACAGTAAGGTTTATTATTAACTAATATCATTAAAACATAATAAATATTCTATAACCAAAAAAAATTATACTCAATCTCAAACATTCGAGCATTCAGTTCAACGAACTGTTAATATAAAAAAAACACATCTGTTTTTTCTTCATTTAAATTATTCATTAAAATTAATTTTTAAGCAGTCTTTTGCTGTTTTTGATTTTAGTTTAGGGATTTCCCCTTGTTCATTTCACTATTTATTGCATACTCGTATACTATTTTTTGTCATTTTGTCTGGTATTGTATTATAAAGAATATCACTTATATGAGATCATCAGGATTCGCTTTTCATTATAAAATTAAATTGCACTGGTACATTTTTACATTTATATCTAGAACCTTTACTTACACATACTTTACATTTACTCTTATTTTATTGCATTGTACAGTAATTTTCTTATTTATTTTCATCTTTTTTAGGGGTTTCTAATTTTATTACTGTGGTTGTTTTTCCAATTGTCATTCCTTTTATTATAGAGGTTTGTTTATCCTGGGCATTTCCTGACCTGCTCCTATACTAACTGGGTATAATTACTTTATACATTGGCCTATCATTATTTTTCTATAATTTCTTATATATATTGCATGGTTGGTTTTAATTTATTTTATCTCTTTGAACTATGATTTCACTTCACTGTGGTCCTTGATTAATTTTTATAGTAGTTTTCCTTGATGTCATTTTATTTTTATTTTATGCATAATTATTTTTTAAATTAGAACAATGTGGATAATCTGTCATGCTACAATATATACACAATTTTTTGTGTACCTGAAGACAATACTGACACAGATCGCAATTCCGGGATGTAGTGTATAATCCAGACCGCCTAGGAACCCATAAACGCTGTTGACGATTGCAGCTACACTTGTAAGAACGATTGAATCTACCACAATTTTTACTGAACTTTACATTGCCAGCATGTATTAACGTGACTGTCGACTGTGCGGAAGATACAGAGCACAACCACGCGCAACCTACTGTGCTTGGAGACTTCTGATTTGTTTCTGCCATTACTTCTCTCATTTCTAGCATTAAGTTACCAAGTATGCCATTCAACTCGGTTTTACATTTTCTGATCGTGTTCCAGCCTTGACGTATCAGAATAACTCATACTTATCTAGACTTTTCCGTTGTAAAACACCAATAGACATTATTCAATGGCATTGCCTTAGCGGGTTTCCTCTGTTCTTTTGTTCAACAATTTCCTCAGCTCCTTGACTGTGAGTAATCCTATTCCTATACTGTAAGTAACTTAGTTTTCCCATTCCAATTTAAAGTTCTCGTACACTATATTATATACGTCATTAATTGTGTCCCGTTACGGTCTTTTCAGTAAAAGAGGTCTACAATACTTGAAAGTCTGCAATAGAGAAAGAGAACGACATCACTCACTATTATACACAATAATAAAATATTTTGCTTTAACACTGTGAAGCATTTTTACTTTACTATTATAACAACCTATACAACACTTAAATAAGTCCGCGTTGCGAATTCAAACGATACTACTCAGATTAATCTACTTGAAACTGCGCTAGAAATCACGAAACCTTATTCGCTAAATCGTATCAGGTTAATTATAGCTCAGCTTCTTAACCTACATTTACAATTAAATAAGAGCTTAGTAACATAGTTCATTTGTACTTGAAAGTAAATTTAAATAAGTTACCTTACAATAAAAATTAGTAAGTTAATCTCTGAGAGCTCTAGTGGAAGCAAACAGTGTCATTCTAACCTTCGGTGAAACTTATAATCTAATACTGGTTTACATATTTTATTATACCATATTGACTCCATAGCAGTTCATAATATTTCATGCTAAATAAAAGATAAATATTAATAATAAAATCTACTTTCATTGAATAAAATGTCACGGTTATGTTTAGCTAAAAATCTTTAACTGAAACGTAATCGTAATTTTGTTGTTGTAATTAATAATTGTTTTCTCAATACAAATTTTACTTTAAATTTTTGTGTCAGAGAGTATGTTTACATTCATACCAGAAAATCTGGTAAACAGAAATCTGTAACAAGACTGACATCTGCCTGTAACGTAACACAGTAATTTGTCACCCAGTGACGGCAGTTGTTTACGAAACTGTGAGGCATCTTGCAGAGAGATGGTTTATGTAATCACTGATGGTTTTAACTGTCAAATATTGCTTTGTTTAGTTTGTCGCTGTATGTGCTGTGTGCCTACTACCAATCACAGATTCCTCCCAGATTAATTTTGTTATATGTTACTTGAAATTTTTAATTAGCATATATAATATGCATATAGTTTAGCACATATCATACTGTGTATAATTTTCTGAAAAATTTTGTGTGTATTTTACTGAAGAAGCCTCCAATCCAAGTAAAAAGATTAAATTATGTGACATTATAAACACTTCTACAATATTTTAATTTTTTTTCACACAAAAATTTGTTAATAAATGTGCACAGAAATTCACAGTTTTCTTAAAAACAATACAAAAGTTAACAAAAATAAATTGAAAATAGTAATAATTGCGAAATGAAAACAGTAAACCTGCTTACAATATATTACGTGTGTAGAGATACAAATTTTTATTATGCTACAATGAACGGACTCTTCGCTAAGACCAGATATGGAAAAGAATATGTTACTTTTTGTTCTGTGAAACAAAACTTACCTTATTTATTTCATAAATAGTTCAAAAAATAAATAGTAGAAAGACTATGGATATGATAGATTTATTATAATCTACAGTTGTCAGCTCAATATAGGAACAAAATGTACTTATTTGTAATTATATTTCTACATGTAAGAATAAATTTATTAAATATAGAACAAATGTGATGCAAATGTAAGTAAAAATAATTTTATGTTTTTTAATTTGTTTGAATTCTTTTGAAACTAAAGCATTTGGATAAAAATCTAAAGCATCTGGCTATGTGCGTAACAATACAGTGAAGTAAGAAATAATTATATTCAGTATCATATTTCTGAAGGCATTCATTTATATTTCTCATTTACATTCTACATTTCTATGCTTTCAAAGAAACAACTAACAAAGCAGCGTTAACAAAATTTGGATTTGCGTCTTATAATCATTCCCCATTGCATTCTATACAAAAATACAATATACAATATTGCAACGTTACAACAATTATACAAATATATTATCTTATTCTCAACGCAACTATAATATATACTACACCGGCCAGGTAGCAGGATTTTGTTTCTCGTTGCGCCAAGTATAAATGGTTACACAATAATTAAATAATTTTTTAAAGAGGAGTGAGATGTTGTTGACATGAAATAATCATTTAAAACCGTTTCAAAATAATCATTCTAAGATGTATTACTTGTTCGAAAAATATTTAACTATTAAAATTTCAACAATATACAAATAAATATTCACCTGTATAAGCTTTACAAATCTGTAACCTGCTATGCTATTCATAACATACAACAAAAATAAACACCCAAATAATCTTATTAACTAACCAAGCATGTTAAACAAGTTATTTAAATTCTTTTTATTTGTGTGTATGAAATTAATTCAAATTTTATTTACTGATAGCAACTCATTTACCAACAAAATAATATTTAAGATTCAAGAATGAATTTATTGTTGCTATAAACAAATATAAATGATATTACATTTACTTCCAATCTATTAATTGATTTATACTGACACCCAAAAATACGACAAAAGATTGGTATTTCTTTTCTAAATTTTGTTATTAAATTAACTTCTCTTATTTCTTAATATTTAAACTTACTAACTTTAATGCTTTAATGTTTATAGTTCATTTCTTCTAAGAGCTCTTTTTGCAATAAAATTACTATAATTGTTTGCGTGTGTGTGTGTGTGTGTGTGTGTGTGTGTGTGTGTGTGTGTGTGTGTGTGTGTGTGTGTGTGTCCAGAATGCTGAGAGTATGAAGATGATAATGATGATGTTGATGATGGTGCTGTGGTCGTTGTCTCTAAGTGCTGTTATTGGTGATGCTCCAGAATTCCTTCTTACGTCTTGGTGTGAGTGTGGTTCAGTGTGTGTCCTGGTCGATCTGCATTCGGGCAGCGTAACGTCGTCTGTAGATTTCTTGAGTCTGAGTGTGTGATCGCACAGAATTGCCAGTGGCATTTATACTCGAGGCGATTTGACAGGTTTAAGACTGTCTTTCGACATGCCAGATTCTGTCAATTCGTGTAAAGCGTCCTTGTACTTACACTCACTTTTTGGTTAATTATCGCGAACTCATGACCATATTCGTCACATGAGCGATCTCATTGTTTGCGTAATTTTTCTTTGGTCACTCACATATACCAAACATATCAATTACTATTTAATTACACTGGTAATTAATGTTAATTAGATAGCATCGTTAACATTGCACCTCTGGAAATAAACTTTACATTACCATACTCGTTACAAATCCCTCTACGTAATGGTGTCTTTATAATTGGCGTAAGTCTTTGCTTACAGGTTTAACACAAGTAATTAGTTTATTATAATCTTGTTAAGACCTGAATAATTGGAACAAACAATTCGTAGCGTCACCCCAATATTCTTGTCGCAGCTGGCTCACACACACACACACGCCATATCTTACACTGGCACAGCAGGTGTTACTTTTGACAGGCTGCAGCCGGTCCGTTCTCGCACAAAACTGTATGAAACTGTTCGTCTTATATTTTCTATGCTAATTACATATTAAACATACCGCCCTGGGAAAATATGCAAATATATGTATTGTTGCATATAATACCCTATACAAACACAATAAATATTAACTCCAGTATTACACGTACAAACTACACAATAATCTTTGCGGTCTCATTCGTATATATTCCACTGCACTAGAATCTAACTATGTAGAGAATAAAACAATATAAAATTAAAAATTCCGTTAATTTGAATATAATAGTTAGCGTTCTTTTCAAATTTTAGAAAGTATACCTCTACAATGGACAAAGTTGGATATAAAGAATACCATGCCGAGGATGTAGAAATAAATATTAATATTATCTATGTCTGTTTTTGGAGTAAAATAACGTTGCATTAGAACTGGTGGGTTTCTAGTGATTAAGAGACCATCCGATTTAGTACTTCATTGTGTCATACAAAGCTGTATGCTCAAAATACAGTGTAAAGCAAATGTATAATTAATACTAAAATATATTCAAAAAGATTTCCATTGCCAGCTCCTATTAACTGCTTTAATTTAGCAATTTGTATTCCAGGTAACTCATATTTAGTTAATGTTAAATTAGAATGTTGAATTAATTAAAGCTCAAAATGAAGCAAGTGAACATTTGATTACTGGAATTGCAATTAGAAACCCGTACCAGGTGTAAAATTATACAATATATTTTTACCAAATAATTCTTCTTGGCTTTCTTTTACTAAGGGTATAGACAAAGTAGTATTTACGACCTTGCTTCTTTTTATTTTTGTCATATACCTTTTGAACATTGTCAAGAAGCAAACGTTTACAGTTTTCTTTATTTCCTTTATATAATTTTTACAAGTCTATTCACTAGTAACAAATATTATTACGCAGTATTAGTTATTACTAGAATTAGTCACTACTAGCGCCAAATCCCAAAGCCTTACATGAACACTACTCAAATCATAATCTACATATTGAGGATTTTTTTTTTTTTTAGTTTGTTCTCACTTAGCACTCATCGTCACTTATTTGCTCACTGCTTGGTGAAACTTTTCTAATTGTAAATTTCTTTTACAATTCAGCGTGCCACAAATTCTGAACAAGTAATACTATCGTCGTGCAAACAGCCGTCTTCTCAGAGGGGTGTATTAAGCCGCTTGGACCAAAGTAGCAACATTCCTGAAACCCCTGAGGGCTTTACGATTATGTCTGTACTACTATTTAAAATTTTTATTTTCTAAAGGATATTCTTTTTATCAATATAACTAAGTGTAAGATACACAGTTATTACAAGTTACTTTTTTACACCAATTAATAGGCTAAAGAAGAAACTGTGGGTAAGAGATGGAAAGATGAATCATAAAAATTAATTTTTTTGTAATTTGAGTATTCTTAAACTTATTTAAGAGAACTTTTAATGATTGTAAGGTGTAAAATATGTAAAACAATAGAGGCTTATTATAGTGTTAGAAGAATGGAAAAAATACTATACGGTTCCAAATGTATCAATTTTGGGATCCATAGATTCCGGAATAACGACTACATCTGTGGTCTACATGAGTAGAATTGGACTACATGAATAGTCTGCAATATTGGACAACATCATTAGAATATTAAAATACTTTCAACTTTAGTAATTCCTTTATTTATTTGACCGCCTTTACTCTTGTTTTACTAAGACATATTCAATTGTAAGCGCCAACGCACACTGAAGGCAATGGAAATGTTGACACAGATAAATTACTTGCCAATAAAGTCCTACAGAACAACTATTACCAGCAATACTGTAAACACCTCGTAGAAATGAGAAAATATAAATATTTATTATACTTCTTAGCGTTTCTTCTCATTGCATTATTTACATAAACCATGTATTTTTTATTCCTTCATGATCTGCGTGAAGTACAGTATATTATATTGTGTTATATAATGTTTATATTCTTTTCCATTTAACTTACAGTCTAATGTGAATATTGTACCAGGGTATGTGACAATTCTGCGGAAGTCTCATTGTTTTGTCTCGTAACATTGAGAAAGTCCTCCGACAATAGTGTCTTCATAACCGTACATTTGAGTTTACTTTAGTAACACATACAAAAAATGAAATAAGCATTCAATGCATTGAGTTTCAGTAGCTATCTACTTCGTTAGATTATATCGTATTTAGTTCGGTATCATGAGTTCCATTCTAGTTAAATAACTGGACACCAGTTAATTAACTTTAATTAATTCTGACATCGGTGGTTTTATGTTCCATGTGAGGTTCAGTTATATTCTGCGTCCTAGTGAACTACGTTAACAAGTTAGGTGTATTCGTAAGTGTATTCTATACCGACACATGTAAACTAAGAATTCCATTATTTAGAATAGGTATTCTAACTTTGATAGATTAATGCATTACACTTTAGGCCATTTCTGATTAAAAAATGTTTAGTTTCTTGTGAAGAAAGATAACGGAACTAGTAAACCTGAAAGTATTGTTAAACGTCAGACACACGAAAGTGTGATATTGAATTATACAATGAAATTGCCTAATTCTTTCCTTACATCTTCAATGTATTGCAATTACGTTATAATAAAATGTTTATTCGTAATTAAGGAAGAGTTGTATTGGCTAAATAAAGGTTTCAGTATTAAACTTTCCTTATAACGCCCCTGGCTATAGAATTGTCTATACTGTAATACTCTTTAGCCTTGTCACTTCTTTAAAAATGTAGTCATTAATTTAAAAGTTAAATATATACACACACACACACACAGAGTAGAAAAATCTTCTCTATCTGAACACACACGGATACAAACCAAAAATCATGCAAATCATCCCAGTATTTGAATTACAATCGTCTCGACATGTTTTGTGAATACTGTAGCATGACAGATAATCCACATTGTTCTGAATTGAAAGAGATAATAATAAATTAAAAATAAAATTAAATCAAAGAAAACTACATTAAAAATTAATTAAGAACCACCGTAAAGTACCATTCATAGTCTGAAGTCATAGTCTGAAGAAAGAATATCAATTTAAACCAACTATGCAATATATGATGAGTGATAAAAAATAATACAAGAAGCTAAGATAAAGTAAGGAAATACCCAGGTAGGATAGGAGTAAGTAAGGAATTAACCAGAACAAACCAACATCCAGAATAAAAGGACTGCTATTGGAAGAAACCAGGTAGTAGGATAAGATAAATTAGAGAAATACCCAAAAGGAAACCAAGTAACAAAAATATAAAACCCCAAAAGAAATGAAAGATCCCTAAAAAAAGTACAACACATAGAATAAATACTAATGTAAGGTACATATAAGGAAAAGTGTCTAGAAGTATAAACAAAAAAGTACCAGTGCAAGTTATTTTATTATGTTAAATAAACTTCATGTGTCAGTGATAAAATTCTTAAACTAAGTACATTTATGTCTTTACACAACTTTAAAGTTTTTTGTATAGACTTCGGAAATAATATTTTGTAGAATACTATTACGAAAATAGACTAAAAATGTTTCTAAGTGAGTGCCACTATTTATCTAACAACATTTATTAATATGACTAAAGATAAACTAAGAGCAGGCAATAAATAAGTGAAGTGACCAAGGGTACATCCCCAAAATAAACAAAAACAGCCAAGACTGCACAAAAATTAGTTTTAAGAAATCATTTAAATAATGAATGGACAGATGTGTTTTGTTTATATTAAGTTCAATAAAACAAAAACAGCCAAGACTGCACAAAAATTAGTTTTAAGAAATCATTTAAATAATGAAAGGACAGGTGTGTTTTGTTTATATTAAGGTCAATGAACTAAAGGCTGAAATGTCTGAGTTGAGTACAATTCTTTTGTTTTAAAATATTTGTTATGTATTAATAGAATATCCATGTTATGTTGTGTATTATTTAATCCATGCTAAATGTTAAATATGTTAAGTAAGGGAATTTTAATTAAGATTGTAGAAGAATAGAATGTCAGAAGGGATATAAGCAAGCTGTAATAATCATAAAACATTATATGTGAACAAAAGTAAAATCTGGACAAATGGTAAATCTCAACAGCCTTATAATTGATAAAAAAAGTTAAGTAAATTAAGTAAATTGATGAAATTTATGTAATGTAAATCAATCACGGTGTATTATAACTGTACCAATACTTTACAAATATATTGAAGAAATGTATAAAAGATCATTAGAAAAAATGCAAGTGTAATAACACTGGAACCTAAGGGGGGAGATTTAAATCAAAGATATAATATAAATTAGTTAACCAAATAAAAATATTACAAGGAATTAAGGAAAAATAAACATTTTATTTCCATCAGGTATCTTGATCAATAATAATTATAACTTCATAAAGATGGTAAACCATTTAAAGTGACAAGAAGTAAAATTTAAGGCCTACATCCAGAAATACTGTAAATAGGGCATTTTGAGATGGAAAATATTGTAAAAGTATAATATTAGGTATTAAATCACGCAGAATTAACTAAAGAAAGAGATTACGTATTAGGTATTTAATAAAATTAAATAATAATAAAAATGTATTCAGTCATATAATGTAAAAATCAATTATGTAAGCGGAAATGCCAGAGATTTAAAACAATGTCATTTTAATATTAGTTTGGCCAGGACGTTTCGGATGAAGAAGAAAGAAAAACGGTTGATTGTTATACGTTGAATAGGACATATCAGAGATAGCTCCTGCAATTAATTAACATATAACGAGAGCAGAAAAAGATGGTTGACAGAAACCAAACCAATCAAATTTAAATTAGCGAATTTTGAAAAACTTTAAGTGAACATTAAATTCAGTGACATAAACCACCTGAACTATTAACGAAAACCACTACTGAACAATAAAAAGTGAAATAACGATTTTAAAACATTAAAACTAAATCTGAGTTTATAGAGACGAAACTTGCCGTTATCGACCTTATGGATAAAGTGAAATAAAAACACTATTCAACACAGATTATTGAAACGAATCACTGACCACTGATCCAGGACAACTACACTATCACCAGAGGAATTAACCACTACTGCTGGGACGAAGAAACCTTGGAAAAGCAACATTTATTTGAAGGGGATTCCGTTTAGCCGGCAGCCGACAACATATGCAGTACGGAGCGGCCATTTTGATTTCCCATAATTCTATGCAAGCTACTGCCAGCTTCGTCATCAAAACGAGATTGGTTCGAAACAATTTATATTATTAACCATGATATATTAAAGAATACCTTTGTATTTTTAGGTCAATAAGCTTTTAATTGTAAGTGTTATACTTTCCAGACATTGCCCTTTCTCTGACTATTCTAAAATAACAGCTCAAAGAACCGGTGACTTGATATTAATAATTTGTATAATAAATTCACTAGCCCTGAGAACGAGTCGATAACTTTGTTGATTAATCGATCGATTCAAAATCGATTATTTTATATTTTATCAATAAAAATCATTTAATGTTATAATTGTTGCTTCTATTTATTTGAAATAATATAATTAGAAGAATCTTAATTAATATTTGATACATAACTCCAAGAAAAGCAGAAAATAACAACTTTAAAGGAGGACACAGTATAACGAAAGATCGCTAATCGATTGTTACTGGAGACAATCTATTTAACGAAGAAACATAATTCTAATTACACAAAGTTATGTAAATTGATAACAACAATACATAAAGGAAATAAAAATACATCCATATAATTAAAATAATTCATTAACAATTTATAATAAATAAAAAAGACATAAATTAATATAAACAAACTTTGTATTTTGTTACAATACTGAAATGTGACTTACAAAATACGCCACAAATACTATTATCTTATCACCTGCCAAGGAAAAAGGAGAGATATATAAGTATGTTCTACTCGAAACTTACAGTTTGTGTACTTTTATTAAAAGCCAGTAATAACGTTCATGTTAATATACGATAGACAAATATTATTATGAAATTATAATGTACAACCTTCTGTCTATACAAAATAAATATTACTCTTAACAACATATCAACATATTGTTGCATACACTTCATAAATAATTCTTAATTACAGTAGGACAATAAGGCTTCATTTATGAAGTTATATGCATTAATAATTACTGATGTCCCTACAAAAATCTCCCATTTTAAGTAGATTAAATTAAATTTATATTGGTATTGCAGAATTATATTAGACTAACTTTACGCGCGCCCGCTAGCGCACGTCCGTCAGACTAACAAATGTATAATATGCGACATTCTTATTTTTGTATTACACATTTTGTTTTATTTTGTTTTCCTACATTACTCTGGTACATCTAGGCGTATTAGCAAATACTCCATTCCTTAAATAGAAAAAATTATTTAATGTAAGTGTAAAGATAAATGCTTACATGCGATAGTGATTTGGAATTTTAGGTCGGTTATTTTTAGCTCGGTTTCATTTTGAGCAATGCAAATAGAGGATTAAGTGCGCTGAATTCAAGGAACAAAATTTCTGCAGTTTAATTTCCTGTATAAATATAATCTTGTAACTGCTGACCGTCAACTTTCTGTGCAAAGTATTCTACAAACGAGTTATGTTTCTTTCTTTATTCAAAGCCGATTTTATGTAGACTTATAAAAGACACAATACGTAATTTAATTATATATAAGCAATATGTATGTCTGATAAATTTGTGTGTAACTACGTCATCATTTTCTCCAATAAATTTAAATTTAGTTGAGCCATTCGAATTTTAAATAAGACGTATGTATTACACCGTACACATTATACTCTATGTGGTATTATAGTATGGTAAATAATAGTTATTAATTTTATAACACCCTAAGTTGACGTTAAGTTCTAAGTGCGTTTATGTTATTTTGAGTTGAGTTTCAGTTCTATTCAAATTGTTTATAAATTATTATTTACTACTTCTGAAAAAGTATTCGAAAGTGGAAAAGTATTATTGCTTTGTTGATTTTGTACTTGATAGATTATTGTTTATTGTTACTTAAGGAAAACATTTGCTTTTTATTTTGCCATAAATTAATCAATTAATTAATTTTTCATTTGAACAGAATATAAAATAATGTTTTCATATGTACTTAGTATCCACTTATCCAATTCTTTGTACATACATTTACCTCTGCATAGTCTATAGATTCTTTTGACCGAGAAAGATTTTTATCTTCAAATATCTCTTATCTCCTACTTTAATACTGAAATGTTATTTTTCAAAAAAAGTAATCAAGTTTTATTTAAAGAAAAGTATTGGTCTGTTTTTCGATTATATTTGCATCTGATTTATCATCAAACAAGTAAACATTTACTTATGTTCGATGGTTTATCACTAATATTAATTTAGAAGACACAAAGCATATTACTATCATCTGTTTCGCTGATGGTGTAACTAATGTAAAACCTGTTTATCATAACCAACATTATTTTATATCTGCCTTCATTTATTAATATAAAAATATAATTCAATAACTTTGCTTCTCCAACATATGCAGTACATATATACTTACAAATATGTCTATATTGAATAAAATAACAAGATATATTACATAATAAGGCAAATTTTTCTGGCAATACTATTTCAGTTGATAATCGTTTTGTGATAAAAAAATTTTACCAGTTGGTTCAAAAGGTTTTAGCAATCTATGATAAATTTTCTTTCTGCGCAGTTTTCCCCAAACGTGTTTTTGTGTTTTCATTAACAAAGTGGAAGCGTCAAAATGATAAATGATTGTAAGTGGAAACAATATGGTCTATATTTACACTTTCCTCTAAACAGCAAGCGTGTAAATATGTGGTTTCATTAATTGCGAAAACGACATCCAATAGACTTATTCATTGTATTTAGGTCATTCTCACTGGTACTTACAAAATTTAAACCTGTAAAGGTGTTACCAAATTAACAACACTTTATCTTAATATTATATAAATATCTTTTTCAAATTACACGTAAACACTTGTCAGCCTCCAAAACCTTTTCTTAGTTACTATGAGCTAAGTAGGTACTAAATAATGAATGCTTTACTCGAGTTCTAACTCCAGATGTTTTACCAGTAATTCCATCTCGCTGAATGTTTCTAGCTCAATCTGTTTGTTATCTATATATATAATTTGTTGGGTATAAAAATCAACTTATTATTATTATAATCTGAGAACCTATGTAAGGAAGACACAACATATCATACGGGTTTTATTCTTTTTTTTTTATTCAAACAATGTACAAAAATCTAAGCAATGTTAAAAACAAACAAGAGTATAGCTTCTACTTTAGACTTAAAATGTTTTGTTTAAAATATACAGTTTATATTGATTATTTTGATTTCAGTAATATAATTAAGAAAGATAACAATGTGTTGTTGTGTCTCTAATTAGAAATTGTCTGCTGAGCAGAACCTCTCTGCTGAGGATGCTTGTCTGTGTTCTTGGAAAACACAAAACTCTCATCCTAAAATTTAAAAAATTTTTAAATGTCAACTAACGATATTCTGAAAAGAAAATGGCAAAATAATAAATGCAGTGAAAACAAAATCTGCTTAATATGTTTCATTGAATATTTATTAAATATAATTTTATATAAATATTAGGCTATATGCAATTTTATTTTTCCAAAAACCTATCAATTTTCAGAGTAGACTTTTAAAGGTATCACGTTTGAAATTAAAAAACGGCAAACACCTTTAAAAAAATGTATGGTAATTAATTTTACAAGTATATTGCTAACCCACATAGTAGTTGATTGAAATTCTATCATTGCTACTTGTCAGTGTCAATCGCTATTAAAAGTAAATAGTAATATGACAGACAGTTGGTAATATATTAGTTACTTTAATAAATATCATCAATCATTGGGTACTTGGGGATAATTGGATTGGGGGTAACTAAGTTGTATACTTTATTAAACAACAGATTTACACAAACGAGTGGCATGTGATGTGAAATCTTTAAAATGAGTTTACATTGTTCCGACAGTCATAAGGGCCGTCATCATACATTTGTGGACTAAATAATTGAAACAAGTATTTAATGACAGTTCACATTTTAACGACAGTTCTAATATACTAAGGCATTCGCGTAAAAGTCTCCAAGTTTACAATTGTGCAGAACACACTTCAGCCACAAATAATATTCATCAATTGAAATTACCTGCAAACAATAATTATCCGTTACACTGTACAGTATTTGTAAACTGTAACCGCTGCCCAACAATACGTAATGTTTTGCAAACGCCAGTATACTGCTCTTTATAGTCACTGAGAGCGTCAGCGTCGGCTTAGTAATGTTACGAGATGATTCCAAATGCCGGTAGAAGAATTGACTCGCCTCTAAATATCGTAGACACCTCTAGAGCAATCAATATTCCGTCTTCACCAGGCCTTCCAACAGGCGACTCATTTAAGGCGGGCATGCAGGTTGCCTATCTTGCAAGGCCGCATTGAAACAAATTTTCAGTCTTACAGGCGTATCTCTGTTAGAAGAGTGAATGTAATGATAACAATCAGTTTCAGCACACTAAATGATGATTTGTGAATAACTCAAACTTAATATGGGTACACTTTTACATTATTTAACAAAAAAGAAATACTACTGTTACACGAAGTAATAATATATTTATAACGAATTTCATTTAGCGTACACTTTATGAAATACATTTTCTTAAAGCAATATGTGACAATAAAAACAACAGGTGGAACAGTATGCCATCCATAATGTAGAGGATCATACCGCAATAATATCGATCATTACATTTCACTTATGTTATGGAGATTTAATGGAAATATATACCTACGAAGAGGAAAATTTGGTGTAAGGCTTATTTCAAGAATAATATCACTTATCGGGTATACGGATAACATTTACATTTTTAGTCATCAACATTATGGTGAAATATTTTAAGTACTCGAGAAACCATTCGACGCCAACTGCTGAAAATTCTCGACAAAGACCAAACAGCCAGAGATCACAAGTATCATTATTACCAGATGTGAAGTATACTGTAAAACTAGGAGAACTTCTTTTGAAAAAAAGACCCATTTTTCGGGAAACATATCTTTATTAACAAGAATGATGAGTTCTGGAAATACCTAATATTCTTCACAAATTAGGAAGCTAATGTAGATAATAAATATCAGCACGTTCTGCCTATAGGGAGGAAAAATGTACACAGTTGGAAAACTAAACACGACAAACCTATACAGTTGGATGTTAATATTGTATAATTATTAAAGTAATTGCTTACATAACTGCTGTTTTGTCGGTTGTTTTAAAACTTACTGACTGCAAAATCAGTTTTTTAGATAAAATATTTTTCTAAACGTGATTTTATGATGAAACGTGAATATTCTTCACAAATTAGGAAGCTAATGTAGATAATAAATATCAGCACGTTCTGCCTATAGGGAGGAAAATTATACACAGTTGGAAAACTAAACACGACAAACCTATACAGTTGGATGTTAATATTGTATAATTATTAAAGTAATTGCTTATAGAACTGCTGTTTTGTCGGTTGTTTTAAAACTTACTGACTGCAAACTCAGTTTTTAGATAAAATATTTTTCTAAACGTGATTTTTATATTCGTTTTTTTAAACTTTTATATACTTTACAGTTTAGTTGATTTTCCTTTCTCTATCTGCTTGCAAATCAACTATCATTTGACTGGTATCTATTTTTGCATATCAAATACTACGCACACTAATCTCGTCTACGAAATATCCACGGTTTTCACTAATAAAGGTGCGGTTGTCACACCAGAGTTACGATGGTCGCACTAATCGTAGCGTTTAAAAAATGAAAACATAATAATTGACATACGATAAAATCGCTATTTAGAACTGTAGTAACAGTTTAATTTTAAAAAGTCTACAATAAACTGTAGTATTCAGCACTACTTAAAGTTTGCAAACACGAAGTAAATTTATAACACACAAATGTAACAATCAACTATTGTGACCTAATAAACAATGTCGCTAAATATTATAAGTCACAATTACAGATTCAAAATTTGTAAAATTCTAATTTCTCAGGTTATTAATTATTTCACATTATGGGAATGTGTACATTACTTAAGAAGTTACCATATGTGCCACCACCATAGGTTATACATGATTTCGAGTAACTTACAGTACTAGCAAGGAGTGAACATAGGCATATAATTGATTTAACTACCTAACAACATATTTTCGTTGTTAAATAAATACTAAAGAAATTTAAACATTTCATAATTCCACAGAAAATTTTTGTTTTCATTTACAGTAATATAAAACAGTCAATATAAAACAGTAAGTTATAGTCAGGCGATTTAAAGAAAATTTTTATGAAAAATTTATAAGTACCGTACTCGCAAGAATATAGTTTTCTATTAACACGTAACACAAATTTCCTAATTGATAGTATAGCAATCAAAAGTCAGTGAGGTTAATCAAATGTAGGAACAGTAAATGAAAGAACAAAAAATATTAAAAGGAAATAAAATTATTCTAATTGCCGAAAGTTTATAAAAATGTAATTTAAAAGTTTCATGTTAACTAATCACGCTAGGTGGAGCTGGAAAGAATGCAAAATAACACAACTATATCTAGGAATATCAAATCTCAGAACATTTATAATTAATCGGCGTTTAATGTAATTTATCGTAACGAACGTGTTGAAAAATAATTTTTATTGTATATTATTGACATCAAATATGACATAAGTGAGTCCTAAAAGTCTGTAAAGAAATACTTCGTTAACAATTAATTAAAATAGCATTTCTGTAGAGGACGTTTCTTGGTGACACTGTTAAGCAATATTATTGAAAGTTACAGAAAATCATGTTGTACCAACATGAATACCCTTCTTTACAATCACTTCATAATGAGCAGTATAAGTACAATTAATGTTGTTCCTTACATCTCATTATTAACTATGAGGGTCCCGAGACTGTTACATTCTACGTGTAACATCCAGCGCTGTAGGCTGTAGTTGTTTCCTGCATGTTGCTACACTAACTACAACAACATAGTTAGTTTGTACAGTAACAGTTGTATTTTATTTTCATTTAACAGGAAAAATTATTTTATCTTCAAAGCATAAGGTGTATAAAGATTTCTGAACTCTAGTTAATTTCCTTGTTGAAAGGTACAAACGGAATTATAAAATTTTTCGTGTTTTATAATATTGAAATTAACAATAATATTGTGTGCATGTATGTATTTTAGTTCTTGTATATATATATATATGGATATTTATATGAAAGCTTATTTTATATGTGTGTGTGTGTGTGTGTGTGTGTGTGTGTGTGTGTGTGTGTGTGTGTGTGTGTGTGTGTGTGTGTGTGTGTGTGTGTGTGTCTTATACTGGAGGCTGTTGGAGGCCCTATAGCACCAGTATTGTTTTCTCTGATGACATTTTAGGTCTGTAATACTTAGAACTTTAAATAAAAAAAATAATGTTTTCTGAAAGTTGTGTCAGTTTATCTAATTGGGACGTCCAGTACGGTTAGTACGGTCTGGATATTCAAGAAAGTTGGCTCATTTTCAAGGTGCGTAGCAAATTCACTTTGTGAGTTTTCACTTCCAGCTCCCGCAGACGAAACAAGAGGTGACTTGACTTGTGATTACCTGTCTTCTTGAGGCCGCTATATCCTGAAGCAGTGTATCACTTCTTATATTCATTTCTCGTACTGATCCGTTGTTGGCAGGTTTACAATAATATAGTTTGCAGGTTTCCAAGGAAGCACCTCGTGTGTGTCTAAATTCAGTGGTCAGTTTCGTGTTTTTTACTAGCTTTTATTTCCAACTTGAACAAATATATTTAAAAATATTTCGGAATCCTGTGGATCGAATTATGGAACATAAATGACAAAAGTGTTTCTTCCATAACGTAGTTAAAGCCTTAATTGTAACATCTGCGATTGCATTTTTTCCTCTCTAGCTGCAATGAATATACAATCACTTTGGCAGTTTCATGCTAAGGTTACAAGTTTATCATTATGTTTAGTTCCTATTAAGAAAGAATTCTGCTTGGAAATGATTTAATTCCTTTATTTCCGTGCTGCATACACTAGATTATTTACAATATATTACCTGGCTGTACAATAGAGAAAATAAACTAACCAAACGTATCTATTGCTCATTTTATATTCTATATTTTCAAACATAAATTTATTCAGAGTACAAAAGTCGGTTTGTCTTGACATTACAATACAACAAACAACACTGCGTTAAAACAGTAAATCGCAGTCGTCGTTCGCATGACTGTTGGGACTTATCAGTTTCACTAATCAGTAAGCATTCACTAACAGCCGCAGTTGAATGGTATATGCTATAAACCTTGCACAAGTAAGACACTTTAATAAGAACAATTTGTGTTCTGTTGGTTTGATTGTAGAAAAAGTTGCAACTCATAAGTTTTCTTTCTTTATCCAGAATTTTAAAGTAGGTTGTTCTTAAAGTATTTCACCCCTTTACCCTCGTACAATCGTGTTTCTATGTGCGCATATAGACTTAGTTTTGTAAAATTACTAGAAATGAAATTTCTCAAGAGCTTAATTTTCCCATGATTATAATTCCTTCATGTGTTCTCGCACATCTTTAACCATGCAGCTATCTTCGGTGTTGAAAACTGACTCAGCAACGTCAGTTATAATGTAACAGAAAGTTCAATAAAATCCTTATTATTATAAAGAGAGTATTAACTCACCACTCAATAAACGTCTTTAGCATTGTGATAATTCGCAAATCTCCAAATACTAAAAAGGAAAAGGTCATGCTGGGGACATGCCATAAACTACAGCCCAATCGATGATTGAGGAAATTTCCTATCTCATTCCGACCGTAACAATTTTGTAATAAGTACTTTGTATTAAGTGAGTAAATAGTGAACACGATATTGCGAAAAGACGGTTCAGCTGTGTTCCTGTGTTTTTATAAATTATCAACAACAAATTTTCTGAAGTTCAACAGTAGGATAAAACTTATTCTTATTGCAATTTATATGACTGACTTTTGCTATTTCAGAAAAATTATAATAACGAGGTTTCGGATACGTGAGCAACGGTAGCTGTCTTCAGGGAAACTCTAAACTAACAAATGATAAATATAAGTTGTACATTATGACGAGTTATAAAGGGTCAAATAATAAGAAATGCTCACATAGTATATGATCAAAAGGCTGTATAATATAAGACTTGAGACTATATTTAATTTTCTTTGCTACTGGGAGCTCTGCATGAACTCCAGTCTGTTTAGGCCACCATGTCGTAGGTTAAACTTTAAACTTTCGCAGACGACTTGAAGACAAACCACGCCCTCTAAATCCGGAATGTTTTAGGAGCCGTTGGTTCAGTTGCTTTCGGCTTTAAAACCTCTCTTGTTCCTGAATTATTAAACCAATTTTTATCGTAGTGATTTTTATGCTGGCATTCATAATTTCAATTGTTTTTAGATTTATTTTGCTGGTCTGTGACTAATTATCTTTAGTCACACATCGTTTAATTAAAACATTGAGGAAACACTTGTAATAAACGCGTATTTGAGATCAAAATATAAAAATAACGTACAATGAATTCAACTGAAAGGTACCTCACCCACTCGCGATTACATACGCCATAAATCAGGACGCCGATAGTCTCTACTAACGTTAGTTTAATATAATCGGATTCCTGTGGATACTGTAATTAACAAAGCTTTTATGGATTTACTGTAGTTTGTTTCTTAAGAAAAATATTTTTACTCAAGTGTATTGGTTAGCAGGAATTTGATTGTTAGCTGCTTATCTCCTTAACGTTCATTTTCCTTAACTTAGCCTATCACTGTCAAATATTCCGTAGTAAGCAATTACTACGTACGTGTTTATATTCCGTAGTAAGCAATTACCAATTTCACTTCTGCAAGTCTATGTGTTTCTGTCAAATGTTATACATTATGTTGTTTAAGTAAGGAGTTACAAATTACTTAAAACAAATACGTTAGGTTTAGAAAAGATTCCTTACTTAGTATTATTACCATAGTTCTACTACAATATTTAAAGCGTTATGTTTCAAAATATAATTATTCACTACTTAATCTATTTATAAACTTTTAAGTTTAATACAGAAAAATGTAAACTAATAATGTATCTTTTCAGTAATTGTAATAAAGTTGTAAAAGCAATAATTTTCTCACCTATTTAAAGTAGAATATGATTTAATTAACAGATCGCTAAGAACTTTCTTCAAAATGTGTGAGAGGATTATAAAAGGAGTACGCATAATGCACTAATTTAGCAGTAACAACGTCTGTTTACGGTGGAAATATATAGCCGAGCCCGTAAAAAACATCTACACCCCCCCGCAAGCGACCCTGAGGCCGGTCAGAGTATATAAACACAAGTATTCATCCAGATACAGGATCATCAAGGATCAATCCGTTGTCTAAAGGATCTGCAGCCTATATCAAAGGGAAGTGAACCAAAATTTTTATGTACAATAAAACAGAATATTATTTTTAAAATCTCTATTATATAAATGAAGACTTCATAATAAATAAGGCAAAACGATCGTTTATATATTAATTTATTTCATTGTATAGAAAGAAATTTTAGTTGTGTTAGAAAGGTCAATAGCGAGAGATTATTTATTTTTTTATAAACTCTATTAAAAGCTCAATAGGTTGTCAACAAATAGCTTTTTAATAAATCCACTTCATTCCAGTACACTAACCTCTACTACTTATTCTCTGCGACATACATACATCACAATACACACACACACACACACACACACACACACACACACACACACACACACACACACACACACACACACACACACACGCACACGCACACACAGAGCGCACTTCATGTCTACAGTACACACAAACATACACATATACGTATAAAATTGTACGTAACAATTGTTTTCAAAGAACAACCTAGAGTGCTGTTGGGAGGCACGTTGTATTTTGAGTGTAAGCAGACATGATTTTTTTATTTTAAAATAATATACAACTTTGATTCACTAATGATTTATCAAAATTTTTCTCACTCATAGTGTAAGTAAATTAAACAAATAAACGTAATGCATTGTCCGTAGAAAGTACTAGAAACTTTTTTAACACATTTTTTCATAACCACCTTCATACCATGTTATCATCTTTGACTCTGATCAGGAATGATATTCCAGTTACTTTAAAACTATAGGTGTTAATACAAAAAACCTTAATTTTAGCTCAATAAGAATAATGTGAGTAATTAAGGTTATGAAACATTAGTTTTCTTCCGCCCACGTGTGCGCTAATACACAAAAACAAAAATATGAAAATAATATCAACTGTCTCAAGGAAATATGTTCTTAATGTCTTACAAACCCTTTACTGAATTGTGATGCAGCTGTAAGTGTATACGTACTTAAACACAGCCAAATACACAAAGGATCTCTTTTGTATTGACAAAACGTAATGTTAAATTATAGTCATATCAGTTTTTTGAACAACTGTTTGAATATTGTAACGTAACAAAGTTAAGGTCCCAGACGTTACATAAAAACTGTATCCATAGAAATTCAAATAATACTCAAGGTGTGCCATAATTAAGGTCAGGAAGGCAAACCTCACCTAAAAAATATATGAATAATATCTAGTAAGGTTACTAGATAACCTATATAGGTAATAAGATAGTAAAAATGTATCTAAATATAAAATATGGAGTGATCAGGGGAAGATGTAAACTATAAACACAGTGTCTAATGAGATGAATTTACTATAGACAAGTTTGAAAATAATAGACTGTTCAATTAATATTTAATGTTTTATAAAGATGTACATGTAGTTGTGCTTTATCATGATATTGTGTTTACATGATATTTATTCTGTGTTTTGTATGTAGCAGGTGTGAAGCCGTTGCTTTAAGAAAGTATTAAGTAATGGATACTAATTTCATTTATGTTAAGCTTGTATTTAAGTAATTAAATACAAGTGTATTTATTATGTATTGTATCATGTTAAGTGTATTTACTTTGAATAATTAATGAAGATATCATAAAATAATATTTGTAAACTTGGCCAGGAAGACAATAATATTGTTAATAAATTGTCAAGTGGTCATTGTAATTAAGTAATAAACCAATGAAGGGTTCAATGATAAACTAAATAATAATAATAAATTGAAATCAGGAAATTAAAATTGGAATAATTGGCCATAAGCCAGTGACTTTTTGTACGGTAGGTCAGGTCAGAAAAATTAAATTTAAAACAAAAAAAATTATAAAACATGTAATAAAACCAATAGGCCTAAAATTAGTATTTTGTAAAAGGAAATTAATACCTTTTAAAATAAGTCAATTAAGAAGAAAATGTAGTAAAATGTATACGGTTTAATAAGGCAGATTAAGTGAAAGTTTTATGTGATTTAATGTAATTCCAAGAAGGGAGTATTTTATTAAATAAGTGTAAGAATATTTCCTAAGTATGGCTCTAGGA
Source organism: Magicicada septendecula (assembly GCA_034769895.1). Classification (NCBI taxonomy): domain Eukaryota; kingdom Metazoa; phylum Arthropoda; class Insecta; order Hemiptera; family Cicadidae; genus Magicicada; species Magicicada septendecula. Next base: position 283,782,223 of record CM068374.1, on the reverse strand, counting down.
TAACAAATATTATCCAATAACAGGAGAAGCAATGGTTGTTAGGGACAACTAAATGCAAGAGATCTTGTTGATTTACGAATTCAATTGTTATAGATGAACGAGGACTGTTCAGTGGTGATAAATCTAGAAAAAACCAATAAACCTAATAAATAAAATTACTGTTAATTCAAATTAAAACATAGTAACTGATCAAAAAGACGGTTGGACGACTTCCGAGGCTCTCACTCCGAGAATATAAAAATATCTATCGATAAAGTTCAAATCAAAAACCTAAGAATAAATTAACTAACCATACCGTCAAATGAGTAATAATGGAAAACAATAAATAAATGATGATAACCCCAGACCTGAAGAAGTCGAAGTGAATAAATACCATACAACGAAAAATAAAGAGAATTAAATTTACATACAGAACCTCACTTTCAACAACGGAGCAAGGACTTAATACTACACTAATTCCGTCGGGACCTGTGACCACCAGAAACGAAAAATCAGCGAAGATCAAGAACTGAACTTTCCATTACATCCTGGGACACTAACACCAACTTTTATTGAGAAGCTGGAGGTTGATATATTCAAGCCATTCATCATCACTCTGCTATCCGTCACTGTTTAGTGGAACACTGCCTTAACGAGTATCTTGTAAACGTTTGGTAAAAAACCTACTTATGTTTATACTTTATACAATAAGATTTTATAAATAAATTGTAATACCTAGTAACCTGAATTTGCATTGCCTGACCTTACTAATAGTTAAAAGAACTACATGTACCCTGAGATAAAAAACAAATTAAAATTTTAATTAACTCTTAACATCTAAAACCCGAGTTCAATAACAAATTGATTCTGTATTGTGTGATCGATGTGATGTATTAGTAGCAGGAGGAAGCAGCTGTTGGAATAAAAATATATATAAAATAAAGAATCCTTCTTGAATCTGACGATTTCTTGTTATTTGTAGACTAATTAGTATATTTCGAATAGGGTGTAACTTACAGAGAAAGGAACGTGTGAAATACAGCAAGCGGAACGACTTAACCTATAATAACTGGCCGATTGGAAATAACAGCGCTCGTCTGCAGACAGCTGGTGAATACGGGAGAATAGAGAACTAACTTACGCTCTCCGCTCTACTCTCTTTCCAATTTAAATAATACATACCGACTAGGGTTGGAGAAAAATACTGAATTATTCACTATAATAACTGTAATATAGCGTTTTTCTCTGGTAAAACACTTGGTAACTACTTAACACAGGTCTATGATCAATAACCGAATAATGTCAACCACATAATAAATAATTTTTTTTATAAATTAACATTGATTTGCAGGAGATCTCATCTGCAGTAAAATATTACAAATCGACGCATTCCACAGTGGAGCTTTTGATCATCATCTAATTAAATAAAGAACATCATTTCAGTTGTTACAATATGTGTATTAATAATTTTGAATGCTTCTTGAAATATGTGTTTTTAATTGTAATCATTATTTTCTTACTACCGTGAAGATGTTCCGAACAAATCTAGGAACTACAAGTTAGTGTTAAAATTTAAAGCCGTCTACTAGTTCATGTAGATTGCATAACCATGTCATTTCTATCTTCTATCAGCTTTATCTTCTTAACGGTTTAGGCTTTAACGGCCTTTTCCTATTCCACAGTCCGCCTTTTCTTAGGTCTACCAACTTTTCTTCTGCCCCTAGGATTGTAATGCTTCGCCATCTTCGGTATTGATGGCGCCACTTTCTTCCATTGTATCTATGTGTTGAATCCATTTTCTTCTGTATTCTTTAATCCTTTCATTAACTGCAAAATATCTAAACCACTTCTTATCCCCTCATTTCTTATATGATCTCGTCTATTACACCTTTTAATGTAATATTACTACTCTCAAAGAGTAGCCTCTATGTTCTATATTACTTTAAATTAATTATTCCACAATTTCTTACAAATCATATCATTTTAATTGAAATCAAGAAAAAAAGAAAGAATTTTGAGGTTTATGATTAACTTGTGAATCCAAATTGTAGATATTTATATTACTTAGTAAAAGAATCCAATATCTATAGAACGATTTATATTTTAGTCATGGCTGTTGTCTTCCACTTGTCTTTACCTTAAGGATTTATTCGTAACCTATTTATATCGTAGCTCTATGTATTTAAGCAAAAACTACGGTAAGAAATAAAAGTAACAGTACGCGAAGGAAGAAAAGAATTGTCTAAAAGTATTTTAAGGACAAGACATAATATGAATATAAAACAGTATCTGGTAAAAAAAGTATTCAAGTAGGAAAAATTAAATAATAAATTTGAATGTTGTTAACTTGAATAAGAAAGACATTGTGATTAATTGCAGTAAAGACTGGCGTAATTATTGCTCATTCGGAGTAATTGCTTCTGTTCAGCCTCTTAAATAATTCGGGAGTACTTCGTGTTCTTGTGTGAGACCAAAAACCATGAATTATACTTTTCTAAAGAGTTTATATATATAATTCCTCCCTCCCCCAAAACTTGGCTTCTATGCACATATTCACACACTTTTTAAATGCGCACAGACAAGCACGAGCACGGGTACGTGTAAAAACCACTGCATATAGGCTTAGCTAAAGGCGTAAAACCTATAGGATGTAAAACAAAATTCAGACAAAATTATCTAAGGTTTACTACCTTTCTAAACGTCGACCAGAAACATACATAAAATTATCTAGTAATTATTATTACAAGTAATCAAAATTATATTTGTTACTTCAGTATCAAAGGATTTGTAAGAAATCGATTTACTTTTATAATAACAACTACTTTTATGTAACTAACTTAAGTTTCATTTTCCAATGTCAATTTATTTTCGTTTAGTCCAAGAGACAACAAAAAATCTCAAAGGCACGACACTTGTAGCAGAAAGAAAAAGTTTCCTGAAGGAAAAATTTGGGAAAACGTAGGACTTTGGTGATGGAGTCATATACAAAGTCAGAGATTGAGAGCTCCCTTAAAAACCTTTGTCTAGGAAGCGCCCTCCACGTAGGGTGAGAGAAGGATGGACTACACAACTGTTGTTGCTCAGAGGTTTTTAACACAGTAAGTCAGTACGCCCACTATGGTGTATAGTGTATGGTGTGTATGGTGTATGGTGTATGGTGGTATGGTGTATGGGCCTGCGGTGCCCATAGAGTTGATAGTGCAGAGATAAGAAGGTGACTGCCTAACATGCTTCTGTGTGAAATGAAAACACGAAAGTAAATCAGCTACCTTCAGCCAGCAAAGATGTTTACAAGTGACGCACACACTCTCAAGTTCACACCCATGTTCACATGTTCACACTCTCAAGTTCACATCCACACCTATAGCGAAAGATTTGATGTCTGCAATTACCCATTTTATCGAGAGGTACTCACTAATATATACTGAACATCGCAAATAATTAAAGGCATTACTACAACAGATAACGGAGTGTCTGATTCAAGACACTCAACTCGGCCGCCAAAAATGGCGGAATCAAACATTGTGGCTACCGCTGCAGCCACTACCAGTGGCGGCGAGGAGACAAAATGATACCAACTACTACCCCTCCCCCATAATCACAAATACCCGATGGAGGATTTCTTGAAAACAAAGGCGAGTCAAGAAATGTCTTGACGACCACGAGATGAACCCTCGATCAGTCTTCACCTACGTTGCCTTGGTAAATTGCTTACTTGAAAAGGAAGAACAACGTCAGGCAGAAATGAAAGTTAGCATGGTCCGCAGCAACTGGTTCCTCCACATTCAGCATGGTGAGAATCCTTTAGTAGAACATAATAGGTTGCACTTCGCATTGTTGCAAACTGAAGATGCGACTGTCACGCATACACAGATGTGTTATGTCCCTGCAAAAAACAAAAAACACACCTGAGGCCACAAGAACTAATTCATTTAAGTGGCCACGAGTAATTTCTCTGCGTTGTTACACTAATCATCAGAGTTAGTAGAGGCGATATTATTTACCATTCCAACAATATCTTACAATACGTATCTCTCTTGCTATACCTCTGCAAACAGTAGCTCTCAGTTTGCTAGAGTCACTGAAGATTATTACCTGATGCATATATTTACCCAATTGTGCATGTCGAGCAGAAGATCTACATGATCAGGTTGAGCAGCTTCCGTCATAGTTACTCCTGGTGGAGGACTTCAACAAACACATTTCCACTTGGAGTTGTCACCGGATGAACCTATCTGAATAAAAACTGAATATACATTCCTAAACAACTATTTTGGCTAAAAAACACCGGGAGAAGCACTCATTTTAAAGTGGCACTTCTCGGCTATCTATCTTATGACCTGTATCCCGAGTCTTGCCCAACCCCTGTTGTAGAGAATGCTTCTAGGCCTTCACGGTCAAGTGCTTCTAGAGCAACACTTCTTCAGTGCTTACAAAAACGCAAACACCAAAGACCGTTATATGCGTGTCAAAACCATGGGGCGCAGATAGCGCTAATTGGACAAGGTTTATGGCAGCTATTTGCAAGAAATCCAGTCCAACTATATTCTCCAATAACGTAGTAAATGCACATCAGCTTACAATGCTTATTTGCTTGCAGCTATATTACAAACACGTTAATTAAAAAAGATTATTTTTTTTAATTATGCCATTCTGAACATAATAATAACTACAAATTTACCTGTAAGATATTTAGTATCAATATTTTGATTGCAATGTTGTTATTAAACTTAATTTTTGGCTTATCAAAGGACAAGCAAATAAAAGGTTTACTACTTTATTTTTTGTATTTTGTAATGTAAACAATATATTCACATATAAGGTATCTATTGTATCACAATTAAAATTTAGGAAAAAGTTTAGAAACGATAAATTATTAAAAATTGTTTTTAGGTTGTAGCAAATTTCAAACCAAAAATTTATCAAAATTTGCTAGGTATTAACAAAAACAACTGTTTACTGTCATAAAAACTTGAAAAGTACGGTTGCACCAAAAGCTAATGATTTTTGTAGTCTACTCGGTGTCTTTGCTAAAGGTAGAAAAGTTAATTTTTACATCATAGCTTACATTTTTAGATTTGCTTCCTTATAACTGTAAAGAAATAATGTGGGTAAGCTGTGTAATGTTTTTTAGTGGAAAGTGTTTTGCAGAATTATGATGCAGCAGATAGTAAGTCAATGAAGTTAAAAAATGGGAATGAGAAACAAAGAGAAGTGTAGGCGACCTGCACAAGCCTGAAATATTGTGATGTCTAACATATGTAACACGCAAATGAACACAAGCTATGAGGAAAGCTGATGTAAAAAAGAACTAAGTAACTTCAGTAGTACTGAAGTTACCGTATAGAAGGATGAAAACCTGGTAAGATTTGTGAAAAGTCAACAACAGGCAGGCCACGTAGAATGGATGGACGATCTAGGTAAGTTTAGTTGTATGATGTTCTAGAAGGTCACAGAAGAAATGGAAATGAGAAGTTCCGCTGTGATGCCAACGGATAGGCGACTCTGGGAAAGATTAATTTTGGTGGCCAGGGCTACATTGCGGAAGAAGACTACAAACTCTACAAGTGTCTCGTATCTTATATGTTACAGTTGTTTTCTTTAATTGAATATCATTGAAATCAGCTTGCAATTTCCACACGCTCTCCCACTACTTTCAATTGTGTACGCTTCAATAAGGAGTAGAAGTGAGTTACGGGACTTATTGGAAAAGAATGACTGGCTAAAACAGTCATTAGAGTTTGATAACTAGTGGTTTCATAAATTACAAACAATGTGATGTCCTCAAGACATCTTAATGAAAAAATTAAAAAAAGCAAATAAAATCAAAAGGAATAGTATCCAGGTTATTTAGGTGTAAGGTGAGGCAAAAATAAATTAAATTAGAGGTTGTTCGTACGGGTTACGGTACGTCCGCCGACGCGTGTTTTGAAAATAGACACAAAGTTCATTTACCATTCCCTTACGTTAAAAGTTATATATATATATCATGGAGAGAAATTAATCTAACCAAAATTAATCGAAAACCAATATCATGAAACACGAGTATGAATACATTGATTAAAAATAAATAATTGATAGAGGTTAACACCCATTGCTCTAAACGCTAGAGAATGAATTCTCAATGACCACAAATCTAAGCAAAATAAAGTTATTATAAAACCGTTAATCGTCCAGCTAAGATTTATAAATATTACTCCAGATAAGGAAAACCCAAAAAATTTTAAATGTTAAAATTTAAGCAGTGGAAACTATTTTTGCAGAATTATGAAACAGCAGATATTACGTCAATGAAGTTAAAAACTGGGAATGAGAAACAAAGGGAAGAGTAGTCGATCTGCACAAGCCTGAAACATTGTGATATCTAACATAGTTAATGTAACACGCAAGTGAACAAAAGCTATCAGGAAAGCTGATGGCAAAAATAACTAAGTAAATTCAGTAGTACTGAAGCAGCTACGTAAAATGAATTAAATAAGAGTTCAACAAGATACATTAGCCAACACAGCGTATTCCTAATTATTAAGCTTACAGTTTTAAGTGTCTACGTGACGAATTTTCGATAAGATCCATGATAAAAACTCAGTTTCATAGTCGTCTGTCTCTTGGTAGTTATCAGTCAATACTCCTCAGAAAATTTAAACCTAATTATAAGCCTGCTCTTGCACTTGTGGATACAAACAAAAAATGTACTTGTTAGATGCATAACAAGGCAACGGTAACTAAGTTTTGACAAGGACGTGCGATCAGCTAAATACACACCGCAAACTAAACAGGGACCGATCGTGCCAGTGGGTAGATTACTCTACATTATTGTGTCGCTAACGATGGCCTCAAGCCACCAGGATGCAGCCAATTGTATTAAGACCTAGCTGTGGTACTCAAGGTTCTGTTGCAGTGGTCAGTGTATTTTATTGGTTCTCATAGGACCAAAATATCAGTCTCCTCTAATACAAAATTTATGGATTCAGGGATCCTCTAAGAGCCTTCGGCATCAGTATTTTTAGATTTGGAGAGCTAAAAGACATAGAAAGTACACTCTAACTGATAGAAGATTTTTTTTAGTACCATATGGCAACATCCAATTGCCTAAATGTCTCACTGTGAAGAGGACACATGCAGCATTCGCTAATGTGATCACCTTACTTGTCTCCAAAGCAATTTCATCGTATGTTATATCTCATGTTAAAGAAATATAGAAAACTACAGTAGGCATTATGGCTGAAAGAAATCTGGTACGACCAAGCAAACAGACCTTTCAATTTGAAGCGGTTTAGTGACATTGATGTTGAAGTGATTTCTCATGGAATATTAAATATCACGAAAGTTGTGGGAGTTGGCAGCAATATGCCAAATTGTCTGATGACAACATTGACACTAAAATGTCATCTCAGAATATCACAGTTTGTCAGAGATTGACATTGAAAAGGCATATGTTACATATGCTACACAAGTTATAACTCACAACATTAACAGAAAAGATCAAAGCTGGTAACCTCAGCCTGAGCCTAGGGCATTCACACCACAATCCATTCAATGGTGTCAGTGTTTCCAGTTTACACATACAGTTTCTGGTTTTTTGACAGTCAACACCTGCCTATGTGGTGAAGCATTCCCTCTTATAAAGCTATGAAGGGTGTAATTTGCTGTTCAGCATTTCTCTACATTGACCCTAAGTACAAAACCAAAGTATCAATACGTAAAAACATGTCAAACATTATGTAGAGGGAAGAAAAATTGTCATTCCAAACCCACAAAGAAAGGGCAACCGCAGCTTTATGAACAAGCAACAAATGCTGTAACATTAAAACTTCAGATAACTAACGATATGGCACTAGCTGTAGCCCTTCATCAAGAAATATCTGAACGGCTTTTACTATAAACCAAGAGACGACGATCAGTGTTAACTAATCAGCATATTAGTTGAATAGCCGGGATAACAAAGAAGAACTAAACGATTTAACATTGATCCGATAGCAGCCAACTTCATCCGTGGAGGAAGCCGGAGACGATCGCTTCCCGTCATCCTTCCCTCCCAGATATAAGAGGGAGGGCTTTGTAAAGAAGAGGCCGTAAAATGATAAAGCCCCCATTGCTTCTGAGACGAGCCATAGAAAAGACTTTCGAAATTCAAGCCCAGAAAGTAAAATTGCAAGCCCAGAAATAGCAATTTATTCACTCGCAGCATGGAAATATTCTACAGTGGAACACAAACTGATGTGTCTTGCACAACGGTAGGTTTAAGATGCGACTAACCAGAGACGCAGCAATGTGGAGAAACAATTAATGACCAGCAGAGCAGTTCTGTGTCAGAGGCTACGAGAGCTTCCTTTCCGATGCTGAGCAAATTATGAAAGCTAGACAGGTTACTTGCTGAATAATATCTATAATATTAGTGACGTCACTGTCGTCACGTTTCTTCAGGCAGTAGCCACAAGTTTATTTCAACGGCTGAAGACGGCTGCGCATATTTACCCGACGGTCCTCCCGGAGGCCTTCTATGCAACACCCAATCAAGCAGCTGCCGACCGAAGCCGCCAGAGTGGTATGCTCTCAAACGTCGATATATCTCTCTGTATTCCGACTCTTCCTCCTCGCACAGTTCTTCCTGATTTTTATGTAAGTGACTACTTCCCTTTGCACATAACAACCACCGACCTGAATAAAGTGACACGCGTGACAAGAAGATGGTGCACGGACTGTGCCAAAAGAATTGGTTTTGCCGAACATTTAAGACATGTGCTCGTTGGGGGCGACGTAGAACAAGACGCTGCCGTTTCACAGGCGACACCCCGATAGCGGTAACCAAGGACATTGCTAAAACGCGGAAGTGAAGGAAGCAAATACAAAGAGGCCTGAGAGCTCTCAAATTCCGGCTGTCAAATTTAGACTACTTGATTGCTTACAACTCCCACAGATCCTCAGCTCGGCGAGACATTCTAGGTGAAGTTCAGTTTCTGGCTGGTTGGGGTTGTAACCAGTTTCACCCTATCCACCACAGTAGCGGATGTCCAAAGGCGACTGCGGGGAATTGTTAATTCATCGACGACCTTAAAGGGGGACGGTCCAATTTTCTGCAGCAAATATACTAAATTATGGAAATCTTAGCTAGGCACTATGCCACAGTCAGTACTTTGAATAGTTAGAGTGACAATTTCTGCAGGAGGAAAGACAGAACAGTGTACAACGCTCTAGACTTCGGAAGCGCTCAAAACAAGGAGTGTAATTAGCTGTTTCCAATAAGGAAATGAAACATTGCTTGGAACAATGCTAGTAATACAGGACCCCATAATATTCCTTACAGCGGCTTAAAACATCTCTGTGAGACAATGTAATCCATCTTATTAATAACATATAATAACACGTCGTCGCAAGTCACTTATCTACATGCACGGAAAGAGACAATAATTGTTATCCGCTTTCTAAATCCCGCAAAGGTCTCGTGAAACCGGAGAATTATCGTGCAGTGTCGCTGTACAAGAACGTTATTAGAGAAGATGGTCAACAATAAGCTCATCTGGTGTTTGAAGCGATACAACCGACTAAACGTTCACCAGTGTAGAAACAGGAAACATCATTCCACTGATCACAAAGCATTAGATTTCGAATACGCAGTACAATCTCCCATTACATGACAAAAACGTTTGCTTTGTCGCCTCTATTAACTTATAGAAGAAACACACGGTGCTTACTGGTAACAGACGAGAACATGTAAATATTTGGCGTCCTTTACTCAATTATGTGGTGTTAAAGATCACTACATATGTATACTCTTCCACTAGTATACCGTTCAAACCGTACACGTGCATTCCATTCTGTCATCATTCTGTTTTCCGATATACAATCTGCCGATTTGAAGATGCTACCACGGCAACAACACCTACCTTCTGGCAGTAAACATTGCAAAAATAGCAAATGCCGTCACTTTTTACTGCACAGAAAAAGAAAGCAAAATTATGTTTTATTACAAAGTATTAATAGTGTTTAAAAGAATATGAATATGACAGTAAACCTTATGCCAGCCGTCTTTTCCACACTGCTTCCGTTAAGGGTTTACCATCACGTTTTAAGTAGGAGTAGAGTTATTGACGTTTAAAATTGGATGTAAGAGCTTGAATTTGTCGTTACTTCACCGCTTTAACACTTCACCGCTACTAATATTGTTATGCCGTCAATAACGACGATAGATTTAATAGGAAATCTAGCTTTTACAAACAGGAAAGCATGTAGACTACTATGATATTAAATTGTATTGTTTAAAACTATAATTTTGTCAAAGGAATATCGGTATGGATATTACATAACTTCCATACATAACTTTCATGTTCTAAGGTTTATATTTAAAATCATTTTCGAAATGAAATATTACCTTAGAAACTACTTCTTTCTACTTACTGCTTCAGCCTTAACCACAGTACCTGTGGTCACTAACGTATACCACCTCACGTTATCGCACTCGATTTTCACTGATGATGGAAATCGATGGCATTGCCGAAACGTCTCGTTTTGTAGAAAACATTGGACTACGGCCAAACATCCCGGGAAGGAATTTTAACAAAAACTACTTCTTTGTTGCCGATAACGTTGTACACATATATATAAAAAATATGCATAAAATTAATGGCTTGTATAAGTTAATGTTTGATCTCCATTAAGTAGTGCTCAAGTTTCCAAAGTTTTAATATTATGATGTCCGTAATTAAAACATCAGAGCAGGTTTAGTGTGTATGAGGGTACACCGTGGACAAACATTTTCAACATTTCCTATTGAGCGTTGCTTAGTGTAAAGCTGCGAATCTACAGTGTACGTTTCACAGAACAAACACGCGGAAAAGAAGGAGCGCTCCGAAGTCACTCATGGACCCTCAGCATCTTGCAGAGGGTTCATTCCCTAAAGACGAAAAGTCTGTCTATGAATCGTTCCTCTGTAAACACGTGCAGTTACACTGCCCAGCGATCCACAGGAAGCAAATCGCTATCCACGCTGGACAATTTTTCGGCTTGCGCGCGTTATGTTGGTGTGGGTTTCGGCACTTTCCATTTAAAAAGCGTGCAAATGTAAGATAATAAACATGAGTGAGGCCAGAAATAACGCGAATTTTGTGTGTGTGTGTGTGTGTGTGTGTTCCCTGCCTTTTTATTGCAGTAATCATAATAATAAAATGGAAACGTAAACAGTACATAATTGAGATATGCTTGCCTGCCACGAACGATATATTTTCTCTCATACATGATTTACATTGAAATGAAAAAATTATAATTTTATTGCCTGGCAACAAAATTATTTTATTTTTAACAATTACCATTGTTTGAAAAAGTTTAAATGAATTTTCAACTACTTTACTGTTGTTAAAACGTAAAAGGTTGCAGGTAAACTTCCCCTTCCCCTTAACCGATCTTCACCAAAATCAAAAGGCCTTGAGAGCACTACAATTCAGGGATGTATGCAAAAATTATTTGATTCTGTTTGAATATGCGGCAGTTACCGTTCGTCATAGAAAAAATTACCTTTGTTAAAACATAAAATGTTGCAGGTAACTACCCTATTCCCTTAACCGATCTTCTCCAAAACCAAAAGGTCTTGAGAACTCTACAATTCAGGGCTGTATGCAAAAAAACTATTTGAATCTGTTTGAATTTGCGGCTGTTATCGTTTGCCATAGAAAATACCCTTGTTAAAACATAAAACGTAGCTGGTAAACTACCCCTTTCCCTTAACCGATCTTCACCAAAAACAATAAGTCTTAAGAACTCTACAATTCAGGGCTGTATGCGAAACATTATTTGATTCTGTTTGAATTTGCGGCTGTTATCGTTTCCCCCCCAAAAACAGCCCGGGAAGCAATTTTAACAAAAAACTACTTCTTTGTTGCCGATAACGTAGTACACTTATACAAAATTCTCCCCTCCACCTTCAACTATAAGTTTTAATAATAGAAAATTACCCCCAACCCGTTCATCTAACCTCCTCATTTATAGATATTTCATCTACGTTTCTACAGTGGATTATTATGAGCTTCTTATCAGGATACTTTATTTATAAAAATTAAGTACTTTACTCTTGTTAAATCATTAAATGTTTCAGGTAAACTACCCCTTTCTCTTAACCGATCTTCTCCAAAATCAACAGACCTTCAGTCCTCTACAATTCAGGGATGCATGCAAAAAAATATTTGACTCTGTTTGAATGTGCGGCAGTTATCGTTCGTCATGGAAACATTTCTCTTGTTACAACTTAAAATGTTGCAGGTAAACTATCCCTTTCCCTTAACCGATCTTCACCAAAATCAACAAACCTTGAGTTCTCTACAACTCAGGCAAGTGTGCAAAAAATTATTTGATTCTCTTTGAATTTTCGGCAGTTATCGTTCGTCATAAAAAAATTACCCTTTTTAAAACATAAAACTTTGGTGATAAACTACCCCTTTCCCTTAACCGATCTTCAACAAATTCAACAGACCTTGAGTTCTCTTTAGTTAAAAAAGGTATGCAAAAACTTAGTTGATTCTGTTTGAATTTACGGCAGTTATCGTTCGTCATATAAAAAATAACCCTTGTTAAAACATAAAATGTTGCAGGCAAACTACCCCTTTTCCTTAACCGATCTTCGCCAACACCAACAGTTATTGAGAACTCTACTATACAGGGCTGTATGCAAAACGTCATTTGATTCTGTTTGAATTTGCGGCTGTTATCGTTTGCCATAGAAAATACCCTTGTTAAAACATAAAATGTTGCAGGTAAACTACCCCTTTACTTTAACTGATCTTCAACAAAATCAGCAGACCTTGAGAACTCTACACTTTAGGGCTGTATGCAAATAATAATTTGATTCTGATTGAATTTGCGGCTGTTATCGTTTGCCATAGAAAATACCCTTGTTAAAACATAAAATGTTGCAGGTAAACTACCCCTTTACTTTAACTGATCTTCAACAAAATCAACAGACCTTGAGAACTCTACACTTTAGGACTGTATGCAAATAATCATTTGATTCTGATTGAATTTGCGGCTGTTATCGTTTGCCATAGAAAATACCCTTGTTAGAACATGAAACGTTGCACCTAAAACTACCCCTTTCCCTTAACCGATCTTCAACAAAATCAACAGACCTTGAGTTCTGTATAATTCAAAAAGGTGTGCAGAAGAGTAGTTGATTCTGTTTTAATGGACGGCAGTTATCGTTCGTCATAAAAAAATGTACCCTTGTTAAAACATAAAATGTTGCCGGTAAACTACCCTATTCCCTTAACCGATCTTCACCAAAACCAACAGATCTTGAGAACTCTACAATTCAGGGCTTTATGCAAAAACTTATTTGATTCTGTTTGAATTTGCGGCTCTTATCGTTTGCCATAGAAAATACCCTTTTCAAACATAAAACGTTGCCGGTAAACTACCCCTTCCCCTTAACAAATCTTCACCAAAAACAATAGGTCTTGAGAACTCTATAATTCAGGGCAGTATGCAAAACATTATTTGATTATGTTTGAATTTGCGGCTGTTATCGTTTGCCATAGAAATTACCCTTGATTAAAAAAAAAATGTTGCCGGTAAACTACCCTTTTCCCTTAACCGATCTTCACCAAAAACAATAGGTCTTGAGTACTCTACAAATCAGGGCTGTATGCAAAAAATTATTTGATTCTGTTTGAATTTGCGGCTGTTATCGTTTGCCATAGAAAAAAAATCTACAGACAGATAGATAGACAGACAGACAGACAGACACACAGACACTTTTAGAAAAACGACTTTTTTTCATGTTTTGAGTGTAGTACAATTAGAATCTGCAATAATCTCGAACACGATTTTTTTTGCCATCACCATACTTCCATTTCCTTAAGGAACATGGAGGTAAAAAAAAGAAACATAAATTGCTTACATTGTCAGTTTTCCTTTATATTTACGTAAGTTATTTTAAAAGAACTACTCTTTTTTTTTAATAATACTGCAAGTAATTCGACGTATATTACAAATTCGACTGTGGATGTCCCAAATTTATCATTTAGATTTCAGAAGCCTTGCGTTTAGATTATTACGTCCTGCGTTTGTATCAGCAACAGTTAGTTACTAACAAACAAACAAGGTGCGCGCACCATATTAAATATATTTACTGTATTTTATCTGTTGTGTGACTTCGTGTTGCTTTCGATTGGTTTACGCGTTTCTAAACACATGTTTCGTCTTCAGAAATAAAAAAATCACTCAAAGTGAAGTCGTTAAATATTAAAATTGCAAACATTGAAAACAATTCTGCACATAACCGCAGTGCGCACTCATGTAACGCGGTTATGTGCAGAATTTTTTCAATATTTGCAATTTTAATATTTAACGACCTCACTTTGAGTGATTTTACTTCCATATTCCATAAGGAATGGAAGTATGGTGATGGCAAAAAAAATCGTGTTCGAGATTATTGCAGATTCTGATTCTACTACACTCAAAACATGAAAAAAAGTCGTTTTCCGAAAAGTGTCTGTGTGTGTGTCTGTGTGTGTGTCTGTCTGTGTGTGTGTCTGTCTGTGTGTGTCTGTGTGTGTCTGTAGATTTTTTTTCTATGGCAAACGATAACTGCCGCAAATTCAAACAGAATCAAATAATTTTTTGCATACAGCCCTGATTTGTAGAGGACTCGCGAGCTATTGTTTTTGGTGAAGATCGGTTGAGGGAAAGGGGTAGTTTACCTGCAACGGTTTTTTTTTATCAAGGGAAATTTTTTTTTTTGGCAAACGATAACAGCCGCAAATTCAAACAGAATCAAACAATGTTTCGCATACAGCCCTGAATTGTAGAGTTCTCAAGACCTGTTGTTTTTGGTGAAGATCGGTTAAGGGAAAGGGATAGTTTACCTGTAACGTTTTATGTTTTAACAAGGGTATTTCCTATGGCAAACGATAACAGCCGCAAATTCAAACAGAATCAAAAGATTATTTGCATACAGCCCTAAATTGTAGAGTTCTCAAGACGTATTGTTTTTGGTGAAGATCGGTTAAGGGAAAGGGGTAGTTTACCAACAACGTTTTTTTAACAAAGGTATTTTCTATGGCAAACGATAACAGCCGCAAATTCAAACAGAATCAAATAATTTTCTGCATACTGCCCTGATTTGTAGAGTACTCGGGACCTATTTTTTTGGTGAAGATCGGTTGAGGGGAAGGGGTAGTTTACCTGCAACGTTTTTTTTATCAAGGGAAATTTTTTTTTTTGGCAAACGATAACAGCCGCAAATTCAAACAGAATCAAATAATGTTTCGCATACAGGCCTGAATTGTAGAGTTCTCAAGACCTATTGTTTTTGGTGAAGATCGGTTAAGGGAAAGGGGTAGTTTACCTACAACGTTTTTTTAACAAGGGTATTTTCTATGGCAAACGATAACAGCCGCAAATTCAAACAGAATCAAATAATTTTCTGCATACAGCCCTGATTTGTAGAGTACTCAAGACCTGTTGTTTTTGGTGAAGATCGGTTGAGGGGAAGGGGTAGTTTACCTGCAATGTTTTTTATCAAGCGTATTTTCTATGGCAAATGATAACTGCCGCAAATTCAAACAGAATCAAATAATTTTTTGCATCCGTCAGTGAATTGTAGAGGACTCAAGGCCTTTAGATTTTGGTGAAGATCAGTTAAGGGGAAGGGGTAGTTTACCTGCAACCTTTTACGTTTTAACAAGAGTAAAGTACTTGAAAATTCATTTAAACTTTTTCAAACAATGGTAATTGTTGAAAATAAAATAATTTTGTTGCCAGGCAATCTGAAAAGATTATACGATAGTTTATGAAATGGTTAATAATACGTCAGTGGAAGGTGTAATGAGAAATTAGCAGAAATGGAAACCTGGGGAATGTTAACTGTTCTGTAGATACAATTTTGTCGGAATGTTTGGAAATGATCATAAACATTGAAGAAAAAGTAAGCATATTAAGAAACATATGTAAGTACTTATTATAAAAAAATAATGTTTATTTTTTGATAAAGTCATTTTGATTATGGAATATAAATATTTACAACAAGAAAAGAATTTTCAGTTTTCAAAATTTAAATACATTTTTATAAAACAATGGGTTCTTCATTGAGGTGGGGACCATGTCACTCACTCCATCTCAAGCCTCCTCTCCCATTTTGCAGAAAAAGAGGACCCTGTCAAGGCTGATACTTTGACGACAGTGACAGGGCTTTCCACCAAATTCAGCAGAGTGACAGGTAGGCCCAACTCTGATTGGCTCCTCAGATTTCCCCAGCGTTAGTAGGTTCTATGAAAATATTTTATTTCAAAAATGATTTTAAATATAAATCTTAGATATGTTTTATAAATCTCATGTTTTATGTTTTAACATGGGTAATTTTTTATATGACGAACCATAACTGCCGTAAATTCAAACAGAATCAAATAATTTTTTACATATGTGCTTGAGCTATAGAGAACTCAATGTCTGTTGATTTTGGTGAAGATCGGTTACGGGGAAAGGGCAGTTTACCAGAAACATTTTTTGTTGTAACATGAGTAAAGTACTTAATTTTGATAAAGTATCCTGATAAGATCTTAATAATCCACTGTAGAAACGTAGATGAAATATCTATAAATGAAGAGGCTAGTTGACCGGGCTGGGGGTAATTTTCTATAAATCAAAATTATAGTTGAAGGGGGAGGGGATAATATTTTTTATATGTGTACTAAGTTATTGGCAAGAAAGAAGTATTTTTTTGTTAAAATTCCTTCCCTGGCTGTTTGGCTGAAAATGATTTTAAATATAAATCTTAGAATATGGAAGTCATGTATGGTTCTCCATACCGATATTTTTATATCTGAAGACGAAACATATGTTTCGAAACGCGTAAACCAATCGAAAGGAACACGAAGTCACACGACGGATAAAATACGGTAAATATTATACAGATTTTGTCAATAAGTGACTTGGATACCAATTCAAACATGTTTTTCATATTAAATATATTATTTTGCAATATAATTTAGTTTTTCATGAGGCATTTATTGTAACGTAAAATGTATTTATTGGGAGCGTTCGCACCAGAATTCGCTTACTATTCAAGTATGACGAAGTTGTAACAGGGCAAACTAAAACACAATATAGCTTTACCAGTAATTATTAAGTATGAAGCAAACGTTCTAAAAAAAATTAAACCTAAGGTAATTAGCCTAAAATATTCTTTAAGCAAACCAACAATTTGTAATTTTTAAATTGTGCATTTATTTGTATCAAAAATGTGTACTTGTCTTTGCAAATTACATTTAGGAAAGATAATAAGAGTTTCCTGAGGTAGAACGGATTACAAATTGAACTAAAATTTTCCATAGTTTTAAGAACAGCATCGAGTATAAGGCTAAACAAAAGTTACTTTTAATAAATAACTAACGATAATTAAAAATTTCAACGGACCTACAAGTAATAGCGATATTTATTTATTATACATACACTTAATACATAATACCCACATATTAGAGAATAGCGTGGATATATTATATTGCATTTACATTACACTATACTATAACAAATTAGTTAACCAAATCAATAAAGGCTTGAAGAATTAAAATACACATGGCATTTTACATTACGTACATTGTATGATGACAGAACTATGCGTGCTACACGAAACTACTTAGTACACTAGGGACTGTATACAGCAAGAAGTAAAATTAACGATCTACAACATTGTTAGTAACGATTTGCTAACCTGCCACTATGTAAGACTATTAATCAAGCAGCCGTACCCAGCTAATAGCTTATGGTAGGCTACAGTATATCTGCTTTGTTATTTGCACTAGAAATTACACTAAAATAAAAATGATTTGCAATAGAAAGTTACAAGCTATCCTGTACAATTAAAGAAGTACTTCGAAATCGCTTATAAACCCCTGACCTATAATTTACTTGGTTTTTACTCAGCAATTCCGGTATGTCCCGAATCCTGTTAACTTATCCTTCACCCTCAGAGACTGGTAAATAAAAATTTCAATTTGCCTATTTGTAAATATGTACCGTTGCAGTATTAGGTTTACTTATTTCATACATTATAATGCAGACAATATTTTCTTGGGCGGCGTCAGAAGAACACGTATTAATATGTGTATGCATCATTTATGTCTTTTTCTTGCTTCGTAAGTTATATTGTTTTGCTAAAATATTTTTCTTCACTCATACTTCTTTAGTCTGTATATTGTTAAGCAGAATACTTTTACTTATTGACTTTCTCCAATGTAATTCTGCAGTGTGTAACATTTGTACTTACAATATTCAGTAATCAACGGAGACAGCAAATGACAACGTTTTAATTACAAATAAATGACGACCAGCTAAATAATCAGATAAAAACAGTTGAAAAATAAAAATAACAAACAGTTAAAAATAACATCTCGTAATCGCCTTTCATCTTTTGCTTAGCCCGGTTTTCAGTTAAAAAATACTGCGTTTACGTTAATCCATGTTAACTGTTAAACAATTTTAACAAACTAATGCTCCCATTTGCTAAATGGGAACGGGTTACCTAAATGGGAACGAGGTAGGTTTATCTGAAGTAGACAAATTTCTGTTAAAACTCTAAGAACAATTAAAAACTGAAGTCGAACTGTTAACTAAAGTACAGCTGTGTGTTTACAAAAAATAAATTTTGCAAACAATAGAATAAAAATAGAATAGAAGTTACTACGCCTTTAGTGATAGAATACTGTGCTACAATATTGATGGAAGCACTCGCTTGAGGACTTCTTCGGTAATTTAAAGCCACTGCACAAACGCACTAATAATTTAAAATAGAAAAAAAAGCACTTTCTCTCTCTGTTCCGCTCTAAACGTAACCGCTACAGAGCCACTACGTAATGTTCCACCTGATGGCCAAAATATATAAGCCGAATTAGTAAAATCTCTGGGATCAGTTTTGGACGTCAGGGTATACGTATATCTGTGTGACTGCTGTGTGTTAAAAAGATGGTGAGGCTACTAGTGAAAACAGAGAATTTATTGTTAATGGGGTTACGTATCCCTGAGCAAAGTCAGATAAGTTTGCTTCATACAGCAATTGTGTTTTCCTTCGAAGTGGTTGTAACACAAAGCGTATCTTTTTCCGTCAGTTAAATGTCAAAAGCTTTTAACAGAGTACTCACACTTGGGTTCCCACAGAACAATTTGAGGTAAATACACAATTCCAACAATTGTAACATTTTATTATTTGCTACTTCAAGTAAAACGTTTCATATTTTTCGCTCTTTCGCTCTTTTGTTTTTAAAAACGTTTGCGTATTATTTCTTCACCTGTATGTCTACTGATAGAAAACCTTCACCGTATGTGAAATATTAATAATTAATATTGTTAACCCAAATAAATATTAAAAATTTTGAAAGTTTTAATATATAATTACAGCAAGGTTCTTTGTTTGCTGTATAAAAGTATACAAAATCCTTAATATACAAGTACAAATCAGCAAATATTTAAATCACAACACAGCAAACAATGGTCATAATTTTACTCACATTTACATTATTTATAAACTTCCACTTTAAATCAAATTTTGTGTTTTATTAAAATATTTTTAGGTTTTTTAAATTGATTGCCAAATAGCAATATTTATAGTTAATAATACAGTTACTAGTTAAATTAGTACTTAATATTACAGTTCAAAGAAAACTTAGAGAGTAGTTAGAAGTATTGAAAGAAATTGAGAAACAGTTCAATAATTTAATAATTATTAAAACTAATTTTGAAAAACAAGAAATATTTTATAAAATAATTAAAAAGTAAAAGATAGTAGGCGGATAGCGAACATTAGTGATAGAAAGTAAACAGCACACGTGGAATGTTTTTTAAATAAGGGTAAATAACTGAAAAAGGTGAGTGACCGCGTCAATAGGCGGTGATAGAACTAGATGAAAAGGGTGTTTACCTACGTTGTTTTTACGTTAAATTATTAAAAGACAGAGGGAAGGTTTTGACAAAATAATGCACACCAAAACTATGCCGAAAATAAACTTACAGAATGGGATGCACACACACACACACACACACACACACACACACACACACACACACACACACACACACACACACACACACACACACACACACAGAATGTACTAGAAAGAAAAGTAAAATACGGATACGGGTGACTGAACCCGTAAGTAAGTTAATAACTAGAAGGTAAAAGGTAAAGGCGTTTACCTTAATGTTTGTTTAAAAAATGTGCACGCGCTGTAGGGGAACTGGAGGTATAAAACAATTATCTTGTTCCATTTTAGTATATTTCCGATCCGATGATAAACTGTGAAGTTAGAAAGCTATAATCGGAAAATTTTTTCTACAGTGGTGTGCAATAGTGTTATTTCTGTCTATTATATACTGGTTTGCTATATTCTTTTAATAGTGTAAAAATTAATTTATATATCTAATTTTTAATAATATGTCTACGAGTCAGTTATGAACTTGTTTCTGTGGATGGGAGATGTGTGTGTGTGTGTGTGTGTGTGCAAGATGTCCTGAAGTATTCGAAATTACAATCCAATGTAATAAAATACCATGCAAAGAATAATGCAATATTATATATGGTGGATTCTTTGAAAAATATTTAAAAAGAACGTATCATCATAAAAATAGCTGCGATAAAGTAAAACCCAATAAACCTGACCAAGCAGACATAACAAGACACGACCGCTTAATGTCCGCACGATCCATTTTGATTAAACAAAAATCATTCACAGAGGAAACAGTTCTTCCAACGGCAATTTTTTAAAATGATAATTACATAAAAATTAAGCAGATTTATTTTAAAAAAAAACATCTGATATAGACAGTTTTAGAAGCGTTATTGGCGCCTTATTCATCCCCATAAAACGAACAGAATAAACACAAAACAGAACCGTATATATTCAAAAAAAAATTTACTTTACAAAGTTTAATTTAAGTGCAATTAGTATAATTTATATATATATATATATATATATATATATATATATATTGCAACAATACATATACATAAATTTGGAGTGACTGTTCTCACGTTCAAGATTGACAAATTATGTAACAATATAGCATTTAAATTGGGTTTCAGGTGTATCTGCAATAAGAACTCTATGTAACTTGTAACGGTATTTCAAATTTATTTGGTATTAATAAAATTGTGCACCTAGCACTTGCTTCGACTTAAAACATTCGTTATTATTTGTTATTATGCCGTAAGGCTTATGCTATATACATCCTTACTGACTAAATATTCTATGCTACTAATTAATGTATTAAAGAAAAATCTCATTTCCAGACTACTCATTCAATTAATGTGTTTCAAAATATAAATATTTAAATATTTTTTTATATATTGTAATGTACTCAAAAGATTAATAGTTATTGAATTTATCTTTTGTTTCTCAGTACTGATTTATATCAAACACTAATTGTTTTCATTTAAATTCTTTGTATTCGTTTAATTTCAATACTAATTTGAGCTCTTGTTACGTTAATCGTATTTCTAAAACATCTATGATTTTAATTCTACTTTAAAATAAACATTGACTCTTACTTTTAAATAAAACAAGAATGTCTTTAATTGTCTTTGAGTTCATTGTTCGATTAAGAGATAAATAAGTTGTTTATCACCTTATTGTCGTCAATCATACTCGATCATTTGATCCATCTGTAGTCGTCCTCGTCTAGCACTCCAGCTCCTCTTGTCCAGCGTCGACTCGTTCCTATTGTCCAGCGTCGACTCGCCTCTTGTCCAGCGTCGACTCGCCCTTTTTGTCCAGCGTCGACTCTGTCTCTGTCCAGCGTCGTATCGCTCTCTGGAACTTCTCCTCGTGCTGTTTCTGACGTCAATGGATCTTCTTAGGTGTATCTTCTTATGTAATTTTGTTATTATTTAAACACAGTTTGTTTTAAAATCCAGTTACATAACTGTATGTAACTGGAAGGATGAAACTATTTACAAAATTTTAAATATTCTGTGCGGACGGGTATAAGCTCCCGCTGCACCGTGGATGATTTAAAAAAGAGAACCACTGTAGCTTGTGTGTCCTATTTATACCCATGTCTTGGTCGACACCTGCAGTGGTACGAAATCGACATGTCAGAAACTGTCTCTGGATTCAGTTCCCCCACTCTTTGTCAATTTCGCTATTTCTTATATTTCTGCGAATTGCAGAGTCCTGTAAGTATACTCTTATACTTATAACTATTTTTACAACACATGTTCACTGTAATTTTGGACATTGCAACTTAACCCTTTCGATTTGTACACAGTTATTTCACTATTACACTCGTACGGTGTGGAACTTTCACATGGTTTTCGTACACAGTATTTAGTAAATTTTCTTACATTTTATTGTGTTTTTGGATTTTACTTCTTAATTATAGTTTATGAGTAATTACGGAAAAACAGTAATTGTGCAATTATTCATCTTGGGGTGGTAAACTCGCCTGCATAGACCTGCGTTCACACACAATAGCAAAATACTGGTGTACACACTTTCAGTTACATTTGTGTGTGTGTGCACGTCGATTCAGGTCGAAACACCTGTTCATATTTTTGTCTGAGCCAAGCTTGCAATCTCTGACATGCTTATTTCTAATACATTATTAATTATTTACAGTTTATTAGGTATATTAAATTTTTATATTCAATGCTCAGAACATCACTTATTCGTACTGTCGCAATATATATATATATATATATATATATATATATATATATATATATATATATATATCATTGCGTAGTGCATAGTATTATGAAGTGGTGTATTAGTGATTCATATAAATAATTGTAAATATTAATCCAACAATATACGTTTAATCTAATATAACGCAAAGCAAATGTTACAATCATAAAACTTAAAAACAGTAATTTATGTAGTTAAATTTTACCTATGTTTTCTGTGTTGGGCATTACATTGAAATAAAATATATCCTGGGAATGAACTGTGTTTTATTTAAGACCGGAACGCATCATCCACAATAATAAGTAGGCCTGTAATAAATACGGCCGAGACATGATACTTATATGTTATATATGTGTATGTGTGTGTTTATATGTATGTATACGCGTACACATGCACACCCTTCTATATAAATGTACTCACACCCACTCTTGTGTATAAGGGAAAGAGAAAGAGAGAGAGAGAGATTAAGGGAGAGACAGAATAAAATAGGTTATCTAGAATAAATGTTGTCTCAAAGGAACGTTGACGTCAGTAGTTACAAATGCCTGGAAAGTAATTTCCAAGATGGCACTAACATCGATAGTTGTTATTAAAACGCAAAATATCGTTATGTACCAGCTCCTCGTCATGGAAAGTATTTTTAAGTCCATTTAAATTACAGCACTACGATTTCGAACGTGTATAGGGCTATTTTATAGATGCTTCATAGACTGTGTTCCCAGATATATCTTAATAACAATATTTAACAACAACACAATTGTAAAATCTGACACAATTCAATGTTTATTTGTTATCAATAGTACTTTGAGAATTGCCAATTAAATGGACACTTGATTAAATGTGAGACATTCTTGGCACATCTAAATGTAAGTTATAGGTAACTACATAGTCTTGGAAATTAGGTACTCCTGTGGTTATATAATATAGGTCTACTTTCTATTAGTCTATAGGTGTCTGACATTAATTGCACCAAATATTAAATATACGTCAAAATATCTGTAATGTATCTAAAATGTGTTCATACTTTCTGGTGTTCATACATACCTGTGGATCGTAATGTTTAATTATTTCTTCTTCGTCACGGCTTAGGCTGTTTAGTCCGTCCCGGCTCCAAAATAGTCGGACCATCTCTTCTTGGGTTAATTATCCCTCTTACACAGCCTAGTTCTGGCACATATAAGTGACTTATATATATCTATCTCATCGTTTGTATCATACTACTTTTATTAAAGTATTCTTCTGTACCTTTATCTGCACACCTTCTTTTAGGTTATTTATCCATATTGTTACCTCCCTCAGTAATTACCGTTCACTCGTTGATAAATGTAATATGTTTTCAGCGTAAACAAGTTCCGTGAACTTTGTTTAGATTTATAATTTACACAGAATGAGTATTCAGTAATATTAGTTAATGATAAGATAATAACATGCAGCAGGAGGTGTTTTAGTGGCGATACTTCATTAATGACAATTAGGCCTACTTTGCAAATTACAGCTTATTAATTATATAGCATTTTGGGAACGTTCCTCAAAACCTATGAAACTTTTCCACTATAATTACATCTGAAATGTTTACCCTGCTGCAGTTTGAGGCTCCTCGGCGGGGACGTTAGCATTGGTTCCGAGCTTGTTACTGTAGCTATCGCTGTATCGCTTATTTCATCTACGGGCAAAGCCATCTATACATCTTTTTAAATTATTCTTTACTATGCACATGACAGGACTTTTTTTATCACACTTAGTACTTTATTTTGGGGTTATTGTAATACTTTTAGGTTACAATTACTGGCTATTCCAAACTAAGTCTAGACAGGTTATTATTACCCCTTCATAAAGTAAATGCTCGTTTCCTAATATCATCTTGGGTTTCTGTCAATCGGCCAATACACTCTTCAAATTGGAGGCTAAATTTGTTTCCCCTTCACAACCATGTTTGTCATTGGACGATGTACAGGACTCTGTTCTTTGCCTCGTTTATTAACGGCAGGGTGCATACTTCAAACTAAACAGGTAGACCAGCTTTCTTCATGGTAAAACGCGGTTGAGCTCATTTGGGTGACTTGAATTTAATTTTAATTTTTATAAGCAAGGATCTGCTGCATCTGGATTTTTTAGACTTGTGTCCGTGTTGACAGCAATTTAAACATACATTAGTCCGATCAAGCTTTCTACATACATTAGACTTTTGACCAAAATCTAGACATCTAAAACATCAAGTAACATTTATTATGTGCTTAATTCTACAACGAATCCAACCTGTTTTAATTTTTTTTTATCTGTTTCAATGAAATGGGTTTATTGGCAACTATTGCGGGTGTCTGATTCCCTTTCCACCTCACCTGGACCGCTATACTGACACGTCGTCAGCATTCGTTGATATTTGTGTGTTTTTGGACTTTAACAGATCAGCTTTTCATAATGCTCCAAAATACTAGTTTAAAATATCCTTAGTTTGATGGAGAATAAGCCTGTGTATGCATTCTGACGGTCTGTGAGGAAAACCATTTTAAATTTGGTTTGACCATTTTATAACTAATAAAACCATTTTATTACTTATAAATCTGACAAACATTCTGTGTTATACCAAGAAGTGGTACAGAAGATTTTTCAGTTTCAATAACATTAGACACCACACTTTATCTGAGGTTACCGACTTGTGAAAGTAGCTGTGAATAGTTACTTTCTTGCAGTGTGTTTCTGATACCTTGGTAATTCCACGTATGTACAGAGCGCCCTGTTTCTCCTTAAAGCCGATATGATTGCCATAAATTGTTTTTATTATGTTAGAAGGGCTTTTAAGCGTGCCATAATTATTTTTTAAAATCTTGGGCGGAACTGCTAAGCTATGTCTGGGTCGGAATTATGATATTTCATGAACATTTTTCTGAATTTTTTCTACACAGATATATGTGCTCTTTCCGTTGCTTCTGATACTAACGTAGCATAGTCTCAGTATCCTATTAAAAACATAGAGTTTTGCAAAAGTATTTAATGCTCCAAAAGTAGTCAGTAGCTGTTACAAGATTTTACCCATTATTAGGGCTAATCTAGAAAATCTTCTGTCATTTGTATGTGTCTAAATTGTAGTTTTTACCACGACATGGTAACGTGTCGAGCGCGAATTTACGAAACTGTTGAAACTAGTCCCGTATGGATTTAAAACGCCCGAGTCAGATAGTATGAGAAGTCATTGGCCTTTTCGTAGTCCATTTTAAGTTGGAATCATTACAAGAAGATGACGTTGCTCAGATCTAGCGACTCAGCAGTATACCTGTCAAAAAGACTTGTAGCTTTGGATGATGTCAATGGCTATAAGAATTCTGAAATTCTACTGATTTTATTTTGACGATAATTCTTGTAGTTCTTTATTTGCTCGGGTAGAATTACTTTTATAAGAGCTGTTTTGATCCTTTTCTACAGTCTTTTTTTGTGTTATGCTTTCTCTGAGTAGTACTGACACTTTTTCAAGTTACACTTGAAACTAATGTTGTTGCTTTTCAGTTTCAGGTACTTTCTGCAGAGAAAAGTTATGAAAAGCAGTGTGGCCCTTGATTGATTGAAATAAGGAAATTTGAAAATGAGAATTGAAGAAATACACAGCAGTGTAAAAACAGTTCTAAAGTGAGACATATTAAAACAGTATTGTAATACTGCATGTCAGGTAATAAATTGAAATATCCAATTACAACAATGAGCTTGTCTGTACAGGAAACCTATAATCACGAAAGTAAACAACACACCCTCAGTAGTGCTGTATAAGTGAAGACTAAATTGTGAAACACTATTTTATCGTAGGGTCAATTGAACATTATAATTTTAAAAGTACAATAAACTCAGCCTAACACAATAATAAACACGAACGAAAAAAACAATTATAACAATTTGTAGGTATCTGAGGTAAGGTCAGATATTTAAGAAAATTTCTAATCGCGCCTTATTGATTAAGACGCTGTGACCGAAGTTGAAAATGCTGTACTATACATTTTAACATAAATAAAAAGTGATGGCTCTTCCCACACTTCATTATGGGTCTGAGAATTGGACTTTAACGAAAGGCCAGGCCAGTCGCATCCAAGCGGCTGGAATCTGATTTCTCAGGCACGTGGAAATCTCTATGATTATAGAAGAAACACAGATATACGGCAGGAATTAAATA
Organism: Magicicada septendecula; assembly: GCA_034769895.1. Classification (NCBI taxonomy): domain Eukaryota; kingdom Metazoa; phylum Arthropoda; class Insecta; order Hemiptera; family Cicadidae; genus Magicicada; species Magicicada septendecula. The sequence goes on along the minus strand of CM068374.1, from coordinate 283,755,430 downwards.
TTATGAGTATACTCGACAGGATCGCCCAGTATCGGCTGAATTGGTGGGAACATCTTTGCCGAATGGATGACTGCCGCATCCCTAAACAACTATGGAACTATAAGCCGAGGGGACGGAGTGGTGGGGGACGTCTAAGGAAGCGCTGGAGTAACCAGATCTAATCTTTCTATTTGAGACTACAACAAACCATTTTTGGTTTAATCCGTGAAGATGATAATGATGATGATTAATTTACAAATTTATACAAGAGATTTTATTGTTATTCAATTTCTGTAAAAAATTAATCATACTACCGTCTTCCCTGAGATTGAGAGGCAGTATAACAATGCTTCAAAATTAAATTTTTAATTCCTGTTAGCAGGAGTTGTTTTAATATTAGTAATTAAAACATAGCTTAATAACAAAATCTGTGTATGTGTGTTTTTTAACGTAGGTGTTAGAATAAGATATAAAACAACCTCCAATGAACTTAACCCAAAGTAAACGATAAACTCACACCGCCCGCTAACCCATACGCCATAAATCATGACACCTACAGCCTTCATTACTGTTCCTGTAGCCTTAATCTAATGGGATTCCTGTGGATACTATAATTGAAAAACTTTGTGTAGAGATATGAAAATCTGTTTTACCTAAAGTTAATTTTTACTTACAGATGCTGTTTGGCAGGAGTTTAAATTATGTATTAGTTCCACATTACTATAATTTTTCTTTAGTTTAACTTAGATGATCACGCTTTTGTTTAAGTACTGCATTACATTATTTTCAACTTTGCTTATGTAAACCTTTCAAGGTTTTATAAAATGTTATAATATTAATTTGTTCAAGATAAAATTGTTAACAAATTAATAACCGTATTCATAAATAAAATTAAAATTAAAATAGCTTTTCTTATTTTAGTTGGACTAAAAGCAATTGTATTGTATAAATAATTACTTACCGAATCCGTCGAGTGACTGACTTGTAATTTCGCTTAACTTGACGCGTTTCGAGGCATATGCCCCATCTTCGGAATAATTTCTCTTTAAAGAACGTCAGACATTAAGATCAAAATATAATAAATTAAAATTAAAATCAATAGTTAAAACATTAAAGCATAAAAAATATTAAAACACACTAAAAACACAGAGGAGCACGCACTGTCACACTATGGTGTGTTCGCGTTGCGTTTATAGCCGGTGTACACCGTCGCGATGTTACTTGCGCACTGACTGTCCGAGTAAACTGTTGTCTGTGCAACGCATCTTGTATCCCAATGGCCGTGTCGCACAAGGGATTTGACTTGAAGTTGAGTTGATCATTTAATATGAATCCGCCGTCTTGTGAGTTATTCGTCTTTTTAGACTGTTTGAAGGCCTTGTAAATTTCGAATTCTTCTAATGTGTCCACATATCTGCCTTTTTTGCAAATGTGTAATGGTTTAAAGTTGGTGTCAAAATCGGTGTAGTTATGATTGTTATTCACGAGGTGACGTGCAAAGTTGGATTTGATATTATGGATGTCGTTTTTTGGTAAATGTTCTTGGAAGCGTTTTTTGAACGCTCTGCCGGTTTGTCCGATATAAAAGCTGTTGCAATCGTCGCATTGGATTTTATAGACACCTGTCCTCTGTTTTATTGGTTTGGCAGATTTATGGTGAAGAATTTTCTTAATGTTGGTATCAGTCCGGAAAGTTAAAATATTCATTTTTCTAAAAATGTTGGTTAATGTATGGGGTAAAGTTCGGCCATAATAGAAGTCACGTATGTGCTGCCTCTGGATACTTTAAAAATGAATATTCAATTGTATTTTTTTACTATACAACTAAAATTTTAACTATGCAACGTTTTTAAAAAATTAAATATGTAAATTTTTACCATCAATTTAAAAAAATGTGGGGTAATAAATTAGTGTACAGTATTTATAATAAAGTTGTTAAACCGATTAATTTTCTTAGCCATATTAGAACAAAATCCAACGCAAATTATTAAAGCCTCAGTAATTTTCTTAATGCTATTGTCTAACTATGTCTGAGATTATTTTTATCTAAATTAATTTCTCCTGGTACTCGTCGCAAGTTATTACTACAACCAATCACTTCGTCTTTCTCTATCCCCTTGCAAGGGAAAACTGTTAATCAATCTTTGTGTAAAACTGTGATACTTTCTTTTGTGCATTATAGTGTGTTTCAGCCTCTTGGGGTTTAAACTTTCTCATTTAGCTACTCGAGGAATAGTTTTCGGTAGCTTTTTAGAGACCTCTAACACCATACGGATATTTGTACAATCACCAAAATAACTTGAAAGTCATATATTTACCATACTGATTACAGTTAAACGCAACAAAATTAAAAATTTTATTATGTTCTTGTAATTAATTAGGTAAGTTAACATGTTACGTTAACTGAAGCAATACAATTTTAATTTGTTAATTTATTATGATACTTCTCATTTGCTTATATTTTAACTTTAGCATAATTTAGGTCAACTGATACTTACTCCACTTATGATATTTAGGTAATCTGTTTGTGTTCTTTAACCTGCTCTGCGTAGATAATAAAATGTACTCTTTACGTTACTTTGCTGTAGGCACAAAGTTTATTCACGTAGGCATAAAATACGAGCAACATGAAAGTACCATATTTGCGGATATTCTCAAAAAAATGTAATTGTTGTGACATCCGATGGAGCCATAAGTTTACATTTACAAAAAACACCTAATTTACACAGAAATGTTTAGATTAACTGAAACTCCTTTTAAACTTAACACCTTTCCATTGTACTCGCTGACGGTTAAATACGGGAATTTAGGTATGCAATGCTTTTTACACACAAGGAAAGTCTTACGATTGTAGTGAAACATGAAGGAATTTGCACATAGGATAGACAATTTTTTAGATTATAATAATAAGACTTTAGGCAGTATATATGTTACATAAGATTACGTGGTCATTTTTAGCCTTGTATTCCAAAATATATTTACAGCATATTATGTCACAATTGTGTGACAGAAAATCATCTCATTTATTTAATAGCCTGTTTTCAAGTCTCGAACAAGTCTCTAATTTTTAACTATTTAGATTAGATTCGTTGGGCTTACTCTACATTCTTCTTGATTACTCTTAACATTCTTTGATACTTGCTATAAAAAGTAATATAAAATTTGCCTTCTCGTATATACAACGTAAATATATTTTTGTAATTTACTTAAGAGTTAATGTCATTAGTTATAAAAGCACGACAAAAATAAATGTTCATGGTAAAAGAAACATAGGCCTAAGGTCAAAATGAAAATTGGAGAATAAGCCGTAATGTGAATATACATCAGTAATTGGCAAGAAGAGTATTGCAAAAATGAAAACTAAATTAATAATTTTAATCGTATTAAATTTAATGAAAACGCTATTGTGATTCACAACAGTTAGGACTACCACAGTTACCACTCATTCTCAGTAATTGCTTCCATTAACGCTCTTAAGTCATATGGTTTCTGTGAGAAAATGCTTTGTGTTCTTGAGTGAAAGCGTAAAACTGTGTGGCTTCTTTTTATAAGGAGATTATGAACATAATGTTCTGCTTCTCTTAGTAACGCGCGCTCTTAGTCACACACAAACACACACACACCGTCCTACTATCTCGGTTACTCTCTCTTGCTTTCTCACATACCAGCACGGGTACAATTAAATTGATCACAATTTACTGATCACAGTAAAGATTTCTACTAGAGCTATTAAAAACGTATTCACTGTTTTTGCGTATTTTTCACAGTAGCAAGAACACCTATAATATAAAACACTTGATGTAACCTTGGATATATTACGAGGCTTGACTTTAATTAGTTAAAAATAAGCAAACGATTTACTTGTATAATAAATTTAATATCGACTTAAGAGCATACTATTTATGGCCAAGCGTTTGCTTATTTGATGTTATTTTATTCTTTGTGCGCTTCTGACAACGTACAGTCTCATACAGTACAGATACAGTATTTGTTTACATAAGAAGAGTTTGACTTTAAAGACTTTTCGCAATATGTTTACCCAAAAATTATAAAGTGTAACTCAATGACTTTAAAGAAATTTTATTTCATGTGTAAGGCTTTCACGGCCGGTGTCAAGGTTGTTAAACGTTTTGTTTGCCGGGCTGTAAGGCCGTGGTCCTATGTTATTTACTACAAACGTTTCGGCCGTCCCTTCACCGTCTATCTTCAGTGCAAAAGGACTGACAAAGTACTCATCGTCAGTGACCACAGTACTTACTATAGCTAACGCCGAACCCGGCAAACCAAAATCTTAACAACCTTTCATTTCATGTATTTCGACATTTAAATTTAATCTTGTTAATCTGTTTAAACACCTATCTCCTCCTACCCATTTATCTATAATGTGGATACTTTTAAAGTGTATATCTTATCTTGCATATTTTTGTAATCTCACAACAAATATTTTCTAAGGCTTAACACGCATTTCAATGTCCATATAAATCAAGCTTTCCTTTGGATTACAATGATGGGTCACGATTTACTCCGTATTTCATCACAGAATAAGCAAAAGGTTGGGTAAAGGTAAAATAAATAACGTAGGTCTTAATAAGTTTTTAGTTATTCTAAAGATTGCAAGCGAGAAGTTAAATGTAATGCTTTTACGTAACTAAATGATCTGTTTTATTGATCTATTTACTATTTATTTATTAAAATTCGCTGTAGATGGCAGTCTGAAAGTAGCAGGAACCAAAAGCACGCGAGTTAACACGAGTGACTTCAGTAAGTTATTGTCAAGAATGGAAGAAATAAATACACATTCTTACTTCAGGCATTCCATTAACCGTATTAGTTATCTTCAGTCCTAAAAACCGTGTAGTATTAAATTTAGTTTATCATATTATTTTTGTCTGCTGCACTAGTAAACGTCTGCATTTTTATTATTGTATTTCCAAACAAAACTTTCATTAACAACAGGTAAAATGTCCATCAATAAACTGTTAGTCGAAAATAATAGGAAACATCTCAAATATACTAAAGGTGTAACAAGTTTTAAAGTTTTGTTTTAACTGGTTTTTCGTGGATTAGTTACAGAGAGTTAATATGATCTATTATTACAAAAACAACGCAGGAAAGCTTCATTCTTACTCTCTTAAAAAGTACACAGAAGGTTAATGTTTTCCGTCAATTGTTAAGTAGGTGGATGAACAGTCGGTATCACAATTTTTAACGGTTAATTTTATTATAGTAACACATGTGTTTTCAGTATATTATTAAAATATATAAGGTAAATTTATTTTTTTTAATAAGGATGAGTTCTGATCTGAGTATGGTTAAGTTAAATAGCCAATTAAGTTAATAAATCAGTAAAAAATGTAATTAGTATCGTTGAATTTATAGTCAGTTATATTCTGTTATAATAATGCGTTCCGTAATTACCTCATCAATATAATTATTTTGTTTTATGCTGTTCTCGTAATATGGTTCCTAAAATTTTCTACTCTACATCACTTGATTAGCTGCATATGAAACTTTTTACTCGAGCATTCTATTTACATGTTTTTATAAATTTATTATGAAATACTAAGTAATTAGGGGGGTGTTACTCGTCATTTTAACAAAATTGTAAGCAGGATTTTGTAATAGTGGTTTTACTATTTGAATGTTCTTTGAAGAACATATTTTGGTTTGCAATGTAAGAAAACAAATTAGTATTATTTAATTTTGTATATGGCTTACATTCTCCGTATTATCATAGTCCTAAAACTGAATTTTTTGAAATATTCTTGTATTTTTTAATTAATTGACTAGGCACGGTTAAATATTTTTGAATTTAAAATTAAAATTTCTTACCTACTTCAAAATCTGTGCTTAAGTATTATAATATATATTTTAATAAACAGTAATGTTATAATAACAAATACATGAGTTCTAAATGACATACTGATATAAGAAACAATTTAATTAGATGTACAATCATATGATAATTGTTTGTTTCTATAATTTCTATGTGAAGTTATACATCTAGGAAATTCTTAAATATTCAGCAGAATATGGATGATTATTATATTTTCTGGACTACAAATAATTTTCTTCTGAGAAGGGCAGTACTGTTTCAAAGTTTAATTTATACAGGTATAGGTTACTTCGTCCCATATACGAGTAACACATATCACATTAGATACTGTGGTTTGGTTTAAAGTCTTGCTGATGAACATAATTCATTCTACATTTAACTTTGTAAAACTTAAGAATTTGTAAAAATCTTGATTATGTTTAATAACGTCATTAACTTTATTTTACTTAAGCGTTTACCTAACTATCGAAACATTCTCTTAATAATTTGATGACTTTAATGTACTATTTTGCGTTTCTTACGGTAATTTGTTGTTTAGTCGGAACTTCAATGAAAATATTAAGGATACGTTCTCCCAAATGAGTACATGTTTTTCCTATTAATTATAGATTATTCACGTAAATGTAAAGTAGCCACGATTACCAATTTATATCATAACTTGGGTGAAAATGCTCTTCCTATAACAAGAAAAGGAAGTGTACTCAAACGTCTAGCACTCTACGTTACTCTAAGAGGCTCTTCCTTTGCTGCGTATACTGCCAAGTGTGGACTTACTAAACAAGAGTAATTCTCATTCATATTGATTAAAAAAAAATAAAGTTAGCAAATAAACTTTCTGACTTTACATATATATTAGTAATTGTCCTTTTGAAATATCAATAATTGTGATAACCATTCCTTTAGTTAATCTACTCTCCCCTAGAGTACTTACTTAATAGTAAGTATCACCCCATATGTACTTAATAAGGGTGGGCAAAAAATTAACTCACACTATGATTATAACAAATATTTTAATAAACATAAAATACGTATCCTTAGTTTCGTAGTTACTGTCAATGATTAGAGTTAAACGATGAAGTGTTCGCGAGGATCGGCCCAAAAAATTAATGACATTAATTAATGTCTAAATTAATGATAGTGTTTTCATTGCCTGTAGTAAGTGAAACATGGTAAAAATAACTTTTAATAATATACATAATTGAACATACCTACAATCTGTATTCAGCTATATTTGACTATGCGATATGTAGACATTTATATGTAGAGATGTTACCTGCGATAATTCTAATATATATTTGTTGATCAGGCCTACTGCTTCAACAATTAAGAACAAATATTATTAAAGAATTTTTATATTATCAGTAATTGAATTGTAATATTTTATGAATTATATTCTGGGGTATTATAACTTCCTCAATGTATTTAAGGAAAACAGTATGTAATGAATGCAAATATATTACATTCTATTTTAGCAGCTCATCGGTTGGTTGGCAGCAGCTCGCCCATTCCTCAGGCTTCTCAGCTTTTTTTCAACTCACAATATGATGTGCAGTTCATATCGACCATAATCTGTTTCATGTAGTCTAAACGGGGTTTTCCTCAGTGATTCTTCCCTTCAATTGTTTCTTCTATTATTCTCTTAATCAACCCATTGTGTCGTAGTATATCCCCTATAACCTTAGCTCTTCTGCCTTTTAAATTTCGTAGGAAGCTCTTCTCCTCCTGAGCTCTTCTAAAGACTTCCTCATTTGTTATCTTCTCCCTCCAGCTTATCTTTAATATTCTTCTGTAGCACTAAGTCTCAAATGTTTGGAGACTTTTCTTGTCGCTTTAAAATTTTTAGTTTTCCACTTTGTAACAAGGTCGTTACATTCCAGATTCCAATCCTTTTTAAGTATTGTGTTTATCTAGAATAACTTCTCGAGTAGTCCCCACCCGGAGATCCGAACAGGGGACCGTTTTACCTCTGGAATATTGTGCAACAGAAGCAACCATCTGAGAGCTGCTGATACTAGGGATATCTTAAACAGATCTTTAATGCAGTGGTTTCCCGTTGCTTTCTGCATCCTATGCCGATGACGTATACACGTTCCTCCGCCTTTAGAAGTTATTTTTCACTCTTAGGACAATAGGGTGTCCTGTCTTCTATCCCCTCATCTGCCTTCTAAGGAGGCCATTGGCACTTGATAGATGGGATCACCTTATCCCGGGTGATATTTGGTCCCTGTGTTCGTTAGCCGCTAGATATACAAACGTTGCCCCCTCTCTACCCCGGGGAGGTGATCATCAGGATTTTCCCTTCATCAGATCTAGGAACATAGTGGAATTCCCTAGACCCTCCAGTACTTTTAGAGAGATGACTTTGATGATGTAAAACAAAAACTGTTTCTACATATTCGCATACATACAACCATACGAACGCGCACACACAGTAACATACACTAACACATTCACTCATTTAATTGATCTGTAGTGTTTGATTTTTTTTTCTTGTATCCGTACATCCTGATATGACAAAAAATATTGTCGAAACGTCAACACAAATAATTTGAAATTTTATTTAGCCTATACTTTTTTGACCGATCCTGGCATACTTTTCATCGTTAAAATTTAATAAAATAAGTATGTAATTTTCAAAGTATAACACACGTTAAGGAACCTTAAATTTAACTTGTTATAATTTGTTTCATGATGTGTGAATAACAGGATCTTTTATAATTTATACTTGTCTTGCAATTCCATGGTAACATATAGGCCTAGTAAGCAAGTAACGATGAGAAGATACTAAAATTTCTAGGTGTAGGTTTTAATGAACTATTGATTGCTGACGATCTGTTTATTTCCATGCAGATATATAGAACTATTAATGACAGAAGCAATTTTTAACGTTTTTTATCTCCTCCTGATGATGAACGATTTCAGAAATAAACTGTGAGGAACACACACCTGAAGGATTTCGTAAGCACTGAGACTCAACTGCCTGGAATTAGAACAGTGACGATCCTGTTAAAGAGCATAAAACAATGGAATTAGGTAAGAATGCATTTGAGCCAGATTCTAAAATTCGTATTGTAAACTCTGTTGTTTGAGGTACTGTAAAAACTTCTACTGATATATGTGTAGGAATTCCAAAGATACCGCTCACTCGATCCAGGAGAATAAGAATTGGATTTCTTTCTGGCACTTGTTACTGAAGGAACTATACTAAGTTACACTTAGAAGTAACTACTACCTTGTTACTATAAGGTAACACAAATCTATTTCAAACACAGGAGCGTGAAGTGGAGGTTATATTGTAAGAATAGTCGGTAGTAACTGACGCAAAGAAGTAAAGACATAAAAGACGTGAAAGGCAGACTTAAAGGCTTACTCAATAATTTGCATTTTAAACGCAATGGATTTGCCAATAGAGATTATTGGTCTACTGATCCGTTCTTGCGGTACCTGCTGTGGCAGACACAAAGACAAAAAAAAAATACAGGTTTAAGGTGCTTCCTAAAAAATCTATATTGTAATGGAGATGGAAAGACGATAACAAATGGTAAACTGCCATGAACCACTACCCAAACTGCAGGGTCTAATTATTTTCCGACTGAAGGCTGCAGTTATTTAGGTATACTGGAAACTGAGAAAAGTATAGTAGCTTTTCCAGGCTGTTTGTCATTAAAAGAATACATACCCATGAATCGAGTGAAAAGGTGGTATGTAGTGCTTAGCAGGATCTATGACGGGTTATATTTGACAAATTCACATTTATATAGGCATAAACGGTGTTGAGCAAATCACTTTTTAGATATGTATAGTATCTATATTTAGTAGTGTTTAAACACTATTAAAAGATAATATCGAAAATAGGAGACATGCAAGAGGAAGACCCAGATCTGCAAATCCATAGAATCGGAAAGTGTAGCGAATTCAAATATCTGGGAAGCATTATTTCAGAAGATGGAACAACAAAAAATGACATCAAAAATAGAATACAACAGGAAAAAGGGGCTATTCGTTAGGTAAACTCGTTACTTTGGTCAAACCAAATGGAACTTCAAACTAAACTGACCATCTACAGAACTATTGTGGAGCCCGTTTTAACTTATGGCTGCAAATGCAACTTTCAGATAGAGAGATAAAGATCATAGAAACTCTGTGAAATGGCCTGCTTAAGGAGAGCATGTAATATCTCTAGAATGCAACATGTTATAAACAACGATATAAAGGAAAACAAGGCGTGTATTTACAACAGCAGAAAAAATAGAATCCAGACAGTTGCTATGGTATGGTCACGCAATGAGGATATAGGAGAAGCGATGGCCAAAAAAGCGACTTACACACCGCAAAACAGGAGAAGAAACGGAAAACTGACAACACAATGGAGAACAGGATTAGGAAAAGCATGATAGATCGAGCTATTCAAGATAATGACTGGGAGGATAGGGAGAAATGGCGATTGAAATGCGGGATGCGGCATAGACTGTAGGACCCCCAGCTAATAAAAAATAAATAGTATCTATGTACATAATCATTTGCGTTTACGTCATTTTTCTATTGAAGATTTATAACCAAAGAGGAAAAGGAGTTTTGCTCTAGGAACTCTGAAATATAACAGAATAAGATATTCAGAAAACGGTAACCCCTCCTTTTTTATTTATTTTTTTTTTAAGGAGAGGCTACTATATATTTAGAACTAGGCAGAAGCCCTAGAAGAAGCATAAAATGTGCTGGGTCCAGTGAGACGGGACTTGCAATTAAAACTCTCTATTAAACAACAAGAACAACCTGTATTATTTCTGAAATCGTTTTGTACATATATATATATATATATATATATTGTAACGTTTCCTACTCGTGGTTACAAAATAATAATGTTATAATTTGCAGAATGAAATAAAAAAAACTTTTTATTTCAAAAATAAAAATTTTGTTTTTTTCTGAAAAAATATATTTGTGTCGTGTTTTTTATTACTGGTATTTAAGAAATAATTATGGTTATTGTTTGTTGTTAAAATTTTAATTGTATTATGGTTGATAGTGTAGTGGTGTCACTATCTGTAATTCACTTTTAAGTTAATCTGGTTAACTCCGGTACTAGTCGATAGACGGCTCTTTTTCTTCTTCGATATGCTCTTTATTTTCGTATATACCGCCTTTCGGTTAGTCCGTGTCCTTGAGTTAACTTATTCTTCAAGTATATTGTAACGTGACAGATGTATGCATAATATTGAATGGCAATTGATCATTAGAATAATAAAGTTATAATATTTAAATTTGGAAGAAAGCATTAAGTTTAATATAAATAGATTAATTCATAGCCACTGTGGAAAGAAATCATTATTATTTAAAAAATACAAGTTCAAATAAAATGAGTTACTAGTGATGAGTCATCCAAAACCAGTCTCATAACTAAAGGTTTTCAAGTTATAACCCAGGAAGGTAAGAAAGTGAATAACCAAGCAGTACAGAATATGACCAAACCCACAACGAGGAAGAATAAATAGAATAGAAACCCTAAAATAAGCCAAGATCAACCAATACAGGTGGTGTATTTCTAAAATCAATAAGAAGATGGAGAAGATCCCAAGAAACCTGATGGCATCAAGAAGGAGATGGAGAAGATACCAGTCCCAGAAGGCAGGAGAAAAGAAGACTGATGAAAGAAGAAGAAGGCAGCATCCTGAAGAAGATGTCATGCTCTTATAAAAGACACCCAAATCCCCATACCCCCAAAATAAATCATTAACCAATAAAAGTATAACGAAATGAAAACCACATGTACATAAAATTAAGAGAGAGAAGTGTATAAAGTAAAAGTTGCCAGTGAACTAAGATGAAACAATAATATAGTACCCATGGAACAAATCTCCATTGTAAAACACTAACCAATTTATTATGTTAATAAGACTATACGACCATTTAGCAATAACATAATATAAAAGTGCAAAGTGAACCAGTGATAGTTTTGGGTATTATAGAAAATAAACCTTGTGTTTCATTCTTGGCAATCACAAACATTGAATACAATGAAATATGCAACTTTCAATGACTTGAAATGTGTACTGTGAGAATATGTTACTTATAAGACATAAATCTGTTTAAAATAACATTTTGTTTTATATGCAAAAAGAAAAACAGATTTCATAATACTATTTGAACAATTTATACTAATTATTTATTTATGACAGGGTACAATTCCCCAAAGACAATGTGTAAAAGACGGTATGAAAACTGTAGAATCTTACTTATAATAATAGTTAGCAACAAGATTATAGATATAAGGTTTTTATGAATATAGTATAAGGATGTTTAAAAATGTTTTAGATATAAGGCCATTTGTTTGGGTCTGCTATAACTAACATCAGAACTGTAAAAAAAAATTACTACTCATAAATAGTAGGAAGTAATTAAGATGTTAGTTAGTAGAAAAATTTTTTTTTGTGAACCATATTTCCATGTTAGAAATAAGGATTTTGTTGTAAAATGTCTGAAGGTTGAAGACAACCATTTATTTAAAAAATATTCTTTATTTGTTTAACTGTTATTTGTATTGTAACCAATACTAATTGTTATTGTGTGATTTGGAAAAATGTTTAGTTTATAAGACTATATTTAAAGGTCAGAGAGGGTATCACACATCATATATTGTTTGTAAAATATTTTGTAAGGAAAAATTGTTAAAAAACCTAGGCCAAAGAAAGAAAACCAAACTTCATCAAAACAGAGAAATTACTCATTTAAATGCAAATAAACAAAAGGGGTTTAGACAAAATAAACTTGAGATCAAGCCATATATTTGCACATACCATTTAGAAAGATTTTAATAAATTATATTCAGAATTATAAATAAAAATGAAAATGACTAAACTCAGAAATTTGGACATGGGAGTCATATATTCCAGAATAATGTTTTAGAATACAACTAATTCAATTAATTACAAGAAAATAAGGGAATATAAACCTTTTAATACAATATAAGATTATTAATATTAAATATAACTGATAAAATGGCTGAATTTACATAATAACAGGAAGTAAATTTTGGAGATGTTTTGACTTTTCAGAGAATACAAAATGAAAGTAAAATTACTAATTTTGGACAGAAAACACTATAAAACGGCATTATTTAATCTTAAAATAAGCCGAATGAACTGAAAGATTAATTTAAATAACATCTAGTAAATAAAATTGATAAATAACCAAAGTTTAGGCAATCATATAGTGTATTATTATATATGCACAGGATATGAAATTATATTTGAACAATGTTAAGAATAATATTATATTGGCTAAGAGTTTAATTGAAACTGAAGGAAATAAGATAGTTGATTATTGGTATTTGAACGGTTAACATGACAAGCGTTTTATGACGAATCTAACCTAACTTACAACGGTAATTTCGAGCGAGTGAATAGTACGTTTTTGTGAAATCGCGAGTGGCTTATAAAATACTTCTAGAACACTCACATTATGACAGAAACAATCAAGAAAGATTATATAACACTGAACAATACATATCTACCCCGAAAAACACCACAAAACACCAGAAAACTGTATAATACAATAACCATATTAGTGTCGGAATCGGGAAAAGTGTTTGAACTTATATTTACACAGATACACAAAATACAACCCAGAAACTTTACACAAGGCACTACACAACATTTAAAAAGAGATTTGCAGACACCAGAACAGGATTACTGCCAGAAAATACATTATTCAGAACATAGCAGAATCGAGCGACATTTTGATCAACTGGATGGCGGCCATTTGCTTTTGTCAATCTCAATGCCTTCTCCGTGCTCACGTCAGCTGTTGGTGAAAACAATTATATCATTTTCAAATTTATTATTCAATGTCTGTGTCTAGTAATAATTATTAACTTGTTGTAACGTTATACTTTTTAAATATTGGCCCGATTTCTCTGACTTTGATAATAATTGGCTGTTTAAAGAACCCTGTTTGAATTTTATATAATATACTTTGTAACTGTTTCGATATCCTGAGAGTCGATATTATAATCGATAAGAGTCAATATTGCTATTATCTAATAAAATCCTAATACTTTTCACTACTAAATAGTTCTTTATTTCACAAATATTACTAAATACCACTAATATAATTCTAATTAACAATCTACCAGGACTTTACCACCTATAAGTGAATATAACCTACAAAAACGAAAAGGTAAACAAGTATCGATTGGTTTGGAGACAATCTTATGAGTGGTGGTAGTTTATTTAAAAAATACCAGAACTTTAATAAAATTTTTCAGAAGAGTGTTACGCTTTTTAAAACTTCACAGCCCTATATTAATTTATTGATTATAATTAATTAATTAATAAAAAGGACATTTTTTTTTAAATTATATTTTTTTTAAACATAATTTTTTTAAATTTTCTTCAAAACAACAGTTTGTGTTTTGAAACTTTTGGTGAAGCTACATATACATTTCTTCAACAACATTACGCTATCTGACAGGTCTTGCTACAATTGGAACTCGACCAGCTGGGAAACTTAAGGAAGTGTTTCAGGCCAGTAAGACGTCAAGAGCCACACCAATTAAGAACACACAGACTCAATCCAATCGAATTTTAATTCATTTTATTACAAATTGGCGCACAACTTTAGGGGCTTTAATTAGCGATTGGAAGGCCAATACAATCTGCCCAATCACTAGTTGGAGCTAGGCAACAGCTACAAAGCCAGAGAATTTCAAGGGAAAATGCAACGACGTGCAACATCTAAGAAACGGGCGGCGGAGGCCGAAAAAGAATTAGAAATTGAAATGGACAATAAAGAGGCGACGCCAGTGGAGGTGGAAGAGTCATTACCCCCGGTGTTGTCCAAACAAACCGAACAACCGGAGATACCCACGCAAACAGGGGAAGTAAATGTCCAGGAAAGACATATAGAAAAATCCAAAGTAACGGAAGAGAGTAAAATGGACAGATTAATGGAAATCTTCATGAAAACAAAAGAAGAAAAGGATAAAGAAAGGAAGGAAGACAAATTAGCATTAAATAAGAAATTTGAAGAGTTGAAGGGAGACAACCAGTCCTTGAAAGAAGATATCAAATCCAGCTAGGAAGAAACAAATAAGAAGATAGAAGAAAACAGCAAGAAGATGGAAGAGAAGATGGAAGACAAGAAGATGGAAGAGAAGATGGAAGAAAACGGCAAGAAGTTGGAAGAGAAGAGGGAAGAAAACAGCAAGAAGATGGAAGAGAGGATGGGAGGAAAGTTAGAAGAATTGAAGAAGGATAATCAATCCACACAAGAAGAGTTGACTGGGATTAACAAGAACATAGAAGATTTGAAGGAAGACAACCAATCGTTGAAGGAAGAATTCAAGTCGACTAAAGAAGAATTGATTAATAAAATAGAAAATACCAATCAGAAAATCGATGAAACCAGGAAGAAGATAGAGAAAAACAACCGACAATTGAAGGAAGAGTTGAAAGAAGATAACAGGAAGTTGGAAGAGAAGATGGGGGAGAAATTGGAAGAATTGAGAGAGGACAATCAAATTTTGAGAGAAGAATTAAGAGAGGTCAATCAGGAGAATTTGGACAAACTGGACGAAAGAATGGAATTGTTGCGAGAA
Source organism: Magicicada septendecula (assembly GCA_034769895.1). Classification (NCBI taxonomy): domain Eukaryota; kingdom Metazoa; phylum Arthropoda; class Insecta; order Hemiptera; family Cicadidae; genus Magicicada; species Magicicada septendecula. Next base: position 283,740,020 of record CM068374.1, on the reverse strand, counting down.
GAACTGAATAAGGAAATCAATGATAACAAGAAAGCGATGAATAAGAAGATGGAAGAAGAAAATATAATGGTCAATCGACAGATTCGAGAGATTGATGGAAAGTGCAACCAGACCGAAAAGGAGGTGCATGAGTTTAAAGAAGTGGTGAACATCAAGTTCACAAATATTGAAGAACATAGTCGTAGGAAGGTAGCAGAACAGAGGAAGGAAAATCAAGAAGAATTCGGAAAAGTACGCAACCAAGTTACAGAACGGTGTAATGATATACAAGAGACCATGGCCAATATCACCGGTCAGGTGCGACAAAACCGAGAGGAGATGGAAGCGATAAGAGACAGACCGACTCATTTCACCGGATTGCCTGTCAACGAAAGCCGAGAGTGGCTCAACTTCCGGCAATACAAACGCAAGCCGATGGAGTTCCGGGCTAGGGTAGAAGAATATTTGACCAAGCATAAAATTACTCAATGGAGCCATAGCAGGGAGATATTCGATGAGTCTTTCCGAGAAATAACAGATAATTGGTGGATGGCCAACCGGAGTGAAATTCCTGACTACCAACAGTTCCGGAAAATGTTTAAGACAAAATACTGGTCTGAGACCACTCAGAACTTGATCCGTGACAATATTTGTAATGGAAGATACAGGGCACAATTAGGTAGCAGTATGACGGCATATTTCTTGGGGAAGGTGTGCATGGCAAAACACCTCGAGCCGGCAATCCCAGAAGAATGTTTAGTGAACAAGATATCGTATCACTATGATAAGGACATTATCAGGGCCCGGAGAGGCAGCCAGATCAAGACAATCCAGGCGATGACCGAGTTATTAGAGGGATACGAAAACGAGGAGTATTATCGGCAGAGCAGGAAGAGAAATGAGAGACCAGAAGCAAGGCCGACTACCTACCCCAATAACGGCAATAACCATACAAGTAACCGGAACCAGCCCAGTAATTACGACGGCCCTAACAACCCGCCGCGTAATAACCAGTTTAACGGTAAGTTTAACGGCGTGAGGAATAACAACCCTTATCCAAATAATAGAAACAATTTTTACCAACATAATAATGTCCCATACAGTCAGAGAAATCCATATCCCAACAATAATGGTGACAGACCTTACCCACCTAACCGAAATTACTATCATAATAATTTTAGTAATAACAATAATAGCAATAATAATAACCGAGTGTCGCGCCCTAGGGTAAATTTTATAAGAGCAGAAGATCGCGGACCCAGGAGATATTATCAACCGAGGAGGAGCAGCTTCCACGGCGCCGACCGAAGATGAAGGAGTGCGGAACGAGACGGCCCAAGACACGAACAGGGAAGACGAAGTACAAGCCTGGAGGATCTTGGCCGACAACAGAACAGGGCGTTAAACCTCAACCAGGGTACAGAACGTCAGGAAACAAACCAGAGTTTCCCGAACGATGCCTCGGTCAATAATAACATGAACAATGACCAAAATACTTTAAACGAGAGAAGGCAGTAATCAACAACAATGACCCGTTACTGCTTATACTTCCTGGGTTAGAAAAGGATGAATTGCGACAAGCAAACCAGCATAAAAACATCACTATTATAAGTAACCACTATCTGAAAGACATACGAACTGAACTTTTGGAAGAGAACGAGAAGAGTCTCAGCAACAGTAATAATGAGATAATTTATATAACAGCGGAGGTGGAAGGAGTTCCCGCTAAAATAATGATAGACACAGGCGCTAATATTTCAATAATAAACTCCAATGAATTGGAGAGAATACAGAGTACATGTGGAAAAACTTTGCCAATGTTACCAGTCAACAACATTGTGTTAATAGGTGCAACTGGCCGCCAGAATAAAACCATTAGGACGCAAGTTTCCTTAAGTGTCGTTAGCCGAGATATAGCTTTAGACATGGAATTTTTAATCGCCACCGGATTACCATTTGACATCTTAGTCGGTTGCGATATTCTTCGTAGATATTCGGCAGTAATCGATCTTAATTTAAATAAAGTATCACTTTTCCCAGACGGAGTAACATGGACCGCACATCTGGTAGGAAGCACAACTATACTTCCCAGCCCTATACATCAACAACTTCGTAAAATAAATATTATTAGAAACAGCCCTCTTTCTAAACCCATAATATACAACCATGGTGGAGAGGATTTATGGTCAGTTAAAATCCAAGAAATACGGAATTTCCAGTGCGGAAGCGATAACAAGAAAATACCAACACATCTGGCTGATCGTCTAATCGCTATATATGAGAAATACAAGGCGGTGTTTTCTGATGAACCAGGGAAGGTAAAAAACTACCAGTGCCAACTTCGATTTAAAGAAAACGTAGAGTTTAACCGGAGGTCATATCCAATAGCGCAATCGCTCAAAGAAGCCGTGAGAACAGAGATAAACAAGATGATAGAAAATGACATAATTGAGATTAGTCAATCACCTTACACTAGTCCAATTATTGCTGTTCCGAAGAAAGACGGACAAGTCCGGCTCTGTTTAGATGCGCGCGAGTTGAACAAGACGATAGTGAATGACAGAACCTCTCCCGGTGAAATAGAAGAGATCTTAAAACGTTTTCATGGTACTAAATTCATTAGCAACTGGGATACGGTCTGTGGTTATTGGCAAGTAGAGCTGCATCCACAAAGCCGCCAGTACGTAGCGTTCATTTTCGAAGGGCGCAATTACCAGTTCAAGAGACTGCCCTTCGGACTTGTCAATTCTGTCGCCATATTTGTGGCATGCATGGACCAGATTCTGGGACAAGAAGCGCTCCAATTTACCACCGTCTATGTTGACGATTTACTCATCACATCCGGAACCTGGGAGGAGCCCTGTTACAGAGTGGAATTTGTACTAAACAAACTAGCGCAGAACAACATAACACTGAAGTTGGAGAAATCCAAGTTCATAGCGCGCGAGGTACAATTCTTGGGTTTCAACCTAGACGACAGAGGTATTACCCCATCAGCAGAGAAAGTGGAGGCAATTCAGAGGTTCCCGCAACCAACAAACAGGAAACAATTACAATCTTTCCTCGGACCCTGTAACTATTACAGGAAGTTTCAGAGCCGATATTCCGAGTTGACCGCCAAGTTTCAACCACAGTTATCTGCTAAGAACAAATGGATTTGGGGTGAAGATCAAGATCTTACTTTCCGCTTGATAAAAGAGAAGTTTCTGGAGAGTGTTATACTTCGTCACCCAGATTTTAAGAAACCATTCTTTTTAAACTGTGACGCTAGCGACCTAAGCTTAGGAACGACTTTATACCAGGAAGATGAGGAGGGACAACATCTGGTGATAAGCTTCGCTAGTCGCACACTGAACCAGTGCGAAAAGAACTACAGTGTGACAGAAAAGGAATTGTTGAGCGTGGTGTTCGCATGCAGCAAGTTCCGGACGTACATTCTCGGATATCAAGTCACGGTACGAACTGATCATAAATCCATCTCGTTCCTTCGTAGGTGCAAGTTGAGTCACGGCCGATTGGCTAGGTGGGTACTCGCCCTACAAGAATATGACCTGAAATGGGAATACATTCCAGGAAAGAAGAACGTGGTAGCGGATGTGTTGTCACGTATAAATCTGGAAGATCAGACTTTCGGGGGGGAGAAGGAGAGCTTGGTAAATATTTATAACATATTCAAGACCAGAGCCGATCTACAAGCTTTGCTAATAAATATTCGAATCCATCAGCAGTCTGATCCTAAGCTGAAAAACATTGTGAGTCGTTTGGAAGCCAATGATGAAACCATTTCTAAATATTACCACCTTAACAAGGGAATTTTATTCATAAAAACCGCTTTGGACGATGAGACATGGAAGGTGATAATCCCACACCAAATCGAAAAGGAGGTCATCATCGATTACCATGTCAGGTATGGTCACATGGGAGCGTTAAAAGTGATACAGGCTCTAGAGGAAAACTGTAAGATCAAGAATATCAACCGCAAGGTGAGAACGTACATCAAGTCCTGTAAGATCTGCCAATGTGCAAAAATAAACAATGAAAAGACAGAGGGTATCATGATACCGATAACTTCCAACGCAAAACTGGAAAAAGTGTTTTTGGATATCTGCGGGCCATTTCCCCGTAGCGGTGGTCGACACAGACATAAATACTTGGTAATCATAATGGATGACTACACCAAGTATGTAAAGCTATATCGGGTTAATCGGGCAACAACAGCAAAGGTTTTGGCGGTGATTATCGATTTGTATACCCCAGAGATCGGTAGACCATCTTCCATTATTACCGACCATGGTACACAATTTAAGGGGAGGAGATGGCGAGATACTTTATTAGCACTGGGGATCAAAACTTATAAGACGTCAGTCTACCATCCAAGTAGCAATCCGGCTGAGAGAGTACTGAGAGAAGTGGGTAGGATATTGCGCACGTACTGTCACAATCAACAGAAAAAGTGGCAAGAGTATCTAGCAGCAACAGAAACATTCCTAAATTACGCCCACCATCCAGCTATAGGAATTCCACCATACTCAGCCATGTATGAGAAGCCGACTCCCCGAGACATTGAACAAATCATTGAATTTCCAACAAACAATAATAGGAAATTCAACCAGTTGAAGTTTTACAACAAGGTAGCAGAAGATCAGGAAAAACGGCAAGCTAAATACCAGAAGGCAATAGGGCGTATTGTAACATATAAAGAGGGTGAAAAAGTCCTCCTAAAAAATAGAGAGCTGCCTAGCACCTTAGAAGGCATAACCAAAAAATTATTATTACTTTACACTGGACCATATGTTGTGGTAAATGATAAGCATAACAATACATATGAGTTGAGGGAAATCGTTTCAGGAAAAATCAAAGGAGTGTACAATCAAGCTTCTATGAAGAAATATTATGAAGAATGAGTTGGGAGTTTTGAATTGAACTATTAATTATAAAAATTTAAAATTGAGTAAGTTCATCTTACTACAACCTGATAATTTGGAACAAAAACTTTTTGGAAGAAAGAGAAAGAGAGAGAATTTTGAATTTTGAACTTATTAATTATAAAAATTTTAAATTGAGTAAGTACATCTTACTACAACCTGATAATTTGGAACAAAATTTTTGGAAGAAAGAGAAGGAGAGAGAATTTTGAATTTTGAACTTAATATTAAAAATTTTAAATTAAGTAAGCAAAGTTTACTACCACTGAATTATGAGGAAAACATTTTGGAAGAATTAAGAAGAAAGGAATTTTGAATTTAATATGCAAAAAATTTAAAAATGAAGTAAGACCAACTTACTATAACTAAGTTTGTGAGAAAACTTTATGGTAAATAATTAAGAAGAATTTGAATTTGGAGAAATACCGAAACATTCAGAAATAATAATAAGATCACATTACTATAAACAATTCTGAATGAAACAATTCTGGGAATAAATGAATTAAACAAAATTTGAATGTTGATAGAACGTCAGAACTTTGAAACAAGATAAGATCAACATATTACAAGGATTTATGAGAAATATTTTTCAATAAAATGAAAAGAATAGTTTGAATTTTACATTAAAACTAACCAAGTTCCAAAAAATAATTATGTGTCAATTATAATTGAATTAAGAAGAAAATAAAGTGATTAATTCAGAAAAGAGAATTAACGTTAATCCAGATTAAATGCTAGATATTCACAATAGCATTTGAAGGAGTAGAGAAGAATAACAAAAAAGAGTGTAATATGCAAGAGAAGAAAAAATTTGGAAGCAAAGAGACTAATTACCTATGAAACGATAATGAAAACAGTTAATTAAGAGCAAAGAAGAACAACTCATACCAAACAGATGGAGAAGATGATTTTGAACAAATGATAATAATAAGACCTCTATGAAATGCAAAGAGAAGAAATACCACATGAAATATAATATAAATGAATTAATGTTAATGAATGCGAAGGCGGATTAATAACTTTCTAAGAGAAAGGAAAGAACCAAAATGTTTAAATAAAATGATCAATATAACAACCTGTATATCTAATGTAAAGATACAATGTTAAAAAATTAAATATAATATGTTAAGACCATTCAAATAATGAAAAAGGAAGACTATATATAAAGACCATGCTAATACTATGAGTAACCAGAAGAAAGTATAAAGAGAATTCAGATGGAGAAGAAAAAGAGTTACACTGTAACCAGTAACCAGAATTATTAAAAGAAAGGTTTTCAACCATAATTAACATAAATATATCAGACAAGTTAAGAGTTCAGAAAAAAATATATATAATGAGTATAATAATAATTATTAAGATTTATTAAGATAGAAAATGTGAGATAATCTGAGAGACTACGAAGTGAATAATCCAAAGATATTTTCATTAGTCGAAAATGAGACTACTTTTTATTTATTTATACGATGATTGACTGAAGATAATTCCAGCAGCATTATGTTTTTTTGAGCAGGGATGAATATGCCTCTGTACTCAATTTATAGAAGTGGTGTATGGCCAGAAGAGAAGTAGCGTACGGTGCCCCTCTGATCTGCCCCAGCCCACGTGATAGGGAATGTTAGGCAATTAATATCCCAAGGATGCAACACGAAGTTGATAAAGAAAGAAAATGTATTACAATAATAATATATCTCAGAAGACACTAACTATCCGAAAAGGATCAGTAGTAAAACAAGTAACTATATATATAAAATTAATTAAACTCTAATATAAAAAAGTCGATATAAAAATGGAGAAGAAAATGAATTATGAGAAATGATGAAATTATCATAAGAAATTATTTCATCCATAAACATGTCTGAAATAATTACTTCTGGAGGAGAGCAATCTGTAACGTGACAGATGTATGCATAATATTGAATGGCAATTGATCATTAGAATAATAAAGTTATAATATTTAAATTTGGAAGAAAGCATTAAGTTTAATATAAATAGATTAATTCATAGCAACTGTGGAAAGAAATCATTATTATTTAAAAAATACAAGTTCAAATAAAATGAGTTACTAGTGATGAGTCATCCAAAACCAGTCTCATAACCAAAGGTTTTCAAGTTATAACCCAGGAAGGTAAGAATGTGAATAACCAAGCAGTACAGAATATGACCAAACCCACAACGAGGAAGAACAAATAGAATAGAAACCCTAAAATAAGCCAAGATCAACCAATACAGGTGGTGTATTTCTAAAATCAATAAGAAGATGGAGAAGATCACAAGAAACCTGATGGCATCAAGAAGAAGAAGGAGAAGATACCAGTCCCAGAAGGCAGGAGAAAAGAAGACTGATGAAAGAAGAAGAAGGCAGCATCCTGAAGAAGATGTCATGCTCTTATAAAAGACACCCAAATCCCCATACCCCCAAAATAAATCATTAACCAATAAAAGTATAACGAAATGAAAACCACATGTACATAAAGTTAAGAGAGAGAAGTGTATAAAGTAAAAGTTGCCAGTGAACTAAGATGAAACAATAATATAGTACCCATGGAACAAATCTCCATTGTAAAACACTAACCAATTTATTATGTTAATAAGACTATACGACCATTTAGCGATAACATAATATAAAAGTGCAAAGTGAACCAGTGATAGTTTTGGGTATTATAGAAAATAAACCTTGTGTTTCATTCTTGGCAATCACAAACATTGAATACAATGAAATATGCAACTTTCAATGACTTGAAATGTGTACTGTGAGAATATGTTACTTATAAGACATAAATCTGTTTAAAATAACATTTTGTTTTATATGCAAAAAGAAAAACAGATTTCATAATACTATTTGAAAAATTTATACTAATTATTTATTTATGACAGGGTACAATTCCCCAAAGACAATGTGTAAAAGACGGTATGAAAACTGTAGAATCCTACTTATAATAATAGTTAGCAACAAGATTGTAGATATAAGGTTTTTATGAATATAGTATAAGGACGTTTAAAAATGTTTTAGATATAAGGCCATTTGTTTGGGTCTGCTATAACTAACATCAGAACTGTAAAAAAAAATTACTACTCATAAATAGTAGGAAGTAATTAAGATGTTAGTTAGCAGAAAATTTTTTTTTTTTGTCAACCATATTTCCATGTTAGAAATAAGGATTTTGTTTTAAAATGTCTGAAGGTTGAAGACAACCATTTATTTAAAAAAAATTCTTTATTTTTTTAACTGTTATTTGTATTGTAACCAATACTAATTGTTATTGTGTGATTTGGAAAAATGTTTAGTTTATAAGACTATATTTAAAGGTCAGAGAGGGTATCACACATCATATATTGTTTGTAAAATATTTTGTAAGGAAAAATTGTTAAAAAACCTAGGCCAAAGAAAGAAAACCAAACTTCATCAAAACAGAGAAATTACTCATTTAAATGCAAATAAACAAAAGGGGTTTAGACAAAATAAACTTGAGATCAAGCCATATATTTGCACATACCATTTAGAAAGATTTTAATAAATTATATTCAGAATTATAAATAAAAATGAAAATGACTAAACTCAGAAATTTGGACATGGGAGTCATATATTCCAGAATAATGTTTTAGAATACAACTAATTCAATTAATTACAAGAAAATAAGGGAATATAAACCTTTTAATACAATATAAGATTATTAATATTAAATATAACTGATAAAATGGCTGAATTTACATAATAACAGGAAGTAAATTTTGGAGATGTTTTGACTTTTCAGAGAATACAAAATGAAAGTAAAATTACTAATTTTGGACAGAAAACACTATAAAACGGCATTATTTAATCTTAAAATAAGCCGAATGAACTGAAAGATTAATTTAAATAACATCTAGTAAATAAAATTGATAAATAACCAAAGTTTAGGCAATCATATAGTGTATTATTATATATGCACAGGATATGAAATTATATTTGAACAATGTTAAGAATAATATTATATTGGCTAAGAGTTTAATTGAAACTGAAGGAAATAAGATAGTTGATTATTGGTATTTGAACGGTTAACATGACAAGCGTTTTATGACGAATCTAACCTAACTTACAACGGTAATTTCGAGCGAGTGAATAGTACGTTTTTGTGAAATCGCGAGTGGCTTATAAAATACTTCTAGAACACTCACATTATGACAGAAACAATCAAGAAAGATTATATAACACTGAACAATACATATTTACCCCGAAAAACACCACAAAACACCAGAAAACTGTATAATACAATAACCATATTAGTGTCGGAATCGGGAAAAGTGTTTGAACTTATATTTACACAGATACACAAAATACAACCTAGAAACTTTACACAAGGCACTACACAACATTAGAAAGAGATTTGCAGACACCAGAACAGGATTACTGCCAGAAAATACATTATTCAGAACATAGCAGAATCGAGCGATATTTTGATCAACTGGATGGCGGCCATTTGCTTTTGTCAATCTCAATGCCTTCTCCGTGCTCACGTCAGCTGTTGGTGAAAACAATTATATTATTTTCAAATTTATTATTCAATGTCTGTGTCTAGTAATAATTATTAACTTGTGGTAACGTTATACTTTTTAAATATTGGCCCGATTTCTCTGACTTTGATAATAATTGGCTGTTTAAAGAACCCTGTTTGAATTTTATATAATATACTTTGTAACTGTTTCGATATCCTGAGAGTCGATATTATAATCGATAAGAGTCAATATTGCTATTATCTAATAAAATCCTAATACTTTTCACTACTAAATAGTTCTTTATTTCACAAATATTACTAATTACCACTAATATAATTCTAATTAACAATCTACCAGGACTTTACCACCTATAAGTGAATAAAACCTACAAAAACGAAAAGGTAAACAAGTATCGATTGGTTTGGAGACAATCTTATGAGTGGTGGTAGTTTATTTAAAAAATACCAGAACTTTAATAAAATTTTTCAGAAGAGTGTTACGCTTTTTAAAACTTCACAGCCCTATATTAATTTATTGATTATAATTAATTAATTAATAAAAATTACATTTTTTTTTAATTATATTTTTTTTTAAACATAATTTTTTTAAATTTTCTTCAAAACAAAAGTTTGTGTTTTGAAACTTTTGGTGAAGCTACATATACATTTCTTCAATAACATTACGCTATCTGACAGGTCTTGCTACAATTGGAACTCGACCTGCTGGGAAACTTAAGGAAGTGTTTCAGGCCAGTAAGACGTCAAGAGCCACACCAATTAAGAACACACAGACTCAATCCAATCGAATTTTAATTCATTTTATTACAATATTTAAAGAAAAATTCAACCAAATTGCATAAATAGAAGGTTTATTAACAATTTATTAAAAAAAATCGATAATAATCGACATTTGACAACAGTATCGACTCGTACTCAGGGCCGGTCGACAAAAACTTTACATTAACTGTATATATAAAATATGTTCTTTTAACGGTTATGTTAGAATAGCCAGAGAAAGGTAGGGCCAAGAAAGTATAACACAATTAGAAATGTCTTAACACTAACAATTACAACGTTATTAATTAATATATGAAGTTTATATAGTATATATTTCGAACAAATGCAGTCTAGAAATTCGTTTGCACCAACTTGATGAAAATGATGAAAAATCAAAATGGCCGACAGGAGCATGCGCAGTTGAACGTCTATCACCTCGACAAATATTTCTTCCAATACAGATGTCCCTTCACCTTTTATTCGTCTCAGCAATTGTGGATATTAGTTCTGGAGTTAAATGAGTGTTCCTGGTGTAGTGTTTATTAGTTCACTTGGTGTTAATGTGTGTTATTATGTCTATTTCACTTTGGTTAAATGTGTCGTATATAACCTTTTTTGTTCGTCCGTCAAATGTATTTGTAGTAGTGTTATTTCAATTATTTAGGCGTGTGTGGTTCTGTTTATCTGTAATGCACTGTTTATTGTTTGTTTTCACTACTTCACATGTTAAAAATTCAAATTAAAAAATTTCACAATTTGTACTGAACTCGGTTGAATTATCGTACGCCATTAGTTTAGGTTACACGGAGCAAAACCTCGTTTAAGTGTTCGCTTCAACGGACAATAATTAACTGTTCTCATTTCCTTCGTCTCCTGAAAATCTTAGCCAATTTAATATATATATATACATTGTTCCAAATTGTCTTCGCTTCCGATACATTTTATTTGAATACAATATACACGGAAAACATTTTCGCTATTAATTAACTGTATGAAATACTAAATACATATTCGGTTTCTTTAATCTATTTCGCTTATTTTGATACTAATTAATATAGTTTTACAAAGTTTTCATTTAAAAAAGATATATTTCTTTCATGTTGGAATAGTAGGTTCAAATATGTGTTTCCTGTCCTTGACCAGATAATAGCCATTTTCTCTGATATAATTTATTATTATACTGAATCTAAGATTAATATAATTGTCTATTTTTACTTAATTTCTTGCAATTTAGTTCATTAGTTATTGTTTTTGAATATAATACATTTATCTATGACTCCTCCTCTGAAATGTTAGTTAATACATTCCATTTTTATTTATAATTTTACTTATCTTCTGACAATATCTTTATAAAGTATAAATTACATTGTATTACTATATGGTAGGTTTATCTTACATAAATTTCATCAGTTTAAATGGTTTATAGGACTAGATTTGTCAATTATAATGTAGTCTAAATTTACTATCTGGCCTAGATTTTATCTGTTGTTACTTGCAAAGTTTTTAATAATACAGTTAGTTTATACCCTTTTCTGACCTTCTATTCTAATATAATATTCATTAATAATTTGTTCCTTTACTACTGTAACATTTAGTATTGATTATAAACAATTAAAACATAACAATTATTTAATATTAAATCTGGTCTCTAGAATCATACCTTTTTTGTACTGATTACTTACAGTAAGTTATTAAAAACATTTAACTATCTAGGAATGGTATCTACATTCAGATATTGCATTCCTAATTCAAACTACTAAACTAAAATAACATTTGATAAATACAAGTATTAATCTCTACTTCTAAATCTTCTTTATAGAGTTAATATATGTAAACTGGTACCTAACATTTTGTTCCATTAAATGTTTAACACTCCCTTAAAACTATTTAGTTACAGTCTTATCTGTTTTTTCTTAATTTTAGGGATGTGTTCCTCGTCACCTTATGTACTAAACCCAAGCTATCTGTTTATATTATTTATTCTATTGAATGTTCTCATATAAACAGTGGCATTTTATTAGAAAGAGTATTCATTGCTCCTTCACCATATTAATTGATTAAATATCATTCATGATACTATTTAAAAACACTTAATTTAATTGTACAGTAATTTATGTACCTTCTCAAAGTTTATTTATTATAATCTAATAACTTGCACTTGTCCCTGGTTATTTCTTGATATTATCACTAGTCCTTTCATAGTTTTATAATATCAAATTGTTTAACCATGGGGGAACTGTTAAGATTTGTCTATATAAACTATACAATAACTTTTTTGGGTGCACTTCTACTTAGGACTTTAAACACTTTTTGTTGTTATTTGTTTTACATGAGTTTATGGTTTGTTGGGGTGTTATCAATTCTATTGCAACATTTACTTTCTTTTGGGGTTTTTGTTTTCTCCCTATGGGGTTTCTATTGGGTATTGGTCGTGTTCCACTTCCTTTATTCTATGTGATATTCACTTGTCTTTGTTCATTAAGTATATTTGTTTATTTTAGATATCTTCTTTTCTTCATTCTTGTTTCTTCAGTACCATTTCGTTATTATACACTTTTGTTTATACTGGTCTGTTTACTTTGTCGGTTTACTTGGTCGTCTGGGTATCTTCCCTGCCTGCTCCTATCCTACCTGGGTATTATCGTTCTTTTAATTTTAGTTTACTGGGGTTTTAATTTGTTGTACAATTATATTAGTTGCAGATTTTTTCGTTATGTTTACTTTTCCTTGTTATAATGGTAATTTATTGTACTTTTTATTTGGTTTTCATTTGGATCTTTCTGGATATTCCATATACTTGATTTTTACTAATGACCATCTTGTAATTGATTTAAGTGGATTATCTGTCATGCTACAGATTGCTCTCTTCCAGAAGTGATTAGTTCAGATCATACTTGGTTTGTCTGAAATAATTGCTTATGATATTTATCATAAATTATATTTCTTTACTTCCTTCACATTTCTAAATTTTTTCTTCTTTAATTTGAGCTTATCTATATTTCATTATTAACTGGATTTTTCTTGATAGTAATAGTCATCTGAGGTTCATTATTTTTTATTTTTCATTATTTCTATTTTAACTTGGTTCTTTATCCTTGGGATATTTATTCCCTAATATTCCCTAACACATGAGCTGGGGCAGTTCAGAGGGGCACTGTAGGCTTCACTACTCTGCTGGCCATACTACGTCATTTATTGATTACAGAGGCAAATCATCTCTGCTCAATACATAATAATACTGCTGGACTTATCTACAGACAGTTATTAATAAAAATTACATAAGAATAGTCCACCTTATGACTATAAACAAAAATTAAATATCTTTGGATACTTCACTTCGTATTTGCTCAGATCTGTTAATATTTCTATTTTAGTTAATTTTTATCTCAGTTACTTTTCTCAATGGTTAGCTCTGCTGGCATTTTATTTCTTCTTATGGTTGGAAGCTGGTTTAATATAATTATGACTTGTTATTCAGTGTTAAGTTTTTATTTATTTTAATTCTCTGTTATACCTTGACTGTTATTACAATCTCCTTTTGGTCATTGGTAGCATATATTTTGGATTATATTTTTGCTTTTTCTCCATTCTTATGAATCGTTCCACTATTTTATGTTCTTGCAATTACTCTTTTAATTGTCCGTCTTATAATTGACATTTATTTTATGATCATATTTTTTTTATGGACTTATTTACACATAGTTATTTCTTTCTTTTTCAAAATTTTATTCTGTTCTTGCTTTTTATCCAAATGCACTCTTTAATTATTAATTTTATGTGGTCATTGTCTCTGCTTATTTTGCTTAAAAGTCTTATTAATTTCCTTTCAAAATAAGTTTATTTATTTTAATTGTATCAGTGGTTTTTCCTGCTATTTCTTTATTCTCAAAATTTTTTCTCATAATTGGTTCCATATATAATTATTTGTAATGTGAACTTACTCTTCCTTTTGAATGTTGTGGTTATTCTTCCAATTCTTTTTCTTTTCTTTTATATTCCATGATTTGAGTTTTGTAGATGTTTGATAGCAAGTTGTACTTACTTGGTTTTTTGAATTTGTTTGTTTCAACTAAATTCTTTTTCTTTTTACTTCCAGAAAGTGTTTACATAACTTGTTGTTTGTAAATTGATTTTACAATGTATTTGATTTGCGTTGATTTTATTCTAAATTCCTTTTCCTTTTCTCTCTTAATTAATTTCATAAATCATAGGTAGTAAGTTGTGCTTATATTGTTTTTAAATTTGTTTGTTTTAATTCTCTTCCTTTTATTTTTTATTCCAAAATTCGTTTCATGAATATTATGTAGTAAGTGGTGCTTACATTGTTTTTGAATTTTGTCATTATTTTACCAAATTCTTTTTCTTTTTCATTAATTCAAAAGTCGTTTCAAATATTGGGTAGTAAGTTGTGCTTACATTGTTTTTGAATTTTGGCATTTTTCTCTTCTTTTTATTTTTATTCCAAAAGTCGTTTCATAAATATTAGGTAGTAAGTTGTGCTTACATTGTTTTTGAATTTCGACATTTTAAATTCCTTTTATTTTTCATGAATTCAAAAATCGTTTCATAAATATTTGGTAGTAAGTTGAGCTTACTTTGTTTTTGAATTTTGACATGTATTTTACTAAATTCTTTTTCTTTTTCATTAATTCAAAAGTCGTTTCATAAATATTCGGTAGTAAGTTGTGCTTACTTTGTTTTTGAATTTTGACATGTATTTTACTAAATTCTTTTCTTTTTTATTAATTCAAAAGTCGTTTCATAAATATTCGGTAGTAAGTTGTGCTTACTTTGTTTTTGAATTTTGACATTAACATATAAATTCTCTTCTATACATTCAATTACTCATAATATTTTTTCATGGAAGCCTGATTATATACACCTTTTATCCTTTCTGAATCTATTTCTTTTATTTCATAAGTATTATTATCTTTTATATTGGATATTACATATGGTCCGGTGTATAACAGCAACAACGTTTTCGTTATTCCTTCCAGTGTGCTGGGTAGTTCACGATTTTGTAATAAGATTTTTCTCCCCTTTCATAAGTTATTAATTTACCACTAGCCTTTCGATACTTATTTTGCCGTTTTCCTGGTCTTCTGCCACCTTGTTGTAGAATTTTGCTTTGTCAAATTTGTAAATATTGTTTATAGGGAACTCGAGGATATCTGCGATCTCTCGTGGGAGTGATTTTTCGTACATGGCGGGGTATGGGGTTATTCCTATAGCTGGATGGTATGCCAAGTTGAGGAATTCCTCCGTGGCTTCTAGATAGTCTTGCCACCTTTTCTGTTGATGGTGACAATAAGTTCTTAGGATCCTTCCCTCTTCTCGTAACACCCGCTCTGCCGGATTACTGCTCGGGTGGTAGACCGAGGTCTTGTATGTACGAATGCCCATTGACAATAAGGTATCTCGCCATTTTCTACCCTCAAACTGGGTTCCATGATCAGTGATGATCGAAGATGGTTTCCCCATATTTGGGATATACTGTTCCGTTAATATTCCCAGAATTTTCCGGGTAGTCGCTCGATTAGTAGGGTATAGCTTAACAAACTTTGTGAAGTGGTCCATTATGATTGTTAGGTATCGATATTGGTGTCGACCTCCACTACGGGGAAATGGTCCGCAAATGTCTAGGAATACCTTCTCCAATTTTGCTTGGCAGGTGATAGGAATCATAAACTAACAATTACAACGTTATTAATTAATATATGAAGTTTATATAGTATATATTTCGAAGCAATGCAGTCTAGAAATTCGTTTGCTCCACCTTGATGAGAATGATGAAAAATCAAAATGGCCGACAGGAGCATGCGCAGTTGAACGTCTATCACCTCGACGAATATTTCTTCCAATAAAAATGTCCTTTCACCTTTTATTCGTCTCAGCAATTGTGGATATTAGTTCTGGAGTTAAATGAGTGTTCCTGGTGTAGTGTTTATTAGTTCACTTGGTGTTAATGTGTGTTATTATGTCTATTTCACTTTGGTTAAATGTGTCGTATGTAACCTTTTTTGTTCGTCCGTCAAATGTATTTGTAGTAGTGTTATTTCAATTATTTAGGCGTGTGTGGTTCTGTTTATCTGTAATGCACTGTTTATTGTTTGTTTTCACTACTTCACATGTTAAAAATTCAAATTAAAAAATTTCACAATTTGTACTGAACTCGGTTGAATTATCGTACGCCATTAGTTTAGGTTACACGGAGCAAAACCTCGTTTAAGTGTTCGCTTCAACGGACAATAATTAACTGTTCTCATTTCCTTCGTCTCCTGAAAATCTTAGCCAATTTAATATATATATACATTGTTCCAAATTGTCTTCGCTTCCGATACATTTTATTTGAATACAATATACACGGAAAACATTTTCGCTATTAATTAACTGTATGAAATACTAAATACATATTCGGTTTCTTTAATCTATTTCGCTTATTTTGATACTAATTAATATAGTTTTACAAAGTTTTCATTTAAAAAAGATATATTTCTTTCATGTTGGAATAGTAGGTTCAAATATGTGTTTCCTGTCCTTGACCAGATAATAGCCATTTTCTCTGATATAATTTATTATTATACTGAATCTAAGATTAATATAATTGTCTATTTTTACTTAATTTCTTGCAATTGAGTTCATTAGTTATTGTTTTTAAATATAATTCATTTATCTATGACTCCTCCTCTGAAATGTTAGTTAATACATTCCATTTTTATTTATAATTTTACTTATCTTCTGACAATATCTTTATAAAGTATAAATTACATTGTATTACTATATGGTAGGTTTATCTTACATAAATTTCATCAGTTTAAATGGTTTATAGGACTAGATTTGTCAATTATAATGTAGTCTAAATTTACTATCTGGCCTAGATTTTATCTGTTGTTACTTGCAAAGTTTTTAATAATACAGTTAGTTTATACCCTTTTCTGACCTTCTATTCTAATATAATATTCATTAATAATTTGTTCCTTTACTACTGTAACATTTAGTATTGATTATAAACAATTAAAACATAACAATTATTTAATATTAAATCTGGTCTCTAGAATCATACCTTTTTTGTACTGATTACTTACAGTAAGTTATTAAAAACATTTAACTATCTAGGAATGGTATCTACATTCAGATATTGCATTCCTAATTCAAACTACTAAACTAAAATAACATTTGATAAATACAAGTATTAATCTCTACTTCTAAATCTTCTTTATAGAGTTAATATATGTAAACTGGTACCTAACATTTTGTTACATTAAATGTTTAACACTCAATTAAAACTATTTAGTTACAGTCTTATCTGTTTTTTCTTAATTTTAGGGATGTGTTCCCCGTCACCTTATGTACTAAACCCAAGCTATCTGTTTATATTATTTATTCTATTGAATGTTCTCATATAAACAGTGGCATTTTATTAGAAAGAGTATTCATTGCTCCTTCACCATATTAATTGATTAAATATCATTCATGATACTATTTAAAAACACTTAATTTAATTGTACAGTAATTTATGTACCTTCTCAAAGTTTATTTATTATAATCTAATAACTTGCACTTGTCCCTGGTTATTTCTTGATATTATCACTAGTCCTTTCATAGTTTTATAATATCAAATTGTTTAACCATGGGGGAACTGTTAAGATTTGTCTATATAAACTATACAATAACTTTTTTGGGTGCACTTCTACTTAGCACTTTAAACACTTTTTGTTGTTATTTGTTTTACATGAGTTTATGGTTTGTTGGGGTGTTATCAATTCTATTGCGACATTTACTTTCTTTTGGGGTTTTTGTTTTCTCCCTATGGGGTTTCTATTGGGTATTGGTCGTGTTCCACTTCTTTTATTCTATGTGATATTCACTTGTCTCTGTTCATTAAGTATATTTGTTTATTTTAGATATCTTCTTTTCTTCATTCTTGTGTCTTCAGTACCATTTCGTTATTATACACTTTTGTTTATACTGGTCTGTTTACTTTGTCGGTTTACTTGGTCGTCTGGGTATCTTCCCTGCCTGCTCCTATCCTACCTGGGTATTATTGTTCTTTTAATTTTAGTTTACTGGGGTTTTAATTTGTTGTACAATTATATTAGTTGCAGATTTTTTCGTTATGTTTACTTTTCCTTGTTATAATGGTAATTTATTGTACTTTTTATTTGGTTTTCATTTGGATCTTTCTGGATATTCCATATACTTGATTTTTACTAATGACCATCTTGTAATTGATTTAAGTGGATTATCTGTCATGCTACAGATTGCTCTCTTCCAGAAGTGATTAGTTCAGATCATACTTGGTTTGTCTGAAATAATTGCTTATGATATTTATCATAAATTATATTTCTTTACTTCCTTCACATTTCTAAATTTTTTCTTCTTTATTTTTGAGCTTATCTATATTTCATTATTAACTGGATTTTTCTTGATAGTAATAGTCATCTGAGGTTCATTATTTTTTATGTTTTCATTATTTCTTTTTTAACTTGGTTCTTTATCCTTGGGATATTTATTCCCTAATATTCCCTAACACATGAGCTTGGGCAGTTCAGAGGGGCACTGTAGGCTTCACTACTCTGCTGGCCATACTACGTCATTTATTGATTACAGAGGCAAATCATCTCTGCTCAATACATAATAATACTGCTGGACTTATCTACAGACAGTTATTAATAAAAATTACATAAGAATAGTCCACGTTATGACTATAAAAAAATTAAATATCTTTGGATACTTCACTTCGTATTTGCTCAGATCTGTTAATATTTCTATTTTAGTTAATTTTTATCTCAGTTACTTTTATCAATGGTTAGCTCTGCTGGCATTTTATTTCTTCTTATGGTTGGAAGCTGGTTTAATATAATTATCACTTGTTATTCAGTGTTACGTTTTAATTCTCTGTTATACCTTGACTGTTATTACAATCTCCTTCTGGTCATTGGTAGCATATATTTTGGATTATATTTTTGCTTTTTCTCCATTCTTATGAATCGTTCCACTATTTTATGTTCTTGCAATTACTCTTTTAATTGTCCGTCTTATAATTGACATTTATTTTATGATCATATTTTTCTTATGGACTTATTTATACATAGTTATTTCTTTCTTTTTCAAAATTTTATTCTGTTTTTGCTTTTTATCCAAATGCACTCTTTAATTATTAATTGTATGTGGTCATTGTCTCTGCTTATTTTGCTTAAAAGTCTTATTAATTTCCTTTCAAAATAAGTTTATTCATTTTAATTGTATCAGTGGTTTTTCCTGCTACTTCTTTATTCTCAAAATTTTTTCTCATAATTGGTTCCATATATAATTATTTGTAATGTGAACTTACTCTTCCTTTTGAATGTTGTGGTTATTCTTCCAATTCTTTTTCTTTTCTTTTATATTCCATGATTTGAGTTTCGTAGATGTTTGATAGCAAGTTGTACTTACTTGGTTTTTTGAATTTGTTTGTTTCAACTAAATTCTTTTTCTTTTTACTTCCAGAAAGTGTTTACATAACTTGTTGTTTGTAAATTAATTTTACAATGTATTTGATTTGCGTTGATTTTATTCTAAATTCCTTTTCCTTTTCTCTCTTAATTAATTTCATAAATCATAGGTAGTAAGTTGTGCTTATATTGTTTTTAAATTTGTTTGTTTTAATTCTCTTCCTTTTATTTTTTATTCCAAAATTCGTTTCATGAATATTAGGTAGTAAGTGGTGCTTACATTGTTTTTGAATTTTGTCATTATTTTACCAAATTCTTTTTCTTTTTCATTAATTCAAAAGTCGTTTCAAATATTGGGTAGTAAGTTGTCCTTACATTGTTTGTGAATTTTGGCATTTTTCTCTTCTTTTTATTTTTATTCCAAAAGTCGTTTCATAAATATTAGGTAGTAAGTTGTGCTTACATTGTTTTTGAATTTCGACATTTTAAATTCCTTTTATTTTTCATGAATTCAAAAATCGTTTCATAAATATTTGGTAGTAAGTTGAGCTTACTTTGTTTTTGAATTTTGACATGTATTTTACTAAATTCTTTTTCTTTTTCATTAATTCAAAAGTCGTTTCGTAAATATTCGGTAGTAAGTTGTGCTTACTTTGTTTTTGAATTTTGACATGTATTTTACTGAATTCTTTTTCTTTTTTATTAATTCAAAAGTCGTTTCATAAATATTCGGTAGTAAGTTGTGCTTACTTTGTTTTTGAATTTTGACATTAACATATAAATTCTCTTCTATACATTCAATTACTCATAATATTTTTTCATGGAAGCCTGATTATATACACCTTTTATCCTTTCTGAATCTATTTCTTTTATTTCATAAGTATTATTATCTTTTATATTGGATATTACATATGGTCCGGTGTATAACAGCAACAACGTTTTCGTTATTCCTTCCAGTGTGCTGGGTAGTTCACGATTTTGTAATAAGATTTTTCTCCCCTTTCATAAGTTATTAATTTACCACTAGCCTTTCGATACTTATTTTGCCGTTTTCCTGGTCTTCTGCCACCTTATTGTAGAATTTTGCTTTGTCAAATTTGTAAATATTGTTTATAGGGAACTCGAGGATATCTGCGATCTCTCGTGGGAGTGGTTTTTCGTACATGGCGGAGTATGGGGTTATTCCTATAGCTGGATGGTATGCCAAGTTGAGGAATTCCTCCGTGGCTTCTAGATAGTCTTGCCACCTTTTCTGTTGATGGTGACAATAAGTTCTTAGGATCCCCCCTACTTATCGTAATACCCGCTCTGCCGGATTACTGCTCGGGTGGTAGACCGAGGTCTTGTATGTACGAATGCCCATTGACAATAAGGTATCTCGCCATTTTCTACCCTCAAACTGGGTTCCATGATCAGTGATGATCGAAGATGGTTTCCCCATATTTGGGATATACTGTTCCGTTAATATTCCCAGAATTTTCCGGGTAGTCGCTCGATTAGTAGGGTATAGCTTAACAAACTTTGTGAAGTGGTCCATTATGATTGTTAGGTATCGATATTGGTGTCGACCTCCACTACGGGGAAATGGTCCGCAAATGTCTAGGAATACCTTCTCCAATTTTGCTTGGCAGGTGATAGGAATCATAAACTAACAATTACAACGTTATTAATTAATATATGAAGTTTATATAGTATATATTTCGAAGCAATGCAGTCTAGAAATTCGTTTGCTCCACCTTGATGAGAATGATGAAAAATCAAAATGGCCGACAGGAGCATGCGCAGTTGAACGTCTATCACCTCGACGAATATTTCTTCCAATAAAAATGTCCTTTCACCTTTTATTCGTCTCAGCAATTGTGGATATTAGTTCTGGAGTTAAATGAGTGTTCCTGGTGTAGTGTTTATTAGTTCACTTGGTGTTAATGTGTGTTATTATGTCTATTTCACTTTGGTTAAATGTGTCGTATATAACCTTTTTTGTTCGTCCGTCAAATGTATTTGTAGTAGTGTTATTTCAATTATTTAGGCGTGTGTGGTTCTGTTTATCTGTAATGCACTGTTTATTGTTTGTTTTCACTACTTCACATGTTAAAAATTCAAATTAAAAAATTTCACAATTTGTACTGAACTCGGTTGAATTATCGTACGCCATTAGTTTAGGTTACACGGAGCAAAACCTCGTTTAAGTGTTCGCTTCAACGGACAATAATTAACTGTTCTCATTTCCTTCGTCTCCTGAAAATCTTAGCCAATTTAATATATATATACATTGTTCCAAATTGTCTTCGCTTCCGATACATTTTATTTGAATACAATATACACGGAAAACATTTTCGCTATTAATTAACTGTATGAAATACTAAATACATATTCGGTTTCTTTAATCTATTTCGCTTATTTTGATACTAATTAATATAGTTTTACAAAGTTTTCATTTAAAAAAGATATATTTCTTTCATGTTGGAATAGTAGGTTCAAATATGTGTTTCCTGTCCTTGACCAGATAATAGCCATTTTCTCTGATATAATTTATTATTATACTGAATCTAAGATTAATATAATTGTCTATTTTTACTTAATTTCTTGCAATTTAGTTCATTAGTTATTGTTTTTGAATATAATTCATTTATCTATGACTCCTCCTCTGAAATGTTAGTTAATACATTCCATTTTTATTTATAATTTTACTTATCTTCTGACAATATCTTTATAGAGTATAAATTACATTGTATTACTATATGGTAGGTTTATCTTACATAAATTTCATCAGTTTGAATGGTTTATAGGACTAGATTTGTCAATTATAATGTAGCCTAAATTTACTATCTGGCCTAGATTGTATCTGTTGTTACTTGCAAAGTTTTTAATAATACAGTTAGTTTATACCCTTTTCTGACTTTCTATTCTAATATAATATTCATTAATAATTTGTTCCTTTACTACTGTAACATTTAGTATTGATTATAAACAATTAAAACATAACAATTATTTAATATTAAATCTGGTCTCTAGAATCATACCTTTTTTGTACTGATTACTTACAGTAAGTTATTAAAAACATTTAACTATCTAGGAATGGTATCTACATTCAGATATTGCATTCCTAATTCAAACTACTAAACTAAAATAACATTTGATAAATACAAGTATTAATCTCTACTTCTAAATCTTCTTTATAGAGTTAATATATGTAAACTGGTACCTAACATTTTGTTCCATTAAATGTTTAACACTCCCTTAAAACTATTTAGTTACAGTCTTATCTGTTTTTTCTTAATTTTAGGGATGTGTTCCCCGTCACCTTATGTACTAAACCCAAGCTATCTGTTTATATTATTTATTCTATTGAATGTTCTCATATAAACAGTGGCATTTTATTAGAAAGAGTATTCATTGCTCCTTCACCATATTAATTGATTAAATATCATTCATGATACTATTTAAAAACACTTAATTTAATTGTACAGTAATTTATGTACCTTCTCAAAGTTTATTTATTATAATCTAATAACTTGCACTTGTCCCTGGTTATTTCTTGATATTATCACTAGTCCTTTCATAGTTTTATAATATCAAATTGTTTAACCATGGGGGAACTGTTAAGATTTGTCTATATAAACTATACAATAACTTTTTTGGGTGCACTTCTACTTAGGACTTTAAACACTTTTTGTTGTTATTTGTTTTACATGAGTTTATGGTTTGTTGGGGTGTTATCAATTCTATTGCGACATTTACTTTCTTTTGGGGTTTTTGTTTTCTCCCTATGGGGTTTCTATTGGTATTGGTCGTGTTCCACTTCTTTTATTCTATGTGATATTCACTTGTCTCTGTTCATTAAGTATATTTGTTTATTTTAGATATCTTCTTTTCTTCATTCTTGTGTCTTCAGTACCATTTCGTTATTATACACTTTTGTTTATACTGGTCTGTTTACTTTGTCGGTTTACTTGGTCGTCTGGGTATCTTCCCTGCCTGCTCCTATTCTACCTGGGTATTATTGTTCTTTTAATTTTAGTTTACTGGGGTTTTAATTTGTTGTACAATTATATTAGTTGCAGATTTTTTCGTTATGTTTACTTTTCCTTGTTATAATGGTAATTTATTGTACTTTTTATTTGGTTTTCATTTGGATCTTTCTGGATATTCCATATACTTGATTTTTACTAATGACCATCTTGTAATTGATTTAAGTGGATTATCTGTCATGCTACAGATTGCTCTCTTCCAGAAGTGATTAGTTCAGATCATACTTGGTTTGTCTGAAATAATTGCTTATGATATTTATCATAAATTATATTTCTTTACTTCCTTCACATTTCTAAAATTTTTCTTCTTTATTTTTGAGCTTATCTATATTTCATTATTAACTGGATTTTTCTTGATAATAATAGTCATCTGAGGTTCATTATTTTTTATGTTTTCATTATTTCTTTTTTAACTTGGTTCTTTATCCTTGGGATATTTATTCCCTAATATTCCCTAACACATGAGCTTGGGCAGTTCAGAGGGGCACTGTAGGCTTCACTACTCTGCTGGCCATACTACGTCATTTATTGATTACAGAGGCAAATCATCTCTGCTCAATACATAATAATACTGCTGGACTTATCTACAGACAGTTATTAATAAAAATTACATAAGAATAGTCCACGTTATGACTATAAAAAGAAATTAAATATCTTTGGATACTTCACTTCGTATTTACTCAGATCTGTTAATATTTCTATTTTAGTTAATTTTTATCTCAGTTACTTTTATCAATGGTTAGCTCTGCTGGCATTTTATTTCTTCTTATGGTTGGAAGCTGGTTTAATATAATTATCACTTGTTATTCAGTGTTACGTTTTAATTCTCTGTTATACCTTGACTGTTATTACAATCTCCTTCTGGTCATTGGTAGCATATATTTTGGATTATATTTTTGCTTTTTCTCCATTCTTATGAATGGTTCCACTATTTTATGTTCTTGCAATTACTCTTTTAATTGTCCGTCTTATAATTGACATTTATTTTATGATCATATTTTTCTTATGGACTTATTTATACATAGTTATTTCTTTCTTTTTCAAAATTTTATTCTGTTTTTGCTTTTTATCCAAATGCACTCTTTAATTATTAATTGTATGTGGTCATTGTCTCTGCTTATTTTGCTTAAAAGTCTTATTAATTTCCTTTCAAAATAAGTTTATTCATTTTAATTGTATCAGTGGTTTTTCCTGCTACTTCTTTATTCTCAAAATTTTTTCTCATAATTGGTTCCATATATAATTATTTGTAATGTGAACTTACTCTTCCTTTTGAATGTTGTGGTTATTCTTCCAATTCTTTTTCTTTTCTTTTATATTCCATGATTTGAGTTTCGTAGATGTTTGATAGCAAGTTGTACTTACTTGGTTTTTTGAATTTGTTTGTTTCAACTAAATTCTTTTTCTTTTTACTTCCAGAAAGTGTTTACATAACTTGTTGTTTGTAAATTAATTTTACAATGTATTTGATTTGCGTTGATTTTATTCTAAATTCCTTTTCCTTTTCTCTCTTAATTAATTTCATAAATCATAGGTAGTAAGTTGTGCTTATATTGTTTTTAAATTTGTTTGTTTTAATTCTCTTCCTTTTATTTTTTATTCCAAAATTCGTTTCATGAATATTAGGTAGTAAGTGGTGCTTACATTGTTTTTGAATTTTGTCATTATTTTACCAAATTCTTTTTCTTTTTCATTAATTCAAAAGTCGTTTCAAATATTGGGTAGTAAGTTGTGCTTACATTGTTTGTGAATTTTGGCATTTTTCTCTTCTTTTTATTTTTATTCCAAAAGTCGTTTCATAAATATTAGGTAGTAAGTTGTGCTTACATTGTTTTTGAATTTCGACATTTTAAATTCCTTTTATTTTTCATGAATTCAAAAATCGTTTCATAAATATTTGGTAGTAAGTTGAGCTTACTTTGTTTTTGAATTTTGACATGTATTTTACTAAATTCTTTTTCTTTTTCATTAATTCAAAAGTCGTTTTGTAAATATTCGGTAGTAAGTTGTGCTTACTTTGTTTTTGAATTTAGACATGTATTTTACTGAATTCTTTTTCTTTTTTATTAATTCAAAAGTCGTTTCATAAATATTCGGTAGTAAGTTGTGCTTACTTTGTTTTTAAATTTTGACATTAACATATAAATTCTCTTCCATACATTCAATTACTCATAATATTTTTTCATGGAAGCCTGATTATATACACCTTTTATCCTTTCTGAATCTATTTCTTTTATTTCATAAGTATTATTACCTTTTATATTGGATATTACATATGGTCCGGTGTATAACAGCAACAACGTTTTCGTTATTCCTTCCAGTGTGCTGGGTAGTTCACGATTTTGTAATAAGATTTTTCTCCCCTTTCATAAGTTATTAATTTACCACTAGCCTTTCGATACTTATTTTGCCGTTTTCCTGGTCTTCTGCCACCTTGTTGTAGAATTTTGCTTTGTCAAATTTGTAAATATTGTTTATAGGGAACTCGAGGATATCTGCGATCTCTCGTGGGAGTGGTTTTTCGTACATGGCGGAGTATGGGGTTATTCCTATAGCTGGATGGTATGCCAAGTTGAGGAATTCCTCCGTGGCTTCTAGATAGTCTTGCCACCTTTTCTGTTGATGGTGACAATAAGTTCTTAGGATCCTCCCCACTTATCGTAACACCCGCTCTGCCGGATTACTGCTCGGGTGGTAGACCGAGGTCTTGTATGTACGAATGCCCATTGACAATAAGGTATCTCGCCATTTTCTACCCTCAAACTGGGTTCCATGATCAGTGATGATCGAAGATGGTTTCCCCATATTTGGGATATACTGTTCCGTTAATATTCCCAGAATTTTCCGGGTAGTCGCTCGATTAGTAGGGTATAGCTTAACAAACTTTGTGAAGTGGTCCATTATGATTGTTAGGTATCGATATTGGTGTCGACCTCCACTACGGGGAAATGGTCCGCAAATGTCTAGGAATACCTTCTCCAATTTTGCTTGGCAGGTGATAGGAATCATAAACTAACAATTACAACGTTATTAATTAATATATGAAGTTTATATAGTATATATTTCGAAGCAATGCAGTCTAGAAATTCGTTTGCTCCACCTTGATGAGAATGATGAAAAATCAAAATGGCCGACAGGAGCATGCGCAGTTGAACGTCTATCACCTCAACGAATATTTCTTCCAATAAAAATGTCCTTTCACCTTTTATTCGTCTCAGCAATTGTGGATATTAGTTCTGGAGTTAAATGAGTGTTCCTGGTGTAGTGTTTATTAGTTCACTTGGTGTTAATGTGTGTTATTATGTCTATTTCACTTTGGTTAAATGTGTCGTATATAACCTTTTTTGTTCGTCCGTCAAATGTATTTGTAGTAGTGTTATTTCAATTATTTAGGCGTGTGTGGTTCTGTTTATCTGTAATGCACTGTTTATTGTTTGTTTTCACTACTTCACATGATAAAAATTCAAATTAAAAAATTTCACAATTTGTACTGAACTCGGTTGAATTATCGTACGCCATTAGTTTAGGTTACACGGAGCAAAACCTCGTTTAAGTGTTCGCTTCAACGGACAATAATTATCTGTTCTCATTTCCTTCGTCTCCTGAAAATCTTAGCCAATTTAATATATATATACATTGTTCCAAATTGTCTTCGCTTCCGATACATTTTATTTGAATACAATATACACGGAAAACATTTTCGCTATTAATTAACTGTATGAAATACTAAATACATATTCGGTTTCTTTAATCTATTTCGCTTATTTTGATACTAATTAATATAGTTTTACAAAGTTTTCATTTAAAAAAGATATATTTCTTTCATGTTGGAATAGTAGGTTCAAATATGTGTTTCCTGTCCTTGACCAGATAATAGCCATTTTCTCTGATATAATTTATTATTATACTGAATCTAAGATTAATATAATTGTCTATTTTTACTTAATTTCTTGCAATTTAGTTCATTAGTTATTGTTTTTAAATATAATTCATTTATCTATGACTCCTCCTCTGAAATGTTAGTTAATACATTCCATTTTTATTTATAATTTTACTTATCTTCTGACAATATCTTTATAAAGTATAAATTACATTGTATTACTATATGGTAGGTTTATCTTACATAAATTTCATCAGTTTAAATGGTTTATAGGACTAGATTTGTCAATTATAATGTAGTCTAAATTTACTATCTGGCCTAGATTTTATCTGTTGTTACTTGCAAAGTTTTTAATAATACAGTTAGTTTATACCCTTTTCTGACTTTCTATTCTAATATAATATTCATTAATAATTTGTTCCTTTACTACTGTAACATTTAGTATTGATTATAAACAATTAAAACATAACAATTATTTAATATTAAATCTGGTCTCTAGAATCATACCTTTTTTGTACTGATTACTTACAGTAAGTTATTAAAAACATTTAACTATCTAGGAATGGTATCTACATTCAGATATTGCATTCCTAATTCAAACTACTAAACTAAAATAACATTTGATAAATACAAGTATTAATCTCTACTTCTAAATCTTCTTTATAGAGTTAATATATGTAAACTGGTACCTAACATTTTGTTCCATTAAATGTTTAACACTCCCTTAAAACTATTTAGTTACAGTCTTATCTGTTTTTTCTTAATTTTAGGGATGTGTTCCCCGTCACCTTATGTACTAAACCCAAGCTATCTGTTTATATTATTTATTCTATTGAATGTTCTCATATAAACAGTGGCATTTTATTAGAAAGAGTATTCATTGCTCCTTCACCATATTAATTGATTAAATATCATTCATGATACTATTTAAAAACACTTAATTTAATTGTACAGTAATTTATGTACCTTCTCAAAGTTTATTTATTATAATCTAATAACTTGCACTTGTCCCTGGTTATTTCTTGATATTATCACTAGTCCTTTCATAGTTTTATAATATCAAATTGTTTAACCATGGGGGAACTGTTAAGATTTGTCTATATAAACTATATAATAACTTTTTTGGGTGCACTTCTACTTAGCACTTTAAACACTTTTTGTTGTTATTTGTTTTACATGAGTTTATGGTTTGTTGGGGTGTTATCAATTCTATTGCGACATTTACTTTCTTTTGGGGTTTTCTGTTTTCTCCCTATGGGGTTTCTATTGGGTATTGGTCGTGTTCCACTTCCTTTATTCTATGTGATCTTCACTTGTCTCTGTTCATTAAGTATATTTGTTTATTTTAGATATCTTCTTTTCTTCATTCTTGTTTCTTCAGTACCATTTCGTTATTATACACTTTTGTTTATACTGGTCTGTTTACTTTGTCGGTTTACTTGGTCGTCTGGGTATCTTCCCTGCCTGCTCCTATCCTACCTGGGTATTATCGTTCTTTTAATTTTAGTTTACTGGGGTTTTAATTTGTTGTACAATTATATTAGTTGCAGATTTTTTCGTTATGTTTACTTTTCCTTGTTATAATGGTAATTTATTGTACTTTTTATTTGGTTTTCATTTGGATCTTTCTGGATATTCCATATACTTGATTTTTACTAATGACCATCTTGTAATTGATTTAAGTGGATTATCTGTCATGCTACAGATTGCTCTCTTCCAGAAGAGATTAGTTCAGATCATACTTGGTTTGTCTGAAATAATTGCTTATGATATTTATCATAAATTATATTTCTTTACTTCCTTCACATTTCTAAATTTTTTCTTCTTTATTTTTGAGCTTATCTATATTTCATTATTAACTGGATTTTTCTTGATAGTAATAGTCATCTGAGGTTCATTATTTTTTATTTTTCATTATTTCTTTTTTAACTTGGTTCTTTATCCTTGGGATATTTATTCCCTAATATTCCCTAACACATGAGCTTGGGCAGGTCAGAGGGGCACTGTAGGCTCCACTACTCTGCTGGCCATACTACGTCATTTATTGATTACAGAGGCAATTCATCTCTGCTCAATACATAATAATACTGCTGGACTTATCTACAGACAGTTATTAATAAAAATTACATAAGAATAGTCCACCTTATGACTATAAAAAAAAATTAAATATCTTTGGATACTTCACTTCGTATTTGCTCAGATCTGTTAATATTTCTATTTTAGTTAATTTTTATCTCAGTTACTTTTCTCAATGGTTAGCTCTGCTGGCATTTTATTTCTTCTTATGGTTGGAAGCTGGTTTAATACAATTATCACTTGTTATTCAGTGTTAGGTTTTTATTTATTTTAATTCTCTGTTATTCCTTGACTGTTATTACAATCTCCTTCTGGTCATTGGTAGCATATATTTTGGATTATATTTTTGCTTTTTCTCCATTCTTATGAATCGTTCCACTATTTTATGTTCTTGCAATTACTCTTTTAATTGTCCGTCTTATAATTGACACTTATTTTATGATCATATTTTTCTAATGGACTTATTTATACATAGTTATTTCTTTCTTTTTCAAAATTTTATTCTGTTCTTGCTTTTTATCCAAATGCACTCTTTAATTATTAATTGTATGTGGTCATTGTCTCTGCTTATTTTGCTTAAAAGTCTTATTAATTTCCTTTCAAAATAAGTTTATTCATTTTAATTGTATCAGTGGTTTTTCCTGCTATTTCTTTATTCTCAAAATTTTTTCTCATAATTGGTTCCATATATAATTATTTGTAATGTGAACTTACTCTTCCTTTTGAATGTTGTGGTTATTCTTCCAATTCTTTTTCTTTTCTTTTATATTCCATGATTTGAGTTTCGTAGATGTTTGATAGCAAGTTGTACTTACTTGGTTTTTTGAATTTGTTTGTTTCAACTAAATTCTTTTTCTTTTTACTTCCAGAAAGTGTTTACATAACTTGTTGTTTGTAAATTAATTTTACAATGTATTTGATTTGCGTTGATTTTATTCTAAATTCCTTTTCCTTTTCTCTCTTAATTAATTTCATAATTCATAGGTAGTAAGTTGTGCTTATATTGTTTTTAAATTTGTTTGTTTTAATTCTCTTCCTTTTATTTTTTATTCCAAAATTCGTTTCATGAATATTAGGTAGTAAGTGGTGCTTACATTGTTTTTGAATTTTGTCATTATTTTACCAAATTCTTTTTCTTTTTCATTAATTCAAAAGTCGTTTCAAATATTGGGTAGTAAGTTGTGCTTACATTGTTTGTGAATTTTGGCATTTTCTCTTCTTTTTATTTTTATTCCAAAAGTCGTTTCATAAATATTAGGTAGTAAGTTGTGCTTACATTGTTTTTGAATTTCGACATTTTAAATTCCTTTTCTTTTTCATGAATTCAAAAATCGTTTCATAAATATTTGGTAGTAAGTTGTGCTTACTTTGTTTTTGAATTTTGACATGTATTTTACTAAATTCTTTTTTTTTTTTAATTCAAAAGTCGTTTCATAAATATTCGGTAGTAAGTTGTGCTTACTTTGTTTTTGAATTTTGACATTAACATATAAATTCTGTTCTATACATTCAATTACTCATAATATTTTTTTATGGAAGCCTGATTATATACACCTTTTATCCTTTCTGAATCTATTTCTTTTATTTCATAAGTATTATTGTTTTTTATATTGGATATTACATATGGTCCGGTGTATAACAGCAACAACGTTTTCGTTATTCCTTCCAGTGTGCTGGGTAGTTCACGATTTTTTAATAAGATTTTTCTCCCCTTTCATAAGTTATTAATTTGTCACTAGCCTTTCGATACTTATTTTGCCGTTTTCCTGGTCTTTTGCCACCTTGTTGTAGAATTTTGCTTTGTCAAATTTGTAAATATTGTTTATAGGGAACTCGAGGATATCTGCGATCTCTCGTGGGAGTGGTTTTTCGTACATGGCGGAGTATGGGGTTATTCCTATAGCTGGATGGTATGCCAAGTTGAGGAATTCCTCCGTGGCTTCTAGATAGTCTTGCCACCTTTTCTGTTGATGGTGACAATAAGTTCTTAGGATCCTCCCCACTTATCGTAACACCCGCTCTGCCGGATTACTGCTCGGGTGGTAGACCGAGGTCTTGTATGTACGAATGCCCATTGACAATAAGGTATCTCGCCATTTTCTACCCTCAAACTGGGTTCCATGATCAGTGATGATCGAAGATGGTTTCCCCATATTTGGGATATACTGTTTCTGTTAATTTTCCCAGAATTTTCCGGGTAGTCGCTCGATTAGTAGGGTATAGCTTAACAAACTTTGTGAAGTGGTCCATTATGATTGTTAGGTATCGATATTGGTGTCGACCTCCACTACGGGGAAATGGTCCGCAAATGTCTAGGAATACCTTCTCCAATTTTGCTTGGCAGGTGATAGGAATCATAAACTAACAATTACAACGTTATTAATTAATATATGAAGTTTATATAGTATATATTTCGAAGCAATGCAGTCTAGAAATTCGTTTGCTCCACCTTGATGAGAATGATGAAAAATCAAAATGGCCGACAGGAGCATGCGCAGTTGAACGTCTATCACCTCGACGAATATTTCTTCCAATAAATATGTCCTTTCACCTTTTATTCGTCTCAGCAATTGTGGATATTAGTTCTGGAGTTAAATGAGTGTTCCTGGTGTAGTGTTTATTAGTTCACTTGGTGTTAATGTGTGTTATTATGTCTATTTCACTTTGGTTAAATGTGTCGTATATAACCTTTTTTGTTCGTCCGTCAAATGTATTTGTAGTAGTGTTATTTCAATTATTTAGGCGTGTGTGGTTCTGTTTATCTGTAATGCACTGTTTATTGTTTGTTTTCACTACTTCACATGTTAAAAATTCAAATTAAAAAATTTCACAATTTGTACTGAACTCGGTTGAATTATCGTACGCCATTAGTTTAGGTTACACGGAGCAAAACCTCGTTTAAGTGTTCGCTTCAACGGACAATAATTAACTGTTCTCATTTCCTTCGTCTCCTGAAAATATTAGCCAATTTAATATATATATACATTGTTCCATATTGTCTTCGCTTCCGATACATTTTATTTGAATACAATATACACGGAAAACATTTTCGCTATTAATTAACTGTATGAAATACTAAATACATATTCGGTTTCTTTAATCTATTTCGCTTATTTTGATACTAATTAATATAGTTTTACAAAGTTTTCATTTAAAAAAGATATATTTCTTTCATGTTGGAATAGTAGGTTCAAATATGTGTTTCCTGTCCTTGACCAGATAATAGCCATTTTCTCTGATATAATTTATTATTATACTGAACCTAAGATTAATATAATTGTCTATTTTTACTTAATTTCTTGCAATTAAGTTCATTAGTTATTGTTTTTAAATATAATTCATTTATCTATGACTCCTCCTCTGAAATGTTAGTTAATACATTCCATTTTTATTTATAATTTTACTTATCTTCTGACAATATCTTTATAAAGTATAAATTACATTGTATTACTATATGGTAGGTTTATCTTACATAAATTTCATCAGTTTAAATGGTTTATAGGACTAGATTTGTCAATTATAATGTAGTCTAAATTTACTATCTGGCCTAGATTTTATCTGTTGTTACTTGCGAAGTTTTTAATAATACAGTTAGTTTATACCCTTTTCTGACCTTCTGTTCTAATATAATATTCATTAATAATTTGTTCCTTTACTACTGTAACATTTAGTATTGATTATAAACAATTAAAACATAACAATTATTTAATATTAAATCTGGTCTCTAGAATCATACCTTTTTTGTACTGATTACTTACAGTAAGTTATTAAAAACATTTAACTTTCTGTTATAGGAATGGTATCTACATTCAGATATTGCATTCCTAATTCAATCTACTAAACTAAAATAACATTTGATAAATACAAGTATTAATCTCTACTTCTAAATCTTCTTTATAGAGTTAATATATGTAAACTGGTACCTAACATTTTGTTCCATTAAATGTTTAACACTCCCTTAAAACTATTTAGTTACAGTCTTATCTGTTTTTTCTTAATTTTAGGGATGTGTTCCCCGTCACCTTATGTACTAAACCCAAGCTATCGTTTATATTATTTATTCTATTGAATGTTCTCATATAAACAGTGGCATTTTATTAGAAAGAGTATTCATTGCTCCTTCACCATATTAATTGATTAAATATCATTCATGATACTATTTAAAAACACTTAATTTAATTGTACAGTAATTTATGTACCTTCACAAATTTTATTTATTATAATCTAATAACTTGCACTTGTCCCTGGTTATTTCTTGATATTATCACTAGTCCTTTCATAGTTTTATAATATCAAATTGTTTAACCATGGGGGAACTGTTAAGATTTGTCTATATAAACTATACAATAACTTTTTTGGGTGCACTTCTACTTAGCACTTTAAACACTTTTTGTTTTTATTTTTTTTACATGAGTTTATGGTTTGCTGGGGTGTTATAGTTTCTATTGCGGCATTTACTTTCTTTTGGGGTTTTTGTTTTCTCCCTATGGGGTTTCTATTGGATATTGGTCGTGTTCAACTTCCTTTATTCTATGTGATCTTCACTTGTCTCTGTTCATTAAGTATATTTGTTTATTTTAGATATCTTCTTTTCTTCATTCTTGTTTCTTCAGTACCATTTCGTTATTATACACTTTTGTTTATACTGGTCTGTTTACTTTGTCGTTTTACTTGGTCTGGGTATCTTCCTTGCCTGCTCCTATTCTACCTGGGTATTATTGTTCTTTTAGTTTTAGTTTTCTGGGGTTTTAATTTGTTGTACAGTTATATTAGTTGCAGATTTTTTCTTTATGTTTACTTTGTCTTGTTATAATGGTAATTTATTGTACTTTTTATTTGGTTTTCGTTTGGATCTTTCTGGATATTTCATATACTTGATTTTTACTAATGATCATCTGGTAATTGATTTAAGTGGATTATCTGTCATGCTACAATATATACATATCAAGTGCAAGCTAAAATTTACTATCATAATTCACATTTAATATATCATATGTAAAAAAATGTTTTTAACATCAAAATTCACAAAATAGTATCGCCGACATAATATAGTAATATTTCTTGAATCATATATTGTGCATACCTATATATAATATATCACATAATATCAATAATCATATAAATTTTTTAATATCCCTTTTTTATAACACTTGATAAAGAACACATGATTGAACATAAATATACATATACATATATATCACAGACACAGTACAACATGTTAAGCCTGGCAGACAGCCTGTATATTCCTATCAAACCCATACATAAATGTGGAGAAAATCTGGACTAGTCATAATGACCTGAAACTACAATTATAAGTTTAAGTTGCCAGCACAGCCTGTATAATTTTATAAAATTTTGCAAAAACCTCAACTCCATTAACTCGTATTATATTATAATTCATAACATGATGAATGTATGAAAAGTTAACATACTCTGACAGGCATAAAGCATATAGCACCATGTGCTCACTCAGACAATTTAGTAAAGTTCCCCAGTTCGCCAAAATTACATAATAATTTTTTTTCTTTTACGCCCCTTTCCACATGTACTATTGGTAATTATAAAATACAAGATATTAGGCTGTATTAGTGTTTAAAATCAATGAAATACTAGAGAATGAATACATTTCGCTCAACACGCCACGAGGTAAGCTTCAAACTTTATCAATCCGCATCCACGATAATTATAGGCTAAATTTAAATCTTTTAACATAAAATGAACAATATATATATTTAACCCACTTACCGGAGATCGCTTAGCGTCTACTTAGGCATGAAGAATAGAAATTTACAACAATTAAAGAAACCTTGCTCTGCCAGGGAGTACGGCTGTCGACGCCACTGCTGCTCAGGTCCGACTGAATCAACATGCACAAAGCTTCGCGTCGCAAAACATAATCACTGGGCTCCGTCAACAGAGCGCGTTGGCGTTCAGTAAAGCCACGAAAGGTTAACACAGTACCGACGCTTAATTACCAATAATTAATTAATTTCGGCGGTTAATATATTAAGTAAAGTCTCCACTATAGAAACGCCGGGTACTCAAAGCCCCGGCACAAAACAAAAGACATTATTGATCCGTACTTCAAAGACTGTCTGTATTACAAAAAATTAGGGATGGCGCATCATCGCCCGTTTTATGTACAGCTGCAGTTGCAGAATATATAATTGTATTAAGGAAATAAATGACTTTGATCAGAGACGAGAGAGTTATGAAATCAGTTGGCTGTAGCTAAAATGGTGTCATCGTCTCTTTTTTTTATTGGCTCTTCGATTTCTAATAGCATTACGATGGTCTCCCTGATTGTCGTTTTCTACACTTGGAGCACAATAATTGACACTTATGAAGGCACTAAATTTTTAACTTTAGTTAGAAATCAACAAAAAAGCACTATTGTACAATAATTCAAGTTAAATTTGTGTAACACAGAAGAATAAATTTCACTTATTACAGTCTTGTAATAAATAACATAATAATCACTTTACACTGAACAGAAACAATCACTTCGATCAACACTTGTAAAATCACCAGGAGTAACAGAACTGCTAATCTTTCCGCTGACAATTATATGTACCCAGCAGAATTTCAAGCGATATATAACTTATCATATTCCGGCCTACAAGTCGAGAAGAGTTGCCTGGAATTTACTAGGAGCTAGGTCAGTGCACGACCTTGACACACTGCGCCAACCGAATGCCGTCTGGGACAGCCTCAAGTGATGCCGTGTTAAGTGGTCACGTTATTGTCTTTCATCTCAACGTAGAAGTTCCCTTACCTGAAGCCTGTTCGTCCACGATTTCTGCGATAACTTTTCGTCAGGTGATCTAACTAGACGACTTGAATTTCCGCCGTCCTTCTTGTCGTGTTTGATAAATAACAGTATTAACTCTCATTTTCATATTTAAAGGCCTTCCCATCTAGCTTGAAGTTTCGGGGAGCGACAATGTCGGCGCTTTAGGTTGTGTAATCAGACCTTGACTTTTAAAGCCCACACTATTGCCACGAACGTCATACCGCGTTTTTATATTGTTACTAGCTATCTTCAGACGTGCTCTTGTCAAACGATTTACTTCTCCGGTAGGTTCTCCAATTGGGATAAATAATTCTGCGGTTCTAGTAACTGGTGATCCGAATGTAAACTCCCCAAGAAGATTAATCACCCCCCCCTCCAAACACCAGTTTTTCTAGAGTCGTGCCGGCCGTGTCGTGTACTGATGACTTATACGTTATTAGGAATAATATAGTATACGCTGGTCCCAGTCAGTTTGGTTCTCATTAACAAATTTCAACAGATGCTGCTCAAGTGTAGTACTGAACTTCTCAAGAATACAGTCGGACTGACGATGGAGAGGCGTTGTCTGGATCTTTCGAATACCAAAAAGGGCCAATATAATTGTTATAAATAAATAATTGATTGTTAAAATACGTCCACTTGTCCAAAAAGTGATATATTTTCTTTCAGGAATACAAGTAAGAACAATTTTTTGTAACTGCAAGAATAAGTTAGATTGCAAAAATGACCATGTAGGGTTTCAAAATTACCTATTTTCTTTTTTTATTCTTAACTATTATATATTAACTTTTATGCCTATAAGCAAGTAATTATTTGTCCTTAACCAATTTTTTACTATAGAACTGAGAGGTAAGACGGTGACATATTAAACGAGACGCCATCAAACTTAAAGTAATTTACCAAAAGAGTATTTTTATTGTTTTACCGGCATATAAAAGTACTTCAGAAACTGAAATATTCGTATAGTAAATACTAGTTTGATGTTTTGTAATTATTTTACTGAACAGTATAACAAAAGTGAATATGAAAACCATTTTTTATGTATGTTGCTTTTTATAACAAAAGAGACTTATAGTAAAACATACGTTTCTAAATAATTTTCTTCTGTCTGTTGAATAATATTAGTTCGTATTTTATTACCAAATTCATTAATGGAGTTAAAAAAATTGGGAATTATTCTGATGTTGGCAATAACAGTTATAAAACTGTAAACAGTAATCTTTATATAAACCGTTTCACATTATATACTATACGTTCATTTAAATTAAAAAGATTGTTCATACCATGAAAACGTCATTTATAACGTATTTTTACCCATCGATACACGTGTTTGGCTTCCAAAATATTATTACAAAAGAATTTTAAACAGAGGGCTACGTAAATGTGTACGTAATTAGTCCCATGTGAACTTATTCACCCTTCTGTAACCAAACAAATAAAAGCCCTCATGAGTAGGTTAGTATACTCTGAAAATACATCGGTCCCTTATGACAGCGTGTTTAGCAACGGATGACAAATTATTAATATTGATGTTCAATGCTTTACACTGTGCAATACAATCTGCCTAGATTGTACATACACAGCATCAAGTTTACGTCCCCACCACCCAGAGATCCGACCGCGACGCTACAACCCGACCCTACACCATCTTGACTTCATCGACGGCGAGCAACAGCTGTCGCTCTTTAGCTGTCTAATAGAGCAATGCCTACTGAATATTGACAAGAATGTGTGATCTGCTGCAAAGGAGACCACGTAACCCACGGTGTAGCGGATCGCGCTAATCTGTGGATGACTCTGTGGTAGTGAACGATAGCAAACGATGGCCTGAAGGCACTAACCCGCACCGTGTATTATTTAATCCTAGCGGAGGTACTTGAGGGTGATCTTCACGTTTCCCCGTACTTGAAGGATCTACAAGTTGGTCTAGAAAACGAATTTAGGATTGAAGGTCCCTCTTATAAAATCCATTGTCTAGAAAATAGTCCACCTCGGAGAGTGCAGAGAAGGATACCTTACTTCTAACACTTTATAAAAAACAAAACACTAGTAATGTGTTTAATATTCATTTAATATTTTGAAATATAACTTATTGCATATTTTTATAAGGCACTTATGGTAGGGTGGAAGACACTGTTTGAAAAAGACCTGTAAGAAGAGCAAAAAAATTTTGGTAGCAACAAAATGTAACATCACGGTACTTGCTAATTAATGTTACCAGAAATTTTGAGACAGCTTTATGAACAATTAAAATTTTTGGTATACAGAATAACTGAACTATTTTTGTTTATGGCTAATAAAAACAAACAATTGATACTTTAATATTAGAATTTGATTCAGTCGTAAATCAATGACTACGCATGGTTATGAACGATTAGAGTAAAGAAACAGAACTTTGTACGAATTTGATGGCAGCTTTCCGTAGTTCTGTGAAAGCCGTCGAGTACAATATGCGGTTAATCATGTGATAGCTACACTTAGAGGAATGAAACACTTCCTACTTAGCTGCACTTCCATGACAATGAAACATTGAATGATATTTTAAAATCTTTAAGTTATGACTGTGGGTGTTAAAAATATTTATTTTTTATCTCTGTCCCTATACATAGGCTACATAAGTGTTGTGTACAAATACAATTTTAAAATACACCTATAATAAACTACATTACAGCGCTTAAAAACATTGCATTATAATATAATATGCATAAAATTAATACGCCACACACACACACACACACACACACACACACACACACACACATATGTCAATGCAATCAACAAACACATTACTTTATATTTACGTTGCATTCAAACCTTTACAAACGCCTTCCACTCTTTAACACTCGCCAACTCCTTCGCAATTCCTCATAATTTAATTACTGTTTTTTAACATTTAGCTGTTGGTTGGCAATATAAAAGTCAGAAACGTAATGGATATTGATTCGAATCATATACCTTGTGTTTCCTAATCCATAAGCATGAGGTACATTTCAAACAACAATATCATCCACAATTCTAAAACTATTTTAAACTTTTGTTCTGATAAATTAATAGGAGTAGGGAATAAATAAATACCTAAGTCATGAAAAATAAATTATACATTGCGCTTTGTATTCCGTACATTTTAACAGCAGAGAACCTATACCAGTTTATCGCATTTCATTATATACTATAATGGATTTTCAAAAAAAAGTATAGTTTTCTGTAATGTTGGTTTTAATGTTGGACGCTAACGTCATACGTTATTATTGAATACGTGCAACACAAAACAAGTTGATGCGCAAGGGACTGTTTACAGGAAGAAATAAATTTAACGATGTACATAGCGATTCTCATTCCGTTCTTATTCACCTGCAACCATTGGTCAAGCGAATGGATTAATCTTAAGACAAATGTATTAAGATCCTGTAACTCGGTTATTTTCTTTAAAATAGAAACTAGGCCGTATAAAATTACTTATACTACAAAATTACTAACTACTGTATATAATTAAATGAAATAACTAAAAATTACCTAAAGTCAAGTATAAGACTTGCAAGTAGCCTATACGTCAAGTATTAGTTAAATCAAGTAACTAATAAAGGTATCCGTTCTAAATTTAATTGATTTCTGCATGATAATTGTGTTTATTTTATGAATTCTAGTTACTAATCCTCCACGTGCACAGAATGCTGTTCCGTTTATAACTAAATAACTGCAGAAAACAGATAATAATCACTACATAGAATCAAATCCAATTCTCATTTCATTTCATAAATATCCACAACGAGGCACTAATCAATAGAACAAACGCTTACTGTAACAAAATAAGATATTTATTATTCAAATATCTTCTGGCTTTGGGGATCTACAGAATACAATTGATAGAGCTTTTGTATAAACAGAATGAGGCAATTAGGACACAACAATATTTTTACCTCTTGTTTGGTTACAAAGCAACAATAAACAAACAGATGACATTAAATCTCAATTATACTATGCCATTTCAGTAAACTTGGCACAGTGGGAAGTTTAACATTGTGCGTTTGCTGTAGAAATTTGTTTTAAATAAATGATTCCTATATGACAACACAAAGACTGTTCAGAAATAATTTCAATGCTAAGAGACATGAAAGAGTTTGAAATCGCTAAACAATATCGTGTTAAGTAAAAACGTTTATAGCCACTGGCATAACACAGAAAATAACTGGAAAAAGTGTAAAAACAGTGCGCACGCCAGAAAATGTGGAAAGGGTAAGAGCTGCTGTCGCGCGTAGTCCAAAAAGTCTACGATAAAGATTGCTATGGCACTGCAAATATCCAGTAGGTCTCTGCAGAGGATTTCCACCAAGAACTCCATTCCCATCCATACAAAATTTAAGTAGCTTATAAATTATTAGAACGTGATTACAATGAAAGCGTTAGTTTTTGTATGGAATACTGGAATTCATGAAGATTTGGTTATGTCAGACGAAGCACATTTTCACATTTCCGGGGATTTCAACAACAAAAGATGTGCGCTGTTAGAGTAACATTGTCCCTCGAAAACTTCAGGCTATAACTCTTCGAATCTAGCGAGACAGTTTAGTGTACAGTTTTCTCCGTTCATGTTTATAGACCGTATTTCTTTGTAGACGATAATAAAAGTTTATTCAGTGTAAAATCAGACCGATATGTGTAAATAATGAACAACTTTTTCTCTTCCGTTGTTAAATGACCTAAGGATTGATACTAACCCAGTCTGGTTTAAGCAGGATACAGCTACCGCACACACTGCTCAAAACACAATCGAT
This sequence comes from Magicicada septendecula, assembly GCA_034769895.1. Classification (NCBI taxonomy): domain Eukaryota; kingdom Metazoa; phylum Arthropoda; class Insecta; order Hemiptera; family Cicadidae; genus Magicicada; species Magicicada septendecula. The sequence continues at coordinate 283,698,878 of CM068374.1, read as the reverse complement.
GTATTGAGACCTGTATGGAAGATTGTTTGAGCTCAAGATTTGATGCAATACCCTGGTCAGCCCAATCTTAAGACCTGTTTGCGTGTAATTTTTTTGTGTAGGGATATTTAAAGTGTAAAGTTTTTTTCTGTGACGACCACGTAATTTAAATTAACTCAGGCAGCGAATCATCGAAGAAATTAAGGCGAATCTGCGAGCCATGCTACAGAGAGTCATGGGTAGCTTTTTCCAATCTGTTTGAAGAATGAAAGCGTGTCAGAGATTGTCACTTGAGGGATATGATTTTCAAACGATGATCTATATAAAAGAACATCTTATTACCTTTGTATACATACCATATTTGACCTGAAACTATTAAATGAGTTCCTATTGTGATACTTTAAAATGCTATGGTCTCATTGACCCCAAACTGGTGTAATAGTAAATGTTATTATATGTACTGAACATAATTCCTATGTTTTAAAGATAATATCTTTATTTAAAGGTTTTACATTATGTTATTCCATTACACTGTAATCCACCATAGTGCAAGACACTGTGGATTTCTTAAAATAATAATGACAAAAACGCTTATATTTTTCTATTACTGAAATTTTTTAAGATGTAAATTTTCCAGTTACATAACGTTAAGTTGTGCACTGCAAACCATTGACTTACTTTTTACCAGCCAGATTTACCTACATGCCGTGTCGGAAAAAGACATTTTATTTTCATTGGTAGTGTAATCAACTTTATAATTTTGCTTTGAAGTTTTATTTCTTTCACATCTTTAACAGTAAACGGATCAAATATCTTATGAATGTACGTTTTTCAAATTTAGTAAATTTTATTAGAAGAAATAGAACAAAAATTAAAAAAATTAAACGGAATTTTTACTTAATCGACATCCAAATTTTCTCTACGAAATTGCAGAATTTTTTCAATAGAAATGGAAGTATGGTAGGCTTAGATATTTGTTACTGAAAGACGTACATATTAAGCAATTTATTAGTTTAACGATAGGGTTACCTCACAATTTTCATTGAACGTCCGCAATCCCTTCAACTCAGACGCATTTTGTACAATATTATTGTATTACTCATCGAGGTAGCAGAAAACGTGATATAGCTTTCTTAGGCAAGTCTTGCGTGACAGTCAGGCGTTTATATTGCGGTAGTTCTTTAGCACCACATGTTTTGAAACTTCCAACGTCCTTTATAGAAACACATTTTTATGATATTAAAAATTACTTACTAAAGTACTATAATTTCAAATTTCTTACAAAATTTGCATTTTAAAAACTGCTTACAAGAGTTGTCTTCCAAAGTTGCTTGTAGTGTAAATCAGACTTAACTCTAGTCAGGTGCTACGTTATAATTCTACAATAAATTTATATATTATTAGTTCTCTTTTGTGTCCTTTGTTCGCACACAAACATCAAAATCTAAGCATTTGGTATATGTGCTCTTGCGGTTGGTGATTCTCCTGTTACAAATTTTAGTATGGTATAAATAGCACCACAGTCATTGGTGTCGAAGTTAAACGCAAACATTGGTCTTTTGTTTTGTGTGTTTTTTACACTTTGTTCAGTGCTTCAAAATCATTCAATTTACACCTTGAATGCAACATTTTATTTACATACTTATTTTATGTTTTACAAAATTAAAAAGTCTTGCCACTGACACTCACTTTCTTTAAATTTATATACTATTTTGACGAGTTAGTAACGCGTTTTCCTTCAGTTACTTTAGCCTTTTTTAGTTTCGGAAGTACAAATGGCATTTTAAATTTGTTTGCTGTTTTCTTATCTGTTTAATTCCTATAATCTTCCTTGCAGTACAGACGGAATAAAGCGCAATGATTATAAATATTACATTTTTTTATATAACGTCTTTCTTTCTTTTATAAGTTTTATTGTCTGAGTAACATACTTTTCTTCCCAGTCCTTATTTATATAACTACGCAATATTCTTTACATATTGTTACTGTGTACCAATTTTATTTTCACACAATTAACTGACCAAAATCTAATTTTTACCGACAAGTGAAAAAGCGTGATGTTCAATAACGTAATTTAAAGTGCCATACAATATTAACATAGACTGTAAAAGTTGTCAAATATTTCATTCTATATTAACGTAAATACTATAATATATAATTACATACCGAACATATTACGTTTGACGGTAAAGAACAACAAAAAAGTTGAGTCCTTCTATAACGGAATTTCGTATAACCTAAATACGCAAAAAACCCTACGCTTCAGTAGTGTAAAAAATGTCACAAACCAAAATGTTCTGCAAAACTGACATTTAGATACTTTTAAATTCTCAGTTATTTCTATTAAGTCAATTATGTTAATTTCCACATCTAGTAAAATGAAATAAGCATGTAACTATTACAATTGATTAAATTTTGTATTTCAAAGGAAACGTTAGCACAATTTATACTTTGGCAGACGTTTAGTATTATGATTTAATTTTATAACCGAATATGTCATGACGTTTTATAATGTTACGTACGTCAACTGGAAATAATGATAAGAGGCAACTGTTGATGTTGAATAGGAATCCTATCTTAATCAATGAAATTGCACTTAGATAACATCAGGTGTAATGAAAAGATCGTGTGCATAAACTGTGCACAGAAAACAGACAAGAAAGTGATTTAATTTTCTGACAAACTTTATTTTACAAGCTTGTTAACATAATATCACTTACCTATATCTCCTACATACCTATATATCGTTTCACAGACTCCGCTAGTCTAAACAGTATACAGAAAATATTACACGCAAATTTTTTGCATGTAATACGTAAGGTATTGCATTCAAAATTACACGACAAGAAAATAGCAATTTCATTCAATGATCGCTTTCAGTGTCCTTAAAACATTGAAGAATCATTTCCTTTTTCGTATTAGTTATACTTTTAGTTTATTATTTTATCAGTTATGTCATAGTTAAATTAAAAATTTTAGAAACTTAAAACATAAATAATACTGTAATTAGCGGTTGTTTACTTAACATAGTAAGTAAATATTTACGGGGTTTAAACGAAAAGTATTTAATATTATGGGAATCGGTTATGCATCTGCATTGTATCTCGGTAGCCAATCAGACGGGACGTTTTGACGCATGCGTGCAGATTCATTAATCGTATTTGACTATTCCGTTAGCAGTGAGGCTCTTTTGTGTTAACACGTGTTGTGTGAGACTGTCGTTAGGTCTCTTGTGAGAGTCTACTGAGCTACAATATTCGAATACCGGTGGTTCCCTTACTATTAAAAAAAGATCAGATATTTTTCTGTCAGACCTCATACAAGGAAAGAGCTCAATGTCGATTTCAAGTCACTCAACAACAAAATATCTCCTAGCCCAGACAAAGGCACAACTAGCAGAAAGTCTTCTTATACCTCCGCAACTTTCCATTGACATTGCCTGCCCCAGCAGAACGAACAAAAATTTGTTGTTCTAAAAAAAAAATCCAGCATTATGAGCAGTTTTTGTCCGATATCTCCCACTACCTTAATTCTTAATATTTTAGAACGTATTATATCCGCAAGTCTAAACTAATATTTATAGACACATAACTTGCTAAAATTAGAACAAGTTAAGTTTGAAAAATCTATTAAAGTGATGAGCAAATTTGATATGCCAGCCAAAGTATAAGGAAGGCACTCGACAAACGTAAAGACATATTTAGTTGGTTTACTGACTTTAAAACCTACTACTATGGAGCATGAGGACCAGGGGCGGATTGACCATTAGGCTGACTAGGCTGTAGCCTGGGACGCGGCACTTTGGGGGGCGCAAAATTTTAGCTAATAAATAATAAAATTTTACAGCTAAATGTAAAATTGGTAATAAATTACAAGGAAAAATATTTGAGTTCATTTTGAACACAGGCGCCTGTTTGCGAGAAATTATGATAAAACTGTACATATATATTAGAAGTGCTTTCCAAACTGTTTTCTCTGGTTATGAGTCATCGGCGGCCGGCGCTCATACGACTATGCCGCCGAACGACTTTCGTGGAATTGCAGACCACGTTATCTTGAGACTATTTCTAAAAACAGTAAGATATTTGAAATATTCCTAACTAAGAAATATATTGTAGGGTGTTTAAAGCTTCATTCAGCCCCTTGGAAATAAACGTTAGAGTAGCCTATTGGTGGTGAAGGGGGGCGCTAAAATATAATTAGTCTAGGGCGCCAAGATACCTTAATCAGGCCCTGATGAGGACGCAGACTACTTGAAAAACTACAGTAGGAATAAGAAGACTTTTATTTTAATGACAACCAGAGCTCACATCACAATTCTTCTGTCTAACAAGACACAAAAACCCTGAGTCTGTGTATAAACAGAAACATCGAAGTTTACTTCAACGATCAGTTTTTACAAATGTACTTTTCAATGTCTATATAAACTACCTTAACTACCTTCTAGTTTATATTAAGTATACCAAGAGTTAAGTCTACAACATATGCATGCTGATGACTATGTTTAATGGTCATCTGAAGCACGAAGAATTTCATGAATTTAAAAAATAAGATAGAACTAGGCTGGGAAAAACTTCAAGGCATTTACTACAAAATAACCTGATAGAGATTAATACGGAAGAAACAAAATTTAAAATCTTTAACCTGGGACGGAGATTAATTTACTCAAACTGATAACCGACTGGACATTGAAAATACTATTGTTACCAAATAAAGAGAAGTCACAATGTGTGAGCTGTCATGGAAAAATTACGTAAGTCACATAACTGAAAAAGCATTAAAAAGTACAGTAGGCCTAATTCCTAAACGGTAAAATGCAATAAAAAGCGTACGGTCTATAAAATGTAATTACAACACACATTAGAGCCACAGAACTTTAATGTGGCGAGAGTCTTATTATTGCACCTACTATGACGGAGAAATTATGACCTGTGCAATATTATTGCGAATAATCACTGAACCAAGAAAATCAACAGCAACAGAAGTTATGAGGACTATAACACAGAAAAATCCTATTACATAACTAGTAAAAATGTTATGAAGTTTTACATTACATAACAATATTAAAAACGTAATTTATTTTCATAAAAATGTAAAAAATTAGCCAGTTCATTTTAAATTTTATCAGACTGGAAACTCACTTTATACAGAATAAAACTCCTGAAGTTTGAATCTGACTTTGCAAATTAAAATCAATTGAGCAGATCCATAAGAAGGCCGAAAATGATACCATCATTCTAAAATCCAGAGTTCCGGAAAAACAATACAAGCTGTATCCTCCTAAAATATAGATTCATGTCTTTTCCGGTGTTTTCTTCACAGTCTATGGATCAAGTGCAAGTCCCGGTAAAACTTTTTCAGCCTAATCTCATTCTACTCTCAGCCAGAAAAAGAACTGCAAATTGTTTTAGAGAAATCTGTATAATTAAAAAAACATACTTACAAAAATACGAGATAGAATAATATTAGAATGATATTACTCATAATGTAGTTATCGTTTCTTATTCAAAAGCAGCAATACAAGCAATACCTAAGAGACATTCTTACCTATTGTAATAATATAAATAAAATTGATGTGTATTGATGATATGCTATTGTGAAGTATGTTAGACTCCGATGTAATCAAGTTCAATATAATATGTTTAATTGGTGAGTAATTGGTGTGGCTCTCGACGTCTTACTGGCCTGAAACACTTCCTTAAGTTTCCCAGCTGGTCGAGTCCCAATGGTAGCAATACCGGTCGAGTAGCGTAAAGTTGATGAAGGAATATATATGTTCAGCTTCGCCGAAAGTTTCAAAACAAAATTTATTGTTTTGAAGGAAATTTAAAAAAAAATTATGTTTATAAAAAAAATAATTAAAAAAAAAAATTTTAATTTTATTAATTAATTAATTAGGATCAATTAATTAATATAGGGCTGTGAAGTTTTAAACAGTGTAATGCTCTTCTGAAAATTTTTATTAAAGTTTTAGTATATTTTAAATAGGGTATCACCACTCATAAGACTGTCTTCAAACCAATCGATACTTGTTTACCTTTTTATTTTTTTAGGTTATCTTCACTTACGGGTGGTAAAGTCCTTGTAGATTATCAATTAGAATTATATTATTGGTAATTAGTATTATTGAAGAAATAAAGAACTATTAAGTATTGAAAAGTATTAATGTTTTATTAAGTAATAGCAATATTGACTCTTATCGATTAATATCGATTCTCAGGATATCGAAAAAAAATTACAAAGTATATTATAAAAATTATATAGGGTTCTTTAAACAGCCAGTTATTACCAAAGTCAGAGAAATCGGGCTAATATTTAAAAAGTATAACGTTACAATCAAATTAATAGTTATTAATAAACACAGACATTGAATAATAATTTGTAAATATAATAATTGTTTTCACCCAACAGCTGTGTCGAACTAGAAGGCGGAGTTCTGGCAATGATGACCAATATTGCAAATGGCTGCCGTGAAGTTAGTAAGATGTCATTCGTATATTGGACGTTCCAAATAAAAGATTTTCCTGTAGTATTCCTGTTCTGATGTCTGCGAATCTCTTGTAAAATGTTGTGTAGTGTCTAGTGTACTGTTTCTGAGTTGTATTTAGTGTATCCGTATAATTATTAGTTCAAACACTTTCCCCGATTCCATCACTAATTTGGGTTAATGTATTACACAGTTTTCTTGTGTTTTGTGGTGTTTTTCAGAGTAGATATGTATTGTTCTGTGTTTATGGAGTGTTTCTTGATTGTTTCTGTGATAATATGTTAGTTTTTAGAAATATTCCACAAGTCACTCGCGATTTCACAATAACGTACTATACATTCGCTTTGTATGTCTATTATAGGTTAGGTTATGCACGTTACCAAACGTTGTAATAAAATAAATAAGATTGATGTGTGAATCTGTAAGTTGATTGATGATATAAGCTATTGTGGATTATGTGACTCCGATGTAATCAAGTCCAATGTAATATGTTTAATTGTTGTGGCTCTCGACGTCTTACTGGCCTGAAACACTTCCTTAAGTTTCCCAGCTGGTCGAGTCCCAATGGTAGCAAGACCGGTCGAGTAGCGTAAAGTTGATGAAGAAATATATATGCTCAGCTTCACCGAAAGTCTCAAAACAAAAATTATTGTTTTGAAGAAAATTAAAAAAAAAATTATGTTTATAAAAAATAATAATAAAAAAAAATTTTAATTTTATTAATTAATTAATTAGGATCAATTAATTAATATAGGGCTGTGAAGTTTTAAACAGGGTAATGCTCTTCTGAAAATTTTTATTAAAGTTTTAGTATAATTTAAATAATCTATCACCACTCATAAGACTCTGTAAACCAATCGATATTTGTTTACCTTTCTATTTTTTAGGTTATCTTCACTTACGGGTGGTAAAGTCCTTGTAGATTATCAATTAGAATTATATTATTGGTAATTAGTATTATTGAAGAAATAAAGAACTATTAAGTATTGAAAAGTATTAATGTTTTATTAAGTAACAGCAATATTGACTCTTATCGATTAGTATCGATTCTCAGGATATCGAAAAAAGTTACAAGTATATGTTATAAAAATTATATAGGGTTCTTTAAACAGCCAGTTATTACCAAAGTCAGAGAAATCGGGCTAATATTTAAAAAGTATAACGTTACAATCAAATTAATAGTTATTAATAAACACAGACATTGAATAATAAATTGTAAATATAATAATTGTTTTCACCAAACAGCTGTGCTGAACCAAGAAGAAGGCACTGAAATCGTCAAAGCAAATGGCCGCCGTGAAGTTAGTGAGATGTCATTCGTATATTGGACGTTCCAAATAAAAGATTTTCCTGTAGTATTCCTGTTCTGATGTCTGCGCATCTCTTGTAAAATGTTGTGTAGTGTCTAGTGTACTGTTTCTGAGTTGTATTTAGTGTATTCGTATAATTATTAGTTCAAACACTTTCCCCGATTCCATCACTAATTTGGGTTAATGTATTACACAGTTTTCTAGTGTTTTGTGGTGTTTTTCAGAGTAGATATGTATTGTTCTGTGTTTATGGAGTGTTTCTTGACTGTTTCTGTTATATTATGATAGTTTTTAGAAGTATTCCACAAGTCACTCGCGATTTCACAATAACGTACTATACATTCGCTTGGTATGTCTATTATAGGTTAGGTTATGCACGTTACCAAACGTATGTCATGTTAACCGTTCAAAAACCAATAATTAACTAACTGTTTCCTCCAGTTTCAATTAAACTCTTAGCCCATATAATATTATCCTTAACATTGTTCAAATATTTTTCACATCCTGTATGCACTTTTACATTTTCACTATATGAATGCCTATACTTTGGTTATTTGTCAATTTTATTCACTAGATTTTATTTAAATTAATCTTTCAGTTCATTCTGGTTATTTTCAGATTAAATAATGCCATTTTATAGTGTTTTCTGTCAAAAAAAAATAATAATTTCACTTTCAGTTTGGTATACTGTGAAGAGTCAAAACATCAAAATTTACTTCCTGTCATTATATAAATTCAGCCATTTTATCAGTTATATTTAATATTAATAATCCTATATTGTATTAAAAGGTTCCTATTCCCTTATTTTCTGGTAATTAATTGAATTAGTTGTATTCTGAAACATTATTCTGAAATATATGACTCCCATGTATAAATTTCTGAGTTTAGTCATTTTATTTTTATTTATAATTCTGAATATAATTTATTAAAATCTCTCTAAATGGTATGTGCAATTATATGGCATGATCTCAAGTTTATTTTGTCTAAACCCCTTTTTTTTTATTTGCTTTTAAATGAGTAATTTCTCTGTTTTGATGAAGTTTGGTTTCCATTCTTTTGGCCTATGATTTTTTTTTTAACAATTTTTCTTACTAAATAATTTATAAACAATATATGATGTGTGATACCCTCTCTGACTTTTTACAAATAGTATTATAAATTAAACATGTTTTCAAATTACACAAAAACAATTAGTATTGGTTACAATACAAATAATAGTTAAACAGAATAAAGAACATTTTTTTTAAATAAATGGTTGTCTTCAAATCAGACATTTTGCAACAAAATTCCCATTTCCAACATGGAAACATGGTTTATAAAAAAGGTTTTGTACTAACTAACATCTTAATTACTCTCTACTATTTACAAGTGGTAATTATTTTTATAGTTCTGATGTTAGTTGTTTCAGACCCAAACAAATGGCCTTATATCTAAAACATGTTTAAACATTCTTGTACTATATACATTAAAACCTTATATTTATATTCTTATTTCTAAACATTATTATAAGTAGGATTCTACAGTTTTTATACCGTCTTTTACATTGTCTTTGGGGAATTGTACCCTGTCATTAACAAATAAATAGTATTAATTGTTCAAAAGGTATTATGAACTCTGTTTTTCTTTTTTCATGTAAAACAAAAATGTTATTTTAAACAGATTCATGTCTTATGAACAACATATTGTCACCGTACACATTTTAAGTCATTGAAAAATGCATATTTCATTGCATCCAATGTTTGTGATTGCCAAGAATGAAACACAAGGTTCATTTTTTATAATACCCAAAACTATCACTGGTTCACTTTGCACTTATATAATTATGTTAATGCTAAATGGTCGTATAGTCTTATTAACATAATAAATTGGTTAGCGTTTTTCAATGGAGATTTGTTCCATGGGTACTATATTATTGTTTCATCTTAGTTCACAGGAAACTTTTTCTTTATACACTCCTCTCTCTTAAATTTATATACATGTGGTTTTTATTTCGTTATACTTTTATTTTTAGATATTTATTTTGGGGATATAGGGATTTGGGTGTCTTTTATAAGAGCAAGACGTCTTCTTCAGGATGCTGCCCTCTTCTTCTTTCTTCAGTCTTCTTTTCTCCTGCCTTCTGAGACTGGTATCTTCTCCATCTTCTTCTTGTTGCCATCAGGTTTCTTGGGATCTTCTCCATCTTCTTCTTTATTACAGAAATACACAACCTGTATTGGTTGATCTTGGCTTATTTTAGGGTTTCTATTCTATTTATTCTCCCTCGTTGTGGGTTTGGTCATATTGTGTACTGCTTTGTTATTTACTATTTTACCTTCCTGGGTTATACCTTGAAAACCTTTGGTCATGATACTGGTCTTGGATGACTCATCACTAGTAACTCCTTTTATTTTAACTTGTATTTTCTTTATAATAATGATTTCTTTCCACAGTTGCTATGAATTAATTAATTTATATTAAACTTAATGCTTTCTTCCAAATTTAAACATTATAACTTCATTATTCTAATGATCAATTGCCATTCAATATTATGCATACATCTGTCACGCTACAGATTGCTCTCCTCCAGAAGTAATTATTTCAGACATGTTTATGGATGAAATAATTTCTTATGATAATTTCATCATTTCTTATAATTCATTTTCTTCTCCATTTTTATATCGACTTTTTTATATTAGAGTTTTATTAATTTTATATATATAATTATTTGTCTTACTACTGATCCTTTTCGGATAGTTAGTGTCTTCTGAGATATATTATAATTGTAATACATTTTCTTTCTATATCAACTTCGTGTTGTATCCTTGGGATATTAATTCCCTAACATTCCCTATCACGTGGGCTGGGGCAGATCAGAGGGGCACTGTACGCTACTTCCCTGCTGCCCATACACCACTTCTATAAATTGAGTACAGGGGCATATCCATCCCTGCTCAAAAACATAATGCTGCTGGAATTATCTTCAGTCAGTCATCGAATAAATAAATAAAAAGTAGTCTCATTTTCGACTAATAAAAATATCTTTGGATTCTCCACTTCGTAGTCTCTCAGATTATCTCACATTTTCTATCTTAATAAATCTTCATAATCATTATTATACTCATTACATATATATTTTTTCAAAACTCTTAACTTGTCTGATATATTTAATTTAATTATGGTTGAAAACCTTTCTTTTAATAATTCTGGTTACTGTTTACAGTGTAACTCTCTTTCTTCTTTATCTGAATTCTCTTTATACTTTCTTCTGGTTATTCATAGTATTAGCATGGTCTTTATAAATAGTCTTTCGTATTCATTATTTAAATGGCCTTAATATATTATATTTAATTTTTTGACATTGTATCTTTACATTAAATATTCAGGTTGTTATATTGATCATTTTATTTAAGCATTTTGGTTCTTTCCTTTCTCTTAGAAAGTTATTAATCTGCCTTCGCATTCATTAACATTAATTCATTTATATTATATTTCATGTGGTATTTCTTCTCTTTGCATTTCATATAGGTCTTATTATTATCATTGGTTCAAAATCATCTTCTCCATCTGTTTGGTATGAGTTGTTCTTCTTCGCTCTTAATTAACTGTTTTCATTATCGTTTCATAGGTAATTAGTCTCGTTGCTTCCAAATTTTTTCCTTCTCTGGCATATTACATTCTTTTTTGTTATTCTTCTCTACTCCTTCAAATTCTATTGTGAATGTCTAGCATTTATTCTGGATTAACGTTAATTCTCTTTTCTGAATTAATCACTTTATTTTCTTCTCAATTCAATCATAATTGACACATAATTATTTTTTGGAACTTGGTTAGTTTTAATGTAAAATTCAAACTATTCTTTTATTTAATTGAAAAATATTTCTCATAAATCCTTGTAATATGTTGATCTTATCTTGTTTCAAAGTTCTGAAGTTCTATCAACATTCAAATTCTGTTTAATTCATTTATTCCCAGAATTGTTTCATTCAGAATTGTTTATAGTATTGTGATTTTACTATTATTTCTGAATGTTTTGGTATTTCTCCAAATTCAAATTCTTCTTAATTATTTACCATAAAGTTTTCTCATAAACTTAGTTATAGTAAGTTGGTCTTACTTCATTCTTAAATTTTTCATATATTAACTTCAAAATTCCTTTCTTCTTAATTCTTCCAAAATGTTTTTCTCATAATTCAGTGGTAGTAAGATGTACTTACTCAGTTTTAAATTTTCATAATTATATTTCAATTCAAAAGTCTTTCTTTTTCTTCCTTCCATAAAGTCCGTTCCAAAATTATTAGGTTGTAGTAAGAAGTACTTACTCAATTTTAAATTTTTATAAATAACTTCAAAATTCCTTTCTTCTTATAATTCTCCAAAATGTTCTTCTCAAAATATTAGGTTGTAAGATGTACTTACATTATTTCCGAATTTTTTAAAAATAATTAAATTCAAAATTCTAAAACTCACAACTCATTCTTCATAATATTTCTTCATAGAAGCTTGATTGTACACTCCTTTGATTTTTCCTGAAATGATTTCCCTCAACTCATATGTATTGTTATGCTTATCATTTACCACAACATATGGGCCAGTATATAGTAATAGTAGTTTTTTGGTTATGCCTTCTAAGGTGCTAGGCAGCTCTCTATTTTTTAGGAGGACTTTTTCACCCTCTTTATATGTTACAATTCGCCCTATTGCCTTCTGGTATTTGGCTTGCCGTTTTTCCTGATCTTCTGCTACCTTATTGTAAAACTTCAACTGGTTGAATTTCCTATTGTTGTTCGTTGGAAATTCAATGATTTGTTCAATGTCTCGGGGAGTCGGCTTCTCATACATGGCTGAGTACGGTGGAATTCCTATAGCTGGATGGTGGGCGTAATTTAGGAATGTTTCTGTCGCTGCTAGGTACTCTTGCCACTTTTTCTGTTGGTTGTGACAGTACGTGCGCAATATCCTACCCACTTCTCTTAGTACTCTCTCAGCCGGATTGCTACTTGGGTGGTAGACTGATGTCTTATATGTTTTGACCCCAAGTGCTAATAAAGTGTCTCGCCATCTCTTCCCCTTAAACTGTGTACCATGGTCGGTAATAATAGAAAATGGTCTACCGATCTCTGGGATATACAAATCAATAATCACCGCCAAAACCTTTGCTGTCGTTGCCCGATTAACCGGATATAGCTTTATATACTTGGTGTAGTGATCCATTATGATTACCAAGTATTTATATCTGTGTCGACCACCGCTACGGGGAAATGGCCCGCATATATCCAAAAACACTTTTTCCAGTTTTGCGTTGGAAGTTATCGGTATCATGATACCCTCTGTCTTTTCATTGTTTACTTTTGCACATTGGCAGATCTTACAGGACTTGATATATGTTCTCACCTTGCGGTTGATATTCTTGATCTTACAATTTTCCTCTAGAGCTTGTATCACTTTTAACGCTCCCATGTGACCATACCTGACATGGTAATCGATGATGACCTCCTTTTCTATTTGGTGCGGGATTATCACCTTCCATGTCTCATCGTCCAATGCGGTTTTTATGAATAAAATTCCCTTGTTAAGGTGGTAATATTTAGAAATGGTTTCATCATTGGCTTCTAAACGACTCACAATGTTTTTCAGCTTAGGATCAGACTGCTGATGGATTCGGATATTTATTAACAAAGCTTGTAAATCGGCTCTGGTCGTGAATATGTTATAAATTTTTACTAAGCTCTCGTTCTCTCCCTCGAAAGTCTGATCTTCCAGATTTATACGTGACAACACATCCGCTACCACGTTCTTCTTTCCTGGAATGTATTCCCATTTCAGGTCATATTCTTGTAGGGCGAGTACCCACCTGGCCAATCGGCCGTGACTCAATTTGCACCTACCAAGGAACGAGATGGATTTATGATCAGTTCGTACCGTGACTTGATATCCGAGAATGTACGTCCGGAACTTGCTGCATGCGAACACCACGCTCAACAATTCCTTTTCTGTCACACTGTAGTTCTTTTCGCACTGGTTCAGTGTGCGACTAGCGAAGCTTATTACCAGATGTTGTCCCTCCTCATCTTCCTGGTATAAGGTCGTTCCTAAGCTTAGATCGCTAGCGTCACAGTTTAGAAAGAACGGTTTCTTAAAATCTGGGTGACGAAGTATCACACTCTCCAGAAACTTCTCTTTTATCAATCGGAAAGTAATATCTTGATCTTCACCCCAAATCCATTTGTTTTTGGCAGATAACTGTGGTTGAAACTTGGCTGTCAACTCGGAATATCGGCTCTGAAACTTCCTGTAATAGTTACAGAGTCCGAGGAAAGATTGCAATTGTTTCCTGTTTCTTGGTTGCGGGAACCTCTGAATTGCCTCCACTTTCTCTGCTGATGGGGTAATACCTCTGTCGTCTAAGTTGAAGCCTAAGAATTGTACCTCGCGCGCTATGAATTTGGATTTCTCCAACTTCAGTGTTATGTTGTTCTGCGCTAGTTTGTTTAGTACAAATTCCACTCTGTAACAATGCTCCTCCCAGGTTCCGGATGTGATTAGTAAATCGTCAACATAGACGGTGGTAAATTGGAGCGCTTCTGGTCCCAAAATCTGGTCCATGCATGCCACAAATATGGCGACAGAATTGACAAGTCCGAAGGGCAGTCTCTTGAACTGGTAATTGCGCCCTTCGAAAATGAACGCTACATACTGGCGGCTTTGTGGATGCAGCTCTACCTGCCAATAACCACAGACCGTATCCCAGGTGCTAATAAAGTTAGTACCATGAAAACGCTTTAAGATTTCTTCTATTTCACCGGGAGATGTTCTGTCATTCACAATTGTCTTGTTCAACTCACGCGCATCTAAACAGAGCCGGACTTGTCCGTCTTTCTTCGGAACAGCAATAATTGGACTAGTGTAAGGTGATTGACTAATCTCAATTATGTCGTTTTCAATCATCTTGTTTATCTCTGTTTTCACGGCTTCTTTGAGCGACTGCGCTATTGGATATGACCTCCGGTTAAACTCTACGTTTTCTTTAAAACGAAGTTGGCATTGGTAGTTTTTTACCTTCCCTTGTTCATCAGAAAACACCGCCTTGTATTTCTCATATATTGCAATTAGACGATCAGCCATGTGCGTTGGTATTTTCTTGTTATCGCTTCCGCACTGGAAATTACGTATTTCTTGGATCTTAACTGACCATAAATCCTCTCCTCCATTATTGTATATTATGGGTTTAGAAAGAGGGCTGTTTCTTATAATATTAATTTTTCGAAGTTGTTGGTGTATTGGGCTGGGAAGTATAGTTGTGCTTCCTACCAGATCTGCGGTCCATGTTACTCCGTCTGGGAAAAGTGATACTTTATTTAAATTAAGATCGATTACTGCCGAATATCTACGAAGAATATCGCAACCGACTAAGATGTCAAATGGTAATCCGGTGGCGATTAAAAATTCCATGTCTAAAGCTATATCACGGCTAACGACACCTAAGGAAACTTGCTTCCTGATGGTTTTATTTTGGCGACCAGTTGCACCTACTAATACAATGTTGTTGACTGGTAACATTGGCAATGTTTTACCACATGTACTCTGTATTCTCTCCAACTCATTGGAGTTTATTATTGAAATATTAGCTCCTGTGTCTATCATTATTCTAGCGGGAACTCCTTCCACCTCCGCTGTTATATAAATTATCTCATTATTACTGTTGCTGAGACTCTTCTCGTTCTCTTCCAAAAGTTCAGTGCGTATGTCTTTCAAATAATGGTTACTGATAATAGTGATGTTTTTATCATTGTTTGCTTGTTGCAAATCATCCTTTTCTAACCCAGGAAGTATAAGCAGTAACGGGTCATCGTTGTTGATTACTGCCTCCTCTCGTTTAAAGCATTTTGGTCATTGTTTAAGTTATTGTTGACCGAGGCATCGTTCGGGAAACTCTGGTTTGTTTCCTGACGTTCTGTACCCTGGTTGATGTTTAACGCCCTGTTCGGTTGTCTGCCAAGATCTTCCAGGCTGGTACTTCGTCTTTCCTGTTCGTATCTTGGGCCGTCTCGTTCCGCACTCCGCCATCTTCGGTCAGCGCCGTGGAAGCTGCTCCTCCTCGGTTGATAATATCTCCTGGGTCCGCGATCTTCTGCTCTTATAAAATTTACCCTAGGGCGCGACACTCGGTTATTACTATTGCTATTATTATTATTATTAATATTATCATTATAGTAATTTCGGTTAGGTGGGTAAGGCCTGTTACCATTATTGTTGGGATATGGATTTCTCTGACTGTATGGAACATTATTATTTTGTTGATAAAAGTGGTTTCGATTATTTGGGTAGGGGTTGTTATTTCTCACGCCGTTAAAATTTCCGTTAAACTGGTTATTACGCGGCTGGTTGTTAGGGCCGTCGTAATTACTGGGCTGGTTCCGGTTATTTGTATGGTTATTGCCGTTATTGGGGTAAGTAGTCGGCCTTGCTTCTGGTCTCTCATTTCTCTTCCTGCTCTGCCGATAGTACTCTTCATTCTCGTATCCCTCCAATAACTCGGTCATTCCCTGGATCGTCTTGATCTGACTACCTCTCCGGGCCCTGATAATGTCCTCATCATAGTGATAAGATATCTTATTCACTAAACATTCTTCTGGGATTGCTGGCTCAAGGTGCTTTGCCATACACACCTTCCCCAAGAAATATGCCGTCATACTGCTACCTAATTGTGACCTGTATCTTCCGTTACAAATATTGTCACGTATCAAGTTCTGGGTGGTCTCAGACCAGCATTTTGTCTTAAACATTTTCCGGAACTGTTGGTAGTCGGAAATTTAACTCCGGTTGGCCATCCACCAATTATCTGTAATGTCTCGGAAGGACTCGTCGAATATCTCCCTGCTATGGCTCCATTGGGTAATTTTATGCTTGGTCAAATATTCTTCTACCCTTGCCAGGAACTCCATCGGCTTGCGTTTGTATTGCCGGAAGTTGAGTCACTCTCGGCTTTCGTTGACAGGCAATCCGGTGAAATGAGTCGGTCTGTTTCTAATCGCTTCCATCTCCTCTCGGCTCTGTCGCACCTGACCGGTGATACTGGCCACGGTCTCTTGTATATCGTTACATCGTTCTGTGACTTGGTCGCGTACTTTTCCGAATTCTTCTTGATTTTCCTTTCTCTGTTCTTCTACCTTCCTACGACTATGTTCTTCAATATTTGTGAACTTGATGTTCACCACTTCTTTAAACTCATTCACCTCCTTTTCGGTCTGGTTGCACTTTCCATCAATCTCTCGAATCTGTCGATTGACCATTATATTTTCTTCTTCCATCTTCTTATTCATCACTTTTTTGTTAACGTTGATTTCTTTATTCAGTTCTTCTCGCAACAATTCCATCCTTTCGTCCAGTTTGTCCAAATTCTCCTGATTGACTTCTCTTAATTCTTCTCTCAGAATTTGATTGTCCTCTCTCAATTCTTCCAATTTCTCCCCCATCTTTTCTTCCAACTTCCTGTTGTCTTCCTTCAATTCTTCTTTCAACTGTCGGTTGTTCTTCTCTATCTTCTTCCTGGTTTCATCTATTTTCTGATTGGTATTTTCAATTTTATTAATCAACCCTTCTTTAGTCGCCTTGAATTCTTCCTTGAACGATTGGTTGTCTTCCTTCAATTCTTCCATGTTCTTGTTCATCCCAGTCAACTCTTCTTTTGTGGATTGATTATCCTTCTTTAATTCTTCTAACTTTCCTCGCATCCTCTCTTCCATCTTCTTGCTGTTTTCTTCCATCTTCTCTTCCATCTTCTTGCTGTTTTCTTCCATCTTCTCTTCCATCTTCTTGCTGTTTTCTTCCATCTTCTTGCTGTTTTCTTCTATCTTCTCTTCCATCTTCTTGCTGTTTTCTTCTATCTTCTTATTTGTTTCTTCCTTGCTGGATCTGATATCTTCTTTCAGAGACTGGTTATCATTTCCCATTTTTTTACTGTTTTCGTCTATCTTCTTGTTATTATCCTCCATCTTGGACTCTAGGTTCTTATTAGTATCTCCAATAGCATCTATTTTCTTACTCACTGATTTGTTTTCTTCTTCTGTGGATTCCATTTGCTTACTTAACTGTAAGAACATTTCCATTATCCTATCCATTTTACCCTCTTCCGTTACTTCGGATTTTTCTATATGACTTTCCTGGACATTTACTTCCCCTGTTTGCGTGGGTATCTCCGGTTGTTCAGTTTGTTTGGACAACACCGGTGGTAATACCTCTTCCGCTTCTACTGGCGTCGCCTCCTTGTTGTCCATGTCAACTTCTATTTCTTTCTCGGCCTCCGCCGCCCGTTTCTTAGATGTTGCACGTCGTTGCATTTTCCCTTTATATTCTCTGGCTTTGTAGCTGTTGCCTAGCTCCAACTAGTGATTGGGCAGAATTTATTGGCCTTCCAATCGCTAATTAAAGCACCTAAAGTTGTGCGCCAATTTGTAATAAAATAAATAAGATTGATGTGTGAATCTGTAAGTTGATTGATGATATAAGCTATTGTGGATTATGTGACTCCGATGTAATCAAGTCCAATGTAATATGTTTAATTGGTGTGGCTCTCGACGTCTTACTGGCCTGAAACACTTCCTTAAGTTTCCCAGCTGGTCGAGTCCCAATGGTAGCAAGACCGGTCGAGTAGCGTAAAGTTGATGAAGAAATATATATGCTCAGCTTCACCGAAAGTCTCAAAACAAAAATTATTGTTTTGAAGAAAATTAAAAAAAAAATTATGTTTATAAAAAATAATAATAAAAAAAAATTTTAATTTTATTAATTAATTAATTAGGATCAATTAATTAATATAGGGCTGTGAAGTTTTAAACAGTGTAATGCTCTTCTGAAAATTTTTATTAAAGTTTTAGTATAATTTAAATAATCTATCACCACTCATAAGACTGTCTGTAAACCAATCGATATTTGTTTACCTTTCTATTTTTTAGGTTATCTTCACTTACGGGTGGTAAAGTCCTTGTAGATTATCAATTAGAATTATATTATTGGTAATTAGTATTATTGAAGAAATAAAGAACTATTAAGTATTGAAAAGTATTAATGTTTTATTAAGTAACAGCAATATTGACTCTTATCGATTAGTATCGATTCTCAGGATATCGAAAAAAGTTACAAGTATATGTTATAAAAATTATATAGGGTTCTTTAAACAGCCAGTTATTACCAAAGTCAGAGAAATCGGGCTAATATTTAAAAAGTATAACGTTACAATCAAATTAATAGTTATTAATAAACACAGACATTGAATAATAAATTGTAAATATAATAATTGTTTTCACCAAACAGCTGTGCTGAACCAAGAAGAAGGCACTGAAATCGTCAAAGCAAATGGCCGCCGTGAAGTTAGTGAGATGTCATTCGTATATTGGACGTTCCAAATAAAAGATTTTCCTGTAGTATTCCTGTTCTGATGTCTGCGAATCTCTTGTAAAATGTTGTGTAGTGTCTAGTGTACTGTTTCTGAGTTGTATTTAGTGTATTCGTATAATTATTAGTTCAAACACTTTCCCCGATTCCATCAATAATTTGGGTTAATGTATTACACAGTTTTCTAGTGTTTTGTGGTGTTTTTCAGAGTAGATATGTATTGTTCTGTGTTTATGGAGTGTTTCTTGACTGTTTCTGTTATATTATGATAGTTTTTAGAAGTATTCCACAAGTCACTCGCGATTTCACAATAACGTACTATACATTCGCTTGGTATGTCTATTATAGGTTAGGTTATGCACGTTACCAAACGTATGTCATGTTAACCGTTCAAAAACCAATAATTAACTAACTGTTTCCTCCAGTTTCAATTAAACTCTTAGCCCATATAATATTATCCTTAACATTGTTCAAATATTTTTCACATCCTGTATGCACTTTTACATTTTCACTATATGAATGCCTATACTTTGGTTATTTGTCAATTTTATTCACTAGATTTGATTTAAATTAATCTTTCAGTTCATTCTGGTTATTTTCAGATTAAATAATGCCATTTTATAGTGTTTTCTGTCAAAAAAAAATAATAATTTCACTTTCAGTTTGGTATACTGTGAAGAGTCAAAACATCAAAATTTACTTCCTGTCATTATATAAATTCAGCCATTTTATCAGTTATATTTAATATTAATAATCCTATATTGTATTAAAAGGTTCCTATTCCCTTATTTTCTGGTAATTAATTGAATTAGTTGTATTCTGAAACATTATTCTGAAATATATGACTCCCATGTATAAATTTCTGAGTTTAGTCATTTTATTTTTATTTATAATTCTGAATATAATTTATTAAAATCTCTCTAAATGGTATGTGCAATTATCTGGCATGATCTCAAGTTTATTTTGTCTAAACCCCTTTTTTTTTATTTGCTTTTAAATGAGTAATTTCTCTGTTTTGATGAAGTTTGGTTTCCATTCTTTTGGCCTATGATTTTTTTTTTTTAACAATTTTTCTTACTAAATAATTTATAAACAATATATGATGTGTGATACCCTCTCTGACTTTTTACAAATAGTATTATAAATTAAACATGTTTTCAAATTACACAAAAACAATTAGTATTGGTTACAATACAAATAATAGTTAAACAGAATAAAGAACATTTTTTTTAAATAAATGGTTGTCTTCAAATCAGACATTTTGCAACAAAATTCCCATTTCCAACATGGAAACATGGTTTATAAAAAAGGTTTTGTACTAACTAACATCTTAATTACTCTCTACTATTTACAAGTGGTAATTATTTTTATAGTTCTGATGTTAGTTGTTTCAGACCCAAACAAATGGCCTTATATCTAAAACATTTTTAAACATTCTTGTACTATATACATTAAAACCTTATATTTATATTCTTATTTCTAAACATTATTATAAGTAGGATTCTACAGTTTTTATACCGTCTTTTACATTGTCTTTGGGGAATTGTACCCTGTCATTAACAAATAAATAGTATGAACCGTTCAAAAAACACTATGAAATCTGTTTTTCTTTTTTCATGTAAAACAAAAATGTTATTTTAAACAGATTCATGTCTTATGAACAACATATTGTCACCGTACACATTTTAAGTCATTGAAAAATGCATATTTCATTGCATCCAATGTTTGTGATTGCCAAGAATGAAACACAAGGTTCATTTTTTATAATACCCAAAACTATCACTGGTTCACTTTGCACTTATATAATTATGTTAATGCTAAATGGTCGTTAACATAATAAATTGGTTAGCGTTTTTCAATGGAGATTTGTTCCATGGGTACTATATTATTGTTTCATCTTAGTTCACAGGAAACTTTTACTTTATACACTCCTCTCTCTTAAATTTATATACATGTGGTTTTTATTTCGTTATACTTTTATTTTTAGATATTTATTTTGGGGATATAGGGATTTGGGTGTCTTTTATAAGAGCATGACGTCTTCTTCCGGATGCTGCCCTCTTCTTCTTTCTTCAGTCTTCTTTTCTCCTGCCTTCTGAGACTGGTATCTTCTCCATCGTCTTCTTGTTGCCATCAGGTTTCTTGGGATCTTCTCCATCTCCTTCTTTATTACAGAAATACACAACCTGTATTGGTTGATCTTGGCTTATTTTAGGGTTTCTATTCTATTTATTCTCCCTCGTTGTGGGTTTGGTCATATTGTGTACTGCTTTGTTATTTACTATTTTACCTTCCTGGGTTATACCTTGAAAACCTTTGGTCATGATACTGGTCTTGGATGACTCATCACTAGTAACTCCTTTTATTTTAACTTGTATTTTCTTTATAATAATGATTTCTTTCCACAGTTGCTATGAATTAATTAATTTATATTAAACTTAATGCTTTCTTCCAAATTTAAACATTATAACTTCATTATTCTAATGATCAATTGCCATTCAATATTATGCATACATCTGTCACGCTACAACGTATGTCATGTTAACCGTTCAAAAACCAATAATTAACTAACTGTTTCCTTCAGTTTCAATTAAACTCTTAGCCCATATAATATTATCCTTAACATTGTTCAAATATTTTTCACATCCTGTGTACACTTTTACATTTTCACTATATGAATGCCTAAACTTTGGTTATTTGTCAATTTTATTCACTAGATTTGATTTAAATTAATCTTTCAGTTCATTCTGGTTATTTTCAGATTAAATAATGCCATTTTATAGTGTTTTCTGTCCAAAAAATAGTAATTTCACTTTCAGTTAGGTATACTCTGAAAGGTCAAAACATTAAAATTTACTTCCTGTCATTATATAAATTCAGCCATTTTATCAGTTATATTTAATATTAATAATCCTATATTGTATTAAAAGGTTCCTATTCCCTTATTTTCTGGTAATTAATTGAATTAGTTGTATTCTGAAACATTATTCTGAAATATATGACTCCCATGTCTAAATTTCTGAGTTTAGTCATTTTCATTTTTATTCATAATTCTGAATATAATTTATTAAAATCTCTCTAAATGGTATGTGCAATTATATGGCATGATCTCAAGTTTATTTTGTCTAAACCCCTTTTGTTTATTTGCATTTAATTGAGCAATTTCTCTGTTTTGATGAAGTTTGGTTTCCATTCTTTTGGCCTATGATTTTTTAACAATTTTTCTTACAAAATAATTTACAAACAATATATGATGTGTGATACCCTCTCTGACTTTTACAAATAGTATTATAAATTAAACATGTTTTTAAATTACACAAAAACAATTAGTATTGGTTACAATACAAATAATAGTTAAAACAAATAAAGAATATTTTTTTTTTAAATAAATGGTTGTCTTCAAGTCAGACATTTTGCAACACAATCCTTATTTCTAAACATGGAAATATGGCTTACAAAAAAGGTTTTTTACTAACTAACATCTTAATTACTCTCTACTATTTACAAGTGGTAACTATTTTTATAGTTCTGATGTTAGTTGTTTCAGACCCAAACAAATGGCCTATATCTAATACATTTTTAAACATTCTTGTACTATATACATAAAAAACCTTATATTTATATTCTTATTTCTAACTATTATTATAAGTAGGATTCTACAGTTTTTATACCGTCTTTTACATTGTCTTTGGGGAATTGTACCCTGTCATTAACAAATAAATAGTATTAATTGTTCAAAAGGTATTATGAACTCTGTTTTTCTTTTTTCATGTAAAACGAAATGTTATTTTAAACAGATTCATGTCTTATGAACAACATATTGTCACAGTACATATTTTAAGTCATTGAAAAATGCATATTTCATTGCATCCAATGTTTGTGATTGCCAAGAATGAAACACAAGGTTCATTTTTTATAATACCCAAAACTATCACTGGTTCACTTTGCACTTATATATTATGTTAATGCTAAATGGTCGTATAGTCTTATTAACATAATAAATTGGTTAGCGTTTTTTCAATGGAGATTTGTTCCATGGGTACTATATTATTGTTTCATCTTAGTTCACAGGAAACTTTTACTTTATACACTCCTCTCTCTTAAATTTATATACATGTGGTTTTTATTTCGTTATACTTTTATTTTTAGATATTTATTTTGGGGATATAGGGATTTGGGTGTCTTTTATGAGAGCATGACATCTTCTTCAGGATGCTGCCCTCTTCTTCTTTCTTCAGTCTTCTTTTCTCCTGCCTTCTGGGACTGGTATCATCTCCATCTCCTTCTTGTTGCCATCAGGTTTCTTGGGATCTTCTCCATCTCCTTCTTTATTACAGAAATACACAACCTGTATTGGTTGATCTTGGCTTATTTTAGGGTTTCTCTTCTATTTATTCTTCCTCGTTGTGGGTTTGGTCATATTCAGTACTGCTTTGTTATTTACTTTTTACCTTCCTGGGTTATACCTTGAAAACCTTTGGTTATGAGACTGGTTTTGGATGACTCATCACTAGTAACTCCTTTTATTTGAACTTGTATTTTCTTTATAATAATGATTTCTTTCCACAGTTGCTATGAATTAATTAATTTATATTAAACTTAATGCTTTCTTCCAAATTTAAACAGTATAACTTTATTATTCTAATGATCAATTGCCATTCAATATTATGCTTATATCTGTCACGCTACAGATTGCTCTCCTCCAGAAGTAATTATTTCAGACATGTTTATGGATGAAATAATTTCTTATGATAATTTCATCATTTCTTATAATTCATTTTCTTCTCCATTTTTATATCGACTTTTTTATATTAGAGTTTTATTAATTTTATATATATGGTTACTTGTCTTACTACTGATCCTTTTCGGATAGTTAGTGTCTTCTGAGATATATTATAATTGTAATACATTTTCTTCCTATATCAACTTCGTGTTGTATCCTTGGGATATTTATTCCCTAACATTCCCTATCACGTGGGCTGGGGCAGATCAGAGGGGCACTGTACGCTACTTCTCTGCTGGCCATACACCACTTCTATAAATTGAGTACAGGGGCATATCCATCCCTGCTCAAAAACATAATGCTGCTGGAATTATCTTCAGTCAGTCATCGAATAAATAAATAAAAAGTAGTCTCATTTTCGACTAATAAAAATATCTTTGGATTCTCCACTTCGTAGTCTCTCAGATTATCTCACATTTTCTATCTTAATAAATCTTCATAATCATTATTATACTCATTACATATATATTTTTTCAAAACTCTTAACTTGTCTGATATATTTAATTTAATTATGGTTGAAAACCTTTCTTTTAATAATTCTGGTTACTGTTTACAGTGTAACTCTCTTTCTTCTCCATCTGAATTCTCCTTGTACTTTCTTCTGGTTACTCATAGTATTAGCATGGTCTTTATAAATAGTCTTTCGTATTCATTATTTGAATGGTCTTAATATATTATATTTAATTTTTTAACATTGTATCTTTACATTAGATATACAGGTTGTTATTGATCATTTTATTTAAACATTTTGGTTCTTTCCTTTCTCTTAGAAAGTTATTAATCCGCCTTCGCATTCATTAGCATTAATTCATTTATATTATATTTCATGTGGTATTTCTTCTCTTTGCATTTCATATAGGTCTTATTATTATCATTGGTTCAAAATCATCTTCTCCATATGTTTGGTATGAGTTGTTCTTCTTTGCTCTTAATTAACTGTTTTCATTATCGTTTCATAGGTAATCAGTCTCTTTGCTTCCAAATTTTTTTCTTCTCTTGCATATTACACTCTTCTTTGTTATTCTTCTCTACCCCTTCAAATGCTATTGTGAATATCTAGCATTTATTCTGGATTGACGTTAATTCTCTTTTCTGAATTAACCACTTTATTTTCTTTTCAATTCAATCATAATTTACACATAATTATTTTTTGGAACTTGGTTAGTTTTAATGTAAAATTCAAACTATTCTTTTTATTTAATTGAAAAATATTTCTCATACATCCTTGTAATATGTTGATCTTATCTTGTTTCAAAGTTCTGACGTTCTATCAACATTCAAATTCTGTTTAATTCATTTATTCCCAGAATTGTTTCATTCAGAATTGTTTATAGCACGGTGATCTTACTATTATTTCTGAATGTTTTGGTATTTCTCCAAATTCAAATTCTTCTTAATTATTTACCATAAAGTTTTCTCACAAACTTAGTTATAGTAAGTTGGTCTTACTTCATTTCTAAATTTTTTGTATAATTAAGTTCAAAATTCTCTCTCTTTCTCTTTCTTCCATAAAGTTTTGTTCTAAATTATCAGGTTGTAGTAAGAAGTACTTACTCAATTTTAAATTTTTATAATTATATTTCAATTCAAAAGTCTTTCTTTTTCTTTCTTCCATAAACTTTGTTCCAAAATTATTAGGTTGTAAGTTGTTCTTACATATTTTTGAATTTTTTCAAATTATTAAATTAAAAAATTCTTCTTCTTTTAATTCTCCAGAATGTTCTTCTCAAAATATTAGGTTGTAAGATGTACTTACATTATTTTTGAATTTCTAAAATTATAAAAAATTCTTTTTCTTTTAATTCTCCAGAAAGTTCTTCTCAAAATATTAGGTTGTAAGATGTACTTACATTATTTTCGAATTTTTTTAAAATATATAAAAAATTCTTTTTCTTTCTCTTTCTTCCAAAATGTTCTTCTCAAAATATTAGGTTGTAAGATGTACTTACATTATTTTTAAATTTTTAAAAATAAATTCAAAATTCTAAAACTCACACCTCATTCTTCATAATATTTCTTCATAGAAGCTTGATTGTATACTCCTTTGATTTTTCCTGAAACGATTTCCTTCAACTCATATGTATTGTTATGCTTATCATTTACCACAACATATGGGCCATTGTATAGTAATAGTAGTTTTTTGGTTATGCCTTCTAAGGTGCTAGGCAGCTCTCTATTTTTTAGGAGGACTTTTTCACCCTCTTTATATGTTACAATTCGCCCTATTGCCTTCTGGTATTTGGCTTGCCGTTTTTCCTGATCTTCTGCTACCTTATTGTAAAACTTCAACTGGTTGAATTTCCTATTGTTGTTCGTTGGAAATTCAATGATTTGTTCAATGTCTCGGGGAGTCGGCTTCTCATACATGGCTGAGTACGGTGGAATTCCTATAGCTGGATGGTGGGCATAATTTAGGAATGTTTCTGTCGCTGCTAGGTACTCTTGCCACTTTTTCTGTTGGTTGTGACAGTACGTGCGCAATATCCTACCCACTTCTCTTAGTACTCTCTCAGCCGGATTGCTACTTGGGTGGTAGACTGATGTCTTATATGTTTTGACCCCAAGTGCTAATAAAGTGTCTCGCCATCTCCTCCCCTTAAACTGTGTACCATGGTCGGTAATAATAGAAAATGGTCTACCGATCTCTGGGATATACAAATCGATAATCACCGCCAAAACCTTTGCTGTTGTTGCCCGAAAAAACCGGATATAGCTTTATATACTTGGTGTAGTGATCCATTATGATTACCAAGTATTTATATCTGTGCCGACCACCGCTACGGGGAAACGGCCCGCAGATATCCAAAAACACTTTTTCCAGTTTTGTGTTGGAAGTTATCGGTATCATGATACCCTCTGTCTTTTCATTGTTTACTTTTGCACATTGGCAGATCTTACAGGACTTGATGTATGTTCTCACCTTGCGGTTGATATTCTTGATCTTACAATTTTCCTCTAGAGCTTGTATCACTTTTAACGCTCCCATGTGACCATACCTGACATGGTAATCGATGATGACCTCCTTTTCGATTTGGTGTGGGATTATCACCTTCCATGTCTCATCGTCCAATGCGGTTTTTATGAATAAAATTCCCTTGTTAAGGTGGTAATATTTAGAAATGGTTTCATCATTGGCTTCCAAACGACTCACAATGTTTTTCAGCTTAGGATCAGACTGCTGATGGATTCGGATATTTATTAACAAAGCTTGTAAATCGGCTCTGGTCGTGAATATGTTATAAATTTTTACTAAGCTCTCCTTCTCTCCCTCGAAAGTCTGATCTTCCAGATTTATACGTGACAACACATCCGCTACCACGTTCTTCTTTCCTGGAATGTATTCCCATTTCAGGTCATATTCTTGTAGGGCGAGTACCCACCTAGCCAATCGGCCGTGACTCAATTTGCACCTACGAAGGAACGAGATGGATTTATGATCAGTTCGTACCGTGACTTGATATCCGAGAATGTACGTCCGGAACTTGCTGCATGCGAACACCACGCTCAACAATTCCTTTTCTGTCACACTGTAGTTCTTTTCGCACTGGTTCAGTGTGCGACTAGCGAAGCTTATTACCAGATGTTGTCCCTCCTCATCTTCCTGGTATAATGTCGTTCCTAAGCTTAGATCGCTAGCGTCACAGTTTAGAAAGAACGGTTTCTTAAAATCTGGGTGACGAAGTATCACACTCTCCAGAAACTTCTCTTTTATTAATCGAAAAGTAATATCTTGATCTTCACCCCAAGTCCATTTGTTTTTGGCAGATAATTGTGGTTGAAACTTGGCTGTCAACTCGGAATATCGGCTCTGAAACTTCCTGTAATAGTTACAGAGTCCGAGGAAAGATTGCAATTGTTTCCTGTTTCTTGGTTGCGGGAACCTCTGAATTGCCTCCACTTTTTCTGCTGATGGGGTAATACCTCGGTCGTCTAGGTTGAAGCCTAAGAATTGTACCTCGCGCGCTATGAACTTGGATTTCTCCAACTTCAGTGTTATGTTGTTCTGCGCTAGTTTGTTTAGTACAAATTCCACTCTGTAACAGTGCTCCTCCCAGGTTCCGGATGTGATTAGTAAATCGTCAACATAGACGGTGGTAAATTGGAGCGCTTCTGGTCCCAAAATCTGGTCCATACATGCCACAAATATGGCGACAGAATTGACAAGTCCGAAGGGCAGTCTCTTGAACTGGTAATTGCGCCCTTCGAAAATGAACGCTACGTATTGGCGGCTTTGTGGATGCAGTTCCACCTGCCAATAACCACAGACCGTATCCCAGGTGCTAATAAATCTAGTACCATGAAAACGCTTTAAGATTTCTTCTATTTCACCGGGAGATGTTCTGTCATTCACAATTGTCTTGTTCAACTCACGCGCATCTAAACAGAGCCGGACTTGTCCGTCTTTCTTTGGAACAGCAATAATTGGACTAGTGTAAGGTGATTGACTAATCTCAATTATGTCGTTTTCTATCATCTTGTTTATCTCTGTTCTCACGGCTTCTTTGAGCGATTGCGCTATTGGATATGACCTCCGGTTAAACTCTACGTTTTCTTTAAAACGAAGTTGGCACTGGTAGTTTTTTACCTTCCCTGGTTCATCAGAAAACACCGCCTTGTATTTCTCATATATAGCGATTAGACGATCAGCCAGATGTGTTGGTATTTTCTCGTTTTCGCTTCCGCACTGGAAATTCCGTATTTCTTGGATCTTAACTGACCATAAATCCTCTCCTCCATGATTGTATATTATGGGTTTAGAAAGAGGGCTGTTTCTTATAATATTAATTTTCCGAAGTTGTTGATGTATAGGGCTAGGAAGTATAGTTGTGCCTCCTACCAGATCTGCGGTCCATGTTACTCCGTCTGGGAAAAGTGATACTTTATTTAAATTAAGATCAATTACCGCCGAATATCTACGAAGAATATCGCAACCGACTAAGATGTCAAATGGTAATCCGGTGGCGATTAAAAATTCCATGTCTAAAGCTATATCACGGCTAACGACACTTAAGGAAACTTGCTTCCTAATGGTTTTATTCTGGCGGCCAGTTGCACCTACCAATACAATGTTGTTGACTGGTAACATTGGCAAAGTTTTACCACATGTACTCTGTATTCTCTCCAACTCATTGGAGTTTATTATTGAAATATTAGCTCCTGTGTCTATCATTATTTTAGCGGGAACTCCTTCCACCTCCGCTGTTATATAAATTATCTCATTATTACTGTTGCTGAGACTCTTCTCGTTCTCTTCCAAAAGTTCAGTTCGTATGTCTTTCAGATAATGGTTACATATAATAGTGATGTTTTTATGCTGGTTTTCTTGTCGCAAATCATCCTTTTCTAACCCAGGAAGTATAAGCAGTAACGGGTCATCGTTGTTGATTACTGCCTCCTCTCGTTTAAAGTATTTTGGTCATTGTTTAAGTTATTGTTGACCGAGGCATCGTTCGGGAAACTCTGGTTTGTTTCCTGACGTTCTGTACTCTGGTTGATGTTTAACGCCCTGTTCTGTTGTCTGCCAAGATCTTCCAGGCTGGTACTTCGTCTTTCCTGTTCGTATCTAGGGCCGTCTCGTTCCGCACTCCTCCATCTTCGGTCGGCGCCGTGGAAGCTGCTCCTCCTCGGTTGATAATATCTCCTGGGTCCGCGATCTTCTGCTCTTATAAAATTTACCCTAGGGCGCGACACTCGGTTATTACTATTGCTATTATTATTATTACTAATATTATTATTATAGTAATTTCGGTTAAGTGGGTAAGGTCTGTCACCATTATTGTTGGAATATGGATTTCTCTGACTGTATGGAACATTATTATTTTGTTGATAAAAGTGGTTTCTATTATTTGGGTAGGGGTTGTTATTCCTCACGCCGTTAAAATTTCCGTTAAACTGGTTATTACGCGGCTGGTTGTTAGGGCCGTCGTAATTACTGGGCTGGTTCCGGTTATTTGTATGGTTATTGCCGTTATTGGGGTAGGTAGTCGGCCTTGCTTCTGGTCTCTCATTTCTCTTCCTGCTCTGCCGATAATACTCTTCGTTCTCGTATCCCTCCAATAACTCGGTCATTCCCTGGATCGTCTTGATCTGACTACCTCTCCGGGCCCTGATAATGTCCTCATCATAGTGATAAGATATCTTATTCACTAAACATTCTTCTGGGATTGCTGGCTCAAGGTGTTTTGCCATACACACCTTCCCCAAGAAATATGCCGTCATACTGCTACCTAATTGTGACCTGTATCTTCCATTACAAATATTGTCACGGATCAAGTTCTGGGTGGTCTCAGACCAGTATTTTGTCTTAAACATTTTCCGGAACTGTTGGTAGTCGGATATTTCACTCCGGTTGGCCATCCACCAATTATCTGTTATGTCTCGGAAAGACTCGTCGAATATCTCCCTGCTATGGCTCCATTGAGTAATTTTATGCTTGGTAAAATATTCTTCTACCCTAGCTAGGAACTCCATCGGCTTGCGTTTGTATTGCCGGAAGTTGAGCCACTCTCGGCTTTCGTTGACGGGCAATCCGGTGAAATGAGTCGGTCTGTTTCTAATCGCTTCCATCTCCTCTCGGCTTTGTCGCACCTGACCGGTGATATTGGCCATGGTCTCTTGTATATCATTACATCGTTCTGTGACCTGGTTGCGTACTTTTCCGAATTCTTCTTGATTTTCCTTCCTCTGTTCTTCTACCTTCCTACGACTTTGTTCTTCGATATTTGTGAACTTGATGTTCACCACTTCTTTAAACTCATTCACCTCCTTTTCGGTCTGGTTGCACTTTCCATCAATCTCTCGAATCTGTCGATTGACCATTATATTTTCTTCTTCCATGTTCTTATCCATCGCTTTTTTGTTAACCTTGATTTCCTTATTCATTTCTTCTCGCAACAATTCCATCCTTTCGTCCAGTTTGTCCAAATTCTCCTGATTGACTTCTCTTAATTCTTCTCTTAAAATTTGATTGTCCTCTCTCAATTCTTCCAACTTCTCCCCCATCTTCTCTTCCAACTTCTTGTTATCTTCTTTCATCTCTTCCTTCAATTGTCGGTTGTTCTTCTCTATCTTCTTCCTGGTTTCATCTATTTTCTGATTGGTATTTTCAATTTTATTAATCAACTCTTCTTTAGTCGCTTTGAATTCTTCCTTGAACGATTGATTGTCTTCCTTCAATTCTTCCATGTTCTTGTTCATCCCAGTCAACTCTTCTTTTGTGGATTGATTATCCTTCTTCAATTCTTCCATCTTCCCTTCCATCTTCTTGCTGTTTTCTTCCATCTTTTCTTCCATCTTCTTACTGTTTTCTTCTATCTTCTCTTCCATCTTCTTGCTGTTTTCTTCTATCTTCTCTTCCAGCTTCTTATTTGTTGTTTCGATCTTATTTCCTAAATCTTCTTTCAAGGACTGGTTATCACTCCCCATTTTCTTACTCAAGTCTTCCTTCAATTCCTTACTTGTGGATTCCATTTTCTTATTATTTTCGTCCAGTTTCTTGTCCACTCCTTCCTTCATCTGCATGAACATTTCCATTAATCTGTCCATTTTTGTTTCTTCAATTGTCTTGGATTTCTCTACATGTCTTTCCTGGACATTTACTTCCCCTGTTTGTGTAGGCATTTCCGGTTGTTCAGTTTGTCCAGGTTGTTTGGACAACACCGATTGTAATAACTCTTCCACCTCCACTGGCGTCGCCTCCTTGTTGTCCATGTCAACTTCTATTTCTTTCTCGGCCTCCGCCGCCCGTTTCTTAGATGTTGCACGTCGTTGCATTTTCCCTTGAAATTCTCTGGCTTTGTAGCTGTTGCCTAGCTCCAACTAGTGATTGGGCAGAAAGTATTGGCCTTCCAATCGCTAATTAAAGCCCCTAAAGTTGTGCGCCAATTTGTAATAATATAAATAAAATTGATGTGTATTGATGATATGCTATTGTGAAGTATGTTAGACTCCGATGTAATCAAGTTCAATATAATATGTTTAATTGGTGTGTAATTGGTGTGGCTCTCGACGTCTTACTGGCCTGAAACACTTCCTTAAGTTTCCCAGCTGGTCGAGTCCCAATGGTAGCAATACCGGTCGAGTAGCGTAAAGTTGATGAAGGAATATATATGTTCAGCTTCGCCGAAAGTTTCAAAACAAAATTTATTGTTTTGAAGGAAATTTTAAAAAAAATTATGTTTATAAAAAAAATAATTAAAAAAAAATTTTTTAATTTTATTAATTAATTAATTAGGATCAATTAATTAATATAGGGCTGTGAAGTTTTAAACAGTGTAATGCTATTAATGCTATTAAACAGAAAATTTTTATTAAAGTTTTAGTATATTTTAAATAGGGTATCACCACTCATAAGACTGTCTTCAAACCAATCGATACTTGTTTACCTTTTTATTTTTTTAGGTTATCTTCACTTACGGGTGGTAAAGTCCTTGTAGATTATCAATTAGAATTATATTATTGGTAATTAGTATTATTGAAGAAATAAAGAACTATTAAGTATTGAAAAGTATTAATGTTTTATTAAGTAATAGCAATATTGACTCTTATCGATTAATATCGATTCTCAGGATATCGAAAAAAAATTACAAAGTATATTATAAAAATTATATAGGGTTCTTTAAACAGCCAGTTATTACCAAAGTCAGAGAAATCGGGCTAATATTTAAAAAGTATAACGTTACAATCAAATTAATAGTTATTAATAAACACAGACATTGAATAATAATTTGTAAATATAATAATTGTTTTCACCCAACAGCTGTGTCGAACTAGAAGGCGGAGTTCTGGCAATGATGACCAATATTGCAAATGGCTGCCGTGAAGTTAGTAAGATGTCATTCGTATATTGGACGTTCCAAATAAAAGATTTTCCTGTAGTATTCCTGTTCTGATGTCTGCGAATCTCTTGTAAAATGTTGTGTAGTGTCTAGTGTACTGTTTCTGAGTTGTATTTAGTGTATCCGTATAATTATTAGTTCAAACACTTTCCCCGATTCCATCAATAATTTGGGTTAATGTATTACACAGTTTTCTTGTGTTTTGTGGTGTTTTTCAGAGTAGATATGTATTGTTCTGTGTTTATGGAGTGTTTCTTGATTGTTTCTGTGATAATATGATAGTTTTTAGAAATATTCCACAAGTCACTCGCGATTTCACAATAACGTACTATACATTCGCTTTGTATGTCTATTATAGGTTAGGTTATGCACGTTACCAAACGTATGTCATGTTAACCGTTCAAAAACCAATAATTAACTAACTGTTTCCTTCAGTTTCAATTAAACTCTTAGCCCATATAATATTATCCTTAACATTGTTCAAATATTTTTCACATCCTGTGTACACTTTTACATTTTCACTATATGAATGCCTAAACTTTGGTTATTTGTCAATTTTATTCACTAGATTTGATTTAAATTAATCTTTCAGTTCATTCTGGTTATTTTCAGATTAAATAATGCCATGTTATAGTGTTTTCTGTCCAAAAAATAGTAATTTCACTTTCAGTTAGGTATACTCTGAAAGGTCAAAACATTAAAATTTACTTCCTGTCATTATATAAATTCAGCCATTTTATCAGTTATATTTAATATTAATAATCCTATATTGTATTAAAAGGTTCCTATTCCCTTATTTTCTGGTAATTAATTGAATTAGTTGTATTCTGAAACATTATTCTGAAATATATGACTCCCATGTCTAAATTTCTGAGTTTAGTCATTTTCATTTTTATTCATAATTCTGAATATAATTTATTAAAATCTCTCTAAATGGTATGTGCAATTATATGGCATGATCTCAAGTTTATTTTGTCTAAACCCCTTTTGTTTATTTGCATTTAATTGAGCAATTTCTCTGTTTTGATGAAGTTTGGTTTCCATTCTTTTGGCCTATGATTTTTTAACAATTTTTCTTACAAAATAATTTACAAACAATATATGATGTGTGATACCCTCTCTGACTTTACAAATAGTATTATAAATTAAACATGTTTTTAAATTACACAAAAACAATTAGTATTGGTTACAATACAAACAATAGTTAAAACAAATAAAGAATTTTTTTTTTTAAATAAATGGTTGTCTTCAAATCAGACATTTTGCAACACAATCCTTATTTCTAAACATGGAAATATGGCTTACAAAAAAGGTTTTTTACTAACTAACATCTTAATTACTCTCTACTATTTACAAGTGGTAACTATTTTTATAGTTCTGATGTTAGTTGTTTCAGACCCAAACAAATGGCCTTATATCTAATACATTTTTAAACATTCTTGTACTATATACATAAAAAACCTTATATTTATATTCTTATTTCTAACTATTATTATAAGTAGGATTCTACAGTTTTTATACCGTCTTTTACATTGTCTTTGGGGAATTGTACCCTGTCATTAACAAATAAATAGTATTAATTGTTCAAAAGGTATTATGAACTCTGTTTTTCTTTTTTCATGTAAAACAAAATGTTATTTTAAACAGATTCATGTCTTATGAACAACATATTGTCACAGTACATATTTTAAGTCATTGAAAAATGCATATTTCATTGCATCCAATGTTTGTGATTGCCAAGAATGAAACACAAGGTTCATTTTTTATAATACCCAAAACTATCACTGGTTCACTTTGCACTTATATATTATGTTAATGCTAAATGGTCGTATAGTCTTATTAACATAATAAATTGGTTAGCGTTTTTTCAATGGAGATTTGTTCCATGGGTACTATATTATTGTTTCATCTTAGTTCACAGGAAACTTTTACTTTATACACTCCTCTCTCTTAAATTTATATACATGTGGTTTTTATTTCGTTATACTTTTATTTTTAGATATTTATTTTGGGGATATAGGGATTTGGGTGTCTTTTATGAGAGCATGACATCTTCTTCAGGATGCTGCCCTCTTCTTCTTTCTTCAGTCTTCTTTTCTCCTGCCTTCTGGGACTGGTATCATCTCCATCTCCTTCTTGTTGCCATCAGGTTTCTTGGGATCTTCTCCATCTCCTTCTTTATTACAGAAATACACAACCTGTATTGGTTGATCTTGGCTTATTTTAGGGTTTCTCTTCTATTTATTCTTCCTCGTTGTGGGTTTGGTCATATTCAGTACTGCTTTGTTATTTACTTTTTACCTTCCTGGGTTATACCTTGAAAACCTTTGGTTATGAGACTGGTTTTGGATGACTCATCACTAGTAACTCCTTTTATTTGAACTTGTATTTTCTTTATAATAATGATTTCTTTCCACAGTTGCTATGAATTAATCTATTTATATTAAATTTAATGCTTTCTTCCAAATTTAAACAGTATAACTTTATTATTCTAATGATCAATTGCCATTCAATATTATGCTTATATCTGTCACGCTACACTATATATATTTCATACCACTCTGAAAGTATGGGTAATGAATCTGCAGATATGATATGATATTCAGTTGTCTAGAAACAAAAACAAGACCACTAACACACCTTTAGGTAAAAATTAAGTAGACTACAAATAACAACAAAAAACAATAATTATTTTACAACTATAGCAGCAGCATCTGGCAAATAATTGGAAACTCCTCGACAAAACACTGAAGCAATTCCGGACATTCCATGCTAAATATCAATTACAGTAATTATTTACAGGCTATGAGTGTGTAGCAAAAGAGTTCCACAGTAGTACCGTTCTTTCTTCATTTTTCCATATGTTTACTCGACTACTCATCAAAGCCCACTGTCTCACTACAATGCAAGGCGGCGGAGGTATAAGTACTGGATTTAAACTCTGTCAACTTCAGTTACGCCTGGCAATTTTACAAGTACGGTTCACAGCAATTGTTGCGGTTTATTGAGAAGTGATTATTGTCTTAATTAATTAATGCAAAACTGTAATAAGGTGACATTGATTGTTGAAGAAATTAACTTGAATTATTGTGTACGAGTCCTTTGTTGATATATCACTACTGTTTGTTTCTAATATATGTTATCAAATAGTGGCTTTGTTGATGTCATTTTCCACTGTACAGCATGACGATACGTGAGACCGTCGTAATAGTCATCCCATTGGTGTCGAAGTGGAATAGGATCTTTTAAACAGCGGGAACAGACGACACTGCGTAAAAGATTAGTGTGAGTTGTAATTGGAAAAATATGGGTATATTAGGTGATGATATTGGTTTCCAGACGCTGCTACTGCAAACCGATGGACGACGACGACAGGACGCAGAACAAGCAGAGCATCGATAAACAGAATTTTAAAAGTTTTTAACATGATTAGTTTGTCTCATCTCAGTTAACTTTCACTTATCCGAAAACAGTATTGACATACACGTTCTGTAATAAGTGTTGACATGTTTTTAATTTATGCTACAGATTTACGGTTTACGAAATATTTTACTCAGAATTTTTAATTCTTTACTTCAGAGAACAACATTGTTAGTGTTAATATAATGTTTATCTATAATTAAAATAATTTAAAACCTGGGAAGGGAATACGGGCTTGTTAAAGAAAAGCTTTATTTAGTGTGTTGAGTATTCATTAAAAATTAGAAACTTCGTTTAACTTCTGAAGCTGCTACGCCTATTCTGTTTACAACTTCACGTTATAGCCTGTCGAGCTGGTAGGAAGCCATATACAAAATCTTTTGACCTATACTCAACATTACATGAAACAATGATTTACAACAGCATAACGAAATAATTGTGGTGATTTGATCTGGTAAGATGAATTTGCATCAAGAACACACATTTATGGTATAAAAAATGTATGTATTTAATAACGCTATGAAGTTTAAATCACTCAAAAATAACGCTTACAGTATGTGACAAATATAATTTTGAAAATAATACCAGAGTATTACAAAATAGCTTTCTTATTTCTTTAGTTTG
The DNA here is from genome assembly GCA_034769895.1 of Magicicada septendecula. Taxonomy (NCBI): domain Eukaryota; kingdom Metazoa; phylum Arthropoda; class Insecta; order Hemiptera; family Cicadidae; genus Magicicada; species Magicicada septendecula. Next base: position 283,662,065 of record CM068374.1, on the reverse strand, counting down.
AAGTTACAAAATAAAGCAGTTGTTATAAGCGTATTAACGAAATGAATTGTATGAAATGAGTGAAAGAAATTATACAATCAAACATTCTAACTATATTTATTTGTTAATTGACAGGCATAATTTATGTGTCCGATAGGGCAATGTTTTCCAACGGCAAGGTTGCCTTATATATATCGTACACAGATTTATAAAGTTGCATAGCTGTCTATAGATAGCGCCACTGACGATTTATGTAAAATATTCACGTACCGTCTTTTCAGAGCTACCTGATACGTTTCAGCACGTGCCCCAATAGAAGCGAACACGTAAATTTAGTTTACGTGAGTCCTGAGCAACGGTCAGACCTTTGAAACTCCGTACACTTTATTACTGCGTGCAGCCTTCTCACCATAAATAGACGTCGAAATATAAGTGCGCTGTTGTGCTTTACGGAAATAAATTAGCCTTCATCAGACGGAACGAGGTAGTTAACTATACTTTCTAATATCACAGTAAATTAATGTTTGAATAAAACTGTTTAGCAGTTGACAAACTATGTTTATTAAATACAATATTAACAATTGTGATTATACGTGCACAATAATAAATATATATTCTGTTTAAACGTATCCCTTCTCATACTAATATACACATTTTAAATACTACTTAGCTTATTTGTGGATAATGTATCTGCAGAACGTAACTAATTTCCACAGAGTCACTGAATACGTCGTATATCGGAAAGGTACATCTCGTAACTACAATTAGTTGTTTAATTTGGAATGTACCTGTCACACCGAAATACAAAAATTGATTAAATTCTTATTGCTTTAATGACAACAGTAAAAACCTTTTAATTATATTTCGCTCTAAATATGTAAAATTATTTGAGGGCAATTTCTGGTGTTATTTACTTTCATTATTGAATAAATATGTTTGTTATATACCTATACGAGGTTTTATAAAAATGCTTGAGTAATTTTTTCTTTAATTAAACAATTTCAATTTTATTAACGTATATTTATATTACCCACGTTAAAGTGGCGTCAGCCGGTTATAAAAACTTTTATGCCACGTTTTCCAACCTCTAAAACCTTTCTCAAATGTACGTTTTGATATAGCCTTGAGCTAGCTCAGCAATTTTCCATTTATTGGCACTGTTCATTATTAGAAATTGGAAACATCGCATTAGAACATACCTAGCGACTGCAATATTACTACAATATTCGTTTTGCAGAAAGTTCTGTCTATATCTTATAAATTATTTAATGCATTTCCTTAAATTACATTCTTTGAATAACTTGACACATTAGCCAAAAAGGGCTTCTTATTTACAGTTGCATCTAGTGATGAAAGTTCATGTACCAGAAATCCAGAAACTTCACTTGACTATCTAAATTTTTAAAATGTCTAGAACAATTTTGAAACAGAATTTTTTAACACTTGCAAACCGTTTGTTAATACAAAGCAAATTCCCAATTTCAAAAGTAGTGTTCTTAGTTCAAATCTGATTTTTAAAAATTAAATATTAAAATAAACCTATGTGAAGAAGTAAAGTCGTTTCTGCTTAAAGCGATACGTCAACAATCAAATGTCTTCGGTTATTAGTACTGTCTAGTTTTGATATAAGTACAGTAAAGTTATTTTTTAAAGCGTTTCCACCATTGTGTCTTTTCCAGAGCATTGCTGATAATGACCACCATATCATTGACACTTTGTCAAGCGTTTGTTCTCATATTTCAGAAAATTAGCTTTGTATTTTTGCAGCAAATAAAAGTTTCTTCTTGTGTCTTTTCATTATTTAACGCCGAAGTGAGACGACTGTCCCAATCAGACGCTTATTTATCAATTTCAAACTGTAAGGCTTAAACATAAGTATCTTAACTTTTTGCGTACCGTTCTTAAATCAGTGAATATTTCTAACAATCTCCAAAGCCAGCAAAGAGTATCAGCAAAACTCACTCGCAAGTTAAGTAACTGACACGTAACGTCGGTGTGACCTGAACCCTTTCAACATTTCCATATTTTGATAAATACGTGTATAGCAGATGGGTCGTTACGTAATCAGTTTATTGGTCATTACGTTTAAGAATGATATTCCGTTTTACCTGACATTCGTTTCTTGCGTTTTAGTATACAATACTCTCAGTATTTGTACGTGTATAAGTATTTTGAATTATAAGAAATGAGTCACAATGCTGATGAAAATTATAGGCCTATAGCCTGTAAAGAAATGTGTGGCATAGAAATTGCCATAAATGTATTCATAAATTTATCGAAAGTAGGTTGTCTTCTGTGTTTTATTAGTAGTGCTAGAATTAATTAACAAAATTAAAATGGCAGTCGAATTCCCGTAACTGTGAATTTAATAACAACCGTCTCCACATCTTTAATCTTTTAGAGTTTTTATTATAACAAAATAAAATATATAAGCCTATCATATCTTTCTTAATTATTGTAACAATTTGTATCTTCATTGTTACTATTAACTCTTCTAAATATACATTGTTACGACGGTCTCATGGATCTTCTATCATACGACGTGGTAGAGTGGAAAACAAAATAAAAGCCACCAATGAAGTTACTAATAACCAGCTTTAATTATTCACACATAACAATTTGTAATTAACTTGTACAATAATTCCAGTTAGATATATCCACATGGAATAATAATGCTAACTATAAAGAATTCCGCACTAATTATAACACAATAAGACTCCACACAATACTTCGACAAACATACGATCCGCTCTAAGGAAATCTCTCACTGTCACCTGATTCACAAAGCCAGCCTCTGTCCCTTATATATGTAGCACACGTGCTCTAGAAATTTTCCATCCTCACTGTGGTGTGTCAGCTAATGTGTCTTTCAAGCCTTCTCAATAGTACTCTGAAAACGTACTTTAACGCGGCCTTGACTGAGGCTACACCTGCATGTATATGAGAAACGGGACGAGTGGAGGACGCTTTCGGCAGTTCCAGCCACTTCTATTCGTTTCAATATGGTAGCTGCAACAATATTTTGTATATTTTATGTAAAATATTTTGTATTTTAAAACGCGTTTGTATTCTTACAGAATATACGATCTCAGAATAGCGTAGATGCAGCTGTTTTAATAATTTTATAAAACTTGTAACAGATTTTAAGTTGAGCATCACAGGCAGACTCTGAAACAATACTAGTTCCTGCTTAACGAATTCATTCTGTAAAATACGTGGTAAATAGTTCCGGGTTCTGTTGTTCATCCTGAGGTAACGTAGGCGTTTGACTACAGTATCTGTACTGTTCAAAACTGCCGGTCACATTTGAAGACATTCAAATAAGGTCGCGTCTATAGGAAACGCTCTTTTATACACGTCAAAACAGACAGCTCATTAGGAACTGCGGGTCCATCCAAAATTTATTTTCTCAAAGTACTCAAGTCTACTGAAATTATCACACATAATTTCACTCTCATTATCTTTCATATGTGACATATTTCTTTCATTCATTATCTTACTTTCTTTTATTACTAACATTGGTAGATTTTACTAACTAATAAACAACATTGGTTTCGTACTAATTGACTGATGAGCATTATAAGTGATTGTCATTTCACATACACTGTGAAGTATGTAACATATTTTCAGTTATGTCATCTGTATTTTGCTATGTTTCTTTCTCTTGTTTCCCGAACATTCAATAGTAACTGTTCAGCCAGCTACTATAAAGAATATACTCATTACTGAAGAAGAACAAAGATAATTACCATGTTTGAACACTAAACTGCGTAAATTTATTATATGTGTACCTTTTTGTAAAACAAACTTTCTACATTGTTAGACTATTTGTTTGCTTTTGAAAATATATCATATAATTAAGTTATTATATTAAGTTTATGTTCAAGGCTTACATGGAAAAAACTCAGAAGTAGGTTAGCGCTAAGAGCTTTGAATTTCAGCGGTAATAACTAACAAATGTCTAGTACATATGTTAAATGTTATTTTTAAACAAACACAAATATGGATGTTTTTGTTTTATATATTTGTTTTTATCCAAATGCAAAACATTGATGCCTTATCATTTTATCATTGAAAATGTAAGGTGACTTCATTGTATAGAAAAAGATAAACCAGTTATTTATACGTATTCCTGCATACAAAAAATTGTAAGGCTACGTTTGAGTTTATACATATATGCGCGAGCGAAATTACCTATCAGTGCTGTTTGTTGAATTACGACATAGTGGTTTTAATTTTCTGATCTCGCCGTTCTCATTATTATTTATTTTAAATACACACTCTACGTATTCACAGGCAACATTAACAACTAATACTAAATCTTGTTCATGATATCCGGGCTGTTATGGTTTTGTTATAAACCATGGACCACGGCCAAACAGCCCGGATATCATGAACAATTCATCTGACACCGGCCGTGAAAGCCTGAGGAATAATACTAAATCTATTACGTAGGCTATCGAGACCGGAGACAATATTTATAGTACATAAATTGTATTTTGTTTTTATATAGTATCCAAGTCATTTTTCACAATAATTTATTACCTTTTATCCGTCAGTGACTTCGTTCTAGCGTTTTTTATCTAGACACGTTTCGTGACATGTGTCACATCAACAGTAGTCCTCGTCAAAAGTTAAAATTCACATAAACACATAAAAACACATTTGCACATATTTACAAAATTACAATGACGACACACACATAACACGATGTAACTACGGCTTCGCTGGACCGGTCCGACCGCGCGTGCAGTTGCCGAGCCAATAATTGAACTAAGTCAATCCTTATCACCAGTCATTACCGTCATGCGCGATTATATTTAGGGATGTATCATATAGTGAATGAGATTGAAACCTTAATTGTTCGTTTAGTATACTGTCATTGTTGATATTCTTGTCTTTAAATGATTTATAAATCTCAAACTCCTCGAGAGCGTCCATTAACCTACCCTTACCGCATACATGGATTGCTTTGAAATTGGTATTGAAATCTGTGTAATTATGGTTATGCATCATTAGATGGCGCGCATAATTAGATTTGGTCTTGTCTAAATCATTCCTTGGTAGATGTTCTTTGTATCTTTTCAAGAAAGACCTGTTAGTTTGACCCAGATAGAAACAATCACAATCATCACATGACATCCTGTAAACACCTGTTTTCTCTTCTAACGGGAATGGTTGTTTTATGCGTAACAAATTAGATATATTATTATTTGTTTTAAACGCGACTTTTATACTGAATTTGGAGACACACTGGATATAGTGTTAGGTAAAAGGCTACCGTACACTGTCGTTATATACTTTTATTATTATTTTTATTATTGTTAACTTTATTATCATCGATGGTATTATGGTGGGATCTAGTTTTATATAGGTGTCGCTTAAGAAGTCTATCTATCATCGAAATCTTGTACACATTCGCTACTGCTATGTGCCTTATTATATCCAATTCGTCCTGAAAGTCCTTTTGGTTAAGTGGAATCGTTACCAACTTAGGAACAAAACTGTTGTAAGCCGCCATTTTCTGACTATATGGGTGATGAGAATTGGCGTGTATTGTAATATCTGTGGTGGTGGGTTTCCTATATATTTTATATTGAAATTTATTAAGATACTTTGTAACAGTCAGGTCCAAAAAATTGAGTTTATTGTCAACCTCTGTTTCGAGGGTAAATTGTATGTTCTTGCTAAGGCTGTTCAAATAATGTTTCAATTTCTCTATCTGCCGTAGCGTGCCGTTAAATATTATAAAGGTGTCGTCTACATATCGTGCATAGAATTTAATATTATTACAAAATTTGTTATTCTCTGAGAACATGTAAGTATTTTCAAAATGATGCAAGTATAAATCCGCCAGCAGTCCTGAAAGTGGCGAACCCATTGCGAGACCAAACTCTTGTAGGTAAAAATTATTATTAAAAGTGAAGTAATTCTGCTTCAACAGGACATTCAACAATAAAATTAACCGGCACGTTTGTGTATAATATATGCAAAATGTATATAATTATATACAAACGTGCCGGCTCATGACACAATTTCAATTGTAAAAGATCTTCTCATTGAATGTGAGAAGCTGAATCACAAACAAATAGATGAGTTAATTTTATTGTTGAATTAAATTAAAATTATTGTTGAAGCAGAATTACTTCACTTTTAATAATAATTTTTACCTACAAGAGTTTGGTCTCGCAATGGGTTCGCCACTTTCAGGACTGCTGGCGGATTTATACTTGCATCATTTTGAAAATACTTACATGTTCTCAGAGAATAACAAATTTTGCAATAATATTAAATTCTATGCACGATATGTAGACGACACCTTTATAATATTTAACGGCACGCTACGGCAGATAGAGAAATTGAAACATTATTTGAACAGCCTTAGCAAGAACATACAATTTACCCTCGAAACAGAGGTTGACAATAAACTCAATTTTTTGGACCTGACTGTTACAAAGTATCTTAATAAATTTCAATATAAAATATATAGGAAACCCACCACCACAGATATTACAATACACGCCAATTCTCATCACCCATATAGTCAGAAAATGTCGGCTTACAACAGTTTTGTTCATAGGTTGGTAACGATTCCACTTAACCAAAAGGACTTTCAGGACGAATTGTATATAATAAGGCATATAGCAGTAGCGAATGGGTACAAGAGTTCGATGATAGATAGACTTCTTAAGCGACACCGATATAAAACTAGATCCCACCATAATACCATCGATGATAATAAAGTTAACAATAATAAAAATAATAATAAAAGTATATAACGACAGTGTACGGTAGACTTTTACCTAACACTATATCCAATGTGTTCTCCAAATTCAATATAAAAGTCGCGTTTAAAACAAATAATAATATATCTAATTTGTTACGCATAAAACAACCATTCCCGTTAGAAGAGAAAACAGGTGTTTACAGGATGTCATGTGATGATTGTGATTGTTTCTATCTGGGTCAAACTGGCAGGTCTTTCTTGAAAAGATACAAAGAACATCTACCAAGGAATGATTTAGACAAGACCAAATCTAATTATGCGCGCCATCTAATGATGCATAACCATAATTACACAGATTGCAATACCAATTTCAAAGCAATCCATGTATGCGGTAAGGGTAGGTTAATGGACGCTCTCGAGGAGTTTGAGATTTATAAATCATTTGAAGACAAGAATATCAACAATAACAGTATACTAAACGAACAATTAAGGTTTCAATCTCATTCACTATATGATACAGCCATAAATATAATCGCGCATGACGGTAATGACTGGTGATAAGGATTGACTTAGTTCAATTATTGGCTCGGCAACTGCACGCGCGGTCGGACCGGTCCAGCGAAGCCGTAGTTACATCGTGTTATGTGTGTGTCGTCATTGTAATTTTGTAAATATGTGCAAATGTGTTTTTATGTGTTTATGTGAATTTTAACTTTTGACGAGGACTACTGTTGATGTGACACATGTCACGAAACGTGTCTAGATAAAAAACGCTAGAACGAAGTCACTGACGGATAAAAGGTAATAAATTATATAAATTGGTCTTTTTCGTATCGCTTGTTCCGCCTCTTCGTTACATATTTTTAAACCTGTTTTCCGAGTACTTATTTATTTATTTCCGAGTACTTCATTGCCTACTTTTACAAAATATTTTGTATATTACTCCAATGTACTTATACATTGTTACTAGTAGGACCAACTGTGCATGCTCTGTTAACCTACAGACTGATACAGATCACGGATACTCTCTTAACGGAACAGATGTTTATTTATCTGTGTGCCCATAAATATTCCTAACTTTCTTCCATATTATCTAAATCTAAATTTTAGAGACTACCATATAATGGTCAGCGTTAATCTTCGGACCTCTTAAAACATGCATATCGCTCACTTGTGAAGCCATCTTTTAATTACAATTATGTAATCAATTAATGATCGAAGTCTTCTGGCTGACCAAGAATATTTTTCGTAATGTACCTTTTTCTAAAAATGTATTTGTTACTTTAAGTGTATTTCCTTTAGAAAGTTCTTTAAATCCTATCCCATTTCCGTTTTTAGGCGACTCTATGTTTCTGTCGGGCCCCTAGTACCGTCAGAAAACCTGTTTCTGCCGCCTCTAGGACAATTGGCTGATTGGCACCTTTAACCCTGCCCAAACCCTTATCAGGTAGTACAAAAGTAAAACAAGAAAAGAAGAAATACATAGTAAATACGAAGGATTAAAAAAAAGGCTCCCTAGCCTTCAAAACCCTAATAGCGTCGCGGACAAAAAAAAAAAACAAACAAAGACTTGGTCAAGACATACAGGAAGTATGAAAGAAAGGAATTCCACCCAAGACATGTTGAACAAGGTGATAATCTAGCTAGGGTACTTCGGGTGTGCTAATGTATACCTGAAATTGTCATTCATTTAAAACTTGTAATTTGTTATTTTCTCATAACGTCTCTACAACTAATTAGTGTGATGGTAGACACATTTGTTCAGTATTCAAAACAATGTTGCGTGGGACACAGATTTGAAATATGTGACGCAAGCACAACGCAAAGGGCTACAGGGACTGTGAAAATTATCCCACCTGGTCTCGTTCATTATACCGCAACCAAACAAGTCAAAACTTTAATGAATAGATTAGTGTACTTTGGAAATACATTGGTCCCTTGTAACATCGAGAACATATGTTTCAGCAAGTAAAGAGTGACCACTTATGATGATGATGAGATGATGATTATTATGGTGATGCGATTCTTTAACATTGCTATTTCAAACTAGTACACGAAACAAACTGTATGTCTTAGCGTAAAAAGGGTAAAGTACACATACATTTTAGTACAAAATTATGAGTGTATTGTTCGTTTGCTCATTATTGTAAAACAGGACACATGATATATATGTAACTTTCATTACATGTGTGGAGTGGGACATGGCTACTTTCACAGAGAGACAAAGGGAAGGTTACATCAGCAGAAATAACAAAATTTCTCAGGTTGGTCAAAGGGTGTACGCTACGAGACAGCATAGGTAATGCACACATAACCAGTTAATTACAAATTTTTAAATTACAGGATAGAATTACAGAATACAAGGCCAACTGGCGTAAACATTTGAGACCAATGCAGCAAAATCGCCTTCCAAACTTACCTTGAATTATTGTAATTAACAAAATTACCCAAACAAACCGACAGGGTATCGTAGCGTTAAGCGTTCGAGGACGATATGGTTTCCGGAACAGGCAGTGCACCCTAATTCGTGAAGTAGAGACTAATGAATAAGAAAACAGAAACACAGAGAGTTCAGGACAGGTAAGGTCGTGCCTACACTTTTCATTTGTATCTCACAAATTTCGTAAGAGAGAAGGAAAACAGTGAGGAATTATGTATTTAGATTCTCTTTAATATAAAGGAAAGAAAGTTTCCAAAAAATTAATTATGGGAAGCAGTGGAAAAGAGAAGAATGAGAAAATCATTAGAGTAAAGAGTCTGTGTAAAGACCAAGTGCCAGCTAAAGTAGGAGACAATTGACAAGGGTATCCCTAATACCAGAAGATCCGGGTCAGATGTGTTCTATATCAATAACTAAAAACGTACTAAAAACTCTAAAAAACTTGATAGAAATTAACAATGTTAATAATTATGCAAAATTACTTTTAATTTTGACGATGGCTGATACAAATGAATGAAGACCTGGAATGTGTGATAAGGAATGTTAGAACAAAATACAAAAACTACGCGTAGATAACTCGTAATAAATTTGGACAAGACACAATATTGTAACGGGATTGAAAAAGATCCATTGATTGTTGATTGAGAAAGCAATAAAAAATTACGATAGGATTAAGAAAAAATAATGGCTGAAAGAGGAATCAACGATTTTACGGAATATGTGCTAAAGAATCATTAAAGCAAAGAAGTAGAGTAACCGCCTTTAGAGATATAATTATAAAAAGTATTCTACAAAAATTACAAAACTGACAAATGTAAAACAATTGTGCAAAGCGTAATTTGTGTGTACATAAAATTTGCCAACTTTGAAGTAGCAGGAAAATGCAGCGAAAATCTCTAGACAAGGTCGAATAAGAAACGAACAGATTATGGAAATTAAGTGTATTAATTAGAGTATAACTGAGGAATCTGAGAACAAACAATTGTTAAGCGATAACCATATGTTAAGAATAGAAGACATTCACTTGCAGAAAAGGCAATTGATAATAAGAATCTACAGAAAAGGAAAAAGCCAGAGTAAGCCAGGATGCACTGACATAATTGAAACTTAGGACGAGGTAGACGAATATTAGGCACCAGAAAGCCAAAATAATGATTGCAAATCGGTTGACAGATACCTCCCCCATTAAGGTAGCTAAAAAGTTTAGCTAACCTGTTATTTTTATAATTAAATTCATCATGTTGTATAAGTTATAGGAGATAAGATATTGGAAATACGAATGAAAATCAAATTCAAATCGTGAGACAGTTTTAATTGTGTATGAAATTAATTCATTTTGGGTATATTCTTACCCGAACTTAGATTTGTTTAATGTAAAAGTTTTGTGTACTTTAGTAGTAGTATTCTATGTTTTACAGACATGCGCGCGCGGGCACACACACAAACAATTGTTTTTTGCAGGATATTTTATTCAGGCAGAAGTAAGACGTTAAAAATTAAGATCGTTTTGGCACATGTTTTAATGTAGGTATTTACATACAAATATATTACAACACAATTATTTGTCTCTGTCCACACAGAATATCTGATGTTGATAATATTGCCAAGTTATTTTCACTTACTTAATTTGTAAAAACACATTTTACGAATTGTATATTGTTAAAATTACCAAAAACTAAATAAGTTAAATGTTACAAAGAATATCTGTAAATGTTTTATAAAACACGTTTACTTTATTTTAATTTCTGAATTTATATGTTGAGAGTTCTCGTTCTTTGTTTACATTATTTCAGGTCGTCGCTGACAAAATCTCTCGTCTTGGCTCCTGGATACTGCAATGAATTGTGACGAATCTTGAGGCCAGTCTAGCTCCAGAAGACATGACTTATTTACTTAGGCAACCCACAAAGCTAGCTGAAAGGGCATTTGAACGGGCGTATTAGTACGCTACTGATGAATATGTCACTCATGTATTTAGTAATTCTTTCTTAACAGCTTGCCCTGACGGACCGGAAGCTAACCCCCAGACGTCCATCCGTACAAGACCCTCCACCCAGTAATAATTAATATTTATAACACGTTGCCATGATGATTATGATATGTCACTCGAATTTATTTTCTAGAATACGTAATAATAAAAATGTGCAGTCACGCAGGTTTGTTAGACATACCGTCCAAGTGTAATGAAATCAATCGCGATATGCTTGTCATTTGTTAGAAGATACGTCTAGTTCCATTTAAGTAACATACAAATAAATACTAATTTTTCCCGATGTCTACACAAATCGTTATATTAAAGCACTTTTACTACTCCACTTTGTCACATCTTTGAAAATTTTATTCCTGTAATTTTATGTTAATATTGTTTACTACGATCAATATGTTTAAATTAATATAAACAATTTGCAAGACCTTGTACGGCGTAGTTTACATAAAGTTCAGTGATGATTAATGATGTCCTTTTATTATCAAATTATACTTTATGAAAACTACGCATATTACCCAGAAACCATATAATAAAATACAATAAAGTAGCCATAGTATATGACCTAAATCAAATATCTATATACAGACTGTCTCAATTCTGTATACATTCATACAGAGAAATATAAATAACTTAAAGACTTGTATGATAACACAATGTTTTCTAGTTATGATCAATTAAATATTTTACCATGTTCTCTGCATCAATGGCAAAATGAAGCTTACTAAAATTCTTGAGACACATATTTTGGGCAAAATTTGTAATTCTATTTGTCTGTTAAAAGTTAAAATAATTGTTCAATTATTTATACAAAAAATTTTTTAATTCTTGAAAAGTTAAAATAATTAGTTTCGCTGGTGTGCTTTATTACATCTGAAACTATTGTAGAGCACGAAGTTTGATACAGAAACAAATCTTTAATTTCTTAGTAAATTTGCTTGTCAGACATTAACAAACTAAGAAAACTTTGTAACAACTATAAAGCATTGAAATTTAGAAATATTATAAACGTAAAATGAATTAAGAAAAACTAAGTGTATGAAATTGCAACATTTATTTAGAACAGTACAGGTCAACCGATTGAAAAAATATTACAAATTGTACCAAATGAAATAACATTAATGACCGTTAGTCTGTCTGTTAGAAACAATAATTTAATAATACTTCTCGCTCTAAAAGTTATCCTTTTATTAGTGGAGGGAGACACGAGTCAACAGTTTTGTCCACTAAAGTTCGCTAAACTAACTAAAAGAAATAATATCGTTATTTTTCTGTTCCAGATGGTTTCGTGATCTGGTGAACACCGTTTTACTCGCTTAAGAAATACCTACACACAGTACATAGTATTCAGTATCCTGTATGTGTGTGTGTGTGTGTGATGGAAGCGTATTACCCTAATTAGGTTTAGTATATATTTAAAATGCGTTTGTCAGTAACAAAATATGGTTTACTTAATTCTTCTCTGCAATCTTCCCAGTGGTACGGCAAAATTTCTCTTCTTTATAGCACCTTGTATTTTCTTATTAGATGATATTTTGGTACCACATTTTTAACGTTTTTATGATGTTAATACAAACAAATTTTCCTTATTTTAATCTGCTTAATATTTATGAGTAACTAAAAATAATTAATACCGTTGGCATTTATTCAATTTTATCTTATCTTTCTCGCTGTTTACTTAGTCATTTGAATCAGTTACAATTACACAATCTATAAAGTGCTATTTCACATTGTTTTTAAGGATTTTTTCTGTCTACAAATAAAACTAATTAGTAACAAGAAATAGTTTTAATACGTTTTCTACTTGTGGGTTATTTTTATAGATTTATTCAGTTGCACGTTGCTTATTAACAACATTAGTTAAGCCTGTACGAAGATTAGTTACCAAATTTGATTTGTATGACAATTTCTTCAGCCTATAAGTCTAGAGAATTTTAAGATAATTCTTTATAATGTCAGCAAAAATATGAAATAATTTCTGCAAAATATAAAACTGACTCTTGAATCGGCAAAGTATGTTAACTGTCTTTTTAGAATACAGTAAATAATTTTTTCTGTAAAATGTCAGTGGTTTTGTCGTATAGTTACAGTACTATTTTAATCAAATGTGTGTATTTTATTTATACTTTTAGTTTTTGAAATATATTTACAGGAATCATATTATGAGCTTTGTGGATATGAATAAATTCTACACATACTTAAGTATTATCTGCAATGTCAAATATTATATAATTAAAATGCAGTCAACACAGTAACATCCTGGTTTGAAGCTACTTTAATCCGTAAAAATGTGTGGTCGAAGTCCCCTTTTAAGAGTTTGCAAAAATTTTACAAACAATCTATTTGGTAATTTACATGATTTATGGATACTTTCTGGTAGCCAGGGATAGTAGTGATTGTTTCCATTGCTTTAATGTAGTCTTAAATAACTGTTTTAAAATTATTTTCCTAATACCACAGCATATATAAAAAGTGTAAAAGTCGTGTCAGGAATAAAAGTCGTGGAGTAAGCTTACAGCCTGTTCCGTCTTCAATCCTGTACCTATTTTGACCTACTTACTTATATGTTCTCTTGGGATCATAAGTTACTTTTAGTTAAGTTTACTTTTTTAAACCACTAACTGGAACCGATATAAAACAAGATCTGGTTCAATTTTGTGGGACTCTTCTCGACCGAATACAGCGGTTAAGCACTGAACGGTTTAAGTGGCTGAACTGAAAATAGGTGGGGCAAGCACACCGGAGACCTGTGTATTAGACGTCCTATTTAAATGACTACCTCAGAAAAAAAATATAAAACAAAAATGTTTTGGCAGACCACAGGATGTAAGTGAGTGAGATATTAGAGACTGTTGGTTTATCAACGGAACAAGTGCGCAATATCTTACACGAACATCTGAGTATGATAAAGGTGTGCTCTAGTTCGTTGCCGCGTATGCTGACACTTGACCACAAACAGTGTCTGAGGTTGTTTCAACTGATTATTTGGCACTCTATACCCGCAGTCCAGTAGAATTTTACGTTGCTATACAATGTTTGATGAGGCGTGGGACTACTGGAACACTTTTGAGGCCCGACAACAGTCAACACAATGGACCGCGAAAGGGGAACGTACTCCAATACAAGGCCAAAACAATTCGTTCTGCTGGTACGTTTATGGCGACTGATTTTTAGGATTTCATTCATGGCTACATGACATGCCTTTGTTTTGCCCGATACAAGTAAGCACGTAAATTTAGTTTTAGTGAGTCTTGAGTAATATGCAGGCGCTATTAACTCCGTACACTTTATTAATGTCTTCAACCGTCCTTCAGTAAACACTACCTTTGAAAGATAAGAATGATGTGTTTTACTAAAACTTACATCACTGAAGTAAGACAATCTTTGTTCGTCAAAGTCGAAAACGCAATTTTACCATAATGTTTTATTTCGTAACATATCTAAGAATGGGACAGGCACGGTTGTTCTTAACAACGCTATAGTTCTATTGTTCGTAGTGGATAATAAATGTATAATCTGTTACTGTGTGATATTGATCCATCTTAACTTACACAATGCAAACTTTTCTTTAACTTTAAGATCATCATCATCATTGTCGTCGTCCTCATTAAGGATTAAACCAAAAATGGTTTCTTCTGTTCCTCAGCAGATAGACTAAAGCTGATCACTCCAACGCTTCTTCGGACGTCCCAAACCTCTCCGTCCTTTCGGCTTATAATTCTACAGTTGTTTGGGGATGCAGCAGTCATCCATTCGGTTAAGATGGTTCAACATTTTAGCCGAAATTTGACAATAAATTCTATCTTATATACGTCTAATATTTAGGTTCTATCGTATATCGACATTTCTTTTTGGATCTTGAAGAGTATATCTTGCCACATGCCTGAGAAAATTCATTTTGGCTGCTTAAATACGCTTGGCCTCGAACTTAGTTAAAGTCCAATTCTGTAAAACACAGGTAAGTTGGGAGGGGGGCAGCACCACCTACAACGTCAGGCGTGTTTCTTTCTTCCTTGGTTCTCCTGATAGTTCCACACATACGGTTGAACTTGTGCAGCTACTTCATCACATTGGAACGTAAGTTAGATTACAGCCCGGGTATTCAGAAGTACTGTCCTGCAAAGGTTTAGATAATTAATGTTTACAAAACACCGCAATTGAACAATGTAATTAGCTTTTTGACACAGTGTATCGTAGTAGAAGACATTGAAAAACGCCGAGCACTTTGTTCATTCGCAAACAGATTTTTTGTATTGGAAAAATATTTATATAACTTGGAATTGGCAAATCATAGGAAAAGAGGAAAAACTGTATTATACGAAAAATGTGTTTCTTGTATTTTACAAAAGATGGTTAAATGTTATTAGCTGAGTACCGTATACAAATATAAAAACAAAAACTAGTTTTTATATGGTTGACAAATCTTTCGTTTTTTCTAATTCTAATAAAATAATAAACATGTAAATTTCTATTTGGAGTTTTATATCATAATGGATTTGCAAATGAGGAAATTATTAACATATACACTCACTCAATTTGGCCTGATTATTTGCTATAGTTGAATTAATATAATGTAAACTTAAAGTTTGTTGTCTTAAAGTAATAAGCCTAATATAAATTGTATACGACGTGGATTTAAAACACTATTAAAATTTAAGTGTCTCCATTTGTAAGGTTATATAACACTTACTTTAATAATATTTAATTTTTACGTACTTAATATTTACGTGCATTTATCAGACATACAAATACAAAAATACACACTCGCGCGCGTGTGTATGTATTTTTATATTACATGTACATATATAGTGATCAATTTATTTTATATCGTTAATTTTTTTATTTACCTGTGGTTTAATGAGCAATTTTTGTAAAATAATTCTGATTAAATACTCTTTCAGTAGACCAGAATACCACTGTATGTTCAAAATATAAAATAACGAGGTTTATATATAACTTCTTTGGAAAATAATGCCATCAGATATTTATTATAACGATGATTTATCAGTTTACTACTTTGTAATAAATCAGTTTTTACGTTTTAACTACTTTTTACTAATGATTCTAAACCAAGTAATGTTGAGTTTTAATTTCAGACTTTCAAAGTTTTTCACATTTATACCTTATGTTTTTGAAAATATTAATTGCAAAATACTCATATAATTTTAAAAATTTACCTTAGGAAATGTGAATAATATCCTTTCAGCAACTTTGAATAGGTTTCAGCGAAGCGAATTTTTAAGTGTTACTCCTACTTTATGTAACATGTCCCTTGCTTTTCAAATGTTTTATTATTTAATTTTGTAAATAAAAATACTGTAAATAAACTTGATAAATCGTATATACTTTGAGTGGTATGCATGGAATATGAATACAATAAATCAAATTTACGGTATACCATTAATGTATGGTTATGAACATGAATTATATCAATACTGAATGACTCTTTAAAAATCAATGTTAAACGTCAAAAGAAGCAATCTGTTTAGCGTACCCTTATCTTCACATTACGCTATTAACACAGAGGCATTCTGAAGTCTGCCTTGAACATTCCACGTAACACTGTAAACTAGTCACCCAAAAGTGTTTAGTTACATAAACATTACCATTTGACAGAATCCAATAAAGTAATGGAAACTGTTGAACTCGATAGTAACTAAAGGTGACATGTAAACCCTGTCCTACATAGTTTTGCGGAGCACATCAAAATATTGTAGTTTGGGCTGTTAGAACATACATAAATTAATGACTTTTATTATACTTTAGGTGTAATGCAAATTAGATAATAACTAGGAGAACAAATGTAAGAAGAAAATTGTTATGGAAATATTTTTCAAATTGCGAATATCGATTCTGTGGCATTCATTAACTTATACCACGTTTTAAGGTAACAATCCATGAGGTGCTCCAAACCATTTGTTGTCAGATTCTGTACATCGTGCTGTGATGTTTGGCCTATCTGTACTAGCTAGCCGTATAGGCCAGGTCACATACTAATCTAGTTAGTTATATTTGGCGCTCAACGTAACGTTTGTAAATTAGATTACTGCTCTTACGTTCAAGCTTTATGTAATTTAACACCACCTCTGCCCACCAAGCCTTGTTAAATTTTGTTTAACCTTTGCATCACTAACGGTCGACTTCTCTCTCCCTCTCACGGCAGTCAAGTTCTTGCTACGTAGATAGTAATATAATTTAGGCAATGTTAGGTAACCAAACATACAAACTGAAGAACATTTATATAAGGTTTTTTATGCAATGGTTACCTATATTCTTTCATGCCTACCGACACAGTTGCAGGCAGGATTTAATTTCTTGTCACTAATCAAACTATCTTTTCTCTGTAGTAAACATAAACAATAAAAACAACATGTAACCATCATATTGACAGGAGTATTAGCAGAATATTCATGTATTGACAATGAGAGACATTACTTTTTCTACTTGAAGCTTGGGCCAGCTCTGATTAATAGAAAATTTATATGTCCTTTAATATGTAAAAACTGTCAACTGAAAAATTACTACATGGATGCACTGCAATTAAATTAAACCTTTTGGAGACTTAATTATTGTAAGGATCACCGATTAGATAAAGGTATTATTAACGTATCATTTACTCACCGTTTCACAAAACAAAACTTAGTTTCATTTGTATTCGGGGATTATGATATTAAAATTATAATAAGCAGACTCACTTTTTGTCACCTCATGACCCACTGTCAGCACAGCACGAAGTCTGGAAAACTTTGTGACTGAGATTTAATATCTAAAGTTAATTTAAATTGCCTTTCATACTGTCGTTAGGTGACATACTATCACGTAATGTACGGTTATCCTTCTATATATAAAAAAGTCTCTGTTTACCTCTAATCAATAAAATTATTTGTTTTTTTTTCTCAAAAAGTATTGGGTAAATTATAGGTTTCGGAAACATTCTCTTAATTAGTAACATTGTATAGTCGCAACAAACTATGAAATATAATTTTAAGGCTATGAAAAATTTCAGTTTGTAGCAATAAAATTCTGTTTTAATACAAAAAAATTGTGATTTTGATTTTGTGCAAATTGTTGATCAATGGAAAATAGAAAATTTTACTTTCAAATAGGAAATTGGACTATAGATTTTCATGGTGTATTTCTTCATTTTTTGTTTTATTCATCTATTGTCGTATTTATTAATTTAATACAATTGTAGTGGAGGAAATAATATATTCACATAAGTTTAATTTTTATTATTTGTATTATGTTACTTATTTAACAATTTGTTACAGTTATTATTTTCACAAAAATACATTTGACCTATAACGTTGAAACTCAATTTCTGTAGATATTTTCTTTATAAATGTTCAGATAGTTCTGACTCATGAGAAGGGAAAGTCTAAGTTTATCTATAACTAATTAATACCTAATCTGTTCATTAAATTATTCCGTTCCCTTCCAACAACAATATTTCTGTGACAGAGCTACAGCGGCGGGCTTTGTAGCAGATAAAATTATGAGAACTGACAGCCGTAATACTGAAGTGCATAGTCCGTATATGATTGCCCACCCACCCACCCACCCCCTACATCATGATTCAACGTCTACCATAGCCCAGAAATAGGTATCTGTGATTTATTGTCATAAGCGATGACAGCATTTACGAAAAATACAACTACTCCTCTTTTCAGGTTCTTGCGTGATAATCACTTTGTTAAGTACGGCTCGCAACGCATACTACCGTTCATGCGGTGCAATTGGATCGATTCTCAATACCGGCTGCCGGTTGAATGACTTGAGTGTTGACGTTGAAGTCACATATTAGCACGGTTGTATTGTGAAGATGTGAAGATCAGATGCTTAATTTTTACGGGAACAGTACTGTATGTATAAAATAACTGTACAACTACCTTGAGTTTCTGTAATTGCATTACTCTATTTGTTAAGAGGAACAAATTTTGAACATTACCACGCATTGTCATATATAGTGAAATAAAACAACATTTTAGATAAATAGTAAAATAAACAAAGTATAACCTAAAAGAATATTATCTTTTCAAAATTTTCTCAGTAACTACCGTCCATGTGGAGTGCATTTTGTGAACCGTTTATCCACATAATCCTATAGATTGAATGTGGAGTAAAATTTTAGGAAATGAATCCGTCTTTAAATAAAAGAAACTGCACGCGTCATCCTGTTTATTATTTTTAAAAAGTGCTTTCCAGTATAATAATTTAATATTAGTAATATTGTTAATTTAATATTGTTATCAATCTTTACCATACGTTTTTACTTAACTTTCTTGTGTTAGGACAACTTTTAGAATTCAAAACCCGTTCCCTGTTTGGTTTCCAGTTCAGTAGCTGTCTCACTTGCGTCCTTTTCTTCCAGTATTATTCTACTGTCTTCTGGTGTAGAAGTAGCTGGGATACTTAAATAGACCAGTACATTTGTAGTGTCTTGTAGCTTTCTGCATTCACAATCATTGCCAATTATAGGCCTATCGTTTACACACCGTTTAATTATACTTGACTTAACGGGAGCACACCGGTTCTTTGGTTGAACATCTATGTTTTCAGGTACATCTGCTAGTCCATATCGTAGCGCCGAGAAACAATCATTGTTCTCCTCCAAACTCTTGTCCTTCCTGTTAACGACCTTACTCAGCTTACTTGCCTCTATGTGTATTTGCAAAAATAATTACGGGGCGAGGACAACACAGGGTTATCTTAAAACAAGATTGTATGATTTTCATGTCTTAAGCATTATTCGGAAGAGGAGATATTTCCAACTTATCTCATTGTGCCGTAAATATCCTTTTCCTATGACTAACGAATCCACCCTACATATTATGACATAACTGAGTGATTAACAACACGAATATGTCAACGAATAGGTCAAAGAACAACGATCTCTGTTACTGACAACGGATCTATGGTATTAGACACGGTTAAGCAAAATGAAAACCAATAAATTAAGGTAGAGACATGTTTCTTTACTACACACATTATATGTACACCGTTTACAAAGTGTAGTAAATTGCTAGTTTACAATCAAAACAAATCGCTTTATTTCGCTTCTTAAAAATCTACGCTTTGTAACCAAGCAAAATCCCAGTCATAGATAAAAGTTCAGTGAAATATAAACATGCAGTGGTCTGCCAACGCTAGATAAACTGTACTGTAGCTACCTGTGGCTACTTTTCAACCTATACCGTTTATAAATTTATTTTATAAAAATGAAGTTTGTACCAGAAAGGCTACATGCAGTACATAATTAAACACAGCATTTGGTTGTTTAATTCAGGTACAAGTATAATTGTAATTCGGAAGTATGATCCCTTTTCGACTGGCAAGCTGCCAGTATTAAAAAAAAAGTAAAACAACCAAAGTGTTGGAAATATTTAATATGTTAGTATAATTAACGAGTGTGAAAAATAATGTTTTTTTAGTTAAGAATAAAATAAATATATGATTATTGCTAATAGTACTTGCATTCCAGCTGAAAGATTATACAATAAAGCTACACGTTGCTCGTAAATGTGACAGAACTACATAAGAAAATAACAGAAATTAACAGTTTAATTAAAAAAAAATGTGACACTGAATCATTAATCGGTATATCTCGTTATCCCCATTGGAAACGCTAACGATAATACTTAACGACAGAAACATCAAGAATACGTTCCTCGTTATAATTAAACACTCATCCCGAATAACTGCTTCGTTAAAGCAGTTGTGTACTCTGACATCTGTCAAGAGGCACTTGCGCTACTATAATGAGTATACTTGTTTTCAAGAGCTCCGGGTAATAAGTTTAAGTTTTCCTTATCTACTTCTCTAGAAACAAGGATAATTGAGCAGAATCCCTTACAACACATACTCGTAAACACACACACACACACACACACACACACACACACACACACACACACACACACACACACACACACACACACACACACACACACACACACACACACACACACACACACACACACAGTGTAAATACGTTTTAAAATATTGTTACGACATTACAGAACAATCTACGTGTTTCTCGAACGATCCAGTGGAATCCGGCTGTAATGTTATGTGCGTACGTGATTCTCGACATGCGTTGGGAGATTGTTGTGGACTCACCGGTCCGCGCCTGCTGTGTGTAAGGCCGCAACCAATTGTGTTATGGTGTTTTCCAGTAGCATTCTTAGCGCACAGTTAGCGAATATTCTGGAACCTCAGCGGGGTATAAACACAAGTACTCAGAGACGTTCAGTTTAGTTTGAGTTACGATTTATTGGGATGCGGTTTGTAGTATTATAGTTCAGTTATTGTCGGACGATTAGTCTGTGCGTTTAAGTGACGATTTACACAGTGCGGTTTGAAGTTTTGTGCCGAAGTATTATGTGACTTATAATTGTGCGATACTCTATTAGTGGACAGTTTTATTGCGTGTGAACAATTTCTATTTGATTTGTTGTAAGAGACTGTCTTGTTAATTACAAACTGTTTAATTGCGATAATTAAAGCTGGTGATTAGTGACTTAATTGGTGTCTTGTATTCTGCCTTCCACTGTACCATACGACGATCAGTAGACCGTCGTAACAATATGCAGAACGATAGATTCACATGGACGTTATTTGTTGTTAAACAATATAATAAAACAAATTAAATCAATAAAACAACAGCGCAAAAACAAGTTATTCTACATACTTAACACGAAAACTACCAAAAAATTAGGCAAGAAATTAAAAAGAAAAGTTTTTTTCACCATGTAGTATATGAATTACTTTAATGTAATCCGTTTTGTGACTTATTTATGTTATTGATATCACATGTTTCGGGAAAAAATTCCCATCATCAGGTCCTAAAACTCTTGTCCTTTTATGAGGACGGGACGATAAAATTAAAACCAGTCAATGTATAAATTACAGAACAAACAATCATTACACAGAACGCACACGGCACAACAAAATAGTGCACACTGCTCTAAGTAAACATGTTCACTCTCGAGCCGTTCAGTGGTCACACAGTTAAGTCAGTTCGTTTGAACAATAACACTCATACATCCTTAGTATGAGTGAGTGTGCCATAACGTTAACATGTATTAGGTAATATTAGGTGAATTTCATACCACATTTACCAGCGTCACTTCACGTTATTTCTGTTGTGTTAAAGTTATGAAGGTTTTTGGAAATTCTCAACCATAAGTGACATTCACTTCATTATTCTCTTTGAATATTCTGTTAGGACGGTCTAACTGATCGTCGTATGGTACATTGGAAAAAACAAATACAGACACCAATGAAATCACTAATAACTATGTTTAATTAATCACAAATAAGAATTCGTAATCAAGTCGTACCAAAATTCAACTTAAATTTGCCCAACTTAAATTTGCAATAATGTCAACTATATTCCGCACTAATTATAACACAACAACATTTCACTAAAATACTTGTACAAACACTCGACCCGTGGTAAGGAAATCGCTCACTGTCAACTGATCGACAAGGCTGATCGTCCGTTATATACGTAGTTCACGTGTTCTAGAATCTTTCCATTCTTAACAGCACGCCACTCAATGAGTAATTGAAGTTTTATCCAAGGACTCAGGAACGTACTTGAGCGCGGCTTTGACTGAGGTCACACTTTCCGCTCGGGGGAGGGGAGAGCGTTCTAGGCTGTTCGATATGGTTCTCGTTACACTGCCCCCTCCTTAATCCTCTTCGTCATGAACTGGCAAACCAAGTAATACTTGGCTAGGCAATCTATTTATTTGGTCTACTTGCAAAGGTTGATTCTCCGGGTCTTCGAATTCAGTTTGGTGTGATCCGAACATCAAATTCGCAGGAATACGAGTCAACCACTGTGTCTTGTACTGATGACTTATACGCCATTAGCTGGTCCAAGTCTGTTTGGTCCTCGTCAACAACTTCTTGCGTTACTTCATCTTCAGCAACTGAAGTCCGGTCGCTTCCATTAATTCAGGAACAAATAAGGGCTTTTCTCCTCGACACCTATAGTTAGCTTTCCAATCACTTCTTTTGTCGTTACACATATTGCTACTTCCTGTGATAGTTCTTCTTCTATTTCCGCCTGCAATAGGAAGGGTTCCTCTTGACCACACGTGTTGGCTTCTTCTTCGGCCGGAATAGGGTGTTTGATAGGGTTCTCATTACAATACAATTTGCAATATTGTTTTCACAAATATAGTCATAACGTGAGTACAGAAATTGCAGAAGTTTTTAGTAAAAAGATTCATACTACAAATTTTACACATAAAAAACATTATTAATTGCTTTTAAATATACAGAAAAAAAATTGTATTTTACTGCGATTTTAATATGAAATTTAAATTCATTTTATTATAGTCTCCAAGTCACGTGTATAAGTATTTTATTTTAATAAATGTAAATACTTGGTTACTCACAGTCTTGTGACTTCTTTAAAACTTTCTATAACTACGCGTTTCAAGGATAAATCCTCATCATCAGGTTATATAAAAACACCAATACTTCTGCAGAAGTCGTCAAAAAGTCAAAACGTTTTACCAAACATCACAGTATGTATGTCATTTAAGAACATATTATTCTAGCACTTCACGCCGCGTCGTAACCTGGTGCGCACCACTACCAGAGTCGATCGCCTCTAGTAGTGCGCACCAGGTCGCAACGCGGCATGAAGTGCTAGAATAATGTGTTCTTAAATGACATACATACTTAAACATTTGTTATTTTTTGACGATTTCTCTAGAAAAATTGTTGTTTTTTAAAACCTGATGATGAGGATTTATCCTTGAAACGAGTAGTTATTGAACGTTCTAAATAAGTCACAAGACGGTGAGTAACCAAGTGTTTACAAATATTACAATTAAATAATGATTTAAAGAAAAATTCCTATGTACTGTGTTTAATTTACAAAGATTTTAGTATATTTAATTAAACAACACAAATGAAATAGCTTAATTTATAAGATATTGGTGAAAAAATTAAGAGAACCAAAAAAATTATTTGCTTTCATTATACTATGGTAGGATGTGCTATGAGTTATACTATAATTAGAGCGTTTTACTACTTTTCATGAATATCAGTCTTTTTAATTAGTAAAATTATCTCGACGTTTGAATTAAAACTGTCTCTATTTTATCATGACTCATACTCATAACTCTGCAGTACGATTATTAATTGAAAATGTAAAATTAAAAATTACAATCTGATTGCTTTTAAAATATCATTTGCAATTACTAAAAAACCAAAAACTTTCATAACTTATCTAACATGCAGAGCACATGCTGAAATACCGTCAGGTAAAACTTCAAGTAATATTGACCGTTTGACTTGGAAATACTTAATTTAAAAATTATATTTTTCTATTCGAATTCACAGTTAGTATTAATAACATTATATTCTATTGCAATTTAAATTAATGAAATTAAATTTTTACATTATCTAATTCTACTTGTCTTTATTGCTATTAACAGCAAATAACATAGTACCTTGTTTATGCACGAGTAGGACGTTACCACTCTCAAAGACGTTTTCCACATTCGCAACGTTGAAGCTTAAGTCATTATGTCACTATTACTATGGTAAACCTATGTTTTTAATTTTATGACAATCATCTTGTAATCATTTATACTCTTGTCAGAAATGACTGTGGTTTTAGGTTGTAATAAATCACGTATCTTTCATTACACATTAGATGAAATGCTTTTGATAATCCAATATTTATCTCTCTGCAATTGGTTTGTATAATGTTACGGTTGATTCCACTTTTGATAATGTAATAAGTACTTGAGAGATGAATTTTTTACATATAGCTATTCAATTGTGTTTTTATAATGAATAATATATACTGTACTGTTTATTTCTTGTCCGTTATGTTAATTGCCCTTTTATTTGGCCGATCACTACGCGTTGTCTAATTATTTTAGTATGTGTAAATATATAAAGTGTTGTTTGTATTAAAAATATGATCATGAAAACTCTATCTCAGGGTAGACAACTAATCTTACTATTTATATTATTTAATATTGGGAATAATTAATTATTTTCTTTAGTCAGTGCCCAAATAACTTAAGTTAACAAAATTCGAAGAAATAATATTGAAATAATATACCGTGGAAATGCGAATCGTTTGAATCTCCGCTCTTCACAACTCCAACGGGTTCAAGTCTGGGACTCTTGTAGTTCATTTACAATTGGTCACCAGCATACATGTCGCTCTGAACAGTATGACCTTTTTCATAAATTTCGTTTCAATTTTTACTAGTAAAATCTTTTATTTTTATTCTCTTCTTTGTTTATTTAAGTGTTAATTAATTATATCGTTCTTATTATTTGTGTCTTCGTAGAGTTTCGTGTGTTCCGTATCTTAATTATGTTAATAATTTTAATTCATGTGTGTGGATTAGATTACTTAGCCTCAAGCGATTTTGTTTTTATTCCAATTTAGTATTATCACGTGAATCATTCATAAATTCCTTTTTGATGATGGTACGGTGAATAATTTATATTAAACCTTTAATACAGTTGTATTCCTTATTAAACTGCTTTCAGTTCCAATATTTTATACACTTCGTTACAAATTCAAGTAAAATATATTTCTTTGTCCTATTGACCCAAGATAAATTACAATATTAATTCTTTCCTTTTTAAGTTACTTTTATAATTCTTAATTCTTCGTCAAAAGGTTATTTTAACTCTCAATGAGATGAGTATAAGTGTTCAAACTTTGAAATTGTAAACTCTGTAATCTGAATACCGCACTGCGCCACGTGCAGATGACGTCACGTTTTTCTTATCTATCGACTACAGCCGGCTCACAGCTGGGCTGCCTGTAGCGATATTTAAGTTAGTTATTCGCAATACTCCGAGCTGATCACTCGTAACATTTACCGAAACAATTCAGTCTAAACAATTACCGAATCATTTGATTCCAGCTTCATGGATTCGCCGACGCGTCAGCTAAAGGTTACGCGTGCTGTATCTATGTGCGTACGGTCTATTCAAACGGCGCCATATCGTCAAACCTGTTATGTTCCAAATCTAGAGTCGCTCCATTGAAACAGATAACGTTACCGAGGCTTGAACTTTGCGCTTGCCTATTGCTGGCTCAGTTAGCTTCCAAGGTAACAGACGCCGTCAACTACAAATTCGACGAATTATATTTCTACTCGGACTCAATGATAGCCTTACATTGGATCCATCAGCAATCCTCCCGATGGAAGGTGTTTGTCGCCAACCGTGTCGCTGAAATAGAGCGTCTCACTACCCGGGGAACTTGCCACCATGTATCATCACTGGACAACCCTGCTGACATTTTATCGCACGGTTGCCTCCCTCGCATTTTACACAGCCACCCACAATGGTGGCATGGTCCGTCCTTGTTGTCATGGTCCGTCATGAGTCATCATCATGGCCCATCAGTGCCTTCGATACTCATTCTCCCTGCACTCATCCCGATCTGGAACAGGAACGACGCAAGCAGGCTCAAACATTTCTAATTCTCGCTTAATCCACATCCAGTTATGTTGAAAATTACTCATCCCTATCAAGACTCATTCGCGTTTTCTCATATTGCCGCAGGTTTATTCGGAAATCTAGGCTCCCCGTTGCTGACATGGACACTTCCTTTTTGTCAGCCTTGGAGTTGCATGATACACTTTTGGTTTCTATTCGCCAGTCTCAGCAATTGCACTTCGGCATTGAGGTTAAGGAAGTTGAGGGACATCGCTGCATCGTCAACAGCAGTAAAATTCTCTCACTCAACCCCTTTTTTGATGAGACAGGCATATTGAGAGTAGGTGGACGTCTGCAGCACTCCCAACTCAGCTACGCGAGCAAACATCAAATAATTCTACACCCGCATTCTCATCTCAGCAAGTTAATCATAGAAAACGAACATCTTCGTTTATTGCACTCTGGTGTACAATTAACCCAGTTTTCTCTGAGACAGAAATATTGGATCGTTAATGATAAATCCTATATACGCTCGGTAATACATAAATGCATCACTTGTTTCCGTTACCGTGCTAAGGCCGCAAACTAATTATTGGGACAATTACCCCCTTCTAGGGTCACGCCTGCTAAGCGTTTTTCCCAATCTGCCGTTGACTATGCCGGGCCCGTATTTGTGCGTCATGGCGGGAAGCGCTGAAAATCGACGTCAAAAGCGTATATTGCTTTATTTATATGCATGAGCACTAAGCCCATTCATTTGGAACTTGTATCAGATCTTACCTGAGACGCCTTCATAGCGCCCTTGAAAAGGTTCATCGCGCGTAGAGGTATCCCCACTCAGATATTCTCCGACAACGGTACGAATTTTCGTCGTGCTAGCAGCACATTACACGAATTGTACAGACTTTTGAAATCTAAACGATTTGAGCAAACAACTCAGGAGTTTATCAGCTGCCAGGGCATCAAGTGGTCCTTTATTCCACCCTCAGCCCCTCATTTCGGTGGTCTGTGGGAAAGCGGGGTAAAAAGTGTCAAATTTCATTTGCGTCGCGTGATTGGCTGTACCATTCTGAATTTCGAGGAGTATTCTACCATTCTGACTCAAATAGAGTCCTGCCTTAACTCACGCCCTTTATTCGCTATATCCAATGACTTTAGGGACCCAGAACCGTTAACTCCCGCTTATTTCCTGGTCGGTTCTCCGCTTACGGCTCTCCCGGAACCCGACTATACCCAAGTCAGTATTAGTCGTTTGGACAGATGGCAGCTGCTCCAAAGATTCACACAATTCATCTGGAAACGATGGTCAAAAGATTACTTGCACCAGTTGCAACAGCGCAACAAATGGCGCACCACGTCAAGGAATTTGACTGTTGGACAGCTCGTCCTCATTCTAGATGATAATTCCCCCCCCCCTTCAATGGAAGCGCGGGGTAATCACAAATGTTTGTGCGGGTCAGGACTCAATAGTGCGCGTTGCTGAAGTTCACACCGCACAGGGTACCCTACGTCGACCCATCCATAAATTATGTCCCCTTCCGGTGAACTCAGACTAATTCCATTATCATGCATCATTGTTTTGAACAATTTATCATGTTTTCTATTTGTTGGTTGTATTAAATTATTATTATTGTATTCCTATGTACCATTATTGTGTTATTATTATGTTATTGAATTTTTAGTGATTATTATAATGCTATTATGTACTATTAATTATTATGTCAATCGTTATGTATTATGTATACTAATATTATGCATTTTTACATCCATTTGGATTAGTCTATCTTACTGCTATATACCATTGAATTTTATATCATTATATTAATACTATGCATGTACATTATTATGTTCTCTCTCTATTGTTTTTATCATTGTTATGTATCTTTGAATTGTTTGGGTAGTGTTAGCCTACTATTATTGTATCAGCTATTATGTCTTTATCATTGTATTACTATATTGAGTCTGTTTTTGAGGATGTTTTCTTTACATAAATTGAAGAGTGTCACTTACTTTCTGTTAAAAAATTAAATGTATGTATTTACCAAAAGTATGTTATTGCTTCAAGAAAGATTATGTTAGTTATATAAGCACTTTTATCTTTATCATGAGCTTTAGTTTGTACGTTTTCAGCAAAGAAATTGTTTTGTTTACTTTTGAGTGTCTTTCTGATAGCTTAATTAATTTTGTTACTTACCGATTTCTTGTGTCAGAGACTATTTACTTTAAGCGAAAGGTCAATTTATTTAATGTATAAGGCTTTCGTCCCGATTTTTTGCGGGCAGTACGTTCAAACTTTGAACTTGCAAACTCTGTAATCTGAATACCGCACTGCGCCACGTGCAGATGACGTCACGTTTTTCTTATCTATCGACTACAGCCGGCTCACAGCTGGGCTGCCTATAGCGATATTTATGTTAGTTATTCGCAATACTCCGAGCTGATCACTCGTAACATTTTCCAGCCGCGGCTACTGGCTTTCATTATTTAATTATTTAGTATGTGCAACATGCACTGATTATACATGGGCGATTCCTGCCTTATTTATTATGTCTTTCGACTTTTATTTCTAATTAATTTAACGGGCATCATGCCGAGTCAACTTCTGCACGTGTCAGCAATCGCATCAAATTTCAATAATTTTCAATAAACTAACTTTACATGAAAAACATACAGTCCACTTCAAATTTCATTCGAACCAGCCCTCTCCAATTAGCGTTCTAGGAATAACTCAAGAACATTCAATAGCTTCCAAGACGCAACAATAAGATTAAATATTGAATCAGACTTATTTTAAATATTACAGGCTCTTTCTCTTTGCTCTGTATGTGATTAAATATAAAATTAGACTCCTTTACAGGATCTTTCTCTCTGAAGTGTGTTCTATTAAATATAAAATTAGACTCCTTTACATGATCTCTTTCTCTGATGTATATCTTCTTAAATATAAAATTAGACTAGACTAAATTTTCCTTACATTCAAAAACAATTCAATTATAACATTTTACATTTGCCATATTGATACATCACTAAATTTGTCACATAATTTTATAATATTACTCTTAAAAACATATAGAATTTTACTAATTATTATTAAATACATTTATCTGAGTTTTACATTATTCGTTCTAATTTGTATCTATTATAATATATTATAATCTTATTACCCTTGATTTTTATTTTAATGTTTATTTTAATTTTATTATAATAATTGTCAAGATATATTTTCTTCATGCTGTGCTGTAACATACAGTTCCAATACATCAGATTACCTCTATGTTTATTATGAATAATTAATTAGTTTTTGTTTATAATTTTAATATCTGTTCGAAATATTATTAAATTTATCCCTTTGATTTTTCTGAAATAATTAATTTATTCTTACGTACTGTAGTTCATTTTTTCAGCAGTACAATACCAGTTGTAAAACAAGCACGCACTGTGAAGCTGCTGGAAATTCCGAGTAGCAAACCCATTATTCATCAATGTCGAAGTCCCACAAAAGCTGTAGAAAACTGGAGTTCAGAGGTCCTAGATGTTCTCATGTTGCAGCATAATTAAAATAAGGAAGGGGAGCGGATGCAGCTGAGCTCGATAATTTTTTGAGGTGTTTTAAAGCAATTGGATATAGACATTAGTGATAGTGTCAAATTTATAATTGCATGTGTGTTATTATAGTGTTATTTATTTTCCCATCATTACACAACTTTATCTGTTTTCGTGCTTTGCCACTTGATGAAATTTCTCAACTTTTTATGTGGAAGAAAATTGTTAAATATGTTAGCATTAATTTGATTTATTGGACTTTTGTAGGTGATATCTGCAGGTGACTGGAAGTTGAAACTGCAAAATAAACTAATAATTTCAATATAAAAGTCTAATTACAACACACACACACACACACACACACACACACACACACACACACACACACACACACACACACACACACACACACACACATAGAGGTTTGTAGCTAGGTTTATTAAAATACGTCCATATTTCTAAAGATAATAAGCTTATCGTAAACTATTCTGCATTCAGTGTTTATTTCTTTGTTTGTTGTTTAAAGTAATACATACTTAGCTTTTAAATATTTCGTTATGACACGTGACGTTATGAATGGGGTCTCATGTAGTAACGAGAATAATTAAGGGGCACTAGACCCAAAGGGTGCAAACTTATTATACAACTCTAAATTGGTATAATCTATATCATGCTTGGACATAAATATAAATACAAATTTCTAATATTATATTAAAATTAAAAACAAATTTAATTCAAAATTTTATGATTGTATATTCAATCATTTTTAACTACCTACTAAAGTAATATATTATCGTAGTAAACTACATTTATAGGCAGGAACATGGGCGTGAAACAATAGTGTAGACTTATATATTCCATATTTGACTGAATTATAATTACCGCAGCAAGGTTGCCAACAGACACCTATGGGTTGAATTTGCAAGCATATGTAGTCCTTTGAAGTCCGCTTTATAATATTCAGTGCGCGCACTTCAGGGGCGCTTGGTGGTTGTTAAAGTTATAAATAGTAATCGAAACAATGTTTCGTGTTGCTTCGTTGATATTCAAGTGCATTTCTGTTAAAGCAGTTTTCGTTACATTGGAATCTCAACTTTCAACGCTAACATGATGCTTATTTGTTCATAACATAAGAAAGTGAATTAATCAAGAGCGTAAAATGGTACTATATAGCTTACAATGGAACTTTTGGTACACTGTAAAATGTAAGTGATGTATTCAATCATTTTTCTGACCATAAGTGGATTTGACTGCACAATGATATCATGAGTATAGAAATTTGTATATAGATATTCGACTTCCTCTTGAATATCATGAGTATTGAAATTTATTACTGAGCTGTTTCATTACGCATCTTATGTAGCTACATTACGCATGTATAGCTGATTTGTTTACGCATTTAGGTTGTAATTATTGAAAGGAGGTGGAATGAAAACTAAAGCTATTGATGGAATACAATTTCTATGCTGTTGATGCTTCGCTACTTTTCACACAAAACTATATCTCGTTTACATTGGTTTGTATTTAAGTTTGTGTCATTATGTATTTGACTTTACTTCAAAATATTGTATTGTCGTTATTAATGCTTATGGTTTCAAGCATAAAAAAGAAATATATACTACTGTCGGTTTTAAATGTAAAATTTGTAAATAAATAATATTTATATTTATACTTTTAGTGAATAATCCATTACTTCTGTTTCTGTAAGTGTGCCAAATATATTCGTTCAAGTTTCCTTGAAATGATTTTTTTATTAAATACAGCTTTATTAAAAGCTGTTATTTAGTTTAGTTTATTTTATATTTTGCACTCATGATTGTATTTAATTTTAAAGACAACTGACCTTCCCTTGTCTCTTGCACACCCCCTCTCCATCTCAACACAGATGTTCCAGATACGTCCTAAACAGATGGTCACTACCACCACCACGACCTTTACTCACATCCTGTGTTTAGTAATTTCACTCATTAGCCTGTTTGACAATGGCTTAGGTAGCCGAAACAGCTGTTAGAGTTAAATAAAATCTGTGAAACTTACCAAGTGTTTTTATATATTTTACAAAACCTTTGTATTTTCTTGAAATATTATTTTGCCCACGGACCTAAGAAGCATCTTTTATTGTGTATATGCGTATCACAGTATTTAAACTACTAGTGTATTTCAATGATTTGCTAGAGCAGAATGTAGTATCTGTTTGATTTTTGTTACACCTAAATGTCAGAGGATATGTTGTATTCTTCAATTTTATATATAACCTGTAATAAATTTATTTATGAAGACCTGTTTACATGTTTTACTACCCACTTAGATTTCATAAAGGTACAATATTATAATAAAAATTATAATATTACTTTTATTTTTTTGTTTTATTTTGTTGTCTATTTTACAAATTAAAATTGTACAGATTCTTAAAATTAGATACATTTTTTTCTTACGTACATGCGTGTGTTAAGTTGTATGTGACGCTTTTATTATGTATCAATATGTGACGAGCTTTATTCAGTTTCATACGAAACCTACTATACATGCTGTGTTTTTTTACATAGATTCAATAATAGTTCTATTTTCTGTCTACCATTTTTTAATACAATATGTTATGTTTACTATTGAAAAATATTTGAAACATAAACCATTTTAGCTGCTTCCCAAGTACACGATAATATTTGTAACTCCGTTTATCACTTGATAATAATGTGCTTATGCTTTCAAGCATAAAAAAGAAACATATACTATTCTTGATTTTAAACGTAAAATTTGTAAATTATAAATAATAGTTATATTTATACAGTTAGTGAATGATCCATTACTTCTACCTTTGCAATTACTTATTCAAACGTTTCTGTTTTACTGTCTGACTGACACCATGTGTCTGCAATGTGCATTTTTATACCTCCACAGATGGGTGAAAGTACAAATACGATAAAATGTAGGTAAGTATCATCAATTATACAAATCAATATAATTAGCCGTAGCCTACTTTGCAGTAATCAGCAAACTTCTACGCATTAAGCGAGCATCTACCTTCTGTGTAATTATGATCCCATTAACGTCGGCTTAACAAACCGACGTAAGCAGTTGTGGTTTCTGATTTTAGCAACGAAATTCCTATAATTATTCCCATCACTATGTATCTACCATACTTGTAGGTTAACACTGGATAATATTGAAAAAACTACCAATATGCCACTAGAATTCCTTATCAGTCCACTTTAACTCTAACCTGCATAATTATATAGAAACGTAAGCAATGTTGCTGACTGTCGTTCATGTAATTAATTATATAATGAAACAATTGTAATTGTATCTAAAAGAATTAAAACATTTGCAAGTAAATATTATTTCGGTAAGTATAAAAGTGGTGATACTATATAAAATCCAAATAGATTTGACAATAATGACACAATATTTAAGTGGCTGAATCTAAACAAATTTTACTCCTTCCCGTTCTTAACCCGATCTTTTCGTTGCACTGTATTAACAAATTCGCAGCTTATAGAATCACAGGGTCCCGTGTGATTAATTACATATTATTTTCCATAGAGTGTGTTGATAACTTTGCGAATGCAAACATTTTAGATAAAGGTTTCTATATAAGGGGATAAAAATAATTTAAATATAAGTAACAGCCTTATGGATAATGAGATTAACTTTAACTCCACTATTGAATAAGGCCAGGAGATGAGTACTTCTCTAAAACATCTGTGTAGTTCTCTAGGAAAAATTATATTTTAATTTTCAAAAATAACTCACTATATTTTCTCTTTTGTGTCATTTTGCAGTTTATACAAATTGGATTACTAATAGTCTGTGCACATCCTAGAGTACCATTGGTATGAGTACCTAAGGACGAAAAATCTCATGACAACGTAGGTATACACTCACAGTAATTCATCAGCACCTGGGACATATTACCTGCATTAAAGCGTAACCTGTAGAATCGAAATGTGACGTGCGTAGAGTACAAAACAGTACTAGTGAAAAATTGTAAACAACTTTTGCAAATTCTGTTTAAAGAAATTATTATTTTTATGTTTTAACACAAACATCCGTATACAGAAGTAAATGTACCATACGGTGTGAGAAAATAAAGGGTCTTATTTGAGCAACACGTAATACAAGCAATAATACAAGCAACACGAAAGTTGATTTACTACTAGCTGCTTACAGCGTTTTCCCGTCACATACAAGACGACAACGTGTCGGAAACAGGTGGCCAGCATCACTGACACGTATACACTGACCGACAGGACATACGCTCCTTAGTAAATATTCCATATTAATTCATTTCATTCATTAACACATTCGTTACTGTACTTTGTATTGTCTATATATATATATTGTGTGCGTGTGTGTGTTTTGTGTCAAATTTTTTTTTAATATTTTGTTCCTGCGTGTGTGTCTAGTGCGTTTTGCAAAATTTAAAAAAGTATACAAGAAAATACGTGACAATAGTTATTACAAATTAACAATAGAATAAATTATTACAAATATTGATATATAATAGTTATTACAAATTATTGATAGAATAAAAAAGGGGGAATCTTGTCATAGTTGGAAGGTAACAGTTTTACAAAGTTACTTTAATGTATTTATGCAAAATTTGATAAAATTATGATATTAAATAACAATTTATACTGTTTTGAAAATACAAATGTAGAACAAAGTGTGTTTTTCAAAGATAATTCTATTTTTTTATTATTACAATAACTTGTACCTTTAATATTTGTTGCTGTAGATGATTGACTAGTGTGGTGGGTTAACCTAGACCCGGCAAGCGTCGCCGTCGCGTTCTAATAACAGCGGTGCAGTCAGTCCTCTTGTACCGCGAAGAAGTTTGGGCGGGTACCTTAAACAAGACGGTATACTGACTGGCTCAATTTTAGAGCAGGGGAGCTCTGTGGATAGCCTCTGATTACGGTATCGACTCTGAACCAGCAGTCACTGTGATATTTAGGATTGTCCTATCGATCTTTTTGCAGAGGAGCGGAGAAATGTGCACAATAGAAAATCTGGGGTTGGCAAGGATATGGCCAAGACCAAGAAAGGTTGTGCGCTCTTTAAAGGTGGGAAACAGCGCGAGGAGACGAAGAGCACTAGACCGCGATGCTGATCAAATAAGTGAGGCTGTGAATGTTCTCGGGGTCAACGACATGACCCGAGTGTTACAGCATCGTCTATTAATATGTATGTGGATGACACGTGGGCTTTTGCAGCAACTTTTGCTGCTATAAATGTCTTTCTTCAACTCGATAGATACGTTGAGTTGGCCGACAATTGGAGAGATGCTGTCAACGAAAAAAGAGCGGTGCGGTTTGCCCTGGCTACGTCGAAAGCAGACCAGTCACCTACAAACAGGCTCTGTTAAGCAGCCTTGGGCCAGGCTCTCGACTCTGTTGGCGCACGGACCCAGGCACAGACCATGTAGCAACTGGCTTTGGTATAACTCCATAGACTAAAGCCCATAATTTCAAATCCACTGATAACTTTCAGGCTTCATAAGCATATAGTCAACACATATGTGTTTTGACTGTGATCATCTACCCCTGCCAATAAAGGAATACCTGGCTGCCTAACATAGTAAATTGTAGAAAAAGTAAAGTGAGCACCTGAAGTCTCTCGTCCTTTCTTTTTACGAGCAATTCGAATTTGATTAGGTGTCCACACTCGAGGTAACGCCTTGTGACGCTCTGAACATACAGTATGTTATATGCTCAGGCGGCTTGTGTTACCATCAATCTCCTTATCGCTGGACTTGGCAAATATTGTCCAATGATAGGAGACTCTTGTAAACGGCCCCATCTCTATGTTAGGGTGGAGTGATCAACCAGTAGAACCTCCCTAAATTAAAAAAAAAGACAAACAAATATAAATCACACCAATGGCTGGATCAAACTAATCAAACGAATGGCAGAAGTTCCAGTTGAACTCGAAAGACTGCACACCTCGCTTCTCGCGACCCTGAATAAAGCACAATTTTAGTATGAAGACATTCAAAATGGCAACGACTGCGTCCGTTTCAAATTTGGCTTTTTGATTTATATTTTAATATATCTGAGTCTTCTGAAAAAATACAACATAATAATTTACACGCTTAAAAATTAAAAGTCTATACATTACAGTGATAATTTTAACTGACTATGCAAAACATAAGTCAGAACTACACTTTTTGTAAGGTTTATTGAAAAAACATTTAGAATAGAAATATGTAATCGTCTGTGCGCTATCTAACACCACAATGGGACGAAATAATGCAAATTAGTGTCTTCATTTGAGGTATTCTATATGCGTGTGAGAAAAACAACCCACCAAATTCTGTCACCTTCTTCACATATTCTGTCTGACTTTGACCAATGACCAATACTTATACCGGGCGTAAAAGGTTATTACTCATACGACAAATTAGTGTTTAGCTATCAAGGCACTCATATCCATAGATAGTACGTTAATTGTTTGCTTCCGTAGTAAAACCATTACATTACTTAATTTGAAACAAAAAATTAAAATTAACTGGATTTTAATATCAATTGATTTTAAAGCATGAAATAATTTAGGTGGTAGCTGTTCCGTACCCAACGGTATTGTTACCCAACGCTAGTAAAATATTTATAGTTTTGAAAACTAAATATTATTAAATAACTGTTAGGATATGTTTAAATTTGCAGTGGGATTATATTTAAATATTTATTTAGAGTTTATATATATTAAGTTGAAGATCTCTGGTTGTTGAAATAAAGTGATTTTTGAAATTTAAATAGCATTTCACTATATAGCCTAATACCCCAGTATATTTCAATTTGTCTAAAACAATACGACAGTGACAAGCGATTGTCGACAACTGTAAATGTCTCTCGGGACCTATTTCGCTCAGCTCTGACAAGAAGTTAGTACTGTCTTTCACATACAAACGCGTGTGTCAATTACATTCACTCCTTGTAAAAGCGTTTCGCTGAACACAGTTATTTGCAACAGAGTAAAACTACATGAAACTATTCTCTACATCATTGGCTATGCTTACAGACAGAAAATCATAAAAGTTTCCGTAACCTAAAAAAAACAGTCATCAATGGAGATTATTTATGTTGTTTTATCAGCATAGGTAAAAAGTCGTGTATTGTTTAATAGCTAAATTCGTTTAACTTTAAAAACAAGTAAAATTCCATTCTTTATATTAATAACAATTTCTAACAGAAATTATCCCCTACATTACAATATAAGATTGTCGATTAAATAAGAAATGTTTGACAGGGGGAGATTTATCATAAAATTTTTAACAAATAATTAAATATTTAAACACGGAAACTAAAAGCGTAAGATATTATAATTATAAGTACTAGTAGTTATAATTTACACTTGAAATTTTCAAAGTTCTATTTTGAAATGTCTCATAACTCTAGAAGCCTGACAGAAGAGCCATGTTTGCATGAATATTTACGTATGAAACTTGAAAAGTGGGGTTTGGAATGTTATGTGTCGATACAAAATTTTGGCTTAGGGTGGCGCCGTGTACCTCGATTTTTTTACAAGGTAGTGTCAGAGCGTGTAGACTTGGTAATATTATGAATCTCGATCAGAAAACGTGAGATAAGAGAGACGAGTGATGATTGAGATGGTAGGCTACGTACTATATATGATCATATTAGGATCTAAAAATTTATGAGTGGAAACAGAAGACGCTTAATATATTGTGGAATGTAAGATTGAGAATGGCGAGGCGTTATAAATCATGATTTAGAATCAAAGATTTAGAAACAACACACGGTGGAGTTGTCCGTGCATTTTACGCACCTGCATGAGTGAGTAATTGTGAGAACTCCGTAAATAAATAAAGTAGACTATTATCTTTTAATGTAATATTAGACAGCTTGAAATTCCATTTTTAAACTTGTATAAAGTAACAAATAACGTATTATTGTTGACTACCGTTTCAAGTATGAATATCTCTTAAGAAAAAATATTCCTTTTATTTCTTTTAGAACTTTAAGAGTAAAGTTACATAACATTTAAAAATACAATTTGAGTTGTTACTGTGAGTTGTGGAAGTAACAATATGATTGTTACATGTTGTCCATTTGTTCAGATATTTTAGTAATATGCAATACTAGATACGCCTAAAGGTCACGACCGCCATGATTGCATAACATTAGGTTAAGGTACGATATTTATTAGGTTATTCAATTTACTGTAACTCTAACCAGAAAAGCCTTCATTACAATACACGACACCCTACGTATCTACTTTAGCTCTTTCACAGACACTCACACTCGCAGGTACGTAAACATGTAACATACACTATAATACAATTATTTACGTCCGCGCGCGCGCGCGCGCGTGTGTGTCTCTGTGTGTGTTTTGTTTTCGCTCGCCAACGCCTACTGTTGTTTAGCTCGCAGACTCTTACAGTGACGATAATATAATTACTTGTTGTTACAAACAAGAGCAAAACACAAGAAGTAATGTGTTATCCATGAGAAAAGAGAAACAACAACTCTAAAATGTTTTAGTAAAATAACTGTGAAGACGGACTTTTAACTTTCTTAAATTTCATTTCTATTAACTTTATTTTATTGTTTATTATGACTAAAAAAATATGTATTTTTAATATTATTATATTTTTATTTTATTATAAATTATGGAAACAATAATTTAAAACAAAAATTTAAATTTATTGTGTTTACAGTTAAATTTGTAACAGTGATGATTAAATAACAAATAATTTAGTCGTAAATTTAGAATTTCTGTATGTTTCCAAGGTACTTATAAATTTATTTAACATACTTTGTAACTGGTAACAATATTATGTTATTTTTCCAAACGTGACTTACAAACGTTTTGAAATCGGTCAAAGTTTGTTAAGTTATGTTGACAAATATTAATTTTGTCAAATTATTTGAGAAACTAAATTTTAATTTTAAATAAAGCTTCTAATAAACTGGTGCTCCAGATAGACTATACACATTTCTTGAAAGTTCTATAAATTGTTGGATCCTAGTGTATTAAAATTCTGTAATTATCAAAACTACAAAGATCATTTATTTTGTAATTAAAAATTAATTTAGTTTCATGTATTACACAGATTTTGGCAATTTTAAAAACATTTTGCTGCACGTGGGCCCATGAGTGTCAAAAGTTTGATATTTTTAGAAAAAACACTATAATTTAATTGTGATTAAATAAAATGTCGGCTAAGAAAAAAAAAAACAAGAATAAAAGTAGTTTCCTGGTTAGCACATGTTTCCTACAAACCTCATAAATTATATATAAAGCATTTACCATGACTAGTGTACATAGTTGACTGACGCCCGAAGTTTCCTACACTTCATTGTTATCCATCACCCGAGGAAACTACGTTAACAAATTAAGGAAACTACATTGTACCTGAATAAGATTTTTTTAATGTATAGTCTACAGCTTTGACAGAATTGGCAAGCTAAATGAAGCCTTATCGGTGTTAAAAAGTGTAAATCCTACATAAATTCTTTATAAAGTAATTTTTTGCTAAACAAATCATTGTTGCTTAAAAACCTAAGCCGCCACAACACAGTCTTGTGGCAGTAGAACAGAAGACATTTTTACAATCCCTGATCTAAAGCATAATACATTTTATGCAAATTTGTTTCGACTAGTTATATATAAAAGTGCAGAAAGCGGATCAATGCAAGGAAATTATAACTATGAAATAAAAATAGTAGCAATAGAAAATCGATCAATTTGCTCAACTGGTCAGTGTTTACATCTCTTGATTAGAAGATACATAACCTATCCTCATGCAACATTGTGTGTTTTTAATGTTTTATACAACTTAATAGTTTCTTTTAATTTTTGTTCTTAAAATAGTCTAAATTACTTTTTTGTAATCTACATTTATACTGTATAAATAAATATATTGATGTTTATTCTTTGTAATTTTGTCTGCATATCAAGCATAATATTACGTCGATGCGTTGAGGCCCGACATTTTCAACGGGAAATGAAAATACAGATGAAAAGTTTTACCAAATATATCACAAGCGGCTACACTACTTGAACAACTGTCTCAAGGCCTTGTCAAACAGTTCACAGTTTGAGCATAACAACGCTTGTTGTTCCGCCTGGAGTTTGAAAAGACGTGCAGCTTCCAGCACCGCCAGTAATGAACAGTAACATCCGAGAGTTTTAGATGGTACGATCTTCCTGAATAGCTGTAGAATATTTCTGAAATAGGTATATTAGTTTTATACTAAAACTGTGCACTGCAAAGCAAGACTCCAGTTCCTTTTTATATCGAAATGGTATATAATGAACAACTGAGTTAAAAATTAGCCTTCACTGCCACAGTTTTATGGATAATAACAAGTTCTGTATGCCTATGTATTGTCACCGGACAAAAGGCTTACCGCATGACAAATGGCGCCAATCGTACACTCTAGTGTTTTTGGTGGCCCTAAAAAGGACCGAGTGGCGAGAAGGCTGATGTTGGTCGTGCCGCGCTAAGATGTTCGGCGGCTGCGCCCGCTGATCGTGGCGTACTGCAGTCCTCCTCTTCTTTCGGCACCGGTTGTAGAGTCGGCTGCCGGCCCAGCGAAATCCATCGCTGGCGCGGAACTGGAGGGCGAAAACGCAAGAACGCCGGTTCTATTCTTCGGCCGTTCCTTCCGGCTGACTCCGCGCCGATGTCGTCCGAGAGAGGAGAGGAGATGAAGTGCGTCCGATGGCGTGGCGATGAAGAGTGCGTAAAATTTTCTGCCGGCCCGGGTTTTATTAACTAACCGGGATCGCTGATTGGCTAGCTCCGAACACGTAGTTGGTCACGTCTCGGCGGCTGCTGATGCCGGATTGGCTCGCTGTGTCCACCGCTGGTACCGGAGAGCAGATGTTCGCATACCGCTGCTGTCACAACTCCACCGGGTCTTGAATGGTCTCCGGTAGCCAGCCTACTGTTCTTCTCCAGATGTTGTGGAGGTGTCTGTTGGGCGCCATGTTGATTGTTGTGCCGGCTGGTAGCTCGCTGGCGTGGCTGGATCTTGCATCCGCAAGATGATCGTCGCCCCACGTTGGGCGCCACTTGTCACCGGACAAAAGGCTTACCGCATGACAAATGGCGCCAATCGTACACTCTAGTGTTTTTGGTGGCCCTAAAAAGGACCGAGTGGCGAGAAGGCTGATGTTGGTCGTGCCGCGCTAAGATGTTCGGCGGCTGCGCCCGCTGATCGTGGCGTACTGCAGTCCTCCTCTTCTTTCGGCACCGGTTGTAGAGTCGGCTGCCGGCCCAGCGAAATCCATCGCTGGCGCGGAACTGGAGGGCGAAAACGCAAGAACGCCGGTTCTATTCTTCGGCCGTTCCTTCCGGCTGACTCCGCGCCGATGTCGTCCGAGAAAGGAGAGGAGATGAAGTGCGTCCGATGGCGTGGCGATGAAGAGTGCGTAAAATTTTCTGCCGGCCCGGGTTTTATTAACTAACCGGGATCGCTGATTGGCTAGCTCCGAACACGTAGTTGGTCACGTCTCGGCGGCTGCTGATGCCGGATTGGCTCGCTGTGTCCACCGCTGGTACCGGAGAGCAGATGTTCGCATACCGCTGCTGTCACAGTATACACGTGCAGACGTGAGTAGATATGCACTGTATGTGAGTACATATAGTGTAGACGTGTGTCTACGTTTTCTGTTAGCTCTGAATCGCAGTCTACCTTAGTTCAACTTACCCTCAAAGTGTTTCAAATTGAGCAGCGAATTCAGCCAGGCTGAATAAGTCGTAGAAGAACAACTAAGACTACAAGACTTGTTCAAATAAAAGTTTGTGCAAGACTACAAGACTTGTGCAAGTAGAAGTTGCACATTCAAATTACAAAGTGCTGGAGGAAATAATATAATTTATTTAATATACTGTTTTCAAAGGACAGTAACATAAAAGTCACCTATAATTGACGCACTTCAAGAAACTATGTAAGCTACAGGAATGTGTAATTATGGAAACAATACGAATAGCAGTCGCCAACTCCAACTAAAACAAAGTT
The DNA here is from genome assembly GCA_034769895.1 of Magicicada septendecula. Taxonomy (NCBI): domain Eukaryota; kingdom Metazoa; phylum Arthropoda; class Insecta; order Hemiptera; family Cicadidae; genus Magicicada; species Magicicada septendecula. The sequence goes on along the minus strand of CM068374.1, from coordinate 283,619,961 downwards.
TCTGTTGCCGTCGAAAAAATAAAATGTACCGGTATGTATTTTCAAAAAAATTTGGGAGCGGTTTAATGGGGTTTATTTTTTCATACTAACAAAAAACTAACGTATATTACGTATACTAACGAATGTGAGTATATTACGTCCTAAACACTTAATTAATGAGGTTAATTAATGTAGGCTTACGTAAATTATGTAACTTAGGTAAGACGTAAAATTTAAGTTTTATATTATTCCAATGCCGCATATTTGATTTATACTATAGATAATTTTGTGTTAAAAACCAAAATTCTACTGCCTTTTCCGATTTTAGAGTATTTTTTTTAAATTGTAATTTTTTTAGTTTCACATAATTTTCTACCACGAACTCGTATTTCAAAATCAGACTTTATGATGCATAGAATTTACCTATGTAGGTAAACACATACAAAGTGTCACAACTTATTTGCCTATATGCTATATAACAAAGAACAAATGAACGAATACGTTAAAGTTTTTAAAATTAACGTACCTTTGCATGTAGGAGTTTGTTTATGTGGCCCGCTAACCATAGCATTAACAATAACACGTCAATTTATTACTCTTAACTGCCGAAATTTGTGTTGAAAACCAAACCACTCCAGCGGCAACTGATTGAGATGGCGCCAATTATGTTACAAGGTGCCAATAGTGGACCCCTGAAATACAAATATCTGAAACGTGGCCTGTATTGAAAGTGGCGCCCTATATAATAAAGACCACGATCTAGCGCCTAATCGTGCAGTGCACGAGTTTTCTGGATGCGGTACGAGTTTTCTAATGCGCCACGAGTCATTAAAATAAAATATTAATCACGTTATTGAAAAAATTAAATTATTATACTATTATTATAAATACAAAAATAATGAGGTAGTCATCTGCTATCTAGTATTGTTCTGTTCACTCAGTAAACTGTCGCCATTCACATCTAAATAGTGATGTATGCTTAGAATATAACACACGCCAAATGATTTGGAATGCTCTTGAACATGACTTAGAGTTTCATTTAATATTATGAAATTAAATAAGAAAACAAATAATGTGTACATATCATGGTATTTACTCAAGTGGCATTGACAAAGCAACCGAATATTAATCATCACCGTGTTTACTCTAGTATCTTTGAATTTACAGTTTCCCGTTATCTTTTACCTTAGATTGAATAATACACTGTAGTAGTGCAAGTAACAATATACTTCCAAAATTTCATTAAGCTGTACTGAATTGCACTCTTGTCATCCTAACTAGAGAACTTAGTTGACAACTATACGGGGCGATTACATTATATCCGTCAGGTTAATAACTTTGTAAGTTTACTTAGGTCTAAATGTTATATAATTTGCTGCACTTAAGAGAACAGTTAACTTAAAGTAAACGCACACTACACTATTCTCTAGTATCAGGATAACATATAATTTATGGTGGAGTACCTAGTCTGTAATCTACACACTAACTTATAGTGACAAGCAAAGGGCGATGACAATTTATAATGGAATGACTGTTAGTACAACCATTCTGTGATCCACGCTTCAATATTATTTGCCCTCACCTGTCCATGGTAGTTCTTACTTCTTTTCTTGCCTGTGAAAGGCGAAGAGGCAAACATGACGAAACCCGCTGTCGCAACTCAGTGAATGCAAGTAACCAGTGTCAGGAGATAAGATAATTTAAATCACTTAGGAAAGTTTCGTCTTGCCCAGTGTTTGTTTACCAAGTGTAAAGTTTTCAGGAACCTAGGTTTCCTCTGTGCGAAATCAATTTATTCAAGTTACTCCTAAATTGTTATATTATTTATGGCTAATAACGTTATTTCTAGTCCACGTTATCTGGTGCTTCATTAAAATATTCTATTTAACTAGCTAATTTGTTGTTAAAAAACAATGTTTCGTAAAACTTTCCGAAATTTTTATTATTACATCTAAAACTTTGTTATAAAAAATTACTTTAACCTTAACTGCTTCATATAAAACAGTTTTACGAGTGACAATATTTGGACAACATACAGACCTTATTGCTGGAGAAAGAAAACAAAAGTTATCCTCTTTTGTTGTTTTCTATTACTTTCGTCTACATTAACGGTTTGTAATTAACATAAACACAAAGTAAACACAGATGTACAGATGTTTGTTTACATATTGTTGTAAAAATATTGTTCGTTTGTCAGACTAAATATTTTATCCACCGTAAAATTAGACAATTGAAAACGGTTTACATTACCGGATTGCAAAACTCCGTTTTGTAAGGCACTTTATTAAAAATAATAACTTCAGGAGTACAAAATTACCATGATTGTGTATTCTTAATTATTATTTGTCCATTTTCTTTTTATTCTTTTTCTTCTTATTCTGCTTCATGTTAGTGAGTCTACTGCTTATTTCGTTTCTCATCTAATTTCTTTAATTTTTTGCATTGTTTCCTTCCATATGATCTTGTCTTGGCCTCCACAAATATTTCTTTCTTTCAACCTGTCATAGTTTCCTCAAGAAAGTTAATAAAAGAGATGCAATTTCACGTTCAATAATCAGAGGCAGACATTTTCCTTGGACCAATGTTTTCAGGAGCATCCTCTTTTTTCCAACTCTTAGATCACGCAACGTTATCCAAAAACGCGCACCAGAAAGGTCAGACATTGATTTAAAACGTCTGAATTTAGCAACATAGTTTATGTCTGAAATAATCAAAATAAGCATTATAGTTCAAACCTACTGCATCAAAATATAATCACATGCTTATCACGGTAATATTTCCACTATTATGTTTATACGTATTATTGAAGAAATAATATTATATTATTTATATATAATATAAAATATAACGATATTTGAAAGAAACAAATGATTTACAAATCATTTGATGAAAGTTGATGATGAAAGATGATGGTGATTTACGTCAAAAATTTATTTCCTATTAGCAAGCAAGAAAATATAGCGCTCGCAAGCAAGATAGTACAGTACCGAAAGCAAGACTGTAGAGTAAAAATAACATTTTATTAGAATTTATGTAAAACACATAATTTTTGTGTTTCTAGCGGTACATTTAAATAATAATATTAAGAATCAGTAAGAACTGCATTTAAAAAACGTAATAGGAGTGTTCGTTGGCAGTAAATATGGAATAACATAATAAAACTACTCTTTTGAGAACAGAGGGTAACTGTTATTCTTAAACACACTTCATTAATATTGTTACCACCAGACACTAAAGCAAACAAAGGCAGGAGACTGTGGTACAAAAACAACCCTTCAAACAGAAAGTACAGAATTGTCGGTTCACTGTTACACCCTTACACATGTGTAGCCACAGGAGTTGTCAGCGTGGCCGGAAGCGCTTATAATTTCACTTATAATAACGTGCCTCACAATTACCTTTCTAATATATTTTGGATCCACATTTTCCCCTTCCACACTCTCTTCTCTTATACTTTATCTGAAAATAGTTAAGACTAAATAACGCTTTGATGTTATTTATCTTCTTGGATAGTAGACAAATCTTGCACTAACAGATATAGGCCTACCATGGTATTGCCTTGCACTATCGTTTACCATAACAGATGTTTAGATATTAACCGATGATAGGCTATAAAATATAAAGATTTATTACAGCTACATATGATTTACAAGTTTCATTAATGTGAATAGATCTGTGTTATTGGTTGGAAGATATATTTTTATAACCTACAATAATTATATATAGAATGTAACGTAAAATTTATCCTCGATTTAAGTATTTCGTATGTCTGTGTAAATATTAGAAAAGAAAGTTCCTCTAACACAGATAAAAATGTCTCGTTTTATATCTGGCTACCATTTTGTGCGTTTATAGGAAAAACGTAGCCTATATCTCAAAATATAATATGTAAATACTTATAATTAAATTTGTTAGAAGTCATTAATTTTATTAAAATTCGATCTTTTACTTTGTTTCAAATTACTGTTACTGTGAAAATTTGAAAAATATAGTATTAACTTTAAATCATTTTTCCAATAGGGAAATAATCGAAGGCCGAGACAAAAACAGTCAAGTAGTCACAATTTATGAGTAGGCTGTTCTATCATTACTCGGTTATTTGTTATCACACCAGAACACACAAGACGCCATCGTGTTCCTAATAAAATATTTTATTTAGTAAACCTTAATTTTATAAAACTAAACGTTAACAGACCTCTTCGTGTTAAAAAAAAAACGTAAAGGAGCCGCCATTATAAAATTTGATGCCACAAAATAACCTCGATATTTTCGTTTATTAGAGAACAGTAACGTAAACAAGAGTACCAACGTTCATAACGATATGTAAATTTTTTCTTGAGATAGAAAGTTTTCTCCAAAAACAACAAAATGGTGGCTAGACGGAAAACGAGACTTTTTTTGGATCTGTGTATATATTGTTACGACGGCCTCCGTGACCGCGTCGTATAGTACAGTGGAAAATAAAATACAAGACACCAATGAAGTCACTAATCACCAGTTTTAATTAATCACAATTAACAGTTTGAAATCAACAATATCACACTTGTACAATAATTCAAGTTAAATTTATACATACGCAATAATAATGTCAAGTAATTGAGTCCCGCACAATAATCAATTTTCACTAATAACCACTTGAACGCACTGTGTAATCACCCGACGTATACTGGCTTCTAAGCGGCAGATGTCGTTGTTTAAACAGATAGCACAAGTATTCTAAAACAGTACATAATACGAGTCAACAGGAAATCTAAAACACTAGAGCGTAATAGGAAACACGTACCTGCTGGGCATGGCGGATCGACGGGTGGAGGAAGCTCTCGGCTATTCCATCAGCCAGACGCTGACTTTGCGGTCTCAAATTTCAAAGCATGTACCAGGGCGTCAGCACTATTTTGGTGTCTTACCATTTGTAAAATTTGCTGTAGTTCATTATTTCGGATACCATCAGTAAATGTCTGCACTGCAAATCTCATTCAAAAATCTTCTGGCGATTCAGGATAACCCAGGCTAATTAGTCTGTCGATACTTACTTCAAACTATTGAAGACTCTCCCCGGAATGCTGTTGCCTTGCTCTCAACTGAGTGCAGTACACGTCTTGCAAATGTTTATCACTGTATCGTAATTCTAAAGCTGTTGTCAATTCGGTGTAGATGTTCTGGCTGACAGGTGGCAATTTCTGTAGTAGCCCTGTTGCCGGTCCTTTTAAAGCAGGAACTACTGTTCTGCCTTGTCTTTCTCCGTCCAATTATTTGCGCTAGCAGCAGCTTCAAATTGCAGAAGATATGTGGCCCAGTGATTGCTTCCATCAAAAGTTGGGGCCTTGGCATGTACTGCCCAACTGCAGGCAAAGCGACTCTCTCTGTTACCTTTTCTGTTTTTATCACTGGTACAGTATGTTCATAAATTTGTTTTGGATGTGACTTCATGAACTGCTTGACTTCATTTTTAATCTGTTCTTTCATATATGCAATATTATTCTACTGCATATATCTTTTTTCACATTGCATCTTCGACACGCAAGAGAGATTTTTCTACTTCAACTATTTTATTCGACATGGATTCTTCTACGCAAGTGATTTGGTTATTACGCTCACCTCATAATTCACCTACGTCACTACGTAGGAGACCCATTTCTGCTGTGGTATGTTCTTCCAACTGCTTTTGCTCCTGTATTAACGTTTTGATGTCATGTGCTTCACTCTTACGTTCCTCCGCTCCCCCTGCTTACGTTCTTCATTTGTCGATCTTCTGAATAGACCGGTAATGATTTATGACGTTCTTATGTTTCTAGCATTAGTGCTTTTGTCATTTCTATGCTTTCAGCAAGAGGGTTTTCTGTCTCGCTTCCGCTTCCTCATCTTGTTGTTTTTCTGTTTGTAGTAGAAGAGTTTGGAAAGATCACATCATCTGACTGGCATCCATTGTTTACGATTAATTACAAATTACACTAGTTTTGTAAAAGTGTCACTGTTTCCACTGTTAACGGTTCTGTCTCACTTCTGACCCACTGTTACGACGGTCTCCTTGATCGTCTTATGGTACAGCAAAATACCAAATACAACAAAATGTATAGAAAAACAAAATACAAGACACCAATGAACTCACTAAAAACCACCTTTAATTATCCCAATTTACAGTTTGTAATTTCCAAGTTATTCAACAAGATTATACTGGTAAAATAATTCAAGTTAAATTTGTACACGCGCAATAATAATGTCAAGTAATGGAGTAAACAATAGTCAGTTTTCACTAATAACCACTTGAACGCACTGTGTAATCGTAAGACGTAAACTGACTCTAAGCGGCAGCTGTGGTTGTTTAAATAGATACCACAAGTGTTCCAGAATAGTCCATAATACACGTCAACAGGTACTCGAAAGCACTACAGCGTAATTAATTGCGGCCTTGAGGGAACACTTATCTGCTGGAATAGGTGAAGCGACGGGGTGAGGAAGCTCTAATCTGTTCCAGGCCGTTCCATTCGTTTCAATATTTCCTTATGTTGGTGTACAGAATACAAATGTGTATAGTGAGTACAATTTGTACGTTACATCCCGTATTGCTAATACTCGGTAGAGTTTATTAAACACCTAATAACATCAATCCAATTTTAAAGGAAATATTGCTATATAAACAAAGCTGCCTCACATTAACAATAACTTTTCATTTATTACATTTTATAAACTCTTCTATAACGTAATGTGGAATTCACTAAGCTTTATAGCACTGAATTATGGCTTGTGGGATATAGCCTATTGCAACAATTACAAACTCAACTCCTTAAACTCTTACATTTCATGAATATTTAGAAAATTTTTAATATGTACCAAAAATATTCATTTTTCCTCTATTCATGTATGTTTACTTTTATATTAAAAACACTTTTTTTGTTTTTATAAAGAAATATTTTAACCAGTATTTAGAACAACTGCGTTATTTCAGTAATTACTTTACAAACACACAGTTTTCTTCCTTTTTAATAATTAAAAATACAGGAAGACAATTTGCGTGAGAAGAATATTAACCTATTATTACTTTTATACTGCAAATTCAATTTATTTTAGATTTGTCACTTACAGTACGTTGTAATATTTGTTGAGGGAAATATTGAGTATATCAATAATCATAGCGTTAAAAGCAGTTAGCGATCACTTATAACGCTAATTAATTATTTGAAAGTTTTACAATGTTCGTTACGGCATTCATGTACCTTAATATATAAATGCCTGAAACTTATTTTCTCTTCTCAGTTATGTTTAACAAAAAATATTCCACTTAAAACAACACTAAATTATATGTTTAATTTAATGGATAAAAAAGTGCTATTCTTAAAAAAAGAGCTATCCTTTTTTGAGTGGTAACAACCAGGGAAGTGTATTAGTTTCATTTGTCTTAGTACAGAGTGGCTCACAACTTATTACAATATATAAAATTTTTTTATTACTTTAGTGTTTGGAAGATGTTTGAGTTTAAATGCTAAAAGTAGGAGTATTAAAACGTGCATTGTTAACTAATTAACTGTTAGATATTTTCAGTTTTGGTAACAGTAAATTTTGAACTACTTTGACAACAGAAGAACGGGTATTTGTTGTGAAGACCTACTACAAGGTAAGTATAAAACTCTTAAGGAACACTGACAGGGTAATTTCCAAAGTACCTTCGGAAAATAGTTTTATTATTAGTTAAGATTTTTGTAGAACCTACAACGGTACTACACAGACCAAGAATTGATCTCCTAAAAACTGTAAGAATACATTTTCTACTGTTTTTTACAGATCCAATCTAAGTTACAGTATCCATCCACAAGGATTTGACACATTACACGATCGTGTAAGTTTAAAGTTTACATTTCTCAACAGAGTAATAAAAAGAAGAAAAGATGTTGAATGGAAATACTTATGTGACAACAATGATTATTACACATATAACTAAGCCTGACTTAAAAAATTATATGACCTGATTTTCATTTATTATTTATTAAAAAAATAATAATTCAGGGAGTATTCTTGATACTCCCGTCGGATCTTTATTTCGTGAATGGGAAATTACATACGTTACTCTCGTTATTGGGAGATTCTTTTGTTTTGTTTGTCAGAAAGAAAGTTGAAATGAAAGAAAGAAAATTACGCTATACATAACATTTATTCATCGAAATCATTAGTACAAATGGCTAACCTATAAACAATTGGTATATGAAACGTAGGGCATAATCGTCGGACTAAGTTGACGTACAAACGTTAAGTCGATTGTGGTGTTTCCAAGTGCAGTCGGAGAGGTTTGTACAAGTTGTAGATCGTATTCTTGTTGCATATATGGAACCAGCCAATCATTTCTCGGATCGTTGGGATCGACATTGAAATCACCAGTAAGAAATATTGGCGTTGTAATCTCGGGCTCAATTTCGCTCAATTTTACATCTAATTTCACTCGTGGCCATCATATAAGGAGTCACTCTTACACCATCTTTGTAGCGACGATCTATACCCAAGTAAATATTTGGAAACGACAATTCCTCGGCGTGTGTATCGTACACAATATTCAACGGCATACTGTGTTGGCCGGGCGCTATATCAAGACAGTTCTCCTCGTTCCACAGAAGTGTATGTTGCCTGGCCACAATGCAATCCGAGTCTAACACTGGTGCCTCTTCTACACAATCTCCATCATCGTCAATTCTGTCGACACATATATTGTCCAACAAAGTTCCATCGATGGTAATTCCATACATACGGTACAACGGCTGTTTCACCAAGTACTGCAGCCATTGCATTACATTGGATTTCCGAACATACCCGCTCAAATATGACGATTTGTGCATTAATTTCCTCTTGATGTTAACATTTATCGCATAATCGTCGTCCAACTGTCGAGGCAATTGTTTCACCATATTGTTCACATTAACTGGAACATTTATTACTTAACCAATGATGCCATAACTGCCCTCGTGTCGAAGTCGGCGAATTTGCATGAAAGGCAGCCTAGGTGATATCAACCGTTCCTCTACCGGACTCAACACTGGCAAAGTTTTAGGCCGATTAGGATATTTGAAACCATTAGACACACTCATGGATGGGATTTTATTAGTATCCAAGCATCGACGGCAATTTACACATGCTACCATAGCCTCCACTACTTGGTCGGGGAACTCGCTGTGCAAAATGTTACAGTGTTTAACTTTAACGAGCTTAAGATCCTTCCTGAACCAAAGTCGATTACAAACATCACAACCAAGTCCAAATTCATTGTCAAAGAACATTTTCACAAAGTGGCGATCGCATGCAGCATACTTATTTGTCAAATCGAGCGAAAGGTCTGAACGCGCCATTGACGAACCGATGTTACCGTCCGTACGAGTCTCAGTATTGCCATCCTGCATATCAATGGAATCGTCGTTGCTTTCTACGTCTATTGGACCACTTTCCAAATCCATTCGACACGATGACGAAGTGCTAGGTTGGTCCAAACGTTGTACGCACTCGCTACTTGTACTGGGCGCTCCACTTCCACCATCCAAATTCGAATTCTAGCGTCTTCTTTCCAATTCCTTTTGTTGTAATCGACGTAGCCGACAACGTTCTATATTTGTAAGTCGTGGTGCACGCATTTTGTTCGGAGTTCCAGATTTTACAGCCTTCTTTCTCTTCTGAGGACGCGGCATTTTCACTATATCTCAATATTTTTTGCTTTCCAATGTTAATTTTATATTTCTTGTGTTATTATCGTCTAATTCACGTTCTCAGCTCTCCGTAGACACCTCGATCACTAAAATCGACCAACTCGTTCCGGAGATACAACTGAACTGAGCGCGCGCCGTGCCCACACAAGCCCAAATTTAGACCCCCACGCGCATCGCTGTGACGTCACCGCGCAACCCCCTCCGCTCGCGACAAACCATTTCCGGTAGTCGACGAAACGGGCTATCCAGTCATAATTTTAGATATTCTGTAATCCTTATAGTTTTTGCACACGGGGCCCTCGAAAATACACAAATATTGGTTGCGGCAAAACCTTACATGACACTGAGAACGAACCATAAGAAGTTCATTCGCATTCACATCAAAAAGCGTTTGTGTAACTCTGAACACTATAGAAACACCGTAAGTTAAGAATAACGTATGTGTAGTCTATGTTACATTCCTTAGTATTAAGTGAGTACATATTAAGTTTATTCACAAAGCAAGTGTGAGTCAACACTCGTATCTAAAACTGACGCGTACCCAATCGTAGTACTTGTCAAAGTTTCACCCAAGGCTGAACTTGTATGGAATGACTAACGTGATTATAATCCTTGTGGAACTTCGTTATACTTGCTGCATGCGATTTACTTTCAAATATGCTACGTGAATATATGTGTATAAATATATTATGCACAATCAGCGCAAGACGTTTCACATAATATATGTGGTTCGTTTTTAAAAGAGGGGAAATGAAACGTATGGGGATACAGTATAGACATAGTTTTCTTAAAATATAACTATACAATTTTATAGGCATTGTTCTTCTTATTAATTAAAACATATGATTAATAGAATTGTTACATTAATAAATTTTTTAGTAGATGGTTAGTGAGGATCGGTAAAAAATTACACAAATTTTAACTATTTTGCGTCGACGTTTCGACAATATTTATTGTCATCTTCAGGGCCTGTGTATGAAATACAAAAGAAATGTTAAACTCAACGGAACAATTAAATATTTGGGTGAACGTGTTCGTGTATATGAGTGTGTGCGTGCGTATGTATGTATCATTGTATATGTGAAGACTTATGATAGTTTGTTTACATCTTCAAATTACTTTTAAGAAACCGAGCAAATTAATAAAGTGAGCACAACATGAATTCGATGTATTAATCTGTTACTTTTAAATTATAATTTCTTATCAAAGTTAGGAAATTCTTATAATTCTTCTAGTTTCATGTCCATTTGTAAGATTGGTTTCATCAACGGCCTTTTGTATTCTTATATCACTTTATCAGAGACTATGTGTACAAATAATTAAATCCTAATGTTTTTCAAATTATTCGATGTCTACTAATTCAGATAACATTTTGTTAAACGCAAATCATGTTTTATTTAATATTTGAATCCCGTAATATTTGTGTCGTATTAAAAAAAGTTTATATATTTCTTTAATTTATATGTATCACAATAAACGTTTAGGCCTAAGCGTAACAGTTTCTAGCATTCATAAAAGTGTGGGAAGTTAGGTTAACTTTACATTAACATTACCTTTAACTCTAACTTTACATTGTACTTGAGGGTTTACATAGGCAAGGATAGAGTAAAATACGTGTTTGTATAAACTCAGTAAAAGACTGTAAATTGAAGAAGATGATTTTATAAAAAAGAACTGCTCTATTCATAGAACATTTTGACTGAAAGTAATAATATTGAATGCAAAAATGTAAACGACTTACAAAATTGCTTCTTTTATTTTAGACAGCTTAGATGATTCCTCCAATATTTTTTTGTAATTCTATTTATATTCCTTTAACATGACAAACACATTTCATTAACATGAGTTTTGACGTGGAGCCGATACACATTTCATAAACGCCACAAATTATTCAAAGTTCGTCAAAGCACAGCGTGTTCATTAGGTGGCTGCTAAACACTCCGTTACGCATGTAGATATGTGACCGTGATGTGATAATTTGCTCTCGCTAACTAGGAACAGCATAACAACCTTTGATAGGATCTCACACTTTTACGAATTAAACTGGAGCTCCTATTATAATATATGACAAGATGTTGTATATAGTATTACTGTAACAAGGCACAATAAATGATAAAAATCGGATATCGAATAAAAAGAACCGAATACAAAATCAATAAATAGTCGTGAACAAGATATTAAAAATTTGCTGAGCCAACAATACGTCTTCTATAATTTTCTTTTTCTATACAATGTGGGTTCTAACAACAGGAATACGGATTTTTCTTAGAATCAAGCGGTAAGCCTGGGTGTGAATAGGTGGTTTCTTAGGAACTCTCTTTTACTGCTGATTGTAAACTCAATATTCATAGAGTTCTAACCAACTAACATATAAACAAATTTCAACGTCACTTTATTGACTTAATTTTATAAATACATTCTAACTTTCTGCTGAAAGACAGACGTCTAATAGGAAACAGCCATATACAATTCTGCGTCAAAGTCTCTTTATAATTATTTCCGTGTTTGCTTTAGTTTTTAAGTCTTTGTTTCTTTACCTTAAATACCGAAATTTATTATTTCCGGACATTTAATTATTAAATTAAGTTTAACATAACTTCCTGCAAAATCATTATAGTATTGTCATTATAGTTTTTGATTAGAATTAGTTTTCCTAGACGCCAGTTTTTACACATTACTTTTATGAAATTAGAGATATTAGTAACGTTGTTTGTTCAGCTTTATAAAGTTTCGTTATAAAACCTATATTTAATTAAGAGTTTTACTAAACAGTCACATAGGGTTTATTATACTAATAACGTCAATAATTAATTACTAAAACATCCATTGACGACACTAAATTACTAAATGGAATAATATCCAACTCACTCAAATAAGTATAAAAAGTTTCTGCTTTATTTTTCTGTAGTGCGTTAAATGTTCATGTGTGTTTTCAAACATGAAATTTGCCTATTCTTCCGGTTTATAGAAGACTTAAAACATAACTCTATTTTTTTCAAACAATTTGTCAATTTCTTCAGAAACATAATTCAAGTAGTTAACTACGTACGCATTAAATATGCGTAATAATATTGTTATTTTACCATAAGCCTAATCCTATCCTCGTGCAAAAAGATATGATCGCTAACCACTACAAATTATCTGAACGTTATGCTGGAATAGTCATACAAGGCACTAACCAAAAGATAGTGCCAAGCTATTTTGGAACGTAGAATGAAGTGCCAAGCTATTTTGTAGAATGAAGAAAGCTAGGGACTGAGGAGAAAGTTATAAGTATGTGCCTAAAATTAGTGGCACACACATCATTTAATATTCTTTGATATTTTACTGTCTATGCAATTTTGGAAACATAAGTTAGATGCGATAATATACATATCATTACTCCGCACGTTTTCAGAGTATACAGTTTGACAACCAAAGACTCTACAAAAATCTAAGAGACAAATGCTTAGACTTGAACATAAATGCGATAGTTGTACAACAAAGCTAATTTTACATGTAAATTTTAATAAATACCAAAACATGAAAGGAACGCATTTGTTTCTAGCCATTCTATTAGAGAGAACTTATGTGTACATGAAGATGAGTTGTTGCTGTACCATTTAAAATTTTATCGTTCTCTTTCTGTTCAGTTTTGTTTGTGTGATATTGCAGAAACAATAAGCACGGAGGGCTTATACGTCTGAGATTGTTGGTTGTGGGATTATACTTTTCATTCAGGAATTTCACAATACAGTATTATCATAATACCAGGTTTACCTCTGTATTCCGTTGTAGTTTATACACAAAATCTCCCTTTCCCTTCGAGTTTCGTTGTTCGTAATATTAACCTGCTGCGGCAACTTTCGTGGCTTCGTTTAAACGTAATGCACGCCGTTGTTTTATTATATTGTCTGTTGAATTACATTTCGTTTCATAGCTCTGGCACGTCAGTCTCAGCCGTTACCATAGTATTACAGTAAGGAGATTTGTTACTTTCTAACTGTGTAGATAACGGATATCAAACGTTTTTATTATCTTATCATCACAATTTTTCGGACTGTTCGGCTGTAGTCTAAGTTGTTCATGTTTTTCACCAGACGTTTCGTCCGTACCGATTACGGACACCTTCAGTGACGGGGGAACACAGATCACAACAACCGCGAACGAATACGCATAGTCGCCTATGAATGTAGTGAACCATTTAGACCTCGGCCTAACAGCCCGGAAAACTGTGATAATGTAAAACCGACCGTGAAACCTTACGTTCATTTATAACTGCCTATTTTAATGTCATGAACACAATGAAGACATATAAATGAAAGAATCAAATTTTTTGAGAAAGAAGTAGGCTTATATGTGAAGAAAAAGAAAGGTAATAAAGGTAATAACTGCATTAATATTTGCGTATATATATATATATATATATATATTGTAACGATACAACAAAATAGCAATCCTAATAAAAGAAGAAATAACTTATAGAACTACTAAAGAAAGTACAGCTAAAGAAGAATAAAGTGATGTATATAACCATTTTAACAAATAAGCATAGTGATGACAATTGACTTAGACGTGACAAAGACAATAACCCTACCCAAGCGATTGGCATAGCGACCTAACTTGGTATGAACAATAAAAAACTATAATAACAAAATGTAAAAATATTCATTTTGTATTAAGTGAAGGGAATGATGAGCCTTGAAAATACAAAACCTCGAATAACAAATAATTTATTATAATAGAATATTAATGTGTGACAACACTTTAGGAAAATAAGTAGTTTTAAAATGACCATATTATTGATAAAAAATATTCACTTAAATAAACCCAGATTAGAGCCAAGTGTATTAGGTAGGTACACAGTTAGTGAAAAAAAAACACGGAAATAGTGGACAAAATAATGAGCAATAACCAATGCATTATGAGGGACTTCAAGCAAAAGTGTACACTAAAAAATAAAATAAAATGATGAACACCAAAAATTGGGGGTCAACTCAAATGCATGGAATAAACAAAGTGTATAAAACACCAATAGGTGTAATGAAATCAACATTATATCCGAGTATAAAGGATCAATGATGTTCAATCTTTTGTTAATGATGAATTAGTAAACTATGTTATTAGAAAATAGTAGGAGGCAGAGAGAGTGTGTCGACATTGAACTTTATAAGTGTTAATACCTACCACTCAGTGTTATGAATTAGACCATAATATCCGAATGCAAAGGATTCATTATGTTTTTTATGTTAGAAGTAATTGATTAAATCATGTAATAAGTAGATAGTAGGAGACAGGGAGTATGTTGACACTAAATCTTAATGTGTTTATACTAAAACCATATGAATTATAAAGATAGTTAATAAGCCAATTCTTAATCCTAAATGGATATATAATAAACTGTTTAATTTATGTTATTAAAAGAATAATAGTAGGGTAACAAAACCACTAAATGTTATACACGTTATCAGAATGTTGATTATAAGTTATGTTATGTTAGAATTTTAATGATGGATAATTAAGAAAACAGTAGTGTGTTTTAAAAGGATGGCAGGAGTCTAAAAATGTTAAAAGTAAATGTAGCAAACCTAGGCTTAAGAATAAGAATTTGTTCAAAATTAACAATAGGCCTAAAACAATATGTACTAATTCAACCTAATTATGCAATAACTAAGCAAATTTATAAAGAATATAGGAAAGAGGATGTAACTAAATTATGTAAATTATCAACCATTGTAAGCATATGTAGGCCTAGATAGCATATAGATTAATTGTAAATTGTAATAAGAAAATAACTTTAAGAAAAGGGAAAAGTAGGTAAACATAATATATTTCAATAGGAAATTATAAAGGAAACAAATATTACTCAAAAAACACAACTATAAAATAAATAAATATAAAAAGGTAGAAAGAGCCAAAACAGTAACATAATAAATCAGTAAATAATGAATGAAAGTTAGTCTTGTTTGGTTTCAAAATAATCTACAATCGAAATGCCATTCAAATATGCTAATGACCAGTATATTAGATATACTTTAAATAAATTATCCGAATTAGAAACATTTGATCATTTTCAGTAAAAAATTATAAGCAAAATATAACAATGGGACAAAATTTCCAACCAATGAAATCGGTAGGGTAGTAGCCTAGTAACGAAAAAACGGTTAAAAACATTTAAGAGTTAATTATTGGCTTCAGTGGAAGATAGATGAGAAAATATTTACTCCATAATTTAAACGATTAGAAAAAACAAAAATAATGACAGAATATATGCCTAGGTTGTCAAATTGAACTAGTATCAATAGTAACAAACCATGAATACAAATTAAACAAAATTAAAACGTAAAAATTACCAGAAAAATTATAAAAAAGATGAAGTAACTACCCAGAAGGAAGAAAAACCGAAGGAAGATAGCTACCATAATGATCCCGTGTGGACGGAAGATCAGATGATTTGGGAATAGCGTAAAGTATAACTTCAAATAAATTTCCAACACCTCAGAAGACATACGGTTCAACATTGTGACACAAATACACCAACTTTTCACTTGGTTCAAACACAGTATCAATGAATGACATTAATAACTAATTAAATATTTCCGATAAATTGTTAAATCAGAACAACAACACTTTTGTTGAGTTAAAAAAAAAACATAACTAATTATTAACGAAAAAACCTAACCAAGATTCACGTAGTGAATTCGACTTACTTTCGATATTAAGCACTAAATTTGTAAAGTAAAATATAGTATATAATAGTAATTCTTTTGTAAGGTTTGTACATTCAATTATCATTTTGTTAACTTTTCTGGTAATCAAAAGGATCCTGACTAAACAACAGTTTGGTGAGATTACACTTTCGCGTAGCGAGTCTGTTGTTAGATAAACGACACTAGCGCCAACCGCTGAGTTTGTAAAAAATCAAGAGCCGGAAATTATTACTATATTTATGTGACAATTTGTATTAAACGATCTAAAAAGGGCACAAACGCTATTAAATAAACCTGCAATCAAAATTTATAATTGTTCATTATTCCATAGGTAATTGTTGATGTGTAACATGTTTAATATAGCATAGGTGAAGATCCGCTGCTGAAAAAACCGAAGTTGGTAACCCTGACGCTTTGGAGCGAGATTCGAACTTTAACAGAAGGCGACAGTAAAATTAAATGTTGAATTACGCCGAATAATTTGCTCACTTAAATCTTTTTAATTGTTTTAAATGAAAAACAATTTGGCGCCTTAAACCGGAAAATCCATAAAGATTGACAGCAGGTAAGATAGCGGGAATAGAGAATAAACCCTAATGTGGCTGGTAAACCATACTAGATTGGCGTTATTGTTCGTAAAAGAGTGGCACTCCAAGGAGAGGATTTTAAAAGGCAGATTTCGTAAGGAAATAGATTGGCGCTCCATCGCGGGGCTTAAACGAGGAGGAGATTAGATTGTAATAGATTGGCGCTCCATCGCGTGGCATAAACGAGGAGGAGATTAGATGGAAATAGATTGAAGGACAATCATTAAGCTTCTAAGACGGTGATGAAGGATTGTAATAGATTGGCGCACCAACTAGTGTGGCTAGGAGTAGAGGAAGGACAGCATTCTAGCGGCGGTTACAGAAAAGACGAACAAAATGAAACGGAGAGAGCGTTCACGTAAACGAACAGCGGAGGACGGAAAAGAGATGGATATGGAAAACAAAGAGGCGACGTCGGTAGAAGACACAGAGATGATACTACCCCCCGCAGAACCCAACAAACCCACACAGCAGGAGAAACCTGCGCAGACGGAGAATGCGACCATGCAAGAAATGATGAGGATAATAATGGAGATGAAAGAGCAGAAGGGCGGAAAATTGAAACAATCAATGGAGCAAATAAGTCAGAAAATAGATGAAACTAATACATCTACAAAGGAGGAAATAAACCAGAAAATAGATGACAACAGTAAGAAGATGGAAGAGAAAACAGATGATAACAGTAAAAAGATGGAAGATAAAAAAGATTATAACAGTAAGAAGATGGAAGAGAAACCAGATGATACCAATACATCTACAAAGGAGGATATTGAAAGGAACATAGAAACGCTTAACAACAAAATGGAGGGACTAAGTCAGAAAATAGACGATACTAATAGATCTACAAAGGAAGATATCGAAAAATTAGATAAGAAAATGCAGAAAAATAATGAGACATTAAAACAAAATAATGAGAAATTGATGAGACAAGTGAAAGAAGATGTCGAAAAAATAGACAAAAAATTGAAAGCAATAATGAAGCACTAAAGCAGCAGATAGATAAGAAAATGGAGAAAACTATGTAACATTACAACGACAATTGAAGGAAGACAGTGAGAAGAATTAAGAAGAATTAAGACAACTATTAATAGAGTATCGTAAAGAAATCAAGCAGACAAAAGTGGAGATGAATAAGGAATGGGAGAAACGAATTACAAAACAGATCAACTTAATGAAACATTAGAGAGTGGTTTCAAGAAATTGAATGAAACACTAGACAGCACTTCTGAAGGTATTAAAGAAACATTGAATAAGAACAGGGAACCGGTAAATCAGAAAATGGAAGATAGTAGGAAGTAAATAGAAATTAAAGAAGACCCAAGTGCATTGTTACTTGAGAATAAAAATAACAGCAACAAAGAGAATAATAAGCACCCGAAAAAGAAGATGAAGAAAATAGAAAAAAATATGTAAAAGAAACTAATAAAATACGGGAAGAATTGGAGATGATGAAGAATGGACTAATTAATGTGCTTAATCTACCAATTACTGACCATACTGTAATAATGAATTTTAAGGATTGTAGGAGAACTTTACAAGAAGTTATAGAAGGGATTCACAACAAACCAGTGAGTAAAAACTTAAGCATCCTATCTATACTTAAATGGAATATACCAAAAATAGAAAGCTATAATAAAACGTCAATGCGATCATCAATATTGAATGTGCCATTAAAATATGCATTTAGTAAATTAGATGCTAAAATGATTGATGTAGGCATGGATACTAATGAACATATAGTATTAGAAGAATTGCTGTACAAGGTAGCAGAGACCTATATCACAAGGACGGAAATAGTTCTGCACACCAGAGTGATCCGAACGACAAGTGCAGATGAAATCATGGACCATGGGTAAAGTAAGTGCAAATGAACGCCGAGAAATAGGACTGATCTTCCGATTACCGACCAAGCAAACCAATGGAAAAGAAAGAGGAAAAAAAAACACAAATTCCAAATAAAATAAGGACATCTTATTTAACATAATTATGAGAAATATAATTTAGAATAAGAAGAAAAACAACAAATGAATAAAACAGGAATTGACAAAATTTCAACAAACTTAGAAGAATAAATAAACGAAGAACTCAAAATCGAACCATCAACGGTATCACAAGAATAAGAAGGAGAGGCAATTAAGAATTATCAGTAAGAAAACCAATTAATAAAATTCAATAAAATAGCCAAGTATTGGAGATAGTAAGTGAAGAGTAGAAGGAAGAATTAATAAGAAAAGGTAATTTGATCTGAGTTAAAATAAATTGAATTGTCCCTACAGTATTATTAATATTTGTCATTATTGAAAGTCACAAGATGACTACCTGATAAGGTTTATTAATGAAGATTGACTGTAGAATCATTTCAGCAATCAGTTAGCTGGGCAGAGATGTTGTTCCTCTGATCTCAGAAAGAATAGTAATGTGCGACGGTATTTTGGTAGCCGATAGAGCCCAACCGATTCGATTCTAACTACAATGTTAATGAGGTTTAGGTAAATTTGAATATTACAGGGAGATGTTATTTTTTTTTACAAGTATTGTAATTAAAATATTTAATTACAGATATTATTATTATTTTTTTATCTGCACATGAAAAGAAAACTCTATCTCAGGGTTAACAATTATTAAGTTGATTTATATTATTTAATACTATGTATGATTTATTCTTTTCTTTAATCCGTACCAAATAACGTCAGTGTATAATTTTTTTAATAAATGACAAGGTAAGAATGTCTAACATATAAATGTAAATAGCTTGATTCTGAATTCTTCACAACTGCAACGGGTTCAATTCTAGTTGATGTTTATCATCTTAAAGGTAATGTTAGGTTTCGTAGTCTGTTCCTTCTCTGGGATTTCTTATTAGATTAAATGTTGAATTATATTTTTCTTCTATGATTACTAACTTGATACTTCTTCGGAATATCGAATTTTATTGTATTGACACTCAAATTATCTTCCAGGACAGGCTTCTTCTTTTAGTTCATCGTTCTATAAATGATATACTCAGACTTGTTGAAATATTGTTGTTTATTAAGTTGTATACAAATTATGATTCTTTCAATGTTATAGATTTATACTCTCGTATGCTTATTAAATTCAATATCAATGTTAACTCCCTTCCTTTAAAGGTTTCCTTTATTAAATATAAAATTAAACTCTTTTATAAAAATTAAACTCTTTTAATGTGTATCTTATTACATATAAAATTAGACTTTTTGATGTGGCTCTTTTTAAATATAAAATTAGACTAAGCAAATTTTCTTTCATTTGAATACAATTAAAATCTAACAATTTACAATTTGCCATTTAGATACCTAACTACATTCGTCACATCTTTCCATCATATGACTGTTAACAACATATATAATTTTATTAATTATTATTAATTATATTTATTTGCTTTTTTACGTTATCCATGTAATTAGTATGTTTTAAATTACTATTCTATTAATCTTTCATTTTATTTGAATGTTTATTTCCAATTTAATATAATAATTGTCAACACATGTTTCTTAATGCTGTTCTATATAATATTGGAGTCTACCTCTATGTTGGTCGTGACTTACAAATCAGTTTTTCTGTCTACACTTCAAACACATGTTCATAATACTATTAATTTTATACCTTTTCTCTTTCAAATTATTATTTGATTCTTATGTACTGCGGTGTATTTTAACAGCAATACAATATACATATATATTACAACGCTCCCTTTCGTCTAACACAATTATCTAATATTTGTGATGTAAGATAAAAAGTTATTTACCCGTGATTTTACTTTACCTGGGCGCCAGAACAAATCCCAGATACAAATGACACGGTTTCAGCTTAGCTCAGCGCATGGAGACACTCTTTCTCAGGATTCGTTCAGTGATTGTGGTTTTCAAGGGGAATCGTTACAAATAACTCTTTAAGATTTTTTTTTATTATTATTTTTAATGTTTTAATAAATGATTTTGAAACTTTAACTTGTTAATGGTAGGACTTAATTTTACCCTAACCTTATAATTATTGAGTGACTGTAGAAAGTAATGATTAAGACGCTCAAACGACCTATAGTTCTTATCTGGTCTGATTAAGAAATTTCTATCTCCCAAACCAGTGATAAAGAACAGGTCTACAATAATTTGCACGTCCAATACTACACACTATTTTCCATTCAACACTCTTATACTAAATTTAAGCTAATCTTACAGTTAAAATACAATGTGTGCTTTTCTTAGTGTCTTTTTAAAATTGTTTATTGTTTTATTATTTGTTTAGCGCTTATATCATTTATCAATGAATTTATTTCTTACTGATTTGATGCGTTGACAGAAGGTAGGAATCTGTAGAGGTCCTCCTTTCGATGGTGTTGCACAGAAGAATGGGTTGATCAATGTTGTGGAAAATGCCCTGGCAATTACAGCTGCTGTAGCCTTCTGTAGCACAGGTCCTTCACGGCTGATGGATTAATTAATTAACTAATTAATTAATTAACGGTGATTTTACGCAGCTAGTGTTATTGAATGTTGTTAATTCATCTACACTGCGGACTACTTCTCGATTTAGACTGAATTTGCACTGTTGTGTAATTTACAAAATTTCTGTATACGAATTATACACGTCTAGTGTGTTTCAGTACCGAACGAAGAGTGATGCTACCCCTCGCTTTGAGCTGGCGTCTGTTTTAAATACGGGCTGCTGATTGGTTGTACAAATAAATTATGCGTTTTTCCAGTTTCGACAATCTCTAACAGGTCGGTCATACACGTGGTGACAGGTTCCAAACGGCAGAGAAATTCTTGTCAAAATCGTACTTCCTGTATTTGCAAATCGATTGATTTCAGGTATTTGCAAATGTGTTTCCGAAGATCTGACCACAGAATATTGTTGCTTAGGTCTTTATCTGTGTGTGTGTGAAAACACCTTGTTCCTACGTAGCATAATTTTCTCGTTATTCCTTTTGGCGTGCGTCATCCGTATAACTTCTTTATTTGTTAATTATATTAACTGAGCTTGCGGCTACTTATAAAGCTTTTCTTGCTGAATACAATGCTGTTTTCAGAATTTCCGTATATTTACAATTTTGAAGTTATTGCAGGTTGAACTGATAATTCGCTTTGAGTAAAATTACCTGTTTGAAATGGATTCTATTTTCGCGGTGACGCGGTTAGAGTGAGATGGCTGCAATTATACGCTCTCTCTCTTCCTTACTGCGTTACGCTCTTACTGTCTATAGCTTTCATATAACGCTCTGATAGGACGCTATTATGAATCGTTATAATATATATATATATAATAACAAAATAAAACGTGTGTTGAAATGATGAGCACCTACCTACTCTCCGTTCTTGCGGCTTCTTCCGACTATGGGCGTGTGGATTTGTGATTTGAATTCGCAAGTAGGTTAACTCAAGTGTACAAAAACAGAACGCTAATAATTGTTATAATTATTGTGAAGAGTTTTGTGAGGTTGGCAGGCTCCGTAGTACAGCAATAAAAATACAGTGTGGGGTAATAAAATCGGGGTTTATTATTCTACTCACACATAAGAATGAAAAAACTTACAGTTACAACAATTCTTACGAACTGAAACAGTAAATAGAAACTGGTATGATGTTTTCTGAATAATTACTATTATTCAGAAATTGAGCTTGTTATTTTCAAATAATATTAATTGTATTTTTCTTGATTTCAAAGAAGTTAGTTTTAAATAATTTAATTTATGGGTTTAATTTAATTTGCAAAGCTTTTAAAATGATTTTAATTACTCTAAAATGCTTGTAAATATTCTGAAATAAACTAGCCGTGAATCTAGTTCAACGTGCCTTTATCTACTTGTGATTTGACTCACGTATACTGCAGAATAAGTAATTAATTAATTCTCTGTTAAGATTTGTATAGCGCTTTTCCTTTTATGTATATCTAATTTTTAGCTAGGGCTTATTAGTTACTCATACATGCTATACAGATTATCACAATTGAATATTTCTTATTAATTTAGAGTCTCTGATTTATCGGCATCTGAATTATTTCTTTTACAATGATTTTAAAAAAAGAAAGGAAAAATTGATCTTTTGAGAAGTGAATAATTTGATTTTGACTTCACTGTTTCAGAAGATGATGTAGAGATGCTCCGGAAATCCCTCGCTGTCCTGGTCCAATCTGCTAGAGACGACGATCTACTGAGCGTCCTGGATTTTGGCGATGAGTTCGGGAATCAGCAACACTCTGCTCCTTCTGCAACTGGTGATGGTTTTACGTCTGTAGTTTTAACTGCTACAACTGCGTCAGGCTCTTCGTTCGATTCACGTTTCACTTCAGCGTGTGTGTCTCGTTACGGGTTGTCGCTCTGCTCGTCAATTCTTCAGTTCGTACCACTGGTTATAGACGGCCCCTTCTGTCGTACTCTTGAAGTGATTTCTTGTAGTATATAGTTGATCTCTTGCGTGCGTACGCCAACAGTTAATGTATTGCGCGGTACGCTTATTTGTTGATAAGTAAGAGTATCTTGAATAGACGCTATTATTACGAGTCGTTACAGTTGATCTGTTGAACAAGACGATCGTAATTATGCGTGTTGACACCTCGAGTCTTCACAGATGAGTCTTCACAAATGTATGTTACTAAGACGATTGAAGATGTACGTGTGTTCCTCTTGAGTACTGGCAGTCGAGTGTTCTTTCAGCCGAAAACTCTGCGTTAGTTCCAATTTCTTTGAATGATTTGATTGGCTGACACACTCTCCCTTCTACTTGAAATTTGAGTCACCTCATTCCGTGAGAACGAAAATAATTCCCACAGTCTGAGAATTGTTATTATTTTTAATAGTCTGAACACACCGGATTTTAATTGTCGGTGCGAATGTCCGGTCGCAATTTACATTGCGATTATCTTGGCTGCAAGCCAAGTTATGCTAATTCTAAAATATACATTTGGTTGTTAATTCTTATGACTATTACATATTAAAAGCTCTTCTGTGTAGCTCAATTACTAAGGAAGTTATTAACATAAAATCAATTATCTCCCTTAATGTTTAATTATATTAAATAAAATTCACACACCCTATTATTAATATTTCGGCAAACATTTTGGCTATTTTGGTTTTTGCCTAAATTTACCGGTTTCCGAAATATTAATAATTGAAAATTTGGGCGTGTCCCTTAACTGTGTGTGATTACGTAACGGCAGCTGACGTCGGCGTGTGAGCCTGTACAATGCGTTAAGATGCACGCTACATCATAAGAGTTGAATTTCAACGCTTTAAATTTATTTAAACATTGATATAGTAAACCCTTCACATATAACTCCAAATCAATGAGATTTGGTCACGTTATAATATATATATATATATTGTAGCGTGACAGATGTATGCATAATATTGAATGGCAATTGATCATTAGAATAATGAAGTTATAATATTTAAATTTGGAAGAAAGCATTAAGTTTAATATAAATAAATTAATTCATAGCAACGTTGGAAAGAAATCATTATAATAAAGAAAATCCAAGTTCAAGTAAAAGGAGTTACTAGTGATGAGTCATCCAAGACCAGTCTCATAACCAAAGGTTTTCAAGGTATAACCCAGGAAGGTAAAATAGTAAATAACAAAGCAGTACAGAATATGACCAAACCCACGACGAGGGAGAATAAATAGAAGAGAAACCCTAAAATAAGCCAAGATCAACCAATACAGGTTGTGTATTTCTGTAATAAAGAAGAAGATGGAGAAGATCCCAAGAAACCTGATGGCAACAAGAAGAAGATGGAGAAGATACCAGTCCCAGAAGGCAGGAGAAAAGAAGACTGAAGAAAGAAGAAGAGGGCAGCATCCTGAAGAAGATATCATGCTCTTATAAAAGACACCCAAATCCCTATATCCCCAAAATAAATATTTAAAAATAAAAGTATAACGAAATAAAAAAAAAAACCACATGTATACAAATTTAAGAGAGAGGAGTGTATAAAGTAAAAGTTTCCTGTGAACTAAGATGAAACAATAATATAGTACCCATGGAACAAATCTTCATTGAAAAAACGCTAACCAATTTATTATGTTAATAAGACTATACGACCATTTAGCATTAACATAATATATAAGTGCAAAGTGAACCAGTGATAGTTTTGGGTATTGTAAAAAATGAACCTTGTGTTTCATTCTTGGCAATCACAAACATTGGATGCAATGAAATATGCATTTTTCAATGACTTAAAATGTGTGCTGTGACAATATGTTGTTCATAAGACATGAATCTGTTTAAAATAACATTTTGTTTTACATGAAAAAAGAAAAACAGAGTTCATAATACCTTTTGAACAATTAATACTATTTATTTGTTAATGACAGGGTGCAATTCCCCAAAGACAATGTAAAAGACGGTATAAAAACTGTAGAATCCTACTTATAATAATAGTTAGAAATAAGAATATAAATATAAGGTTTTAATGTATATAGTACAAGAATGTTTAAAAATGTTTTAGATATAAGGCCATTTGTTTGGGTCTGAAACAACTAACATCAGAACTATAAAAATAATTACCACTTGTAAATAGTAGAGAGTAATTAAGATGTTAGTTAGTACAAAACCTTTGTTGTAAACCATATTTCCATGTTGGAAATGGGAATTTTGTTGCAAAATGTCTGATTTGAAGACAACCATTTATTTAAAAAAAATATTCTTTATTCTGTTATTTGTATTGTAACCAATACTAGTTGTTTTTGTGTAATTTGAAAGCATGTTTAATTTATAATACTATTTGTAAAAGTCAGAGAGGGTATCACACATCATATATTGTTTGTAAATTATTTTGTAAGAAAAATTGTTAAAAAATCATAGGCCAAAAGAATGGAAACCAAACTTCATCAAAACAGAGAAATTGCTCAATTAAATGCAAATAAACAAAAGGGGTTTAGACAAAATAAACTTGAGATCATGCCATATAATTGCACATACCATTTAGAGAGATTTTAATAAATTATATTCAGAATTATGAATAAAAACGAAAATGACTAAACTCAGAAATTTAGACATGGGAGTCATATATTTCAGAATAATGTTTCAGAATACAACTAATTCAATTAATTACCAGAAAATAAGGGAATAGGAACCTTTTAATACAATATAGGATTATTAATATTAAATATAACTGATAAAATGGCAGAATTTACGTTATAACAGGAAGTAAATTTTGGAAATGTTTGACTTATCAGAGTATATCAAACTGAAAGCAAAATTACTATTTTTTGGACAGAAAACACTATAAAATGGCATTATTTAATCTGACAATAACCAGAATGAACTGAAAGATTAATTTAAATCAAATCTAGTGAATAAAATTGACAAATAACCAAAGTTTAGGCATTCATATAGTGAAATAGTAAAATGTACACAGGATGTGAAAATATTTTTGAACAATGTTAAGGATAATATTATATGGGCTAAGAGTTTAATTGAAACTGAAGGAAACAGTTAGTTAATTATTGGTAGTTGAACGGTTAACATGACATACGTTTAACAACGTGGATAACCTAACCTATAATCGTCATACAAGCGAGTGTATAGTGAGTTATTGTGAAATCGCGAGTGACTTGTAAAATACTTCTGAAACTATCATATTATAACAGAAACGATCAAGTAACACTCCATAACACAGAACAATATAAATCTACTCTGAAAAACACCACAAAACACAAGAAAACTGTGTAATACATTAACCCAAATTAGTGATGGAACCGGGGAAAGTGTTTGAACTAATAATTATACGGATACACTAAATACAACTCAGAAACAGTACACTAGACACTACACAACATTTTACAAGAGATTCGCAGACATCAGAACAGGAATACTACAGGAAAATCTTTTATTTGGAACGTCCAATATACGAATGACATCTCACTAACTTCACGGCAGCCATTTGCAATATTGGTCTCATCATTGCCAGAACCCCGCCTTCTAGTTCGACACAGCTGTTGGGTGAGAACAATTATTATATTTACAAATTATTATTCAATGTCTGTGTTTATTAATAACTATTAATTTGATTGTAACGTTATACTTTTTAAATATTAGCCCGATTTCTCTGACTTTGGTAATAACTGGCTGTTTAAAGAACCCTATATAATTTTTATAACATATACTTGTAACTTTTTTTCGATATCCTGAGAATCGATACTAATCGATAAGAGTCAATATTGCTGTTACTTAATAAAACATTAATACTTTTCAATACTTAATAGTTCTTTATTTCTTCAATAATACTAATTACCAATAATATAATTCTAATTGATAATCTACAAGGACTTTACCACCCGTAAGTGAAGATAACCTAAAAAATAGAAAGGTAAACAAATATCGATTGGTTTACAGACAGTCTTATGAGTGGTGATAGATTATTTAAATTATACTAAAACTTTAATAAAAATTTTCAGAAGAGCATTACACTGTTTAAAACTTCACATCCCTATATTAATTAATTGATCCTAATTAATTAATTAATAAAATTAAATTTTTTTTTTATTATTTTTTTTTATAAACAATTTTTTTTAATTTTCTTCAAAACAATAATTTTTGTTTTGAAACTTTCGGTGAAGCTGAGCATATATATTTCTTCATCAACTTTACGCTACTCGACCGGTCTTGCTACCATTGGGATTCGACCAGCTGGGAAACTTAAGGAAGTGTTTCAGGCCAGTAAGACGTCGAGAGCCACACCAATTAAACACTTTACAACTTACAGATTCACACATCAATCTTATTTTATTACAAATTGGCTAGTCCAAACAGAGGGGCTTGATTACATCGGAGTCACATATTCCATAATAGCTAATATCATTAACACACAACATACATTTATTAATTTTATTACAAATTGGCGCACAACTTTAGGGGCTTTAATTAGCGATTGGAAGGCCAATACATTCTGCCCGATCACTAGTTGGAGTTAGGCAACAGCTACAAAGCCAGAGAATTTCAAGGGAAAATGCAACGACGTGCAACATCTAAGAAACGGGCGGCGGAGGCCGAGAAAGAAATAGAAGTTGACATGGACAACAAAGAGGCAACGCCAGTAGAGGTGGAAGAGGTATTACAATCGGTGTTGTCCAAACAGACTGAACAACCGGAGATACCAACACAGACAGGAGAGGTTAATATCCAGGAGAAACCCAAAACAATGGAAGACGTAAGGATGGAGAAAATAATGGAAATGTTCAAGATAATGGACCAGAATAGGGAGAAGGACAACCAAACAACAAATAAGAAGATGGAAGAATGGAAGGAAGACTTGAGTAAGAAAATGGGGAGTGATAACCAGTCCCTGAAAGAAGAATTAAGTGGGGTGAACAAGAACATGGAAGGGCTGAAGGAAGACAACCAGTCCCTGGGTAAGAAGATTGATGAAACCAATAAGAAGATGGAAGAGAAGATGGAAGAAAACAGCAAGAAGATGGAAGAGAAGATGGAAGAAAACAGCAAGAAGATGGAAGAAGAGATGGGGAAAAAGTTAGAAGAATTGAAGGAAGACAACCAATTTTTCAAGGAAGAATTCAAGTCGACCAAAGAAGAATTGATTAATAAAATTGAAAATACTAATCAGAAAATCGATGAAACCAGGAAGAAGATAGAGAAGAACAACCGACAATTGAAGGAAGAGTTGAAAGAAGATAACAGGAAGTTGGAAGAGAAGATGGGGGAGAAGCTGGAAGAATTGAGAGAGGACAATCAAATTCTAAGAGAAGAGTTAAGGGAGGTAAATCAGGAGAATTTGGACAAACTGGACGAAAGGATGGAATTGTTGCGAGAAGAACTGAATAAAGAAATCACTGTTAACAAAAAAGCAATGAATAAGAAGATGGAAGAAGAAAATATAATGGTCAATCGACAGATTCGAGAGATTGATGGAAAGTGCAACCAGACCGAAAAGGAGGTGAATGAGTTTAAAGAAGTGGTGAACATCAAGTTCACAAATATTGAAGAACATAGTCGTAGGAAGGTAGAAGAACAGAGAAAGGAAAATCAAGAAGAATTCGGAAAAGTACGCGACCAAGTCACAGAACGATGTAACGATATACAAGAGACCGTGGCCAGTATCACCGGTCAGGTGCGACAAAGCCGAGAGGAGATGGAAGCAATAAGGAACAGACCGACTCATTTCACTGGATTGCCCGTCAACGAAAGCCGAGAGTGGCTCAACTTCCGGCAATACAAACGCAAGCCGATGGAGTTCCTGGCAAGGGTGGAAGAATATTTGACCAAGCATAAAATTACCCAATGGAGCCATAGCAGGGAGATATTCGACGAGTCCTTCCGAGACATTACAGATAATTGGTGGATGGCCAACCGGAGTGAAATTTCCGACTACCAACAGTTCCGGAAAATGTTTAAGACAAAATACTGGTCTGAGACCACCCAGAACTTGATACGTGACAATATTTGTAACGGAAGATACAGGTCACAATTAGGTAGCAGTATGACGGCGTATTTCTTGGGGAAGGTGTGTATGGCAAAACACCTTGAGCCAGCAATCCCAGAAGAATGTTTAGTGAATAAGATATCTTATCACTATGATGAGGACATTATCAGGGCCCGGAGAGGTAGTCAGATCAAGACGATCCAGGGAATGACTGAGTTATTGGAGGGATACGAGAATGAAGAGTATTATCGGCAGAGCAGGAAGAGAAATGAGAGACCAGAAGCAAGGCCGACTACTTACCCCAATAACGGCAATAACCATACAAATAACCGGAACCAGCCCAGTAATTACGACGGCCCTAACAACCAGCCGCGTAATAACCAGTTTAACGGAAATTTTAACGGCGTGAGAAATAACAACCCCTACCCAAATAATCGAAACCACTTTTATCAACAAAATAATAATGTTCCATACAGTCAGAGAAATCCATATCCCAACAATAATGGTGACAGACCTTACCCACCTAACCGAAATTACTATAATAATAATATTAGTAATAATAATAATAGCAATAGTAATAACCGAGTGTCGCGCCCTAGGGTAAATTTTATAAGAGCAGAAGATCGCGGACCCAGGAGATACTATCAACCGAGGAGGAGCAGCTTCCACGGCGCCGACCGAAGATGGAGGAGTGCGGAACGAGACGGCCCAAGATACGAACAGGAAAGACGAAGTACCAGCCTGGAAGATCTTGGCAGACAACCGAACAGGGCGTTAAACATTAACCAGGGTACAGAACGTCAGGAGACAAACCAGAGTTTCCCGAACGATGCCTCGGTCAATAATAACTCAAACAATGAACAAAATACTTTAAACGAGAGGAGGCAGTAATCAACAACGATGACCCGTTACTGCTTATACTTCCTGGGTTAGAAAAGGATGATTTGCAACAAGCAAACAATGATAAAAACATCACTATTATCAGTAACCATTATTTGAAAGACATACGAACTGAACTTTTGGAAGAGAACGAGAAGAGTCTCAGCAACAGTAATAATGAGATAATTTATATAACAGCGGAGGTGGAAGGAGTTCCCGCTAAAATAATGATAGACACAGGAGCTAATATTTCAATAATAAACTCCAATGAGTTGGAGAGAATACAGAGTACATGTGGTAAAACTTTGCCAATGTTACCAGTCAACAACATTGTGTTGGTAGGTGCAACTGGCCGCCAGAATAAAACCATTAGGAAGCAAGTTTCCTTAAGTGTCGTTAGCCGTGATATAGCTTTAGACATGGAATTTTTAATCGCCACCGGATTACCATTTGACATCTTAGTCGGTTGCGATATTCTTCGTAGACATTCGGCAGTAATCGATCTTAATTTAAATAGAGTATCACTTTTCCCAGACGGAGTAACATGGACCGCAGATCTGGTAGGAAGCACAACTATACTTCCCAGACAAATACATCAACAACTTCGAAAAATTAATATTATAAGAAACAGCCCTCTTTCTAAACCCATAATATACAATCATGGAGGAGAGGATTTATGGTCAGTTAAGATCCAAGAAATACGGAATTTCCAGTGCGGAAGCGATAACAAGAAAATACCAACACATCTGGCTGATCGTCTAATCGCTATATACGAGAAATACAAGGCGGTGTTTTCTGATGAACCAGGGAAGGTAAAAAACTACCAGTGCCAACTTCGTTTTAAAGAAAACGTAGAGTTTAACCGGAGATCATATCCAATAGCGCAGTCGCTCAAAGAAGCCGTGAGAACAGAGATAAACAAGATGATAGATAATGATATAATTGAGATTAGTCAATCACCTTACACTAGTCCAATTATTGCTGTTCCGAAGAAAGACGGACAAGTCCGGCTCTGTTTAGATGCGCGTGAGTTGAATAAGACAATTGTGAATGACAGAACTTCTCCCGGTGAAATAGAAGAAATCTTAAAGCGTTTTCATGGTACTAGATTTATTAGCACCTGGGATACGGTCTGTGGTTATTGGCAGGTAGAGCTGCATCCACAAAGCCGCCAGTATGTAGCGTTCATTTTCGAAGGGCGCAATTACCAGTTCAAGAGACTGCCCTTCGGACTTGTCAATTCTGTCGCCATATTTGTGGCATGTATGGACCAGATTTTGGGACCAGAAGCGCTCCAATTTACCACCGTCTATGTTGACGATTTACTAATCACATCCGGAACCTGGGAGGAGCATTGTTACAGAGTGGAATTTGTACTAAACAAACTAGCGCAGAACAACATAACACTGAAGTTGGAGAAATCCAAATTCATAGCGCGCGAGGTACAATTCTTAGGCTTCAACCTAGACGACAGAGGTATTACCCCATCAGCAGAGAAAGTGGAGGCAATTCAGAGGTTCCCGCAACCAAGAAACAGGAAACAATTGCAATCTTTCCTCGGACTCTGTAACTATTACAGGAAGTTTCAGAGCCGATATTCCGAGTTGACCGCCAAGTTTCAACCACAGTTATCTGCCAAAAACAAATGGACTTGGGGTGAAGATCAAGATATTACTTTCCGATTGATAAAAGAGAAGTTTCTGGAGAGTGTGATACTTCGTCACCCAGATTTTAAGAAACCGTTCTTTCTAAACTGTGACGCTAGCGATCTAAGCTTAGGAACGACATTATACCAGGAAGATGAGGAGGGACAACATCTGGTAATAAGCTTCGCTAGTCGCACACTGAACCAGTGCGAAAAGAACTACAGTGTGACAGAAAAGGAATTGTTGAGCGTGGTGTTCGCATGCAGCAAGTTCCGGACGTACATTCTCGGATATCAAGTCACGGTACGAACTGATCATAAATCCATCTCGTTCCTTCGTAGGTGCAAATTGAGTCACGGCCGATTGGCTAGGTGGGTACTCGCCCTACAAGAATATGACCTGAAATGGGAATACATTCCAGGAAAAAAGAACGTGGTAGCGGATGTATTGTCACGTATAAATCTGGAAGATCAGACTTTCGAGGGAGAGAAGGAGAGCTTAGTAAAAATTTAAAACATATTCACGACCAGAGCCGATTTACAAGCTTTGTTAATAAATATCCGAATCCATCAGCAGTCTGTTAAGCTGAAAAACATTGTGAGTCGTTTGGAAGCCAATGATGAAACCATTTCTAAATACTACCACCTTAACAAGGGAATTTTATTCATAAAAACCGCATTGGACGATGAGACATGGAAGGTGATAATCCCACACCAAATCGAAAAGGAGGTCATCATCGATTACCATGTCAGGTATGGTCACATGGGAGCGTTAAAAGTGATACAAGCTCTAGAGGAAAATTGTAAGATCAAGAATATCAACCGCAAGGTGAGAACATACATCAAGTCCTGTAAGATCTGCCAATGTGCAAAAGTAAACAATGAAAAGACAGAGGGTATCATGATACCGATAACTTCCAACGCAAAACTGGAAAAAGTGTTTTTGGATATATGCGGGCCATTTCCCCGTAGCGGTGGTCGGCACAGATATAAATACTTGGTAATCATAATGGATCACTACACCAAGTATATAAAGCTATATCCGGTTAATCGGGCAACGACAGCAAAGGTTTTGGCGGTGATTATTGATTTGTATATCCCAGAGATCGGTAGACCATTTTCTATTATTACCGACCATGGTACACAGTTTAAGGGGAGGAGATGGCGAGACACTTTATTAGCACTTGGGGTCAAAACATATAAGACATCAGTCTACCACCCAAGTAGCAATCCGGCTGAGAGAGTACTAAGAGAAGTGGGTAGGATATTGCGCACGTACTGTCACAACCAACAGAAAAAGTGGCAAGAGTACCTAGCAGCGACAGAAACATTCCTAAATTACGCCCACCATCCAGCTATAGGAATTCCACCGTACTCAGCCATGTATGAGAAGCCGACTCCCCGAGACATTGAACAAATCATTGAATTTCCAACGAACAACAATAGGAAATTCAACCAGTTGAAGTTTTACAATAAGGTAGCAGAAGATCAGGAAAAACGGCAAGCCAAATACCAGAAGGCAATAGGGCGAATTGTAACATATAAAGAGGGTGAGAAAGTACTCTTAAAAAATAGAGAGCTGCCTAGCACCTTAGAAGGCATAACCAAAAAACTACTATTATTATACACTGGACCATATGTTGTGGTAAATGATAAGCAAAACAATACATATGAGTTGAAGGAAATCGTTTCAGGAAAAATCAAAGGAGTGTACAATCAAGCTTCTATGAAGAAATATTATGAAGAATGAGTTGTGAGTTTTAGAATTTTGAATTTATATATATTTTATTTTAAAAATTCAAAAATAATGTAAGTACATCTTACAACCTAATATTTTGAAAAGAACATTCTGGAGAATTAAAAGAAAAAGAATTTTTAATAATTTGAAAAAATTCTAAAATATGTAAGTACGTCTTATTACAACCTAATAATTTTGGAACAAACTTTATGAAAGAAAAAGAAAGACTTTTGAATTCAAATATAATTATAAAAATTTAAAATTGAGTAAGTACATC
The DNA here is from genome assembly GCA_034769895.1 of Magicicada septendecula. Classification (NCBI taxonomy): domain Eukaryota; kingdom Metazoa; phylum Arthropoda; class Insecta; order Hemiptera; family Cicadidae; genus Magicicada; species Magicicada septendecula. Next base: position 283,586,090 of record CM068374.1, on the reverse strand, counting down.
TTACTACAACATGATAATTTAGAACAAAACTTTATGGAAGAAAGAGAAAGAGAGAGAATTTTGAACTTAATTTTAAAAAATTTAAAATTAAGCAAGCACAGCTTACTACCACTGAATTATGAGGAAACTTTATGGTAAATAATTAAGAAGAATTTGAATTTGGAAAAATACCAAAATATTCAGAAATAATAGTAAGATCACATTACTATAAACAAGTCTGAATGAAACAATTCTGGGAATAAATGAATTAAACAGAATTTGTATGTTGATAGAACGTCAGAACTTTGAAACAAGATAAGATCAACATATTACAAGGATTTATGAGAAATATTTTTCAATTAAATAAAAGGAATAGTTTGAATTTTACATTAAAACTAACCAAGTTCCAAAAAATAATTATGTGTCAATTATGATTGAATTGAGAAGAAAATAAAGTGATTAATTCAGAAAAGAGAGTTAACGTTAATCCAGAATAAATGCTAGACATTCACAATAGCATTTGAAGGAGTAGAGAAGACTAACAAAAAAGAGTGTAATATGCCAGAGAAGGAAAAAATTTGGAAGCAAAGAGACTAATTACCTATGAAACGATAATGAAAACAGTTAATTAAGAGCAAAGAAGAACAACTCATACCAAACAGATGGAGAAGATGATTTTGAACCAATGATAATAATAAGACCTATATGAAATGCAAAGAGAAGAAATACCACATGAAATATGATATAAATGAATTAATGTTAATGAATGCGAAGGTGGATTAATAACTTTCTAAGAGAAAGGAAACAACCAAAATGTTTAAATAAAATGATCAATATAACAACCTGTATATCTAATGTAAAGATACAATGTTAAAAAATTAAATATAATATAATAAGACCATTCAAATAATGAATAAGAAAGACTATATATAGAGACCATGCTAATACTATGAATAACCAGAAGAAAGTATAAAGAGAATTCAGATGAAGAAGAAAGAGAGTTACACTGTAAACAGTAACCAGAATTATTAAAAGAAAGGTTTTCAACCATAATTAAATTAAATATATCAGACAAGTTAAGAGTTTTGGAAAAATATATATGTAATGAGTATAATAATGATTATGAAGATTTATTAAGATAGAAAATGTGAGATAATCTGAGAGACTACGAAGTGGAGAATCCAAAGATATTTTTATTAGTCGAAAATGAGACTACTTTTTATTTATTTATTCGATGACTGACTGAAGATAATTCCAGCAGCATTATGTTTTTTGAGCAGGGATGGATATGCCCTTGTACTCAATTTATAGAAGTGGTGTATGGCCAGCAGAGAAGTAGCGTACAGTGCCCCTCTGATCTGCCCCAGCCCACGTGATAGGGAATGTTAGGGAATTAATATCCCAAGGATACAACACGAAGTTGATATAGAAAGAAAATGTATTACAATTATAATATATCTCAGAAGACACTAACTATCCGAAAAGGATCAGTAGTAAGACAAGTAACCATATATATAAAATTAATAAAACTCTAATATAAAAAAGTCGATATAAAAATGGAGAAGAAAATGAATTATAAGAAATGATGAAATTATCATAAGAAATTATTTCATCCATAAACATGTCTGAAATAATTACTTCTGGAGGGGAGCAATCTGTAGCGTGACAGATGTATGCATAATATTGAATGGCAATTGATCATTAGAATAATGAAGTTATAATATTTAAATTTGGAAGAAAGCATTAAGTTTAATATAAATAAATTAATTCATAGCAACGTTGGAAAGAAATCATTATAATAAAGAAAATCCAAGTTCAAGTAAAAGGAGTTACTAGTGATGAGTCATCCAAGACCAGTCTCATAACCAAAGGTTTTCAAGGTATAACCCAGGAAGGTAAAATAGTAAATAACAAAGCAGTACAGAATATGACCAAACCCACGACGAGGGAGAATAAATAGAAGAGAAACCCTAAAATAAGCCAAGATCAACCAATACAGGTTGTGTATTTCTGTAATAAAGAAGAAGATGGAGAAGATCCCAAGAAACCTGATGGCAACAAGAAGAAGATGGAGAAGATACCAGTCCCAGAAGGCAGGAGAAAAGAAGACTGAAGAAAGAAGAAGAGGGCAGCATCCTGAAGAAGATATCATGCTCTTATAAAAGACACCCAAATCCCTATATCCCCAAAATAAATATTTAAAAATAAAAGTATAACGAAATAAAAAAAAAACCACATGTATACAAATTTAAGAGAGAGGAGTGTATAAAGTAAAAGTTTCCTGTGAACTAAGATGAAACAATAATATAGTACCCATGGAACAAATCTTCATTGAAAAAACGCTAACCAATTTATTATGTTAATAAGACTATACGACCATTTAGCATTAACATAATATATAAGTGCAAAGTGAACCAGTGATAGTTTTGGGTATTGTAAAAAATGAACCTTGTGTTTCATTCTTGGCAATCACAAACATTGGATGCAATGAAATATGCATTTTTCAATGACTTAAAATGTGTGCTGTGACAATATGTTGTTCATAAGACATGAATCTGTTTAAAATAACATTTTGTTTTACATGAAAAAAGAAAAACAGAGTTCATAATACCTTTTGAACAATTAATACTATTTATTTGTTAATGACAGGGTGCAATTCCCCAAAGACAATGTAAAAGACGGTATAAAAACTGTAGAATCCTACTTATAATAATAGTTAGAAATAAGAATATAAATATAAGGTTTTAATGTATATAGTACAAGAATGTTTAAAAATGTTTTAGATATAAGGCCATTTGTTTGGGTCTGAAACAACTAACATCAGAACTATAAAAATAATTACCACTTGTAAATAGTAGAGAGTAATTAAGATGTTAGTTAGTACAAAACCTTTGTTGTAAACCATATTTCCATGTTGGAAATGGGAATTTTGTTGCAAAATGTCTGATTTGAAGACAACCATTTATTTAAAAAAAATATTCTTTATTCTGTTATTTGTATTGTAACCAATACTAGTTGTTTTTGTGTAATTTGAAAGCATGTTTAATTTATAATACTATTTGTAAAAGTCAGAGAGGGTATCACACATCATATATTGTTTGTAAATTATTTTGTAAGAAAAATTGTTAAAAAATCATAGGCCAAAAGAATGGAAACCAAACTTCATCAAAACAGAGAAATTGCTCAATTAAATGCAAATAAACAAAAGGGGTTTAGACAAAATAAACTTGAGATCATGCCATATAATTGCACATACCATTTAGAGAGATTTTAATAAATTATATTCAGAATTATGAATAAACACGAAAATGACTAAACTCAGAAATTTAGACATGGGAGTCATATATTTCAGAATAATGTTTCAGAATACAACTAATTCAATTAATTACCAGAAAATAAGGGAATAGGAACCTTTTAATACAATATAGGATTATTAATATTAAATATAACTGATAAAATGGCTGAATTTACGTTATAACAGGAAGTAAATTTTGGAAATGTTTGACTTATCAGAGTATATCAAACTGAAAGCAAAATTATTATTTTTTGGACAGAAAACACTATAAAATGGCATTATTTAATCTGAAAATAACCAGAATGAACTGAAAGATTAATTTAAATCAAATCTAGTGAATAAAATTGACAAATAACCAAAGTTTAGGCATTCATATAGTGAAATAGTAAAATGTACACAGGATGTGAAAATATTTTTGAACAATGTTAAGGATAATATTATATGGGCTAAGAGTTTAATTGAAACTGAAGGAAACAGTTAGTTAATTATTGGTAGTTGAACGGTTAACATGACATACGTTTAACAACGTGGATAACCTAACCTATAATCGTCATACAAGCGAGTGTATAGTGAGTTATTGTGAAATCGCGAGTGACTTGTAAAATACTTCTGAAACTATCATATTATAACAGAAACGATCAAGTAACACTCCATAACACAGAACAATATAAATCTACTCTGAAAAACACCACAAAACACAAGAAAACTGTGTAATACATTAACCCAAATTAGTGATGGAACCGGGGAAAGTGTTTGAACTAATAATTATACGGATACACTAAATACAACTCAGAAACAGTACACTAGACACTACACAACATTTTACAAGAGATTCGCAGACATCAGAACAGGAATACTACAGGAAAATCTTTTATTTGGAACGTCCAATATACGAATGACATCTCACTAACTTCACGGCAGCCATTTGCAATATTGGTCTCATCATTGCCAGAACCCCGCCTTCTAGTTCGACACAGCTGTTGGGTGAAAACAATTATTATATTTACAAATTATTATTCAATGTCTGTGTTTATTAATAACTATTAATTTGATTGTAACGTTATACTTTTTAAATATTAGCCCGATTTCTCTGACTTTGGTAATAACTGGCTGTTTAAAGAACCCTATATAATTTTTATAACATATACTTGTAACTTTTTTTCGATATCCTGAGAATCGATACTAATCGATAAGAGTCAATATTGCTGTTACTTAATAAAACATTAATACTTTTCAATACTTAATAGTTCTTTATTTCTTCAATAATACTAATTACCAATAATATAATTCTAATTGATAATCTACAAGGACTTTACCACCCGTAAGTGAAGATAACCTAAAAAATAGAAAGGTAAACAAATATCGATTGGTTTACAGACAGTCTTATGAGTGGTGATAGATTATTTAAATTATACTAAAACTTTAATAAAAATTTTCAGAAGAGCATTACACTGTTTAAAACTTCACATCCCTATATTAATTAATTGATCCTAATTAATTAATTAATAAAATTAAAATTTTTTTTTATTATTTTTTTTTTATAAACAATTTTTTTAAATTTTCTTCAAAACAATAATTTTTGTTTTGAAACTTTCGGTGAAGCTGAGCATATATATTTCTTCATCAACTTTACGCTACTCGACCGGTCTTGCTACCATTGGGATTCGACCAGCTGGGAAACTTAAGGAAGTGTTTCAGGCCAGTAAGACGTCGAGAGCCACACCAATTAAACACTTTACAACTTACAGATTCACACATCAATCTTATTTTATTACAAATTGGCTAGTCCAAACAGAGGGGCTTGATTACATCGGAGTCACATATTCCATAATAGCTAATATCATTAACACACAACATACATTTATTAATTTTATTACAATATATATATATATATATATATATATATATATATATATATAGCAAGGTAACAGGTTATAGCCCAGACCAGACTTGCATAAAAGAATGCTCAATTAGTGAAAATACATACATTTATTGTCCTTTTCTTTTACACACAATTATATCACAATGTTCTTTCTTTATTTTAATCAAAATTGATTTATTGAAGTTCAAAATCTTCTGTTAAAATATATTTAAAATTTTGTTCTCTTTATTTAAATAGTGCTGTATATTTTAACTGTTCAAAGTCTCCTTTAAACAAAATTATATTTTAAATAAATTTTCTTTTTACTTTACAATTTAAAGCTTTATACTTGGATAACAATTTTATTTAAATTTGTCTTCCCTGTTCTGTTGTCTTCATTGTTCTCCCGGCCGACGATCTCGATCCGGCCTCCAGCGATCCGTCATCTTGGTTCCACGTTCCAGCAACAGCCTCCAGGAACTGCCTTGCTCTAGGTATCCGTATCCCAGCCGCCACGATCAGCAACACGAAGCTCAGGAACTGTAGCCGACTATCTCGTACTCCGTATTTGTTCCCTGCCGACACTCGCTGCTATCACTACTCCACGGGCCCAAGGAGTGCCTGGATTGATGTTGACTGGACGATGCCCACCGCGACTGCTTTCGCTGAGTGCTGTATGAAGACTCTCAGAGAAGAGAGCTCTAAGATTGTTCTAAGAGAGTTAGATGAAGACTGGCCACTCCTTTTATAATACTGCTCAATGTATGCCGCGGCGCTGCCGAATGACGTCACCGCCGATATGCGCGTAGGCGTATTTTCCATATATTCTATTATATTCAGGACCGGCCACGTTCTCACTGACTTCCTTATTCTTGAATTTTCTAGAACAATGCTTTATTACATATGAATCAGCTTCCATAATCTTCTATTTGCTACCCACACTACACAACATTTCACTCACATATTAAGTTATATCTTCATAGTTTTTACACTGTCCTATTACTAATTTATCCTATTAATTTTAATTTTTTAATATTATTATTTTACTTCCAAGCATTCTTCTATCGTTCTGGACACCCATAACAGCTGATAATAATTATGCTCCACAATTACATATAGTGAGCGTTGCAATATATATGTATTAGAGAAAATTGGATATAATACTATTATATGACTATTATATAATATTATATTACATGAATATATATATATATATATGTATATTGTCAAAACCATGTCTTTTACGATTACTAATAAGGATGTGGCAAGAACTGTGAAAGACAAAATATAATAACAGTTTTCGGTAATAACGATACGTAATGGGGAATGCGTAAATGTAAATTGCAAGGAATATAGGATTTACTTCATCGAGGGGATTTAATTAATCAATTTTTTAGATGATATTCTCTTTCAGATTTTGGAGGAAGATATCTCTCTCTCTCTCTCTCTCTCTCTCTCTCTCTCTCTCTCTCTCTCTCTCTCTCTCTCTCTCTCTCTCTCTCTCTCTATATATATATATATATATATATATATATATATATATCTCTCTCTCTCTCCCTTTCTCTTTTTTCTGTATCTATGTATTTCTATTTATCTATCTCTATCTATCTAATTATCTCCATCTCTGTCTAGCTATCTATCTACTTATCTGATTATCTCTCTCAGACAACAACGACCGAAACTTTAGTAAATTTATGCATTCAAATAACTATTTTATGTTTGGTAGACTTATTAATTTTTTATATCAATAGAATTATTTTTATCGTTACGTAATTGAGTGTAATATAATCGAGTTGCATTGTAGGCGGATTACACACATCTGAAATCATGTCGTAGAGAATTAGTTTAGTATGAGTTTAAATACTTGACGTTTAATTTTTGAAGATATTTGGGTAATGATTATGTACATGTTTTTGCAACAATAGAACATTATGCTGTAGTTACGAACAAATTTAGTTTTACTACAAAACATACATACGCATAAAAAAAATATTCATGCCATATAAAAAAATTTGTTTTAGAAATTTAAAAATATGTTAACTGAATTGTCTACAACTTCTATCACTTTCTATGATACAGTTAATTAATCTGTTTAAAAATAGAAGCTAAATATCTAATGTTATAATACTTAGACACATGTCTAGATGATCCAAGGATTGTATGTCTGATTGGTTATTGCAGAAACGAAGTAAGCTAAATAAAAATGAGGTGCGCATTCCCATGGTCAACTGTGAGTTGTAGCTGAAACCGGGCAACTTCAAGTCGTTCATTTTTTGTAACAGTAAATTTAAATTAAGCATAGAGTGGTGCTACATGTCCGTGAAACATATTATTAAGATCTCACTATTTATTGTTTTTGAGAAAATCGTATTTATATAATTGGTCAAGTATTTATTTTTTAGATATTGTGAACTGTGAACATAGACTGTTAAGCCAGATTATTGGTTGCTAAATTTTTTATTGTTTACTATAGTGGCAGACTCAACTTCCTATATTTTATGAGGCGATTATTTATCCATATTTTAGTTACTTTCTTGCGGACGACTTTACCATTCGAAACTGGCTCTCTATTTTCTCTTTCATTACCTAACTCATTTACAATCAAGATATTTCAATAAATAACTTTGCTAGGCCGGTATCACAAAAATCTGTTATATACATACCACGTAGCCTACGTACTGAACATTTATAGGACGACTGTCCTGGATTCACACTACGTAACCCATTTCATTTTCATGTATCAGTGTTAAAATCCGCAGTTAGACGAAAGATTTATAATCCCAAACTCTTACATATCTAATGAGGTCAAGATTTATATAATTTATAAATAGGAAGAGAAATGTTAACAATAGTGTCTTATAAATGTATCGTATTAGAAAGTCAGCATGGTTTCCATTCCCGTATGTAGGTAGGATGGTTGTTGAGGTACTACTTCAGCTTATGGTACTATACAAAATACGCGCTAAACACTTGTTAATTTCATCTTTATGTAAACACTGCCGCATGAGTCGTTTACTTTTCCGATTACCAAGGATCAGCTGCTACATTCTCAGCGTCCAAGCATGAATAAACAGTCTGACAAATTGTTTCTCTTTGATAAATGAGTTTCCATTTGTCTTATAATCTGAACAGCCTTCACACGTGACTAGTAACAAGAGTAAATTATTTACTAATTACACAAAATTAATTTGATACGTTAGCTATTACAAATTAAATTAATGACAGCGATCAAGATTACATTTGAAAACACAAAATTTGAAGTTAACCTGCCATAGCCCAGAATTATTGTTTCATATATTTTAACACCGATTTCTTAAATATGGTTTGTCATTTTATGTATTAAAATTATTTCAATTACGTTTTCCTTACATTTAAGCCTAGCCAGAATAATTTAATATATATATAATCACTATAACTAGGAATTTATACAATTCGAAAAATCTACATATTACTTTCTGTCACTTCTAAATTTTTAAATATTTTCTTGTATCTTGCTGAACCCTGTAGAAGTCAGAAAGTTAGTGAAAGACGAAGTACGAGTTTACTATTACTACAATTTATTTATTAAAAACTTCATATTTATTAATTTTTATTTTTTACTGTGTAACTATTATTCAAATCATTTAATAATTAATTAGTACTATCTGTTTCTACACTGTTTAAAAATTATTTAAAAAGTTTATTCTTTTTAACTATGCAAATTAATATGCAGCATTTACACGGCACTGTGAATAAAAAACGGTTGAATTAGAAGAATGCAGTTTTTAAGCCATAATTTAATATTTTCAACTGGTGTTCTCGCGTAACTAACAAGATTTAAAAATATGTTATTTAATATATCATTCATGATCAATTTTTTATTATCAAAGAAGTTACAGACGAATTAATTAATTTAATTAAAGTTTCAGAAAACCGTAACTGAATTGCCTAGAACAACGTAGTACTCATTTTTTGAACCCTCACATAAATATTGTTCGTTCTTCTCTCTTCGAAGTTAATTAATTGTTTTGATGTTGTTAAAGTTTTGTAAGATAAATTCAATGTGTCTGACAGATTAATTACCGTTCAACACTTTATATTAAAACAATGTAAGAATGTACTCTGTTGGAGTGTGTGTTTTAACGTGTTAGCAGTAGTACAGAGTGAGGGATGGAAAGAGGGAGAGAGAGGAAATAGATTATTTGTAAATTCATTGGCTAAATTAATATTTAATAATTTAACAATCTGTTAAATAACGTAGATAACATTTTTATTTAACATTAAATTATGCACTTTCCAATAAACTTAAAGGAAATCGTTGTTTATAGGAAATTAAATAATAACGTAAATGTAGCATGTTTTCACAACACAGATCAAAAGACATTACTCTATGAACCATATCAAAAGACATGCTAAGAATTAAAATCAACCAAATAGATTATAGGTTAGACAAATTTTTATCAACTCCTTTATACTGGAAAAATATATATTTTTCCCTTACATATCAACTTCGTAAACTTATAACGGAAAATAATTGACGCCTTCCAAAAAACGTGTATTAGTCCTAATATGGCCTAAAATACATGGATATGTGACTATTCAACAAAAATATTTTTATTAAGATTGTAATAACCTATTAAAATTATTCGTCTGTTTGGTTATAGTGTGGTAATAAGAGAAGAATAATCAGCAAGAACAAAACATAGGAATGCTGGAGGAGGAAGAGTACTCTTCCATTTCACGAAAAAAAAAACAATAGCACTTAAGTTTTAGATGACAAATATATTTCTTATACAAAATATAACATGTAAATATATATAATAAATATGTGTAATATATTCACGAACGTAAATATGTGATAACGTTTGCTTATAACGATGACAAATAAATTAAAAAAAAAATATATTATTTGCAAAAGTCAATTTTATGGTGGCTATAGTAACACTACAGAAGCAGACGTTCCTTTAGAACTATACCATATTAATGGCAAATTTTTTTACAAATTCGCTGAGGTGTTACTAATATTTACATGATATTCTCGTTTATTAAAATTCCTTCCCATTTTTCTTTTTTGAATTATGTATGTTTTAAATGCTCTAGATCTTTTAACCTGCGCCCGCGCGTATGTGTATGTGTGTGCACGAGCGCAGATACACGGAGTCAGAAAGATCATTTTAGAGAATGCAATGGGTAAACAAATTACCTGTTAAAATACTCGTTTAATACGTAATATTTTAAATTGTGAGAAACAACTTACTCTTTCAAGTTTTTACAAGCACAATAAGAAAAATAATTTGTCGCTGTTCCCTCAGTTGATGTCTCTCAGAAGACCCATATTCGAAAGTAACAATCCTAACGAACGGCTGTATATTGAAGAGTAACAAACATTAAAATTTTTTTTGACGTTACAATTTACTGTCACATTATATTTACAATCACGCATTACTTGATTAAGAATAATGTGTGTGAAAACATATATGGTATACTACTGATACATACGAGGTAGAGTACATAAGAACTGACCAGTAAAATACACTTTATAATTATTGTTAAAATTTTATAATTTTATGTTTTGTAGAAAAAAAGTTGAGTTACGTAATTTAAAAAATTCTTAAACCTTTGTAAATTATCGTTTATACGTAAGAGTGACTGTACAAAGGTACTGTAATGGTAAGTTATGGGTGCAATGTTCTCTTAAATAGGCAACATACCTCTTAGTGAATGTAAACACTATTAACGAAAGACACAATAGTGTAACAGAATAATCAGGTTTACACAGGCAATATTTGGAAGCTATTAAATGTAATAAATTTTGTTACACGGAAAGTCTATCACGTTAATTCGTCTATACTGACATTTTTAGAAATGAATTACTGAAACATTAAGAACTGCATAATAGTTGCTTATAGTTTTACCCGTTTTATGATTATAAGTAATTCATAATATTAAAAACATTTGCAGCATACTTAAAAATATATTCAAGCAAAAAAATAATGTGAACAGAAGATAATGAAACAACAAATTTCAATATGTTTAAAATGAATTAGAAATTTACTTACAGAAAGCAGACATTAGGGCAATTTCGTTGGAGTAGTTAAATTAAAATATATTGTTGACTTCTTTTATGACGTATAATGTCAGAGTACACTAAAACATTTTTCTAAAACCGTAACAGTTTGTGTTCTGTCTCCCTCACGTTCAATGTTTTTTCGTCAGTTCTATTAAAAAGTAATTTAAAATTCACCGTTTGTACGTCAGAAAGATTTAAATTTAAATTTGTTAAAACATGTTTAAAAGAACAAAACACCTCTACTTTTACGTTATTTTTAGTTTTAAATTAGATTTACTTTTGAATATATTCCTTCCAAATCCACTAACATAAACTAAAATGATACTTGTTAAGTAGACACTCTTTCCTGGCATTGCTCACGTAACTACTTTCTAAACTCATATAAATATACCAAGTTCTTTTTTGACACTGCATTTATTTTATTATGCTCTTATTATTATAATAATTTAATTGCACTACTAACTATAAAAGCAATCTAGAAGTGCACAGTCAAGTGCTAACGAAGGAGCGCGCCTTTGTGTTTGTTGGATGCTCTGTCACAGAAGTACGAAGTTACGCGTGTGAGAGCCTTTGTGTTTGTTTGTTGGATGCTCTGTTACAGAAGTACGAAGTTACGCGTGTGAGAGACGAAGAAACGTTTACGTATAATGGAGTTTACACTATATAATACGTTTACACTACACGTTTACGTATAACAGAGCCTCATTATTAACTTCATTTTATGATTTTATTTGTTAACTATCGGTAATACAAAAAAGAATTTAAAGTTGAATGTTACTTTAAAACAAACTGACTTCACTCGTTTAAATTTTAATTATCCACTCCATAATTTCGTCGTTGGAGTTTTCAGCATACCTTTTTGTTTACATCTGATACACTTCATAACAGCATTTTTTCACATTTTAAGCAAGCTACGTAAGTAAAATGTGTTTGTATCCTGCTAGTTCCTTATAATTAAAATAATTGATAAAGTCGTAAGTTACCAACATTTTATGCAAATATGAAAATAGGCTAACATGTATTTTGCAATTTCTAATAAAAATTATTTACACACCTTTAGTTTGATGTATAACTCAAACATACTTCAAAATTGCTAAAACATTTTCATGGGACACAAAAACGAAAGATGAAAGTCTCTCAGTTCTCCTGATTACCAAATTCTTATATCAGTTGGGAATTCTGAGATAATATTATGTACAATTATCTAAAACACTGCATTGCTGTACTTTGACAATTTGGTTAAATAAAACAGCGGTTATGCTTCTTACTTTAGAGAGTCACACTAAACACTGCTTACACGTAACAGCGGTGTTTTACAGGGTGCAGAAACTTTTAAAACTAGTTGACCAAATTTCTGTAGATTTTATCAGTGGTATATTTACAAAATTATAAATATTTCTGATAACTTGGTTTAACATATTACATTACTTTGTTACGTTTCAAAGATTTTATTACTTTAAAGTCAGTTTTATCTTACTTCTTCATTTCAAGTTTCCTTTGCGCTTGAGGTCTTCTTTCTTTCTAATTTAGTTTTGTTACTTCATATATAGTTGTAAATTAATTCTGTTATATTTACTTTAGTTTGGTAGTTATTATAGATTAACAGTTTGAGCCCTAGGTTTTACAAGCTCAGACTAAGCCTACAGCCTATAATATTTTGTGTTTTATATAATTGTTTTAACTCAATTCTCATTGAAATGTATATATTAAATACAAGGCTAAACTGTTAAATTGAAAATGTATTAAAATTTCTTGTTCACATATATGTCATCAAATATTTTCCACAAGCTATGACATTAAAATTACTGCCAAAAGTTGTAAGGGATAAAAAATTTGGGTGCACTACTCTTTCTTTACTTTATTTACACTCAATTGTACAATTTGGTTATATTTTGCAAAATTTGTTAAACATAAAAATAAATTTTAATTCATAAAATTTTAAGAAACGTGCAATTATTGTTAATCGTATGTTTTGACAGGCGTTCTTACCTTCAGAATAGGACGTATCATTGCAGTGTCTCTGTTCAGTTCAATATCTGCACTACCACTTTTATTCTCGCAAATCTCACGTACACATACTTCATCAGAGTAAGGCACCGGAATCAGTGTACAAATCAATATGACATGGATGGTCTTATTCTTCATGAATAATACGATTACGATTATGACAAGCCATTTATCATAACATAAACAACGAACGAACACAAAATTTAGGTTAGCTAAGCACGATTTATTATAAACAAAGCTAGGCCGGAAACTGCCGATTTGTTTGTTTTGATAATACGTAGTAGTATATTAAATGAGTAAGAATAGTGTTAGTATTACTACACCTGAAGTGATCGTACGTGAGCGGTTGTAGTATAGTAATTTGAGCAGAAACTTTGGAGCCGCACTGATACGTTTGTAGCCTATTACACGTGTGGAACATACCAGTAGGTTTGTAGCACTCAAAGAATCAAAACTTGTGGTTATCGTAAGATGCAATCAAAAACGATATTCAAATTTACAAGATACAGCTTCATTATACATTTCATTCAAATGGATTAAAGATATATTATTTTTTATCTATGATCTAGATTTAGAAATTTTTGGAATTTTTGCGTGCATAGCTGGGTACACAAAATTAGATACAGTATAAAAAGAAACAATCAGATAAGAGAGGAACTGAACGTTGAAGACGTAAACGGAATCATTAGTAAGTTTGGAGATAGCTGGAAAAAACACAGTAGCAGAATGGGCAGTAACAGATTCCTCAAGGTTGCCTTATTATATCAACCGAAAGGGAAGAGAAGCATGGGAAGACCCATGAAGAGATGGTCCGACTAGTTTGGAGCCGGAACACACTAAATCGTCTAAACAGTGACGAAGAAGAAGAAAAGAAGAAGAAGAAGAAGAAGAAGAAGAAGAAGAAGAAGAAGAAGAAGAAGAAGAAGAAGAAGAAGAAGAAGAAGAAGAAGAAGAAGAAGAAGAAGAAGAAGAAGAAGAAGAAGAAGAAGAAGAATATTTGTTGCAATTAAGTAAATATTCATTTTTATAAAAGGCTAGATTTAATTCTAAAGGAACTTGTTATTCATGTTTCATGCTCTCAAACTAAATAAACATGTCTTCATTTAGGTAAATACATTTACTTGCACGAAGAAATGATTAGTACTGTACTAATCGATATTCGAAAGAAATTTTATTTCCTCACCTATCCATCGAATACGTTAATTTGAAATTTAGCAAAAAAACATTTGTTAATTGTACAAATAAATGTCATTCCTGTAGTGCGTTAAGAACTCATTTAATGGGCTGTGAGGAAGGCTTATATATTATTAAACTTTTCTGTATTCAGTAGTTTCTCTTTAGTTTGTGAGTGGTGTTCCACGCTACTCTCAAAAATATATGTTTACCACTCTCAGATTTTCAACAAACTTCAGGAGCAGACTGTCTGCAAAATGTAGAATGCGTTTGCAAAGAATGCTTATTCAAAACAATTCCCTGTTGGGAAAATTACCATACAGCCAAAATTAGCTACGCAGGATAAGAGACTATTAGGAAAATTGGCAATGAGAAATTAACAATGATAATTTCCACTTGGGCGCTTGACTTTGCCTCTGCATCAAATACTACACAGTATACAATTTACTTTTTACTAACATCGCTATCAGTTATAAGTCTTTATAAACTTTTTATTAGGTTTGTCCAAGAACAAAATAAAGCCATGAATGTAACCACTTTATTACATTCTTCCGAAGAATGCAAATTAATCTTTCCATGTATTCTCTAATGTAAGCAGTATACATAATTTTTATATAACCTTTAACCGAATGTGAGCAGACAATAATTAAACATAGCTCATTAGCTTGTAGATGAAATTTACCATGTAAACTGCACATCAACAACAATCAGTGTAAGCTGCAAACGTACTGGATTATTTATTTGGCCATGTGCACATTCACTGTAGTTTATTATCGCTTCGTATGTAGTATTTCATCGACGTATAGGTCAGGGGTCAGTGGTTACAATGGTCGCGACTTCGCCAGGCATTTGTCAGTATACATCTTTTGGCAGCAGTGATTGTATGCCCTCATTATAAACATTTCCATACTCGTACACTATAAGCCGCACTGTACACAACATAAAATCGAATTCAGTTTGGAGTTTAATTTTCGTCAGGGGATGAAACAACTACAACCGATTTTCTCGTTTATGAAACGAGTATCTGATAGACAACTGAATAATTACAGAACAAACAGTAGCATAAATTAAACCATTGTACAGCAGTTGCAAATCGGATTTGTAAATTATACGTTTAGTTAGTGCACAGAGTGAGCTTCAACAAACAATTATTGTTTCAACATAAAAGTAGTATCTTTCGACGCACTTAGTAGACATAGTAAACTATCTGCTTAACGTAAAGTTATAAGTTGTTTGTGAATGTTTGTGAATGCCTACTGTTTACATAATTGTTACGGCGGTCTAAAATTACTTTTGACAGGTTTTTGTTAACTCGCTAAACTATAAATTTTAAAGCCTACGCACCGCCTATTTTAAACCTTATGAAAGTGTTTTTTTTTTAACGAAAAAACAAACACGTAGACACTCATAGACAGACAGACCAAGAGACAGACACACCCGCACCCACACCCACACATGCTTGCATCCACGCGTATGGTCAGTATTGACTACAAAATGTCAGGTACTTCCAAATCCCTATGTTTTCTCGAGGCTCAGATTGCACTTCACATATAACATTCTTTGTCGTTATGTAAGATTCAATTTTAGTATGCAACGTTTAAATGAATGTATTTCACCTTTTACACCGTAAGTCGAGCAAGTATGTAGAAGTAACAAGCAACTCATAATCACTTATGATCTGCAAATAAATTGCACTATGTTATGTATTTTAGTTCTTAAATTTTCATAGGATTAAATACAAATGACATATTATACGTCAATTGAAGAACCCTTTCCTAGATTACAGTAAATAAAAACATCTACCCTATTATGCAAACTAAGGGTGAAATTAGATTTAAGTAATAGCCTATTTGTACCTGATAGATTCCTAAAATAATATTTACTACATTCTCACACAATAAAGTTGTAAAACTTTACTATAGTACCGTATGGAAGGAATTAAATGTATGTGTCTGTAACGAAGTAGAGATAAAAATACGAGCTGCCTTAAAGAAGTACAGTAAACTGAAAAACAACGAAACAACAAAATTACATTATAGGCGTAGTA
This sequence comes from Magicicada septendecula, assembly GCA_034769895.1. Taxonomy (NCBI): domain Eukaryota; kingdom Metazoa; phylum Arthropoda; class Insecta; order Hemiptera; family Cicadidae; genus Magicicada; species Magicicada septendecula. The sequence goes on along the minus strand of CM068374.1, from coordinate 283,569,679 downwards.
CGTTGGGAATGAATTCTTGTGAAACATAAACTTGTAGAAGACCGTATTGTATAAAGCATATATTCGAAACCAAATTGGTTTTAGACGTGATATTGCTTTGGAAGGATTGTTTACAAATATATGTTTCCAATAACAACTTTAATAACAACAACTTTGCAATATTTCAAGAAAGAGAAACACCAGTTATCTAAATTTATGCCGTTTATTCTCAGTACTATCCTCTGCTATCAGAACATTTAATCTATACACTGATGACAAGGAGACATTTTGAATTCGACAACCACAAAATATATTTATAAGTCAGTTACTTAACATAGGTAATTAGTTACGTTATTTCAAGTAAGTAAAAGTTAAAAATCAATTATATCGCTGAAGGTTAAAGACACAGGAAATGTAGGCTATATTTTTATTAATTTGCCATAACAAACAAAGACGTATCATTTTAAATAATTAATAAACATTAACTAATGTTGAAATTAAATTTTTATTTTTTATTAATTTTAAGTATTCATTAAACTATGTTTTGTGCAGTTCATCTTATATTATGTTTAATAATTAACATAAACGGAACGACGTTTTCAAAGCTCATTATTGTTTATTATTCATTCATATCTCATTGTCGTAGATTTAGTTTATGTTACCTTCACTTGTTCTGGTTCCACAGATGACAACGAAATCATAATTGATATTAAATATGAAAAGGTAATTTTTTGGAATCATAGCCTTATAATGTCAATATCTGGTTTGGTATAACATTTTCATATTTATTTCCTTATTTTTTCTATTCTCCTCTCCTCGGGTATTAATAAATATCTTGCAGATATTTGCTCATCTTGTACGGCCCCTCTTACTTGGTCTTTTCTTTACATCTTTTTTTTTAGTTTGTGTGATTATCTTTTTTCCACGTGTTTCCGCACCAACCTTTGTTACTGTTTATTGCATTCCACATTATATGTAACTTCGTGATGTCATCCTACAGGTGTTATATTTCCTTAGCTATTCTGTATTTGTACATATTCATTATATTTTTACCATGACGTTTCTGTACCACCATTCTACCGTACCAATTTATTTGTGTTCCTCACCACCATCGCAAGCCTCACATCCACTACCACCAATTTCTGATCCGTGCCGAATTCAGCTTCCTCAAATTACTTTGATATAAGTCACCCTTCGCCTTACTTCTTTACTGTAGACAAAATAGTCATTAATACTTTTTCCTTTTATTCTTTTTACAACCTTAAAAGTACTATGTTGTATATTTTTGTTTTAGAACCAAGTATTACTCACCCAAAAACTCATTATCAACACAAAATTTTAGAAACTTCTTTTCATTAGTAATTTTATTCTGCTCTCCTCCAAACTGATTAATGGTGTTATATGACTTGTTCATAATCTTGTCCAATTCTGCCATTCAGATTTCTTCCAGTTATTATCTACCTAAGCTCATTATGTACTTTAAATGATATTTTTAATTTACATTGTATACATAATGATTTACTGTAAAATCTTCATACACGTATGTTTAACAAGAAATTGCCTGTTTCTTTAATTTTCTGTACTTACCTGCATGTGTTTTCGTATTACGTCTTTCTAATAGTAATTTATCACTGTTTTCTGTTTGATTCTTTATATTTTTAAAATAATTTTAACAATGGTAACCTTAAATACACTCGCTAATTATTTAAAAATTAATAACACTTTAATATTTTTTATGAACATGCAAAACATTTTAAATTATTTATACACAAGATGATCAAAAATAAAGTTTTATAAAATAGTAGTTACAATTTTAAAACATTGTTAACCTAGTTTCAACTATTGTTAACGTAAATTATTGATTTTATATACGTATGTTTTGTTTTTTGTTGGACAAGCACACAAAAACTAGCTATGACATGTGGTCCTATTTCAGATGCAGAAATAAGACCATTTGTATAAATAAATTATAAGTAAATTTAAAGAATTTTCAAGATATTATTAGTAAATAAATAATATCATAAGTATTGTAGACAATAACGCAGTGTAGAATGTAGAGTCTATTTATGTTCAAAGGACGATTGACTTGACATAACATTATTAAGATTACATTCATTGTTAATACAGAAAAGACGCCAGATCCGTTGTAACTACATTATAAGTAGTCGTTATAAGAAAATTATGTTGTTGTTTAGAATGATGGGTATAGCAATTTAGTAACAAAGTAATTCTATAACTTAATCTTGTTTTAGTTAACAAATGTACAAGTCACGTAGCCAAAAATAAATTAATTACAGCAGATTGTAAGTCGCAATATATAAAAACACTATTAAGCTAAGAATAACTGTGATAAGGATAGGAAACACAATTACACATTTCATGAAATAGATATAAGGTTTTTTCTTGTTATTCATGTTATGCCATTGCCATAGCAAATATAATGTCGTTATTAAATAACGCTTTTTATATGCCATTGTCAAATATAGTATAGCGTATTCATACGCCTTGTTATTGATTCGTTTCTTAAAATGTTGCGTTACATGGAAACAAATGTAATATTTGTTCAACAAAGTTTATAAATTAATTTTTTACACAGAGTCCAAATTATAGTTTTATTTGTCCAGTCCAGTCCGAATTTATTCTTCATTTACCAATGTACAGATTATAAGTTAAATGTAGTCGCATTCATAAGCGAAGTTGTATACGTGTACTACGTTATTGACAACAAAGAAGTAGGTTTCTATGGAAATTCACCGGTTCCCATTTTCGATCACGCACCAGCGGTCGTTTTCAAATGTGCGACACTTCCTTATAAACATTTTCAATGTTAAAAGGCAGAACAACGTGTTCATCTTTTAGTAAATGATTATCATTACTGGCTTCATTGTTACTAATTTTAATAATAGTTAGTCCAGAATATTGCAATTTGAGGTTTTGGATTTCACATTAATAAATATTTTAATTGTTACACTTTCAAGACCCTAAATAATGAATATTTTGTTTTATTTTTTAAAAACATAAAACCTACTCACGTGCTACATTCACAGCTTTGTGAAATTTGATAATTACAAGTACATTTACCCTTACATTTTTATTATTAGTTAACACAGTAGACAGATTTGTGTATACTAATACATAACGTAAAATATAAGCTACATTACTTCGTGTACTCTTCTTATTGTGCTGATACGATTGGTTCAATATCGTTATATTTTGTAGCTGAATATTTGTAATTTTTCATACAAAATATTTTCTTTCATACAGTATCACACCACAAAGTAAAATGTGTTGAAAAATTGTTTACTCCTTTATATTAGGTCACATAGCAATAAGTAATATAAAATATATAATATAACTAAATAAATGTTTATCGTACATGTGTTTACTTGAAACGTCGAGACGTCACTTCTTACAATAAAAAAATGTATTCTAAAAACTCGTGTCGCTGGTTTTAATGTTTTATATAATAACCTTGCAAAGCTTGTCTTTTGATACCAGTACCTCTCCAGTTAGCTCTTGCTTTAAACCACAAACATACGGAAACTCATATGTTCACATACAAGTCTTGTTTGGACTACGTTAAAGACGACAGTATTATTAAGGAAACGGGACGCTAAATGATAATAATGTTGACTGTTGTTACCCCATAGTATAATAGGTTAAACTTGATCTCTTAGAATATTAGTTTGGTTGTTGCTGGCGAAAAGGAAAAGAAGAAGATGTTGGATAATTATGCGAGCTTGACAAATTACAAAATGAGCACAGTGTTTTTTTTATAACCATTTAAAAAAGAAGAACTGGCTAAAAGTTGAGGTAGAAAGAGATACACTTTTAAAATATTGGTTACGCAATTAGATAGGAGAATTTGCAATCTTTTTCAATACGTTTCCGTGTGCGAATCAATGTATACCTGAAATATATTTCATGAAACACATGTTTTTATCGCGCATTTCTTTCAAGAATACCCCCATTGTTTAAATTTTATTTTTGTTGTGCATCAAGTTACGTCGAAGGGCTCTGTTAGCGTTTCCTTGTACATAAATGAAATTACGAATGAATGATATTCTACAGTAATTTCATATTTATACATTGTATTATTGTTTTAATTTCTCTTTTTTTGAATAAAGCTCATGTAGCCTATGCTTAAAAGTTTAAAGCTTTGTAAGCTAAAAGTTATTATCAAAACAAATACAAACAAAATATAAACACACAAATTTATATTATCCACGCTCTCTGTTGCTGCTGTAGTGTACTTTCCGATTAATTGATTTATTTTTTCCCGTGCAAGATCCCGAGTTTCTTTTTTTACCGATGCCAAACCGTAAATAAATAAAACTAGGCACTGCTTATTAGAAAAATATAACATCGCGTAACGTGTAGGGCAACACGTGTGCTTGGCACAGTTTTTACCGAGAAATTAAAGTACACTTAGATTAAATTGCGTTAGTTTGAAAGTACACTTAGGTAATTGTTTTTAATCTGTCACGTTCAGAAGTGAACACGACATGTTCAATCATGAGCATAACCCTGGAAACAGAACGCAAATACACTTGCCATTGTAAGTTCTACCATGAAAACATTTCCCTTATCAACTCAATGTCAACCATTCAGCTTTAATAATTCAGTCAAGTAGTTTTTAATATTACTTCACCTGTTCTACTGAAACACACACACACACACACACACACACACACACACACACACACACACACACACACACACACACACACACACACACACACACACACAAGAGTGCTCCTGTTATTTATCGTTGTAAGTGTGCAGGTACTGAATAGTGTTACACGACTGATACGTTACAATTAACGTTAAGCATTAAAATAGCAAAGATTTAGGATTAAATAAAATAAAAAACGGCATTATTTAGGATTTCCGTTAATTGACTTAACAGAAAAGAAATATAAGAAAATTAAAACTTTTTTCGTTTGGGAAATATTTTTTAAACAGAATGACGAGTACCTTAGTACAAAAAATAAACACGTAGATATAGTAGCTGATAAAATATTTGTAGACAGCACTGAATAACATTAAACATGAATGTATTTTTTTGTTTCAATAGTAAATGGATAATGTTAACTGATTGTACTAGGGAGTTTTGTGAATTAATGTATGCTTTAACAACCTAGACACTAATATCAGATATAACTTTTGAAGCTATAAATAAATAATTCAATAAGCTGCTTTAAAAGTCCTAAGCGGAGACTTTATAATAGTTCTAGAACTCACATAACTATTCTGAAATCTTGAAGCAAACTACAGAAGTAAGCATAAAATAAAATAATGCTACGTTATGTAAAATTGAGGTACCTTATGAATTACTAACAATCGAATAGCCGTGAAGATGCAAAATATATAACTTTTGTTTATGAGTAGTAGTGTTATATTTATCATCAGTTCCAGTATAGGTAAATATAGTGTCCTATATTTGTACATCTACAATGATTCATACTTTATACAGGATTAAAAATGAACACTTCTTTATCAATGTTTTTATAAAAGTGTTGCTTACAGACACAAGAAATAAACATTGAAATTTTCCTTTTGTTGCATAAACGTTTTTACTTACTACCACAAATAAGGTAGCCTTGGCATTTGTTAGCTGTTCTTCATGGCTGGCAACTTAAAGAAAAGTATGGTGCTGGAAGTTATGGTTAAAGTTTTTATTAAAAGTTGCGCGTGATGATTATACCGGTCGTATATTACGTTTTTGTTTAAAGAAACCATATTGTTACACTGTTGCCAACTGCTACCTACTTCCATGTTTAAATTTTTACCTACTTTTACTTCTATTTAGATGCGTTTTAACCGTAAATTATATTTACTCTCTTAAAAATATTAACTTTTAAATAAAACTTATTTTTTAAGTACTTTCGTTTATTTATATCCTGCCGCTTTGAAAATGTCAATAACTCTTTACGTTAATTTCAATAAACGTTTGCATTTGCGTTCATATTCTTAAAATATTTTTGTGCTTTCTCCGTTGTATTTACCATGAAAAGTTTTGACCAATATTTGAAGTATATTTTAATGTGGTAAATACAAATTTCTCTTTGTGTTCTGGTTCTCATACATTCTAGTTTTGAATACATTTTACTTTGTGGTGTGATACTGTATAAAAATATTCAGTAAGAAAAAATACATATATTCAGCTACAAAATATAACGATACTAAGCCGACGCACACACTATCAAGTCCCCAAAACATGGTAAGATCATGAAAGAGTTTTTCAATTTATACAGTGTTTTGTACAGGTAGCTTTTAACAAAAATAAAATGACGATACTGCTATTGTTAAAATTACGTTTAATTCGTTCAAAATTAGATACCTAGAGGACTTTAAGTTGCTGTTTGGAAATTTAACGAGAATAGCAAACGTAATCATCATCCTGTATACAAAACACGTTTCGACTTATGTAAAACAGGTACACTTTTTCCATTCTCGTTAATTATTAGTCTGAACTCAAATAAAGCAAATAATTACAGACATTCAGTTATTTTTTATTTATTGTATATTAAAATTTGTTAAAGTTTTAGTAACGGAGATCAAATGAAAATATACTTGCATAAAAATTATTCATTTTTTAAAATAAAGTTAATAATTGATGAAGAAGATGTAATGTAAATCATACCACCACCATCTCCCACACATCCTCAGCCAATCTTGTTCAAAAAGTGTTACTTCTCTGAACATTCAGTCTATGCTCATTCACACAGGCCCTCAACGTTTAGGAGGCGCAACATAAAGTACTAACATGAAAAAAATATTATTGGTAATGAAAAAATATGGTTCAAACAAAGATTTAATTAAGTTGCTATTACTGTTACAAATAATAATTGCATTAGTCAAGATAGTAGCGAAATTCCGAACATTCGCATCGTTCTGTTCGCAAAACACATTAGTTATTGGGTAGCCTTAGCGGTTTGTGCGTAGGCGGTGTTTGCCGCTACAAAAGGGTTCGGCCCATTGCGTCTCTATCGCAGTGTTTAATTGACCTTTGTGGTGTGCAAGTGTTCATGCTTATTGTGCTCGTGTTTTGTGAGTGCTGCGTGCGTTTTCACAGTAAGTATTCATTTGGATTATTTTATGTGATTATACATTACGGAAAGTTTTTTCTATTACGATTTTGTTGATTCTCCGTCACGGCTTGATACAGTATTATTAATTTTAGCTTACATGTATTAGTATATAATTAGCCTGAAGACAGCTGTCAATTATTTGGGTGGCCGAAACGTTAAATTTTTATTTTTTCAGTGATGTCAAAAACCCTTTAGGTAAATTCAAATTCAAATGTGTACAATCCGTCACAGCCATCTTTTAAAGAAGTGATGACACGATCTGGTGCCAGCGGCAGTGACACTTTCCATTTCATTCAGTATTGTCTGATCATGGGAGTCTACTTGGAAGTATCCATAACGTCACTTCTGTTGTCAAGAAGTATCCGCCTGTTAAATAGTATCAAAATACCTGTTCAAAAATTATAAAAAATTAATTCATATTCCCATAAATATAATCTCTTAAATTATTTATTTCTGTAAATGTAACGGTAACATTAATCGAATATTGAAAAGACAGACACTGTAATTAAATATACTCAAAATGATTTAAAAATCTGGCTGTTAGGCCTAGTCGGTTGTTAAATAACAGCGACATTTACAAATATTTATAAATAACAAATAAATCACAAATCATCACCCCAGGCAGAAACGAGCAGTGATGAATGTGGACCGGGTGAGAAGGATCTGCAAGCCCCAGGTTCTTGGATGCCGAGTTGGGCCATTTGGAGCATGCACTGCAGAACAACGGCTACTCTGCTAGCGACGTGAGAAGAGTAGTCCGGGCGAAAACATCTGATCCACCGGACCTGTCGGTGTCCCAGGCGGTCTTGCCGTACATCAAGGGACCGACCGCTCAGCAGACTTGTCGAGGCATGGCGTTCGCACGATCTACAAGCCAACCAAGAAAATCCAGCAGTTAAAGGACAAAGAGATCCTCTGTCGTCGTGTGACGTATACTGTGTGCCGTGCTCGTGTGGCCAAGTTTATATTGGCACCAAGAAGCGTAGCGTCCAGAATTACATTGGTGAACACAACCGCTAGCCTACTGCCGTCTGCACCAGCCGGACAAGTCCGCAGTTGCCGAGCATGCTCTCTAGAAGGCTGACCATCGGAAGTTGTTCGAGGAGACCAGGACCCTCTCTTCTATCCACAGCTATTATTCTTGCTTGCACAGAGAGTTGGTTGAGTTACAGAGGCATTATATGGGATAGACATTACATATTCCATTACATATGGGATTGTGTACTGAATGAGTTTATTGGGACGCGTCCAGGTCGAGACCATGTGATTGGCTGAGCCATAGTGGCCGAGGTTATATATGTAGCCTCGTGTTACCGGCCACCTCTTGCTCTTACCCAAAAATGTTGTCGGGTATCGTTCGGCCAAAATCCGTTTCATAACACTCTGTCACTTTTTGAGACCTGAAGGAGATCCTCGAGGGTGGGATACGAAACGTTGCCGTCGATGCCACTGTTATTTAGAAACCGACGACGGCCAAAAAATCTGGTTTTAATAATTAGAGTATTGCCATTGGCTGTGTAAACTTAAGACGAAAACTGTATGTAAAATTAAATTGTTCCTTAAACAGTATATCCTGCAACGTTTCAAATTTGATTATACTAACAAGAATATGGTGAGTGTGTGAAATTTACAAACACGTCAATATGGAGGAGATGAAAAATTATTTATTATACACACAAATATAGTTTTTAAAGATGTATATTGTATCCTATATTGTCATGTATTGATAATAGAAGTAATAGTTTGTATTGTTCGATAATATAAATCGATTTTACTTGGTTGCTACAACGTCCTCCTCTTCTCTCGTCGCTCCCGTTCTGGTGTCCTCTTCGTCTTGTCGTGCTCTTCTACGGCAGGCGGCTCCAGCGGCGATATTTCAGTGAGTCTTGTTGTTATTATGTTTGACTGCTAACATTAATTAGTTTCTTCATAAATTGTTCACTCACAATGATTATAAATTTCACTCGTACAGTTTATTATTAATTTATACTTTATATTTTCTTAATCTCAGGGTTAATATGGGTATTAATTAATGCGGTGTATTAATTGTACACCTTCCACGATATCTTGAAGTGTCTTTAATTTCCCTAAGCGGATATCTTAACTAACACGAAACAGTATAATATTATATTATAATTTTTATCTAAATATTTTACCACTTGCTTCTTAACGCAAAACTTCGTTAAGAATTATCAAGGTTTATTTTATATATGGTATTTCTATGTTCGTAAGAGAACAACTCTCTTCACCGGGCACAACTTCCCCTTGCAAATGCTAAAGCAGAACTGTGTCCATCCTAACTCTACAACGAATGAATCTTACTAAATTTAGCATATTCTTATTGGCTAAGCCCAAGTCACATGATTGATGGAACCAAGAGATATACGAATTTCCTGAAAAAATTTGTATAATTTAGCAAAGGCCTGCATGGAAATTATCTACGAATTTTATTACCCTATCATTGATAAGAGTTACAATTGAGTTTTTCTTCACTTAAAAAAAACATATTTCTAAAATAGTTATGAACCTCAGAGTATACAAAAATTGAAGCTATTTACCTAAATAATTCGTTGTCAAAGTTTCACGTCAATCGATTTACTACCACTGAAGCTATAGCGATCACACCTTATCACACCCGCACACGTGCACAAATTCACTCAAAAAATACTTGACCATATAGAACACCTTTTATGAAGAGTTTGGTATACCCTACATGCTTATCCATATCTAAATACAAAACTTACGGCTAAAAGACAAAATATTACATAAAACAAATTTAAACAAGAAAATGCTCCTCATCCATGTGCTTTGATACAAACAGCATAGCTTATCATCCTGTGTTCCGTTGCAATCCACTAGAGAGATATACAATTATGGAAAACCGGAGTTTTTTAATGGAAAAATTTGGTATACCCTCTATTCATTAAAAAAATTAAAATACATATAATGAACCCTTATACGTTGCTACTTGTGACCACAGTAATGTTCATTTTTTATACACTATGTCCTGCAGAAGACGTTAACACTGTCAAATTTTGTCACGGTACTCGGCCATGGCACATCCCAGCATCTCGTTATGAACGTTTCTTTTGTCTTTATGGATATTTCTTTTGAGCTCAGCATTGTTGTGTGGACGTGTGGCATACAGCATGTGTTTGGAGTACCCTCTACAAGATATACAATAGAAACACGCTAATCCGGATCCCCTGATTGAGAATTTACTGTAATTCGGAAAACTTGTTAACTCGTCCTTATTTAAAACAAAAAGTATGAGGAGATAAATTAACTCATTTAAGCAGATTTGTTTTGTGTGTTGTGAAACAACTACAATTTTTATTCCTTTGATTGTTTATACTGTATAAAGGATCGTATGGTATCATAATAATACATATTTTTTGTCATGTAAGTATTCACCGAAAATTTCTATTCGTTAAAAGTAACATTATTTACTTGTGATTCATGTTTAAAGTTAAGTATATTTAAACTTGTATTTAAATACAGACATTTTTGTTAGTTAAATTGTATCTTATTTTTACCTTATTAACATTCTAAACTGCTTCGTACACCTGAAAATCATTGCAGACAACTACATTTTTGCCATTTCCGTTAATCTGGGTTTTCGTCGAATCTGAATGGTTCCGATCTCGTGAAGTCGCCAAGACGGACGGATTAACAAGACTCTACTGTTATCACGAAATATCTGTTGATCTGGAGGGGACAAGAAAGATCATCATTTTAATGCATGAAAAATGCTGCTTCAAAATTTCTTGCATATTACGACATCGCACCGTCTTGATGAAACTAAAACAGTTCATTTAAAGGGAAGCAATCAAATTGAGATTAGACGAATGTATCTATTACGTCAGCATACCAGGAATATTACGTCACCTTGTCTTAGTTTATCAAGCGTTAGCATTCTCATTCAACTCACTGAAGAGGCCACACAGTATACTATGACCATCTGACTGCGTATCGGCCGTTATGATTATACCGTTACCAATACCGACAGTTGTAGTTGCAAGGCTTCTTAAATATAACTGGCATTTATCACTCACAGTAAACGTAAGATAGCTTCATTTTATTAAATTATAGGAAAAGCTCCACAGAGAGATTCATTTGCTGTTGGTTACACAGGCTGTTACATATGCGCCTAAAACGATAAATCGTACATTAAGATTCTGTAGACACTATGTCATGAGATCCCCAGCGATGACTAAGTTCGTCTTCTAGCTCCAAATTTTTGCTTCAATGTGATTCCATTCTATTTTTCTGTAATCAGCGATGCATGGTAAAGGGTTTTACAATCAATAACTGTTGCTAACATCATTTTCCCCCAAAATCAATAATTCCCGTTTTTTCCCATACCTGTGTCTGCATACTTGTACTCTTAAAATATATATATATATATATATATATATATATATATTGCAACGTATTTATGTGTGTGAATTTTTATATGTACTTTAATTTGTATAGCCCCACGTTCTTTGGGAGCCAAATATGCAACAATACATATACATAAATACATATACATATACATAAATTTAGCGTGACCGGTCTCACGTTCAAGATTGACAAATTATGTAACAATATAACATTTAAATTGGGTTTCAGGTGTATCTGCAATAAGAACTCTATGTAACTTGTAACGGTATTTCAATTTTATTTGATATTATTAAAAATTGTGCACATGGCACTGTCTTCGATTTAAAACATTCGTTATTATTTGTTATTATGCCGTAAGGCTTATGCTATATACATCCTTACTGACTAAATATTCTATTCTACTAATTATTGTATTAAAGAAAAATCTCATTTCCAGACTACTCAGTCAATTAATGTGTTTCAAAATATCAATATTTAAATATCTTTTTATATTGTAATGTACTCAAAATATTAATAGTTATTGAATTTATCTTTTGTTTCTCAGTACTGTTTTATCTCAAATAATAATTGTTTTCATTTAAATGCTTTGTATTCATTTTATTTCATATTAATTTGAGCTCTTGTTACGTTAATCGTATTTCTAAAACATCTATGATTTTAATTCTACTTTACAATAAACATTGGCTCTTACTTTTAAATAAAATAGAAATGTCTTTAATTGTCTTTGAGTTCATTGTACGATTAAGATATAAATAAGTTGTTTATCACCTTATTGTCGTCAATCGTACTCGATCATTTTGATCCATCTGTAGTCGTCCTCGTCTCGCACTCCAGCTTCTCTTGTCCAGCGTCGAATCACTCCTCTTGTCCAGCGTCGACTCGCCTTCTTGTCCAGCGTCGTATCACTCTCTGGAACTTCTTGTCGTGCTGTTTCTGACGTCAATGGATCTTCCTATGTATATCTTCTTATGAAATTTTGTTATTATTTTGTTATTATTTAAAAGTGATTGTATTTACAACTTGGTTACATAGTAGTATGTAACTGGAAAATTTAAACTATTTACAAAAAAATAAATACGCCGTGCGGACGGGCATAAGCTCCCGCTGCACCGTGGATGATTTACGAAAGAGAACCACTGTAGCTTGTGTGTCCTATTTATACCCATGTCTTGATCGACACCTGCAGTGGTACGAAATCGACATGTCAGAAACTGTCTCTGGATTCAGTTCCCCCACTCTTTGTCAATTTCGCTATTTCTTATATTTCTGCGAATTGCAGAGACCTGTAAGTATACTCTTATACTTATCTTATAACTATTTTTACAACACATGTTCACTGTAATTTTGGACATTGCAACTTAACCCTTTCGATTTGTACACAGTTATTTCACTATTACACTCATACGGTGTGTCACTTTCACGTGGTTTTCGTACAAAGTATTTAGTAAATTTTATTACATTTTATTCTGTTTTTGGATTTTACTTCTTAATTATAGTTTATGAATAATTACGGAAAAACAGTAATTATGCAATTATTCATCTTGGGGTGGTAAACTCGCCTGCATAGACCTGCGTTCACACACACTAGCAAAATACTGGTGTACACACTTTCAGTTACATTTGTGTGTGTGTGCACGTCGATTCAGGTCGAAACACCTGTTCATATTTTTGTCTGAGCCAAGCTTGCAATCCCTGACATGCTTATTTCTAATACATTATTAATTATTTACAGTTTATTAGGTATATTTAAATTTTTATATTCAATGCTCAGTACATCACTTATTTGTACTGCCGCATTATCCCTCTGCTTGGTAACAAAAAAAAAATTAATAAATTTATTTATTATAATTTTTTTTTATTTATTATTATTATTACACTTGAAAAAAAATGTAACAAATAATAAAGAATAATATTCGTCATTTCACCCTTAATTGGAGTGTATACAAATGTCTTACCTCCCCTCTTCACACGCTCACTGCTCGTGACCTTGTTGTAGGGTGGCTTTAACAAACAGCTGATCTGACTGGTGTCATTGACCTCGTTGTTTTATGTGTAGAACTTCCTAAATGACGTTGCGTGGAATTTACCAATTTCTTTCTTCTGTATCTCATCATATACGATGAAAGTGTGTTGTCCTACTCGCTGTCTTAACGTATACGGTCCATTGTAAAGTCTGAAGAATTTCTTCGCCGTATTATCACTCCGTTTTCCCACTGGATTAGCTTTGAGTAGTATACTTTCTCCCACGTTGAATTGTTGTAGTTTGTGAGTTAGATTAAATCTCTCTACTCTCTTGTTACTTCTTTCTATTATCCGTTGCTTTGCGTATTCAATTTTCACACTTATTGGTACAGGTACATTTTGGTTATTAGGTTTGTTTATATACTTAGTCCAAAATCTGTTTGGCTTCTTATCTTCTTCTAATTCCATTGGAGTGTATCCTGTTGCTTCACTATAATTTTCGTTAATGGCTTTTTCAAGAAATGGTAAATATTCTGCCCATTTATTGTGTTGATCATGGCAATATATTCGTAAATATTTACCTAATTCTTTGTTAACTCTCTCAGCAAGGTTTCCTTGAGGATGTCTTATGGATGTGAGTACAGGTTGTATTCCATTTTCTCTTAACGTCCTCTCCCATTTTTCACTTTGGAATTGTACACCTTGATCACAGAGTACCTTCTTCATTTTTCCATATAACGGAATATATTTCTGCAGTAGTATCTTTAGAACAACTTTGGTTGTGGGTCGCATAATTGGGTACAGTCGGACTGCCTTGGAAAACACATCGATACATACCAATATGTGCTTCACACCTCGACTTGATCGTGGTAGTGGTCCCAGAAAATCCACTGCAATTAGCTCTCCTTTGTTCTCCTTCTGTATACTCTGCATTCCTACATATGTGTGTAAATTCGGCCCTTTCGCCGTTTGACACTCATAACACTTCTTTACCTCCTACTTTATCTTACGATACATATTATTAATCGTAAAATCTTCTCGTAGACTCAAATAACATTTCAGAGCGGCAGCATGTGCTTAACTCTCATGTGCTGGTTGAATTAATTTTTGTAGCATGTCATTCGTTAGTACTATCTTCCAGTCTTGTCTTACTAACCTGAAAAGAATTCCATTAAGTACTTTATAATGATTTGGTAGCTGTTCTTGGTCCTTCATCTCCCTTATCGTCACGTCCAAATCTTGTTGATGTGCTAAGTTTTTCAGCATTTGTTTTACTTCGTCATTCTCTTTGAATTTAATTGATAACAATCGTATTTCTTTCTTTTCGCTCTCATAAACTTCTTCACATTCTTCTTTGATGTATCGGCTTAGTGTATCCGCTATAATATTGTCTTTACCTTTACAGTATTTAATGGTGAATGAGTATTCGCTAATGGCTAAAATTCATCTTAATAATCGGGCATTTGTTACTTTGCATTTCAATAGAATTGATAATGCTTGGTGGTCAGTATGTATCTCAAAATGAGTACCATAAACATAATATCTGAATTGCTTAAGAGCGTACACTATAGCAAGTATTTCTTTTTCTGATGTGGAGTAGTGTTTTTCAGCTCCTTTGAAGACTCTACTGGCGTAGGCAATAACTCGGTGCTCTCCCATCGTATCTTGTTGATACAGTACACTTCCTACTGCGTAGTCACTAGCATCGGAGTATATTACGAATTTTCCTTCTCGTTGAGGATGATGTAACATAATATTTTCGATGAACAACTCTTTCACTTGGTTAAAGGCATCTTGATGTTTCTTCTCCCACTTCCATTTTTTTTCTTTCTTCATCAGCTCTAGAAGCGGTTGCGTATATCTTGCATATAACGGTGAGAATCTTCTGTAGTATCCTGTTAGTCCTAAGAATGCTCTTAACTCTTTGAGATTTCCGGGTATAGGGAAATTAGTTATGCTGGAAATTTTGATAGGATCGGGTTGAATACCAGAGGATGAAATAATGTGACCTAGGAATTGGATAGAGGTTTTGATAAATTCACATTTGTCTAGGTTAAGGGATATGTTCGCTTGCCTAAACTTGTGGAATATCGTGCTTAGATGTTTTATATGTTCGTCTAACGTTTTAGATACAACTAAGATATCATCTACAAATATCATGGTGTAGGGTTCCACTTCAGGTCCTAGGGCACTTTCTAGACACTTTACGATGGCTGCCAAACTCGTGCTTAATCCGAAGGCCACTACCCTGTGTTGGTAGCATTTATTTTTATACAGGAAAGCAGTGTACTTTCTATTCTCTTCACGAATTGGAATCTGCCAGAAACTTGAGCGTAAATCTAGCTTCGTCAGATACCTTGCTCCTTCACATTTAGTAAATAATTCATCCGCAGTTGGTGCACAGTCATTCTCCTTTAATATAATGCTGTTCAGCTCCCTCATGTCAAGGCATAGACGCATTTCACCATTTTTCTTCTTCACTACCACTAGAGGATTCAGGAAGTTGCTGTTCGATCGCTCTATGACTCCACCTTCGATCATACGCCGAATTTCCAGTTCAACCTCTTCCTCATATCGCATTGGGATAGGGTATGTCTTCCTAATGACTTTCGTAGGGTCTGACACAACTATAGAGTGTTCGTATACTGTCGTCTGCGTCGGTACTTCACTAAATACATCACTGTATTCTTCTATTAATTCGTGCAGTTTTTCTTCTTCCTGTGTCATCATTCCTTCATCTACCGCATTCACATGTCGAGTTGGACCATGTTGTATTTGTGGCTTGTACAAAGTAATAGGTGTTTCACTTACCTTGCACTCTTCTTCCTCGCTGTTCATATTTAATTCATATTGAACATTTTTATAATTACACACAATTATATTATCATTAACATTAATCTAAGCATTTATTGCATTTAGTATATCGATACCTAAAATTCCATCATAAATCAATTTATGCATAATTATCATGGGATGTTCTAATTCTAGATTTTTATATGTTAGAGTTACATATGCTTGTTGTTTAACTCTTTCTTTTTTATTGGTAGCTGTTGTAATATTTAAATTATTTACGGGTAAAATTGCAGTATTTGTAAAATATTTCTTGTTGCGTTGAACCCATGCAGCGTTAAGAACTGACAGCTGGCTGCCTGTGTCAACTAGCATCCGTATTTTACACCTGTTTATGCTTACAGTCACAATAGGGCATTGTGTTTGCTGCGCGTCTCGCTTTATATCCTGTTCAGTGCTTAATAAGTCCTCCCTAATATCGCAGGGGTATATGTTGTTTATTTTATAATTTTGCTTCCGTTTATTCAGTTATTGTGACGTCTTTGATGTAGACGGTCGGCTGTGGAATGTTACTGTCTCTGTCTCATTCATTCCTTGGCTTTCTCTCTTCAATTTTTTTTCGTCGTACCCTCGTACTGCGGCAACGCGTTTGTCAGCTGGTTTTGAAAAATGTTTACGATTGGACGACCATACAAAGTCTCCTTGTCGTTTAGCTGTATTTATTCGTTCAGTCTCTCTAGCTGTGTGCGTTGTAGTGTTGTATATTGGTGGCGAATAATTTATTTTCTAATTATCACGGTGTGGTGTAGTGTTTTGTATTGCTTTCTTGTCATCTCTGTGATAATTATGATGGTGATTTGCGTGTTTTTCTTCCCAGTATTGTGTGTTCTTACCTTTATTGATATTCTCCGACTGTGTCACAAGGATTAAAAATTCTTCTATGGTTTTAATTCCTTGCGTATAAACTGCTAACTGGATATCTCGCTGAAAATGGTAAGATAAATTTGAAACAATCTCATATTCTGAGAATTTAGGTTTAAGATGCTTTACACGTTCTATTTCGTAATTGTGTATTGTTCAATACTCTGCTGTCCTTGTGCATTGAACTTTCCATATTCGAGTTGATCCCGTACTTGTCGTTGGGTATGTAGATTCCAGTATCGGTTTTCGAATGCCTCACGAAACTGCTGATATGTACTGACGTTATCTCTAATAATAGAGTACCATTGGCTGGCTGAATCTATAAGATATCGCGTGACGAAGTCTATCTTCTCGTCGTCATTTATTGCACTCCCAATTTTTTCTATTTCCTTCTCTACTGTAGCTAGGAATTCCATACTGTTCTCCCCTTAACCACCTGAGAACTTAAGTCTGCTCCTTTCTTCCGTTGGTGTAGGAAATATGGTCATTTGGTTCTGTCGTCTTCTTAACTCACTTCATAGCTGGTTCATTTCCTCTTGAATTTCTTCTTTCATATGTGATACGTCTCCCGAACGGTCCTTCGTAGTTTCTTCAATTTTATTCTTAATAACTACCGTACGTGTTTCTATTTCTCTAAGTTTACTGGTATTTGTTTGCGATACATTATTAATATTTTGGATTTTATCATCCTGTTCTCGTGTTATAGTAGTTAAAGTATCATTTATTTGTTTATGTGTTTCTTTTAAATCTTTTCTCCACTCGAGACGTAATTCTTTTTGTTTATTTTCAATCCGTACAACTTGTTCATGTAAGGCTTGTTTAAAATTATTCTCTAGAGTATCAATACGTATGTTGGTGTCACCAATTTTTTCGGTTAACTGCGCATTCCTGTCAATTATACTTTGTTTTATTTCAAGATTATCAATTTTTAACTCTTCTAGACTCTCTGTAATTTTTATGGTGTCCTGTCTAAAATTTTCGGACTGTAGCTCTAATTTATTTTCTAAACTTTCTGTTCGTTTCTTATTAGATTCTTTTAATTCGTCTATTCTAGCACTTAAATTTTCTGTCTGTTTATTTAAATTTTCTGTCTGTTTTGTGCTTAATTCATTGACCCAGGCACGCATCATCATCTGGAATGCCTCGACGTCTAAATTTCCTGAAGTCGTCATGTTGAAGTATTATTAAAATATTTATTTAGTAGTAATACTTTAACAATTATTATTGATAACCGTTCCCTACTTATTTATTTATTTCTTTATTTTTATGAACAGTTATTATAATACTCATTACAGTTACACCTGTTACATAGACAAACAATATTATTCGTGGGCGCCAGCTGTGTGATTACACAACAATTAACATTACATTCAGTTACTGTTTAATATAAATAATAATTACATATTATACATTTTTTATTTAACACACTCTTATATTTTAGAGCAACCATTCAGCTACATAAAAAAAAATTTTAATAGTTAAATGATGGGGATCGGGCATACGTTCATGGGCTACAATTTATGTAACAAATTTTTGTACATAAATTTAGGCATGTCGTGCCCCACGTCCAGGGCGACAAATATATGCAACGTATTTATGTGTGTGAATTTTTATATGTACTTTAATTTGTATAGCCCCACGTTCTTTGGGAGCCAAATATGCAACAATACATATACATAAATACATATACATATACATAAATTTAGCGTGACCGGTCTCACGTTCAAGATTGACAAATTATGTAACAATATAACATTTAAATTGGGTTTCAGGTGTATCTGCAATAAGAACTCTATGTAACTTGTAACGGTATTTCAAATTTATTTGATATTATTAAAAATTGTGCACATGGCACTGACTTCGATTTAAAACATTCGTTATTATTTGTTATTATGCCGTAAGGCTTATGCTATATACATCCTTACTGACTAATTCTATTCTACTAATTATTGTATTAAAGAAAAATCTCATTTCCAGACTACTCAGTCAATTAATGTGTTTCAAAATATCAATATTTAAATATCTTTTTATATATTGTAATGTACTCAAAATATTAATAGTTATTGAATTTATCTTTTGTTTCTCAGTACTGTTTTACCTCAAATACTAATTGTTTTCATTTAAATGCTTTGTATTCATTTTATTTCATGTTAATTTGAGCTCTTGTTACGTTAATCGTATTTATAAAACATCTACGATTTTAATTCTACTTTACAATAAACATTGGCTCTTACTTTTAAATAAAATAGAAATGTCTTTAATTGTCTTTGAGTTCATTGTACGATTAAGATATAAGTAAGTTGTTTATCACCTTATTGTCGTCAATCGTACTCGATCATTTTGATCCATCTGTAGTCGTCCTCGTCTCGCACTCCAGCTCCTCTTGTCCAGCGTCGACTCGCCTTCTTGTCCAGCGTCGTATCACTCTCTGGAACTTCTTGTCGTGCTGTTTCTGACGTCAATGGATCTTCCTATGTATATCTTCTTATGAAATTTTGTTATTATTTTGTTATTATTTAAAAGTGATTGTATTTACAACTTGGTAACGTAGTTGTATGTAACTGGAAAATTTAAACTATTTACGAAAAAAAAATACGCCGAGCGGGCGGGCATAAGCTCCCGCTGCACCGTGGATGATTTACGAAAGAGAACCACTGTAGCTTGTGTGTCCTATGTATACCCATGTCTTGGTCGACGCCTGCAGTGGTACGAAATCGACATGTCAGAAACTGTCTCTGGATTCAGTTCCCCCACTCTTTGTCAATTTCGCTATTTCTTATATTTCTGCGAATTGCAGAGACCTGTAAGTATACTCTTATACTTGTCTTATAACTATTTTTACAACACATGTTCACTGTAATTTTGGACATTGCAACTTAACCCTTTCGATTTGTACACAGTTATTTCACTATTACACTCATACGGTGTGTCACTTTCACGTGGTTTTCGTACACAGTATTTAGTAAATCTTATTACATTTTATTCTGTTTTTGGATTTTACTTCTTAATTATAGTTTATGAATAATTACGGAAAAACAGTAATTATGCAATTATTCATCTTGGGGTGGTAAACTCGCCTGCATAGACCTGCGTTCACACACACTAGCAAAATACTGGTGTACACACTTTCAGTTACATTTGTGTGTGTGTGCACGTCGATTCAGGTCGAAACACCTGTTCATATTTTTGTCTGAGCCAAGCTTGCAATCCCTGACATGCTTATTTCTAATACATTATTAATTATTTACAGTTTATTAGGTATATTTAAATTTTTATATTCAATGCTCAGTACATCACTTATTTGTACTGTCGCAATATATATATATATATATATATATATATATATTGCGACAACACAAATTACTAAACTATTGGCGCATAGGATATGATAGTATGTATATCTCAAATTAAAAGTCTATATTGGAGGGTTTAAGATTATTTATTGCACAAAACACAAGTAATTGTTTATATGGTATATTTGATATGTACAGAATGTAATGTTTGATATAGAGTCTTTCTTTTAAAAATGTTAAATACTGTTCATACGCATGATGTGATACGTTACATAAAGAAGATTCCCACGATGATGTTGCTGAAGAGAAGGGCAAGTCTTTGCTGTGTAGTTGGGTCGTCAGGTGTGGCTTATAAATGACAGACGTTAACCCTGAACGCTTACAGCTGGGCTGGCATCCTGTAACAGCTGGGCTGGTGTCCTATAACAGCTGGTCTGGTGTCCTGTAACAGCTGGGCTGGTGTCCTGTCAGCTGGGCTGGTGTCCTATAACGGCTGGGCTGGTGTCCCGTAACAGCTGGGCTGGTGTCCTGTAACAGCTGGGCTGGTGTCCTGTAATTCCCACGATGAATCTGACGCTTCGCACACACAACGGTACTACGGATCTTACAACTCGTAAAATTAATATAGAGTTTATGACCAAGTAATATCTCAGGTGGCAGTAAGTTTAATCTAATAACGGTATATTGAACTTATATCACTCCGGCTTCTTCAAGTGTTCACGCGAATACCAAGGTCTACCGCGATCAGCAGACCACCCTATGAGGAAATCTTGCACTAACACGGAAACGTCTTGATGGAACAACTTACTATTGCGTAACTATTAATGATACTGACGCTGCGGAAAACCTCACACAGTGATACAGTTACACTCACTTATTACACACGTAATACTACAATATTAATATCGTGTGTAAAGAGTTAATATTCAACCCTTCTGCGTTACACGCGTTACTATCCCCGAATAGTCTTTACAGATTCCTGCAAGCGACAGAATCTTGAACAAGACTTGTATGTACCGTTCGCGGTAGCAGCAGTGAAGAACTGCCTGTAATTATACGCGCAATGCGTTAAAACAATACCGTGTGCAGATGTACTACACACACAGTTCTGAGTCTTCCCGTTTCACTAACAACGAATAGTCTTTACAACACCTTGCAAGCGGTAGAATCTTGTACAAGGAGTGCACGTCCCGTTCGCGGTAGATGGCGTAGAAGAACTGTCGTAATTATACGCGCAATGCGTTAAAACAATACTGTGTGCAGGTGTACTACACACACAGTTCTGAGTCTTCCCGTTTCACTAACGACGGATAGTTTTTACAACACCTTGCAAGTGGTAGAATCTTGTACAAGGAGTGCACGTCCCGTTCGCGGTAGATGGCGTAGAAGAACTGCCTGTGTAACGACAGGCTTAAGAAAATTTCCAGCCACCACTCAGCATTCTATTGGTGGACGGAAGTCACATGGTTAGTACACCGTGACATGCACTTTTCATGCTGTAAAGTGCATTTACTTTGTAACAGCATGCATAGCGGTAATCAGAAGACCCTTATCACACGCATAACTGCATACTTTACTAATATCATACATGAACGTAAACAATAGTCAGAAATATATAGGGATTGTAGCAATACATATGTCTATGTTCAGTACAATGTCAAACACAATGATAATCAATTCACGCACAGCCCGGGAAACGTTTACCACTCGCGCACGCGCGCACATTTCCACAAACACAGTACATGAATAACAATAAATAAATAACGCACAGTTTACTAAACTAAACCCTTATCCTTACTAAATACAACTGATAACATAACCAAACTTAACCATCTACCAATATAACATGAATGTCCATAGTCTGTGTAATATATGAGCTTGCCCCGCATATCATGATCCTGTGATTCGTTGCAGGATTAACCCCTTCCCGCATTAAAAAAAAAATTTTTTTTTTAGTTAACTAACAAAAAATAAAATTTTTTTTTTCGATATAACCAAAAAAATTTCCTAATCCTGAAACAATAATACTAATACCTTCACACTAAAATCAAATAAACATCCTCAAATCAATACTAACATTCCTAACTGTCACTTTGACAGAAGCACCAAATCAAAGACACGTGGTAACCTAAAACCAAAACAAATACACATGTTCCCGACAAGCAGATAACGAAATTTTATGCAGGGTCACGAAGTACACAGACGGCATTCCTTATATTAACTAGATTATTGTTCATTCACAGAGTCATCTTACATATAACATTTAAACCTTAACTGACATATTTAATTTAAAAATGCTAATGAAGGCAGGCAATAAGAATATCATAGCAGGCCAAAAATTCTAACTTATATTGATATTAGGGTATATTGATGAAGTTTTATATCTGTTGTGTTCAACAACACCTTCGCCTTTCAGGCCAAATTTACTAAATCTGTTCACTTCTCGCATCTTTTATTGTAGTAAAACAATCATGTACTTTTACGAACAGTTTAAAATTATTTAAAAGATATAATACATTCCAGTCAAGATGCGTTAATAACATACACTGTTCTGTACATATAAAACACCTTTTCATAATGTACAACTTGATAAGGCGTATCGCACATAAACATTACACCTGTGATACGCGATACAGAGATAGGAAGTATTGTCGTCAGAAATAAGAACGTATGCAATTTGGAATTTAGTTTATTATAATTCAATAAGTCGGCTATCTATTACAACGAAAAGATATCTGATTGGAACTTTAAAACAAAAATTTGTGTCCCCTAAAAGCAGTAATATGCTACTATTTCAGAAATCATAATGAACGGAGTCAGTAAAGTCGGATTAAAAAATAGAGGCATACTTTTATTGCTTCCGCCGCATCACGATAAGTACATGTTATCTATAATTTGTAAAAAAAAAAAATATACTTGCCGTATATAGCCTAACAGTTTGACGGAGAATAAGACCAACCATTTAGCCAACCATGAGAACTGAGTGGCACGTGAGGAAGATCTTACTGTACATGCGTCTCACCAAATGTAATTGCGTACCCCAAACAAATGAGCGCTCCGGGAATTTGATAAGCAAAATTAATTGACGTCCTTCACGCCTTGGTTGCTTTCAGATAATACGGTTACCGTCAGTTAAGGTAGCCGTTTCTCTCTAAAACTATTAAGGTCGAAGCATCAGAAACAGCAGTTGTCTCTTTTCATGCACTGTCTTTCGATTTAATTAGACTTAACGGGTTTCTAATTCATTTATAATATAGTGAAATATTTTCTATTATACTATATTTTTAATATAATAGGATACTATCTCTAGGTATAAATAAGAGTATGAAAACAAATATATTCTACTTCCAAAAGTAATTGAACAAGCAAACCGAGTTCTCAGTTATCTCTCGACCTTTCAGCATGTGTTTGTCTGTCTACCTATGTGTTTCTCTATCTATTTGGTGTATGTCTCACGATAACTTTTGAACATATCAACCGATTTTTCTGAAACTTGGCATGCGTGTTTACACTTTCATCCTACAGAAGGTGTAAGGTTTTTGAGATTGATTTCTCCAAAAATAAGGAGGACAAAACTTTTAAAATTTATCTGTATGATTACAGGAACCTGAAGGCATAGAAACGGAGATTAACAATCTAATTAATATACTATAGAATGCAGCCAAACTAGCATCCGCGTATATCGTCTTTTATCAGTCAAATAATAACATCCCTTAAAAAATAATTCCTTACAACCTGGCAGCAAACGCATACACCCGACAGCAGAAGAACAAAGTTCAATCAACTCCGAGAAATTAGGAACAACTTTTTTCAATAGTTTGTTAGTGAACTGACAAGATGGAAGCTCACAACACAGCAAGTAACATGGATTGTCTGTACCTTTAGTATGTAGACACTCAACTCCTCTAGACCATTGGCCAGTAACATGGATTATCGGTACCTTTAGTATGTAGACACTCAACTCCTCTAGACCATTGGCCAGTAACATGGATTGTCGGTACCTTTAGTACGTAGACACTCAACTCCTCTAGATCATTGGCCAGTAACATGGATTGTCGGTACCTTTAGTATGTAGACACTCAACTCCTCTAGACCATTGGCCAGTAACATGGATTATCGGTACCTTTAGTATGTAGACACTCAACTCCTCTAGACCATTGGCCAGTAACATGGATTGTCGGTACCTTTAGTATGTAGACACTCAACTCCTGTAGACCATTGGCCAGTAACATGGATTGTCGGTACCTTTAGTATGTAGACACTCAACTCCTCTAGACCATTGGCCAGTAACATGGATTGTCGGTACCTTTAGTACGTAGACACTCAACTCCTCTAGATCATTGGCCAGTAACATGGATTGTCGGTACCTTTAGTATGTAGACACTCAACTCCTCTAGACCATTGGCCAGTAACATGGATTGTCGGTACATTTAGTATGTGGACACTCAACTCCTCTAGACCATTGGTCAAAAAAAAGGAGAAAGTCAAATTCTTTTCCAAATGTCTTTCAGACGTTTTTACTCCACACTCGACCATAAACACAATGTTCACGACCACGAAGTGGAACGAGACCTTTCCATACCCATTCAATTTTGTGGCCGCCTAAGTAATTTACTTCAAAACAAATAATCAATGAAATTAATAAACCAAACCAAAAA
Organism: Magicicada septendecula; assembly: GCA_034769895.1. Taxonomy (NCBI): domain Eukaryota; kingdom Metazoa; phylum Arthropoda; class Insecta; order Hemiptera; family Cicadidae; genus Magicicada; species Magicicada septendecula. The sequence continues at coordinate 283,544,596 of CM068374.1, read as the reverse complement.
AAGACACCAGGATTTGACTTAATTTCTGCAACGATGTTACAGAAATTACCAAAAAACGGACTCATCAAGTTTACGCACATTTTCAACGCCCCTTTACGTCTACAATATAGCCGTAAGTCACTAAAAATTGCTCAAATTATATTGATACCAAAGATGTGAAAAATATCACGGATGTTTCATCTTATCGTTCAATCAGTCTCTTGCCAATAATTGCACAAGTTCTCAAAAACTTATAAAACAAGAATTACTGAGGATCTGAGACACCGAGACTGGATTCCTGACCATCAGATCGGATTCCGGCATGCCGACTCAACAAGACAACACTGCCGACCTATAATCAATCAATCCAAGTCTAATTTTGATACGTAGATTTAAATTTATTGTACGACGAACAATACTATATACTTTTATGCAGTTTACCTTACCGCAATAAATGTTACAAAAGCACTCAAGTGCATTTCTGAAATGTAATAACAGGCGTAATATCGCCCTGTAGTAAATTCGAGTTACTGAATTTATTTTCGTAAAACAAACAAAGCATTTATATAAAAACGGTATAGTTACTTGCAAACATTTGTATATAAAAGGTATAGTTATTTGCAATGACGATAACTAATGTCTTTTAATACTATATTGAAAAAGAACTATATATTACACTTGGTTGTCTTTAGAGTAACTTAACTTAAATTGGACCAATATTAAGTAACATAAATAACAGCTAAAAGTATTTTTACAAATAGTACGCCAAATTTTGGAATTTTGATAGGTACCTAAGAGAATAAGATACGTGCGGGTGAATTTGATTAAAATTTAAGTTGATCGTCAGAATTGTGTAGTTATGATAAGGAGTTCTCGCTTCTCGCCGCAGAGCAATAGTAAACCTCGAAGTGTATTTGATCCACATTGAAAAAGAATATGAACATTTCTTTTTGACGTTGCGTCTATGCTTTATTTTTATCACTTTTTATTAAACCTGGTTTTTATAGCAAACACTGCTATCCAAATTAAAGAAATGATTATTAATGCTATTTTGTAATAATGGTTCTAAGGATCACGAAAGCAGATTGGTTTGCACTAAACAGTGCTGCTAAACCAAGAACCCATGTTAATCGTGCAAATCAGATTAATGAAATTCGCATAAATCTAATTGATTTTAAAACTAAAGGAGTAAACTAAAGGATTGGTTTTAAAATTACAAGATGTAAATGTTAGGTTCCATCGAAAATTAGGAAAACTAGCTGAGGAAGAACAAAAAACGTTGGAATGCAAAAGGAAAAAAAACATAAATATATGCGGAAAAGATGGTGAATCTTAGAAACATTGCATTCACGGGAGGAGAACAAAAGTAGTTAGAAAAAGGTTTAAAGTACTTACCATCTGTAAGCATCAATAGAAATATGCTATTATTGTTTGTGAAACAATAGCTGCAAAAATAGATAACAAAGATACTAGGAAACAGGTGAGATTCAAAGTGAAAGACATAATCAAACAGATGTGCAAAAATAACAAAAATAAAAGAAAACAAGTAAAGAAAAATCAACAAGACGTAAATAAATTTTAAAAAATAAAAGAGAATTATTTGATAATTACAAAAAACACATAAAGGAAATACAACAATAATATTATAAAATAGCAAGTATATAAAGAGACCTGAAGCATTTATACAAGAAGGCCTATATTAGTTAGTAACGTATGATTACAGAAGCAAATACCAAGCTCAATTTAAAAAAGTATTGAAGCAGACAAAAGTCTTAAGTGAAAAAAAGAAACTTGACAGAATGTAATCCGCAGGCACTGAGATTTAGGTGTGAACTGAAATTACATAAAGATGGTATCCCACTTAGACCGACAGTTTCGTTTCTAAATTTGCCTACTTATAGATTAGCAAAAGAAGTTAGTTGCTGAAAAGATTATACGAAGTAGATATATCGTACAGTATAGAGAATAGTAAAACAATGACAAAAAAATTTCAGACGATACAAATAAACGAAAACACGAAGCTTATGTAATTAGATGTGAAAGATATGTTTTAAACGTACTAGTCAAAAGAACTATAGAGATAATTTCAGTTAATAGTTTAAATAAGATAGAGTATAAAGAACTGTGTCAATAGAAATATTAAGAACTTGAGTGAATTAGATTTATTTTAAGTTTAATAATATACAGTCAACTCCCGATTTTCCGGGATCGGGTCAACCGGATTGCGGATCAACCGGGAAAAATATATGATTTAAAAAAATTTGTAGTTTTAGTAAAAATATTGATACATACTTCTCTTATAATTACTTTAGTTTATTACAGTACTCTTAAGCCTATTATTTTCAGTGTTGTACTGTAGCAAATAAATCACTAGTTGTAATTATTATAAGCAAATGACAGACTGTTTAATGAGTTACGATACAATTTGACGGCCTCTTAACACTGCGGGCCTGCGCGATTAAAAGACGCAACGCACTGCATCAAATCGCACGGCTCACCTTAGCGCGAACTGGCTTTAGGCACAGAGTGCAGTGGCGTGTGCCGAGTTTGAACTTGACTGTCCAGTCAGTCATTCTTTGCATTGTGACTCGGTAATTCGTGCTTAACCGAATTGTTTACCCTCACGTGTTGTTTTGTTATGTTCGCATGTTTTGTTTGTGATTCGAGTTTCGAAATGGATAAAAACCGTAAAAGGATTGTTTTATCGATTCAGAAAAAACTAGAAATTATAGAAAAATATGAGAAGGACCAAACTGTTAAATCGTTAAAGGACGAATCTAGAATTGGTGATCAAACGGTTCGTGATTTGGTTAAGAAAAAGGTGGAATTTTTAAAATGTGCGTGTTTTTCTGACTCATCATCTGGCATGAAGAAACGGAAAACTATGAAGAAGTGGACGTACGAAGACTTGGACCGAGCTTTACTCGAGTGGTTCAATAATCAACGAGCACAAGGGAATCCTGTAAGTGGACGCATATGCGCCGAAAAAGCTAAGTTGTTTTTCGAAGCTTTAGGTCTAGAAGGAAATTTCGACGCATCATCTGGCTGGCTGACACGTTTCAAACAACGTCACGGTATAAGAGAGTTGGAAATTCGAGGAGATAAATTGAGTGGCGATCAAAGGGCGACTTTAATCAGTTTGTTTTGGATGAAAATTTACAACCAGCACAAATTTACAATTCCGACGAGCCGGGATTATTTTGGAAGTGCTTACCGACGAAAACTTTAGCGTCTGAAAATGAAAAAAGTGCGCCGGGACACAAAGTTAATGTAATGTCAACGGTAATGTGTTGCTCAAACGCGACTGGGACACAAACTTAAGCTCCTAGTGATAGGAAAAAAAAAAAAACACGATCGTTTAAAGGAACACGAGCAACTAACATGCCTGTAATTTACTACCATCATAAGAAAGGTTGGATGAATAAAGACATTATTTATGATTGGTTCCACAAGTTCGAGAATTTTTAAAATCACAAGGACTTCCCCAAAATGCAGTGTCAGTATTAGACAATGCTAAATCACATCCAAGTGAAATGTTGCTCAGATCCAACGACGGACAGATCGTTGTTAAATACTTGCCGCCCAATGTTACAGCCTTGACCCAGCCAATGGATCAAGGGGTAATAGCTACTGTAAAACATAACTATGGGTCAAGTATTTTGAGAAAGTTTATAGAGGAAGGAAACGAATTGAAGACCTTTTTTAAGGGACTAAGTGTTCTGGACGCGATCTACGAGACTGCAGCTGCGTGGGACAAAGTTAAACCCACTACGAGGACAAAGTCGTGGAAAAAAATATTTCCCGACATATTGGAAGATAAGGATTTTCCTGGGTTTGAGGATGACGTTGCAACCTCAGCTGACTTGGCTCAGTTAGCAAACACTATCCAAGGTGGTGAAAACGTTGATCAAGATAACAGTAGTTTGAAGTCGACGCTAACATGCCTGCGTTTGAGGTTTTGACAGATGACGAAATATTGATGCGCGCGCAGGGCGTAGCGAAAATGAGTGGTATTCGGTGACGAGGGGGAGGGGAGTGACGAATGTGTTTCCGAGCCCAAAGTCACACACGGGACAGCGCTTAATTACGTGGAGGGGCTTCTTGACTATTTAGTAAGACAAGAAGACACTTTTGTGCGACAAGTTCGTTTTACTCAAAATAAGGTCGTCTACTTTAAAGAAAAGAGCAAGTGCTAAGAAGCAAAAATTATAACCAGATTATTTTCAGCGTGTATAAACACTGACTCTGTACACATATTGTTCTGCTTGTAAATATAATATTTTAATTGACGAAAACCTGATTTGACTAATTTTTATTTTGTAATAAAAGTTAATATACTACTTTATTGCATGCACATATTTTATTTTTAACTAAGACTTTCATTTAAGCACTAGGTTACAATTTTTGCTTTAACCGGGATTTTGACTTAACCGTGATCACCCTGCCGGTGATTATCCAGGATAATCGGGAGTTGACTGTACTATATCCAAGAAAACGGACTGCATTATTGGTTCACCTCCATTAAGCCACAGCCAGGTTTGTCTACTTACCTAACATTTATCTGACGGAATTCACATATCTCATCCTTGCAGAACATGATAAAATATTTCTTCATTACCAAATTCTGTTTGCATGTCCATTAGCATATTACTGTTCTCCTTTTTTACCTTTAAAATGTCTAACGCTTCATATAATTTCCTTTACTTTAAATCATTTTATTTTATATTTCTACATTTTGAAGAGGGTTGGTGAATTTACGCCCTGTTCCCCTAAATTACCTACCATATAGTGAATTAGTGGTCCTGTCTCATTCTCCCCTTGCGTGTTCTCTCAACCTAACGTCAAATTTACGTCTACTTTTGCCCACGTACACTTTATCGCATTCTTTACATTTTAATTTGTGCACCCCACTGTTTTGTAATATTGGTGTCTCTTTAATATTAAATTATTTTTACTTCATCGAAAACTATTGGTGCCTTACTTATGGCTACATCAGTATAATATTTCTTAAAACACTTTATTATTTTCTTTCTTTGGTATCCCATATATGTAATTGATCCTTTATATTTCTTCTCTACTTTTTTCTTTCACTAATCTCCAATCACTACCAATCCCTGTCACAATTTTGTCTACCAACCTCGTCTTACAGTTATTATTTTTCGCTATGTCCATTATTCTTTTTATTTCTGTATCCCAGCTTACAGCGTCTGCTAAATAATTCTTTGCTCTGTAACAAAAACAATTTAATGCTCCCATTTTTTTACGTAAAGGATGGTATGATTCCTCGGGTATAATTTAAATCCGTGTAATATTTCTACCAGTATATACCAAACTTAAAACTGCCGTTGTCAATCTTTAAAAGTATATTTAAGTAATTTATTTCTAATCCTCCTATTTCTTTTTGGAATTTGATCTTTGTTTCTTTTCCATTAATTCCACGCGTAAATTTTTAAAAATCATTGTTTGTTCTATCCTAAACTATTAGAGTCTCATAATTGCAATGTTTCAATATGTTCAGTATATGTCAATAATGGTATACATTGTCTCAAAATGATACTGGGCATAATTATTGTATGACGTTGTCAAATTTTAAAGGCTTATTAACTATACCTTAATTCAGATTTTGTATAGAACTTTGTATACTGTGCAATACATTATGTTAATGTAAAATATTTAACTAATATTACGTTCTTACAAGAATTTGTTATTTCCGACAACCAGTATTGCATTTAGCACAGTTTATAATTTATATAATTTGCTAAATATTGAAAGATTACCAGCTTGCACTTACTAAAATATAATTAACTCACTGCTCAATTTCCCAACGAGAACAGTAATTTTGTTTGCTATCATGGAATAACGCAGTGTAGAAAAAACACTATGCCCACCAGTTACAATTAATATACAAATCTTCTTTAAAATGTCAGAATCTCATTTATTTTGATTAAATAAGTTACATACTCCTATCAGCAGATTGACTCAGAAACACGATACTTCATGGAAGAAGGCAGTCACTGCCATTTAGAGGTAATTGCTTTAATTAATTGTTTAATTAAAGCTGTTGTAGATCTCTCTTTCACTAAGGGAGGAAGAGTTGTAATGAACAAGAGAAAGCAGATCTCAGTTCATTACTATTGTTTGTAAAGCACCACGCAAATGAACAAACACACGTCATCAAAACAAAGTTATAACGGGAAACTGAAACGTCTGGACAAACATAAATACCGTCAAGAAAACAATTCGTATTTTAACGGACAGGATATTACAAATAAAATACTTTCTGATACACGCGCTCTAACGGTCTCTGTCTCTCTCACACTTACTTATTTTCTAGTACGTATAGTTTGAATTGAGATACGTACTATGATTATTTAGACAATCTTTATCAACAGCAACCTTTTATTATGTGTAAGCTTCTATCACGGTTTCTATGAACTTTATGGTCAAACACAAACGAAAACACGAAATTGTGAATTAATTAAAAATAACAGACTTTCCTTATTAAATTTAATATTACGATTAAAGTGAGTAAGTGTTATACCCACCACTGTACCACCTACACTGTTATTCTGGACAGTATACTACCCTATATACAAGTGGCGTATCTAGGCCACTAGAGGTCCAGGATTTTTTTCTGAGGGCCCGTCCCATAAGACGGGTGTTCAGAATCTAATTTATCTTAAAGAATACATAGCCAAAATACTTTACTGTTATATATTTGTTCTTTAATTATTGTATTGATATATCTCGTTAAGAAACTTTATAAGAAGCTGTAGTAATGTTTGAAATAAATACAGTATCTACTTTCATATTGTGAACACAAAGTTTAAAGAAATAATAGAAGAACTATTATTTATAGAATGCATTAAATGAATCGCAATACGTTATAATATCTCTACAGTTGTACGTGCTGTCTTCCATGTCACTCACGGTTTTGTTTACTCACACAATATGTGATGCACTTTTTTGTGATATCGTTTGTTCGAGTAACTGACTCGATTTCCGCACTGATTCGTATATGAATCACATATTTTATATCATTCGCAAACCACAAGTTACCGTTTTCAAACGACCAGGGAATAAAATCAAGAAAACAAATTATACCGTTGTAACATCAACGAAATATGTAACATACAAGACGCTTTTGTAGAGAGTTCTTGTAAATAGTAACGCAACCAATGAGTCACATGCTAATAAATTAACAACACGGGACAGCTCCCGGCCAAGTGCATTAGATGAGTTCTAAGAATTTCTGAGAAGATAGGTTAACAATCATACCTCTATTCAAAATTTGTCTACAGCTTACTTTGTTGAAAACGATAACCTAAGTTTGTTTTTAGAATATTTCGTATTTCTGTTACACCTAGTTTTTATTTTTATCATGTATTTGCCCTCCTTTTATCTTGACATCTGCCTTTCTATACTCTTAGCATCTGCACAATCTCTCTCTACCTTAACACATGTTTACATCAAAAAGTTATGCTTTATTAATAAATACTTTCATTCTACGCTACTTAAAAGTATTGTCACAGGTTGGTAGTAAATTATTTTGTAAAACTATCAAGTGTTTTTGTAATTTTATATTACTTTATAAAAATCTGCATTACTCATGGTATTTGTAAATAAAGTAGTATTTAAATACATCAAAAATAGTTTCTTTTGTACGTTAATAAGTATAAGGTTTTTAATCTTACGAAACACGTAGGTTGACCTGTGTAACATATTACGTATAGGCCTTTATTTAAATGAAAAGATTTTGTAGTGAACACAGATTACCATATAATACGACCTAGTACAGTATACTTCTGACGTAAAATTTATTTGTTGACTGTGTTAGTCAGTTCTTTGAATATGTAGCCTATTCACGCAGTATATCAAATAGCTTCTTTGGGAAGTCCTATGGCAAATCCTAAAGTAGATATATTAAGGTTGGCCTTCCATATAAATGCTGTTCAAAGCTTTTACAAAAACTGCCTAAATTATGTTAAAAGCCTAAAATATCAAGTCAGTTCTATAGTTTAGGTGAGAAAGGGTGGTATCCTTTTACCATATATCTTTGTTGTAATGACGTATGTCTACGAAGAGAGCCAACAAACGAGTAACATTTTAAGCGCAGAAACTGCGGATTGAGATCTGTGTTATTTACAAATCTCGCTCGCTTAGTTGACAGTACCATTCTGATCACTAGCTCAGAACAGAATCTGCAGCACAACCTAAATATATGAAAGGAACCTCTGAATAAGAAAAACATTAGCAATAGCAAGACAAGAACAATAACAATAGTAGACCTAATAAACAGACAAACGGGACATCATAATATGGTCGTTAACAATAGTGAAATCGAGCGGGTCCATATTTATGTCTTCTCATATTTAGGGGCAGTGTTTAGTGAGCAGAGGAGGATTGACACAAGACTCTATGTTTTCCCAGTCATCAGACTGTAATGGAGCCAAAAAACTAAATTTTCTTGAGAAAAGAAACATCACGAATTGGGACAAAACTTGTAGTTCTGACATCTGCATGTTACCTACCAATGACCTATGGCTCTGGGCCACTGACTTAGAATAGAAGCAAAACTCAACCAATGGAGATGAGATTTATTATAAAATTAGAAACAAACAAGAATTGGAAACAAATGTTAGAATACAAATCCTTACTACCTACAGAAACCTTGGGGCTATCCCTCTGATTTAATGAGAGCGCAGCACTCAAATGGCTAGGACACCTTTGTAGAACGGAAGAGCAAAGATAACGTATACGAGTGTGGAAAGCAAAACCGGAATGTAGAGTAGAAGAGGGAGACAGTATTGGAATGGAAAACAGTATTAATTAAAGTGTAGAAAGAAGAGTAGCTCTGTGGACATTTGCTGAAGAATTAGGCTGGGATAGTAAAATATGGGCTACTCACTGCATTACCTCGACACCTAACGCATAGAAGAGGAAGGTTAAGCAAGTAAATTTATTCGAATAATATAAAGCTCTTCTTTCTCGTACTGAAATGTAAATATATCGAAATCAGTAGGGCGACAAAATTATATTTCTGCTGTCTACTCCAAAGGCACTGTATCATTTCGTTTATTTCATTTATCATGTCTAAGTGTGCAGTATAATGTTCACTAAATTTTGTTAAACATGAACCTACTGTCTTTGTAAATAAGGTGTTTTATATTATGTAGAAATGTTTATTTTAACTGAAATATTGTTTCACATATTTAGTCGACGAAACTCATTTGTAACACATATATGGAATAAGTAATTTGCAAGGAATAATTATCTTCACAAATTTGCTCAATAGTATTTTGCTTAGACATTGTAAACAGCTTACACTATTTAACAGAAAATTATAAAAATCGATTAAAAAGTCAACAATCTTGTAGAGCACCAAACTACATTCTAACAGCTTTCAAACTTAAGTTTCAATATTATAGGACTTACTACTACTACTACTACTACTACTACAACTACTACAACAACTACTACTACTACTATTGTTACTACTGCTGCTGCTGCTGCTGCTGCTGCTGCTGCTGCTGCTACTACTACTACTACTACTACTACTACTACTACTGGTGCTGCTGCTGCTGCTGCTGCTACTACTACTACTACTACTACTACTACTACTACTACTACTACTACTACTACTATCCAATGAGCATCTTTTTTAGTTAATATATTGTTTTATGAAAAATATATGATGTCACAAGCTACTTATTTTGTTTCGTTTTTCGTATAGCCCATCTAATTTATTAAACCTGTAATTTATATTAAACACCCACCCTTTCTAAAGATCACCCCGTCACAATTTATGCCGTTCTCTGTTCTATTTAAATTGGGTCATTTAAAATAATTGCGTTTCTTTTAATTTCTAATTAAGTCGCTTCAAGTGTATGGGAGAAACGGAAAACAATTTAATCTTGTTTAATTAAACATTTGCGATTGTTAATTTGCGTTTTATGACTCTCAGAGTTTCGTTTTTGAAATTACTTTTTAAATTGGCAACTCCATATTACATACATAAATATAAACTGCGTTTAATTTGCTCTTTAGTTTGCCCTCTTTACCTTTAGAAACTTCTAGATAAATGAAGTTGAGTAGATTCTCAGAAGTTAGTTTTTTCTAAAAACAAGCATAGAAAGAGATAAAAACAATTAAGTACTAGTGTTTTTGTGTTAAAATGTTTTTAAACAATATTAATCCATTACAGTAACGCTTGTTTGAGGCAAAACACCTGACATATGAAGGAAATATATGAATACGATATGTATACTACGTGAAGGAAATAGTGTTTCCAAAACGTAATTTACCGTCTTCTTTGTGCTCAGCTTTAAACTGAAATAATTACTTTCTATGTTCCTAAAAATATACACGACTTAACAGAAATTTGTAACTAGAAGTGTAAACTGTCTGTTATTAGGTAATATTTTACATAATAATTTTCTGGTAATGGTCATAAGCTAAAAATAAGTCAAAACAAAAGAACTATATGGTGCCACTAGCATACATAGAGACACATACAAGAATAATTAAATAATGGTTTAAAAAAAATATGGAGCAGATAGAGGAATAAAATAATGTGAGACAGTATTCGATAAGATAAGAAATTAAAATATAGAAAAATCCCAATGTTGCAGAAGAGCGGAGTTTATAAATTAAAATACAAATAATATAGCAATGTGTATATAGGTGAGGCAGTGCGTAAATTCGAATAAAGATTGTCTGACTCTAAACGAGGAGAAGATAATAAAACAACTAATTCTTTATGTACTACACATTTTATGTAAGAGCATTACAAATTTGTTAATCAATTTGAAAGTCATTAAAATTTAAATTGTACTTATTAATATTGTTGAAAGAAGATTAATAGAAGAGACAGAAGAACTTCAGAAAAGATTCAATAATTCAATGAATATCAAAACTAAATTTTAAAATGAAGATATCTATGTAACAACATAATTAAAAACTAAGACGAAGTAGGTAGATGTAAAGCATTAGCCGTGGAAATGACGCAGCAACCAATAGAATGCATGAGAAAGAAGTGTAAAATACCGACATGGGTGACTGACCGCGCCCATGTGCGATAGAGTTAGACGAAAAGCTCGTTTACCTCTGCGGTTATTTACGAAAATATATAAGTTATTAATACTGGAGAAAGGAGAGTTTGGTTTAGACTATTTGGTGCACATTAAAAATAATTTCGAAAAAGAAAATATATATTATAACGTAATTAATAGTAAAATGAATTGGGTGAATTTGAAGCGTTAGATACAGAAAGGATGCGGTACACATAGAATGTACGAGAAATTAAATTAAATTAAATTACCTGCACAAATAATTCATTCCGTCCGTGTGTGATCGGAACCAGAAGGAAATGGCGTTTATTCAGCGGTTGTTTACAAAAGTGTACGCCTTCGCTGGGCATTGCCTCGCTGTTACTGTTGTATTTTTCCGATCTGATGTTGAGCTGAAAGGCTTGATAGCGCTTATCTAAAATTATCTATATAGTGGCGGGCAACAGCTTAATTTCTGTTTTCTATCTAATAAATAAACTATACTTTAACTCTATTACTGATATATTTGTTATGAACGCGTTATTTTAAATATTGTTAATAGAATCTACATATAAGTATTTGCAATGAAGTACAGAAACATACTCAGCTATGTTTTACTTGTTACGTATATGTTAATAAAAATTACAAAGTAAACGTAGTGGTTGAAACATTCGTTTGAATCATATCTCAATGCTTTCAAGTTAAACTGTCATTTACGTTTTCTCATAGATAGCCTCTTTTTAACTACAAGAGTAAGTACGTAATTTTGGACTGAAATTAATTTCCCGTTACATGAGTATTTCTTATAAAATATAATGTAGTAATATATGTCGTGTATAAAACAAACCAACGTAACCAACGTAATAGCGTATGTGTGTGTGTGTGTGTGTGTGTGTGTGTGTGTGTGTGTGTGTGTGTGTGTGTGTGTGTGTGTGTGTGTGTGTGTGTGTGTGTGTGTGTGTGTGATACTAGTATGAATAGACTCTAAGAAATTGTAAAAATAAGCATAATCCTCTATGGACTCGTTTATTTATTATTGTATGTGATACGTGAACATTCTTGTCAAAGTCCTAATTTTCAGTTCAGTTTATAAAGACACATGACATGACAATTTAATGTTAGATTGGAGAATATTTTATTTAGTCGTAGAAAGTTCTCCTCGTTTTTATATTTGGTGAATTATAATGCTCTAGTACCATTCTCAAAACTCATGTTCCCAACAATTTTCATTGAGTTTTCACGTTATACTGAAACAGTACTACACTTGTGGGTCATAACAGAATTTAATATTGTTACAGGTGATGTTTCGTGGGTTTGATACTGTCATATTAAAGCTTAACCTAACTTAATATTTCATCCGTCCTCCAGCTCTGCATGGAATTTCGTTATTCGTAGACTGTGTCACTTGTTATCTGCCTCCTCTTGTCACTCCCTATCACTCACTCCCTATACCTCCCTATGCTCTCTATCTCTCACTCTCACTCTCTCTCTCTCTCTCTCTCGCTTGCCCTAACAGTGAGAATGCATAGTGTTTGTTTATTGTGTGTGAGAGAACGTCATTTTGCTTAGTTGGCGCTAGTGTTTAATGCTGGTTTCAATGAATTACTTGCTGCTCCAGTGACGCTAATGTAATTGAATGTTTGCTGGTTGGTTGACAACAAAAGCGACGCATATTACGTCAGTCACGTTAACAGGATTAAAATTTGTTGATTTGGCAAGTGACACTAGAGAAAATAAAATTATATAAATAACGCTTAGGTCACTAAAAATAAAAGACGTTCAGTTTCACTTAAATTTTGTATATACTTTCATGTAGACGAAGTGTTTACAACAGTTACAATGGATATAATTACCGGTTAAATGTAACAGTTATTTAATTGTATGTCAGAATTAATAATGGCTAGACGTCTATAGGAAATTATTATTTGGAATCTTAACGCGGTGTGTAAAAACAAGAATTACATTAGACGAGGATTTACGATACAAGTACACAATTTTAGAATCAATAATTAAAAAATTGTTTCTTTTATAACACCTTCGTAAAGACGCGGTAAAGGGTATCATAAAGAGAATATTTTATTACAGGAGTAAATCTTAATATTTGCAACATGTATTTAATTGTGTTTCAGAAGGAACTTGACGTAATTCTTGATAATACACTATTATAAGTTATCTTAATTTGTACATACATTATTATAAGCATCATTAAGGATACATATGGAACGTAAAATTGGACGCAAACGCTCATTTTTGTGTGCGTGTAGAAAGAGAATGAGAGGGGCGGAGAGAAAGAGTGTGTTTGTGTGATATAGAAACAGGCAGGTTGGTACAAAATGAATTACGAGTGTATAGTGAACTAATGTAAACGTAAATAGTTCAGAAAATAATTCTTTCTTATAAGTGTAGCAAGAACAATAAAATTAAATTTAAAATATGTACACTTAGATGGACAAAAAATTATGCAAGTGTTTGCTAAATTTTGTATTTTTTTATTCACTTATCTCAAAATCTAATACTTCAAACAAGCATGCAGAGTCCTCATTTTCGATTGAAGAAACTAATCTTTCACCTATGATATGAGTATGCCTTTATTAATCTAATTTTTCCTGTAAATATAATTTTAGGTAATTTTAGGCTATGTTAATTTTCTGTGATTAATATTTATGATTCTAAGTAGTTGTTCTATACAATCAGTAGTAATAATTAGAATAGAGTAACACTTTCAACAATATCAAAGTTTAAAACGTTCTTTCTTTCATAAAGTTGTAACCATCCACATAAACGTCGAAATTACGGCAATTATTAATTTTGTTCTGAAAGCAATTGAAACAATTAGCACAATTCTCTAACTTTACTAACTTGAAGATCTCGAAGGCAATTACGTTATGGAACGTCTCTCGAATATAGCACTTTTCTAATCTATCACACAATAAACCCTGTAGCAAGACACGATTCACCACCACACTAACGCCACTTACGCACACAGTATGACTAAAACTAACATACGGCGCAGAAAAATATGGTTACTTATTTGTTTTACTTAAATAATAATCATGTTAGTATCATCAGTTTAATGAAGACCTGTGACACTTTATATATTGGAAGTAAAGTCTGCTTTTGCAAATAATTGGCATAAGAAATAGACGTATTGTTTAAATAAGGCTGCTATACAGCTAGCTTTGGCGGGAGGATGAGTACAACTCGCAGAGGCAGATCACCATTATTGCTTGCAGAGCGCCTCATAAATGAACAAACATGTTGTCTGTTGTTCGCGAATGTTGACCGTTTCTTATATTTCTAATACAGATGCTTTCAATGTGTACGCTAAAAAGACTAAAGTATTAAGGCTTAGTTTACAGGGACCTTTTAAGTTCATTTTACGAGTAACCATTAAACGTTAGAGACTATAAGGGTCCTGCACATCGTAAAAGCAAAAGCATTACTTATTTTTATTTTCCTTGCTTCTTAAGCTTTTTATAGGAAACAACTTATTTATCTAATTTAATCCCTTCTAAGCACAGAGGAAGTTTCTCTTACACACTAGCTGTCAAAAGCAATTACTGTAATAAACGTTTTATGTTCATGTACTATGTAACTAAATAAAATCTGGGAAAACAGAGAAAGACGACTTTTGTCAAACCGCACATTGAATCGTGTATCGTTGTAATTTTAATTCGGTTCTTTAGATTCGATGCACATTACCACTTAAGGTCCCAACGCCAAAGTACTCGTAATTCGTCTTAAAGAGCTTTCCAGCTTTACGTTACATTTTTTTTTGTCTTTGCATATTATTATTAGATTCGCAGTTTGTAGGTTTGCAGTAGTTTTTCAGTAAGTGCAAAATCCTTCACCATAACCTCGTTTAGGTTACAGATGGAATAGAATCACATCTTCACAGATTAAATTCATGCTTATGTTATCGTATAGGTAAGGGCATCTTATGTGCACTTGTATTCTTCAGTTGAAGTGCATCCTTAAAAAATTTCTAAAATCTTTACTGTAGTAATGAAAATTTGAGACCATAACTAAATACAAACAAATTATCTATTTTATATAATGTTTATAATGTTTTTATCTATTTTAATTATACAAATGTTTAATGGTAGAATAATCTCAACAACGTTAATATTTTACATTTTAATGCTCGAGTAAGTTTTCAAATAGCTTGTACCTATACCTATATAACCTTATCAAATAATATACATAAGTGACTTCCACAATAGTGGATTTATTTAATCTCATTTACCATTAAGATTAGGTTTATATAGTTAAACGACAAAATGTGAAACATTGTGTTCTTTATATTGTTTCTTTATATTGTTTTTCCTATGCTGTTTTTTAGTCATTTTTATTCTTGTCATAAAAATTTTGGAGGAACTTAATTTATTTTGATCGATCAAAAACAAAAATATGCATTGTACAAATTGTCATTAGCATATTACAGTATATTGTCTAGACTTATTATGTAGTCTATAAATTGGAATGCTTCTGGTTATAAGCTATCAACTATGTCGAATAAAATAATATATCCCCTTTATCAAGGTATTTTCTAATTACATTGCTTCCCTATAATTCTTGGGTCACTTGGTGAAAAAGGAACACAAAAACATAACTGAAAGCAGATTTAAAAATAAATGTTTTCATGTAAGCCGGTGTAATTAAACTATAGACTTATATAAAACAACCTAATTGGAAACTGTCATATAGTAAATAAGCAGATAATATAGTAAATTTCTGCATATTTCGTCGTTTACTTTTACTTTAAATTATGGTTGTCTTAATAAGGAAAAAGATTAATTTTATACATCAGATTGTTTGTAACCATGCAATTTTGTTTATGTAAAGAGTCGATGCGTGGGTATCTGGGGAGGCCAGAATGGCATATCCTAGATAGAGGGTGCCATTTTGGCAAGCTGTTGTAATTATATTGCTTTGTGGCATGTGCATTGCTGACTCGTACTGTATGTGCAGCGTTGACCTATTCCTGTGTCTCTCTTTAATTACATAAGACAACAAATCCTGCTGACAATTTTCCACAATTCCTTTTTCTTTAATTAACTGGCCGTTTCTCCCTCAAAGTGGTTGCAGCCACATTGAAATAGATTACTCAGCTGAAACGAATCCATAGCCAACAGGCTAGGTGTTAGTAGAAGACAAATATTTATTAGTTTCTCTTCTGTAAACAAAAAACTAAAACAAATAAAATTCTTTAGATTATAAAGATAATTTCTGATTGAGATAATATCTCATCTCACTACATTTTTATTGCAGAGCACAAATTAATTCACTCAGACTACTTTGTTACTAAAAAACATACAGTAATGACATTTTTGTAATTTAATCCTGATAATATGTTATCATCATCATCAGCCGTGGCTCTACAACCCTAGGTGGGTCTTGGCCTGCTCCAAGAGTCAACTCTATTCTTCCCTATTGCGTGCCCTGGCTTACCAGTTTCTTATGTTCAGCTTTCTGAGATTCTCCTCTATATGATCTTTGAATCTATTTCGGGGTCTTCACCTTGTTCTGCTATCCATTGGGTTCTGGTAGAAAATACGTTTCGTAGACTGTCCTTTCACCATTCTCTCTATGTGTCCAATCCACCTTAGCCTGTAAATTTTGATTATTCCGACAATGTAAATAATCTTTGTGATGATGGTATAGTTCATAAGTATAGCGCTTGCACCACATTCAATTTTCTTGTACTCCTTTAAATATTGATATTAGAATCCTTTTTTTAAAGCAGCCTAGAAATCTCTTGCTATTTTTTTGTCATCGTCCAGGTTTTTGAAGCATATATCATTAAGTACAGCATTGACCTGATAAGTGTTTTGAAATGTTCCATTTCGTGCTTCTTGAGATGAAGCTAGATGCCAGGTGCTCTTTTAACACATAAAATGTTTTATTTGAGAGATATATTCTTCTTCTTATTTCAGTGTAGATGGCGTTAGTGCTGTTTACCTGGGAGGTAAGATATACGAACTCCAAGCCAAAGTAATATGTTATTACTCTGACTAATTATAAAACATTAATAGGATTTTGAGTTTATTCTACTTTAAATTAAGAAAATTTGTTAGTTACTGTTGTCGTTGTTATGTAAACCGATAGCTCTGTAACCCACACGTGTCCATTAATTTTTATTAGATCTGTGAAAATAAAAATCGGGATTTACCAACTTTTTGGCATACAATGCACGATTTTTCTAAATGTGAAACGTAGAACGTAAGAGAATGTTTTCTTATTAATTCTATAATACCGTAATATGTAAACGACTTTGGTTATTGTGTGTGTAAGAGTGTGGGTGTGCGCGTGCGCGCGTTTGTGAGCGTGTCATTGAAATTGTCAAGTATATGATGAGTTATTAGGGCAAGGATATTTAAAACATAGTTCATTAGCAGTATATACGTCTACGCTGTAGTGCGGAAGACTTAGCATCTCCATAAACGCTTATATTTGGGCTGGTGCAAAAACCGCAGAGCCATAATGGATATCTGCGTACCCATAATCCATTTTGGAAAGAATCATGTTATAATATATAGAAATATGGTGTGTGTCGTGTTTGTTTGTGTTGTCGTGTTCGTGTCGGGCGTTACCCTCCGCGCACTTTTATTACTTACTGACGACTGGATCCTCTGCGGTGATGTCGTCCTGCAAAACAACTTAATCTACTATGTGTTTGTGGGCGCCACTTGGAATCTTTTGTTCCAAGAAAATGTTATTAAAATTAAAATTTTGAATTCTTAGCAGTTAGTTTAATTCTATGAAAAAATGTGAACAAGACAGTTTGAGTTTGAAAAAAATAAAGTATATTTTAATGATTCTTAAAAAATCGTCTGAAGGACTAACATTCGTAAAAAAGTAAAATTTCAGAGTTACAAAAAAATATAAATTATTATTATTGACAAGTTTTTTCTCCAATCAAGTATCGGCTAACAAATATTTTATTTTACTCAGTTGAAAAGCACGAGTTTAATGTATGAAAAATCGTTACTCTCAGGACGTGACTCCTTTGAACTACAAAGACAGATCAATAAGATGCTTTACAAAAATTAAGTGATTTGAAGGTGTGTGGCATGTATAGTACAACTGTGTGACAAATGTAACCAGGTAAAAAGATGACTTTAACTTTGAACAACTCACGGTTCAGATGGGTAATTATTCTCGCACTGGACACTTATCTCGGGTAGTTTCCAATCTCGCCTCTTCGAGTTGACGTTCCTTGTGCACTGAATTTATTTAAAGTCAAGATGCGATTTTTTAAAACTTCCGCACTTTAGTAAAACAGTTTGGCAGTAAATTTACGCTTGAATCCCGCCGCCGGCGATTAGCTGCTCGCGGTGTTTCTCAAATTAGCCGCCACAGCGCTGATAACCTTGCAGTTGATAGAAAGGCTTTGTGTATGTTAGGTTATGGGGATTTTTGTCAAAGTCAGTTTGTCTTAGCGAATACAGCAGAATTGATTCTCTATTAAAATTTTGGTCCCTCCTGGGACGCTGATATTCTGGCTGCGTGTGTTCTATTAAATGTGCCGTGTTGCTGCTCTATTTCAGCAACACATTGGCGTATACTCTCGTAGAGATTAAGACGGTCTATTGTCAATGTACGGGAAAAGCCTTTCTTCGTTCTTGTGTCGACTTCTCGCCTTCGGTTTCGCCTCGGTTCTGATGATCAGTGTCGTGGGTGATGCGTCTCTTTGGAGTCAAAGCATGAAGTGTTTTTCGGTCGAATTTGGTCTTCCTTTTATACTTTGTAAGGCTCATTGTTTTAGCTTTTCAACATGAACGTCCGGTGTATTTGTGTAAAATTTCCTTCTAGAACGTTCGAGAATAATGAAATGGAACCTCATGGAACAAATTTAAATTCCGTAGAAGCTTTAGGCAAAATTTCTTATTCTTCACACTAAGGATATTACAAAAATTATTCTGGTATTTGTCAAACAATTTTACATCACTACTTACAATTTGCATGCCCTTACTACATTTGGATTCTCTACTTTCAACTGAATCTAATGATACTAATTACGATTGATTTTTGAGTAAATTAACTATAATAAAATAACACAACATACAACTATTACCTTGGAATGTTTCCATAAAAATTCAATTTTTGAACTATAAAACTGTTGTGAAGCTGTTTGATTTCTTCTACAACATTAACACATAATATTACCATCTTTCTATAACAAAATAAATAAAGTTTAACACATGTAATATACAAATAAGTTCAGTTTTACATGGTCCATGCCTATGGCCTACGTTGTTGTCACTGTTAAAATACAATAATTAGTCTTTTTTCCTTAATATATATGGAATTTTTCTAGTATACACTGAGAGTTTATTATATTGTCTATCTTTTGTGATACCTGGTTTATCCTGATACATATTATTTTTATTGTAGGCCTACTTAGCATCATATTGGTTTGCCTAAGTGGTCCTTTTTCTTTGTGTGACAAATTTCACTCTTATAAGTCAAATTCTTTAATAATGGAGCTTATTTTCAACTGAGTATGTTTGTTTTCATGGTACACTAAAGTATTGTACCCTTTTCTTTTATTTTTGTTAATGTTTTGCAAACATTAAGTCAAATATGACTATTTTTTGTGATGGTTGCTTGGCCTTAGCCATATGTGGTATAGGTAAATAGTTTCCTAACTCGACTATTACAGTGTTTAAGTTAGTCAAATATATTAGTATAGTCACATTATATTATATTTCAACTTTCTAATGCAATTTGGTTGCATTTTGTCAACATTAAATCCATAAATATTACAATATTATAGGTCTACTACATGTTTTCAGTTAATACAGTTTTTAGGTATTTTAACTGATTTTTATTCATTTGACAGCTTTTTTTATTTTTTGATAAATTGTTCACCTTTGTCTACTTGACAATTGCATATAGTTTTTATCTCAATTTGATAATAATTAATTTTTACATGAAATCTGAGTGATTGGTCTCAAATCCAACACCTTAATATTTTTTGTCATAACATTTATATATTTTTTATTTTAACTTAGATCCTTTCTAATAATGTATTCAAATCATTTAATACATTTATTTTATTTACATTACATAATATAATAATGGATCTTGCCCATTAATTCACAATAAATAGTTTTTTATGCCCTATTCAGAGTTACAAAACTTAATAATTAATGACCTTATTTCGGTTGCTTCTTATAGGATATTATGGTTTTACACTGTTCTTCACTTGAATAATATATATGGGGTTTGAGTCTTAGTCATAGTCTGGTCGTATTTTCATGTTAATGGTATTATTAGACAATATTACAAAATTTTTCGGACTACTTGGGTTCGATACTGTTCACCTCACCTTCCTCTTATGATAAATTGCTATGTAAATGATTTCTTTTATGGAACGTTCTGTGACGTTAAATATGCTTCTCCGTTAAAATTGATAATTTGGGAAAAACATTTCTTTGGTTTTGATGAAATTATCATATCTATATTAACCTTTTATTAGCTTCTTTATATCTCATTATTTTATCTTATAATTAAATTCCTGTACTACTCCTTTAATATATTAATCCAACTTATATTTCATATTTCGTTCTTTGTCGTATCACCTATTCCTTTCCTTTTTACCTTGATGTTAATTATTTAATCTTTGATATAATTCCCTAACAATTCCCTAACTTTTATAGTCGATTGGAAGTCAGAGTGGCTCGCTATGGCATACATTCTCCGCCCTTCCATATCTATAATTACTGAAATCAGAGGCAACACATCCCTGTCCAGAAAAATAATAATTGCACTTTTGCAACAAATAATAATAATAAAAAAATATAATATTCAAAGATCATAGGCTCCTACACATAAATTCCCTTTCTTAAACTCTTCTGATTACTTCTCAATCATATTAATATATCGTTCTCCGCAGGTAAAATTATCGTTTAAAACCATTCAATGTGAATAGCTATATTTATATTCATCATTACCTCCTTATGTATCAATTATCTGACAGTAATTCTCCTTCATTTCTCCCCTTTAGTAATATCAATAGTTATTTGATTGTTTAATAATTCATTTAACTAATTATGTCCTTTCCTTCTTTCCTTTTTCTCCTCTAAGTGTAAGTTGGTAATATACGTTGACTTGGCTATTGGAAATAAATCAATATCTTATATATATCTTTTTGCCTTTGGTGGAAGGTGTCCTCGTAATTTTTATTAATAATCTCCCCTTCTCTAAGTACGGGTAAGTTGGTAAATATACGTTGACTTGGCTATTGGAAATAAATCTATATCGTACATATATATTTTTGCCTTTGGTGGAAGGTGTCCTTCTCGTAATTTTTATTAATAATCTCTCCTTCTCTAAGTACGGGTAAGAAATATTATTTAATTTTATTAATCTTTATTCCCTTTCTAATTATGGGTAAATTGGAAAATTTACGTTGACATGTTTTTATGCATGGTACTTTTTCAACGATGCTATATTTGACTTGGGTTTTTATTCATGGTACTTACTCACTGATTCTGTATTTGACTTGTGTTTTTTAATCATGGTACCTTCTTAATGACGTCTGTAATTATAGAATACGGTCTGCCTACCTCCATTATATACCGTTCTATTATGATGTCTATATATTTCCTGGTCGTAGTCGTAGTTATTTGATATAGCTTGGTATATTTGCTAAAATGGTCAAAGATGATTACGATAAATTTATATCTGTGTATCCCACCGCTGCGTGGAAATGGTCCACAGATATCGAGAAATACCTTTTCCTATTTTTCGGTGGGTGTTATGGGTATCATGACCCCTTCCTTTTTCTCGTTATTACATTTTACTTTCTGACAAATATCGCATGATTGTATCGCCAGTTGCACCTTTTTATTCATCCCTTCGATGTATTTTTGCTCTTCCAATGCTTTCCTTACCTTAAGGACACCCATATGTCCGTACCTATCGTGATAGTCGATTATTAGTGGTATCTCTATCGCTGGTGGAATTACTAACTTCCAATTCTCCTGGTGTGGGGTTTTCCTTATAAACAAAGTGTCGTTGTGTATACAGTAATATCTATTTATGACCTCATCGCCTTTCTGTACCCTTTTTCTAATATCTCCTAATTTTGGGTCGGCCTCTTGTTGTGCCTTTA
Source organism: Magicicada septendecula (assembly GCA_034769895.1). Classification (NCBI taxonomy): domain Eukaryota; kingdom Metazoa; phylum Arthropoda; class Insecta; order Hemiptera; family Cicadidae; genus Magicicada; species Magicicada septendecula. The sequence continues at coordinate 283,522,447 of CM068374.1, read as the reverse complement.
CATCGTTTAAAATAATTTTTAAATCTTCCCTGCTCTTAATAATATGGTATACCTTTGCTAATTGTTCCTTTTCGCCATCAAAGGTTTGGTCTTGTATATTGATGCGGGATAGGACGTCGGCTGCTACGTTTTGTTTGCCGTGTATATATTCCCACGTGATATTATATACTTGCAGGGCCAAAACCCATCTCGTCAGCCTTCCGTGGTTCAGCTTACAATGCTTTAAAAATGATATAGATTTGTGGTCACTCCTAACCGTGATGGGGTACCCTAATATATACGTCCGAAATTTACCGCATGCGAAAACTACACTCAACAATTCTTTTTCGGTAGTATTGTAGTTTCGTTCGCAACTGTTCAGCACGCGGCTGGCGAAGCTAATGACTAAATGTTTCCCATCCTGATCTTCCTGATATAGGGCTGCACCTAAACTCACGTTACTGGCATCGCAATTTAGAAAAAATGGTTTTGTAAAGTCGGGATGATGCAACATTACTGCTGCTAAATTTTTTCCTTTATTAGATTGAGCACTCCATCTTGCTCTGCTCCCCAAGTCCATTTGTCTTTAGCTGATAACTGCTTTTGGAACCTGGCAGTTAGTTCTGAATAATTGGACCGAAACTTCCTGTAATAGTTACAGATTCCTAAAAATGATTGAAGCTCTTTCCTGTTTTTTGGGGTGGGGAACTTCTGTATAGCCTCTACTATCTCTTTGGATGGAGTAATCCCTTGTTCGGTTAGATTAAAGCCTAAAAATTTCACCTCATTTGCAATGAATTGGGATTTGTCTAACTTGAGGGTGATATTATTCTCTGATAATTTCTCTAACACCTGTTCAACCCTATTACAATGGTCATCCCAATTCGCTGAAGTTACCAGTAAATCGTCGACATATACTGTCGTAAACTTCAGCACTTCCTGCCCCAATATTCTGTCCATTATCTTTACAAACACCGCCACAGAATTTATCAAACCAAAGGGTAATCGCTTAAACTGATAGTTTCTGCCTTCGAATATGAATGCCATATATTTCCTACTATCAGGGTGGAGTTCTACCTGCCAGTAGCCGCACACTGTATCCCATGAACTTATATACTTTGTCCCGTGAAACTTTTTCAATATCTTTTCTATCTCCCCATGGGATGTGCGGTCGTTAACAATCATCTTGTTAATCTCCCTAGCATCGAGACATATACGTACCTGTCCATTCTTTTTCGGCACCGCTATGATTGGGCTAGTAAAGGGCGAATGACTATACTCGATTATGTCGTCCTCTATCATCCTGTTCAATTCCTCCCTCACTTCGTTCTTTAGCGAGTAGGCGATCGGGTAAAATTTTCTGTTAAATTCCACCGGTCTTTTAAATTTTATGGTGCATTGATAATCTCTGGCTTTACCTGGAGCGTTTGAGAATATATGTTTGTAATTGTTATATACCGTAATAAATTGTTCCGCCTGTTTTTCGCTGATCAGACCCCTTGCTTTCGTCCTTTGGAAATCCCGTATTTCTTCTAATTTCTCTAACCACAACTCTGGGTTTTCCTCCTGATATAAGGGCATGTTTAATGGTCGATCGGCACAATAATAATGGTTTACTATCGCTTGATAAGGTGCGTTGTTTTTACTATCTCCTTGGGCATCAATTAAATTATTGGTCCAAATTCCCTCATTTGTTTTTAACGTTATAATCTTACCTGCATTATATGGCCTACGTATATCGCAGCCTATTAGGATACTCATGGGTAAATTATTCGCCACTAATAACCCTATTGGTAACGTTACCCCATTACTAGTCATCTCTAATGACACCTGTTTCTTTATCGATTTATTCTGCCTCCCCGTTGCTCCGACTAGAATAATGTTATTTATAGGCAGAGTGGGTATGGGTAAATTACTGTTTTGTTTAATCCTCTCTAACTCTACACTATCGATAAGCGATACGTTTGACCCTGTGTCAATGAGTAATATTGCTTCTATGCCATTGATATTTGCCTTGATCTGTACTATACCATTATTCCCTTTATTATGATTTTCAACTATATTGTCACTCTCTTCTAATAATTCCTCTCTAATATCTCTTAGATAATTATTCGTTCTTAGTGTCATTGTCCTGTCTTTGTCCCGTCTATTTATGTATTCAGTCACCCCATAATATTGGTTCAGTGAAGGGCCGTTTTCCTTTTTCACTGCCGCGTTTAGTTTAAATGAGCCACTGTCTCATTGGCCCGGTCTCCCGGAACTTTAGGTTGCTGACCTGTTTGTGGTTCCTGCCTGACCTCGGGATTACCACTAATAGGTTGGCTATTCGTTGTATTACCCTGGTTACCTTGCGTCTGTTGTGGGTAATACATGTAAGTAGGTAAATTGGGTGGATATGGCCGTTGACTATTGGCCATTGTATAGTTTACCTGGGGCCTATATTCTTGATTTCTCCTATCACCTCCTCCTTGGTTACCCCCGTTTCGATAATTATTACGCTGACCATAATTATTTCCCCTATAGTTATTTCCGCGATAACTATTTCCCTGATTGTAGTTCCTACCGTAATTATTTTCAGGGTAATTATTTCTGTTTGGTCCGGATAGTTGCGGTTATTTGAACCTTGAGTATTATTATTTCGGCTATTTGGTGGGGTGTTATTGTTCTGGCTATTTGTGTTAAAGTTGTTACCGTTTCCACCTCCATTCCGGTTTGGTCCGTTATTGCTGTTACTATATTCTACTTTACGACTGGGGGGTTGGTAATCCTGGAACCTTCCAGCGGATTCACCATTTTCTAATAATTTAGCTAAATCGGTTATTTTACGGAGCTGTTGGTACAATTGGTCATCTTTGATACCATAGCTGTAATGTCCAGCTAACTGTCTCACAAAACATTCTTCCGGGATCGGCGGTATCAACTTTCGTGCCAAACATATCTTTCCCAGGAAATAAGACGTTGGGGACTGTCCATTGGACGCGTCGTTTTTGCCGTAGAATATGTCCATTCGTACTCTGTTTTGCGCAGTTTCCGACCAATACTTCTCTTTGAATTGGCGTTTAAACTCGGCTAAATTCCTGATTTCGGGTCGTACCGCTATCCACCAGTTATCCCTAGTGTTTCGAAACGTCTCGTCTAACATCTCCCTTATTCTGTCCCACCTTGTTTCTCTATTTATTTCAATAAACTCTTCCATTCTTTCTAAAAATTCCATCGGGTTTCGACGATAGTTTTTTGTCCCTGTTCTCGCTATCACACGTATGAGTATTTAATATAGGTGTGTCCCTCAGCGCTTCTAATCTTTCCTGCAGGGTTTTCTCTCTGTGGTCTATTTCCTGTATGTTATTCCTATTAGTTTTTATTTGCTCGTCCAGCCTGTTAGCTATGTCATATGTTCTCTGTATCCTCTCGCTAACGTCCTTCCGGACTTCTCCCACCTCCTGCACGATTTCGTCCTGGTTCTGCCTTACCTTGTTTTCGAGGGTTCTAACATCTTGGTTGGTCCCTACGGTTTGTTCCTCTATATTTTCAAAACGGGTATTATTTCCCTCCTGTAATCTTTCTAACTGTTTCTCCATAGTCTCGACCTTCCTGTCACTGTCGATTTTACTTTCATCGATCCTTTTGTTTACTGTTTCGTAATTTATGCTAATTTCTTTTTTCAGGGACTCTATACCTTTTTTATTCTCTTCCAGAAATTACTCCAGCTTTTTCCCATTGTCATTTATTTTCTCGGTTATATACTCCCTTAAAGATTCTATGTTTTTGTCTAATTTCTCCTTATCTTCCAGTCTGTTTTTATTATTCTCCTCCTTATCTTCCCGTCTGTTTTTATTATTATCCTCCTTCAGGGAGTTTGTTATTTCCTCCTTAGTATTTTTGTTTGTTCTTCCATTTTTTGGAACATCATCATTATTATATTCACGTCAACACTCCCTGTTATTTTTTTGGTTCGGGTTTCTCTGATTGTTCTACCATTTGTATGGGTTCTTCTCCCGTTTGTTCCTCTAATTCCTCTCCCGTTTGTATTGGCCTTTCCATTTCTAGTGTGGGCGGTTCCAATTCCGTTTCCTCGACTTGTACTGCCTCTCCGTCTTCCACACTTAATTCGGGTTCTACATTCTTCTCCACCTTTCTTCCCTTTGGTTGCGGCATCTTGATTTGTTGGTAGTTGCCGGGCGTGTTCCTTTTTTTCAAGCCACACGTTGGGCGCCAATTTATAATATATAGAAATATGGTGTGTGTCGTGTTTGTTTGTGTTGTCGTGTTCGTGTCGGGCGTTACCCTCCGCGCACTTTTATTACTTACTGATGACTGGATCCTCTGCGGTGATGTCGTCCTGCAAAACAACTTAATCTACTATGTGTTTGTGGGCGCCACTTAGAAACTTTTGTTCCAAGAAAATGTTATTAAAATTAAAATTTTGAATTCTTAGCAGTTAGTTTAATTCAATGAAAAAGCATGAGTTTAATGTATGAAAAATCGTTACTCTCAGGACGTGACTCTTTTGAACTACCAAGACAGATCAGTAAGATGCTTTACAAAAATTAAGTGATTTGAAGGTGTGTGGCATGTGTAGTACAACTGAGTGACAAACGTAACCAGGTAAAAAGATGACTTTAACTTTGAACAACTCACGTTCCAATGGGTAATTATTATCGCACTGGACACTTCTCTCGGGTAGTTTCCAATCTCGCCTCATCGTGTTGACGTCCCTTGTGCACTGAATTTATTTAAAGTCAAGATGCGATTTTTTAAAACTTCCGCACATTCGTAAAACAGTTTGGCAGTAAATTTACGCTTGAATCCCGCCGCCGGCGATCAGCTGCTCGCGTTGTTTCTCAAATTAGCCGCCACAGCGCTGATACCCTTGCAGTTGATAGAAAGGCTTTGTGTATGTTACGTTATGGGGATTTTGTCAAAGTCAGTTTGTCTTAGCGAATACAGCAGAATTGATTCTCTATTAAAATTTTGGTCCCTCCTGGGCCGCTGATATTCTGGCTGCGTGTGTTCTATTAAATGTGCCGTGTTGCTGCTCTATTTCAGCAACACATTGGCGTATACTCTCGTAGAGGTTAAGTCGGTCTATTGTCAATGTACGGAAAAAGCCTTTCTTCGTTCTTGTGTCGACTTCTCGCCTTCGGTTTCGCCTCGGTTCTGATGATCAGTGTCGTGGGTGATGCGTCTCTTCTGGAGTCAAAGCATGAAGTGTTTTTCGGTCGAATTTGGTCTTCCTTTTATATTTTGTAAGGCTCATTGTTTTAGCTTTTCGACATGAACTTCCGGTGTATTTGTGAAAAAATTCCTTCTAGAACGTTCGAGAATAATGAAATGGAACCTCATGGAACAAATCTAACTTCCGTAGAAGCTTTAGAACAAAATTTCTTATTCTTCACACTAAGGATATTACAAAAATTATTCTGGTATTTGTCAAACAATTTTACATCACTACTTACAATTTGCATGCCCTTACTACATTTGGATTCTCTGCTTTCAACTGAATCTAATGATACTAATTACGATTGGTTTTTGAATAAATTAACTATAATAAAATAACACAACATACAACTCTTACCTTTGAATGTTTCCATAAAAATTCAATTTTTGAACTATAAAATTGTTGTGAAGCTGTTTGGTTTCTTCTACAACATTAACACATAATATTACCATCTTTCTATAACAAAATAAATAAAGTTTAACACATATAATATACAAATAAGTTCAGTTTTACATGGTCCATGCCTATGGCCTACGTTGTTGTCGCTGTTAAAATACAATAATTAGTCATTTTTCCTTAATATATATGGGATTTTTCTAGTATGCACTGAGAGTTTATTATATTGTCTGTCTTTTGTGATACCTGGTTTATCCTGATACATATTATTTTTATTGTAGGCCTACTTAGCATCATATTGGTTTGCCTAAGTGGTCCTTTTTCTTTGTGTGACAAATTTCACTCTTATAAGTCAAATGCTTTAATAATGGAGCTTATTTTCAACTGAGTATGTTTGTTTTCATGGTACACTAAAGTATTGTACCCTTTTCTTTTATTTTTGTTAATGTTTTGCAAACATTAAGTCAAATATGACTATTTTTTGTGATGGTTGCTTGGCCTTAGCCATATGTGGTATAGGTAAATAGTTTCCTAACTCGACTATTACAGTGTTTAAGTGAGTCAAATATATTAGTATAGTCACATTATATTATATTTCAACTTTCTAATGCAATTTGGTTGCATTTTGTCAACATTAAATCCATAAATGTTACAATATTATAGGTCTACTACACGTTTTCAGTTAATACTGTTTTTGGGTATTTTAACTGATTTTTATTCATTTGACAGCTTTTTTTATTTTTTGATAAATTGTTCATCTTTTTCTACTTGACAATTGCATATTGTTTTTATCTCAATTTGATAATAATTAATTTTTACATGAAATCTGAGTGACTGGTCTCAAATCCAACACCTTAATATTTTTTGTCATAACATTTATATATTTTTTATTTTAACTTAGATCCTTTCTAATAATTTATTCAAATCATTTAATACATTTATTTTATTTACATTACATAATATAATAATGGATCTTGCCCATTAATTCACAATAAATAATTTTTTATACCCTATTCAGTGTTACAAAACTTAATAATTAATGACCTTATTTCGGTTGTTACTGATATTATTTGTCTCTCTTATAGTATATTATGGTTTTACTCTGTTCTTCACTTGAATAATATATATGGTGTTTGAGTCTTAGTCAATGTCTGGTCGTATTTTCATGTTAATGGTATTAATTATTAGACAATATTACAAAATTTTTCGGACTACTTGGGTTCGATACTGTTCACCTCACCTTCCTCTTATGATAAATTGCTATGTAAAGGATTTCCTTTATGGAACGTTCTGTGACGTTACATATGCCTCTCCGTTAAAATTGATAATTTGGGAAAAACATTTCTTTGGTTTTGATGAAATTATCATTTCTATATTAACCTTTTATTAGCTTCTTTATATCTCATTCTTTTATCTTATAATTAAATTCCTGTACTTCTCCTTTAATATATTAATTCAACTCATAATTCCTATTTCATTCTTTGTTGTATCACCTATTCCTTTCCTTTTTACCTTGATGTTAATTATTTAATCTTTGATATAATTCCCTAACAATTCCCTAACTTTTATAGTGGGTTGGAAGCCAGAGTGGCTCGCTATGGCATACACTCTCCACCCTTCCATATCTATAATTACTGAAATCAGAGGCAACACATCCCTGTCCAGAAAAATAATAATTGCACTTTTGCAACAAATAATAATAATAAAAAAATATAATATTCAAAGATCATAGGCTCCTACACATAAATTCCCTTTCTTAAACTCTTCTGATTATTTCTCAATTATATTAATATATCGTTCTCCGCAGGTAAAATTATCGTTTAAAATCATTCAATGTGAATAGCTTCATTTATATTCATCATTACCTCCTTATGTAACACACTGATTCCCCCCTTTTTTTTCATTTATCATTTCCATTTAGTATCAATTATCTGACAGTAATTCTCCTTCATTTCTCCCCTTTAGTAATATCAATTGTTATTTGATTTTTTAATAATTCATTTAACTAATTATGTCCTTTCCTTCTTTCCTTTTTCTCCTCTAAGTGTAAGTTGGTAAATATACGTTGACTTGGCTATTGGAAATAAATCTATATCTTATATATATCTTTTTGCCTTTGGTGGAAGTTGTCCTTCTCGTAATTTTTATTAATAATCTCTCCTTCTCTAAGTACGGGTAAGTTGGTAAATATACGTTGACTTGGCTATTGGAAATAAATCTATATCTTACATATATCTTTTTGCCTTTGGTGGAAGGTGTCCTTCTCGTAATTTTTATTAATAATCTCTCCTTCTCTAAGTACGGGTAAGAAATATTATTTATTTTTATTAATCTTTATTCCCTTTCTAATTATGGGTAAGTTGGAAAATTTACGTTGACATGTTTTTATTCATGGTACTTTTTCAACGATGCTATATTTGACTTGGGTTTTTATTCATGGTACTTACTCACTGATTCTGTATTTGACTTGTGTTTTTTAATCATGGTACCTTCTCAATGACGTTTGGTTATACGTACCTTTTACTTTGTTACTAACAGTGTCGGTTACCTCGTATGTATTGTTTTCATTGTCTTTAGTGATCGTGAAAGTCCTGTATATAAAAGTAACAATTTCCTCGTTATGCCTTGTATAGCACTGGGCAATTCTCTATTTTTGACTAACACCTTTTCTCCTACCTTATATTTAATTGCCTTGGGCTGGGATTGGACATACTTTTCCGTTGCTGTTCCGTTTTTTCTAACACCTTGTTATAAAATTTGGTTCTTCCAAATTGGTATTCGGGTTCGTCGGGAAAATTAATAATCTCTTTTATCTCTCGTGGTGGGGGTCTTTCGAACATAACTGTGTATGGTGACACCTCTATAGTATTGTGATATGAGAAATTGAGGAAATCCTCGGTTGATGGTACGTATTCATGCCATCTTTTCTGTTCGTTATGGCAGTATGTTCTCAACAACCGTCCTACTTCCCTCAACACTCTCTCGGCTGGGTTACTATTCGGGTGATATACGGATGTCTTATACGTTTTTATCCCGTGTTATCAAAGGTTTTCTTTCCATAATTTTCCCAGAACTGGGTACCGTGGTCTGTAATTATAGAATACGGTCTGCCTACCTACATTATATAATATAATTCTATTATGATGTCTATATATTTCCTGGTCGTAGCCCTAGTTATTTGATATAGCTTGGTATATTTGCTAAAATGGTCAAAGATGATTACGATAAATTTATATCTGTGTCTCCCACCGCTGCGTGGAAATGGTCCACAGATATCGAGAAATACCTTTTCCAATTTTTCGGTGGATGTTATGGGTATCATGACCCCTTCCTTTCTCTCGTTATTACATTTTACTTTCTGACAAATATCGCATGATTGTATCGCCAGTGGCACCTTTTTATTCATCCCTTTGATGTATGTTTGCTCTTCTTCCAATGCTTTCCTTACCTTGAGGACACCAATATGTCCGTACCTATCGTGATAGTCGATTATTAGTGGTCTCTCTATCGCTGGTGGAATTACTAACTTCCAATTCTCCTGGTGTGGGGTTTTCCTTATAAACAAAGTGTCGTTGTGTATACAGTAATATCTATTTATGACCTCATCGCCTTTCTGTACCCTTTTTCTAATATCTCCTAATTTTGGGTCGGCCTCTTGTTGTGCCTTTACATCGTTTAAAATAATTTTTAAATCTTCCCTGCTCTTAATAATATGGTATACCTTTGCTAATTGTTCCTTTTCGCCGTCAAAGGTTTGGTCTTGTATATTGATGCGGGATAGGACGTCGGCTGCTACGTTTTGTTTGCCGTGTATATATTCCCACGTGATATTATATACTTGCAGGGCCAAAACCCATCTCGTCAGCCTTCCGTGGTTCAGCTTACAATGCTTTAAAAATGATATAGATTTGTGGTCACTCCTAACCGTGATGGGGTACCCTAATATATACGTCCGAAATTTACCGCATGCGAAAACTACACTCAACAATTCTTTTTCGGTAGTATTGTAGTTTCGTTCGCAACTGTTCAGCACGCGGCTGGCGAAGCTAATTACTAAATGGTTCCCATCCTGATCTTCCTGATATAGGGCTGCACCTAAACTCACGTTACTGGCATCGAAATTTAGAAAAAATGGTTTTGTAAAGTCGGGATGATGCAACATTACTGCTGCTAAAAATTTTTCCTTTATTAGATTGAGCACTCCATCTTGCTCTGCTCCCCAAGTCCATTTGTCTTTAGCTGATAACTGCTTTTGGAACCTGGCAGTTAGTTCTGAATAATTGGACCGAAACTTCCTGTAATAGTTACAGATTCCTAAAAATGATTGAAGCTGTTTCCTGTTTTTTGGGGTGGGGAACTTCTGTATAGCCTCTACTTTCTCTTTGGATGGAGTAATCCCTTGTTCGGTTAGATTAAAGCCTAAAAATTTCACCTCATTTGCAATGAATTGGGATTTGTCTAACTTGAGGGTGATATTATTCTCTGATAATTTCTCTAACACCTGTTCAACCCTATTACAATGGTCATCCCAATTCGCTGAAGTTACCAGTAAATCGTCTACATATACTGTAGTAAACTTCAGCACTTCCTGCCCCAATATTCTGTCCATTATCTTTACAAACACCGCCACAGAATTTATCAAACCAAAGGGTAATCGCTTAAACTGATAGTTACTGCCTTCGAATATGAATGCCATATATTTCCTACTATCAGGGTGGAGTTCTACCTGCCAGTAGCCGCACACTGTATCCCATGAACTTATATACTTTGTCCCGTGAAACTTTTTCAATATCTCTTCTATCTCCCCAGGGGATGTGCGGTCGTTAACAATCATCTTGTTAATCTCCCTAGCATCGAGACATATACGTACCTGTCCATTCTTTTTCGGCACCGCTATGATTGGGCTAGTAAAGGGCGAATGACTATACTCGATTATGTCGTCCTCTATCATCCTGTTCAATTCCTCCCTCACTTCGTTCTTTAGCGAGTCGGCGATCGGGTAAGATTTTCTGTTAAATTCCACCGGTGTTTTAAATTTTATGGTGCATTGATAATCTCTGGCTTTACCTGGAGCGTTTGAGAATATATGTTTGTAATTGGTATATACCGTAATAAATTGTTCCGCCTGTTTTTCGCTTATCAGACCCCTTGCTTTCGTCCTTTGGATATCCCGTATTTCTTCTAATTTCTCTAACCACAACTCTGGGTTTTCCTCCTGATATAAGGGCATGTTTAATGGTCGATCGGCACAATAATAATGGTTACTATTGCTTGATAAGGTGCGTTGTTTGTACTATCTCCTTGGGCATCAATTAAATTATTGGTCCAAATTCCCTCATTTGTTTTTAACGTTATAATCTTACCTTCTAAATCTATTATTGCATTATATGGCCTAAGTATATCGCAGCCTATTAGGATACTCATGGGTAAATTATTCGCCACTAATAACCCTATTGGTAACGTTACCCCATTACTAGTCATCTCTAATGACACCTGTTTCTTTATCGATTTATTCTGCCTCCCCGTTGCTCCGACTAGAATAATGTTATTTATAGGCAGAGTGGGTATGGGTAAATTACTGTTTTGTTTAATCCTCTCTAACTCTACACTATCGATAAGCGATACGTTTGACCCTGTGTCAATGAGTAATATTGCTTCTATGCCATTGATATTTGCCTTGATCTGTACTATACCATTATTCCCTTTATTATGATTTTCAACTATATTGTCACTCTCTTCTAATAATTCCTCTCTAATATCTCTTAGATAATTATTCGTTTTTAGTGTCATTGTCCTGTCTTTGTCCCGTCTATTTATGTATTCAGTCACCCCATAATATTGGTTCAGTGAAGGGCCGTTTTCCTTTTTCACTGCCGCGTTTAGTTTAAATGAGCCACTGTCTCATTGGCCCGGTCTCCCGGAACTTTAGGTTGCTGACCTGTTTGTGGTTCCTGCCTGACCTCGGGATTACCACTAATAGGTTGGCTATTCGTTGTATTACCCTGGTTACCTTGCGTCTGTTGTGGGTAATACATGTAAGTAGGTAAATTGGGTGGATATGGCAGTTGACTATTGGCCATTGTATAGTTTACCTGGGGCCTATATTCTTGATTTCTCCTATCACCTCCTCCTTTGTTACCCTCGTTTCGATAATTATTTCCCCTATAGTTATTTCCGCGATAACTATTTCCCTGATTGTAGTTCCTACCGTAATTATTTTCAGGGTAATTATTTCTGTTTGGTCCGGATAGTTGCGGTTATTTGGACCTTGAGTATTATTATTTCGGCTATTTGGTGGGGTGTTATTGTTCTGGCTATTTGTGTTAAAGTTGTTACCGTTTCCACCTCCATTCCGGTTTGGTCCGTTATTGCTGTTACTATATTCTACTTTACGACTGGGGGGTTGGTAATCCTGGAACCTTCCAGCGGATTCACAATTTTTTAATAATTTAGCTAAATCGGTAATTTTACTGAGCTGTTGGTACAATTGGTCATCTTTGATACCATAGCTGTATGTCCAGCTAACTGTCTCACCAAACATTCTTCCGGGATCGGCGGTATCAACTTTCGTGCCAAACATATCTTTCCCAGGAAATAAGACGTTGGGGACTGTCCATTGGACGCGTCGTATTTGCTGTAGAATATGTCCATTCGTACTCTGTTTTGCGCAGTTTCCGACCAATACTTCTCTTTGAATTGGCGTTTAAACTCGGCTAAGTTCCTGATTTCGGGTCGTACCGCTATCCACCAGTTATCCCTAGTGTTTCGAAACGTCTCGTCTAACATCTCCCTTATTCTGTCCCACCTTGTTTCTCTATTTATTTCAATAAACTCTTCCATTCTTTTTAAAAATTCCATCGGGTTTCGACGATAGTTTTTTGTCCCTGTTCGCGCTATCACACGTATGAGTATTTAATATAGGTGTGTCCCTCAGCGCTTCTAATCTTTCCTGCAGGTTTTTCTCTCTGTGGTCTATTTCCTGTATGTTATTCCTATTAGTTTTTATTTGCTCGTCCAGCCTGTTAGCTATGTCATATGTTCTCTGTATCCTCTCGCTAACGTCCTTCCGGACTTCTCCCACCTCCTGCACGATTTCGTCCTGGTTCTGCCTTACCTTGTTTTCGAAAGTTCTAACATCTTGGTTGGTCCCTACGGTTTGCTCCTCTATATTTTCAAAACGGGTATTATTTCCCTCCTGTAATCTTTCTAACTGTTTCTCCATAGTCTCGACCTTCCTGTCACTGGCGATTTTACTTTCATCGATCCTTTTGTTTACTGTTTGTAATTTATGCTAATTTCTTTTTTCAGGGACTCTATACCTTTTTTATTCTCCTCCTGAAATTACTCTAGCTTTTTCCCATTGTCATTTATTTTCTCGGTTATATACTCCCTTAAAGATTCTATGTTTTTGTCTAATTTCTCCTTATCTTCCAGTCTGTTTTTATTATTCTCCTCCTTATCTTCCCGTCTGTTTTTATTATTATCCTCCTTCAGGGAGTTTATTATTTCCTCCTTAGTATTTTTGTTTGTTTCTTACATTTTTTGGAACATCATCATTATTATATTCACGTCAACACTCCCTGTTATTTTTTTTGGTTCGGGTTTCTCTGATTGTTCTACCATTTGTATGGGTTCTTCTCCCGTTTGTTCCTCTAATTCCTCTCCCGTTTGTATTGGTCTTTCCATTTCTAGTGTGGGCGGTTCTAATTCCGTTTCCTCGACTTGTACTGCCTCTCCGTCTTCCACACTTAATTCGGGTTCTACATTCTTCTTAACCTTTCTTCCCTTTGGTTGCGGCATCTTGATTTGTTGGTAGTTGCCGGGCGTGTTCCTTTTTTTCAAGCCCCACGTTGGGCGCTAATTTATAATATATAGAAATATGGTGTGTGTCGTGTTTGTTTGTGTTGTCGTGTTCGTGTCGGGCGTTACCCTCCGCGCACTTTTATTACTTACTGATGACTGGATCCTCTGCGGTGATGTCGTACTGCAAAACAACTTAATCTACTATGTGTTTGTGGGCGCCACTTAGAATCTTTTGTTCCAAGAAAATGTTATTAAAATTAAAATTTTGAATTCTTAGCAGTTAGTTTAATTCTATGAAAAAATGTGAACAAGACAGTTTGAGTTTGGAAAAAATAAAGTATGTTTTATGATTCTTAAAAAATCGTCTGAAGGACTAACATTCGTAAAAAAGTAAAATTGCAGAGTTACAAAAAAATATAAATTATTATTATTGACAAGTTTTTTCTCCAATCAAGTATCGGCTAACAAATATTTTATTTTACTCAGTTGAAAAGCATGAGTTTAATGTATGAAAAATCGTTACTCTCAGGACGTGACTCCTTTGAACTACCAAGACAGATCAGTAAGATGCTTTACAAAAATTAAGTGATTTGAAGGTGTGTGGCATGTGTAGTACAACTGTGTGACAAACGTAACCAGGTAAAAAGATGACTTGAACTTTGAACAACTCACGTTCCGATGGGTAATTATTCTCGCACTGGACACTTCTCTCGGGTAGTTTCCAATCTCGCCTCTTCGTGTTGACGTTCCTTGTGCACTGAATTTATTTAAAATCAAGATGCGATTTTTTTAAAACTTCCGCCCTTTCGTAAAACAGTTTGGCAGTAAATTTACGCTTGAATCCCGCCGCCGGCGATCAGCTGCTCGCGTTGTTTCTCAAATTAGCCGCCACAGCGCTGATACCCTTGCAGCTGATAGAAAGGCTTTGTGTATATTACGTTATGGGGATTTTGTCAAAGTCAGTTTGTCTTAGCGAATACAGCAGAATTGATTCTCTATTCAAATTGTGGTCCCTCCTGGGCCGCTGATATTCTGGCTGCGTGTGTTCCATTTGTTATACATAGGCGTATACTCTCGTAGAGGTTAAGTCGGTCTGTTGTCAATGTACGGAAAAAGCCTTTCTTCGTTCTTGTGTCGACTTCTCGCCTTCGGTTTCGCCTCGGTTGTGATGATCAGTGTCGTGGGTGATGCGTCTCCTCTGGAGTCAAAGCATGAAGTGTTTTTCGGTCGAATTTGGTCTTCCTTTTATACCTACTAAGGTTCATTGTTTTAGCTTTTCGACATGAACTTCCGGTGTATTTGTGTAAAAAGTCCTTCTAGAACGTTCGAGAATAATGAAATGGAACCTCATGGAACAAATTTAACTTCCGTAGAAGCTTTAGAACAAAATTTCTTATTCTTCACACTAAGGATATTACAAAAATTATTCTGGTATTTGTCAAACAATTTTACATAGCTACTTACAATTTGCATGCCCTTACTACATTTGGATTCTCTGCTTTCAACTGAATCTAATGATATTAATTACGATTGGTTTTTAATTAAATTAACTATAATAAAATAACACAACATACAACTCTTACCTTGGAATGTTTCCATAAAAATTTAATTTTTGAACTAAAAAATTGTTGTGAAGCTGTTTGGTTCCTTCTACAACATTAACACATAATATTACCATCTTTCTATAACAAAATAAATAAAGTTTAACATATATAATATACAAATAAGTTCAGTTTTACATGGTCCATGCCTATGGCCTACGTTGTTTTCACTGTTAGAATACAATAATTAGTCTTTTTTCTTTAATGTATATGGGATTTTTCTAGTATACACTGAGAGTTTATTATATTGTCTACCTTTTGTGATACCTGGTTTATCCTGATACATATTATTTTTATTGTAGGCCTACTTAGCATCATATTGGTTTTTCTAAGTGGTCCTTTTTCTTTGTGTGACAAATTTCACTCTTATAAGTCAAATTCTTTAATAATGGAGCTTATTTTCAACTGAGTATGTTTGTTTTCATGGTACACTAAAGTATTGTACCCTTTTCGTTTATTTTTGTTAATGTTTTGCAAACATTAAGCAAATATGACTATTTTTTGTGATGGTTGCTTGGCCTTAGCCATATGTGGTATAGGTAAATAGTTTCCTAACTCGACTATTACAGTGTTTAAGTGAGTCAAATATATTAGTATAGTCACATTATATTATATTTCAACTTTCTAATGCAATTTGGTTGCATTTTGTCAACATTAAATCCATAAATATTACAATATTATAGGTCTACTACATGTTTTCAGTTAATACAGTTTTTGGGTATTTTAACTAATTTTGACAGCTTTTTTTATTTATGATAAATTGTTCATCTTTCTCTACGTGACAATTACATATAGTTTTTATCTCAATTTGATAATAATTAATTTTTACATGAAATCTGAGTGATTGGTATCAAACCCAACACCTTAATATTTTTTGTCATAACATTTATATATTTTTTATTTTAACTTAGATCCTTTATAATAATGTATTCAAATCATTTAATACATTTATTTTATTTACATTACATAATATAATAATGGATCTTGCCCATTAATTCACAATAAATAATTTTTTATACCCTATTCAGAGTTACAAAACTTAATAATTGATGACCTTATTTCGGTTGTTACTGATATTATTTGTCTCTCTTATAGTATATTATGGTTTTACACTGTTCTCCACTTGAATAATATATATTGTGTTTGAGTCTTAGTCATAGTCTGGTCGTATTTTCATGTTAATGGTATTAATTATTAGACAATATTACAAAATTTTTCGGACTACTTGGGTTCGATACTGTTCACCTCACCTTCCTCTTATGATAAATTGCTATGTTAATGATTTCCTTTATGGAACGCTCTGTGACGTTACAATGTCTGTTTATAAACACACCAGAATTTCTCTGTCCGCCCCAAATCTGATGTGGAATATACAGCTGACTGCTGGTTTTCATCTACCAGCTATATATTCGATCTTCAATTTATCTTTCCCAAGTTATCTGCCAATAAAAAATTAAATCCAAAATCAAAATTCTCTGTTGTACTGCAGTTGAACACTGCAGCCAGTGCAATTGCTTTAGCCATTCATTTTCGGCAGAAATCAAAGCAGGTTGTGTTCGGTGCCCAGTAGAAAAGCCAAGTTTTTGCTATTCCCTGTTGTTTGTGGCTCAATTTGCATTGAATTATTGCTGTTGACAGATGACGATTAAAATATAGCAATGTCGTTATCTTAGAAGCATTTTCTCTCTCTATGTTTCTCTCTCCCTCCCTCCCCCTCTCTCTCTCTATCTATCTATCTATCTATCTTTCTCTCTCTCTTTCCTTCTTCACTAAAGTTATTCGAATTACCGAAGGTGGGATTATGCAAATTCAAGATAACCACAATACCATTTTTTCTTTATATTGTAACGTAACTGTTTACGGGGTGTTAAGGACCGTTTATTTTGTTTTACATTTCAATAACTTTTAGTTTAGTTTATTATTTTTATTGATTTATTTAATTCAATTCAATCTATCATTGAATCCAATGTAAATAAATCCGATGAATGCACTGGAAGTTAGTTATCGAAGTCTTTTAGACTTCGGTTAATTTATTATAAGTTGATATTCTTCCGTCGACTAGGCGAAATTGTGACGTAGATTCCTCGCTGAAAGCATAAATATTTGGTAAGAATTATCACTTACTTGTGGTGAGCCTTGTCGATCTTGCAGGGTCGATGTAGCAATCTAATCTGTAGATTGACTTACCGTATTCAAATTCGCCGCGGAGTGTCGGGCTATCCAATAAGAGTCGTTCACCTATGCTGAAAACCTAGTCTATTGAAATGAACTAACTGACTCCGTTTGCTCGTATAAAATGATAATTTATTCTGTTTAACACTCCTTTTTAATGATCAATGATCTAAAGTATCATTAACTATTTTAATTCAAATTAAAATAACATTAGTTTGTTTGTTTTATAAAATTTGTCTCAGGGTGGTAAAACTGATTTACAGTATAAGTGTATGGCTAAAATGCTTTTTGTTCTTCGTATTGTTTAACAGCCATCCTTATTATTTCTTTTATGAATTTGCTAACTGCTACAATTTTTATTGTTCAACAAAGCTTTTCGTCATCACTGACATCATCAGTCTGTAGCAGTTAGAAAATTCATAAAAGAAATAAAATGCTTTTTGGTTAAAATAAGTTAATTCATATTTGGGTTCTTTTAGCTTGCAGAATACCAAATTATTTACTAGAACTCTTATTCTACCGTTATTAGGCAGTTTGAAGACGATTACAACTCAATCATCTCTTAAAAAATAACATTTCAAAATTATAACCATGCCTACTTTTATACTAAACGTGTATCCCGTTGTACAGTAATTTGCCCGTGTTATGTTTTGTAAATGTTAAGTTGTAATAAAAAGTTGTAAATAGTGTATCAGTTGATCGTGAAATATTTATGTTGCGAGTTTTGTAACGTAATTTATTATATAAGTTAATAAATGAATTATCCTGCTTTGGTTTAATAATCATAATAATTATTATTCCAATTCAGCAGTGAAGACTCCAAAATCAATTCAAAAATAGCGGTCGAGTCGTCCCAAACAATTCTCAAGTCACCTTCGAAATTAGGCTTAACCCTATTCTTTGAGGTTAATCTTGGTTTTGTAGTTTGTGTAATTCCAACGACTTCCCGACGTCTTCTTAGTCTTGGTAATTATAAAAAAAAATGTTGATAATATCTTATGCTCATGAAATAATAACGCATGGATATGATTTATTAACATAATTGTTTAATCTCTGTAATTGGAGTTCAAATTGATAGAAATTTTCATTCGATACACACGTTAGTAACAATCGATATTTATCTCAGCAGTGAATAATAAAATAGGTTTAATATATTTCGTGGGAATTCTTGTGACTGCTACGAAAAGTTCCATTACATGATAAATAACAATATAGAGTACCTTTACAAATCTTCCTAGTACTTATAATCTAAAAAAATTACAAAATTATATAAGAAATAACATACAATGTCTGATGAGATTCAATACGCTTCGTAAAAAGCATGCTGGTTAGAGTGACGTCATCATCATGGCTGCCGTCGTCCGTGTCAGAGAATAAGTGAAGTTTATTAAATGTGTCAAAATAAATGTTTTCCTTGTAATCACTGTTTCTTTCAGATATGGAATTTGTTTTCACTTGTTAAAATGTTCACTAGTGATTAGTGTTAGTGTGAATTGGTGTGTTGTCTAGTGGTTGTTCTTTTTTGGATAAAAAATATTGTCAGTTATTAAGTCAAATTATACTTTACACATCTAGGCGATATTGCTGAACGTCTTCTGGTTTATTCTTTATATTTTCTTGATTGTGTGTGTTCCTGGTTAGTGAGATGCTTGTAGTTAAGGAATTATTTATCTTCAGTGGTTGTCATAAAAAATTTTCTTTCACAAAACGGTTTAGTATTTTAGATTTTTATTTTAATAACATCTCGGCACGCACTATTAAACCGATCTCCATCACAATTAACAATTAAGTGTTATTTCTTCTTTTTTAGTCACCGAACTCATACAAACTTCTTAAATTTTGATTGGCCATTTATTTACAGGTTAAGTGTTATATGATCAATACCCATTAACTACTTTACATTTTATAAATTACTTTTAATATATAATTTTATTATTATATCCTAATGATACATGCAATGTTTATATGATTATTAATTAGATAATTATAAACAATTTGGTACTAAACATGCCTCAGTTTATAACTGTAAAACCTTAGTAATTTGAATTTCTCTGATATATGGTGGAACAATTTGTTATGGTTGATTGTAATTTCTACCTTGACTCCTTGAGATAAATATATTTAAATTAATTAACTGATAACATAAACTCTTATAACATATAACAAAACTCTTAATAATAATACTTGTTTTTGACAGTTTTAGTTTATTTATACTGTTAAACTATTGTCTGTATGATAAACTATATTTTCTGTCTGTTAATAATAATAAAACACTTTTTTATAAAAAATAAATAGTACACTGATTAACGGTAATTTGTGTCACTATTATTATTCTGTCACTTATCTCACTGTAAGGGGTTGTGTCCCTTTTTCTTTTCTTGATTATAGGCCTATACAATTTTGTTTAATACAATTTTATTTTATGAATAGGTACTCTTTATTGGGTTTGGTTGTGTTATTCATGGCAAGTTATTTAGGCCTACTAGGTTTATTTATTTAAATTTTTGTCTGTTTACTGCCCTATTCTACTGGGTAATTTCTGGGTGTCTTGTTGATATTAAATAAGTCAAAGGTTGTTTTTATTTAGTTATATTTGGTTCTTTACTAATTTCTTTAAAACTTGGTATTTTCCTTTAATTGGCTATTAATTATTATTTCTTGTTCCCTCTCTGGATAGGATTTCCATATTATATTTACAATTCTTTTATAACATTTTGTTTCGTTACACTTTGGACAATTTAGGTTAACAAAAGTATTAGTCAATCGACAATAAATGATTTAAAGAACGTTTGTTAACGTTAAAATAACTCTTGATAAAACATTTAAAAGGTGAACAATAAAATAATATTTTGAAACAGTGTTGTTGAATGGAACATCTGGATCATCATTTGACTCTACAAAAAGGTAATTGTATAGTTGTAAGTATTTATATAGCTTGACAACCTTAGTTTCTTATTCATAATAGACATAAACATTTAAATAGTATTAGTAGTAGACTCTTCCTAAATTGCATAACATAAATAGCATTTGCATTTTTCATTAACTTTCGTTAATTGTTTCTTACAGTTGACAATTCTCAGTCGCTTATGAATGCTTGTTGGTTTGATCTATGTTTAGTAACACAACTTTAATCAGGTGTGGTTATATCACACTCAGTATTTATACATAATAAATGATTAATTGTTTGCAAAATTCTTAAAAAATAGAATATTCAAATTAAGTTAAGGATAGTCATTAGTAGACTACTGTTGATTTAATAATATTAATAATGCACCTTAATCTACTTATTTTATTTACACACATTATTAGAATGTGGTTCGATTATATCGTCTTTCCTAATTCTTAATTAATATTGAGAAAATCACTGTACTCCCTTTTTTAAATTAAATCCCGGAATTGCTATGGATTATACACTTAGCAATCCTTATTACGCACTGTTACACTTAAAACATCTTCAATACTAGTGTAGTTATGTTGGCACAAATTTAGGTTATGTTGCTTGTTGACAACGGTGACGCGCACAAATTAAGTGAACAGCTGTTTCCTAGCGGTGTCGAGTAGCCGTCTGCCTTCCTCTGAATTTGATTATAAAGTGTCTCGAAATGGCATGTCAATCTGCCGTTCCGTCTTGTGATCGTTGTAAATTTGTCTAATTACTTGGATCTGATTGGTTGACGACCTTTAATTTGATGCACATACCCCCTCCGCGCAATATTTTAATTGTTGTTATTAGCGTGGGGTGGCTGGGTTTGAGATTATAAACATTTGCTCGATTTGACACAAATATCTTATAATTGTAATAACTTTCTTATTACGGCATAGATTTGAAATCTAAGCTTATCACTGTATTGGTAACACTTGGCTCTTTATTTTGAGTTCACTCATGGTGTGCTTCTGCTCATTATTAAGGGAGTTAA
Organism: Magicicada septendecula; assembly: GCA_034769895.1. NCBI lineage: Eukaryota > Metazoa > Arthropoda > Insecta > Hemiptera > Cicadidae > Magicicada > Magicicada septendecula. Next base: position 283,501,361 of record CM068374.1, on the reverse strand, counting down.
TGTTTGAGATTATCACATTACACTGTTCACTATTAATTGTATTTATTCTTAAATTTAAACTATTTAATGGCAATCATACCTCCTTGTGGGCATGCCTTCCACGTCCTCCCACACTTCTCACTAATTTGTTACTTATTTTTAATGACAAAATATAGTGCTTATGCTATCATTGACTTAGCCTATGAGTCTATCAATTGTATTTATAAATTATTTATAATAAAAGGTATCTAGGTAACTTCTGTATAACCCCAGTTGTAAACATTGAGTTGTTACAACTACTGTTTGTCTTTGTGTGTCTGGAATGTATTGTTATTCCTTGGTATTTTTGTCATTAATATGACCTCTATATGGCACCATAAAGTGTGCATTTGTTTTAACTCTTATTTGGGAATGTATTGTCTTTTCAGGCTATTATTTAGTTTGAATAGTTTACTAGTAGTAGCATATTGATAGTTAGCCTTGTGTTTTTCACACACTAGTTTGTTCCTTAGCGTATAGCATTGGATAATAGTAATTACACCTGGTGTCACATGACAGGTGTGCTTAATTGTTCTTATTACACATTATGTCCTTGCTTATAATATTACACATTATTCTCTTATGCTATTATAATAGTGATTTTACATCTTACTTATTACATAGGTATTCTTCTGTTATCCCTATTTAGCATTACAATGTGGTTTTGTCTATGTTTCACACAGTGAATCTAATTTTGGCTGGTTTTGTTCACCTTCTTTACTTGAATTCTTATATAAAAATTACTCTTGGTATCTTATATTGGTATTGGTAGAAACCTTATTACCTCTACTTGATTTGGGGTACAAAATATTTTAGTTTAGATATGTTTCACCTCCTATTAAATATGAAATTAGGTGGAAAGTACCTGTATTTAGGTTATGTGGTTTTATTATTTGTAGCAACAATGGGTGTATTAAGTTGATACAAATTTACATTTTTTAACCTGTTTTCTCAAGTCTAGTTTTATTAATGACAACTGGAAATTCATTATTTATTTCCTTTTTCTATCTTACATGATTTTTTGATTATTTGACTAACAATTATTATAATTATGAGACAATTATAATTCTTCGTTACATTACACTGTGCTGTGCATACATGTCATTATGCATTTATTTACAGCTTCTTTTATGTAAACATTATTATTACTTCCACTCTTTGTCTAATATAGGATGTCCTACTCATTTACAATATTCTTAGTTGTATATGGGTCATCTAAGTTAGTCAGTTATTGTCTATCTTTTCAATCTGTAAGTTCTTCAGTTATTATTTATACGGGTGAGATGTTAATCTATAGTTGACTGGCTCTTGGAATCTATATTTTATGCCATGGTTGTTATGTGTCTTTCTCGTAGTATGTTTCTTCCTTGTTTTTATTGGTTCCTTACTGACCGAAACTATTGGGTTATTGGTTACTGTGGCATTCTCACTATTTTCTGTATCTTCTTTCTCCTTATAATGTTATTATATTTGTCATTTACCATTAATTTTATTAACTCTTATGTTGTGAGTTTATTCTTCTTGACGAGTTGCTCATGTAGTTTCATTCTTGGCATTTTAGATTAAACACTTGGTGTGTCTTGTTGACTCAATTGTTATGACATGTGTTAATATTTTGGTTACTGTAATATTGGGCTCATATGTCTTGTTACAATATCAACAATCAAAGGTCTGTCTGAATTGCGGTCAAATGCTTATGCACCGCACTCGCTTCTGCCGTGGTCGATTCCAGGCACAAATTCTGCTCAGCTGGTCACTTTGCAGTCATACATTTACGACTATTCTCTTTGAGTGATTAATTTGTATAAAGTCGACACACGTTTGACTCTGTTGAAAGCCCCTCTCTCTCCTTTCATCGCTTACTTAATTCCACATTTTACCAATCCACTTGTGACCTTGATAGGGAACCTCTAGTCCAATCTTAAACCTCTTTTTCTTCTTAAACCTCTTAAACGCTTTCCAATAGTCATACACTACCACCAACTCTCCCACGCCTAACATACATTTCAAATCTGTCAGTTGAAATGAAACCTCTGAAGCTGTCGTAACTGGTGAAACAATTGTCAGGAAATTATCTGTAGAACTATATCAAGGGTTTGTTTGATCAATTCAAGTAAGTATTAAATGTTTTCAGTTGTTCTATATGTTTCACATGGAGTCAGTTGTTGGCTAGAGCTCAACACATATTTTATTATATCATAATACGCTCTCGTGTTAGGACACCTGCTTGTTCGCCTGGGTTATTATCTATTGGCTTATTGCGAAATTGTTTTGAGGTATTTCTTTTTTTTTAGTACGGCTACAGACGGCTTTAAATCTCTACTTCTCTGTGATGTTGAGATACTAATTTATTTGCATGTGCTTAAATCCGTGGTTCCCCTTTCCTTTGTGTGTCTGCAGTGACAAGTTTTCTTGCATCCGTATAACTGAATTATTGAAATATTTTTACTTCATTTACTTCATATATTCCTTACGATTCATATCTTGTTACGTAGTGTGATTCTTTGACATAGATGAATGCTGTCCAGAACAATTCACACACTACATTGGTCATAGGAAGGAAGGATCACAACCATGGTGAGATATTTACTATTACTACTACTACTACTACTACTACTACTACTACTAAATTAATTTTAGTTTTTTTTTAGTTTTCTAATAATTGTAAATAAAAAGGATTTCAGTTTTATAAATGTGGTAAAATCCATCAAACACATGCAAAGTAAGGCAAAAAGAAAACATGTTCTTAAAATTTATTAATGAAAAGTGTATAACATTTGGCACACACATATTTTGTTGAATTTTTAACGTAAAAACTTAAACTTGGGTTTGATTCTAAATGCTTGTTATAGTTTTCCTATCTTTTGGGTTAATTTATGAACTGATATCGCAAGTTAGATTTCATCTTACAATACCCTCTTCAAATATTTGTTTTATAGTAGAGTATTGTCCTTTTATTAATATGTACTGTTATGCAAAAAAAACCTTATACATTTATTATATACCCATGTTATTCATTTTAAAATGAATAACATGAATCGAAAAAATAATTTCTTTTTTTTTTAGTTTTGGGTGTTTATAAACATACCTCTATGTTGAGGGGTGGGGTAGGCATCACTGAATTTCTTCAGAATCATCGTAACAATGGGAACGATTGTGCGCTGCCTTTTACTTTCACACATTAGCACTGATTATAGTTACAAAATTGATACACAATTTATGACAAACTTAATTATTCTACATGTTTGCGTGTATAACTTGCAAGCCTAAAAAAATACAATAATTCTGTGTTCGTAAATTCGTAAATACACATCCTAAATTGGGTTTGCGTTTGTGGGGTTTGTCTTTTACTTTCTGTACTTTGTCAGTTAAAGCTTAGTAACTAACTCTGACTAATTGTACGCGTAAAAATAAACATATGAAAAACACAAGTAAAGAATAATATTGCTCTACTGTAGTTATTAGTTATAATCAGGTGATAGAATTATTACAAAGTGGGATAGACATGTTTAAGCCTAATGTATTGATTTATTGATTTCTTTATAACTGACTAATTATTATAAAATTAGGCGTTGAGTGTCATAAATATTTTCGTCGATCGTAGTACTTTCACAGTCAGAGTGAAATCAAAGTGGGAAGTGAATTTAACTTCATGTTTGCACGTATTCAACCGAATACTCTTTACACGTATGCCTATAGGACTGTTTATAATGGGGATATGGAACCACTGCTACAAAGGGTGTACTGACAAATGCCTAGTGCAGTGGCGGCCATTGAAACCACTGACCCCTGACCTATACGCGAATGAAATAGTGCCACGGTGCAGCAATAAACTACACACACACACACACACACACACACCCAATACACGTGACAACTAAACTGCGCACACACACTAAAATTTTCAGTCCGTAGTTGACACAAAGTTTAGTGAAATTAGCCTGCAATAGCAGTATTAGTAATAATTTTTGTGTTCCTATGAAGAATAATTTTTTCCCGTGAATATCCTCATCTTCATTTTGTATTACTTCAGTATTGGCAACTAATATTTGGAGCTTGTGTTCTGAAACGTTCGCACTTTTATTCTGAAATAAAATATTACTTGATGTTTTAAAAACAAACAGTATTATAATATTAAAAATTATAGTCTAATAATGGAAAAAAGGTTTTTCCAAAAAAGAAAGTTAAGCAATCAGCACTTTTCTTGTTGGGTACAATTTAAAGGGTATATTTGTACACACATATACAGAATCTGCACACACATATAGACGGGCTCGCGCGCGCGTGTTGTGTGCCGATATTTATGTATGTATGTATATCCAAAACCCTTTTTTTGAAACACAATAATAGAACGCTACTTTGTTTATCAACACTAATGATTAAAATTGAACTTCATTTGATCGTTATCCCAGCATACTGATTTTAATTCTCTGAAAGAAACATTTTTACAAATGTATTATAAACCTAATAACCCCAAATCTATACTGTCTTACGTAGATCTCTGTTGTTTATTATGTAACCTCAAATGTGTGTAAGTCAACAGTATTTTCATGAACCTAGTGAGTACTGATTTTGTTATTTTTTGTACTATAGCTGTCGACTAAATGTCGTAATTAAAATGTAATTAACGATAGAACACAATATGATTAATTAATAAAAATGTAATGCAAACACTGTTATTGTTCATTTCAAGTTTATTAACATTTTACGAAATTACAGCACTGCGTGGTATTTCCTTCCCTAGTGGGGAAAAATACGTATGTCTTTGGGTAGTGAAACGCATTTTGAATGAACTTGAAATATATATTTATGAACACTAAAATATGTATTTGTCATTATAATTTGACAGTCTGATAAAATGTTAACATACAAGAATATTGCCTTTAAATAAAGACATAGAATTTAAAGTATATCAGTTTTATGAAATTGTTATAGTACAGAATAAATTAGTTATATTGTTATATTAAAGAACTGAAATTGGCATGTGGTCCTTAGACGGCAGATACAACAAAAAAGAATAAATTACGCGACGAAATCGCTTATTAGCTACAGTCTAAAAGACAGGTTACATTGCAGCTAGACTATAAATTCTCTTATTCTAATTAGTTATCAGTTTTTATAAATTGTATGGCACAGACATAAGCAAGTTAAATAAAACAAAACATTATAAAATCGCGAAGGACAAATTATATAACAGACGCGAAAGAAACACGTATGCCAAACGTACACTACACAGATAAAACAAAAAACCTTGATGTAAAATTTATTTTATTATCAATTTTATTATATTCTTTAAAACTTCAGATTTATAATCTAAGTGTAATATGTTTGTGTTTGTCATAGTTCTTATTGCTCCATTTCGTGTCGCTTCACGGTTTTATGTGGTTTCTAAACTGAAGTTTTAGATAAGGGATATTTTATTACGCTGTGTTTGTTAGGCTTCATTTCATATACCTTTGTCATTGATTTCAGTTACTAGGCTTAGTATGCGTAAACGATGTAACTCTTTATCTGTTGTTATGATGAATGTCAATACTAATTTACTCTGAAATGTTTAACCTATGTTTCGAAAAATATTAAAACTTGGTTTAGTAATCTGATGCTTCTTTCTGAATGTACTGTCTTTATGGTAGGGGAAAAAATTATGTAGTGTTTTGTTTTCGACATTTCAGTTTATCTAAACTTGTACACAGCCATAACCCAAATAAATGGTGCTGAAACAGAATGATCGCTAAAATTCAGACATTTCTTTATTAAATTTACACAGCAGCTTTAGAAGAAAGTAATTTTTCAATTAATACGAATGTACCAAATGTGTTTCACTATAATAATTAGTTTTGTTTCAAGCAATAATAAACATAATATGCAATAAAGTGTTTGTAGCTTATCTATTCACTGTTTAATATTAGCTAGTAACTATTCAGTATAAATTATTTTGTTTCTTTCGATAGGTTTTTCGGTAATTTCAGTACCAAAAGCGATAGTCGTACTGCAATACTTCTACAGTGGTTTATATGTGTAGCACAAAGAATAATATTGAATCATAATAATTATAAAATTAAATAGAATATGGCAATTCTTGGAACAGTATTGTAACTATGTGATTTTCATTTTTATATCTTACGCTCTTATTTGTGGGGAGTACAATTACTCAAAGTACAAAAAAAAAGTATTACGGATTTGGCGCTGAACTAGGAGACACTATTCCTCAACTGTAGTAGTTTAACTTCAGATAGTAGTGTAGTACTTTATGCTTCAGGTGTAAGGTAGGCCCAGTCATTTTTAATTTTATGTAGTTTATAATGCGGTAGTCTTTTTCATTGTATGTAGCAAGTTAATTACATGCTAAATTTCACTCACATTATTATACTTGCCGTCACATGTGTAAAGGCAGTTTCTGGCTACAATACAAATTCAGACTCATTTGTCACAGTCAAATCCGTTACTCAGAGTGCGTAGACATGCTCAAATGGCAATACTAATGACGCAAATATCTAACTGCGAATGTACAGCATATGTTAAAGCGGAAACGTGTAAAGTTTACTTGTATGCATACAATGTTAAGCCACCATGCTGTAAATAGTATTTATCAGTATCCTACCGCACTTTGTGGAATTAAGCAAGTTTTATAGGCTAACTTGATACTTTCATAATATATGCTTGCCTTTGGCACTTATTTCCATTTGCTGTTAACAATAACGAAAACCATCTACGTGGAAAGTTCATGTATAGTGTTCCTGAGTGTCCGTGATGTGTGTACCTCTGCATGTACCTTTGTTGTGTGTATGTGTGTATGTGTGTATGTGTGTATATGTGTGTGCGTGTGTGTGTGCGCGCGCTTTTGTAACGTCTCTTTTGAATCACACAAAAGAGAGCAATATGAGATTTATAAAATGTCTCTTTCTATTACGTCGTACAGGTTTTTAAATTAATGCGAAAAGAATAAATTGTCAAAATCTATATATACATAAGGAAACGTGTATAACCTATATATTTTTAAATACAGGCGGAATTAAAAATATAAAACAGTTAACTGAAACTTCTATACCATTGACCAGAAATACAAGACGCTTCCTCACGAATAATAGTAAATAATCATATAAAAAAAATATTCTTCTAGGTCATACAAAAGCACTCAGTGATTATTGCAACATATAATGACTTCAAATTCGCTGGTTACGACTTCAATACTGTTTATACAAATACACAGTTAAAAACCAACAGACTTTCCTCTTTTGTTTGAAATATTTTGATATTCTTTTACCAACGTTTCTATATGCGGTTCTCAGGACATTCTATATCAGTGATCCTGTTAATGTAGTGACTAAACCTTGATAGTTTTTAGAAAAAGAAACGGCTCTTGGTTTTGTTAGCGTCTACCAACCTCGGGGCTCGCATGTGACTATTCACAGCCATATGTTACTGGGCATGGCTACTCAGAGCCATCTGTTCAGTAATTGCTTTTGACAATAAGTAAGTAGAAAGGAACATCTGCGTCTTTTTTAAAAGCCATAAAGGTAATTGGATCGTTAGTTCAAAGTAATTTTCTCCAGTGTTTCCAGTGATCATAAAACATACGAACACTTCTCAAAGAATGTGAAATTTTGTTGAAGTTATTGTTATGTTAACGTCAACTATCATAAATGATTTCATTTTATCATTGAACAGGTAACTGCAGTAAATCAAACCAGTTGCTATTTATACACTTATTCTGCGCAGCCTGTTGATATGTTATAACTTAATGTGTAATTCAGTGCGATAATATTTAATTGAGTACGTAAATACATAACTAATCTAAAAGTGAGGAATTTGTTTAAAGCCGACATATATTTTCTACAAAAACCAGAAATAAATTTTTCTCCAGTATTTGTTATTAGATAAATATATTTTAGTTTCACTACGGTTAAATTGCTTCAAAACATATAAAAAAGAATTTTTCTCAAACGTTAATTTTTGTGCATATAACCTCTAATTACAATGTCGCAATAAAACGTAAACGCACTAGTTACAGCCGTTCCATATACAATAATTCAAAATAATCACTTTACACTAAATAGCTTTAAATGTGAACACCTTTAAATGGGACCGCACCAACATCGCAATCTCAAACTGACTTGTCTTCCCCTCGAAGTATGCGATTCCATCTCTCTCCACGCAGTGAGCCCAAAATCTCAATGTTGTCCATCTTACAGTCATAAGAGTATGGTTACATTGTGATTTATTTGTAAGTGTGGTTTTTGTGCGACATTTAAGGCAGTGTTATGTAGGGCTACCACAAATATTTAATTGACGCCCTGTGTAAAAGTCGCATCTAACATGGGCAATGGCCAATTCGCAAATAATTACCTTATTAATATTTCTGCGCCTACATTGTTGTGTTAACTATTGGTGTTTTTATTAACCTTTCTTGCTTATGTTTCATAAATCTAAATTGAAATCATTATTATTACAAGTATAATTTCGATTTATAATTTTCTTATTTCAATATTGTAGAATACGTTTCCTCGAAAAGATAAAAATATTCAGTGATCAGAAATGAATAAGATATATTTAAATAAGTATACCATAAGCATTTAAATAAGCACACTTTTGTTATGAATAAGTATACCAAAAATATAAAGAGTACTGAGACAGAGAGGTTTTCAAATATAAAATAGATGCATATAAAATAATTTTAAGAAAATTAAAAAATTTCTATTTTGATTCGTATTTTTGATAGTTGTTGATAAAACGTTCCAAATGTACAGACAAAAGTAATATACGATTTGGATGTAAAAGTAAAGAAAACCTATCGATTTTAAAATAAGTAGGACACAATTACTAAGTGTAATTTCCAAAAAATTGAAACATATTAAACCTAATCAGGGACCCTTATTGGAACAATTTTTGGCTTGATAGAAAATCAAGTGAGGACATGGAATTCTCTTTCATTACTACATAGTGTAAACCGATCGAGTGAAATATTTAGTACTGCAGTAAGGTGTTTCCGTCTATGTCAGTAATATAAATTTTTTATTAATATAACAGATGCGTAAAATAAGCGTAAGATAGAATTACACTTAATGTATAGTAACCAATTAGAAATTAATTCATGAAACTCTCTGATGTAGACATCGATTTCACTTGCTTCGTTTTTAAAGTCAAACAAAAATGGCTATAAGGAAAGCGTGTTTTAATTTTCATTAATTCATTTGCTTTGATTTTAATGATCCTCAACGCAAAGAACAAAATTTTTTGTATGGGAGAGGAAGGTAACCAATGTTGCAAAGTAGATTATTGCAAAAATACTCTTTCTATGAATAAATAATGTGATCAAGCTCGTGTATCAGGCTACTTTTATTGAGGTAAAAAAATATTTTTATATGCTTTTACTTGAAAATAATTTCGTTGTATTTTAGTGAAAGGATATTACTGTGACCACATTTATTAAAGGAACATCCTACAGTATTATTATTACCCTACAGTAAAGGATCAATATGCCCAGAATTTACAATGACGACTGAAGCCAACAATATACAGGATTGCTTTGCAAATATGTGCTGACGGAATGGATAGTGTGTACATATTTGTTGTTTCGTGTTGCTGTCGTCAAAAATATATGTTACAGTGTGTGTTTTCACCACTGTACATACATTTCTCTTTACAGCAACAAAGATAACTCAGAATTCTGATACTTTCAGTATACTTTTAATGAGTTAGAAATACGTTGACAGGAAAGAAAACGTGATGGTAAAGGCACTTGTCATCGGCTGGCAAGAGAGACTGTTCAATAAATATATACAACTGTTTACTGCAGAATTTTTATTTTAGATACTATAGTTATGCAACAAGATGAATTAGGGCTTGAGTGCAAAATGCACTTCTGTACTAGTACCTATTTCATACACACAACATATCAAGTTCAACTTAGTATCAAAATATACTCAACACATTCATCAGGAGCTATATAAAACTTTAGCAAGTAACTAATAAAGTTCAAAAGTCTGTACTGGTGTTTCAATAGGAGTTTAGAAATTCAAGTTAAAAATGCCTACACATAGTAATACTAAAATATCTTTTGTCAAAATGTAACTTAAGCATATTACTTCTTAGTACTACAAAATTTTAATTTTATCATTTTAGTTTCTGGAGGATTTACAACGTAATGAAGATGACAACACATTAAATTCGTATTAATAAATAAAACATTGCTTTTTCGTGACAATTGTATATATATATTGTGAACATTTTTGTTACATTAAGTTTTTAACAAATTACTAAATTCAAGTTCATCTCCAAAAAGACAGGTTTGAAACGTAAAGTTTGGAAATGTATAAGGTATTAACGGTAGATATTAACTCTATATTTCTAATAATAATAAAAGCTAGATTACAGGAACTACAGCCGTTACGCAGGAAACTCTTTGAAAACATCACTGTAAGCACATGCACCAATAAACTACTTGACGGCAGTGTCCATACTTCTGTCCAAAATAATTTGTTACTCACTGATAATAATATGTGATAGCAACATTTTATAGGCAATAATAAAAGATTAGTGGTAGTAACAAAGCACCGTGAAATGCAACCCTACGCCTGAGCCTACATATTCTCGGGGGGGGGGGCACAGTACAGTAGGTGGCTAACAAGTCACTGGTAAGTGAGTTTAGACAAAGCTGTGTGTACCGTCTGAAAACACACCGTAACCCAAGTGGAACCGATTGTACCAGTGTGTGTATGGATCTACGTTAGTGAGTCGCCAAAGATGGCGTCAGGTAACTAGGGCGCACCCCTAGTAACATATTGACTCCTAGCTACCGTAGTCTAAGGGTTTGCCGTGGTGGCCTATTACTTCTCCGGAACTCGTGGAACTCCATGCAAGTTCCCAATATGTACTCCAGTAAGAACCCTCCTCGGAGGGTGAAGAGAAGAAAGCATTACTACCTTGTCTATGCCGGAATGATTACAAACATCGTCTGCAAGTGTAGCATCGTTAACAAAGAATCTTCTTATTAAGAAAAGACGGTGACTTCGTGAAAGTGAGTCCCTTTTTAATTGAAGAGACTATCACAGCTGCTCTGTATCAGTCTTATACAGATCAGAAAAGCCGGTGGTGGCTTACTAGTGGGCCGTGGATTACTGGCGATAGGCGACATAGATGTAGAAATAGTATCTCATACCACTCTGACCACTAAAAAGGTGATGATAATGTGCAGAGACATAATAACTGCACATATAACATTCGATAGGGTAACTCTGCAAGAAACGATCAGAGCAGGCGTCCGTAGACTGAGTTTGAGAGTTTCCAATCATCAGAAAAACTGCAGTCAACCTCAGCAAAAATTCGTAGCTGTAATTACAGTCAACTTTAGTGGGGGCGAAACGGAGAGAGGATATAGCTGTCCATCATTCCATGTAACCAGATACCCCGGGAGATTTGGAAACGCAAATCCAACCCTGAAAAAACAATGTCTCCGAAGACCAGGAAATGAGCTCCGAACCGTAATTCACCTCCTATGGCGGTGCCGCCAGTGATCTCATCGGCAGAAGTGACCTGGCATAGCTCGGCAAGCTTCAAAAGAAGAAGAACAAAGCCTGGTAAAAAGTGAGACCAAGGACCTAAACACGGATCGTACCAATCGATTCTTCGACATCCAGCATTGAGAGCATGCAGCAGCGAAATATTAGAACGCATGCAGCGTTTCACAATATTGGAAGGAGACTATGCTACTGGCCAGGTATATACCGATGTGTATACACCTGCAGGAAACACATTTGAGGCCACAAGACTTCACAATATAAGGAAAAATGTGACAACACATTAAAGCTGTAAGCTAGGTTAGGTGTTGCTACCTTTCTTAGCAACATATATGCTGTCAGGCGTATCCCTCTCGCTACGCCTGTACAAGCAGTAGTTATTAGTTTACTGCCGGAAATGAAGATGACGATCTGCTGAACATCGAAATGGCGAGCAGAAAGTAAACATGATCTGGTCGAGAAGCTACTATCTTCATTACTCCTGGTTGAGGACTTTAACGTCCATAGTCCCCTTAGGATTGTCATCAAACGAACCACCCTCAATTAAGAACTCACGATCTACTGCTAAACAAGACGTTCGTCTTTTCAACACAGGTGCGCAAACACATTTTCATGTAAGAAGAGGCACTTTTTTACTTATTAACCTTACGACTTGGAGCCCCAGATTGTCGTGCAGAGTGTTCCCAGACCTTCACTGGAGCGACAACTTTATAGTAAACAATAGAACGAGAACGCCAAAGAGCAAAAATGTTTTGTATGGACAGGCTTCACGGCTGCGCGACTGACCTACAACTATGAGTGGAAAGTTAGAAGAACACTTATACAGTCTTACAAGTAATATTACATCAGCAGCTACAGATAACATCCCACGGACCTGTGGCCGTACATCTACGACACCGGTATCAGTTCAGTCTCTCAAAACCATAGCAGCGAAGAAACTTAAACAGTTTAAAACAAACGCCAACAGATAACTATGGCATCACTTTGAAGAAACTTTGAGCCGACGCTTGTAAAATAATTCTGCCAGCTTGTAATTGTAAATTTTATTGAGCGTAGTGTAGAAACAGATTTTCGTGAGTGTGAAACAGAACTTCGGACTGCGTGGAATTTTTGTACGTGACTTTGGCCTGGGTAGTGCGTAATTATTTAACAGGTGTGCGCGCTCGAAACTCATTTTCACACGATTAGTAGTCTCGCACTAGGCGAATAGGAGTTTACACCTGCCAATTTTCTCACAGGAGAGCCGGAAAAAAAACAGTTTAGCGCAAGAGCGGTGAAAGACACGCCAAACCCCCACGCGCAGTTAGTCATGTTACAACCATCAGAGAGTGCGCAGAGGTTTACGAAACCTAGATTCTCTCTGTTTGTTGTTTAAAAAATCAGGTGTTACATGCTCTATAGCAGAATTTTCTATTATGCCTCTACGTAAAGTACGCTGTCGCTACTGTGGTAATATCCCGTTTACATTATATTTCCTTAATTCCGATCTAATAACAGCGACTTTATTCGATGCAAAACTGCATTAGCTAATGAATGATTAAAAAAACTTCCAAATCCTCCCATTCGAGAGAATTAATTTTGCATGTAACCTTCATTGCATTCGTTGCTATTAAGTAGGCGTAGCTATATTTTAATGCAACAAACCAAGGGGACATTGTTAATAATATTAAGTTGTAAAAGTGATGTGATGACGGAAGGGTAATTGTCAATAGTCAGACAAGAACAACTAGATGGTCTAGTTAAATTCTTCTCATGACAACAAACATAGTGTAAAAATCAGTGAAAGTGACATGTGAAGATGCACTACAAAGTGTAGTGTATTCAAACGAATGCAATTGATAATAAGCAATTACATTAAAATGGAATACTAGTGAGAATAATTATAAAATTGAAATGGTGAGTAAACAAACCAACATATACTAATCAATCATAATCAGGTTAACAATACCAATGTAAGTGTGAACATGCATAAACATGGACAAAACACATGATAAACAAATATATTCAAAACCTACTATCACAAATTAAGTGGTAATGAAAGTATAATAGAGAACAACTTTATCATTGATAATTAATTTTTCCCCACACCCCTTAACACATTAGAATATTACTATGAATGTGAAGAACAATTGTCATTTCATGGTAATCACATAAGTGAATACCATATAATCACATAACAATAATCACAAAACATTCATAAAGGAATGATAAATGAACCTAGTTAGAAATAACTAAACATTAGAAAGGTAGAAGGAGTTGAAAGGCGTTTGTTTTGTTATTATGTTAATTAATTATATAGAGTTACCAACGTTGTGGGTTAACTAATGCAAAGTTAGTTTAAAAGTTGAATTTTATGTTAGGTATTAAGTAGCATATACGTCATGGAAACATGATTCCAAGTTAAAATGTTTATAAATTGTCTTAGGGTAATAAGAGGATAAGAAAAGATATAATTCAAATGTAATAAAACAGTTAAGCATTAGTAGTATGTAACAAGGGTCCTAACAAAAAAAAAGATTAATGAACTAAAATGTAACATAGTAATTAATGTGAAACCATGACATAGGCCACTGCTAAATTCAACCAACTATTATCAAAATTAATAATAGAGAACCAAATAATGTAAATTAGTATCAAACAACAGATTTAACAAATAAGCTGTCTTTCAGGAATGTAAACATATTTTCTGGAATATCAGAAGGTGCTAAACAATGTTTCAGAAAATGTTAAACTGAACAAAAAGCATGACCTAGGCAGTAAGGTTGAATATCAAAATTGTAGTAAACTAAATTGACAAAAGGCAAATCAATGTTAATTAACAAAATCAAGTCATGATTATTAAGTGGATGTTCTTTTTTAGTAATGATACAATGTAATAAGAAACTTAAAGAAGTTTGACATGATTTTGTAAAAATCAGATACCTAAAGGGTCTATAAACCGAGTTTTTGTAAACGTAATAGCTTACCTATTAGGTAACATAAATATAGCAAAAGGGATATCGAATTGTTTGTAACTAAGTAAGGAATACAACTATGTAAATTAAATTAAGCGGAATTAGTTAATAATTAGGGCGTAACTTGTACTGGAAGGAAAAAAAATCAGTTATTTGAAATAATACAAAATCCCATAATCCCAAGTTTAGCAGAATCAACCAATCAGACATTAGAAAAATCGGTCAAAAATTCGTTGAAGGGATAAGAGGAACGAATTACTCAATTGTTACATCTAAAAGTGAAAACATTAACTCCGTATAACCGAGAGAAAAAGTATATTTGGAATCAATTCTGAGTTGACCAAAAAGTAAACCAAATGATTTCTAACAAGAAAAATTTTAAAACCAAGAGGAAATAAATACAAGTTAACGGAAAATATCATATAAAGAACAGAAAATACACGTAAGAGGAACGCCATACACTAATAAACGCAAGTATAGCGAAAAATCTCGGTTTGAAGTTGGTGAGTTCTAACCAAACTACACACATAATTTACGAATTCACAAACACCAAGGAAACTCCACGAACACTTCAACACAACAACACGGTGAAGGAAAACACAGAATCCGACATAATTTCTGTGAACACTATAAATAAACTTAAATATTTTAAAGGAAAGCTGGGACGATTGATTTCATATATTTTAGGTGGCGAACAGGCGGCCATTTTTTTGTCATCACTATCTCACTCTGAAAGCGACGCCATGTTGGTGAAGCCTTCGGCCTTCAAATAAAATAATTACAGTTTATATTCAAACAGTTTGACATTATTTGTAATAGTAAGTAAGATTTTAAATATTTGTGAGGTATTGTACTTCTTAAACATTTCTGACTTTTTAATAGCAGTATAAAAGGAACCTCAAAAAATTAACATAAATTATGAAACCGAAATCTGTAACTGACGAACTGAGAAAAAGAGTCGAATGCGGGCAACCGAATCAGTCGACCTGTGAGTCGTAATACGATTTTTAAAGAATAAAAAATTAATAAAAAATAATTAATTGAATTAAACCAGAGCTTTATTTATAAAAAATAACTTATTTAAGGAATTTCAGGTGGAGAAAGGGGAGTTAATTGCTGAATATCGTCAGAAGGAACCAAAAGAGGTGATAGCCTATGTGAGCCGAGTCGACAACCACTTCGAACTGGGTCTTCACAAAACATTATTTTCAATTAATTTGTACCAAACCGACGAAGGTTGAATAAGAACAAATAATGATGAATACTAAGTAATTAATAATAATTAACCAGAAATATAATGAATTAAATAACGAAATAATTCAATTTAATAAAACTGAATATAAAAATAAAAAGAATTTAATTGTCCAAAAAATTTTTTTTAATAAATAAAATTAAAATAATAAATAATAATATAAACGGTACAAGATACATTATTGGTTATTATTATGTAAATTATATTACAAATGGTGCTCAACTAGTGAGGCTGAAATTAGGAAATTACTAGGTAGTAGAAATAAAATGATATATAATTAGTAAAATAGTTTACCTTTTTCTTGTCCGTCTGGTGGCCTTTTTTCTATATTTAATTCAACGCGTTTCGGGACATATGCCCCATCATCAGGATTATCCCTTGTTGAAGTTCGTCGATCGTTAAAATATTAAAAACACTGTATATACAATTTTACACATAACAATAAATATAATATAAACATAAAAAAACACACATAAAATACCCAAACTTGAGACACACGCTATATCGGTGGTGCGCACCACGACAAGCTATAGTCGAATCATAACATGGATCTAAAAATAAAATGATAGTTGACCTACTTTCCTAACTTTAGCTGGCAACTGCTATAAGTTCAGAGATGCACACAAGAGGTCGTTCGAAGAAGAGGACACAGGACCCGGAGACAGAAGAAGGTAAGCATGAACGAGAAACAGAAACGATCCAGGACACTGAGATGGAACAACAGGCGGGTGACAAGGAGGAAGCTAGAGAAGACCCGAATCTAATAAAATTAATGGAATTAGTGAATAGTACGAATGAAAAATTTGAAGGCATTAACGAAGATAATAAACAAAAAAACGAAAAAATAGACAGTATGAAGGAAGATAGTAAACAAACTAATGAAAATTTTAAACGAAGGGAGGATAGTAATAAACAAATGAAGGAAGAAATTAATGACAATTTTAGGAAACAGGAGGAAAAATACACGAAAACTCGAGGAAACAAAACGAAACCTTGAGTGAAAATTTAACGAAACAGATAAATGAAAAAATAGACAGAATGCAGGAAAAAATAAATGAAAATTCAAGGAGACAAAATGAGGTTTTAAGTGAAAACTTAATGAAACAAATGAACGAAAAGTTTGACCGAAGTGACGAAAGTCTAAAGCAAATGAAAGAAAATA
Organism: Magicicada septendecula; assembly: GCA_034769895.1. Classification (NCBI taxonomy): domain Eukaryota; kingdom Metazoa; phylum Arthropoda; class Insecta; order Hemiptera; family Cicadidae; genus Magicicada; species Magicicada septendecula. The sequence continues at coordinate 283,484,459 of CM068374.1, read as the reverse complement.
ATAACCAAATAACTGAACAATTAGAAAACAAAATAGATAATATTAACAGAAAAACTGAGGATACTAAAGAGAGGTTGAAACAAATCAATGAAAAAATTTAAAACGTTAATAAGGATTTAAGCCAAACCATAAATGAACAAAATCAAAAACTGAAGGAGACTATTAATGAGCAACAGGGAAAGATAGATGAGAAATTTGAAAGGAATAAAGAGAACTTACAATAAATTAATGAGAGAATCGAAAATATCAATGAAACTATTAGCCAAAGGGTAGATAAGTACCAGGAAGAGGCTAAACAACAATCAGAAAAAACAAATGAAAGGGTAAACCAAAACAAAGAAACTATTGCACAGTATAGAGTAGAAATCGATGCCAAAATATGCCAGATGGAAACTAATAACCAAGGTAGAATAGTGGAAATACAAAACGAAACACAAAAGAAAATTGACAAAGTGCAGGAAACCATCAAGGGTGAGGTAGGCCAAGTAAAGGAAGAACTGGGAAACCTAACAGAATAGGCCAATACATTGTCACCAAAACATCGTGCCGGACCATAGAGAGACTATTAGTTTCGGGGATTACAGAAGAAACCCAATGGAATTCCTTGAAATGGTAACGGAATGGCTAAACCGAACAAGAGAAAGCAGATATGGAGATGATGAAAGGGTTGATATGTCAAGTGAATTAAACATTAGTTTGGTGAAAGAAGATAATGCACCAGTGATGCCTACTTATGATATCAAGACATCAGAAACAGTTATAAACAGTTCAGTGACTGCTGTTAAAGATACCAATAAGGCGGACATAATTGAATCTTCTGTTAAAAATACATCAAGCAAACAAACTGAAATATTACCTAACACCGGAAAGGAAAAGTAAATGATATCAAAAAGAAAAGTCGAAAAGAACTAATAAAAACACGGGCAGAATTGGAGATGATGAAGAATGGACTAATTAATGTGTTTAATCTCACAATTACAGACCATAAAGAAATCATGAATTTCAAAGATTGTAGGAGGAGTTCAAAGACAATTTTAGAGATGACTCGCAATAAAACAGTGAGCAAAAACTTCAGAAAATCTATATTTAAATTAAATATAACAGAAGTAGAAATGTGTTGTAAAATGTCAGTGATAGAATCAATGAGGGATATACCATTGCCATATTTGCTTAGTAAAATAGATGATAAAGCAATTCAAATAGGCCTTGAAATAAATGAAAATTTTGCAGCAGAAATATTAGAACACAAGGTAGTAGAGACAGGACTAACAAAGACAGAAATAATTCTGAATACAAGAGTAATCCGAGAAATAAGGACAACTGAATCTATGGACCACGGATAAACTAATTACAAACACACTCTCGAAAAAAAGGGACTGATTTTCCGTGTACCGACTAAGCAAACCATTTAGGAAATGAAGAAGAGAAAATAATGATAATTAAGACAAAAATAAAATAAATAAAGAATAAATAAACACTATAAAGCCTTAAGAAAAAAATAATGATAGTTAAGAAAACAAACGACACAAATGAAGATTTAAGAAAACAAAACCCAAAACCGAAGAAAAGCTAATAATGAACAAAAGGGGAATATAAACGGAAAAATATGTTTCAATATAACATATTGAAAAAGATAATTCTTAAAAAGAATTTAATTGAAAAACATTGTTTATTAAATAAAACTAAAATAATAAATAGTAATATAAACGGTACAAAATACATTATTGGTTATTATTTTGTAAATTATATTACAATATCCGTACATTTTATTTCTTTAAACATACCTTGAAGACTACTTACTGATATTACAAATTAGTTTGAAACAAAACAAATTCGGTTTACCGATGACACCCTTAAAATAAAAAATTTGTTAGTCCTCTTGCTCTGTAATATTCATTCAATAACCTCTTTTTATTTTAATAATTATTTAATTTGGAACATCAAAATCTTCACTTCTGTGGCTATAATGTTTAAAAACTGTATCGCTTAGTTACAATTTATGCAGTAGTTTAGTAACACTCGTCGGATATAATAATATGCGCCGTAGTTTTTACTTTTCGGCTTTCAATTCCAGTAACAATCCAGCGGACTGATGACAATTTATACGTGTATCCTAAATTATTTTTGTTTTGACTAACAACCATTTCTACAAAAAATTAATTGTTTTTCCATTAAGTTGTAAAAATCTGGGTTGGGTAAATGATTCCGTGACAGCTTTAGTGCATGCTAAAAATGGCCACATAACTTTTTGTTACTGGAAGATGTTGCGAACGATTTCAGTGGTATTGTTACACGCTTGGATATACGTTTCCTATTATGTCTTCTCACTTTCAGTTCATCAGATATTAAGAGCAAATTTTTCTCTAATCCCTTACATATATGTAACATTTCATAAATGGAAAAATCGTTGCAGGTAGTATACAGGCTGTCTGGAAGTGTAAGATTTTTACCCACTAATAAACATATCTTTCCCCAGGCAGGGACCGCTTTCGCATTCTTTGGCCCGGGACCTTCTTACTGTCACCAGTCGGACAAATAGCCTTTGTCTGACTTATGTCGCGGACGAACTCTATGTACGCTGCGATTGCTTCCCAGTTACTCTCACTCTTAAACATTAGTCCAAGAACGCTATCAGGATTAAAAATCCCATGCTGGAGCTGAGGTTCCAACAGCCACATCTGGAGTCGTCATTGTACCTTTGCTGGGATAATGCAATAATAATAGTATAGGCTTGGACAACTGCCCTTCTCTGCCAATAACTCTACTGTGTGCATAGATAAATTTGCGTTCCTGCGCCAGTACGAATAATGGGATGACGCTGGCCACCAACTTGCCCTTCGGCATCTCGTAACAAGAAGAAACAAACGGTTACTTCAATTAAACAAACACGTCAACCTATAGCCAAGGCAACTACTTGTCAGGCTCTGACTCCATTTTCTGACTTTAAGGCGAATAAGCGCCTAGTCTCGTATATAGAAAGCGAGACGCCCCAGGGTACCACCACAAACTCGGTTGTGGAATCTGAGGAACCGGTCCTAATACAAAAACTCTAATGACTCTTTTTCTCTCCGTCAGAATTTAAGCGTTTGACCGTCCCGGTATTTTAAAGTAAATTTGCTTTTTACTGTACTACTTATATCTTTTGCTTCAGGGTATAATAGTTCTTTTTCTATATGTTATTAACAATTTTATTGTCTTATTTTAGCATAGACATTATAGTCTTTCAGTTGTATTTAATTTTATTTATTTCGTGTTTGGTCTTCCAATAACAATAACGGCGTAAGGTGCAATAACAGTGAAAAGTAATTGCGTCATTAGAGTTATTTCCTAACAACGTTCAGGAAACTGCTACAGCCCGCGGCGTTCAAAGCTAGTTGGATATAGCCGTATATGCTGCAGTCGCGGTGCAGTGAAAGGCAACGCGTACGATCAGTATGTATCGGTTCTGTACTATCAGTTGTCTATTGACAGATGCAAAGCAATTGCAAGTTTCATCCTTGTAGCTATAACAAGGTATGCTTTGATATCAACGCACCTGAGTTTATTTAAATACATTTCTATTATACAGTGTGATTTTTATTATTGAAGTTTACTATTACTAGAAAGAATGCAATTTTCTTATTACATGTCATACGTATTATAATTATAAGACTACATTAACATTTGTTAGAATAAATTGTATTATTTGCCAACTGAAAATTTGTGTTTCTGTTTTGTTCCAAATTTTTAGTTGCAAATTTTTGCGTTCTGAGCGATGCGACTCTCCTTCCTCTCTTTAAACATTCATTTTGTGCTGAAACTTTTTCCAGAAGAAAAAATGAAATAATTTGCAATTTACCCACCTTTACGTTTCCGTTTTATTTTACAATCGGTGTTTTTATAAATTTTAGTTACTGGTGGTATCGTTTTACTATTTTGAAGTAATCTAATCTGGAGAGTGTGATGGTCGATTTTTCGGTCCGTCAAAAATTGTGTAAAGTTGTTCTAAGTAAAATTACCTTACAGATACTTAGACATTTAGTTATTTAACCGCGCGCATACTTGCACGTAGGAGCATAGCATGTTGTGCCTGTTGCATTTCTTATTTGTAAATAATATTAACATTAGGCACGTTATAAGCTTTATGATTTACTCCTCTACGCTGCCACATTATTATCTGGTTTTGATCAACATTAAATGAGAATGAGTTATTGTCATCCGGGTCACACTGGGTCTCGGTAACCTCTGTTAGGCCTATCTGACACTGTTGACTGAGCACAAATCCACTCAACTAATAAAATTCTAAACATGTGTGAAAATATGTGATACAATTACAAAATTTAGCAAAATCAATAGAAAAATAATTAGTTATTATGAAAATATAGAAGTAATTTAGTCAATTAAATATTAGTTATTGAAAGATACAAAGGTTTGTGACGGCTTTTATATTTTTATAGAAGAGAATCGCAAACTTGTTAAACCGCTTGGAAACGTTGAATTTTAAACGTACTTAATAATATAATTGAAATAAAATTTACAGAAGAACTAGAAATATTAAAAAAAAGAGGAAGGTTTAGATAATATAATGAATATCTAAATTAATTTCAGAAAATTAGATATATATTTTAACATAATTAAGAAGTAAAATGAAATTAACCAAAGGAATTAACCAAAATTTCTCACCGTTGCTGTGCATATACGGGATGGACGCTTTTGAGATGGGTATCTATTTTCTCAGATTCTCGTTAGTGTGTTGGTTTATCTTGGTTCTGGTGTCGTGTCATGTGTTGTAAATCCTTTCGGTATTATTTTTATCGGAATCGCCTCTCCTGGAGTAAGTTTTGACTCTTTAATATTAACTTTTTACTGCCAGCAATATGATGTTGAAGTTTTCAGTTTTATATCTAACAATTCAACTGTCTCTCTAAAAATATTTAAATCTCGTTGGTGACCTAGCTTTTGGTGTTTTTGATTGGTCTAGAGCCTTGACCCCACGTCACGTGACTAAGTTATTTTTGAAAATTGGCGTTTTTAATTTTGTCACCTCAGATTACGTTTTATTTATTTTGATTTAAATTTATTTTTAATTAGTACCATTTTATTGTCCATTAAAATTAAATTGTTTTGATACTAATCTCGCCCCATTTTGGCCTCTTATCTACTGTTTTGGCAGGTTTATACTTTTGTGTTTTGAGGCATTGACCTAATCTTGTTTGACATTTTTTGTTGTATGTCTTACAGATCTAATATCTTCTAATATTGTAATTCTTACTACTAAATATAATTCTGAGTATTCCTACTTTTCATACAATATCATTAATTAAAATATCTACACCTATTTTTCTGACAATAACAATAATACTGAAGCCATGTCAGCTTAGTGGCTTACTAAACACTTTATAATTATGTTCATTATCTATATTATGATAGCAATGGATGGTTTATACATCTCCCTCCATTAACATCTTTATATTTTATCAAAACCAAGCTTTTTGTTTTTAGTTTTATTTAATTTAGTAGTGTTTATCTGACTATTTCAATGTTGCTTGGGTCTGGCTCAATTCCTTAGGCCTACATGTCTGACAGTTAGTTATTTTTTCACAATATCCTTTTTATAATATTAGATCTTTCCCAATTACCTGATTAACATTCTGAACAGTTTATGAACATTCTGTTCACTAAATAACTAACATTTTTTTTAACAAAACTTTTTATAACACAAATTAATGGTGCACACAGGCTCCGATATTGACTATTTCTAATATAACTGAACATGGGTGTTTATTACCCTAACTCTTTTATATGTCACTATATCTTATTATTTAAAAATGAATAAGTGTTCAACCCTTATGAATAAATGATTATACATAACATAGTACATTGGAGTTTACCAAAACACTTAATAAAAAAAAAACACTTTGTCACTATATTTTGGTTCTTATTTCCATATATGTGGTTCATAAGACCTTTATCACTTTAATGATAACCCCCACTGGCTTTCACTTCCCCACTGGTTTATATTATGATCTTTTCATCATCATTTAATTATTTTGGGCTCTCACTATTTTCACTTGTGTGAACTCATAGATTTACACTGGTTTCTTAAATTATTACATGTTTTGTTATTATTTACTCTACTGCATTGCATTCTTAATTTTATATTATCTTTATTGGGTACTCCTATCAATTGTATTGTTTATTAAAAGAATGGGATTTGTCTACTCATTAGATTGGGTCAATTTGTCATGTTTTTTGGTACAAACTTCTGTTTCTCAGTTCTAAATCTGGTTCTTTGCCTCTTCTCATTTCTTCTATTCAATGTTGATTTTTCTTGTGATATTCATAGTCGCCCGTTTCATTTTTCTTTTATTATCAGTCCATTTGTAGTTCGTGTTATTTTTCATATAGTTCATATTGTCCGTGTTAATGTTCATGCCCCTCACCTACCATAACTATTGGGTTTTGTCACGTTATTAGAAATTTTTCTTTGTTTGTTCTTTTCTGAATCTCCTTTTATAACTACTGTTTCTTATATAATATTAATATAATCTTCTTTGGTTACTTTTGTTGGATGTTGGAATTGATACTTTAATGTTAGTTACATACTTTTTAATAAGTTTTTTTTCATGGCTAGTGCTAGTACTTGTTATTTATATCTTATCGTTATAATATATCTTATACATATGTGATGAGATGTACCATCACATATTGCCCTGTCACTAAAACTGATTATTTCAGAAGATGTTTTTCAGATACTGGGGAAATAATCATTAAATTTTTTTTTCAGTTTATTTATTCGAGCTCTTTTATTTTATTCCTTATATAGATTCACATATATTATATTTTTCCTTCTGTTTACACAATTTCCTTCCTTCTTTGTTTCATCCCTTGAATAATAAAATTTACTTACTTATGTGAGTTGGTACAGTTCGGGTAGGCACTTTTTGGCTCTAATTCACCGCTGTCCAAAGCTTCACCTTATGAGTTCAGAGGAACGTATCGTCTGCTCATGGTCATGGTTGCTGGAAATCATCTACAGTCAACTCATTTAAATTAAAATCTCTAAAAAATAGTCTTAATTATGACTAAAAAATCATTCTGGGATTACTTGTGCTGGTTTCATCTCAGTTATTTAAATATTAATCATGTTTACTATTCACTTTCTTCTTTCATATTATTTTAGCTCTCTGTTCCTTCATTTTAGTGATGGGTGGTATATATCTTCCTTTTTTGTTATGTGTATAAGATTTTTATTTTATTTCATTTTTTTTTTTCATATTCTGTACTATATAATATTAACGTAATAATCTTGTTATCACTGATTTAGTAGTATCGTTTCATAGATGATTGATTATATGTGCCTTCCTTCTTCAAAGTATGGGGATCTACAATCTCATAAGTGTTGTTACCGTTAACTCTGTTTACAGTATATGGTCCAGTGTCGATCATAGTTGTTGCTTGTACACTGTTGATTCCTGCAGTTATGTATATAATTTCATTATTATTTTTATTTAGATTCCCTTCTTTTTCTTCCAACAATTCTTCTCTTAAATTTTTCAGGTAGTTATTATGAATTATTGTAATATGATTTTTCTTATTTTTAACGTGACTGTTGACGCTATTAAACCCAGTAGTGTGGTTCATTGAGGTCCCCGATGGTGTGTTCACTGCCGTGTATAGTTTAAAGGCGGCTCGGATCCTTCATCTCCTCTGCCGTTTTGGTTCGCTTGAACATTTTCGTTGCTCGTCGATCTGGGTTGGGATCGTTGGTGATCCTCCTCATAATTCACTCGTCGGTAGTCCTCTTGACTTCGAATCCTGCCTCTGTTCGTTCGATTATTGTCATGGTTACCTTGGTTCCAGTCGTCATCCCGACTAAAGCTTCGACGCCAGCGATAGTATGATGTACCGTTGCCACTGTTATCTGCCCATATATGATTGACCCTTCGATAGTTTTGATTTTGATCGTTCGGGTTGCGGTTGTTATTATTATTATGGTTAAAATTCCGATTGCTGTTGTACTGGTTCGGTTGATTTGTATTATGTGGGCGGTTATACTGGTTATTCGGGATGTTTTGCCTGTTGCAATAGTTATTCCCATTGTTCCTTGGGCCGTTATTGTAGTTTGGCCGTTGGTATGCCCCATGGTTATTATTATGGGTGTTATTATTACTTGGCCTGTTGTTATAGTTTGTTTGGCTGTACATTCCGTTATTATTACGATTATTACCATTGTTAATATTGTTTCTGTTCTCGTAATCCCGAATGTTCCTGCTCCTGTATTGGTCATTCCTCTGACGGCTTCTTCTCAAGTACTCCTCGCGTTCACGCTCTTCTAATAATGTTGTCATTGCCTGTATTGTCTTTATTTGTCCTCCCGAACGTGGTGTAGATATCCCGCTGTCGTAATGGTATGCCAATCTGGCCACAAATATTTCTTCCGGGATATTCGGTTCAAGGTGTTTTGCCACACACACTTTTCCAAGGAAGTATGTGGTCGGTGTGTTACCCCTGTTAGGATCGTACCTTCCATAGCTGATACTTTCCCTTACCATGTTTTGCGTGGCATCTGACCAGTATCTCTTTTTAAATGCCTCTTTAAACTCTTCATAGTTTCGCAAATTGTGTCTGGTGGCTATCCACCAGTTATCATTTGTTTCTTTAAAATGCTCGTCCAGGTAGCTCCGGATTACTGGCCATCTGTTCTCTCCGGTTCTTGTCAATTGTTCGCTGACTCGTTGCAAAAATTCCATCGGGTTTCCTCTAAAAGACTTAAAATTGATAGTCTCCCGATTTTCCATGGGTTGGGCATATGCTACTGTAGTTGGTCGATTATCAACTGATCGTTGAAAGTTTACGATCCTTTCATGGTTGCGATGTCCCTGTACCTGGACTTCGTTGACGACTGCACTGATATTTCGGTACTGATTTCCGAAGTCTGTCTGTAGTTGTTCTACTTGAGTTCGGTTTTCGTCTCCTACCTGGTCTATTTTGGCATCTAGTTCGGCCCTATTCAGTGTAACAACTGCATCGATTCCTTCCAGCCTTCTATTTGTCTCAGCTATCTCCTGTCTTCTTTCACCGTCGTTTTTGTCTATCTTTTGATTAATGGTTTTACTGGCTTCCTCGATTTTCTTTTTGACTGTTTGTCCTATTTCTTCATTCTGTCTGTTGATAGTGTTCCTCACTTCCTTGTTAGTATGTTCAATCCGTTCATTGATTTGTCTGAAGTTGTTCTCATTGATTTGCTTCAACTCCTCCTTCAATTGCCTATTATTTTCTTCCAAGCGTTTAAAATTTTCGCTGGTCTGTTTATTATTTTCTTCCAAACGTTTAAAATCTTTTCTGGTTTCTTCTTTATTTTTGTCTAATTTCTCCTCCATTCGTTTCATCAAATTTTCGCTGATTTCTTCTTTATTTTTATCCATTCGTTTCATTAAATCTTCGCTGATTTCTTCTTTATTTTTGTCTAATTTTTCCGTCAAACTGTTCATCATTTGTTCCATGAATTTATTCCAATCTGGTCCTCCACTGGCTTCTTCTTTTCCCGTCATTTCTATTTCTTCCACTGAAGATACCTCCTTCTCTTCCACGTTGATCTCTTCGGCCTCCGCCGCGCGTTTCTTCGACGTAGCTATTCTGTGCATTTTCCTTATCTTCTAACAACTGCCGGCTGAAAATGACTGACCTGTAATACAGTTATTAAAATACAAATTTATTATTCTTCCTTCTTGTTTCAGCCCGAAACGTTGGTGCGCCAATCTGTAACAATATATATTGTATTAATATATTATTTTATAATTAAATTATAAATTAAGATATTTTAATTAATGATATTGTATGAAAAGTAGGAATACTGAGAATTATATTTAGTAGTAAGAATTACAATATTAGAAGATATTAGATCTGTAAGACATACAACAAAAAATGTCAAACAAGATTAGGTCAATGCCTCAAAACACAAAAGTATAAACCTGCCAAACAGTAGATAAGAGGCCAAAATGGGGCGAGATTAGTATCAAAACAATTTAATTTTAATGGACAATAAAATGGTACTAATTAAAAATAAATTTAAATCAAAATAAATAAAACGTAATCTGAGGTGACAAAATTAAAAACGCCAATTTTCAAAAATAACTTAGTCACGTGACGTGGGGTTAAGGCTCTAGACCAATCAAAAACACCAAAAGCTAGGTCACCAAAGAGATTTAAATATTTTTAGAGAGACAGTTGAATTGTTAGATATAAAACTGAAAACTTCAACAGCATATTGCTGGCAGTAAAAAGTTAATATTAAAGAGTGAAAACTTACTCCAGGAGAGGCGATTCCGATAAAAATAATACCGAAAGGATCTACAACACATGACACGACATCAGAACCAAGATAAACCAACACACTAACGAGAATCTGAGAAAATAGATACCCATCTCAAAAGCGTCCATCCCGTATATGTACAGCAACGGTGAGAAATTTTGGTTAATTCCAGCAGCATACTACATAACATCACAACACAATTTCCACTAAAAACAGCTGTTTCCAGATAAAGGAGGCTGTATACCAACTATTATTATAAACTACTATAACTAAGACTTTATTTAAAACACTTTAATTGGAATTTAAAGAACGTAGTTTTCTGAGGCGAGAACTCAATACTCGGCCATGTTGTGTTACTGTAGGCACTGTTGCAAACTGTAAGCGAACAACTTTGAAAAACATTATTATATACATTTTGTTAGTCGATAAGAAGTAATTATATTTTGTAATGCATTGTATTTTTAAATAGAAGCATATTTCCTATCTTTCCTAGCAACTCCAAGTACCCATTACCTGAGAAACATAAAATATATATAAAGTAAATTTTTTTTGTTAGGCCACGAACTATTTGTTACGGCGGACGAACTCGTCCAATTGTAAATCCTCGAATAATGAAACGGTAATTTGACCAATGTTTCAAAGAAATTACAAATAAAAGAGATAATTTGTCAATCGTACCAGTCCCAGTTTATTTCAATAAAGTAATTGTAAAGACTATTAATTACAGGAACCAGAAGAGAAAATTTGAGGAGGGCGCAAGGACATCCGGACACGAAAGTAGATCCAGTGGGCTGCTTACACGATCTATTTGACCACTACTAAACAAATATTATTGACGCGCCGATTTCAAACGGACGGTGACACACTAAATTCTCGTTCCTATAAAATCGTTGCTAATCAACGAATACTGAACGACAACACAGCAAACGACAACAAAATAACTAAAATAATTAATAGTCACAACATAAGGACATTTACGAGCCGATTGACAAGTACAACCAAGTTTTGAAGGGTAACTTATTTCGTTATCCACAGTTCGTAAAATACACCCGTAACTATTCTGGATTGTTATAGATTGACGCATCCAACGTGGGCCTATAAGACTCACAGACATAAAGTCACAACACAAATTAGTTTGTTACAGATTGACGCCTGCAACGTGGGACTTTACAAGTCAACTCCACACCCCAGCACTATTCGTATTCTTACAGATTGGCTTCCATCGCGGGGCTTGAACAAGAGGGACACTATTCTTATATATTGTTACAGATTGGCATATAGCCTCCTTTATCTGGAAACAGCTGTTTTTAGTGGAAATTGTGTTGTGATGTTATGTAGTATGCTGCTGGAATTAACCAAAATTTCTCACCGTTGCTGTGCATATACGGGATGGACGCTTTTGAGATGGGTATCTATTTTCTCAGATTCTCGTTAGTGTGTTGGTTTATCTTGGTTCTGGTGTCGTGTCATGTGTTGTAGATCCTTTCGGTATTATTTTTATCGGAATTGCCTCTCCTGGAGTAAGTTTTCACTCTTTAATATTAACTTTTTACTGCCAGCAATATGCTGTTGAAGTTTCCAGTTTTATATCTAACAATTCAACTGTCTCTCTAAAAATATTAAAATCTCGTTGGTGACCTAGCTTTTGGTGTTTTTGATTGGTCTAGAGCCTTGACCCCACGTCACGTGACTAAGTTATTTTTGAAAATTGGCGTTTTTAATTTTGTCACCTCAGATTACGTTTTATTTATTTTGATTTAAATTTATTTTTAATTAGTACCATTTTATTGTCCATTAAAATTAAATTGTTTTGATACTAATCTCGCCCCATTTTGGCCTCTTATCTACTGTTTTGGCAGGTTTATACTTTTGTGTTTTGAGGCATTGACCTAATCTTGTTTGACATTTTTTGTTGTATGTCTTACAGATCTAATATCTTCTAATATTGTAATTCTTACTACTAAATATAATTCTGAGTATTCCTACTTTTCATACAATATCATTAATTAAAATTTCTACACCTATTTTTCTGACAATAACAATAATACTGAAGCCATGTCAGCTTAGTGGCTTACTAAACACTTTATAATTATGTTCATTATCTATATTATGATAGCAATGGATGGTTTATACATCTCCCTCCATTAACATCTTTATATTTTATCAAAACCAAGCTTTTTGTTTTTAGTTTTATTTAATTTAGTAGTGTTTATCTGACTATTTCAATGTTGCTTGGGTCTGGCTCAATTCCTTAGGCCTACATGTCTGACAGTTAGTTATTTTTTCACAATATCCTTTTTATAATATTAGATCTTTCCCAATTACCTGATTAACATTCTGAACAGTTTATGAACATTCTGTTCACTAAATAACTAACATTTTTTTTAACAAAACTTTTTATAACACAAATTAATGGTGCACACAGGCTCCCATATTGACTATTTCTAATATAACTGAACATGGGTGTTTATTACCCTAACTCTTTTATATGTCACTATATCTTATTATTTAAAAATGAATAAGTGTTCAACCCTTATGAATAAATGGTTATACATAACATAGTACATTGGAGTTTACCAAAACACTTAATAAAAAAAAACACTTTGTCACTATATTTTGGTTCTTATTTCCATATATGTGGTTCATAAGACCTTTATCACTTTAATGATAACCCCCACTGGCTTTCACTTCCCCACTGGTTTATATTATGATCTTTTCATCATCATTTAATTATTTTGGGCTCTCACTATTTTCACTTGTGTGAACTCATAGATTTACACTGGTTTCTTAAATTATTACATGTTTTGTTATTATTTACTCTACTGCATTGCATTCTTAATTTTATATTATCTTTATTGGGTACTCCTATCAATTGTATTGTTTATTAAAAGAATGGGATTTGTTTACTCATTAGATTGGGTCAATTTGTCATGTTTTTTGGTACAAACTTCTGTTTCTCAGTTCTAAATCTGGTTCTTTGCCTCTTCTCATTTCTTCTATTCAATGTTGATTTTTCTTGTGATATTCATAGTCGCCCGTTTCATTTTTCTTTTATTATCAGTCCATTTGTAGTTCGTGTTATTTTTCATATAGTTCATATTGTCCGTGTTAATGTTCATGCCCCTCACCTACCATAACTATTGGGTTTTGTCACGTTATTAGAAATTTTTCTTTGTTTGTTCTTTTCTGAATCTCCTTTTATAACTACTGTTTCTTATATAATATTAATATAATCTTCTTTGGTTACTTTTGTTGGATGTTGGAATTGATACTTTAATGTTAGTTACATACTTTTTAATAAGTTTTTTTTTCATGGCTAGTGCTAGTACTTGTTATTTATATCTTATCGTTATAATATATCTTATACATATGTGATGAGATGTACCATCACATATTGCCCTGTCACTAAAACTGATTATTTCAGAAGATGTTTTTCAGATACTGGGGAAATAATCATTAAATTTTTTTTTCAGTTTATTTATTCGAGCTCTTTTATTTTATTCCTTATATAGATTCACATATATTATATTTTTCCTTCTGTTTACACAATTTTCTTCCTTCTTTGTTTCATCCCTTGAATAATAAAATTTACTTACTTATGTGAGTTGGTACAGTTCGGGTAGGCACTTTTTGGCTCTAATTCACCGCTGTCCAAAGCTTCACCTTATGAGTTCAGAGGAACGTATCGTCTGCTCATGGTCATGGTTGCTGGAAATCATCTACAGTCAACTCATTTAAATTAAAATCTCTAAAAAATAGTCTTAATTATGACTAAAAAATCATTCTGGGATTACTTGTGCTGGTTTCATCTCAGTTATTTAAATATTAATCATGTTTACTATTCACTTTCTTCTTTCATATTATTTTAGCTCTCTGTTCCTTCATTTTAGTGATGGGTGGTATATATCTTCCTTTTTTGTTATGTGTATAAGATTTTTATTTTATTTCATTTTTTTTTTCATATTCTGTACTATATAATATTAACGTAATAATCTTGTTATCACTGATTTAGTAGTATCGTTTCATAGATGATTGATTATATGTGCCTTCCTTCTTCAAAGTATGGGGATCTACAATCTCATAAGTGTTGTTACCGTTAACTCTGTTTACAGTGTATGGTCCAGTGTCGATCATAGTTGTTGCTTGTACACTGTTGATTCCTGCAGTTATGTATATAATTTCATTATTATTTTTATTTAGATTCCCTTCTTTTTCTTCCAACAATTCTTCTCTTAAATTTTTCAGGTAGTTATTATGAATTATTGTAATATGATTTTTCTTATTTTTAACGTGACTGTTGACGCTATTAAACCCAGTAGTGTGGTTCATTGAGGTCCCCGATGGTGTGTTCACTGCCGTGTATAGTTTAAAGGCGGCTCGGATCCTTCATCTCCTCTGCCGTTTTGGTTCGCTTGAACATTTTCGTTGCTCGTCGATCTGGGTTGGGATCGTTGGTGATCCTCCTCATAATTCACTCGTCGGTAGTCCTCTTGACTTCGAATCCTGCCTCTGTTCGTTCGATTATTGTCATGGTTACCTTGGTTCCAGTCGTCATCCCGACTAAAGCTTCGACGCCCGCGATAGTATGATGTACCGTTGCCACTGTTATCTGCCCATATATGATTGACCCTTCGATAGTTTTGATTTTGATCGTTCGGGTTGCGGTTGTTATTATTATTATGGTTAAAATTCCGATTGCTGTTGTACTGGTTCGGTTGATTTGTATTATGTGGGCGGTTATACTGGTTATTCGGGATGTTTTGCCTGTTGCCATAGTTATTCCCATTGTTCCTTGGGCCGTTATTGTAGTTTGGCCGTTGGTATGCCCCATGGTTATTATTATGGGTGTTATTATTACTTGGCCTGTTGTTATAGTTTGTTTGGCTGTACATTCCGTTATTATTACGATTATTACCATTGTTAATATTGTTTCTGTTCTCGTAATCCCGAATGTTCCTGCTCCTGTATTGGTCATTCCTCTGACGGCTTCTTCTCAAGTACTCCTCGCGTTCACGCTCTTCTAATAATGTTGTCATTGCCTGTATTGTCTTTATTTGTCCTCCCGAACGTGGTGTAGATATCCCGCTGTCGTAATGGTATGCCAATCTGGCCACAAATATTTCTTCCGGGATATTCGGTTCAAGGTGTTTTGCCACACACACTTTTCCAAGGAAGTATGTGGTCGGTGTGTTACCCCTGTTAGGATCGTACCTTCCATAGCTGATACTTTCCCTTACCATGTTTTGCGTGGCATCTGACCAGTATCTCTTTTTAAATGCCTCTTTAAACTCTTCATAGTTTCGCAAATCGTGTCTGGTGGCTATCCACCAGTTATCATTTGTTTCTTTAAAATGCTCGTCCAGGTAGCTCCGGATTACTGGCCATCTGTTCTCTCCGGTTCTTGTCAATTGTTCGCTGACTCGTTGCAAAAATTCCATCGGGTTTCCTCTAAAAGACTTAAAATTGATAGTCTCCCGATTTTCCATGGGTTGGGCATATGCTACTGTAGTTGGTCGATTATCAACTGATCGTTGAAAGTTTACGATCCTTTCATGGTTGCGATGTCCCTGTACCTGGACTTCGTTGACGACTGCACTGATATTTCGGTACTGATTTCCGAAGTCTGTCTGTAGTTGTTCTACTTGAGTTCGGTTTTCGTCTCCTACCTGGTCTATTTTGGCATCTAGTTCGGCCCTATTCAGTGTAACAACTGCATCGATTCCTTCCAGCCTTCTATTTGTCTCAGCTATCTCCTGTCTTCTTTCACCGTCGTTTTTGTCTATCTTTTGATTAATGGTTTTACTGGCTTCCTCGATTTTCTTTTTGACTGTTTGTCCTATTTCTTCATTCTGTCTGTTGATAGTGTTCCTCACTTCCTTGTTAGTATGTTCAATCCGTTCATTGATTTGTCTGAAGTTGTTCTCATTGATTTGCTTCAACTCCTCCTTCAATTGCCTATTATTTTCTTCCAAGCGTTTAAAATTTTCGCTGGTCTGTTTATTATTTTCTTCCAAACGTTTAAAATCTTTTCTGGTTTCTTCTTTATTTTTGTCTAATTTCTCCTCCATTCGTTTCATCAAATTTTCGCTGATTTCTTCTTTATTTTTATCCATTCGTTTCATTAAATCTTCGCTGATTTCTTCTTTATTTTTGTCTAATTTTTCCGTCAAACTGTTCATCATTTGTTCCATGAATTTATTCCAATCTGGTCCTCCACTGGCTTCTTCTTTTCCCGTCATTTCTATTTCTTCCACTGAAGATACCTCCTTCTCTTCCACGTTGATCGCTTCGGCCTCCGCCGCGCGTTTCTTCGACGTAGCTATTCTGTGCATTTTCCTTATCTTCTAACAACTGCCGGCTGAAAATGACTGACCTGTAATACAGTTATTAAAATACAAATTTATTATTCTTCCTTCTTGTTTCAGCCCGAAACGTTGGTGCGCCAATCTGTAACAATATATATTGTATTAATATATTATTTTATAATTAAATTATAAATTAAGATATTTTAATTAATGATATTGTATGAAAAGTAGGAATACTGAGAATTATATTTAGTAGTAAGAATTACAATATTAGAAGATATTAGATCTGTAAGACATACAACAAAAAATGTCAAACAAGATTAGGTCAATGCCTCAAAACACAAAAGTATAAACCTGCCAAACAGTAGATAAGAGGCCAAAATGGGGCGAGATTAGTATCAAAACAATTTAATTTTAATGGACAATAAAATGGTACTAATTAAAAATAAATTTAAATCAAAATAAATAAAACGTAATCTGAGGTGACAAAATTAAAAACGCCAATTTTCAAAAATAACTTAGTCACGTGACGTGGGGTTAAGGCTCTAGACCAATCAAAAACACCAAAAGCTAGGTCACCAAAGAGATTTAAATATTTTTAGAGAGACAGTTGAATTGTTAGATATAAAACTGAAAACTTCAACAGCATATTGCTGGCAGTAAAAAGTTAATATTAAAGAGTGAAAACTTACTCCAGGAGAGGCGATTCCGATAAAAATAATACCGAAAGGATCTACAACACATGACACGACATCAGAACCAAGATAAACCAACACACTAACGAGAATCTGAGAAAATAGATACCCATCTCAAAAGCGTCCATCCCGTATATGCACAGCAACGGTGAGAAATTTTGGTTAATTCCAGCAGCATACTACATAACATCACAACACAATTTCCACTAAAAACAGCTGTTTCCAGATAAAGGAGGCTGTATACCAACTATTATTATAAACTACTATAACTAAGACTTTATTTAAAACACTTTAATTGGAATTTAAAGAACGTAGTTTTCTGAGGCGAGAACTCAATACTCGGCCATGTTGTGTTACTGTAGGCACTGTTGCAAACTGTAAGCGAACAACTTTGAAAAACATTATTATATACATTTTGTTAGTCGATAAGAAGTAATTATATTTTGTAATGCATTGTATTTTTAAATAGAAGCATATTTCCTATCTTTCCTAGCAACTCCAAGTACCCATTACCTGAGAAACATAAAATATATATAAAGTAAATTTTTTTTGTTAGGCCACGAACTATTTGTTACGGCGGACGAACTCGTCCAATTGTAAATCCTCGAATAATGAAACGGTAATTTGACCAATGTTTCAAAGAAATTACAAATAAAAGAGATAATTTGTCAATCGTACCAGTCCCAGTTTATTTCAATAAAGTAATTGTAAAGACTATTAATTACAGGAACCAGAAGAGAAAATTTGAGGAGGGCGCAAGGACATCCGGACACGAAAGTAGATCCAGTGGGCTGCTTACACGATCTATTTGACCACTACTAAACAAATATTATTGACGCGCCGATTTCAAACGGACGGTGACACACTAAATTCTCGTTCCTATAAAATCGTTGCTAATCAACGAATACTGAACGACAACACAGCAAACGACAACAAAATAACTAAAATAATTAATAGTCACAACATAAGGACATTTACGAGCCGATTGACAAGTACAACCAAGTTTTGAAGGGTAACTTATTTCGTTATCCACAGTTCGTAAAATACACCCGTAACTATTCTGGATTGTTATAGATTGACGCATCCAACGTGGGCCTATAAGACTCACAGACATAAAGTCACAACACAAATTAGTTTGTTACAGATTGACGCCTGCAACGTGGGACTTTACAAGTCAACTCCACACCCCAGCACTATTCGTATTCTTACAGATTGGCTTCCATCGCGGGGCTTGAACAAGAGGGACACTATTCTTATATATTGTTACAGATTGGCATATAGCCTCCTTTATCTGGAAACAGCTGTTTTTAGTGGAAATTGTGTTGTGATGTTATGTAGTATGCTGCTGGAATTAACCAAAATTTCTCACCGTTGCTGTGCATATACGGGATGGACGCTTTTGAGATGGGTATCTATTTTCTCAGATTCTCGTTAGTGTGTTGGTTTATCTTGGTTCTGGTGTCGTGTCATGTGTTGTAGATCCTTTCGGTATTATTTTTATCGGAATTGCCTCTCCTGGAGTAAGTTTTCACTCTTTAATATTAACTTTTTACTGCCAGCAATATGCTGTTGAAGTTTCCAGTTTTATATCTAACAATTCAACTGTCTCTCTAAAAATATTAAAATCTCGTTGGTGACCTAGCTTTTGGTGTTTTTGATTGGTCTAGAGCCTTGACCCCACGTCACGTGACTAAGTTATTTTTGAAAATTGGCGTTTTTAATTTTGTCACCTCAGATTACGTTTTATTTATTTTGATTTAAATTTATTTTTAATTAGTACCATTTTATTGTCCATTAAAATTAAATTGTTTTGATACTAATCTCGCCCCATTTTGGCCTCTTATCTACTGTTTTGGCAGGTTTATACTTTTGTGTTTTGAGGCATTGACCTAATCTTGTTTGACATTTTTTGTTGTATGTCTTACAGATCTAATATCTTCTAATATTGTAATTCTTACTACTAAATATAATTCTGAGTATTCCTACTTTTCATACAATATCATTAATTAAAATTTCTACACCTATTTTTCTGACAATAACAATAATACTGAAGCCATGTCAGCTTAGTGGCTTACTAAACACTTTATAATTATGTTCATTATCTATATTATGATAGCAATGGATGGTTTATACATCTCCCTCCATTAACATCTTTATATTTTATCAAAACCAAGCTTTTTGTTTTTAGTTTTATTTAATTTAGTAGTGTTTATCTGACTATTTCAATGTTGCTTGGGTCTGGCTCAATTCCTTAGGCCTACATGTCTGACAGTTAGTTATTTTTTCACAATATCCTTTTTATAATATTAGATCTTTCCCAATTACCTGATTAACATTCTGAACAGTTTATGAACATTCTGTTCACTAAATAACTAACATTTTTTTTAACAAAACTTTTTATAACACAAATTAATGGTGCACACAGGCTCCGATATTGACTATTTCTAATATAACTGAACATGGGTGTTTATTACCCTAACTCTTTTATATGTCACTATATCTTATTATTTAAAAATGAATAAGTGTTCAACCCTTATGAATAAATGATTATACATAACATAGTACATTGGAGTTTACCAAAACACTTAATAAAAAAAAAACACTTTGTCACTATATTTTGGTTCTTATTTCCATATATGTGGTTCATAAGACCTTTATCACTTTAATGATAACCCCCACTGGCTTTCACTTCCCCACTGGTTTATATTATGATCTTTTCATCATCATTTAATTATTTTGGGCTCTCACTATTTTCACTTGTGTGAACTCATAGATTTACACTGGTTTCTTAAATTATTACATGTTTTGTTATTATTTACTCTACTGCATTGCATTCTTAATTTTATATTATCTTTATTGGGTACTCCTATCAATTGTATTGTTTATTAAAAGAATGGGATTTGTTTACTCATTAGATTGGGTCAATTTGTCATGTTTTTTGGTACAAACTTCTGTTTCTCAGTTCTAAATCTGGTTCTTTGCCTCTTCTCATTTCTTCTATTCAATGTTGATTTTTCTTGTGATATTCATAGTCGCCCGTTTCATTTTTCTTTTATTATCAGTCCATTTGTAGTTCGTGTTATTTTTCATATAGTTCATATTGTCCGTGTTAATGTTCATGCCCCTCACCTACCATAACTATTGGGTTTTGTCACGTTATTAGAAATTTTTCTTTGTTTGTTCTTTTCTGAATCTCCTTTTATAACTACTGTTTCTTATATAATATTAATATAATCTTCTTTGGTTACTTTTGTTGGATGTTGGAATTGATACTTTAATGTTAGTTACATACTTTTTAATAAGTTTTTTTTTCATGGCTAGTGCTAGTACTTGTTATTTATATCTTATCGTTATAATATATCTTATACATATGTGATGAGATGTACCATCACATATTGCCCTGTCACTAAAACTGATTATTTCAGAAGATGTTTTTCAGATACTGGGGAAATAATCATTAAATTTTTTTTTCAGTTTATTTATTCGAGCTCTTTTATTTTATTCCTTATATAGATTCACATATATTATATTTTTCCTTCTGTTTACACAATTTTCTTCCTTCTTTGTTTCATCCCTTGAATAATAAAATTTACTTACTTATGTGAGTTGGTACAGTTCGGGTAGGCACTTTTTGGCTCTAATTCACCGCTGTCCAAAGCTTCACCTTATGAGTTCAGAGGAACGTATCGTCTGCTCATGGTCATGGTTGCTGGAAATCATCTACAGTCAACTCATTTAAATTAAAATCTCTAAAAAATAGTCTTAATTATGACTAAAAAATCATTCTGGGATTACTTGTGCTGGTTTCATCTCAGTTATTTAAATATTAATCATGTTCACTATTCACTTTCTTCTTTCATATTATTTTAGCTCTCTGTTCCTTCATTTTAGTGATGGGTGGTATATATCTTCCTTTTTTGTTATGTGTATAAGATTTTTATTTTATTTCATTTTTTTTTTTCATATTCTGTACTATATAATATTAACGTAATAATCTTGTTATCACTGATTTAGTAGTATCGTTTCATAGATGATTGATTATATGTGCCTTCCTTCTTCAAAGTATGGGGATCTACAATCTCATAAGTGTTGTTACCGTTAACTCTGTTTACAGTATATGGTCCAGTGTCGATCATAGTTGTTGCTTGTACACTGTTGATTCCTGCAGTTATGTATATAATTTCATTATTATTTTTATTTAGATTCCCTTCTTTTTCTTCCAACAATTCTTCTCTTAAATTTTTCAGGTAGTTATTATGAATTATTGTAATATGATTTTTCTTATTTTTAACGTGACTGTTGACGCTATTAAACCCAGTAGTGTGGTTCATTGAGGTCCCCGATGGTGTGTTCACTGCCGTGTATAGTTTAAAGGCGGCTCGGATCCTTCATCTCCTCTGCCGTTTTGGTTCGCTTGAACATTTTCGTTGCTCGTCGATCTGGGTTGGGATCGTTGGTGATCCTCCTCATAATTCACTCGTCGGTAGTCCTCTTGACTTCGAATCCTGCCTCTGTTCGTTCGATTATTGTCATGGTTACC
This sequence comes from Magicicada septendecula, assembly GCA_034769895.1. Lineage (NCBI taxonomy): Eukaryota > Metazoa > Arthropoda > Insecta > Hemiptera > Cicadidae > Magicicada > Magicicada septendecula. The sequence continues at coordinate 283,462,625 of CM068374.1, read as the reverse complement.
TTGGTTCCAGTCGTCATCCCGACTAAAGCTTCGACGCCCGCGATAGTATGATGTACCGTTGCCACTGTTATCTGCCCATATATGATTGACCCTTCGATAGTTTTGATTTTGATCGTTCGGGTTGCGGTTGTTATTATTATTATGGTTAAAATTCCGATTGCTGTTGTACTGGTTCGGTTGATTTGTATTATGTGGGCGGTTATACTGGTTATTCGGGATGTTTTGCCTGTTGCCATAGTTATTCCCATTGTTCCTTGGGCCGTTATTGTAGTTTGGCCGTTGGTATGCCCCATGGTTATTATTATGGGTGTTATTATTACTTGGCCTGTTGTTATAGTTTGTTTGGCTGTACATTCCGTTATTATTACGATTATTACCATTGTTATTATTGTTTCTGTTCTCGTAATCCCGAATGTTCCTGCTCCTGTATTGGTCATTCCTCTGACGGCTTCTTCTCAAGTACTCCTCGCGTTCACGCTCTTCTAATAATGTTGTCATTGCCTGTATTGTCTTTATTTGTCCTCCCGAACGTGGTGTAGATATCCCGCTGTCGTAATGGTATGCCAATCTGGCCACAAATATTTCTTCCGGGATATTCGGTTCAAGGTGTTTTGCCACACACACTTTTCCAAGGAAGTATGTGGTCGGTGTGTTACCCCTGTTAGGATCGTACCTTCCATAGCTGATACTTTCCCTTACCATGTTTTGCGTGGCATCTGACCAGTATCTCTTTTTAAATGCCTCTTTAAACTCTTCATAGTTTCGCAAATCGTGTCTGGTGGCTATCCACCAGTTATCATTTGTTTCTTTAAAATGCTCGTCCAGGTAGCTCCGGATTACTGGCCATCTGTTCTCTCCGGTTCTTGTCAATTGTTCGCTGACTCGTTGCAAAAATTCCATCGGGTTTCCTCTAAAAGACTTAAAATTGATAGTCTCCCGATTTTCCATGGGTTGGGCATATGCTACTGTAGTTGGTCGATTATCAACTGATCGTTGAAAGTTTACGATCCTTTCATGGTTGCGATGTCCCTGTACCTGGACTTCGTTGACGACTGCACTGATATTTCGGTACTGATTTCCGAAGTCTGTCTGTAGTTGTTCTACTTGAGTTCGGTTTTCGTCTCCTACCTGGTCTATTTTGGCATCTAGTTCGGCCCTATTCAGTGTAACAACTGCATCGATTCCTTCCAGCCTTCTATTTGTCTCAGCTATCTCCTGTCTTCTTTCACCGTCGTTTTTGTCTATCTTTTGATTAATGGTTTTACTGGCTTCCTCGATTTTCTTGTTGACTGTTTGTCCTATTTCTTCATTCTGTCTGTTGATAGTGTTCCTCACTTCCTTGTTAGTATGTTCAATCCGTTCATTGATTTGTCTGAAGTTGTTCTCATTGATTTGCTTCAACTCCTCCTTCAATTGCCTATTATTTTCTTCCAAGCGTTTAAAATTTTCGCTGGTCTGTTTATTATTTTCTTCCAAACGTTTAAAATCTTTTCTGGTTTCTTCTTTATTTTTGTCTAATTTCTCCTCCATTCGTTTCATCAAATTTTCGCTGATTTCTTCTTTATTTTTATCCATTCGTTTCATTAAATCTTCGCTGATTTCTTCTTTATTTTTGTCTAATTTTTCCGTCAAACTGTTCATCATTTGTTCCATGAATTTATTCCAATCTGGTCCTCCACTGGCTTCTTCTTTTCCCGTCATTTCTATTTCTTCCACTGAAGATACCTCCTTCTCTTCCACGTTGATCTCTTCGGCCTCCGCCGCGCGTTTCTTCGACGTAGCTATTCTGTGCATTTTCCTTATCTTCTAACAACTGCCGGCTGAAAATGACTGACCTGTAATACAGTTATTAAAATACAAATTTATTATTCTTCCTTCTTGTTTCAGCCCGAAACGTTGGTGCGCCAATCTGTAACAATATATATTGTATTAATATATTATTTTATAATTAAATTATAAATTAAGATATTTTAATTAATGATATTGTATGAAAAGTAGGAATACTGAGAATTATATTTAGTAGTAAGAATTACAATATTAGAAGATATTAGATCTGTAAGACATACAACAAAAAATGTCAAACAAGATTAGGTCAATGCCTCAAAACACAAAAGTATAAACCTGCCAAACAGTAGATAAGAGGCCAAAATGGGGCGAGATTAGTATCAAAACAATTTAATTTTAATGGACAATAAAATGGTACTAATTAAAAATAAATTTAAATCAAAATAAATAAAACGTAATCTGAGGTGACAAAATTAAAAACGCCAATTTTCAAAAATAACTTAGTCACGTGACGTGGGGTTAAGGCTCTAGACCAATCAAAAACACCAAAAGCTAGGTCACCAAAGAGATTTAAATATTTTTAGAGAGACAGTTGAATTGTTAGATATAAAACTGAAAACTTCAACAGCATATTGCTGGCAGTAAAAAGTTAATATTAAAGAGTGAAAACTTACTCCAGGAGAGGCGATTCCGATAAAAATAATACCGAAAGGATCTACAACACATGACACGACATCAGAACCAAGATAAACCAACACACTAACGAGAATCTGAGAAAATAGATACCCATCTCAAAAGCGTCCATCCCGTATATGCACAGCAACGGTGAGAAATTTTGGTTAATTCCAGCAGCATACTACATAACATCACAACACAATTTCCACTAAAAACAGCTGTTTCCAGATAAAGGAGGCTGTATACCAACTATTATTATAAACTACTATAACTAAGACTTTATTTAAAACACTTTAATTGGAATTTAAAGAACGTAGTTTTCTGAGGCGAGAACTCAATACTCGGCCATGTTGTGTTACTGTAGGCACTGTTGCAAACTGTAAGCGAACAACTTTGAAAAACATTATTATATACATTTTGTTAGTCGATAAGAAGTAATTATATTTTGTAATGCATTGTATTTTTAAATAGAAGCATATTTCCTATCTTTCCTAGCAACTCCAAGTACCCATTACCTGAGAAACATAAAATATATATAAAGTAAATTTTTTTTGTTAGGCCACGAACTATTTGTTACGGCGGACGAACTCGTCCAATTGTAAATCCTCGAATAATGAAACGGTAATTTGACCAATGTTTCAAAGAAATTACAAATAAAAGAGATAATTTGTCAATCGTACCAGTCCCAGTTTATTTCAATAAAGTAATTGTAAAGACTATTAATTACAGGAACCAGAAGAGAAAATTTGAGGAGGGCGCAAGGACATCCGGACACGAAAGTAGATCCAGTGGGCTGCTTACACGATCTATTTGACCACTACTAAACAAATATTATTGACGCGCCGATTTCAAACGGACGGTGACACACTAAATTCTCGTTCCTATAAAATCGTTGCTAATCAACGAATACTGAACGACAACACAGCAAACGACAACAAAATAACTAAAATAATTAATAGTCACAACATAAAGACATTTACGAGCCGATTGACAAGTACAACCAAGTTTTGAAGGGTAACTTATTTCGTTATCCACAGTTCGTAAAATACACCCGTAACTATTCTGGATTGTTATAGATTGACGCATCCAACGTGGGCCTATAAGACTCACAGACATAAAGTCACAACACAAATTAGTTTGTTACAGATTGACGCCTGCAACGTGGGACTTTACAAGTCAACTCCACACCCCAGCACTATTCGTATTCTTACAGATTGGCTTCCATCGCGGGGCTTGAACAAGAGGGACACTATTCTTATATATTGTTACAGATTGGCATATAGCCTCCTTTATCTGGAAACAGCTGTTTTTAGTGGAAATTGTGTTGTGATGTTATGTAGTATGCTGCTGGAATTAACCAAAATTTCTCACCGTTGCTGTGCATATACGGGATGGACGCTTTTGAGATGGGTATCTATTTTCTCAGATTCTCGTTAGTGTGTTGGTTTATCTTGGTTCTGGTGTCGTGTCATGTGTTGTAGATCCTTTCGGTATTATTTTTATCGGAATTGCCTCTCCTGGAGTAAGTTTTCACTCTTTAATATTAACTTTTTACTGCCAGCAATATGCTGTTGAAGTTTCCAGTTTTATATCTAACAATTCAACTGTCTCTCTAAAAATATTAAAATCTCGTTGGTGACCTAGCTTTTGGTGTTTTTGATTGGTCTAGAGCCTTGACCCCACGTCACGTGACTAAGTTATTTTTGAAAATTGGCGTTTTTAATTTTGTCACCTCAGATTACGTTTTATTTATTTTGATTTAAATTTATTTTTAATTAGTACCATTTTATTGTCCATTAAAATTAAATTGTTTTGATACTAATCTCGCCCCATTTTGGCCTCTTATCTACTGTTTTGGCAGGTTTATACTTTTGTGTTTTGAGGCATTGACCTAATCTTGTTTGACATTTTTTGTTGTATGTCTTACAGATCTAATATCTTCTAATATTGTAATTCTTACTACTAAATATAATTCTGAGTATTCCTACTTTTCATACAATATCATTAATTAAAATTTCTACACCTATTTTTCTGACAATAACAATAATACTGAAGCCATGTCAGCTTAGTGGCTTACTAAACACTTTATAATTATGTTCATTATCTATATTATGATAGCAATGGATGGTTTATACATCTCCCTCCATTAATATCTTTATATTTTATCAAAACCAAGTTTTTTGTTTTTAGTTTTATTTAATTTAGTAGTGTTTATCTGACTATTTCAATGTTGCTTGGGTCTGGCTCAATTCCTTAGGCCTACATGTCTGACAGTTAGTTATTTTTTCACAATATCCTTTTTATAATATTAGATCTTTCCCAATTACCTGATTAACATTCTGAACAGTTTATGAACATTCTGTTCACTAAATAACTAAAATTTTTTTTAACAAAACTTTTTATAACACAAATTAATGGTGCACACAGGCTCCCATATTGACTATTTCTAATATAATCAGAATGATCACAGTTGCACACCACTATGTAAAAATTATCCCAATTAGCGCTTTCAAGCTTCACAGCCCATCGTCAGATTGGAATAGACACAAAATAAGTGGAAACAACCCCTTCACCCCTCTCCCCCACCATGCTCACACACAACAAGCTATAATATGAATGACCCTTCCCCACCCCCTAAACCCTGTCACACCATCTGTAGAGTTACATATTTTTTCTAGCAAATTCCTTGTGTTTCAGTGTTGTGTGTGTGTGTGTGTGTGTGTGTGTGTGTGTGTGTCCTTTTAAACTACCCACTTCCTCTCCACACACGTGGGTCAGTCAACACCCTTATTTAAAACATCCAAATTGTACTATGCAAAATAATTCTTAATATTATCTATCTGTCCTCTATCATTTACTTCTTAATCATGTTATAAAATATTTCTTCATTATCAAATTTAATTTTAATATTAATTAAATTTGATTATTTAAACATAGAAACATTTAAACTTAGATTTAAACATAGAAATTAAAGATAATGAGAAACTACAGTTTGGGATATTTAGGAAAGAGTCGTATTCTGATATAATTATACCAAGAGAGTCTTACCACCCATATAGATATAAAATGGCGGCAATCAATTCATTTTGTTACAGAGCTCAGAAGTGTTTAAAAGAGACCGAGTCAAAAGATAGGGAGTTAAGAACGATAAAGGGAATTGTAAGGAATAATAATTATAACACCAACATAGTGGATAAAGTTATGAAAAGGGTTAACATACAAAAAGATAAAATAGAACCAGAACAAAAGAATTATGCAGGGTCATTGACATACATAGGTTCACATACTAGAAAAATTATAAAATATTTTAATAAATATGGAGTAGATATAGCTATTAAAAAATGTGAAACGGTATTTGATAAGATAAGGAATAAGAATGTAGAAAAAATTCCAGTATTACAGAAAAGCGGAATTTATAAATTAAAATGTAAAGACTGCAACAAGGTGTACCTAGGAGAGACAGGACGGAAATTCGTATGCAGGTTGTCTGACCACAAACGTGGAGAAGGTAATAGAACAACCAATTCGTTATATGCAAGACATTTCATAGAAGACAACCATAAGTTTGTTAATCCTTTGGAAGAATACGAAATTGTAAAAGTAGTGAATAACACAGTTGAAAGGAAGCTTAGAGAGGAGTTAGAAATATTGAAAGAGAGAGAAAAAGGGTTAGACAATTTAATTAATATTAAAATTAAATTTGATAATGAAGAAATATTTTATAACATGATTAAGAAGTAAATGATAGAGGACAGATAGATAATATTAAGAATTATTTTGCATAGTACTATTTGGATGTTTTAAATAAGGGTGTTGACTGACCCACGTGTGTGGAGAGGAAGTGGGTAGTTTAAAAGGACACACACACACACACACACACACACACACACACAACACTGAAACACAAGGAATTTGCTAGAAAAAATATGTAACTCTACAGATGGTGTGACAGGGTTTAGGGGGTGGGGAAGGGTCATTCATATTATAGCTTGTTGTGTGTGAGCATGGTTGGGGAGAGGGGTGAAGGGGTTGTTTCCACTTATTTTGTGTCTATTCCAATCTGACGATGGGCTGTGAAGCTTGAAAGCGCTAATTGGGATAATTTTTACATAGTGGTGTGCAACTGTGATCATTCTGATTGCGATTTCAACCACTAACACAAATTTCTTCATTAAACGTCTCTTAAGATGTGCAATCGACTACAGGTAATGGACAACAACAATGAGGTAATAAACGACAACAATAAGGTAAGTAAAGTATTTAAATATCTTAAGTTAAAAGTTAAATTGAAGAGGGTTTTAAGTAAAATATGGTTTAATAAACAATGTCTGGATAATAATGTCATCCCAAAGTACGCTCAAGTTAAAATTAAAAATAAGAACAGTGTAGCCAAAAAAGTAAAAGAACAAAGCGAGAAGTTGTGGATAAAACTGGAAATAAGGTCACTATACGGCTTAATCAATAGATATAATAGGGAATTATATGACAGACACATAGAATTGTTAAGAATATACTCGTATGTAGAGTTAGAAGAAATATTATATAATTTTGGTTTGGGGTACGTAGAAAAGAAATTGGAAAATAAAAATAAAAAAATGGTAGATAAGTTAAATAAGTTAATAAAAAAGAACGATGTAAAAAAGGAACACCTCTCTAAGAATAACTATGAAAAAAGAGTAATAAACCTTACAGAGGTAAATTTCAATACAGAAGAAAAAGAAATGTTAGCAAAAGGCTTAAAATACGCACCGCCACCAGAATTAAATCAAGAAAAAACGATTATTGAATGCGAAAGCATAGTACAAAAACTAGGAAATGAAAATGATAAAAAAAGAATAAGGTGGGAAGTAAGGAATGTAGTAGATAAAATATTTAAGAGAAGTTTGTATAATTCAAAAAATGAACAAAAAATCAAATCAACTGTAACTAAACTAAAGAATAAAATAAAGAAGAATGATATTATAGTAACGAAGGCGGACAAAGGAAATACAATGGTACTACTGAGAAAGGACGAATACATAAAGAAAACGGAAGAATTTATAAGGGAAGGACCATACGAGGAAATAAAGTATGATTATACAAGTAAGTACCAGTCAAGGATAAAACAAATGATGAAACAGATAACATTTATAGAAGAAAATAAGAAAAAGTATTTATTGGAAAGTAATCCAACAGCACCAACTTTTAAAAGTCAGGTTAAGATACATAAAGAAGGAAAACCAATTAGACCGATTGTTTCTTTTATTAATGCACCTATTTATAAATTATCAAAGGAAGTTGGCAGAGTACTGAAAGAGAAATATGAATTTGGGACAAAATACAACATAGAGAATAATGTAAAATTGATAGAAAAATTAGAAAATATTAGGATTAATGTAAATACAAAATTGATATCACTGGATGTTAAGGACATGTTTACCAATATCACAGTAAATAAAGTTATTAAGTTAATAAACGATAATAATATGGGAGAATACAGGTATAAAAAGCAGTTGATGAAAGTAATTAAAGAATGTGTAAATCAGAACTATTTTAGGTTTAATAACAAGTTTTATATACAGAATAAAGGTTTACCTATGGGGTCTTCATTATCCCCTATTCTTGCTGAAATATACATGAATGATTTTGAAAAGCAATTAATAACTTCCACTAAGTATAAAAACAATATAAAATTATGGTCTAGATACGTTGATGATGTATTAGTAATTTGGGAAGGAAGCATAGAAGAAGTGCATGAGTTTATAAATGAGGTAAATAGTAAGGATAAAAACTTACAATTTAAAGAAGAGATGGGAGGTAAGAAAATAAATTACTTAGATTTAAACATAGAAATTAAAGATAATGAGAAACTACAGTTTGGGATATTTAGGAAAGAGTCGTATTCTGATATAATTATACCAAGAGAGTCTTACCACCCATATAGATATAAAATGGCGGCAATCAATTCATTTTGTTACAGAGCTCAGAAGTGTTTAAAAGAGACCGAGTCAAAAGATAGGGAGTTAAGAACGATAAAGGGAATTGTAAGGAATAATAATTATAACACCAACATAGTGGATAAAGTTATGAAAAGGGTTAACATACAAAAAGATAAAATAGAACCAGAACAAAAGAATTATGCAGGGTCATTGACATACATAGGTTCACATACTAGAAAAATTATAAAATGTTTTAATAAATATGGAGTAGATATAGCTATTAAAAAAATGTGAAACGGTATTTGATAAGATAAGGAATAAGAATATAGAAAAAATTCCAGTATTACAGAAAAGCGGAATTTATAAATTAAAATGTGAAGACTGCAACAAGGTGTACCTAGGAGAGACAGGACGGAAATTCGTATGCAGGTTGTCTGACCACAAACGTGGAGAAGGTAATAGAACAACCAATTCGTTATATGCAAGACATTTCATAGAAGACAACCATAAGTTTGTTAATCCTTTGGAAGAATACGAAATTGTAAAAGTAGTGAATAACACAGTTGAAAGGAAGCTTAGAGAGGAGTTAGAAATATTGAAAGAGAGAGAAAAAGGGTTAGACAATTTAATTAATATTAAAATTAAATTTGATAATGAAGAAATATTTTATAACATGATTAAGAAGTAAATGATAGAGGACAGATAGATAATATTAAGAATTATTTTGCATAGTACTATTTGGATGTTTTAAATAAGGGTGTTGACTGACCCACGTGTGTGGAGAGGAAGTGGGTAGTTTAAAAGGACACACACACACACACACACACACACACACACACACAACACTGAAACACAAGGAATTTGCTAGAAAAAATATGTAACTCTACAGATGGTGTGACAGGGTTTAGGGGGTGGGGAAGGGTCATTCATATTATAGCTTGTTGTGTGTGAGCATGGTTGGGGAGAGGGGTGAAGGGGTTGTTTCCACTTATTTTGTGTCTATTCCAATCTGACGATGGGCTGTGAAGCTTGAAAGCGCTAATTGGGATAATTTTTACATAGTGGTGTGCAACTGTGATCATTCTGATTGTGATTTCAACCACTAACACAAATTTCTTCATTAAATTTCTAATATAACTGAACATGGGTGTTTATTACCCTAACTCTTTTATATGTCACTATATCTTATTATTTAAAAATGAATAAGTGTTCAACCCTTATGAATAAATAATTATACATAACATAGTACATTGGAGTTTACCAAAACACTTAATAAAAAAAAACACTTTGTCACTATATTTTGGTTCTTATTTCCATATATGTGGTTCATAAGACCTTTATCACTTTAATGATAACCCCCACTGGCTTTCACTTCCCCACTGGTTTATATTATGATCTTTTGATCATCATTTAATTATTTTGGGCTCTCACTATTTTCACTTGTTTGAACTCATAGATTTACACTGGTTTCTTAAATTATTACATGTTTTGTTATTATTTACTCTACTGCATTGCATTCTTAATTTTATATTATCTTTATTGGGTACTCCTATCAATTGTATTGTTTATTAAAAGAATGGGATTTGTTTACTCATTAGATTGGGTCAATTTGTCATGTTTTTTGGTACAAACTTCTGTTTCTCAGTTCTAAATCTGGTTCTTTGCCTCTTCTCATTTCTTCTATTCAATGTTGATTTTTCTTGTGATATTCATAGTCGCCCGTTTCATTTTTCTTTTATTATCAGTCCATTTGTAGTTCGTGTTATTTTTCATATAGTTCATATTGTCCGTGTTAATGTTCATGCCCCTCACCTACCATAACTATTGGGTTTTGTCACGTTATTAGAAATTTTTCTTTGTTTGTTCTTTTCTGAATCTCCTTTTATAACTACTGTTTCTTATATAATATTAATATAATCTTCTTTGGTTACTTTTGTTGGATGTTGGAATTGATACTTTAATGTTAGTTACATACTTTTTAATAAGTTTTTTTTTCATGGCTAGTGCTAGTACTTGTTATTTATATCTTATCGTTATAATATATCTTATACATATGTGATGAGATGTACCATCACAATGTACACTCTTGTTAGGCAACTTGACGTATAAAGGAATTGCCTATTTGTTATTATTGTATATTTCCGATCTGATGAGGAACTGAGAGGCTTGAAAGCGTTAATCTAGAATTTTTATATAGCTGTGTGCAACAGTGTAAATTTCGTGTGTGATTGTAACCACTAGCACTAGCTTTCTTTATTAAATATTGTTATACGATGTGTAAATGTGTAATCTGCTACAGGCAATGGTCGACAACGCTAATGTAAGCAAAGCGTATAAATATCTTAAGTTAAAATTCAAGTTGAAGAAACTATTATAAAATATTTTTAACATGATAATGTTTTTAAGCTGGGGGTCATTCCACAAAATGCGTGATGCAAAATGAGTAACGTCATCGAAAAATGTAACGCTCCAGGTGATGTTAACACTATATTTTTCCACACTTTCGATTCCCCAGAGTCTAGAAATCTTCACTGTTTATACGTTTCAAAAGCCTAAAAACATTATCATGCTTCGATGTTTCGGCTTCATCAAAATTTGTTTAAGAAACATTGTCTGATGAATAATGTTATTTCAAAATTCAGGCAAGTTAGTATTTAGAATAAAAATGCCGTAGCTAATAAAGTAAAAAAAAAACAGAGTAAAACGTTATCAATGAAAATTGAAATAAGGTTGCTCTATGGTTTACTTAATAAATATAATAAAGAATTGTATGATTGATATGTAGAGTATGTATAAGTATTCGTATGTAAAGATCTGAGGAATACAGACTATAATTTCGGCTTGAGGTACATAGAAAAGAAACCTCGAGTTTTAAAAACCTTTAGGGAATTGGGTTTTGAACTTCTAACTACTTCTACAACTAACTGCTTTAGGGTATAAATTGTAAGTATCCTTTATTTTGACCAAACATCGCTAATACCGGAAGATTCAGACTTTATAAAAATCCTAACCGCAGTCTAATGTCTGTTTCAAAATTATTTTTCTACAAAAAGGAATTGAAAAAATTTTTCATTATTCAGCTTAAAAGCCATACAGACCTTCTCATTAAACGTTACTTTTGACACAGTTGACGGAACAATTGTAAAACTTACCGTCAAATATTAGTATGTACTTGTATTGAAAAAGATAAAGAGGTTTTTTTACCCCTTATGCTACTTCTTACAAGCACATTCTGGTTGAACACCAAGCCTTTCACATACTTAGTCACCAATTTTCTACCAATATAAGACTCATTTTAAAAGTTTTACGCTTTAAAAAATGAGGATTATAAGTCAATGTTTTCTGGAAAACATGGAAAGGAAGTTGAGTACAAAGCCAAATTTGTACACTTTAAAGCTTACCATCATACAAAGAAAATATCCATTCTGCTTTAAGCTATAGAGGAAGGTTGCCATTATTAGACCACATAATATTTTCTTGTTTTTTCTGATTGTAGTTTTAAGTTAAATTTACCGTTTAACATGCAGCTATTGCTTTATTAATTTCTGAATTTTTATGAGTATTTACTTTTTCGTTTCAATTATTGTAGTAGAAGTGTAAAACAAAATTTAAACAAACGGTCCATTGATGGCAATTGATTTGCTATGAATGGACCAACAAGTTTCCACTGATGGACCAAAGTATCGAAGTAAAAAAACTGTCTACATATTGCGTTCACTACACATATTCACTAGACATCAAAAACAAACTTGAAAGCTAAAAATTTGAAGTAAACAATTAAGGAACTTTTGATAGTTAGTATCTTACACATTCATGCACTTACTCTTTACAAATCATACATTGAATCATATTTTACGAAGCATCTACTTCACATAAATCATACAACCAGCTAGAAGCAATTTCTTTGCCGTTTAGTTATAATTTAAAGTATCTTCAGCTTACGTTTTTTGTGTATTCCTCATACCACGATTTATAAGATGATTAAGTCAAAATACGTAAGTGCAGTTTGAGAAACATAGTTTCTTGTCTCTCAAACATGGTTGGAGCTGATGGTGAATGAGAAATCTGGGACACACCCACATTGTTGGACTATTCTTCTTCCATAGTAACGGTTGTAGTTTCTTTGAGTTCTCGACTGGTCCTAGGCTGAGATTGCTGTGGTACATTTTCAATAAGTGCAACATTTTCTTGTGTTAAGTGTTTATTGTATGATATTGTAAACTGGGCTTCAAAACAAGAGATGGTAAAAAATGGTGATCGTAAAACAGGTTTCTATTGATCCGCCCCGTTATCCCGTTATTTTAATGCGCTTAAAGCTGTGATTTTTGTACCAGTCTTGACGTCTGCTTATTCAAATATATAAGCAACTTTAGGCACCAAAATTCCAACTAGATTAGGATTAACCCTCAGATACCTTACACTTTTCATCGTGAAGTAAGTATATAGTGGCTTGAAGAAAGCAATATCAACTGGCTGGAGCTTAGCAGGTGTGTGGCTGGGCGTAGCCAAATGGATACGTGATTATCTCTGGCCATTTCGGTAGATCCAAGAATTGTAGTGTGACTGGAGTGGCCAAAAACGGTAAGTTGAGTATTCCTTCTTACCTGTAGTGAAAATATAAAACAGAAAGATTGTTTAACGCAATGTGGTCAACGCAAAGTACAAATATTTACACAATTTGTGCACGTTTCTACGAATGGCCCATCCGACAAACTGGTCGTGGAAACAATAAGTCGTTCGATATGGGAACTGGTCATATTGGATTCTCTAAAAGAAATAGTAGAAATTACGATTTATATTGAAACATAAAATATAGGACTTACACCTTACGAAAACGCTTTTTAACCTCAATGATGCGTAAACTTGTTCAGTAACATATTGTTACGACATCACAGAACAACCTACGTGTTTAACGAATGTTTCAGAGTGACGTGTGTGGCGTACGTGCTTGTTAACGCATTTTGTAGCCTTGCCAGACTTCGCTCGGGCGCACGGACTGTGTCAAGGCCGCAAGTAATTACATCGTAACTATACTGGCCCTATCGCGCATTATGGAATAATTTAGTAATTTGGGGCGGTATAAATACCAGTACTCAACGACGTTCAGTTCAGTATTAGTGCGATATATTGACAGTGCGGTTCGAGAGTTATAGTAGCGATATTACTGTGCGCGTTCAAGTGGTTATTAGTTAAGAGTGGCTCGGGAAAGTGCAGATGGCGAGACGTGGTCATGCAGTTGATAGTTCCCCGAAGTAAAGTGCAGTCTGTTTTGAAGGAGATGCATGATGGAACACCTGGAGGCCATCTTGGCGTTAACAAAACCCTTGAAAAAATACGAAAGCGATTCTATTGGCTTCATCTTCGCCACGACGTAGAGGAGTGGGTTCGGACGTGTGAAATATGTGCTGCAAGCAAAGGCACACAAACCAGAAGCAGGGGAAAAATGAGACAATATAACGTCGGACTGCCTTTCGAGAGAATTGACATAGACATTTCTGGACCATTCCCAGTTTGCAAGAACTGTAGCAAAGCAGTTCGTTCACAACTTCTGTTGCCGTTATGGAGCCCCTATAGGAATCCATACGAATCAAGGGAGAAATTTCGAATCAGGAGTGTTTAAAGTATTATACCGTCTACTCAGAATTCGAAAGACCAGGACAACGCCTTTGCATCTCAGTCGGACGGGATGGTTGAGAGATTCAATAGGGCACTCGAGCAGCACCTTTCGAAGGTTGTTGACGAGAACCAAACAGATTGGGACCAACGTATACCACTATTCCTCATGCCGTATAGTTCATCAATACACGACACAACCGGCATGGCTCCAGCAAAATTGGTGTTTGGGAGAGAGATTCGTCTTCCTGGGGATTTAATATTCGGATCACCTGAGAGTCAGTCACAAGAGCAACAGAACTATTCCTCGCAATTAGAAAACCAACTGCGAGAAATGATTCGCTTGGTAAGAGGACGGCTGAAGATTGCCAGTGATAAAATGAAAACTCGGTATGACATTCGCAGCAATAGTGTGGGTTTGCAAGAAGGAGATCAGGACTGGTTGTTCAACCCAAAAATCCGTCGTGGTCGCTCACCTAAGCTTCAGTCTAACTAGGAAGGACCCTACACTGTGAAAGAAAGAATCAACGATGTTGTTTATCGGATTCAACAGGAAGGGCAGCGAAAGTTCAAAATCGTCCACCTAGATCGCCTGTCTAAGTACTACTTCAGAGACGGTTTGCCAGTTCGGGACGAACAGGCTTAAGGGGGGGATGTGTTACGACATGGCAGATCAATCTAGTTGTTTATCGAATGTTCCAAAGTGATCCGGAATGTAACGTGTCTGGCGTGCGTGCTTGTTGACGCAGTTTCTAGCCTGTGCCAGACTTCGCTCGGGCGCACGGACTGTGTCAAGGCCACAAGTAATTACGTCGTAACTATACTGGCGCTATCGCGCGTTACGGAATAATTTAATAATTTTGGCGGTATAAATACCAGTACTCAACGACGTTCAGTTCAGTATTAGTGCGATATATTATGACATGTCGGCTACGTCATAATCCAGGGAACCTGTGATAATTGACGTTAGCCAATTACACAGGCTGCCTACGTTGTAACAAACTGAAACTCCAAACACAAGACTAACAAAATTACAATTATTCTAATTATAGGAAACAAGGGGAGGGGTTTAACTGATTTATGCACTCACTTCAGTATGTAACAAAGATGACATCCCTTTTATTCACATAGTATACGTAACACATTACAAATAAAGATTTTATTTACTCTGAGATTGTAAGGGGGTTTTCTATCTAAAATAAAATGATCATTTAGATAATTAGTTTACCTCGGATCCGAGTCTTTCTTTTTCTTGTTAAGAATTTTCAAATTTACCATACTTGATTATATGATTACATTATTCCTTAAGTACCATTTGAAGAATGGTTTTATTTAGTTGAGCAACTTTTGAAGTTACATAACGAAAGTTTAGTTGCAACGTATGATTACAAGAATTGGTGGTTACAGCAGTTTAAATCTTAGAGCTTATCGATTGTCTTTTGAAAGTCTTTTTCATCTTTAATTACTTATATTTTAAAATATGTATAACTCACGGAAGACGAGCTCCCGCGTCACCTCTTATATTATGGATAACTGTCCGTGTCTTGAAGAGTGATTCTTCCGTACTCTTGTAGTCGAGGATTGTCCTAGGGGTAGTCTGTCCAGTAATGATGAAATGGATGTGATGGTGCCAGCTAACGTGAAGTCGTCAGGATTCTCGGCAGTATAGTCGAAGTCGTCACTTTTCACTGTTATTCACATCACCTGTTTAATTGCACCGTCGTGTTGGAGTTTACTTATTGTTTGTACAATATGTTGGAATTTATTTTAACTTGAACAATATTTGACTGGTTATTTAAATTACAGGAGATGTCACCTCTTACACACGTTTTTCCTTTTTCTTACATGTTTGTTTCACAAAAATTTACTCACTACATTTTCGTTACTTATGTCTAGCTGTCCACACTTTTAGCGGAAGTTAACACTTAAATTAAAATACACACAAAATAACATTTTGTGAAGAGCCCCAGCGTGGAGCTGTTTACAGTTAGAAAGCCGCATCGTTAATCCCTAGTTGTTACAACAGGAAAGTTGCAACGACGCGGAGCGAATACTCCGCCATAATATAGTTCCATCTTTTATTTAATACTACAGTCTTACACTTAGACAAAATAAACAATCGAGATTTTCCTCGTATACTGAAATTATTACACCTATTACTAGTGACTTTAAATTATTAATTCTTTATATTATGTTATACACGTATTTCTTATTTAATGCCGGCTTGGTATACAAGTTGAATCCGGAATTCACAGGTCATAGCATGATAAGTTTAATAAAGGGTTAACAGTTTTATTCTTTAACTTTTGCTTCCACAATTTTAATTCATTAATACTAGTTAAATTTTCTTATTTAAGTCTCATCACTACCATGAGTTAGTCCAGGGGTAATTGGTTTAATAGTGCGATTTAATGTTTTTTAACTAACTCCCCAATCTTCGATTTTTGTTATTAAATTTTTTATTTTTTTACAATTTAAATCGTCACAATATTGACAGTGCGGTTCCAGAGTTATAGTAAAGATATTACTGGGCGCTTTCAAGTGGTTATTAGTTAATAGTGGTGTTTTATAATCGGACGGTATAATTGTAATACAATTGTGTTTAATTTTAGTGGACATTTTATTGCGTGTGAACAACTTTCATTTGATTTGTTGTAGAGACTGTGTTGTTAATTACGAACTGTTTAACTGTAAAAATTAAAACTGGTGATGGTGACTTAATTGGTGTCTTGTACTTGATTTTGTTTCCACTGTATCTACAACGATCGAGTAGGCATGATATCTCATTTTGCAAAGAACTAATAGTTACAACAACAAAAGTTGGAAAACATATCTGAATTTTCAGCCTGCAATGATGCAACTCCTACTTGTACACACTACTGCACACAACTAAGAGTAAGAAAAAGGAACAGACTACAAATACTTCTGCCCGTGCGCAGGCTTTTTGGTATGGGAAACACGTAAAAGTCCATCCATAGAACCGGTCCATCGGTGGGAAACTTCGACTACCTTGTAGTAATTTCTGAATGATTCTGCATAAGATTTTATTGTAAGATTTTATCGTATCAAGTTTTAAAATATGAAAAATATTTTATGCGCTCCCTACAGTTTACTGTATTGTAACTGTTCTGTGTATTGTACCAGCTGTTTTCCCATAATAGTGATTGTAATAAATACATTGTTTATAGTTCAAGTGGAATTCGAAATATTCAACGAACCTGAGAATACACTTCAATTAACTTACAGAAACATGTAAACTAACAAATACTGCGCTTTGTTCTATTCAATAAAATTGAATTTAAAATGCTTGTATGAACCTGAACAAACTCATAAAACGATTGTTACTCAATCTTCCTAAAAGCTTAATTTGCACTTCTTTACTTAAAAGTAGGTTTTACTTCCTTCGTCATACCGCAAGGCAATTACGTCTACAACAGGATGCTGCAACGTATTTTCAATTTTTCGACTTCAAGATGTTGAATTTAAAGTACTCAGTGGAGAAAAGCTGCCCTAATTTAAAATTTATAACGTTTCAGCATTGTTGCTGCTACCTACTGTTAAAGAAAAACAAAGAGCTGTACCATAATAATATTATCCGCTGTAGGCTACAGTCGCTTATTGAATTTCCTTTCCAAGTGGATGTACGATTAAATTTCCCTCCTATTTCCTATAAATTATTGTATGTTTTCAAGATTGTTCTTTTACATTGATTTCAATTCCGTTTCGACTCCACTTCACCTCCACAGCGTAACATATCTTGAATGGGAAGATCGATAAATGTAAATAGGAAGTGGCAAAATGGTAATACCATGACAAATAAACAGGGCAGCAGAACATTTGCACATCTTACATGTCTCTAATTTACGCTTTTCTAAAAAATATTTTTCGTTTAACGGGTGAGCTACAAGAAACTTGACCGACAACAACCACTAAGTAAATATTAATTAAAATTTTATCACTAAATTTAGTACCAGAAGAGAATGTGTAAACCGTCACCAAATGAATCTTACATATGTGTTTCAAAATACCAATGTTTAACATTCTTTAATTACTCGGCAATGCAACATACCAGAAGTGGCAATAAAAGAAAATTGGGGCATACAAACAGATGAAGCCGAAACAACAACTACACAACACACAGTATACACTTAAACGTATATTTCATTTGCGTAAATAACGTAGCCTTATAAAATTTTAAATTTAATTTTTATATAATTAAACGTTATGTACAATCACAACATTTACGAAAAAATAAAACAGCCGTTTGTATACGTGACTTATAATTAAAAGTTTAAATACGTGAATAATCAGAAAAGGTGGTAGGAAAATGATACCTGCACTTTGGTGTTCAGTACATAGGTTCAGGTATGTAGGTTTATACATATTCTAAACAAATAAAAGTTTTTTAAACTCCATAGGTACGTACCCAAACACTTTAAATTTTACTGTTTGATTTTAAGAGAATAATATATAAACACAGTTATTTGACAACAGAGTATTTCATGATCGCAGTAAAACAAACGTTTTGTCACTAAACAGCCAAGACTTTCACATTCGATATCATCAGGTGAAGTAAAAGATGTTGGATATTAGGACTTCGTCTGTTGTGCAGCTAATCGTGTCAGCAGCTCTCGTCACAGCCATCATGGGATAGGATGGCAACCAAATAGATTTGTTTGGACAATAACATCTGAATTTAAATCTACCTGACGGACGTTTTCCAGCAGAGAAAAAAATATAAATGCGACGTTTTGGCCACTCAAGCAGCTGCAGACTCATTACGCTAATTATAAACTAATACATGTAAAGAAACAAGTAATACTCTATCAACAACTAGTAGATATTCAACAAAATAGTGATACGAAAACGTTGACGTAATATCCAATCAAAGATGCGAACTTTGGTATTATAATGTTGTTGATTTTCTATCACTAGTTGATAGAGTATTATTTATTTATTTACATGTATTAGTTTATAATTAGCCTGAAAATGGCTGCCAATTTTTTGGGTGGATGAAACGTCGTATTTACATTTCTGTGTGTTGAGCAAACGCCCGTCGATTAGATTCAAATTCAAATAACTACAGTCCATCACAACTCTCTTTTAAAATTTAAAAGTTTCATCTGTCCCTTGCTTATGATGGTGAATATGTGTAATAGGCTATCTTTTACATCGTTAATCATTTTGTGTTAGTAGGCTACTGAGCATAAATGTGTCTCATGTATTCAAGCTTATACATAGTAAACGTAAGAATATTAAACAATAATCATTTTAGCCATTCATTTCTAACTCAGTTAATACCGCGCGCGCGTGTGTGTATAAATAATATTCTGTAATTACGCTGTATCTGGGAACAATCAGCATTTGCCGACAACTATCCTGCACTCATGAAAGAAAGAATCGTAATCTGTTATTTCTCATTATTCAAAGTTACTAGTGAGTTTAGCAAGACTGAAAGCCAAACTTACAGACGTATTTGATTTGAGTCCACTCGACTTACGAACATACGATTAAGAGGTTATACGTATTTTAAAAAGAAACACTCATAAAGTCGATACGATGAATTCAACATTACTGATTACCATAATCTTTTTTTTCAAATTTTTACAAACATTAAATTAGATACTCACGTGTTCATGTAGGCCTATACATAAAAATTCGTTACTAACAATAGATTTTTGAATATTTCAAAGGTGTCGATTTTAAATTTGTCTTTAATCGAATATGACACTTTGCACTAAAATAAAGTCACATAGAATAAATTGGTGGAATGATTATATTAAAAATATATAGAGGAAAGCAAAGATGTGCAACTTTACATGAAGCACGGTTACACATTGACTAGAATAATTGCTTTATCAAGTACTAGGTACTTTTTATCAGGTATTCAGCCACCAGTATCAGTCACCGAGGAACAGTAATTGAAGCATCGATTATTCCCTTCATATTACCATTAGTAAAAACTGGTGCTTATAATGCCATTAATAGCAATAAACGTTTCTTTTTAACTTAGGTGAAATAATAATGTGTGTTATCTAAAAATCGTAACATATCTTACCACATGAAAAACGTAATATGCCCAAATCAAAAACAAGATAATTCGGCCATAGTCAGACAAGCAAAACATGCTTGGCTTCACTAGTTTTTGGAGAAGAAGAAAAGGTAAACAAGTCATCAATGGTCCTAACGCATCTCCTTGATGCAGACAAAAAAGTAACAATGGTCATCTGCATCTCCTTCCAAGCATTAGGCCTGTGCATTAGTTGTGCCGGTGCGCCCCCTAGCGGTAATACGTTTTAAGATTGCCAGAGAGAAATCAGTCATCTAGTAACCACATCTGATGGCAAGGCGCACTGTGCAAAATCTGGATCGCACCCACGTGTACGGGCGTGAGGTTATATAGTGTCTTCGATTGTTACTTACCTAGCCTAGGTTTCCGGACGAGGCCGCTGTACTATGTTTGTACCCAGTGATTACGATGGACAGATAAACTGCGTCGTTACCTTCACTTGACGTCACGATCGCAACACAGCCGTAGCGAAACGATCGTGATCACTTTATCTGTCCACGCTGCAACTAACAGATACGACGGATGTGATTTAGTGGCGTAGATGAAGTTATTACATGGAGATAAGAGAAGAGATCAGTCGAATCCTACAGATCAGTCGCTGTTCTCTGTCAAACTTAATAATTTACAAGTTACCCACCTGCAAAGTGGCAAGGTAACTATACGTGTAGACTAAATAAATGTAATTATTATATAAATGTAACTTTTTACACGTTTCTAGTGATATATTATGTCAAAATGTTTGGGTTGGACCATTTTTTGATTAAATAAAACGGAAAAACTTTACGGAAAGATGCTATTTAGTGGAAACAGTTAACATTACGACACTAATCCGTCCTACGAGAAGAATTAAAGAGGACAACGCTGTACTAACAAATCATCTTCAGTCTGAGACAAAACAGTTAATGTTAATGTGGGTGTAATGGCACTCGTCGACGCATCAATTGATGCGTTTCTTGGAGACAGTGGCCGAGGCCGGTTTGCTTGCGAGAGCAGACCGTCGCCGTTTTCCTTGATGTCGAGAAGGCGTCCGATCGTGTTTGGCATCCAGGCCTACTATACAAACTCACGGAGATTCTACCGGATTGCCGGGGCCATGGTTGTTTTGTGCATACGTTTCAGCCGTGCCTTCGGTGGCCATCTTCAGTGCGGAAGGCTGCATAACGGTGACAAAGGTTTCGTAGTCAGTGACCACTGCACTGTGGTTAAGGCTAGTGGCTGTTAGTAATACACCCATATTTATAAACTGTTGGTTTCCGCACAAAGTTCTTGTCTGACACTACCAGACAATCAGAAGGAAGCCAAATTCTTATCGGTTAGGCACAACTAGCGTCCAATGAGAGGGACTCACCCCGCCGATTCATTGCAATGTTTTTGAATCCGGACAGACTCCACATGCAGGCGAGCGAGTGCGTCGAAGGCACGGCCGAAACGTTTGCACAAAACAACCAAGGACCACGGCCTTTCAGCCCGGCAATCCGAAGTTCTCATAATATTGAAGCCGGCCGTGAAAGCCTCAGACATATTTTAAGATCGTTTGTATTACTCAATCATTAGCAGACAACAAAATAGAATACATGTAACAAAAGCTTCAATCATGAACAAATGGAAATATCAGATGATCGCATTAGTATAAATCTCAAGAATGGCGGAATTTAGAGGAGATTGGGTTTTCTGAAAAGGTGAAATAAGAAACCCAATCCAGTACCTGAGGGCAAGGGGAAAGCATAAATGTAAGAAACTCTGTTTTGTTAGAAACTCAGCCTTAGAAGCAATATTAGATTTATACAATGATAGCAAAATATTTAGAAGAGAAACCCAAAAGACAGAAGCACTACAAAATTATTTAAAAAATTTTAAATATTTTGAAGTAATTGCATTTTTGATGATCTGATGAAGAAATATTACCTAGAATATCAGTAAGGAATCATTACCACGCATAAAACACCATTCGTAAAAGGAGTAAAATTAAGTGCAGGATTAAATCCAAAACAAACACGCACACTCACACGCGCGCACACACAAACCTTTTTCTCATTCTAGCGTTTACATCTTGTGTAAAAACTTTTAAGTTTTATTTGAAAAGAGGTAGATCATTAAAACATCAATGGGTCAAAATGACGCATTCTATTAACATAAAAGTACCCGCAACTACTTCGTCGTTGAGAAATGAAGCAAAACGTTTAGGCTTATTTCTGATTTTATTCAACTTTACTACTTACTTAAAACAGGAAAACAAATTATGGTATATCGGGTAGATGTGTCTCAAACAATAGGTTTATTAAAGGAACCGCTTCCGATCATTACGAGAAGTTATCTCTGACATATAATGTTCTCACATTGACAGCGTAGTTAGTAACTTTTGATTCTTGTTAATTGCCCCGTACACATTTTTCACGTTAAAAGAACTCAACTATTATACTAGTATGAACGAACAAAGAAAAGCATATTATAGTGTTCCTGTTTTCTAATCACAAACAGTAAATTAGATGAAGCGCTATTAACATTACCTTAGATATTGTAACGTCACAAACCGTTTCATAAAGAAAATAATTGCAAAAGTAAATTATAGTATATTAAGTAAAAATAATTTTTAACCCCATATATTGTTTAAGTGAAGAATAGAATAAAACTGATATTGTATAATAAGAGAAACAAATAATCTCAGAAATGACCAAAATGAGGTCATGACATGTTAGAATTGTAACTCTGAATAGAGCATAAAAACCAATTTATTGTGAAATAATAGACAAGATCTATTCCAATACTTTATAATATATAGAAAATAGATGTATCAAATGATTTAAACACATCATCAAAAACGATATAAATTAAAATAAAAAGATGTAATTTTGTAACAGAAAATCAAAGTTTTAGAGTTGAGACCAATCACTCAGATGTATGTGAAAATTAATTATTACAAAATTAAAAAAAAACTAGGTATAAATGTCAATTAGACAAAGGCAAACAAAATACTGCAAATAGAAAAAGCTGTAAATTCATTAGAAGCCTATGAAAATAACCAAAAACAGTGTTAAACTGAAAACATGTAGTGAACATGTAAAATTGTATAATTTATGACTTTAAGGTTATCAAAATGCAACAAACTTGTATTTTAAAGTTGAACCACAATATAAAGTAACTATACCTATAAGTATGACCACCTAAAACACTTTAACAGTCAAGTTATAAAATTAGTTACCTATACCATACTAGGCTGAGCTCAAAAACAGTCACAAAATTAGTCATATTTGACAGATTAATTGTTTAATATTAGAAATAATATAGAAAAAAGATATAATTCTATAATGTACAATGGAAAAATACTTGCTCAATTGAAGACAAGCTTAATTCATAAAGAATTTTTGAATATAAAAGTGAAATTTGTCACTCACATGAAATAGCTCATCTGTACAAAGAGAGTGAGATGCTAATTGAGATTACAATAAAATTAAAATGTATTAGAAAAAACCAGGTATTCTCAAAGATAAACAATGTAACAAACTTTAAGTAAATACCCAAAAAATCTCAGAAATAATACCAGAAAAGACAAATTACTATAAATAACAGTGACAAGAAAAGTAGGCCATATGTTATGCCTACAGAAAAATAAAGTTAATTACATGTTATGTGCTTTAATATTTATTTGTTTTGTTATGTACAACTAATTATGTTATTTTTTAATGTTATAGTAAGAGCCGAGGAACTTAATAACATTTTATTAATAAGAAAACTATAATTTTGTATAAATACTACAAGGTAAGG
Source organism: Magicicada septendecula (assembly GCA_034769895.1). Taxonomy (NCBI): domain Eukaryota; kingdom Metazoa; phylum Arthropoda; class Insecta; order Hemiptera; family Cicadidae; genus Magicicada; species Magicicada septendecula. The sequence continues at coordinate 283,438,802 of CM068374.1, read as the reverse complement.
ATATGTATTTTATGTTAATTTATTAGATCTAATTTATTTAAAACCAACCATGAATGGTATCGTTTTAATCAGTTAAAAGCAGAGAATCTAAAAATAATAATGACATACAGATTGTAAGTAGTTCTGTAAAATTGTTTGACAAATACCAGAATAATTTCAGTAAAATCCTTTAGTATGAAGAAAAAGAAGTTTTTGTTCTAAAGCTTCTACGGAAGTCGAATTTGTTCCATGATGTTCTATTTGCATATTCTTGAACGTTCCAGAAGAAAATTTTACTAAAAAATACCGGAAGTCATGAATAAAAAATTAAAACAATGCACCTTACAAAGAGTATATAAGCGAGACCAAAATCGACCCAAAAAGACTTTATGCTTTGAAACCACGAGAGACACTTCACACACGAATTCGAACATCTAATCCAAGGCGAACTCGAAGAAGAGGAATCCAACCCGAAAACTCAAAAAAGGCTTTTCCCTGTACCAGACGAAAGACATACTTAACCTGAAAAGGAGTATATCGCTAAATCGCTAACGTGCATGTTGAAAAGAAAGTACACAGCAAAATATCCAGCGGCCCTGAAAAGGACCGATTTTAATAGAGAAAAATCAAATTTTGCTGGTATTAGCGACATAAACAGACTTTGACAAAACCCCCAAACAAATTACTTAACGCAAGCCTACATTGAGTCGTAGCTAGCGCTGAGACGGCAGTATAGCGAGGTCACGGAACGCAGTCAGCTGTTTTTCGCCGGCAACGATTTAAAGCATAGAAACAGTACGATTTTTATTTAAATTGTGCGGAGTTTCCAAATCGTAATTTGACTTTTAAATAGTTACAAGTGAGTGAGGAAACGTAAATACGAAGAGGCGCAAGATTGGAGTCGTCCCCAAGAATAGTGTCCAGTGAAGGAAATACTTACCCACCGGAACGTGAGTTGTCCAAAATAAAAATCCTTTTAACTGGTATCTTTGTCACACAATTGTACTACATATATCAAACACTTTCAATTCACACCAATTTTGTAAAGCATCCCACTGATTTGTCTTGATAGTTCAAAGGAGTCACGTCCTGAGTATAAAGTTTTTTCAAAGATTTATTCATGCAATTCAACTGAGCAATAAAATAATTATTAGCCTATAATTAATAAAAGCTTGTCAATAATTTTTGTAACTCTGCAATTTTACATAATTTTACTGTTAGTCCTTCAGACAATTTTTATGAAAGAAAAGTCATTAAACATATGTTATTTGCAACTCAAATTGTCTTGTTTACATTTTTTTCTATAACTAATTTAACAAACAAACAAAAATTCAATTTTAAATAATAATAATTTCTTGGAATAAATATCCAAGTGGCGCCCACACACACATATTAGCGCAAGTTGTATTTGCAGGACTACATCTACGAAGAGAAAACAGACAGTAAGTAAGTATAAGTGCGCGGAGTGTAACACCCGACATCACACAATCTTTGTTATAATATTCAGGTTCAATGTTTCAGTAAAGCAAACTTAGAATTAAATTTGTTGTTCTAGTAGCTCTTCCGTAGGCAAATAGATATCTAAATGAAGCAATTATTTAACGAATATATCATGATTCAGTGAAATGTGGATTTCACATTTAAAAGTATTTAACTTTAGTGGTAAAAGTATTTTATGGGTCAAACAAGCTTACATAAACACTGAATAAAAACCGTATTCTTAGCTTAACGAACTGTGGTGATTATACTTGTTTTCTTAAACTAACCATTGCTACACAACTTTTTTTAAATAAAGCAGCCTTCCACGTCAGATATGCGTTCGGTCATGTTTAACTATTTCTTAATTATGATACTCTTTATACTAAAATTTTAATCTCTTAAATAAAGTTTGGAACACACACCTACACAAGCATGAATAAAAGTTTATTTTCACTAATTCGTTCTGTTTGAACGTCTTTGTAGCAATATTATTGTCAGAACTACTACATATAAACGTATAAACGCACTCACAGAATACAAATAGATCTTCGGAATTCTGATAACAGTTTATTTATTAGCAAATCTTGTGAGTTTTATAGTCTAAAACCCACCCCCACCCCCTTTTAAATTATTCTGTGCTTGTAATGACTATTATATATTTTACGTCAATTGTGTAGTCTTTAAATTATCTGAAAGTCGACAATTTTTAAAAGTCAAATTTCAATAAATTTTAAATTCCGCTCTCTTTACATGTACATATAAATAGAAAAGAATCATATGCCATACAGATATGCAGCTTACAAGGCGTGAAAACATAAGGGGGTTTACAGAAATCCCAAGGAAACACCCGGAAGCCTGATAGGAAACCACATTAGTGAGGTTTATTCAGTTCAGTGACTTTGCAACGTCTCGCTACTACCTGTATAACATTATGTTAATGACATATGTGCGATCTGGCCTTGATGCGACTATCTTATTTATTATGCTGCTCTTTCTATGTGTAGTGTACAAGGAAATACGTTTACTGGGGTATTGTAAAAGTGAATTAACGGTATTTTAACGGAGAAGTTTTAAAGTATTTCTGTTATCATAACTCCAATGGAATAATAATCTGTTATTTTAATTCAAACTAATAAGACACGATCAAACCATACGACACAAAACGGCAAGCAAGAAATTGCATTAATTCAATCTCTCTAAGTAAACCTGTTTTTAAATGCTTCAAAGTGTTAAAATTGTTAAACTGAGATTTCTGTCACCATTTAAGTGTCCTCAGCAGCCTTGTTGACAGCACCCCATATTCGTGTAAACTTACTTCCTAACAAATAAACCTCACCATGCCATATTTATATTTTAAAAAATATAAAATAAAGGAAATTAGATGTACTGATAAAAGTAATATATTTATAATTCAGTGTCCTAAACATTTCCAAAATTCTAACCAGACGTACTGGATTTTGCACATTAATCAACAAATGACGTGTAGGGATGAATTGTAACTTGACGTGATGACGCACGCGCCGACGTATTTACTCTGGTTCTAAAAGTAAGCAATCATGTGGCCAGTCAAGGTAAGTATTTAAACTACAGGGTAGATACCATGAGATATGACATATTGTCGACACTGAGTAACGACATAGGCGTCTGGTCCAACTGCTGCCATTTAATCAATTTCAGTAGTGGCTGTGTTAAACTTTGGTTGTAGTTAAACTCTAATGTCCAATTTAATGCAAAACATAAACTTATAAAGTGTTACAATATCTTTGTAAGTTTATTAAGCATAGATTATTAAAGAGCAAGCAATCTATTAAAACTGGTCATATTCCTTCTTTATTTTATGTAGCCTATATTATAGTCTTCAATACATATCAAACAACAGTTTCAAAATACCACACCCTATATGCACTAATGCGTAGATCATGAAAGAGTAAATTTTCGGAACTCTCAGGAAACGTAAAGAAAAGTCGTGACTACTAGACTTAAGTAAACTCTTTGTGCCGCCCCTTGGCAAGACAACACAAAAATCGGGAACTAGTTTAATTCTTTACCAGTAAACTAAACCAGCTGCCGTTGTTAGTAAAACGCTTACTAACAAATTAGAAAACAAGTATGATATAGGAAACTGACAAGGTATGCATAAACTTATTCACTCACTAGGTATTAGCTAAAACATCTCTTTATTGCTATTGAAATATTAATCAAACATTATTACTGATTTTAAAGAAAGTTATTTTTGTAAATAGTGCTTTTACTGCTTCAAAGATCTTAATTATATTATTCTTGTTATATATCAAAATTTATTCATATAACTGTTACTTTTAATACCACGGATCCGGGTCTCAATTTTCTCAAAATTATTAATTTATCAATATATACATTACGGTTACTATTACTCCTTACAAAATTACAAAATCTACAAATCTGATAATTTGTTCATTACATTGCGAAAGTTCTTTAAAGTTCTTTGTTACTTCTTATTAAGGGGAAATTTACAAAAGTTGTGGTTTGATATCACCTGAGGTTGTTGTTGCATTCTTGGGACATCTCCAGTCGTCTTCTACGGGTTGAGTACGTTGTTCTTGGTGTATCTACATCGGGTTGATTTTTTAGTTAACTTGAAGCTCTCGAAGATAGGTTGTTTACTTGAAGTTCCAAATGTTGTAATTTCACTTTTCTTAGTGCAGATTCTTGTAGTTCACATTTTCTTTATTTTAATTACAGTTATAGTTCTCACTTTGCAGTACTACAGTCTAGTAGTTAACTATGTTACACTTACATTTGATTTTGTTTTAAGAGATGTGTTGGCTACCTTTTTCTATTTTATTTATATATTTTCTCACAAACTCTAGACACTACATTATTCACAATAACAAGATTTCACGCTGGATATACTTCTAGAGAACATACACATACGTATATGTGTACAACACCAAAACTCACGTCTACTCATTGCGACGTTCTACGGCTGAATGCGCGTACGGTTTAGGGGAGAGGGCTCAGTAAGCTAGGGCGTATTTACGCACTAAGAAAATAGTTCGTACTTTTCCTATTATTATTTATTCATTAATTAGAAGATAAATACTTTATGTTTATTTTATTATGACTTAGGGATTTCTTTATTTCTCTAGTCGCATTTTTAATTTATTTAAGTAATTATTATTATTATTCACTACTTAATACTTTTCTTGGCGTGTTGGTACTGGAAGGTTTCAAGTTGATTCAGGAATCTGGGTATAGGTAAGGGTGTATGATACTCTTACTTATTAAAATTAAAAAATTTTAATCTGTGCGATTTTTTAATACATTTAAAATCGTCACATCCTCCTGCACTTAACTATGAAAAACGGGGGGGTGGAATAATAGAAAATCTAATAAACAATTATTTTTTTCTTTCGTGAAATTCCCTTTCTCTCTTTTCTTAACATTTACCTTAATATTATTTACATATAAATAGACATTACTTATTTATTAATCTATTTGTTACTCTTGTTTCCCGTAACTTCACAATATAGTGGCCCGACTGATTACCTTGCATACTCTAACTATATTGGTTAGTTTTCTGCGCTTTCTTTATCCCTTGTAAAGAATTATTCAGTGCGGCGCCATTGTGACTGTGTTACGTATTTATCCCTATATCTCTTAATTCTACTACAGTAATCTAAAGTTGATCCCATACTTGACCTTAGATCCTATCTTAACACTAATTTCTTATTCTACTGAGATACGCGGAATTTCACAAAGCGGGAATCTTCATTTACATTTAAACAATGAGCAGTTACAATCTAAGAGGGGTCAAACACTGGACGCATTGTATTATACGATAGGGAGGTTTACCATTGTTTACTTCGGTATCAATTCAAGACAATTAGGGGTGGCTTACTACAATATTTCCTGCACGAACAAGTTTGTCTCTATTACTGTCAAGCTGGGGGAATTATTTTGAAGCAGGCCACGACCGGGCGTTTACACGACTCAAATATACTTTTATTATTATTTTCTCTTTACTCATTTTACTTCTACACTTTACACTTTTATTACACGTTATTTTTATTCAAGCTATTATTAAACCTTTTTATTTAAAGTACTTATTATTTATTTGATTTCGAACACTTACAAACTTGAATTTATTTAAACACACATATCTATATCTTATTTCATATTAAGCTTCCATATGCAATCTTATCTTAATTAATCAACATAACTTATTTCACAACAATTAAATTCTCAGTATTGACATATATAATTAATTAAAACAAAACGATAATCCTATTTTAGTAGAGAGAAATTTCATATACGGAAAGTTCATTGATTTAACAAACAGCACAAAGAATCAGCTGTTTTGGGGTGTCGTCTAGTTGCATAGGGTAGTAATCCAGAACAATACAAAAACAGGAAAGAGCTTGTCTAACGTGGCTTTGTTTGCTTTAGGGAGGAGGGGTTATGAATGAGATGGGTTCTTACAAAGGGGAGAGTTTACATTCCTCAACACATATTTAACATGAACCAACTGGCTTGGAATTGACTTGTTTGGAATGGTTTCCCTACCAGCTATTACTTGCTTAACACGGCAAACTCGCGATACTAATATTATTATTATATAATTAAAATTTTACTCATTTATTTTTTTGTTTATTTCTGAGTGAATAAATTTATGTTTGTCCTTTTTTATCGTTAACGACTTCTAAACTTACACAACAACAATTACATAATTATGTTGCAATTTTCTGTACGTGACACTCTGTAAACAATATTTTGTTTTACCAAGTAAATTACACAATTTTAAATTCAGCAGAGTGGCGCAATTTTGTGCCGCCCCTTGGGAAGACAACACAAAAATCGGGAACTAGTTTAATTCTTTACCAGTAAACTAAACCAGCTGCCGTTGTTAGTAAAACGCTTACTAACAAATTAGAAAACAAGTATGATATAGGAAACTGACAAGGTATGCATAAACTTATTCACTCACTAGGTATTAGCTAAAACATCTCTTTATTGCTATTGAAATATTAATCAAACATTATTACTGATTTTAAAGAAAGTTATTTTTGTAAATAGTGCTTTTACTGCTTCAAAGATCTTAATTATATTATTCTTGTTATATATCAAAATTTATTCATATAACTGTTACTTTTAATACCACGGATCCGGGTCTCAATTTTCTCAAAATTATTAATTTATCAATATATACATTACGGTTACTATTACTCCTTACAAAATTACAAAATCTACAAATCTGATAATTTGTTCATTACATTGCGAAAGTTCTTTAAAGTTCTTTGTTACTTCTTATTAAGGGGAAATTTACAAAAGTTGTGGTTTGATATCACCTGAGGTTGTTGTTGCATTCTTGGGACATCTCCAGTCGTCTTCTACGGGTTGAGTACGTTGTTCTTGGTGTATCTACATCGGGTTGATTTTTTAGTTAACTTGAAGCTCTTGAAGATAGGTTGTTTACTTGAAGTTCCAAATGTTGTAATTTCACTTTTCTTAGTGCAGATTCTTGTAGTTCACATTTTCTTTATTTTAATTACAGTTATAGTTCTCACTTTGCAGTACTACAGTCTAGTAGTTAACTATGTTACACTTACATTTGATTTTGTTTTAAGAGATGTGTTGGCTACCTTTTTCTATTTTATTTATATATTTTCTCACAAACTCTAGACACTACATTATTCACAATAACAAGATTTCACGCTGGATATACTTCTAGAGAACATACACATACGTATATGTGTACAACACCAAAACTCACGTCTACTCATTGCGACGTTCTACGGCTGAATGCGCGTACGGTTTAGGGGAGAGGGCTCAGTAAGCTAGGGCGTATTTACGCACTAAGAAAATAGTTCGTACTTTTCCTATTATTATTTATTCATTAATTAGAAGATAAATACTTTATGTTTATTTTATTATGACTTAGGGATTTCTTTATTTCTCTAGTCGCATTTTTAATTTATTTAAGTAATTATTATTATTATTCACTACTTAATACTTTTCTTGGCGTGTTGGTACTGGAAGGTTTCAAGTTGATTCAGGAATCTGGGTATAGGTAAGGGTGTATGATACTCTTACTTATTAAAATTAAAAAATTTTAATCTGTGCGATTTTTTAATACATTTAAAATCGTCACATCTTGTCCACGCGTTTAATGCAAAATAAAACAACAGTTAGAAGATGTGACCGTATTACCCAGAAGTCCATTCTTTTTTAGTCATTGATAATAGTGTACTATTTATTTTAATCAGAGATCCAAATTAATTATTTTAATATTTAAGTTTCTAAATTATAATTGTTTGTTAACACCAGTAGGGAGTGAAACATGGTAAAAATAACTTTTAATAATTACGTAGTGAACATCCCCTAACCTGTATTAGTTATAGGTAATATATTACTTTGCTATATGTTGACTGCTGTAGGTATAAACAATTTATGTACCAATCTAATATCCAATTGTTCATTACTGTTTGTTTAACTAATTAAAATATCATTACATTTAGTAATTTAAATTGTAATACTGTATAAATTATGTTCTCTCATACTATAATTTGCTCGTTTTCTTAAAGATAATTTGAAGATGTAAACAAACTATCATAAGTCTTCACATATAAAATGATACATACATACCCACGCACACACTCACATACACCAACACGTTCACCCAAATATTTAATTGTTTCGTTATGTTTGATATTTCTATTGTATTTCATACACAGGTCCTGAAGATGACAATAAATATTGTCGAAACGTCGACGCAAAATAGCTAATATTTGTATTATTGACCGATCCTCACTAACCATCCATTAAAACATTCATTGATTAACGGTCACTAAAAATTTAAGGATTTAATTAATACTTACAATTTTTTTATCGTAGTGTAGCATTACATTTATTGTTTCTTTAGTTCCTATTGTCACAGTGGATTGGAATATTATACTCTGCAAGGAAATAAAGTGTCACTATTAATCTTGGTATATTAATCACTTATTGAAGAAAACAATTTGCAAACGTACGAACTACGATCGTAGAACGACCAGTGAACAAGAAAATTGCACAAAGCTTAAGTGAACTAAAAGAAAACTGTAAGTTACGTTAATTTATAAATTCACCCGAAGCAAACCCAAACGTAAAGAATTCATCTATTCAAACATTCAGTAGCAATATTTAATACTCCTTTCGTAGTTTTTATTATATAGTCTCCAAAAAACCTTCATTAACAGCAAACAATTTTCAATTTATTATTATTTTTTTTAAATACTGTGTCACAAAGAACCACGGACAGATAGACAGATAGATGGACACACACACACACACACACACACACACAAACTCGCACTTGGGCTTTGTATTGCTGAAAATATTATGTAAGATATTTCGGCCTACATTCTGATGTGTTCAAATCTAAAAAACTACAGCAAACGTTATTAAATTCTGTGCCGTTAGGTAATTAAAATTCTCTGTCAGTTCATAATGAAAAATGATTAAATATTATTATATTTGTTTTTGCTTTTAACTGTTATTAGAATCTTCATAACCAGTTCATAAATTAATTTAGATTTGCTATAACAAGGCAGTTTGTACTGTTAATTCTTATATTAAATCATTAATTTATAAACATTAATTTTAATTTAGATATAAAAAATTGTTAACGATATGGAGAATGTAATGTGTACAGAAACAGTTTTCCTCATAAGAGTGAACAAAGTAATCTAGCGTTCAAAAACAACTCAATTTTGTTATATATTTTTAATGTAAAGCGTAGGCTACATACACATGAGTGTACGTATAGCCTATACATAGCGATCAACATGTCGCCTACTCATCGCCCACAATACTTTTGTTTGTCCCTTATTTTTCCTTTTATATTTATTTATCTATTCTCTTGTAGCTTAAGCGAAGACAGATCTTACACTCATGTACCTATTTCCAACATAAAGTCTGTAAATATAGGTTTCCTGCGTGTGGGTTTTTCTGTCTACTATCAACGTAAAAATAACATCTGTATACGCTTAAATTAATCTGACACAAAATATCCATTAACATAAAATTTTAATAAAAACTTAAATATTTCGAACTTTTAAATATAGAATATTTTAATTTATTAACTCTGGCGTCGGTTAAATTAAAATCTGTTAGATTTTGGCCATTAATTGTTATAAGACCTGCAATTCGCTGCTATTTGGCATGGGTTACCTATTGCCTATAACACCTTGCTGCTATCGCTTGTTTACCATGGGTAAACAGTTGCACTGCCTGCATAAGACCAGCTCAGCACAGAGCTGATGGAAGCCTAAGGTAAATACTTTACGTTATAGTGAAAAAGAAGAGCTACTATCATACTGCTACATACTTCCTTTGTTCGTAACAAACGCGGGCTCATAACGTTTATCTGTAGATTCAAAAAAATAAATTGTAATGAATACAATACTCTATCCGTACAAGTATGTGAAAACTAGTAGGCCTAATTATAGAAGTCGTCGATTCATATGTGCGTGTGTCTGCAAGGAAGATTCTCTACAACTTCAGCCGTGTCTTTGTACTCAGCCCCCAAACTTGGTGATCCATCTAATTTCCTCGCTGCAATACTTCGCTTACACCTTACTCCCATAGGTTTTTAGGTTTTTGTCCTTTTCAATTCTCTTGTTATTTATCATATGTCATTATACGGTCACAGAACGTGTGTGTGGTGTTTGTTTGTTTGTGTGTGTTTGCGTGTCTGTTTTACGTGACAACCCAATGTTATTCATTTCTATTCTTTGCTTAATTAATTTTAATTGATTTAAAAGCTTATTATTTTTATTAAATATTACCAATTAGTAAAATGTACTGTGTTACTTAAACTCTAACTCCCTTTGCATTCTTTAAGTACAAGAAGGGCGAAGCTTTATAATTATAAAATTTGGTCAGACAAGTAAGGAATGTAACACATAACAAGATGTAGGAGTTAAGAAAAGCCAATCAATAAAATAAATAATTAAGTCACCAGGGAAATTTTCGTAAACCTTGTTGGACTTCTTGCATGTTTTCAATGAATAAATGTATTTATATATTACCATTGACATTTTTGTTGTATTCCATTTATAATACCATGTTGTATAATTCTTATAATGAGACGTCTTTTTAAAGCCACCAAGAAAGTAACATTTAACAATGTGTGTAGAAACACAGTATATTCAGGCAAGTAAGTACTCTAAATAATTAATTAATGTGTGTTGGACAATTTAAATGATAAATGTACTAATTTAAACGGTTATGTACAGCTGCGCGCCTCACGCGACTCCTGGAAATGTGGTCAAGTAATTTTTAACATTGAAAATGTTTATAAGGACGTGTCGCACATTTGCGGCCTATCGCTGGTGCGTGATCGAAAATGGGAACCGGTGAGTTTCCATAGAAACTACTTCTTTGTTGTCAAGAACGTAATACACATATAAAACTTCGCTTATGAATGCGACTACATTTGACTTATAATCTGTACATTGGTAAATGAAGAATGAATTCATTGATTGGTGAATGAACATAAATATATATATTTTTTAGATATATTGAAGCATTTTCAATGCCCTTCTCTGTGCATTGTATTTGTGCAATGCCTGTAAATTTTTAATGGTTAGTTACGAATTAAATAACCTAAATTTTAGGTGAAATTCGAAATGAATTTTTATTGTAAAACAATAACTATTTCCTAGTGATTTTCAAAATGAAAATGACTTGAAACATATATATTTTATTTATTTTATCAATAAAATAAATATTGATATATAAATATAAGCTATTTATTTTATTTTATTTATTTTTTAATTTGCTTTCTAAATTGTTTTCCATTTGCGCAGGATTTCTACATTTTAAATGGGTGCGGTGTAATTAAATATTAGCACAGTGAAATATTCAATTTATATCAGAACCACAAATGGTTTAAAATTTTAAACGCGGCCCATATGATTGAATTAGAAAACTGTTATTATATTTTGATAAATTTAAAATGACTATTATTTTATTTTATTTGATTTAGCTTACTATATATTATTTACTTCAGTTTTACATAGTAAAGCACTATGATGGGAGACGTGTTTATAGATAATTCATTTTGGACACACAATTTATTGTATTTCAGCATATAATATAAGATGTAGGCATAGAAATGATAAATTTCAGATCATGTGTAGTATTTGCATTCATTTATTGAGTACACCTTAATTTATTATCGATAACATCACTATACGTCACTAACGATACAACCCGTTATATTAGAGTGCTATTCTAGTTACAGTCACTATACGTCACTGACGATACAACCAGTTATGTTAGAGTGCTATTCTAGTTACAGTCACTATACGTCACTAAAGATTCAACCAGTTATGTTAGAGTGCTATTCTAGTTACAGTAATGTAAACTGTATCCAAAACTTCATTGATCATTCTGTCATAAAACATATTCAATTTTTAAACGATTTATAAACTAATATTACTTACAATCAGAAAGTCAACGTTTTACGGAAAAAAAATTCTTTCATATTAGGTAGATCTAGTAATTACGAATTGTTAAGTAAACTGCTAGATGTCTCTTGTAACTTGATGTTGGACAGTATATCAATAATATTTTTTTTTTAATTCCAGACGTTATGTTATGTGGTGTAAATGCTGAAGTCAAAGGTGAATTATTAAACACATTTGAAGTAGAAAATAAATGTCTTACATTGCTGAGCAAAGCCCTTTCACTTCTTGAGTCTATATAATATTATTTAAATATTTATTTTAGAAAATGCTAAGTTGATGATGCAAAACTTGTTCATAATGTACAAGTAAAGAAACATTCAATATATAGGCTTTAATGTTTGCGTGTTATGGTGGACACGAAAGACTGTGACCCAAATAATAGAAACATTTTATTTACACTGTTTGTTTAAAACATTATCAGAAGTATCAATGTCCATACTAGGGTTTTCTAACATTCAATAGTCGTAGCTACATCGTGCAGTGCATGCTCCGTTTATATACGAACAGCTTGAATTGAATTCTGCGTCGTATCTCCCCGTCCTACGCAGCTCACCGCCTACACCGCTTCTGAATACTGCGTACTTCCAGTTGCTGGGCAACTAGCAAGTGATGTCTTCAGATTGTTATAACAGTTGATTTAGAATTATTTAACATTAGCTGGAATTAATTTTTCCAACAGGTACCTAGGAATGCACTGTAACTGCGTTTTAAACATAAGTTAATGATTTTTAATTCCAGTTGAAAAATAACTCTTGATAATAACTGTATGTGTTAAATTGAGTAAAGACAAAGAGGTGACATAATAATTAGATAAAAGTGGATCACACATTCTAAATCTTGAAACACTGTTTACAAATGACTTTTTAAAAAACAAACAGGCAAGTTTTAGTTTTAAGTATATATAATTTTTATTTTACAATTAGACTTGTTATTAACAAGAAGATTTATTTGGATATTCTCTACTTTCGATATAATTTGTAGCTTACGAAACAAAATTAAATGATAAACAACTTTATTTTTTTGAGAATATGACACTAAACACATCAATTGTGTACAATTATTTACATACGAATGTTTATCAACGCCAATGAATCTCTCTTGGTTTGTAAAGGAGAGAAGCGTGATATTAAACTCAATTTATTGAAGTAACTTAATTATTGTTTCTATTTTCTTGCGAATCACCCTAACAACAGTTCACGTATATGCAGTTTAGTCATCGCAGTAATGAGTAACATAACTTACACTACAAAGTAACTAACATTCAAGAGTTACATTAACAATTATTGGATTAACGTTTATCTTTGACTCTTCACGGGACAGTTGACTACACTTACACTTAATACTTGATACCTTGGCACAAAACTAAAGAGTTTTCGTTTCTTATTGCCAGTTTTGTCTAGTACGTGGATTCTTTTAAATTTAATTAATTCAACATTTACAGGGATACAATACAGGGATACCGATGACGATTACAGGAAGCCATTTGTTCTCAGAAACTGCAAAAATTTAATAAAACTTTTTGAACAGTAATAAATTACGTAATGTTCATATTATTATTATATATTATTTGAGATATTACAAAATATCTGTTTAAAATTTTGACTTTATAATATAGTACACAAAATTTTAAATTTTGATGGTCTGTTTTATTTTTATATTGTCCATAGAATAAAATAACTGAACAGCAAATATCCGTTAGTCATAAATTTGGTAACAGTGCATTATAAACTAAGGCAAACCGCTCCAAATTGCCCAAAAACACACCGTTATAATAATGAATAAATAACACCTAATTAACAAGGTCGCAATATTGTGTACAAATAATAGGAGTTACAAAAAAAAGAACGCACGTAACGATTCACAATTACCAGCTTACACTAAACAATTGTCAAATGAAAATAGTAATTTTCCAGGCGGTCTAAATAGACGACTTTGTATTTCCATTAGCCCTCTCGTCGTATGCGATAGACAACATAATTAGTTATGTTTTTTACACTGTATGTGACTCACCAGTTAGCTTAGAGATGCGGGTATCCATCTCGACCGTGGTTTGGATTACACAACCATACCTCGTCTTTCTCTTCATCAAAACACGCAATATCACTGCAGAGTCGTATTTGAACTTCACAATAAAAGATGTCACCTATGTCCGTTTTCAGCAGTTTTCGTCAAACATCATTAACTTAGATGTAGTTATATTGGTAGTCATCACAATGCAGAATGGGTAATTGATAACTTATTTACATACGTGTAACATAGCTCAGGCAAACTTCCATCTATAAGTTAATACACACTGATTACTTTTACTATTTGTACACATGTCTATAATAGAAGTTTCATATTATTACTTCCATGTTCCATAAGGAAATGGAAGTATGGTCATGGCGAAAAAAATCGTGTTCGAGATAACGGCAGATTCTGATTGTACTACCCTCAAAACATAAAAAAAGTCATTTTTCGAAAAGTGTCAGTGTGTGTGTGTATGTGTGTAGAATGTATTTTATGGCAAACGATAACAGCCGCAAATTCAAACAGAATCAAATAATTTTTTGTATACAGTCGTGAATTGTAGAGGACTAAAGGTCTATTGTTTTTGGCGAAGATCGATTATGGGAAAGGGGTAGTTTACCTGCAACGGTTTACGTTTTAACAAGAGTAAAGTGATTAATTTTGATAAATAAAGTATCCTGAAAAGAAGGACATAATAATCCACTGTAGAAAGGTAGATGAATATCTATAAATGAAAAGGGTAGTTGAAGGGGGAAGGGGTAATTTTTTGAATAAATTAAAATGGTAGTTGATGATGGAGGAAGTAAATGTTAAGTTTTATATGTGTAATACGTTAATGACAACAAAGAAGTAGTTTCTATGGAAACATTTCATTTCACTTTAACAAAATTCTATACTTTTCATTTTAATTTAAATCACGTATGAGTGAAAATATATCGTTCCTGGCAGGCAAGCATATCTCAATTATGTAATGTTTACAATTCCAAAGTTTTATTATTGTGATTACCGCAATAAAAAGGCCGGCAGGACACACACACACACACACAAAATTCGCGTCATTTCTGGCCTCACTCACGTTTATTTTCTTATGTTTGCACGGTTTTTAAATGGAAAGTGCCGAAACCCACACCAACACAATGCGTGCAAGCCGAAAAAATGGACATCGATTTGCTTCCTGTGGATCGCTGGGCAGTGTTGTTGTATTAAAGCAATTAATACAATCTGTGTACTTATTTCTATGATCATGTGAGAATTATAAACTAATATGTGCATGTGTGTGTGTATGAAAATATATAAATATTTTTCTCCTTTGGAAAATTGTTAGCCCCTCCTTGAAAATATTTTGACCTCCCTGATGGCTAGTTATTTACTAGCCTGTGTGGAATGTAGCTTTATGACATGGACCAGAATGGTGGGTGTTATATAAGACACAAACTTATTAAGGAAGAAATGTTTTGCTGAGAAATTTATAATTATACGGGTGAACAGAATAGTCGATCAGGAAATCAGAAGACAAATGGAAAGAAAGAAATCAAGACTTGATTTAAAAAAAAAAAAAATGACTAGTATAGTATTGACAGGAAAGACTTTGATAACACTATAGACATCCCTCGGCCCCTCGCAGCGAGAGTCCAATTTCATTACAGGAATCAGATCGCAGCTACCTTTCGCTCTTCGTTCGACCTACAGAAATTGTATCCAAAAGTACAGTCCTTCCTCACGAAGGCTGAGGATAGTCTTAAACCACCTGACATGGTGGTACCATTTTAGCTGATACGTAATTTCTTCAGAACTCATCAGAACTCAAGCATCCACTTATTTAATTAATATTTAAATGATTTTAAATATAACTTTTAGGACATGGAAATCATGTCTGATTGGTTCTCCATACCGATATTACTATTGTTACGGCGGTCTCACCAATCGTCGTATGGTACAGTGAAAACAATGAAATGGTAGAGACACCAATGAAATCACTAATAACCAGTTTTAGTTAATCACATAAAACAATTTATAATAAAATCGTACAAATATTTCAGTCAATTTGTCCACCCGCAATAATAATGTCAAATAATAGAGTTCTACGCTAATTATAACACAATAATATTTTGCCACAATAATTCATCCATCACTCGATCCGCACTAAGGAAAATCGCTCAATAAACTGACTAAACGCAGAGGTCCAGCATAGCTTTCCATCCTTACTGCACGCCAGCTTAATGAGTACCTCAAGTATTCTTAAACACACTGGAATGTATTTGTGTGGGTTCTTGACTGAGGATACACCTGCTCGACTAGTGTGGAGTGGATGTCCCGACAAAAGCGCCCAGTGACATAAGCGCCCAGCGACATAAGCGCACAACTGATAGTGGTTGAAAGGGGTGCGAGTGAATGGGTGAGGCAGCATATTTAGGAAAAACGAACATTTAGTATTTTAATAATGATTACTGATTTCCATCACACTTTATCCAGGCTTTGGACTGGCTAAATGAGAGAAACCAATGTATTATGATTTATTTCACTTAGGCGTGTTTAAAATCAGCTTGAAGAAAGCTTCGTCATTTTGTACATCTTTTTTTTGTAGTTTTGTAATTTTTGGTTTTTTATAAGTTTTTAGCTTTTTTAAAATCAGCTTGAAGAAAGCTTCGTCATTTTGTACATCTTTTTTTTGTAGTTTTGTAATTTTTGGTTTCTTATAAGTTTTTAGCTTTTTTAAAATCAGCTTGAAGAAAACTTCGTCATTTCGGTTTTTTATAAGTTTACTCCAACTTTTGAAGGTAAGAGAGCGTGCGAAGACATTGCCTTATATTGCCAGTTTCTTCATACAGCTTGATTGTTTTTTCGATGCTCTTGTCCAGTTTCTTATATTTCAGTTTTCTTCGCTTTCCATCCACGTTCAATTGCATTCTCATGTAGATCACAGCTGAGTTTTCGACCTCCATTTTCAAAGTTTGGACCAAATCTTTAACTCTAGGACGTGGCTTTTGAAACGTGCTGTTCACTTTATTGTTCCATCCTTCAACTGCGTTTGTGGTCCGGTGACGTCTCTTGTAACAGTTCCATAGTTGTATGCTGATCTGCTCATTTTCCAACCATCTTTCGGTAAAATAGTCAAAAAATTCTATAAGTTTATGGATTTCCAGCCGCTGCTTCAAAATCTACATTGACTTTTTTCGGTTTCCAGTTAGGTATAGCTTGAATAATTAGTCGAAAGAGCTTGACGTATGTTTCTTTCTTCTTGTCTGGTAACAATGCAAAAGCCACGGGCTATATATTTGTTTCTTCTTCTGAGCTTCCAAAATCTGCATGGATAGAGTAAATCTGCGAAAACTGTTTGCTGCTTTTAAAAGTTCCGTCCATTAAAAAATCTTCACAATTGTTTAGCCCCTCTCTTCCTATATTTCCACTAAAAATCAATATTCTTTCACCGAGTGAGTTGTCATCCGCCAGTAGAAAGCTGCTACCATCATTCATCTTCAACAAATCTTCGTCAAGAACTACGTCTTCACGATTCTCGGGTTCTGTTTGATTCCCTTGTGATTTACATCTCTGTCGTTGGAGAGTTCTTTTAGTCGTGGCCTGAGCTGGAATCTCTGTGACAAAATCGAAACCTTTGTTGTGAAGTTCACCCAACTCTTGATTGTAGATCTCGAGATTTGCGTTTCCTCTTCACAGGCACGCTTTTTTGCTTTTTGAAGTGATTTTTAGACTTCCAGTCGTGCTTCGTCTGGAGCGCCACATTGATGTTCACTAGTACTCAAAACTTCGCCAGACTTACTCTTCATAAATCCTCGGCATCTTGTAGACCTCTCTCTTGAACACCTCCAGAATATTGCCCCTTCCACATTCCGCCGCTTTAAGACATACGAGTAGCCTCCGTACAGCGCGCACGGCTTACCCTTATTTGTCGTCGTAAGTTCCATTTCACCAGCCAGCAAAATTATGTAGCACACACCGCACCAGCACACACGTCTTAATAAACGAAAAACTAAAGCAACAGTGGCAAGTGTCGGCGAGGTAGGGGGTTGGAGCTTCGGGATTCCCACTTCATTGTTTTTCAGCGAGGGTGTTGACCGCAGGTAGCTAGAGGCAGGGAGGGGTAGTTTGGGCGCTTATGTCGCAAATTTCAGCATGTGCGCTTATGTCGCTGGGCGCTTTTGTCGTGAATTCGTGGAGTGACGGGTGGATCACGTTCTCGGCTGTTCGACAGGGTTCTATCGTTTCATTATTATTATTATTGTCACTACTGTAATTTAAATAAAACTGCGTTATAGAGAAATTTAAAGACGGTATAAACACTCCTTTTTATTAGTTTTGAAATTAAATAATAATTACTTTTTATTATATAACAACTGCAAAAAGCTTCATTAATAATTTCGTTCAACAAGTGGACTCTTTTCATATATACCGTGAGAAAACACATTTACTAGTCTGTAATATTTTAATATGGATATTTTACTTCTGTTCCCAACAATTTACTTAAATGGGTTTAGAATGTTTTCACACAAATACTACTGGACATGGTAAAGCGGTTTTTTCAGTACGTTTCTAAGGTTTTAATTTGTTCTTCGTTGTAGTATAACGACAAAGGCAATTTTACGATTTAGGTATTAAGTGATATTATTCAGTCTAACTGCGTTGTCTGAAAGCAACTAAAGCGTGCACAACTTAAATTATGTGCAGTTCACTGAGTTACCAGTGCGACAAATTACTGCTCAGAGCAGAAACTATTGTCTGAGAATACCACAAGTGAGATATGTCAGTCCAGCGGTAGTTCTAGTGAATTGTCATTTGAATTACATACTCATCTTCGCTACAGAGTAAAACTATGAAAAATATATCACTACGCTGTATATAGCTTATAACAATCTGCATTGCAAGATCAACACATAGTTAGGTAATATTAACGTAAATTTTAGTTTTCCAGTGCAAACAAATATCTCGTAGTGTGTACACTGAGAACCAACTGCATTACACATTTTAGTATACATTGACTAATTACAATGAAACATCTATTTGTCCAAAAAAGGCTGTACACTATTATTTAAATATTTTTCAGTATCAATTCTAACAACAGTGTTACTAAGTCGACAAAAAACGTGCTCCATTTTGCCTGAAATTTTTACTAAAGAACATGATTTTCAAAATCTCACTACACTGACGTGATATACATAATAAAGCCTCTCCTACCATTCCTTAAATCAATAATAATTAAGGGTTAGGAAAAAGTACGTTTAACAACTAAAGTAAAAAGTTGTAGAAAGCTAAAAAATAAGAAACCTTACAAAACACAAGAAAAAGAAAATATACTAAATTTATAGGAACAATACAAATTTAAGAACTAAATATGCACACGAATTTAAGAAGTTACTAAAAATATAAATAAATATATACGACAGAAAGAATCAGAGATGCTAATAAGATTATGTAACACAATATGGTTTCTTTGTAATTAAGAAATTTTCTGGCTTAGGACATAAATAGTATAATATGTTAAGAAAGGAAACAATATAAAATGTGCTGATTAGAGTTCCATAAGTGAATTTGCACAAACGGATTGTACATAATATAACAAAAGGAAAAGTAAAAACACTTGGAAAATGATATGGTTGTTTCACACAGAAAAGAGTAAGCAAAATCCTACATTTATAATGAATCAGCTATTACAGAAAGACTGGAAAGTAAAAAAATATATATATATAACATTTGCAGACTTATATAAAGCCTTTGATTAATGAAAATGTTTCCTCATATCGTTTTCCGATATTTAATCTGGGTTTGCAATGATTACATGCAAACGACTGTGCCAGATGCGTCATGGCATAAGACAACTTTGATCTACTCACCATATAATTTAAGACACAAAATACAAATGACAGGTAATAAAAGGATTCATAAAAAACAGTTCACTGTAATTGGCTTCCCTCTGAATGTTGTACATTTTGTCAAAAAAATCGTAATAAGAACTGTAGTAATCACAATTGTAGTTTAGCCGATTTTTAGTAGTAACAGATGGTACAATACCTGCAGTGCAAAGCCATAAGAGTTTTAAATAGTTATTATGTAATGCAGTTATTTGAACCTAAATTTAGTAATCATAGTATCGAGTGGAAAACGTTCACAAATGACGGCTCTCTTTTGCTGGCTTAAGTACAATTTGTCTACAAAGTGATAACTCTGATTCTATTAAATTAATTACCAGTAATTGAAACAGTAATGCAAGTTTTAAACTGTTCATGTCTTTAGCTGGTACGTCAGAGTTTTAGACTAAAACTAAGAAAGTGGAAAGGCTGAGGTTCTACAGAAAGCCTATCTTTGATAAATAGGTCCCTTTGATTATAGAAAGTGTGATGCAGCTTTAATTGTTACTGTGTTGAAGCACTCAGGAGTCAACAAACTATGGCCAGACTCAATTGGTGTACTGAAATTTTACAGTATGCGGTTTATTTTAATTTTTTTGTTAGCTATTAATTATTAGCATTCAATTATGAGCAGACTATAGAGGTCTCTTACATCAGACATATTTTCATCAGTTCGTGATGTTTTTTGTCGCCCACAATAGAATTCACCTTCTATGTTTCATGACAATCACCAACAGTTAAAGACGTGACAAACTTTGTTTTTTTCACCTGTGAAAACGTGTTTTGATTTGTGAAGTACATTAGATGCAGTGTCTTGAAATCTATCACAAAATTTTAATGCACGAAACAGTACATCATTATTGACTTCCATTTTTGTAACGTGAGGTTAAGAAATTGTGATTGTGAAATTTACAAACACGTTACCTTTCTTTGCATGCTCATAATTCTCTCCAGATTTTGCGGTTTAAGATCTTATAACCTGTCTATCACACTGATGTCATCCAAAGTCAAGGCATGACTGCTATCACACCAATTCCTCTGTCATAACGTAGGCGTAAATAACATACGTTCCTTACAAGATTCCTTACAATTCTGATTTTTTCCTGTGACTATAATTACTTTTCACCTCTATTGTCTTGAGTCCTCGTAAACACTTTCTTTTAAACCTAGCAAAAAATACACCATTTACCGACTTGCATCACATGCCCTACTGTCTTTTACTTAGCAGTTATTTTAGCATATATTTTAAATCTTTTATAATGACTCTTATGAATAAAATATATTAAAATATTTTCCACAAATAATTAAAGTGAGACCTACATACGTTGAATACACTACTAAATTCCTGATATTCAATGCTGTTGTTGCCTTATGTACACCATACGGTTTACATATACGAAGCTGAAAACAGAAGTATACAGTTTTAAAATTATTTTTAATATTTTAATATATTAATACGACGGTCTCACGGATTTTATTATACAGTGCAAATAAATACGGGCACCAATTAAGTCACTAATTACAAACTTTAGTAACTTACAAATAACAATTTGAAATCAACGAGTGTACTCTCATACAATAATTCAAGTTAAAATATTGTCCATACACAAAAATAATGTCACATGTTTACAATACCGCACTAATTATGACACAATAATCACTTCTACTAACACGCAACAATCACTTGATCGGTCCTCTACAATATCGCCAGGTGTAACCGACTTCTAAGCCGGCCGTAGGCGCTTATATACACCTTGCAGAAGTTACAGAATAATTTTCCAATCGTTTGGCTCCGTGGCGGGATAATTTGCGTAGTTGCAAGTGTTCGAACAGTCTGGAGGCTACGTTGTGCACGGCCTTGACAGTGACGTTGCAAGCTGGGCTAGTCGAGAAACTTGTAGAAAATATGAGAGTATTATGTAATTGTCATAGCAATATCGTGTGAATGTATTGTGCGATGAGGAGGCTGTTATTCGAGTCAAAATCAGTGACAGGAGGACTTCTATTTGCTTTCTGACTTGAATGTATTTGCTTTGTTTTATTGTGTTTGAACTTGGCAACTTCTATAGCTGTATGTTAAAGTGTACTTTTGGAAAACAGGATAATTATAATAATTATTGAGGAATTACTGTTTTCTTGAAGTGTAAAATGTGGACTGTATAGTTATCAATTTTTTGGGGATTTAATAATGTTTTCTACTGTTGAAAGATTCCTACTATATCATATAAAAATTATTGAATTATTTTTCTTTTTCAAACCAGAATGTGTTATACACTTGTATAATATGCACTTTTATTTAGACACATTTTATAGCATTTTATGCACTTCTATAGCTGATCCATTTTACTAGATTTAATGCAAACATCCTAATTATGTTTCATAAACCTGTCTGAACTTACACAATCACTAAATAAAGATAACTTTGGCTTTTTAAATTACATTTAATATGTACTAACAATGATGTGGGATTCACATTAGCATTTCGTACCCACTAAACCTCGTCCCTTCTGAACGTTGTGTAAATTTGCATGTTAGCTAAACTGATTTGTGAAATGTGATAATATTTTCAACGTTTACAAAATTTGAATATACGAGGGTCATTCAATAAGTAAACAAACAAACAGCTGTAGAGCAAAAACTTTTTATTCAATCACTACAATTTTTTTTTTACTTTTCAACGTAATCTCCAGCAACGTCTATGCACTTGTCCCATCTCTTTAAAAGCGTTTTTATTCCCTCAGTAAAGAATCTTTACCTTGATGTCGAAGCCAGTTTTGGACTTTTTCCTTCACTTCTTCATTGCTGTTGAACTTGACACCACGCAAAGTCTCCTTGAGTGGCCCAAACAAGAAAAAGTCAGATTTGGTAAGGTCAGGGCTATAAGGGGGATGAGGCAGGATCTCCCAACCTACGTTTTTTATTGTTTGGAGCGTCAGTTTTGCCGTGTGTGCTGGGCATTATCGTGAAGAAGAATCACACCTTTCCTCTGCCATCCCGGACATTTCTTCTTCAATGCAGGCTTAACTTTGTTCACAATCATGTCAGAATAGTACTGACTACTGATGGCACCCTGGTCTTGTAGGTAATCACAGAAAATTGGGCCTTGGGAGCCCCAAAAGATGGTTAACATCACCTTACCAGTCGATGGCAGGGTTTTGAATTTCTTTTTGGCGGGTGAACTGGGATGCTTCCACTTCATGCTTTATCGCTTTGACTCAGGTTCAAAATAGTGAATACAAGTTAGTGGTTATAGTGGTTCCAAATCCAAAAATCTTATAACAGAACGCTGTTCTTCGAAACTACTGTCCTCAAGAGGACACGCCATCGTAAATACAACTGTATTGGTTATGTTTATGCAATATATTATTGAACAGCTGACCAAAACTCACAACGACGTTGCCAGGTAACACTCCTGAAAGTTTCAATCAGCTGCTACAATTAATTTCTTTTCTACAACTGTTTGTCTGTTTACCTATTAAATGACCCTCGTAATTTACTATCAAATCAATATCCATTACAAATTATGAAATATTTGTTAGTGCATCATATATGTCAATAACCTGTTTATTTTTATGCAAATTTTAATGATCAATGTTAAATGATAGTGAGTTTTGTTTGTGGGCATGACTTTATTCAAACTGCCCGTTTCATTGCAGTAAAACTGTCATATATGTATCCCTATATACGTATATTATTTCGTAACTGAAAGAGAGTGAAGTAACTGAGAGAGTAGAGTTAAAAGTAGAGTTATTATTTTCTTCACATGTAAATTCCTTGTTAAATCCTGCTTTAATCACATGTAAAGTTCTGCTTTACTACTTGCTAATACAGCACAACAGAAAAATAACATTTGTTGGCATGCAATATTTTACGTTTTAGCTGGACATTGTAACAGAGTGGAAGGCAATTTCAGTTTTATGTACAAAATGCCCTTTTAGCTTAGATTTGTTCATACCTGTCAGGCTTGTGTCATGTTTAATTTCACACTTAGCAAGCACATAAGCAATGACATACAGACACGCATACACGTTATGTCAAATATAACGAAGATAAAATCATTTCGTATCAACGCAACACATTCCCGATATCCCTTGTCATCTCATCTTGGAGAAGAAGAGTTACTTCCTTTGTGAATTCATGCAAAACAATTTTAATGGCAATTACCCTTTTTTTTAACTCTGTGAATTATTCTGAAAGTTACGTTTTCATATATAATATTATCAATTCTATGTAATTATGATTTCTAACTTATTAACATGTAATACAGCTAATAATTCAGGTCACATTTATTATTGCAAAATAGAACCAATGTGTAACGTTTTTGTACATACTGGTAGATTTGCTGATTCCTACAATAATTTCTTATGAATATGTACGGTTTGACCGTCTGAGGCTATCGTGTGTTATTAGGCTAGAGATAAAAGTAATATCAACCATAAGATACTCTATAACAATGTATAACATTGTTTTGTACTATATATATGTGTGTGTGTGTGTGTTTCTTCGAGGGTGTTTAATGATATTAATCTTATAATTATTAAACATTGAATAAAAATAGTAGAGAATATTCATTGACAATATTAGGTTTTAGCCTAGACACAGGGTCTACATGAGTTATGTTAAACAGTATAGTATTATATTTCATTGTTTTTATAATATTCAGTTTAGCGTTTATACAATGTAGAAAATTATTTGACGATCCCATTAGTATGGTAATGATGACAAAATAATTACACCTGTCTGAGTTTAAAATGCTGATGTTGTTCAAGACCTGAGGCAGCTTTTGTTTATACGTAAGTTTTGAATCTCATTCAAAAGCTTTCATCCATAGAGACTTGAGAACTGGCAGTTGGCATTTAAAAACTATAATACACAGCGAACCACACTTCCGCTTAAACGTCTGAAGTAAGTAACTCATTAACATAGCTTTACTGAACTTTTTCAGAGCTAAGGGGTAAAATTGTTAACTGAGTTTCTCTGTTCGCAGCACTTCTTCAGTGACGATCTAAACATTTTTAGTGCAGACTGTTGCAAAACTGCACAGTTTACTGTAGACATACCAACGAAGTAGGCCCTAAATTTCATTCAATTGTTTACTTAGTTTTCACTCAGTCATTTTCTTCTTGAACGTTGAAAGTATGTCTATACATATTTTACGTTTTTCACAATCTCCTTCCCTTCCTCTCTCTCGCTCATCTATGTTGTAACTCTTTATTACGTTTGTTCAATTTCTTGCTTTATTTCATTGTTTAATTTACAATAATTTACAAAGATTCTTTGTTGATGTATCTCAAACATACTACAGAATCATTTGCAATCATAGCTGGAGTTTATAATTGGAGACCTTCATACTAGTTTTAGAAAAAAAAATTAACAGTGTAGTATGCTTATAATTTAAAGAAAAACAATTTTTAAGTATGGGAGTACGAGGAATAGTTTTACACGATTTATACAAGAAAGAATTTGTTTACATTTAGAAAGTATATAATAGTGTAAATGTAACACAATTGAGGGGAAATGAAAAAGCTCACATTTGACAACGTTGACTGTCGATGGTACCAAGACTAAAAGGTATCGGTTTTGAAAGGAGAAACAGCTACAGATTCAAATGACTACTAACGTAATGTGGAGAAATAGTCTTTCTATTTTGCTACTTAATATAACAAATATATATAAAAGACTGTAAGAACTGAAATAAAATACTCTTTTTAGCAATGCAGATATTTTCGAGCACTCGGGTCTATTGTTACCAACATTCATTTGGCTATTGAAATTGCGTAAGCTTAAAATGTCCGTCAAATGCCACAAAACTAATAGCATAAAAAACATTTATTTAACATAGTAGTAGTAGTAGTAGTAGTAGTAGTAGTAGTAGTAGCAGTGGTAGTAGTGGTAGTAGTAGTAGTAGTAGTAGTAGTAGTAGTAGTATAGTGTGGTTTGTTAATATTCTGTACAGTTACAATACCTATTCTTAAAATTATAATTAAAAGTAATAATTAGTACGGTAACTGCTGCTATTTGAAATCCGATTACTTACAGTTCTTGCTGTTTATCACAGCTCGCTTGTCTCCTAACGATAGGTGTTTGACAACTTTAAACGTTTGATACGGCCTTCTCCTCTTTCTTTCTCTGTTCTGTGCTGTGTGTGTGTGTGTGTGTGAATTGATAGGCTTTATGGTTTCTTGGGAGCGTTTGTGTGGGTGTTGCATGTTTGTATTTGTGTTAATTCTTCTTGTTCTTCCCTTTTATAGTTTTCTCGTTAATCGCACTCAGGCTTCGAATTCGGCGACAGGAGGCAGCACATGCCAGCTGTATACCCAGATCTTAAGGTTTTGATTTTTAACTGTCAGATCTTCCTCCGTTGTCTGAATTATACGTTGAAATACCTATGCCAATCTGCAGCTTGTCACAAATAACCTAAGTCATTCAAATTAGTAAGTTAAATATTTAGAGAGTGTTGATTTTTTTCGAAAATCTACATCGTTTTAATTTACAGGCGTAGTCGTCAACTGAAAGTTAGCGAACCGATGTGCTGGTAGAGCTACTTTTATTTGATTGAGCAGCAATGTTTAATCAGACACGATGTGGTTGTAAAGTCTTGTTTAGCAAATTCAATAATATTTTAAAAGAGAAATCGGTTAAATGAACGTCGTTTCGTTAAATGAAAGGTGCGTTTCGTTTACCAGTACATCCAAACCCTTTAAAATAATAATAAATATGATAATCGCATGTTCTATAAAGGATGTTGCGTAAATTTCTCAAACCGAAAAACAAATAAATAACTCTAATAAGAAAAACACGCCAAGTAACTAAGGAATGTGAAGTTTTGTGGCTTATATTTAACTGTATTATGACGCAAAATTATAAAATTAACGTAAATTAGTGCGCATTCATTGCAGTGACAAGATAAAACTATCTGTTACGACGGTCTACTCGATTGTCGTAGGTACAGTGGAAACAAAATAAGTACAAGACACCAATTAAGTCACTAATCACACCTTTAATTGTTATAGTAAAACAGTTCGTAATTAACAACACAGTGTCTACAACAAATCAAATGAAATTGTTCATACGCAATAAAAATGTCCACTAATATTAAAACTCAACTGTATTACAATTATACCGTCTGAATATACAACGCAACACTCCACTAATAACTACTTGAACGTACACCGTAATAACTCGAACCGCTCTGTAAATATATCGCACTAATACTCTGGAACCGCACAGTCAAAAATCTCGCATTGAACTCAAAACTAAGGCCGCGACGCGATGTATTTATAGTTACGCTCACACACCAGAAGCTTCCAAACTGCGTCTTATCTCTCGCGAACTACGTAAATTGCTACGGCCTTGACACAGTCCGAGCGCCCGAGCGGAGCCTGGCACAGTCGAGAAAATTCTCGCAAAATGCGTTTAGTAGCACGTACACCACACGCTTACGTCGAGATCTTTCTGGCGCATTCGATAAACGCGTAGATTGTTCTATGCTGTCGTAGCATTTCCCCCTCCTTAAGCCTGTTCGTCCCGAACTGGCAAAGCGTCTCTAAATTTGTATTTAGCCAGGCGATCTAGGTGGACGACCTTGAACTTTCGCTGTCCTTCCTGTTGAATCCGATAAACAACATCGTTAATCTTTTTTTTTACAGTGTAGGGTCCTTCCCAGTTAGACTGAAGCGTAGGTGAGCGACCACGACGGCGCTTTGGATTGAACAACCAGACCTGATCTCCTTCTTGGAAACCCACACTATTGCTGCGAATGTCATACCGAGTTTTCATTTTATCACTGGCAATCTTGAGCCGTCCTCTTACCAAGCGATTCATTTCTCGCAGTTGGTTTCCTAATTGCGAGGAATAGTTCTTTGGCTCTTGGGACTGAGTCTCAGGTGATCCAAACATCGAGTCCCCAGGAAGAAGAATCTCCCGCCCAAACACCAATTTTGCTGGAGTCATGCCGGTTGTGTCATGTACTGATGACCTATACGCCATAAGGAATAGTGGTATACGTTGGTCCCAGTCTGTTTGGTTCTCGTCAACAACTTTCGAAAGATGCTGCTCAAGTGTCCTGTTGAATCTCTCAACCATCCCGTCCGACTGAGGATGCAGAGGCGTTGTCCTGGTCTTTCGAATTCCCAGTAGACGGCATAATTCTTTAAACACTCCTGATTCGAAATTTCTCCCTTGATCCGTATGGATTTCCATAGGGGCTCCATAACGGCAACAGAAGTTGTGAACTAACTGCTTTGCCACAGTGGTAACCTCCTGATTTGGAATTGCGTATGCTTCCACCCACTTAGTAAAGTAGTCACCTACAACCATGATGTACCGGTTTCCATCGTCAGTAACTGGGAATGGTCCAGCAATGTCTATGGCAATTCTCTCGAAAGGTTGTCCAACGTTATACTGTCTCATTTTTCCCCTGCTTCTGGTTTGTGGGCCCTTGCTTGCAGCACATATTTCACACGTCCGAACCAATTCCTCTACGTCGTGGCGAAGATGAAGCCAATAGAATCGCTTCCGTATTTTGTCAAGGGTTTTGTTAACGCCAAGATGGCCTCCAGATGTTCCATCATGCATCTCCTTCAAAACAGACTGCACTTTACTTCGGGGAACTATCAACTGCATGACCACGTCTCGTCCATCTGCACTTTCCCAAGCCCTTTTCAGCAATCCGTTTTCTAAGGTGAGAGATTCCCATTGTGCCCAGTAGCCCTTCAGCACTTCGGAACCATGGCAGATATCTTGCCAATCCGGGCGGCGACCTTCCTCTTTTGCTGTCAAGATCGGTCCAATGTCTTCATCAGCCATCTGTTCTTGTCGACAGTCTTGTGTTGTCCAGCCATCAGCCAGGAAATCTACAGTGATGGCTTGAACATGTTCGCTTGAGTTTTGTTCTTCCTTTCTGTGGCAATGTCGGCAGTCTTCCGGGCACGGTCTTCGTGATAAGCCATATGCATTACCGTGCAGGCGCCCCCGCCGATGTTGTACCTTGAAGTTGTACTCTTGCAGACGTTCGAGCCACCTTGCCAACTGTCCTTCCGGATTTTTAAATCTCAAGAGCCATGCAAGTGCAGCATGGTCGGTACGTAGTGAAAACTCTCTCCCATAGAGGTATTTATGGAAGTGCTCCAAAGCTCTGACAATTGCCAACAACTCTCTTCTTGTAACACAATAATTTCTCTCTGGTTTAGAAAGCGTCTTGCTGTAATACGCTATTACTCGTTCTTCACCGTTCTGCACTTGAGACAAAACTGCTCCTAGACCAGTATTGCTTGCGTCTGTGTCTACGATGTACTTCCCTTCGGAAGCTGGAAAAGCGAGAATTGGCTGCGAACATAATGCAATCTTCAACGTTCTAAATGCTTGTTCACACTCTCTCGACCATTGGAAGTTTCGTTTATTTTCCGTTAGCTCATGTAGTGGTTTAGCAATAGTAGCGAAGCCTTTCACAAAACGTCGGTAATATGAGCATAACCCCAGGAAACTCCGAACTTCGTGTTTATTCTTCGGAACTGGCCAGTCTCTTACGGTGTATACTTTATTAGGATCCATGCTAACGCCCGCTGCCGAAACCAGATGGCCCAAATACTGTACTTCCTTCTGGAATAGAGAACACTTCTTCGGGCTCAGCTTCAGTTGTGCACCGTGAATTCTAGTTAGAACTTCCTTAAGGTTTTCCAAATGATCTTTGAAAGTCTTCCCGATCACTATGACATCGTCTAAGTAAACAAGGCAAGTTTTCCACGTCAGGCCTCGGAGTATCAGGTCCATCAATCTCTCAAATGTTGCCGGTGCATTACAGAGTCCAAATGGCATGACGTTAAATTGGAATAAGCCACTTGGGGTCGAGAAAGCAGTCTTTTCCTTGTCTTCTTGATGAAGAACCACTTGCCAATATCCACTCTTCAGGTCCAATGTGGAAAACCACTGTGCTCCGGACAACGTGTCGAGTGTATCGTCAACGCGAGGTAATGGATAGCAGTCTTTCTTTGTAACGTCATTTAATCTCCGGTAGTCTACGCAGAAACGCAATCCACCATCCTTCTTCGCTACCAGCACTACAGGGGAAGACCAAGCACTTGACGAAGGTTCAATTACTCCCTCTGTCAACATGTCCTGTACTAACCGAGACATCTCCTCTTGTTTAGATAATGGAGGCCTTCGAGGAGGTTGGCGTATCGGTGTTGTGTCCCCGGTATTGATGCGATGTTGCACAAGAGAGGTTCTTCCCAGTGACTGTCCCCGAATTGCAAAACAATCTTTGAATTCGTGTAAAAACTGTCCGAGTTCTTTTACCTCACCACTTGAGAGGTCGTTAGAAGATCTGTTCAATAATTCTTGCAGTTCCTCTGGTAATTTAGAAGTATCCGAAGAACTGGGTCTTCGTTGCGTTATTCCGGCTACCCAGGCCACAGGAGTCAATTTGCCTAGGAGCGTATTGCTTTGTAAAGTGATAGCTTGATCCAAAATATTCGCCACTCTAATAGGTACATTTCCGGTTTCGTCAGGTTTTACTAAACTTCTGGCAATTAGTATGCCCGGTGTGCTGACTACCTGGGGTTCGAATATAGAGAACTAATTGCCCCTAGTATCTACCGCAGTTCTAACCATGATGATCTTTTCGGAGTTTGGCGGAACAGTTACGGCAACTTGGTTTATGACGTCCATCGATTTTTCTGCTGTCGTCATTGTTGACAGCATTACCTCTTCGCCTCCGATTTTCAAGACATTGTTTTTGAAGTCGACTATAAATCCGTATGCGTTCATAACGTCCACACCAAGAATTGCTTCATCCACAATGTCTGCAACAAGTACTTGATGATTAAACTCAAGTCTACCGAGGCGTAGGTGTATCTCCACTTTTCCATACACTTTTACAGGCCGTCCAGTAGCTGTTCGCAAGCTGCAAGAGCACCAGATTGGCTTGAGATCTTTCACCACGTCGGGGCGCACAATAGAAACTGTTGCGCCTGTGTCAACTGTAATCGAGGTTGGCCTTTCTTGAACAAATCCGGGAACTACCAAGCTCCCGGTGTGTTTCTGAAGCGTAGAAATTGCGTATTCTCTAGGGGCTTCGTTCCTCCAGTTAGTCAGCACACGCCCCGTTGCACCGACTATTGCTCGTTTCCCTGCTGCTGAATTCTAGCCCGACAATCTCGTTGTAGATATCCAGGTTTCCCACATCGATAACACTTTGGTCTTCCATCCTTTCTTATTTTATTCTGTGGCGCCGACCGTCGAGTCTCTATTCCTTGTTCTTCTTCCTCATCGTCTGTGCCGTCTCGATCTTTTAGCTCGCGCACTTTATGACTTGTCCAACCAGACGCTGATTTGGCGGCCTCAAATTGCAAAGCATGTACCAGGGCGTCCGCACTGTTCTGGTGTCTTGCCATTCGTAACACTTGCTGTAGTTCGTTATCTCGGACACCGGCAGTAAATGTCTGCATCGCAAAACGCGTTCGAAAATCTTCTGGCGCTTCAGGATAGGCCAGTCTAATTAGTCTGTCGATACTTGCTTCAAACTCTTGAAGACATTCCCCGGAATGCTGTCGCCTTGCTCTCAACTGGGTGCAGTACACATCTCGCAAATGTTTATCACCATACCGTAATTCCAGAGATTTTATCAACTCGGCATAGGTGTTCGGGCTGTCAGGTGGCACTTTCTGTAGTAGTTCTGCCGCGGGTCCTTTTAATGCAAGAACAAGTGAAACAGCCTTGTCTTTTTCTATCCAATTATTTGCGCATGCAGCAGCTTCAAATTGGCGGAGGTACGTTGCCCAGTGAGTGCTTCCGTCAAAGGTTGGAGCTTTGACATGAACTGTCCCTACTGCAGGCAAAGTGACTTTCTCTGTTAACTTATTTTCTGTGTATTTTTCTGTCTTGATCACTGGTACAGTCTGTTCAGAAATTTGTTTTCGTTGAATCTTCATGGACTGTTCAACTTCAATTTTAATTTGTTCTCTTATGTTTTCCATTGAGTTTTCTACTGCAGATATTTTTGTTGACATAACTTCTTCCACAGTCAAGACAGATTTTTCTACTTTAGCCATTTTATTTGACATGGATTCTTCTACGTCAGATATTCTGGTAATCTGATTGTTGAGCTCACCTCGTAATTCACCTACGTCACCACGTAGGAGACCCAATTCTGCGGTAGTATTTTCTTGCATCTGCTTTTGTTCATGAATTAATGCTTTGATGTCATCTGCCTCCTGCTTGCGTTTTTCATCCTGTCGTTTTTCTGCTTCTTCTCTTTCTTGTATTCGTTCTTCTTTTTGTCGTCTTTCTGTTTCTTCCGCCTCCTGTCTGCGTCTTTCCTCTGCTTCCAGCAGAAGGGTTTTCTGTCTGTCTTCCGCTTTCTCTGAATCCTGTCGTCGTCGTTCTTCTGTCTGCAACAACAGCGCCTGGAAATTTTCCATCATCTGACTGGCATCCATTTTTTTTCGATTAATTACGAATTACACTCGTCTTGTACACAGTATCCACTGTTTCCACTGTTAACCGTTCTATCCCACTTCTGGCACCACTGTTACGACGGTCTACTCGATCGTCGTAGGTACAGTGGAAACAAAATAAGTACAAGACACCAATTAGTAAGTCACTAATCACACCTTTAATTGTTATAGTAAAACAGTTCGTAATTAACAACACAGTGTCTACAACAAATCAAATGAAATTGTTCATACGCAATAAAAATGTCCACTAATATTAAAACTCAACTTTATTACAATTATACCGTCTGAATATAAAACGCAACACTTCAATAATAACTACTTGAACGTACACCATAATAACTCGAACCGCTCTGTAAATATATCGCACTAATACTCTGGAACCGCACAGTCAAAAATCTCGCATTGAACTCAAAACTAAGGCCGCGACGCGATGTATTTATAGTTACGCTCACACACCAGAAGCTTCCAAACTGCGTCTTATCTCTCGCGAACTACGTAAATTGCTACGGCCTTGACACAGTCCGAGCGCCCGAGCGGAGCCTGGCACAGTCGAGAAAATTCTCGCAAAATGCGTTTAGTAGCACGTACACCACACGCTTACGTCGAGATCTTTCTGGTGCATTCGATAAACGCGTAGATTGTTATGTGCTGTCGTAGCACTATCATATAAGATAATGTATAAGCACCTATCTGCAACTAACATGATGTAGAATTAGGTAACGCGGTTTTTCTTTTATCAGCTTGAACAGTTTTAATGGTACCACTTGTTTTTTGGAGATGCATGTTATGATGAAATAAAGTGACGTACACTTAGAAAGTGATTGTAACTGGCAGCAATAGTTTATTTATAAGTGTTTATACAAACTAAGTTTAAAACAAATACAATAATGCAGGTGTTATAATACAAATCTTTTTGTGCAAATTTGTGGACCATCAAGTTTTTCCACACCAACCTAAACCTGTGATTGCTAATATCAATGTAACTCATATGTTTAAATTTAGTATTATTAGTACAGTTATTAATTGGCCCTGTTTACTAATGGTTATGTGAATCAAATATTTCACTTTCTTTCGATCGTCTCTTTCAAAACGGTTCGAATGATAAATCTGTATAATCTTATTACAATATAAGTGCTCTTTATTTATATAAATATTTACGTGTAAAAATGTATGGTGTGTGTGTGTGTGTGTGTGCGTGTCTGTCTATACTTCTGTATACATACGCACCTTTTTATATACAACTGCCTTTTTATATTGAGATGCGTTATCTACTGGACTACTAAGAATTAACAACGGTAGAGAAAGGATAATAGACTTAACGTAGTCGGCTAAACTTTACGCTATAATTCACGGCACCCACGGATTGGGTTCCCCTTGTTCCCCTAATGTAACAGGTTTCCTCTAGATAAAATATTTTCTAACCAAGGGTTTAGTACGTAGGATTTACACTGTTTTCAAATAACAAATATAAGTGTCAAGAAAATTATATGCAGGTATTGACGGCTTACTTTTTAAAATATCATTTAAAAGGAAAGACTTAATAGTCAAACCAAACCTTTATATGTAGAGGCTATAATTTTTATGAAAAAGAACATAGTTTTGTTAATTTAATAAAAGATTTATAGTGTTATATCCTCAGTGCTGTTTATACCAATTTTCCGTATACTTGTTTCAGATTCAGTAAAATTTATACATTTTTAAAGTATCGTACACGTCACTAAGATAAGGCAGTTGCCTAGTGCCACGTAACAATAATAAGAATTTAGTGCCACGTGAAATAAGAATAACCTATATCAGTGCTTCCTTGTGATAAAATAATAAAAGACAAGATGTATTAGTTTTCACAAGGCGATAAGTAAATTCTTTTGCAATAAAACATAAGTTTTATTTATAAACTGTATTCAAAGTACACTTAATGCTACCTTAATTTGTGAAAGAGCTTACGAATAATTAAACAATTATAAACAGTGAGATCTTATTGAGGAACTTAACAACATTTTGCAAAATACGCAACTCCTTTCACTTTTCACAATAATATAGATATCCACTCTTTTTTCACTTACACCGACCACACTTTTGAGACAATACTTCTGACCTCTATAACAAAATGAATTGATTGCCGCCATTTTATACCTATGAGGGTGGTAAGACTCTCTTAGTATAATTATATCCGATTACGATATATTACATTGTCAATTAATCTAGTCCGTAATGTTATATTGTCTTTATACTTAGTGGAATTTATTAATTGCTTTTCAAAATCATTCCTGTATATTTCTGCAAGAATAGGGGATAATGAAGATCCCATAGGTAATCCTTTTTACTGTATATAAAACTTGTTATTAATCCTAAAATAGTTTTGATTTACACATTCTTTAACTTCTTTAACTAATTTAATCAATTGTTTCTTATACCTGTATTCTCCCATATTATTATCGTTTATTAACTTAATAACTTTATTTACTGTAATATTGGTAAACATCTCCTTAACATCCAGGGATATCAATTTTGTATTTTCATTAATTCTAATATTTTCTAATTGTTCTATCAATTTTACATTATTTTCTGTTTATCAGAAGTTTAATGAAAAAAGCAATTAATAGAAAATAAGGTTAAATTGATAGAAAAATTAGAAATATATTAGTAATTTGGGAAGGAAGCATGGAAGAAGTGCATGCGTTTATAAATGAGGTAAATAAAAAGGATAAAAACTTACAGTTTCAAGAAGAGATAGGAGGTAAGAAAATAAATTAATTAGATTTAAACAAAAAAAAATAAAAATAATGAAAAACTACAGTTTGGGATATTTAGGAAAGAATCGAATTCTAATATAATTATACCAAGAGAGTCTTACCACCCTTATAGATATAAACTGTCGGCAATCAATTCATCTTGTTATAGAGCTCAGAAGTGTTTAAAAGAGACAGAATCAAAAGAGAGGGAGTTAAAAACAATAAAGGGAATTGTAAGGAGTAATAACTATAACACCAACATAGTGGATAAAGTTATGAAAAGTATTAAAATACAGAAAGCTAAAATAGAGCCAGAATAACAGCATTATCCAGGGTCATTGACATGCATCGGATCACATACTCGAAAAATTATAAATGCTTTAATAAATATGGAGTAGATGTGCTATTAAAAAATGTGAAACGGTATTTGATAAGATAAGGAATAAAAATATAGAAAAAATCCCAGTATTACAGAGAAGCGGAATTTATAAATTAAAATGTAAAGACTGCAACAAAGTGTACATAGGTGAGACAGGACGGAAATTCGTATGCAGGTTGTCTGACCACAAACGTGGAGAAGGTAATAGAACAACGAATTCGTTATATGCAAGACATTTTATAGAAGAGAACCATAGGTTTGTTAATCTTTTGGAAGACTGTAAATTGTAAAAGTAGTAAATAACACAGTCGAAAGGAAGCTTAGGGAGGAGTTGGAAATATTGAAAGAAAGAGAAAAAGGGTTAGACAATTTAATGAATACCAAAAATAAATTTGATAATGAAGAAATATTTTATAATATAATTAAAATATAAAAGATAGAGGACGGATATATAATGTTAATAATTAAATTGCATAGGACTAATTGGATGCTTTTAAAATAAGGGTGGGTGACCGCGCCCACACGTATGAATGAGAAAGGCGGTAGCTTTAAAAAGAATGTACACACACCCGCATACACACACAACACATAAACACAAGGAATGTGCTAGTAAAATATGTAACTGTCCAGACGGGGGTGACAGGGTTCGGAGGTTGAGAAGGGATATTTGAATTATAGCTTGTTGTGTGTTGACGGGGGGGTGGAGGTGTGAAGGGTTTGGTTTACCTCTGCTCAATTCCGATCTGACGATGAGCTGAGAAGCTTGAGAGCGCTAATCGGAATAATTTTTTTTATAGTGGTGTGCAACAGTGATAATTCTGTTTATTATTTTACAAGTTACACAGAGTACGTATCTTGAGGTAAGCCACTAACCTAGAGGTTCCAGGTTCGATTCCCGGGCCCGCATTATAAAATCAAGGTGTGTTTTTCAGCCCCCATGTCGACTCCGCCTGTTGAAAATGAGTACCTGGGATAACATCCTGGGGATAATAATGGGCGGCTGTAGCGTAGTGCTGGCCACACTGCCTTCTTTGTATGCCGTACGGCTCGCATATGGCAGCCTACCTTGCCTGACTCCTAAGCTGCTTCGGTGGTACACATGGGATCCATTATTATTTATTACATAAAATAACGTTTAAAAATGTTAATCTTCGTTTATATTTCTTACAATTTCTCACATTCAAAATAAAATGCTCACAGATTGCCAGAAATCAGTATTTAAAATATGTACTAAATTTATAGAAATTCAATAGTTATTGAAACTTTTAATAATTAAAAATTTTATTGCTACAAGTTGTATGATATAATTATTTCTCATTTGCATAACTATAAATTATTTTGTTGTGTTACTTCTGATTATAGTGTTATTTCTATTATGTACGGGGCATCCATCAAATATGTGAAACTTGCCACTTTGTCATACAATATTTTACTGAAGTATTTGCAGGGAAACGCGTACTTCACTTGTTTCTTTAAGGGCTTTCACTTTCGGGATAAGGGAAAAACGACACTTCGGTAATTTTTTATGTTGAAAATGAAAAACTCAAAAACCCGAAACCGCATATAGTACAAAAGATCCTGTACATGAATGTGAAGTAGATGGAGGTTTTGGGTGTAATCTATAGAAGTAGCAGGTATAGTTGCTCACTCCTGACAATGTTTTGTTATTACATCAATTCTTTTATAAGCCTTTTATTCAGGTTTGTATGTACTACTAGTCTGCACCAACCATTTGTTTTAGCATTCTTATTCAGATGAGCAATTTTAATCGCCACCTTAAACTCATTCACATTTAGAAAAAACAGATATTTGGGGTTTTCTAAATTTGAAATTTAAATTGTCATTACAATAATTTAAGTAAAATTTGTATTTTATGTGTACATCTGGATGCTTATACCCAAACGTACTTTATATTTGCTTAACATATATTGATGCTGATAAATATGTTTGCTATGTTGTTAGAATAAAAAACTATATATTCTGGTAAGGATTCAGTATGATCTTTCCTAAGGGGAAAAAATGCCCAGGTATTACGGTTTGACACGATTGTCAAGATTATCCTCGTATATCTACAGACTTCCTGCCGAAACAAGTAAATGGTTTAACGGCGAACATATCTTCCTCTATAAAACGTAAGCTACTACAAATTGCAATCAAATTTACCATATTACTAAAAATTAGCTACCCAGGTGTTTTCTGAATCTGATTTCCGATCTTTAATCAAATTTTGCACATTAACCAGACTTTGTAGGTAGACGTCTTGTAAGTTTTATATTGAAAAAGCTCCGATTGCTCATTTGCTTCTCAGTAGAAATTACCTTAGTGCGTTTCATTTGATATCAAAATAATTATGTAAAGCTGTAGTATTACTGTTAATTTTACTTTCAGAGAATTCTTAAAAATTTTGGTAGCCTAATAACAACAGTCAATAAGTTTAAACCTTAATGCTGTAAGCTGTATACGTTTAAGTAAACTGTTTAATGTACTAGTCCCTCATTACTAATGTAATGTATTAAATAGAAGTTACTTGTCAATAATAACTTACTCAACTTACTGTGAATTACCTACAATGAAGTCAAGTTTGATGTTCTAGCTCCGATTTTTTCCATAATTAATGTGAGCTTTCTTTGCATTTTTGCTTGTTTTACTAACTCAAGTCTACTTCAAAATTTCTTTTTTATTTTATTTGCCTTGGCGTAATTACTTTAACTTTCATTCTGAGTAATTTGTTAAAGAAAATTACACATAACGATAAATCAGAACTACAATAAAACACACAACCGTAACATGAATGTGCTAATAATGACTAAAACCTGAGCTACAAATTAAATAACTTAAATAAGGCGATATCTCCGGTGATATGACATACCTTCTTCAGTGGATGATCATCACTACCAATTTTGTTCTGTAGGAACGATTTAGAAGCGACTTTTTTGCATCGAATGTGTATTTACTCTTACAGCTTACAGTTACTGTTAAAAGTAAGTTTGTAAATAAATTAAATATTATATTTATGTTTTGAAATGACATCAGTCGTATATGTAGTAATTAAATAACTGATTTTGGGACGTTAGTAATATGTATGTCGCGGTTTCAATTATATGATTTATGAATAATGTATACTGTATGTAATTATGTTGTACGGGAGAAATAAAAATTGCACTTATGTCGTAAATGATGACAGAATTTGACGAAACTCTCATCGATGTAAGTATATGAAAGTTTTAAAACCAATGACCGTTTCATTAAACAGATTAGAGGAAATAAGTTTCATGAACTCATGAGCTCATTAAAGTTAAGAGGAGCTCATACATTGTACTAAACAAGAGAAAAAATTAAATCTAAAACAACCTATGCGTAGTGTCTCTCTGTTAAAATACGTACAGACTTTTGCCACATTCTACTAACTACAATCTTATTGAAAAATTCAATAGTAGAATTTACCGGAACGAACAATAAAAGCCTCTTAATATTGAAAAAGCAAAGATATTGAAACTCATCTTAGACAGTGGTAGGCCAAAACATTTAGTAGAAAAAATTATTGTTAAAAGCCAGTTATGCTACGTTAAGTTAATTACAGAGGCTACTTAAAACAACTTGTATAATTAAATGTTTAACTGTATTTAAATAAATTTGAATTTTGACATTAATCAATATTTAAAATTTGTATTACAAATTTTTTTAATCTTACTAACGCGGTCATTAATCTTGAATGCTTCCATAATAACTGTTAAATGATGTTGAAGAAGACACTGAATGTCACATGGCAAATATTTTATTATAGAAATGTAAGAAATACAACAACTATTTAATTAGAGATTTCTTGAATAACAGAAGTCATGGTGATAGTAAATCTTTAGTCCACACATTTTATTACAGTGGCCAACAAATTTTGTGGAAATATTCCGTAAAAGGAACGATATGTCTTACTTAAAGTTACTTCTAGTGTAAATCTTGCTTTATTTTCTCCAGACGCTAACCCACGAGCCTCCTGTTTCATCGTCAAATGTATTTTGCTCTTGTTTTGCAAATAAACTCTTACTAACACCGGCATTGTGAACCCGAAGAATGCATAGTCACTTTTCGAATTATTCCTGATAGTCTGAGTAAAAATGTGCAGTAAATGTGTGATTCTATGTACTTTTATTATGAAAGATGTAGCAACTTATTTGGTTGAGGAAGACGATTGGCGAGGAAGCGCTGTGAGGGTTGTGAAAACTCTTAGTGGCGTCTGTAAAAATGGAATAAATAATATTTATTGTATTTATACCTTAATTAATTCAATATACCGTACCTACTCTCACACGAAATTCTATACTCGTAAAAATAAATCAGCATTAAACTTAATTTTTAAAGATTTTAAGGGCGTAATATTTCCAAAACATTTTAATCATAGTGGGAAACTAAATTTAACAATTTTATTTCTTAGACTATAACCTGTACTTTATTAAGTTTACAAACTAACAAATGTACCTTGCGAACAGAAAGTATTATGCACATATATTAAAACATTACCTAGTATACTTCTCCTTCTTCCTCTGGCACTACATCCTCTATGAGATTTGGCCTCCTCAACATCCTACACCATTCCCTTCTGTCCTCAGCAACAATCTTACATCCTCTGATCCCATCGTTCGCAAGTCGTCCTCAACTCACTCCATCCACCTCTTCATCGGTCTTCCTCTGGGCCTAGACTCCAAGGATTTCCATTCTGTGATAGCTCTCGTATTTCTGTCTTCTCCATTCTATAAATATCTCCTAGGCATCTAATTCTTTGTGACTTAATATAGTTTACCATGTGATCGCTGTTTATTAATATATCAATTTCAAGAATCTTGCACATCCGCCAAGTGCCATCTTGTTGCACTACTGGCCCAAAAATTCTCCTCAGTATTTTCCTTTCAAAATGGTTAAGATCTTCTTCCTTCCGCATGGTCCATGTCTCACAGCCGTAAGTCACTATTGTTTTTATAAGGCTTTTATGAATCTTCAGTTTAGAATTATAACTTAGGATCATAGAGTACAACCGTTTTTTGTTTGCAAAATACGCTCTGTTTCCCGTTCCTACCCTTGAATTTATTTCCTCGCTGATATCCCAATTAAGTAGTAACACCAAGTAGGTAAAATTATCCACTTGCTCAAAGCTATTGCCTTCAATATCCAGTCGAGGGTATTTACCTAGTATACAGTCGAGGGTAAGTAGAAAATTAAAATGGTAAATGACAGTCTTAATTCATAATATATCACAATCAAACACTTACAACTTTGACACTCTCAAGCTGCTTCTATAGTAGTAACAATGTTATTGGTTTTATTATTTTTATACTTATATTCGGTTTTAAGGTCATGTAAAAATACATAGTTAA
Organism: Magicicada septendecula; assembly: GCA_034769895.1. Lineage (NCBI taxonomy): Eukaryota > Metazoa > Arthropoda > Insecta > Hemiptera > Cicadidae > Magicicada > Magicicada septendecula. The sequence goes on along the minus strand of CM068374.1, from coordinate 283,398,048 downwards.
AATAGTCAATTGAGTTTGTTACTCACTGGTGGAAAAATATTAATGTTAAAAAAAAACTGGCTGTCGTGGGACTGCCGACAGAAGTGTTAATTTTAAAATACCATTTCAAATTAAATGAAAAGTACATAATTTCAAAAAGATAATTTATTAAAAAATTACCGTTAAAAATTACGTTATAACTTAAGAAAATAATTACTAAATGTTTAAACATTTACGTACAATGCATATTAGACTTACCTTTCATTCAACAAATACTTTTTTGTTACATTGAATTCCTTGTAGCAGAAGGAATGGTAACCAATAATTTCATCGTCATAACTTTCCGGAAATATAAAGTCGCTGTATTTATCACGTGATTTCAAGTAAAGTTTACATGAATTCCAGATTTCCGGAGTAAATTTTTTAATTTTTTCCCTGTTTTCTCTAAACCCAGGTTGATCTACTAAAGAATTGCATAAAAAGCACTCCATAATTTCCTTTTATTAGCCGCACGTGGTAGAAAATTATCAACCTTGAAGATGGGGCATATGTAACATCTCGAAATGTCTCTAAAATAAACAGTTGAACGTTTGATAAACAAAAGTACAAGTTGACCCGAAAATTCCAAACACAGGGATAAAGATTTGAGGAAATAAACAGAAACTAACAAATCAGTGGAAATAAAATCAAGCAAATTAATAATTCCGAGGGAGACGAGCAAAATAAAACATACAAGATACAGACGAGATACCAAAACTACGGAATAATAGCGAACTAATACACAGAACAAAAAATAACAGAAGTTGGACTAAAGAATAACGCACACAATTACTAATTGAACGATGAATACAAATACAACGACTAAAGACAGTACTAATATCCCGTAAATGACAAAAAGACGAAAAAATGACGTTTATGTAAAATAACTATAAGTAGTGTAAGTAGTAAATAAGGTTAAAAATTGTACAAATAGCTTTTATAAATATCGAATCTATGAGCGAGAAAGACGAAAACGCGCGTGGGATCGAACACGCGATTTTACATGTGACCGCGCACAAAATTCAAACTTTAAATTAATAAACCTTAAAAAGTGCGTAAATTAACGGAAAAGTGCGAAGTAAATACCTAATAGTGCGTATAAATACGGAATAAAAAACTAGAGTGATATATGAAACATGAATACGTAAACAGAGAGGGGGAAATTGTTACGGATTCTCGTCGCATTCCTTTCTGATGACGTCATATTCTGCGGATTCACTCCCGTGTAAATTTTTTCCCTCTCCTCTGCTATAAGAAGTTAACACTTCAAAAGAGTGTAGTCTATAAACACATTTCTAATGAAATTTAGTTGTACATATTGTAACGAGACGACTCTGTCGTATTCTGTAAAAATGTGTTTTATGTGTGTTAGCCCCACACGTCGTAGTCGTTACTTTATGTTGATTTACTTACTTTTTAACTTTCCACGCTGACGATGTCCGTCGTGAACTCACGAATTACCAGTACCAATATCTCGCGAGTGTAATCCTTACCTGTCCTTTAATGAGTAAATTTAATTCCCGGGTGGCGCCAAATTATTTATGAAAACAATTAAAATTATGAAATTGAGCGGTCGTTCTAGACGGTGTTGACTAATTCAAATTACCCTCGCAATTGGCGGGCATATGAATCTCGCTAGTGGTTTGCCGTGTTGCCGACGTCTAACGCTTGCAGACAATTTCGCTCGTCGCTAAAGTACACAAACTTTATAATGCAATTTATAATGAAATAAAGGACGGTTATTATTACTCAGTATCAGTTTATTAACGTGGAATAGTTAATAGTTATTCATTTAAATACAAAATTGTATACTGTTATTAAATAAAGTTGCTCCGGCAATAAATAGACAATTTTCTCAGGTTGGCTAAAGTTGATTAAAACGATTCTAACTCGACATGACTGTCGTCAAAATTTATTTTCTACTGTTCGTTTAATCTGAGTTCTTTTGGTTACGAAAAAATATTAACAAGATGATAATAAAGTACTCTACCTTACATCAATGGTACTTATATACTATTAGCGTTACTTACAATTCGTTTTTTAAGTGTTAAAAAGTGTGTGTTAAGAATTCATAATTTGTACACAGGTTATTTTCTAGTTACATACAAGTTTAGTTTTTATTTTCAATTAATCCTTGAAAGAAATTTAGTTATCAGTTCGTAGTGAGAGTTATTTGTGTTGTGAGAAAAGTTAATCAGAATTTATTCTATAATTTCGGATATTTCAGATATACTTAACAAATCTGTTGAATTCGGGTGAAGAGTTACTTAGTTCTAGTTAAGTTGGGTCCATACGATCATCAGTCTTCCATCATTTATAATTTGGATTACGTCTGGCTTCTTTTCCGAATAATGTAGATTAAATAATTAATTTGGAATATGAAAATCTGGTCTATGGTCTCTGTTGATTTGACTAATTCTTCATCAGAATTCTCGCATCCTCATTTTATAAAATTTTGATATATTTTTGATTATTTTAATTTAAAATTCAGTCGAATATGGTTTGGCTTCTGTATTTCTTCAGCGTCAATAATGAACTAATTTTTTATAACGGAATTATATTAAATAACGTTCCGTTGTTATGGCAACTGTCTGTACTCTCATTGGCTGATCATATTTATGTCTATTGTTATAATAATTGAATTTTAATTCAAAATGAATAAATATCTTCTGATGGCTATTATTCTTCTGTCTTCTTGTTTATGTATTAGATATTATCACAACTGTTTATATTTTCTTTCAAAGATCATTTTGACATCCCACAAAGCTGGGTTTGTTTATGTATTAAAGTTTTGACAATAATGTTAATATTATGTTATTACATTTCTTTCTTATTTTATGTTTTTTATCTAACTCTGACATCTTAATATGGTTCACTAATAGTTACTTAATTAGTTACTTGCAATGAATTTTCTAATACAATAGTTAATTTCTTACAATTTGTTTATTTTGGATTTATAAAGTTAGGCATTTTATAGGCCTAAGTAGTAATTGGGTATATCTTCTTATTTTACACAAATTAAAGATTATTTTACATTTACATATGTTTTGCTTGGTGTCACTTATGACTTGTTTACCTTTTGAATTAATTTGGGCTGTTTTACAATAATTGTATGTTGTTATTACTTTACCAAAATCATTGCTTGTCTGTTATTCTCTTATTTCTTTTCCTGTCTTTACTCTAAAGATTGTTATTATGTTTGTAAAATGTTATCTCCTTACTCATATCTATTACCATTTCTTATAACTTGTTTATCATTTAATATTACTTATAAAACATAACACAAAAATTAGGTTTATGGTCTGTTTACTTTTTTTCAGCAATATTCCTTCTTATAAACTTAATTCAACAAATAATTATCTTGGTGACTAACATTATAACACCATTTATTTTATCTTGTTAATTATCCCTTTGAACATTTTGATTAACATAGGATGTTTTATTTATTTTGCACTCATATTATTTAGTTTATTCTTCTTTTAACATTTACTATATATTTTTTACTACTTAACCATTGTAACAATAACATTCTTAATCATTATGGGATTTTTATCCTGAATACTACTGTATTTCTAATCTACTATCACTTAATAACAATATCTGGTTATTCTTATTTTTTGGTATTTTTCACCCTTAAACAATAGTGTTAATCACTGGTTTTGGTGTCTTTACCTATATGCTGTGTTTTCTATTTATTTTGGGTTACACTGGTACTTTGCACTTTTTTAATGTACTTTAGTGTTACTAGTGCTTATTCCCTAATATTGATTTCTTTTATTCACTTAATCACTTTTACTTCCTACCTATCTCTCACTTCTGGGTTTTTTATTGTTTTATTCACAATTGTTAGTTAGTGTGTTAACAAATTTCATATTCTGATTTCCTTATCATCATAGAGTTATTCATAACATTTAATATCTGTTTCTCTGGTTAGTGTACTTTAATTGAGATTGTTTTATTTGATTTTAATACTTGTTATTTACATTTATTATTTGTTTGTGTCTTTTTCATATACCTTCTCATTTTATTTTCTTTTATTGGGTCAATCACTTGGGTTGGGTCATAGTCATTTGTCTCGTCATAGTCATTATATTTTCATTAGTGTAATATAGTTAATTCATCATAGTTTTTTCCCTGGTATTGGGGTGGCTTTTTGTGTTGTAACAATATTTACCAAAGTTACAAGAAGTATGTAGACATTATTTTTCTTAGTATTCGTTAAAATTTCCTCAAAAAGTGAAATATCTAATTTTGGATTTTAAAGCTACTGTCTGCCATTCCAGCATCAGTGCTATTTAGCGTCTTAGATATACCACAAACATATTCTAAAATTAAAAAGGGTATTTGGTGTGTGTGTGTGTGTGTGTGTGTGTGTGTGTGTGTGTGTGTGTGTGTGTGTGTGTGTGTGTGTGTGTGTCAATGCACGATTTGAATTAAGCTTGGACGAGAAAATGATACTTTCAGAAAATACATAATTAATACATTTTTATTTATTACGTAAAATATCATTTCAGACTATCAGTTTATTAAAATAACTTAACATTAACAAAGTCTTTAACTGCGGTAACAAATTTTACCTAATCGCCTTTTAAGAGCTTATTTGTGACATTTATGTCGTCACCAGAAAGCAGTTTTATACTACAACTTTTCACTATCCTTTCAGCTATTAAGCACTGATCTATTTTGCATAAAATATTGATACTTTTTACAAACATACCATTTTACATATCATATTTACAACTGCAAATTTAATATCATGATACATATAATTAAACAATATAAAACTCTTCGAAATGATATTCAACTGTAATGGCAGTGAAAAAAAGAATATACAAAATTAAATATTTTTATAGTAATAATTGTCAATTAAGTTTTCTTAGTAAATTTTATCGTCGCTTCATAACTTTCACAGTTAAAAACCAAAATTACTAAAACCATTTCAGAGTAAAGTATTCGTCCTCTTTGTAACTTTTTAAATGTTTCTTCTATTTTAATAAAGATTCAAAGGCATAAGTTAAATTTGTTTTTTGTACGTTCTACATATTGGTAAATAACCAAGATAAATATAAACCTACTATATAAGTGGGTATATTTTTAAATAGCTCTTATCATTTTCCGATAGCCTAGCAAGTAAGTCCCATGTCACTGTACATTCCCCTCAGCTAGCCATGAATTTCAGTAGATTACATCTCTTTGCCTACAGAAACGAGTCACTGGGTGAATTTCTAATTTGAACGCAACTTGCAATAACTGACTGCGTTGTATCTAATAAAGGAATAACCGTTACTACTATATAGTGAATGTTACTACAGCTGACGGAAACAGAAGTTTACTAGTGTTGCCACCAACTTACATTATAATATTTCTTTTGGAGAAAAGAATATGGGCAAGTCCAACTAATGTTTGGACTGTTCCTCGTAGTAATTAAGAATTTCCAGTGTTAATCGAATTTTATGGAATACGTGTTTTGGTAAACATACGCATGCGGATGCTATGGAAAGGTATAAACAGTATGGACAATTTAGAGTACACTATTAGAGTCAATATGGTCTATCACTTTAATTAGAAGATTAACAGCAGATTGACCCACATACATTCAGCACTTCAAGATGAAAGGAAATAGTACGACAATAGAGATGCTTTTTGCAGGATATTTTCTTAAACGACTACACTGAGAAATACTTCCTGGGAGAGGAATTGACGACTGCAACACTCAGTTACGATATACTGTAGTGACCACAAAATAAAAAGTAAAGTAAATTTAACAACATAATGTATATTAAACAAAAATATATATCTGAACTTTGTTTACATCTGAAACATTCCTAATTTTTCCTGAACTTTACATCCCTTAAGTCTGACAGCAATGCGAAATTTTAAAGAAAAAAATTCATTTATTTCCTGTAGTTAGGCCTACCTCTCCATTTCTGGTTATACTTATCATACAATACCCAACCTACGTAAGGACTTTTAAATATAATAGGTAAGAATTGGTTTAAGGAAAATTATTCTTCTCACGTGATACAATATAGCAGTCACTTTATATAATCAAAATATTTTAATAATAGTTAATACTATTTTCTTAATATCTAGTCCCATATTTTGATTAAGTTTATATATTTTAAATATTTATAAATACCTGTATTAAATAATAATGTGTATAAAATTCAGTTCGTGTGAAATGTGTATACACCCGAAAGCGACCCTGAGGCCCGACAGAGTATATCAACACGCGTACTCATCCAGATCCATAATCATCCAGGATCAGTCCGTCGTCTGAAGGATCTGCAGTCAATAGAAAAGAGAAGTAAACCTATATTATTTGCTAAAATAATGAATTATTTAAAAGAAAGACTCTTATCACATCAATAAAGACTTTATAGTAAATAAGACAAAAAGAACTTTTTGGTGTAAAAAAATTATTAATTTATTTCATTACGTAGAAAGAAAAATTGTAGTTGTGTTACAAACATCAATAGAGATAGATGAATTATTGTTTTATAAACTGTATTACAGGCTTAGTAGATTGTTATAAATTAATAGCATCATTAGTAAATCAACTTCATTGTAGCACAGTACATCTGGACTACTTATTCCATGCGACCCTACATAATATATAGTATAGCTTACGTTTCAATAAAAGAAAAAAGTGATTGGCTTTTGTCCAAAATTAAGCTAAATTACAGTCGTCTTCCCACGATAAATTACATTAAATTATTTTAAATAAATTGTATTTTTCTGTTTTACAGTGTCACGTTATTTGCTATTTAACAAATAATGTTATACGATAAAAGTGTTTCTTTTATCACTTTTATTTACGTTTAACAAAGAATATTACATATTATAAAACACTATATAATTTTTCTATTATGTGTACTAATAATATGTTTTTTTACACCTGTACTTTGTATAATAAGTAGGTAAATGCAAGTAGTTGGGCACAGTAACTTTGTTGGATACCATAAGGCCCAAGCTGGGAACGTACCCTGTCTGAGCTTCTTCAGCTACTACGGTAAACAAAATGTCTTTAGTTTTAACATTATTACTTTATTAGTTATGTTATCAACCTCATTTTTCTACTCTTTTTTATTGTTCAACAAGAGAAATATATTGAAATACTGTCTAATACGGTAGCAACTTTGGTACCTAACGGTTCGACGTTGCTTCATCGAAACCTGGCGTAAACATTACTAAGCAACACAAATTTGACCTTACGTTTTACATGAAACGCATCGCTTTCAAATATATTACGATTGAATAATACTACTGTTTGAAATATTTAGGCTAAAAGTAAATTGACTTAAGGAACCCATTAAAGTTTTAGGTGTGTCATTCATAGTAATCAGATAACAGGCAATTAGGTGATAGAAATACCCTTCAACTTGATATTTTCAACCACAAGAACTGAAGGTCCTGTAATGTTGACTATGTTTAACAACCGGTAAAAGCTTACAAAGTTCTGGTATGGCAAATAAATATGCATAAAGTAGATAGATATAATCTGTCAGTAATCCTTGAATTCGGTGCACTTTAACTTTCATTGCAGACATTTATGGTACTACCAGGTATTTTATTCGTGCTTCATTGTAACATTGTCACCGGTAAGAACAAAACTAGCGAAATTGCTTAAACATCGTGTTAAATGATCTTTACTATGGCAATGGTATTGTCACAGTAAACTTGATTAGATCACAACACAATTTTTTCTAACAATATTGATGTTAACATTTTTCATTTTCACATATGTGTAGGTATAATTTAAAACATCTTTTGCGTGCACACACACACACGCACACGCGCGCACACACACACACACACACATAACCATATACACTTTACAATATTACTTACATAAATTTATTTATAATGAACTAGCGGAATACCCGTGCTTCGGTACGGAGTTTCACGTTGTATGTAATGAAAATGTTAGTTTAATTAATAAAGTTCAATTAAAGTAGGTTTCTTAAAAATAAATAGCTGTTGCCCACGACTTCGTTCGCGTGGTCTTCAATTTAATGCGATAATATATTTAGAACAAAATCTATTGGGTTGCCATAGTAACCAGATCTAATAGTTTTAAGACCCCAAAGGACCCCCCAGAGGATCGTATCAAAAAAAACACCTGTCCTATGTTGGTTCTCCCGTTGCGTAAAATATTTGTGCCAAGTTTGGTTGAAATCGGTCCAATGGTTTAGGAGGAGATGTGGAAGACCCCAAAGGATCGTATCGAAAAAACACTTGGCCTATGTTGGTTCTCCCTTTGCGTAAAATATTAGTGCCAAGTTTGGTTGAAATCGGTCCAGTGGTTTAGGAGGAGATGTGGAAGACCCCAAAGGACCCCCAAAAGGACCCCCGAAGGATCATATCGAAAAAACACATATCCTAAGTTGGTTCTCCCGTTGCGTAAAATATTTGTGCCAAGTTTGGTTGAAATCGGTCCAGTGGTTTAGGAGGAGATGTGGAAGACCCCAAAGAACCCCCCCCCCCCAAGGACCCATCGAAAAAACACCACTAATTCAGAAACCTTCGCGGGCGTGCGCACAACTACTCACCGAAGTTTCATCGCAATCGGATGAATGGTATAGGAACGCATACGGGACAAACAAAGAAACATTCATTTTTATATATAAGATTGTCAACATGCAATAACATGATGTGCAGTTCATTGGAGAGTTATCGTATATAACGTTATCAAAGCTTTTGTTTGTTTGTGTATGTGTGTGCTCGTTAATTTCCTAGCTATGGAAGTCGATTAACACGGAGAAAATAATTTTCACGCTTTGTTGGATGCAGAAAAACATGATTATTTGCCTTAGCAAATACGCATTAAAAATTACTTTTTTTATAATTATTGTGTTATTCTTAATAATAATTTTAATACACAATATTTTAGCTAAATAAAAATTACTGCTGTTTTTAACGCTTAACGCAATCTTGGGAGTATTCTGTGAACAAGATTATATATGCCTAAAGGGGTGTAACCTGCTTTCAAATCGTTGCTGAACAGGAAATTAAACCGTTCACTAACCGAGTTTTGGCGTATAGCGAACACACAAAATCCCTGTATAACACCTGGCGTTCTACAGATGTAATTGCTTTGGTTAAAATTGCATTCACATTGACTACGCAGCGATATCCTCTAATTAGCATATCACAGCTAACCCGTGCAACAACAATCCACTTTTAGGAATCGGTAAGTCAATAATATCTGAATAAATTAATTGTCAGTTAATCACTATATAAACCATGCTTATTATGTGTAAAGTAAAAATTCGGTTTACGCATAAGAACTGTATTTCTTTTATAATTTTTATTTACCTCGATCGTAATACTTCAGTTGTTATTAAAGCCAGTTGTTCTGCCGTAATGTAATCACTTTCATTAGGTTAATAAATTGTATAATTATGGATGTTGTAAAATTTCTTTAAACTAATGTTAATATTTTGAAACAAGTAAATTTACTAGAAACACAAGTTTAAAAGTAGTTCAATCACATTGTTTCCTCTAACTTTTTCTTTGTGAAAGACAATATTAAAATTACAAATACATGTGTTTCTAAAGTAAACTATAGGCCTATATTATATCAGTGTTTAATACTTATAGTTTTCTGTGATCCGAAACGTGTGAAGTATATTGAAGCTTAAGTACATATTTTGATTAGTATAACAAAGCAATGTCATATTTAAAAAGTCTAAAAGTAAATCCAGGGTGTCAATGTTTACTCCTATATAATAAATTATGATTTTTATTTCCCACTTTGTAATAACGCCGTCATACGTTTTTGTAAAATAAGGATATGTGTTGAAGAAGAAGTTGAATTTCTATAATAATACCTTTGTTGGTGTGAACAATTTCAATCAAGAGTGCCCCTGAAATAGAAATTGTACTACTAGTAGTACTATTGTACTACGCGTAGCTATCTTAATATATTTTCTTCAATATCGTTTTTCTTTCAAAGCTGTCTTTAAATTTAGAAACAAGGAAAACTCTACTGGGCTAAGTCTGAAGAGTAAGATGATTGGAACAAGACGGGATTTTATCATATAAATGGAGATAAGGAGTGACTTATTTGTTGGCGCGTTGTCGAGTTGCAACTTCAAACTTCCAACTTTGTAGATCTTCTTTCCTGTCTGATCAAGTACAATGAAATTAATATGGAGTTACCATTTCTAGAAAAAAAATTCCTTAACTTAATATCTGACCGACTCGTACGGGCTCTTTGGTAGGAACGAAATTTTTGACATTTTATGCAGAGATAGAGCTTTAGTTTCGACGTAAATCCAAGTGAGATCTCCTGTACGATGTTGTCACGACGTTTTCATCGACTTTGACAAGGTCAACGATTCTTGACTGACGTAAACACGTTCTCTTTTAATCATCGATCATTAAACGCAGCGCGCACTGTCTGGAGATGATGCGGTGAATATTAAGCTTTTCTGTTAAAACTGCGTTGCATAATTCTATTCCCATGCCCAATTACTCAAGAATTAGTAGTAGCCTATACGTATTTATTCTAGTCTATGTAACTTGAATAGCACGAATGGTATCGTGACGCGACTAGCTTACTTTTCGAATGGCAGAATCATGTTTCTGAAACTTACTTGTGGGAACACGATGTGTGTACAGGTTGACGCGTTATTAAAATAATTCCCTCTTTCTTTGAAAACACCCCGTGGATAAAATCCTACAGAAAAGCCGTTTACCGTAACTGTATAATATGCAAACCAAAGCTAAAGACATTCCGCATTTAATAATTAAAATATTAACGATATCATGAGTATTTTAATAAACGAGTTTAATTAAAATCAGTAATTACAATTACGATGGCCGTCGGCACGGTCGTGTGGTTATTAGATAGTTACATCGTTTGCAAAAAAAGCTGCACATTCATGTATGAAACTATAAATGCCGCCTAATTAATGTTGTCCCAATAAATTGTACAATACACTAACATGTACTACATGTAAATTGTACTACATGCGTCACCAACAACAAAATTAATAATACATCTTACTGCTTCGATTCGCCATATCAAATTGATTTACCGCAATATGGGTTCCTAAATATTTAACTGACAGAAGCAGTGGCGACATTGTTAGAGATATATATTATTTTTTAGAATAAAGTTGCTTGTGTCCACAGTATAGGCATAAGAACACACGCATAAAACAGCCTAGTGAAATATTAGTATAACATAAACATTTAGCCTATTGCAGAACGATCATAAGTTAGCGTCTGGAGAAAGTAAAGTAGGATTTACGCTAAAAGCAACTTTAAGAAAGACATATCGTTCCTCTCACGGAATGTTTCCACAAAATGTGTTGGTCAATGTAATAATATGTGTGGACTAAAGATTTACTATCACCAAGTCTTCTGTAATAAAATAGTTGTTATAATTCTTACAGTTCTTTAATAAAATATTTATCCTGTTGCATTCAATATTATTTACATTATTTAACGATTATTGTGAACGGCAAACAGCAGCTTTAAAATCAAAAATTATATATTTCAGTTCTTGGGGAAATTCTTCAGGAATACTAAGAAAAATAATATCTACAGATTTTTCGTAACGTTGGTAAATATGTACAACTAAATGTTGTTAGAAACGTCCTTGTGGAATACACTCTGTTCAACATTAATATTCTTCGACTAGTCTGTAAAATACTCATTTTATTAAACACTTTTTTATTAATCCCAAAATTTTACACTATTTACTTTTACATGTCCAGAAAACTAAATATACGTATAAAAATAATAAAAAAAATGCCTTTGTTACTACTCTAGAAGTAGCTCATGAGTGTCAGGGTTTTAAGGGCTATCGAAGCAGCAAGTTGAGCCTTAGGGTATGTTAAGTAATATGGAAGCCTGTGTACAAAGTGCCGATGGTTACATACCACCGGGCATCCGCGGTAGTTTACAGATTTTTTTATTGGCATTGCTGTATAATTGCTATGTTAGACTTGAGGCACAGCCCGAAAGCTTGATTCCCTAAGTCCATATGAGTTTAAGGGCAGTTTTATGGAGAAGAAGTTTGTTGTCTAAAGATAGATTAGAGTTTCTGCCTATCAACCAGTTATTTTCCTTCAATCTGAAATGCATTTGTTTCCTTTCAGATGTAGGCCTATGTGGTGTTTCAAGATTAGTTTAGCGTCTAAACTTAGGCCTAGGTCTAAACGTAGATTAGAAAATTATTACACCTTTAAACGATTGGGTACCACCTTTTATATAGTTGTCTGTAATATAGAAAAAATTTAGTGTCTATCAGACAGCTAATTTCCTACAACGAATCTAGTTGTTTTCTTGCTGTTGACGTTTCAAAGTCAATTTACATTCTAAACAAAAGCTTAGGTATTCGACTACTTTTTTTTTGTATAAAAAGTAAACAAGTTAATTATAATCTCTTGTAAACTGATTAGTTAATGTAGACTGGTATTAGTTAATCACTGATTTGCTTAAATCCAGAATACCCTTATCAGAAACTCAAACTCTCTGTGGGTTACTGTTCATCTTGCTTTAGTAAAACTTTTAAAACTACATTTTAAATTGTAATTCTATTTGAATATCTGATGGTTAAGAAATATATAAAAAAAACACCCTTTGAAAAAATTTAATGGTACATTCTTAGTGTTTTCTAAGAAGGATACAAAGCATTTTTTCGCGGTAACGAAAAAGCTGTAGCCCTACAATATTTATTGAAAGTTATGCAACGATTGCTGAAGTTATGTTATAATATTATATTCAGAAAGTGTTAATCTGACACAATTTTTAAAACTTCAATAAGTTTTTTAAAATTATTTGTACCTCCTTTTGCATTAAATGACGAGTTTATTTATTAATAAGTATACTCAGAACATGAGAGAATTTTTAAACACGTTATACTTCATTAAAAATTTATGTAACATCAAAATCAATAGCGTGATAAGTAGGGTCCTCTACTATAGACAAGCTCTTTATCTATTAGTACATTTCATATATTAAAGGCATTAAGTTGTTCGGTTAACATTGGTTCTGAGTATAGAAGAGGCATTTATGTGATTGTTGTAAGCTTCCGAGTGATCCTCTTAGTTAGTAATACCTCTCAATGCAGGCTTGTTTAGGCATTATCAAACTGTATGTCTCTATTCTTCAACATTTCTGCACGTAGTGAGATAGGAACAAATCAAATAAACTAAGCAAACTCGAATGACACGACTGAGCCGACCACGTAAATGCAACTTGTTATATTTCTCTCTCATTTGACAAAAAAAAAGGTATTTTTTCTTATTAAAAAGAATAATGAACTCATTTTGTACAAATAATTTCACATTTGTACATGTTTAACAGTACAGCCTTAGTGCCATAGATTGTGTATGAGACTACATAAAACTATTATTTAAAATCTTGTCTTTTAACGTTATTTAAAAACTCGTTACTCTGAGTAAAATGTTTACAATTCGTCGAAGGTTGTGTTTTGCCGTTTAAGTCAATTTATTAGTAGTTGTGGTTGACGTTCAGGTAAAACTCAATGACTTTAAGGGGCAGTGCACATTATGAGAAGACAAATATCAAGAATTTGCACTATAAATGGAACGTTATACTACTAAATACAATAGTCAGTTTAAAAGCAATAGACAGTCGTGTAGTCGGTTCAGACAATGATCATCAACTTGCAACTTTTTTTTTTAATTTTGAGCTTCCTCTTCACATTCTTGTAATCTGTAGACATACTGTTGCTAGAAAAAACAAAGTTCTTTATTTTTGTCTATTTGGTAACAGTAATATAAACGGGATCAGGGTTGTACACCCACGACAACCGTGGATCTAAAACGACATAGGTCTAGACCTGCAACTTGTCTCCTAATGACGTACATAATTAGTTTTCTAAATTACTTTAAACAATAAAGGAGTTACACGCGCCATTAAATCTACTTTTGTAAATCATCTTACTGGTGCAGACAGCACATATACACATATCAACGACATTAAACTCCTTCATATAAACACAAATTATTTAAAACTGTATATATTGAAAGGGATAGGAATATGAAACACAAAAATTTTGGAATCAACCAATCAACATTCTAAATTGACAGACTTAATTTAAATTATATATACTCTTTGGGAGTGTTCTACATCACATACAAAACTACATCTGTTAACCAATTCAGACGGCGTTAACTTCAATACGGGAACTAACAGTGGCCGCCTCTTACAAAGGTCACAACGAGCTTTATGTAATTTTTGTGTAAACTATTTATGTGTCATGTTGGAAAAGTGTACACATTGGCCTATCTTAATTAATACTCGCACACGTAATGGACAACTAGATGTAAGAATGAATGTTTTTCCTTTAAGAACGCGCGCTTGAGTGATTGTGTGTCAGCGTGGGCGTGCATGGGGTCATGTGTTGTGTTTATGTGCGTGTACACGCGCGCGCGTGTGTGTGCAAGAGAGGGGGTAGATGAAAAGTAAAGCATGCTTATACAATTAACTGTTTGTTCTAAACATACATAATAATTATTTCCACTATCATTCATTGTCTAATTAACGTTAATGATGTTACGAAAATTAATATTAAGCGTCACCTTACATCTGTCAAACATTTTATACTGACGTCTATAATTCTGGGTGTTTATAAAGTGTTATTGCATTTGTTATGTTAGAATAAAAACTGAAAGTCTACATATAAAATTTAAATTTACCTTGCTTGGTTAATAGACTTTTATCCGCTTGTAAGAGACTTTGGAAAGGTGAATCCAGTTCAACGTTATGACCAATATTATGGATCCTGGTTGAATTTACAGTTCACTGCACTTTCATCTAACGATATTTTTGGAATAAAGGTAGAGAACAGAGGGTTGTAGAGGATAAAACTTATGAGAGGTGACAGGCGTAACGTTGAAGTGCTTATTTACAGACGGGCGCACACCAAACGCGTAGCCTCAGGGTCAACTTGTCCAGCGGAGCTACAAAATTTTGTATCTGTGATTTACAGAAAATATTTCATCTGTCTTCACAATCCGCAGAGACTACGGATTGCCTTGTGTTTATCACGTTAATGACAATTAATAAAAATTAATTTTAGTTTAATAATATTATTACTGACGACGCAAGTCATATTATTATTCCGTAAATCGTAGTTTTTTATATAGAAAACTTAATAGAAATTTAGGAAAGACAGTCCACGTTGCTTTACTAATTCTCAGATTATTTACCCCAATACAGCACTATTTTTTTATTACTTATATTTTTATAGTATAGGAGATGAAAAGTAATTAATATTTGCATACACTGACTTTGAGAAAAAAATCAGTAGTTGTGTAGAGACTGGTCAAAGTAAATTAATTGTTTATCGAAGCGTCTTGTCTTATTTTAAACACTCGGACAAAGACAGCTACCAGGTGAATGGTGTTTCTGTTGAAGGCAACACACGCGTGTACGTATGTGCAATTCTTCCGATGGCAATGTGCGAATTGCAAATGCACTTTGTAAAATGCAAATTCCACTACACAAACATTTTTAATTATTGTCATTCAGTCATTCATGCCTGAACCGTACTTAACTACCACAAGTAAAATACATACATACAATACACACAGAGATCATGCAATACCTGTTTCTGCCGGCAGAACACACGCGCGCGCGCGTTCACACACACACACACACACACACACACACACACACACAGCTTAAAATAGACAGGTGTTAAATGTCGACAGGTTAGAGACTTTTATCTGCCTGTACATACAATACTTAAAATGTAACTGCCTATAAAGTATCACTACTTAAAATTATTTTGAACAATGTCTTTATATCAATTACATACAAAAATACTACCATAGGTAAATATGGAAATATTATGTTCGTTGCACTGTGTATGTGTGTGTGTAAGCTCGCGTGCGTGTGTTGGTATGTGCGTGAGAAAGAGAGAGTGTGTGTGTGTGTATGTGTGTGAGAGAGTATGTATACTTCTTCAGAGTTTATTGACGTAGTGAAATAACACGTAGAAAATTAAGTCACCAGAAGTTATCAATATGCACTTTGAGTTGGCTCTCTACGAACACTTTACGAGTGATCGTCAATCGGATTATAGACGTCACAGCGGACTGAACCTTTTAATTTAACGTCAAGATAGAAGTAAATTATATATTAACCGACTCATTAGTACTGAATCTCGCGGAATGTTTGTACACAAACAACTTGCCTTATTGGGAACATGGTCTTATTTGTATCACGCTTTTTATTTATATTTGTACATAATTTATTTCAGTATTTAATTTTAGATTTCTTGTTTTTCTAAATTTTTGTATTTAAATTTTTAAATTATTAGGCTGTATTGGTAAAAATATAAATATCAGGGTGACCGAGCTTTGCTCGGTTTTCACATTTATTTATAAATATACAGATTAAAAAAAACATTATTTATTATTAATTATTTATTTATTTTTATTAATTATTTATTTTTTGATATTTATTTTCATATATAAACATATCGATACTACGCCGTTTGCGTTTATAGACGGTTTCTGTTATTGGAATCACAGTTATTTAATACTTCTTTCCATACAACGATTCTTGTATGGCGAGGATTTTCTGGTGGTAAAAGAACTTTTAAGCCACTTCGCCTTTTGACTCTGCAAAATGCTACATACAACATGCCGTGCATAAACACAGGAATTGATAAGTGAATTCCCACCACTTCAAATGTTTGACCTTGAGCCTTGTGAATAGTAATAGCAAAAGCTGCTCTGACGGGAAATTGATGCCTTTGCATAGTGCACCCAAGCTGACTTTTGCTGGAATCTATTGTAATCCTTGGAATATGAACTTCTCGGCCTGAATATTCACCCGTGATAATCTTGGCTTTAATAATGTTATTACATAATTCAGTCACGACCAATCTCGTTCCATTGCACAGCCCTTCAGGGACGTCCAAGTTTTGTAAAAGCATTATTATTGTATTTTTTTTAAGCTTTAATTCGTGTGGTGGTAAGTCAGCCATCTCAACAGAATTTAGAAATTCAGAAGTGAATTGAAGAGCTCCTTCTTGTTGATCTTTAACAGAATCGTAGCTTTTATATACTTTATAATATTCTCCAGGAAGCTTTTTAATAATTTCGTCGTTAATTTTTATTTACAGGCGCTAATATAGCTCTGTCCTTCATATCTTCGTATCTGTTGTTTGCCAAACAATCACCAAATACTTCATCAATAAGATTCCCGTTAGACAGAATATCCTCTGGTAGTTCAACCTCGTCCATAGCATTTACTGGTAACTCTCCATTGCCAATTTTTAATAAATGTTCAGCAAAATCTCTTTGTTCCGGATCAACACGCATATTTTCTGTTAATGAAAAGGAATGAAAATGGTGCCAAAGATTACTTTTCTTAATGGAAATGTCCACTAATTCACTTCGGTTAGCACGTGGTTGAACGGGCAAACATTGCCGAAAATCTCCTCCGAGTACCATGATCTTGCCACCAAAGGTCAAACTAGGGTTGCCAATAGAGCGTAGTAGCTGGTCCATGTTGTTTAATCCATACTTAGGTAGCGTAGGGGCTTCACCCATTAGGGAAACGTCGATTCTGGCAAGTTCTTTGGCTTTAGCAGACACTGGCTTGATATTTGATTTTGACTCAGGAGTTAATGGAACCTGCAATGTAATGCAAGTATAAAATATTATTATTTTGCTACAAAATACAAAGAAAATTAAAATAAATCATATTAAAAATTATTACCTGAAGTCCAAACGTTTTATGAGAAGTTCGTCCGTTTGGAAGAAGAATCGAAGCTATTCCTGTAAACGCCATACATTTGACATTTTAGTTTCGCCCAGAAAGAATATAATACAGTGTTTTGTATACAAAAGTTTTGCCCGTCCCACCAGGTCCATCGATGAAATAACATCTTTGTGCAGACTGCTCATTGTTACATGAATTTAGAATTTTATTGACAATTTCTAACTGTCTACCTTTAAGAAGTTGAAACATCTGTTGTCTAAGGGCAGCATTTTCATCAATGTTTAATATCTCTTGGATTTGTTCATTTTCATAATCTTCAATATCATCCATATTGTATCGTTGAACCCAAAAGCGAAAGTTCCTGCCTTCTGTTGCTTCAGTGTTAAGTTTATAGGCAATAATTCTGTAAGCTCGTTTTATTGCTTCAGCAATAGAACTACCATTTCGCCTTGCATCCCGTATAAAATCTTCAGTTAAATTTTCCTTGAATGTATCCCATAAAGCTTTGGGATTTTCCGGAGATCCAAAAATAAGAATCTGTATAAAAAGTGTTCTCATGGCCCTAGGCATTTTGTATATAGTAGATTCTTGTAGACCTTCAATCCACTGTTTATCGTCATAAGCAAGTCCTTGAGCAAGGCAAGCTTGCTTATAAGTTGCATGCCTAACACCATTTTCCAAATTTCGAGAAAATCGTTAGAGCCGTTTCCGAGAAAATAAGGACATACATACATACAAAGATTGCTCGCTTAACAGGGTTATCAGCCGAACTAGTCACATGTTCCATTTGCTCCTGACGTTCATCTTCTGGCTGTTCCTGTGGTCGCTGGTTAAAGTTAAAAGTTCGTTTTTTTGGAGGACGTCCCTTGGTAGGCATACCACTTACCTCAGAGAATGCAAAAAACACAACAGCGTATAGAGAACACTTAATAGTTTAGATTATGTATATACCTCAGAGAATGCAAAAAACACAACAGCGTATAGAGAACACTTAATAGTTTAGATTATGTATATCAGATAGATTGTACAAAAATCGTTGCGCGGAAACTCACAATTGTATGTCTCAACTCTTAGTTTGTTTATTTACAGTCATAGCAACATCTGTTTATATTATTTATAAACATCAATACTGCGCCGTTTAGGCCGCAGGTTAAAGACCTATAAAGACCCTACGGTATCGTTAGAGCCGTTTCAAGGCTAATCTAACATAGATTAGATTGTATGTCTCAACTCTTAGTTTGTTTATTTACATTCATAACAACAGTTATTTATATTTATTTATAAACATGGATACTGGGATTGTATGTCTCAACTCTTAGTTTGTTTATTTACATTCATTGCAACAGCTATTTTATATTATTTATAAACATCGATAAGATCTATTCTTTATGAACAGAATTAAAATTAACGTTTTAATTTCAAATAAAAAATTTTTTTTTAAATATTTGTTGCTGGGTGACAGAGTTATAACAATAGCAATTGTTGTGTGAATATTTAAACCTACATGAATTAAAATGTATACTTAAAAGACCCTACGGTTTAGGCCTTAGGCGATTTTTGCGGAAAATGAGACCTAGCCCAATCAATTTTTAGTGTCCAAATACGCTTAAGTACCAAATTTCGAGAAAATCGTTAGAGCCGTTTCCGAGAAAAAAAGGACATACATACAAAGATTGCTCGCTTAATAGTATAAGATACGTTTAAATTGTGGTAGGCCTGTGCTGAATTGTTTGAACGCTTTCCATACTCTTTAAAGATTTTTACCTCTTCATTTTTACGATATGTTGTCATAATTTAGAGCCCAAAAGCGTATTAGCAATCTTTCTTTATGACTTTACATTTTGTAATAACTGATTTAATCGTTTTTTGTTATAACTTATAAACTGTGTTTTTAAATTAAGTTACGTTTTATGTTTGCATATGTGAAGTATTCATTGCGCTAAGACTCATCAATTGTTGAACATAGTCAATGATTTCTGAATATGTTTATATTTTGTTTATCACTATTTATACTCAATTAACGTATGTAGATTGTTATATTTCTGTATTAAAATTTTGTATTTTTGTATTGAAGACGATGTTTCTACAATAGAAGTTACAATTAACTTTAAACCTTATTGAATGTATTTTTGCAAGACTTTTGGGAAAACAAATGTTTGTTCATAGGAATAGAAATCACTAAGGAACCAGTAGAGACTAAACGACAGTTTGAATGTACTATTCTAATAATATATAAACTGTTTCATTCAGAGCTGTTTTAACATTGAAAATGTTTATAAGGACGTGTCGCACATTTGCGGCCGATCGCTGCTGTGTGATCGAAAATGGGAACCGGTGAGTTTCCATAGAAACTACTCCTTTGTTGTCAATAACGTAGTACATATATAAAACTTCGCTACATATATGAATGCGACTACATTTAACTTATAATCTGTACATTGGTAAATGAAGAATTAATTCATTGATTGGTGAATGAACATAAATATATATTTTTTTTAGATTTATTGAAGCATTTTCAATGCCCTTCTCTGTGCATTGCATTTGTGCAATGCTCGTAAATTTTTCAGAATGTTTACGTTTCATGTGTTTGGTATAAAAGAGTTAGATATGCTCTTGGTTTAACAGTTAATACTACGTACTTCTCTCGATATGTGAATTCCAAACGTTATTGTATTAGTCGTCTCACATTCGCTGAATACTTCATATTTTGAACAGAATAATCACTTTTTTGTTTTTACTTCCATGTTCAAAAGGAAATGGAAGTATGGTGATGGCAAAAAAAATCGTGTTCGAGATTATTGCAGATTCTGATTGTACTACCCTCAAAACATGAAAGAAAGTCATTTTTCGAAAAGTCTTTGTGCGTGTGTCTGTCTGTAGATTTTTTTTCTATGGCAAACGATAACAGCCGCAAATTCAAACAGAATCAAATACTTTTTTGCATACAGCCTAAAGTGTAGAGTTCTCAAGACCTATAGTTTTTGGTGAAGATCGGTTAAGGGAAAGAGGTAGTTTACCTGCAACTTTTTTGTTTTAACAAGGGTATTTTCTATGACGAACGATAACTGCCGTAAATTCAAACATAATCAAATAAATTTTTATACCTCCCTGAAGTATAGATAACTCAAGGTCTTTTGATTTTGGTGAAGAACGGTTAAGAGAAAGGGGTAGTTTACCGGCAACGTTTTATGTTTTAACAAGGGTCATTTTTCATATGAGGAATGATACCTGCCGCACATTCAAAGAGAATCAAATAATTTTTTGCATACGTTCCTGAATTGTTATGTCCTCAAAGTTTGTTGATGTTGGTGAAGATCGGTTAAGGGAAAGGGGTAGTTTACCTGCAAGACTTTATGTTTTGACAACGGTAATTTTTTTCTATGACGAACGATAACTGCCGCACATTCAAACAAAATCAAATATTTTCTTGCATACGTTCCTGAATTGTTAAATGCTCAAGATTTGTTCATCTTGGTGAAGATCGGTTAAGGGAAAGGGGTAGTTTACCAGCAAAACTTTATGTTTTAACAACGGTAATTTTTTCTATGACGAACGATAACTGTCGCACATTCAAACAAAATCAATTATTTTCTTGCATACGTTCCTGAATTGTAAAGAACTGAAGGTTTTTGATTTTAGTGAAGATCGGTTAAGGAACAGGGGTAGTTTACTTGCCACGTTTTATGTTTTAACAAGAGTAATTGTTTTTATGACGAACGATAACTGCCGCACATTCAAACAGAATCAAATAATGTTTTGCATAACTCCCTGAATTGTAGAGGACTCAAGGTCTGTTGATTTTTATGAAGATAAGTTAAAAGGAAGGGGTAGTTTACCTGCAACATTTTATGTGGTAACAAGAGGAATTTTTATATGACGAACGATAACTGCCGTAAATTTAAACAGAATCAAATAATTTTTTACATATGTGCCTGAGCTGAAGACTACTCAAGGACTATTGATTTTGGTGAAGATTGGTTACGGGGAAAGGGTAGTTTACCATAAACAATTTTGGTTGTAACAAGAGTAAAGTACTTAATTTTGATAAATAAAGTAGCCTGATAAGAAGATCATAATAATCCACTGTAGAAACGTAGATGAAATATCTATAAATGAAGAGGTTAGTTGAACGGGGTGGGGGTAATTTTCTATAAACGAAACTTTTAGTTGAAGGGGGATGGGATAATTTTGTTTATACTGTATATGTACTATGTTATCGGTAACAAAGAAGTAGTTTGTTAAAATTCCTTCCCGGCCTGTTTTGGCCATAGACCAATGTTTTCTGCAAAACCAGACGTTTCGGCAGTGCCGTCGACTTCCATCATCAGTGAAAATCGAGTGCGATAACGTGAGGTGGTACACGTCAGTGACCACAGTACTGTGGTTAAGGCTGAAGCAGTAAGTAGAAAGAAGTAGTTTCTATGGAACTATTTCATTTCGAAAATTATTTTAAATATAAATCTTAGAACATTGAAGTCACGTATGGTTCTCCATACCGATATTTTATTTTGAACGTAGTAATGATTTTTTCGGATCTGACGATGAGCTGTGAAGCTTAAAAGCGCTAATCGGAATAACATTTTACAGTGGTGTGCAACAGTGATTAGTCTGTTTGTGATTATAACCACTAACACAACTTTCCTAATTAAACATAATATTTTGTAGTACTGACAATTTCTTCTGCATTTTATTTTAACTAAAGTACAGTCATCAATTTTTGCAGAACAATAGATTGTGTTGCGTTGATTAACAAATAATATAACTGACTATTTTTCTAAAAGAACGCTACGAGTAAAGTGATGCGTGTAGGGGCACAAATAATTTTTCGTTTCATGTACTATGGTGCAATAAATATAAAGCTAAGAAGTGTGTTTGTTTAACAGCTTACTCCATACGTTGCACGTCTGTCACTACAGTCATCGTTTTAAGGGCGTTTTAAGTACTGAGATGTTAAACATGTAATAGTTGACAATTGAAGCACACGAATACGAATAGGGATTTACGTAAGTGACTAAACACACACACACACACACACACACACATATCTGCATGCCTTCCATCGTTAAAATGTATACATAGGCACACGTTTGTAACAGAATAGAGGAAGAAAATATTCACCCACGGCGCAAGCATTAACAGCAGAACGCAGGTAAGGACGCAGGAGCACAGGCAACAGTAACGTACGAATAGTATTGTAAATCTTCTCACTTTGCTTTTGAGTGTTTCTCTCTCTAGACTATAATTCTATTCACATCTACAGATCTCTCTCTCTCTCTCTCTGAATGTGTTAGGTCCATATGTTTTTAGAATATCCTATAATAGATTTCTGAACAGATTTCTAGCCGGCTCATGCCGTTTTTAGAAGACACCATTAATAAGTCACTCTGTCTTTCCAAAATTGTTATAAACATTTAATTTCCCTTTTCTTTTATTTGTATATAATACTATATTATTAATTCTATTAACTGGATAATAATTAATTACATATTGTATACATTACGTATATTAATTTTAAACACCAGAGTAACTTACATTAATGAAATTGTTCAGTACTTTTCTATTTTTAATCTTTTTTACAATTTAATTTATATTCTGTCCGTCTTAAAACCACCATTTTATTCAGAAACTTAGTCGATGGTCAATGCTGATAGCTTCCGTTTTCTTTCTGTTCCTGTCCATGTTTAACGTAGTAGTTATTGCTATCCTAACCGGTATCTTCTTTCAACGTCTGTATAATTAAGTAGAATGATTAAAACTGATTTCAGAAAATATTTATACTATCGGCTTGCATAAAAAGCCCACATTTACTTCTTGTTCTTATTACGTGTTCTTCGTGTTCGTGTTCTTGTTCGTGTTCCGAGTTCTGATTCTTGTTGTTCACCGATGACACAATGTCTCCTGTAGATGTTCTCCTCCACTGTCCAGTATGAGTTGTCATTCAATATTGCGTCCATATTTGTTTTCAGTCTTGACACTCCTGGGATGTCTGTCTGACAACCCACTAATATGTGCTGTAAGGTCTCCTCATGTTACTGACATAGTAGACAAGTAGCAGTTTGAGTCAAGTTGAATTTTTACAAGTATGAGTGAGTTATGATGTGGCCAAGTCTTTCTCGAGAGTAAAACGTTTGAATACTCCTTGCGAGATTTCTGTATATGGAGACATCTTGTGTACTGCTGCGCTGTTTCCTTTGGTGGAATTTAAAAATGCATCGTTCTATATCTCTGTGGGTCTTCTGTGTTTACTTGATCATTACAGTTATGTGTCACTGAATTCCACATTACTTTATTAACATCTAAAAGTCTGACAAAGTTAACTCACTTCTGCATTATGCACCACAAGATAATTTGCATTAAATCTTTTATCCAGTATAAAAACTTTAGTGTATTGTTCCTCCTGGTAATTTATACAATATATGGTATGTAAGAACCATGTGATAAAGTTTTACTGATCATTTGTTATTTTTAAATTTGGATAAGAGTGTATCTTATTATTAGATATAAACCGGAAAAACGACTTTGCATCAGTTACTAGAGAAAACAGTCAAAAACTATCTTTCTGTTGGTGTTCCGCTATGGTCTGCAACAAGCCGACATCAGCTGCATCAGCGGTTACATATGCTAAAGCTGTACACGTACATTATATAGCTTAACAATCTTGTCGCCTTTGAACAAACGTAAACCCTTACGCTAAAAGTCTTTGAACTGTAAACATAGTTTTATACATTTTCTCTTATAATTCAAACGGAAAAAACTCCCAGTTATCTCTGTTGTACGAAAATTGTTCTTCAACAATTAGATTAGTGAGTGCTCAGAGCCCAGAATAATGGAGTCAGTATTTTATCTACCTACTGTATATTTATGGCTGTAAAGAAGCTCAGCCATAGTTTATTTTTTTCCTCATCCGTTGTTTTTATTTTAAAACCTTGGAGATTCTGCTTGATATTGATTTGTATAGAAGAGAAAATTTATATCTACAAAATAGGTTAATTACCTTCTGTCAACGTTTCTCAGAATCCTATACGGGATTACTCGAGTTTCGATACCAATGGTGTCACCATCAGATCCAATATGATTAAGGTTAAAACATTAATCGATGTATATTCGTCTCGTCAAATATTAAAAAACAACACGTACATTGTACAAAAATAATAAATAACACATATTAAAACGAAATAACAACGAAATAAAACCGACATGTGGCCGTAACGAACCTGCACAGGAACGCTCCCACGGTAAAACTAATCAATACCGGCTTGACCTTCGTTCAATTTTGTCGATCTGATATAGCCGATTTCTCGTTCTATATGGTCGATTCTATTAAATAAAATATTATTTGTATGTATTGCTTTTTCGTTTAGGACACGATTGTAATCCTCCTTTATAGCTTTATATATCTCGAACCGTTCGAGGGTGTCTAGCCTTAGTGACATTTTATATTTATGTAGGATATCTAAATTATCACCAATACTCTTTATGTTATGGTCATGTAAGCTTAAATGTTCTGCAAATGTAGATCTTCTTACATTTGACTTGGAGCTTGGGATATGTTCTTTATAACGTAATTTGAAGGAACGACCCGTTTGTCCTATGTAGAACTGTTCGCAATCCTGGTGTCGAAACTCGAGTAATCCCGTATAGGATTCTGAGAAACGTTGACAGAAGGTAATTAACCTATTTTATAGTCTTAACCGTTTCTGGAGGCAAATAAAATGTTTAAATTTATATCGTTTATTCAGAAGTTTTCATAGTTTCTTGTATTTTTTTAAGGACGTATTCTTAAGCATTCGTCTCTTTGTTTTCAAAATACCTTCATGAATATTAACAATTGAAGGCATAGTCAGGATCGGTCAATAAGTGTAACACAGACTTTACATTATTTGTGTAGTCGTTTCGACAATATTAATTGTCATTATCAGGCTCGTGTACGTACACAAGATATAATATCAAACACAACAAGATCAATTAACTGAGTTAATGGTTTGTGTATGCGCGTGTGCTAATGTGTGTGTGTGTGTGTGTGTGGGGAGAGAGAGAGAGAGAGAGAGAGAGAGAGAGAGAGAGAGAGAGAGAGTTTGATTCACATTACATTCATTATACTCGTACATTGTTTTACTGAAATACATAGACAAAATTATAATACTCTAAAACATAACTACAACATTACAATTTTAAATATTGATAATGCAATAATTCCTTAATTTTATTTATAAATAATAGAGATGTAGTATTCATCGAATGTGTATTGGAATCGGTACGTGTCCTACATATAGCGTAGTAAAATACAAATTCCTGAATACAGATTGTAAGGATGTTAAATTTGCATTATACTTATTTACCAATTCTCGCTAAACCTTCCATCGTTATAATTTAATGATTAACGGATACTACTAAATTCAGCCTTTATTTATTAATTTTGTTTTTTGAAAAAATATAGACATGCGGCAATTAAAAAGACAGGCAATAATATATGGATACTTATTCTTTACAAATCTGGTACGCACAGTCCAGTATTCGTCGTCTTCCTCATTCACATAGCTAACCTGTATCTGTAATTGTTTAAGTAGATGAATACCTTTTTTGATTTGTTTGGTTCTGTAAACTACATAACCCAGTAAACGAAAACTCACGGATGTACTTCGGCATTCTAAAGTGAAAGTGAATTAATCGGTCCTATTCTCGGTGACAAATTTCGTTTTCTGCAAATTCTAAAGAATGATAATAAATTACATGTACATTTTCATGGAATAATAAATGATTTTTGATAATCATGTGTTCAAAATAAGAATGAGAATGTAAAGTGTCTCTTGTACAGATGAACCAAAGGTTTGGAAATCAAGGTGGTCGGAAATTCTAAAATATTTGCTAAATTTTACAAAACATGTTGGCCTGCGTATTACTTTAAAGCAGAAGCTAGATATAAAAGCAAGTATTTGCATAACGGCTAAGAAAAAATATCGATAGTTAAAGTTCCCACTTGTCCATTCGTAGTATTTAGTAACATAAATTGTACGATTTTATAAGTTACGATTTAACAAATAATGCCCACACTGTCTACTATGAAAGCTTTGAGAAAACAACTTGTTAAATGTTAGTAATGTTAGTATAGCTTTCTAAGGATTAAATAATATAAATATTTTATTGTCAATAAGTTAACTTCCATAATCTTTTCTGTTAATACATGGTTGCAATTAATATTCGTATTGCCTGTGTCTTTAATCATCAGAATTAATACACTTATTATAATGCTTATCATATATAATTAATATTAGACAAATAATTAATGTTCTTACTCAGTATTCTTTTACAGCAAATAAACAAGAATTTTATATTCTTTTTTTTTGATAACTTGAGGTTTTTAATTAGTATTTATAAGTATTTGTTACGTTATTACAGAACATTTTACATGTTCTCGGCCATCCCAGTAGAGTCCAGCTGTAGCGTTTGCGTGTGTACGTGACACTTAAGACGTGAGGAAGTGTTACGTAATACGGAACTATCTCGTTCATTCGATACCGTTGTTAGAGATGAATCTCAATTAGCGCCGGTGCGTGTTTCTGCGAAGGTCGCGCTGAAGTGTCCTCTAGAATTTTCGGTTGCTTGTTAAGGACGCATATAATGGAACCCTCCAGACTATAAACAGCCCATACCTGCTGCTTAGTTTTCAGTTATTGTCGGGCGATTTACATAGGCCGGGTCGAAATATTATGTGTTTTATAATTGTGCGGTACAATTAATTGTAATACAAATGTGTTTTATATTAGTTGACATTTTAATTGGGTGTGAACAATTTTTTTTTATTTCTTGTTGATTACAAATTGTTTAATTTTGATAATTAAAGCTGGTGATTAGTGAATTAATTGGTATCTTGTGTTTTGTTTTCCACTGCACCATAGACGATCACTAGACAATTGTAAAAGTAAATACATGAAAATATATATTAAGAAAAAAGGTTACATGCTGTAGGTTAGTTTTATTCTAATTGCTTGTTCTCTCTAATAGTGTTCTCTTTGTCAATCCAGCAAACAGATTTTGCCATCGTTTACCCGAATGTGTGTGTGTGTGCTCGCGCGCGCGCGTGTTTCAGCATGCGTGTGCGTGTATTTATGCATGAATGTGTTGTTACGTGGGGGATGTTAACAGTAGACTGTAAAGTTATTCATGTTTCTGAATATGCGCGCGCGCGTCATTCACAATTTCTTCCAGTCGACAATATCCAGACGTAGGATCGTGTGCGTCTGATTATGTGTGACCTGTGTACTGCGATCAGCTCAGTGTGCTAGGAACTACACTTCGTGTAAAAAAAAAGTGATGGAGTGGAATATTTTCAGTTAGAGATACGGCTGTAAAACTGTTCTCTAAGACTTTTTTTCGATAATCTGTTTTATTGTAGTCCTACATTTCGCTCAAGAAACTCTTTCTTCTTTGCACGTGTCACTTTAAGCTGAACGCTATTAACATATTTGATTAACTTTGTTTGTTCGTACGTTCTAAATCGTGAGTACACGTGTCTTGGGTATGTAAATGTATGTTTTCGTAACACTGTAGACTATTGTACACAGCTGACAATTCGCTGCGTCTACGTTGAAAGGTTTTAATTTCCTGTAATGGTTGAAAGCGACCTCAGGTGTACAAACATCATATAACTAAAAATCGTACACTGTTAAAGGGAGAACACAAATTTGTAACATGTGCGGAGTGTTAAACTTTAAAAACTGTTTTATTCAAAAGTTCAAAAATTTTTGTAATTTTCACAACTGTAAACTTATTTAATTCTCTTTCATCTGTAGAATGCTAAAATATTGTAAGATAATATTTCTGTGAACGAGTTCTTGTCTTCTTTAAAATTTATTAGTTTTGAAAAAATTTATTATTTATTGAATTATTTTTATTATTTGATTTTATTTATTTAGTTACTTTAATTAAAAATAATGATCAGGTAATGATATGTCGTCATCGAGTTTACGGTTATTAGAGCGGTGTTCGCGTGCGTACTGTTTTGAAATGTTGCCAAAATAATTAATCTTTAAAAATCTGATACATTGTGTTGTTTTTCCACAATCGATTACTGATTCGACTCAGTCTTGTAGGTTATCTGGTTTTATCTCTTAATTTCTCAATGTTCTTCACTCTCTCCGTATTTCTCTTCTTCCTTGTCACCTAAAAATCCTTTATCTTAATTCACTTAAAAAAAATAAAAATTTTTTTTTTGGTTAACAAATTAGTTTATTTAAATATGTTTGAAATCTGGGTCAGTTTATCGGCTCGTGAATCGAACGGGATATTAGCCGTATCGACTCGCTCACCAAGCTCGACTCGAACAAAAAATGTTTAAAATAAATTACAATATTATTTCTTTATCAGGTAGTGGATTCTTTGAGCTGTTAGGAAAGATCAGAAAATGCTTCAGGATAAAATACAATATATTACAATTGGTTAACCTACATTCTTAGTAACTAATAAAATTAAAATAATGTTTAAGTTAAAAGATATTACTATTCTCTGTTATGTTCCAAATGCCAATCGAAATGGCGGAATCGTCACTCAAAATGGCCGACGGCATACAACTGCTTGGCCCAGAAATCTGCTTCGACTAATTTCTTTAAATTAAATAGCGTTTTAACAATTTAATGTCCACAATGTTGTTGAATAAAGTTTTGTTAAAGTTCTCAAGTGTCTGGTTTAACAGTGTTTTCGGTGAATCTCGTGTTGTGTATGGTGTGGTTATTTCATTATGAGGTTACAAAAATCTCACCACCTCGACGTTAGGCTTTTATAATTGGAATGTGTTCGTTTGAGTAGATCATCATTTCTTCATTCGATTTTCGGTTTCTTCTATTAGTATTGTATTCTCGGGTATTTTTTTAATGGATTTCCTTATTTTCTTGTTTCGTTTTTTGCGTCTCTTTACATTTACTTTTGGTTATTCATAAAAAAACGTGACTCTCTGCTACATGAAATTGATCTGTTCGGTTTGAAAGTTAACAATAGAGTAAACGAATTTTACCGGTTAGTCAACGATTATGGGCAAGCTTTTGTGAGCTCTGATTTGTCCTTATTTTCCTACCCCTGGTCACGTGACGTTAATTATTCGAAATCTTTGAAATTTATATCTGTCACCTCAAATTACTCCCTGTTTATTTTTAGATTAAGTTAAATTTGATTTATACGGTGTTATTGTTTAGTAAAATTGAAGTATTTTGATACCTTATATGGCCCATTTCAGCCCAGTATCACACATTTTAGCACCTTTATAAATTTAAGTTTTTTAGGCTTTTACATATTTTATCTTGACATTTCTTATTGCCTCCTTTACTATTTTAATATGTTCTATACGGTTGTTCTTACTACTAACAATAATTTTTGATACCTCTTCATTACATCTAACATCACAGTTTTAAATACCTATTAATGATATCTTTAATATTATAACAATAATATTGACAACATGTCAGTTCAATGGCTT
This sequence comes from Magicicada septendecula, assembly GCA_034769895.1. Taxonomy (NCBI): domain Eukaryota; kingdom Metazoa; phylum Arthropoda; class Insecta; order Hemiptera; family Cicadidae; genus Magicicada; species Magicicada septendecula. Next base: position 283,367,843 of record CM068374.1, on the reverse strand, counting down.
GTCTTATGTACTATTATTACTTTCCCTATCCATCTGGTTATTACAATTATGGGTTTTTACATATAATTTTATTAATACCTTCCCTGTTTCATTAAGGTCAGACTTCTACTTAGTAATATTTGGTCTGGTTATGACTATATCATATATTTTAGTTCTGTTTTAAAGTTAGCTCATTTCTTTTGGCCTATAGGCTTTGTATTTTTGCCATTCTTTCACAATAATTTTTACATAATATACTATTTTACCCTGTACATTACATTAACACCTTTTTAACAGTTTTCAACTACTGCTTTTGAACAATTAATTAACATTTGAACAAATAATTATAACAAAAATTTATGGCTTCACCATGTATATAAAACTGTTTTAACAACTATTTATTCCATCTACTGGTTCTTTATATGAATTAGTTTATACGCAAGACAATTAATTCACTTTCTCACTCCCCACTGGTTTATTACATGGTCTCTGATCATCACTATTTTCCTTTTTTGACACTTATCATTTCACTCCCCCTTAATATATGTTTTTACACTTTTTCCTTAAACTAATACACATATTTCTAATCTTATTTATTCTACTCAATTGTATTTACTATCAGCACAATTACTGTCTGATCCTAGCTCTCTTATTATTATTGGTTTTATTTATTTATTTCATTTTTTTAATATTTTTATTTATATTGTCCCTGGTGATTATCAGGTTTATAGTTCAGTCTCTTTCGTTGGGTTTATTTTATTTTCACTACACATTTATGTTACTCTGTAGTTACTGTGGTCTTCAACTCACCCTTGTATAGTTGCTAGTTTATTTCATAGTCTTGTTGCTTATTCATTATAACTTCACTTTACTCGATCGAGTTTTGCCGTTGGTTTGTTTGTCCTCTCACTTACCATATCTATTGGGTTCATTGGGTTTATCACGTTACTAGGTTTTTCTTTTTTCTAACTTTCTCCATAATTGCTATTTTTTCATTCTTTATCATTTATTTTTCTTCATTCACTGTTTTGTTTTAGTTTGTGGACTGAATGTTATGCTTAATACACATTTATTTGTGGCTTAATCTTTTTATTTATGAGGTATACTAGATCTGGTCATTGATGTTTTTCTTATCTTATCATAGTCCTATCATGTACGGTGAGGATATGTATCGTTACAATATCTACGTCAATCTTAAATATTATCATACTTTTGTAATATAAATAACATAACGTACATTAAACGATTATAAATTTTTAAACTTATGTTGAGCTGTAAATGGAAACTTAAAGTAAAAAATCCTATTAAAATGGAAAGCGAATGTTTCCCATGTATGTTTTTGCTTACGTATCTCCGTAGCACTAGTAATCAGATTAGTGATAAACGTTGTGAGTGTAAACAGGTTCGTATTATATATATCCACTTGTATCAAAAAATAGATTTTGTTTACTTTAACCTCATATATTTTGGGTAAACCTAACTTTTCGTATAGTAGTTGCTCTTTAAGTTGTCAAAATAATGTTACAGAACAGCGTATAAGATTTGTTTTAAGCCAATCAAATTTGCAACAAAGATACAGTACATGTCTTTCTTTATAGTTTACAATGCTATTCACCATCATTGTATGATTGTACTTACCCTACGGCAAGTTCTAGGCACTACCGCCTTCTCTATTTGTATTTTTGGAAATACGTCTCCTTACTATACTCATCCAAGAGTAACAATCTTTTTCCCCTCCCTTCTTATCTCCTTCCTTTGTAACCTCATTGGTTCATTTTTCCTTAGGTTGTCGAATGAATGTTACCTTTATTCTCTTTGTGGTACTCAAAACAATTATAGCCCCTGTAAAGTTTGAGCAACCCTTCATTACTTACTCTAGACTATTATAACCTCTTAAAAATTGAGCTTTTCTTAATTGCTTTTTATCTCAACCCGCATTATTCCTTTCATCTGTCTCTTTCCACATGCCCAGAACCTCAGTCCTTTATTATCCGTTATTATTAGTGACTAAGTATGCACTATTTATTTAACAATTACTTTGTAAAGTCATAAGGCCGCTCGCTCGAGATCGCGCACGTTTTATATTGTGAAACTGCTATGTAAACAGTAAGACGAGGAAGACTCCTAAGCTAAACAAATGCTTCATAGAAGGAAATTTGATTTTAATAGTAAATTTTTAATAAGAAAGACATCCTTTATTTACAAATAAATGGCTCAGCGGCGACACTCTCAGGTTTAGTGATCCGTTTACCTATAAGCAGACTTGTGTCTGTCACATATCACATGTAAACGTGTCTAAATACTTATTCTAATTACGGAAAGTTCAGTGACTTACAGTTATGATGCACCGCAAGTAGACGTAATTTAATATAATGTTATCAAGTTTTCTAGTTGTTTGTTCATCCACATACAACATTAAGAATTTTTAAATATGTTCAGCTACAAGTTTGAATTAGATAAAATTTACAATGTGTTAAAAAGTACCATATAGTAGTGTTATTGGAAGTCCGTCAGAAGCTGCAGAGAGCTGTACGTTAATGTAAAAAGTGTGTTCAACATCGTTATTACAAACAAAGAGAAGATTTACGGTCTTCTAAAGATAACAGAAAATAATGTGTCTGTTACAAAAACAGTTTTGACTTTACACATATGTTTTTAAATGTTATATATACCGAGCCTACCGATGGCATTCAACGGAGAAATGCATGGTGGTAAAATTTTATTTGTCAGATTTTATATACCGGTACACGATTCAAAGTAAATAAATTTGCAGTAATCTAGAATTTATAGTACACCACAAAAATTATATAATTATATTTAATTTCAATCACTTTCTGCTACAGTCTGTTTCTTGATGTATATAATACTATAATACTTATAACTATTTTACCTCAAGATGTATTTTTTCCTTTAGGGACATGTTTCGGGAGATCCTGTTCTCCCATCTTCAGCCTTCGCCATCTTCCTTCTGGTGCAGTATTTGTGTGTTGGCTTCTGGATGTTATTATGGTGGTTTGTTGGTCTTTGGTCCTTCAATGTTGCATTATTGTGTGTGGTTGTGGTATCTGTTTTTGTATTTTGTGTATTTTCGATGTTGAGTGCTTTGAATATTGTGTCATGTTTTGTATTGATTTGTATTTGTTCTGGTATTAATTTGTTTTGTGTTTTATGTTTGTAAATCTGTAAATTTTCCCAAATGTTCATTATGGTGCCTTTGTGTGGTATATGTTTTATTAGTGTTACATTGGTTATGTCTGGGAATTCATGTCCTGTGTTTATTGCATGTGTGGCTAAATTGGATTTATATATATTTGGTTTTTTGTATGCATTTAGGTGTTCAAAATAACGTTTTTTCAGCTGTTTTTTTGTTTGTCCTATATAACATTTATTGCAATCTTGGCATTCAATTTTGTATATACCGTTGGTTGTTGTATTATCTTTGTTGTGTGAGCTATTTAGATTTTGTAATTTATTTTTATTAGTTTTGTATGCTATTTTTATATCTGTGTTTTTAAATAGTTTTGTTAGTTTTGACATTTTATTATTTATATATGTGAATGTGGCCCATTTTTTGTTGTTGTTATTATTTATGTGTTGTTCAGTTTGATTACTTCTTAATTGTTCAGTTTTTATTTTGTATTTGATTTTATTTTCTATTTTGATCATAGTATTTTTATTGTATCCATTTGCATAACCAATTTGGTATATTATATTTCTTTCTTTGTCAGTTTCTTGTTTGTTTAGGGGTATTTTGTACATTCTGTTAAATAACGAATAAAATGCTGCCATTTTATGTTGTGGTGGGTGGTATATATGTTATACCTAACCATTCTGACCACCCACCACAACATAAAATGGCAGCATTTTATTCGTTATTTAACAGAATGTACAAAATACCCCTAAACAAACAAGAAACTGACAAAGAAAGAAATATAATATACCAAATTGGTTATGCAAATGGATACAATAAAAATACTATGATCAAAATAGAAAATAAAATCAAATACAAAATAAAAACTGAACAATTAAGAAGTAATCAAACTGAACAACACATAAATAATAACAACAACAAAAAATGGGCCACATTCACATATATAAATAATAAAATGTCAAAACTAACAAAACTATTTAAAAACACAGATATAAAAATAGCATACAAAACTAATAAAAATAAATTACAAAATCTAAATAGCTCACACAACAAAGATAATACAACAACCAACGGTATATACAAAATTGAATGCCAAGATTGCAATAAATGTTATATAGGACAAACAAAAAAACAGCTGAGAAAACGTTATTTTGAACACCTAAATGCATACAAAAAACCAAATATATATAAATCCAATTTAGCCACACATGCAATAAACACAGGACATGAATTCCCAGACATAACCAATGTAACACTAATAAAACATATACCACACAAAGGCACCATAATGAACATTTGGGAAAATTTACAGATTTACAAACATAAAACACAAAACAAATTAATACCAGAACAAATACAAATCAATACAAAACATGACACAACAATATTCAAAGCACTCAACATCGAAAATACACAAAATACAAAAACAGATACCACAACCACACACAATAATGCAACATTGAAGGACCAAAGACCAACAAACCACCATAATAACATCCAGAAGCCAACACACAAATACTGCACCAGAAGCAAGATGGCGAAGGCTGAAGATGGGAGAACAGGATCTCCCGAAACATGTCCCTAAAGGAAAAAATACATCTTGAGGTAAAATAGTTATAAGTATTATAGTATTATATTTAATTATAATTTCACCATTGTCCTACAACACGAAATGCTAAAATTTGATCGTGTTGCTACTTAAAATGTTGTATTAGCCACCTATATTTACAATAAAATTAATCAAAATATTTAACATTGTACTTTAACAATATTATTTAATAACAATTATTTAATATTTGTAGAATAAACAAAATGCCGTAAATTTTGTATTTTCAGACAGACATTAAGTTTAAATTATTTTTAATTTTATTAAGTGAAGAAATAGCTGTGATAGTAAATATTTTACAAGCAGATTTTTTTAAACTTCATAAAAAAGTACTAATACTTAAGTGGTGTACAATTGAACACACTAAAAAGAAATGAGAAATACCAAACATGAAAAGTGAACAATGTGATGCAAAAGTATTGAAGAGGTAGGTACGCAGGTAGTTAAATTATAGAACTATAACTGTTAACGTTATTAGGCTTACCTATTGTTATAAGTACACCGCTGTTACCAAATGAAAGAAGCCCACTCTCGCTGTCGCAAAATCTACTCAACGTGAACAATGACTTCGAATGACGATTTTCTCTCACGTAGCACCTGCCGGTGAGTATTATGTGCTATTATATCGATGCCGAATTGAGTCTGAGCTTCTGTTGGAGAGATTATGGTGAGATGCTTGTTTCTCTAATTATCCGCGAACAGAAGCACACGGTACGTACCACACCGCTTGTAGTAATTGACGATACAATTTATACTTGCCCAAAATTTTGTAACACATTAGAACGTCGCTAAACATTGAATATTAATATAACAAATATTTATAGATCCATATATTGACAAAATGCGAAGACCAATTTATAAAATATTTTTATTACACTCAAATATATTATGTTTTCTTTTTATCAAAATAAAGGAAATAATAAAGTATATTTTCATGTTATCAAATAAATAAACATATTGAAGAAATAACGGTATTCCTAAGCACATTACTGTTTCTGAAATTGTAAATATTTTTATATTTACTTAGTTACTACAGTTTTCTTTGGTGTTTTAAAAATAGTTTTAGTATCATACGATAACCCAAAAACTAAAAACAGAAGACAACTAACAATAATTCTTAACTTTCAGATAATTTTTTACAATAAAAACCTCATATAATTTTAAATAAGTTTAAAAAAATATATATATTATTTATAATACGAAGACATTTTCTTCTATAGGAATTTATAACTATGTCGCCTAAAAAAATGTTAATTGCGTAAACCACTTTAAAAAGGAGGATGTTTTTTATTAGTCCCAAAACTTTTTTTATGCATGTTTGCTGATTATTCAAAAGCGGTTGGACCGATTTTAATAAACTTTTCTTTACTTGAAAAGACATGTACTTGCGGTGGTCTCATAGTATTTTAAATTAGCATTGGACCAGTACTGAGCCAATACGAGCAGTATACTTTATTTTATACTTTCACTTGTGCTTTCAAAATTCAATAATAGTCTCGGATTACTGCTTTACTAGGGTTACGTTTGTATCATTAGCTTTTCTTGTTTTCAAATTTCAACGTAAAACTGTACGAAGTTCTTCAATATTCACAAAACGCATACAGCACGATACATCTGTACATGTTGCTCTATGACACTCTGCCCCTGCAGCATACGAATCAAGCAGCCGAATCTATTTGATATTTGTATTTTTTTTACAAGCCATTGCTCCTAAAAATGAATTCGCAGAAAGAACTTAATGCTTGTGATTTTCGAAAAAAGCGATCAAACCATTTTTCAAATTTTGAAAACTTTCGTTATTTTGATCTTCATTAATGTACCCAAAGATTAGTAAAATGTAACCGTGACGGCAAGTCCGTCATTGCTAAATACTCTCCATTTTGCTCTTGAGTACAAAAATATAATTTTCTCCCAATAATATGCATTGTTTATAATACATATCAACTACTATAACTATGTATTTGGATCTAATAGCTACTCAAGCAACTGCTGCTGTGCCAGTCTACTGTTTAAATGTGAATCCATGTTGAACCGTTCATCAGTAGACTATCTCAAAAATATTGTAATTCAATAGATTGGCTAGCGTCAAGATATACGTACATTGTCATATTTTAGTAACTACTCAAGCAAAATTTTTAATCTTACAATATTTATTTGGAATTCTCTGTACTGTTGAAATTTATGCATCTTTCTACTATAATTATTACTCCTGCATTGTACAAACGAAATGCCAGTTGTTCAGCAACTCATACGATGTCTTCAGGAAATAAACGTATGCCAAATGAATGTAATTTTCATGGCCGGTGTGTAAATTATCACAATTGTCCGGACTGCTAGGCCATGGTCAAAGTTGATCTTGTTTATGTCCATACGTTTTGTCCATACCAATGACGGACAGCTTCAGTGGCGTGGGAATTCAGATCACAACACCCGCGAACGAATGCGAACAGTCGCGCAAGAACACAGATTAGTTTGGTCTTTTACAATGAAACAAATCGTGGTAACTATTTTGACGTGTTATTTCTGTTGTTCCTAGTCATCATGAATAACTAAATATTTGCAGTTATTTAATACGAGAATCTGTACAGTGTTTCTACAAATATATAATGAAATAATTGCTTCGTCAGGCCAGAACAGTCTTTGTATTCGTTTGCGGGTGGTTTTAAAATATTTAAGGGATAACTCAAATATATCCTATAAGACGAGATGAATTCTGACTTATTAAATTACGTAACAATTGAAACTCAAATGTTTTAACCCTTATTATTATACGCATCAGTATCAGACAATTACACGTTGTTAATGTCAATAATTACGCACAGCTGGCGTAAGAGAACTAATGAAATTGTCGGTGGCCGGCTGTCGCCTTCGCTGTTGTCTCGTATTGAGCTACGCGTTGTATAGCAAAATTGAAAGTTAAGGGCATGGGAATGCGCGAAACGCTTAAGGTCAGAGGGAAATGGTGATGTGGTGGGAGTTGCTTTCAAATGCGAGAAGAGAATATTTGTTATGAGCGTCAGTGCAGCCAACGTACAAAAATAGTAACCAAAACTCGCGTGCAAGGTTTGTTAATAATCTGTGTTTCGCTTACCACGGATGTCTCTCTCTCTCCCCCTCTCTCTGTGTTACATATCAAATGTTATATAAACCTATCTCGTTTTTTTTAGTCCTGAAATTGTCTGCTGTCGAGACGTACTACCAGCCTTATCTGAATGGAATAGAATGTGCAAATTTTGCACTTGTGCACTTCTGCTCCTTAATTACACTCGACTATCTCTACAGTTTATCATAAAGGGACGATTTCTTCGTACCGGTACTAGCTTACTTGCAAAAATCTTTTAGTCGTAGACAAAAAAAAATCCGCTTAGGAAAATAATATCTTTAAGAACAGCTTTTAGCCCCACAACTGTTACAACTCATAAAAGTAACAGATGAACGAAAGAGAGATCAATTGTGTTTTACCAGCTGGCAAAACAACCTTTTATTGTAAGTAAAGCAAAAACTTAAAGTTATAACATGCGTTAATCAAAATTTTAATAATTTTTTTTTAGCTTCAATATTCAACTTCATTTTATTATTCCTCAAAACGTAAGTGCGTTTTTTATGATAATAGAACTAATATTCTACTATGATTTCTGTTTGTCTTTTAATTATTTATTTGTATTGTAAGGATAAGCAAGACGTTTATAAAAAACCTTCAGACTCTCTCAAGTATGTGCTAAAGCAAGCATGAATAGTTCCGTTTTAAACTATTAAAATGAATTGTAAAACAACGACATAATTAATAATAAACTGAGGTAATACTATATAGACTGAAATAGTACGCAACACAGTAATTAACAACGTAACTAAAACGAGACACGCATGTTGGCAACACCTTCACTTGTATAGCAGCTGATTCTCCATTACCCTCCCGCCATTCACAATTTCAAAGTGGACTCGTCCATGAAGAAACTGGTTCCTGCGCATATGCCTTTTGTTTTCAATTTTGCTTTACCAATTGGACATAACAGCGTACACAGAGAGCCAACCGCCAGCAGCAGTAACTGGAGGTAACTAATCACACACACTTAATTATATACATACCAAAATAAAACAATCAATACAAACTTTTTTGAGAAGGTGCTAAACACGTTTTAAAAACTCGAAAAAATATAACACACAGACTGACTGAGATGGTACGTAGATCAGTCCGTACTTAAGGTTCGAAAGCGTTTTTAAAGTACCTTTATAGACAACAAGACTGTTTGATACCTTACACTTTGATTTAAGAGCAATACAGCTGCTTTTTAATTTCTTGGTTGTAATGAAATCAGTGAATGACCTTGAGTGGAAATTACTGAGGATGGCACGCATGTTGTAAAACGCTTACGAAGAAAAATGAGCGTTAGCGAAGTCATCTAGCAAAAAATACTGTAGTTGTATAAAAATATATATTATTATAAGAGTATTATTTATTACTCTACTTGAGGTTCGAATATACCTTAAATGTCATTTAAAATCTAAGACTCAATAATTCGCAAATCTAACGACATATACATAACCTATAAAGCTCACAACAAGAAGTAAAATAACATCTCGTGCGACAGATATCTAAAACTGTTGGTATCTAATCTGAGTTATACATTATGATACTGCTCAGGTTGCAAACAGTATACAACTTCAAATTATAAAAACACTACTTGAATAATGTCATTTATAATAAATGTAAATATTTAAAAATGTACATAATTTTGGTTCGACTAACCATAATAATTAGAATAGACTTTGAATGTAATTTCCATTGTTTGTATAACGGATACTGTTGATAAATGTGGTTTTAAGCTCTAAATTTGTCTTTTCCTCTGTCGGCGATAATTTGTATCTCTGTATTTGACAGAGAAGAGATAATACTGGATTAGCGGTATTAAAAACCTCTTGTTATTAACTACAATGAATGAGTAAATGAAATTACCCTATAATTATTTGAAACTACTACAAAACGTTGATTAAACAAGAAACGACAGAATGTAATAATGAATTCTAATGTTTAAATAAATAAATTTTAAGCTGGTGTAACAGTCACAATTACACTAGCATTTGTATTGGTTTTCCAGATAATTTTGCTTTCTAGTTATCACTAAATACAAACTGAATACAGGGATATGGCCTACATTAACCCTTCCTTATCATTAACATTTAAGCCTAACTTTAGGTATTTAAACCTATTACTTGACGGTGTCTTATCGTAAGTCATAATATAAAGCCGGACGTTAAACATCAATAAATAATAATCGTCCATCACTAAATATCTCTGACAGTTCTCATATGTTGAAAATGATAACCTTAACCTCTATTAAAATTAAAAGTACATATAATTTTTTATGTACAGAAGCAAACCTTCAATGTTAAGATAATTTTAATCTTCATAAAAGATGACAAATATTGCTTTACTCTTGATACTCTGCTGAATACTCAACAACATAAAGACTAAGTTTAACTAAAATACTATCTTACAGAATAAGATCGTCACATCAAATATGTAAACTTGAATTCATGTCAATGAGTTAACAGCAAATTATTCGAAAATATCTAGTTGCATTTATCTAAGTTCCCAAAATAAAGTTTCCTTTATCTAGTTGCATCTAGATCTATCAATATCAAACATATATCTTATTATTATAAGATTATTAAATAAGACCTGTAATTTATTCCACCGATGTATGATTTTCAGCGTTCAATATAAAAACAGCTGTAGCTAGAGTTATGTGTCGTCAGAGTTTTGTTTAGTAATCTTAAATTAATTAATTTATAATTAATTGGGACCTATGCGCTGTAGTCACTAACACATAGTAACATGGACATATACCACAACGCCCGTGAAGTTACATATATACAATAATCATTACTTTCTTCTTGTTAGTAGTAATATTCCTTTGAGGCCTTAATATATAGTGTTTGTCATTTTGTGACATATCAAAAATTCTGTCAGATGTGTAAACAAACTCAAAACAAACTCTAGACATCTATGTGTCTAGACATATTCTTTCCTTTCTGTCGTGCTCTCACAATTAATTCTCCGTTATCCAGAAACGTGCAGTTCTCTTATTCTTTTCGAACACTTCTACTTGTGTGTAATGTTATTACGAATACCACACTATTTCTCTTTATTTTCCACTGACATAATGTTAGAATTAAGAAACTGGAATATAAATTTAACGAACAACTTGGAAACATAAAATTCAGATGCAGAGGTAGTGACAACTGTAGTTGACACCATTATAAATTGTTACACCATGATGTTAATCCATCCAATTACTAAAATGCGGTTATTTGTTTTTTTTTTTTTAGTCAGACAGTATTATCAAACTTGCTTTCTCTGTCGGATGTCATTTATCTTACCCCTCTCATCTGACTGTTTGTTTGGACTACAAGTTACTAACACAGGCGCCTCCATTCGTTAATCTGATAAAAGTTCGAACAACATACGCAGCGGTGTTTAATGGCGTCTGTGTATCACGTTTCTCAAAAGACAATAAATACTTGATGCATATTTAAAATTAAGTGACGTACACGTCCTAAAACTATATATATACACTAAAAAAATATTTCAATTACAAAATGAATATGATTCATTTTCATTACTTTAAGTGTTGAAAGTTTCTACAATTCAATTTGTTTTAGAAAAGACAAGTCGACCATTGAGGCTGTTAAGATGACGATTGAGGCCGCTGGAACTACAGAACAAGGGGAACGCTATTCTATGCCGATATGGCTTTCGGTTACTCATTAAGAACGCCTCCATCAGATATTGATGCTCTTCAGGAGACTTTCAAAGTACGGGAGTACTTTACCAGTAAGGGAAGTGATTATATTAGCAATTGTGTACTCCTGAAGTAAGTCAGCGTTCGTTTCTGGACCTTCTCATCTGATAGGATTCTTAAGATGGATGTGGCCGAATACTGTTTCATGGCGGCAGGATACGCAGATAGTATTGTAACGATGGTACCCTCTGGGAAAGTCGAGACCGGCCTTCCACCCGTTTCTCCGCCAGTCGAGCAAGTGTAGCGTTTTAGTCAATACCTAACTCAAGTGCCTTCTAGAGTGTTCTGGAGAGCACTTTAAATACTCATTATGCTGGCACACCTCAGTAAGGATGGAAAGTTTTTCTGGAGCTCGCTTCCTGTATAATCAACAGCATCTGACTTTGTCAGTCAGTTACGTTGCGCGATTCGCTTAGTGCGGATCGAGTGGTTGTGGAAGATTAGTGGAAAGTGTTTAATATGTTATTATAATTAGTTTGGAACTGTATTACTTATCATTATTATTGCAAGAAGACAAATTTAACTTGAATTATTATTCGAAGTATTTTGTTGATTACAAACTGTTGTTACTTGTGCTTCATTAAAGCTTGTAATTTAGTGATTTCATTGGTGTCTGAATTTTGTTTCCACTGTACCATACGACGATCAGTGAGACCGTCGTAACAATATTATAGCATAATATGTGGAACTGGCTCAGATCAGATTAAAGCAAGTTATGGGACGAGTAAGTTTTTGGATGTAAGATCACGGCTCAAGACTGACATCAGAAAAAACTAAAGTCGACTGTCTAACATCTTACCAATAAAGATCGAGAAGAAACTGTTGCACCAAAGGCATTGTCAAGTGCCTGGGAGAGAAAATAGATGCAAAGCTTATACTTTGAGCAAGAAAACTATTTGCTGATGAAACTACAACTAGATCACGCCGCTGAGTAAATGTATGGTTATCACGAGTGGTGTGGTCGAAAACCTTCCAATCGCCAAAAACTGATGCCAGTTATGCACTAAATACTGCTTTATGATGCGGATATCTGGGCTGATATGCTAAAAGTCAAGAAATACTTAAGACGGATATCAGTAGCGCAGCGAAGTGGTGCGCTTAGAGGAGCCTGCTCCTACCCAACGGTCTTGGAGTCCGGGGCTCTTGTAGTCACAGGAATTATTCCAAGTGATCTACTTGCATAGAAGAAGAAACAGATTTACGAGAAGTAGGGAAACAACAAACTCAAAGAAAGACTAGGGGACATAGTACTGTTGAATCGCAGGAAATATGGAGAAGTGATACGAACGGAAGGTAGACAGTCATAGCCATAAAACAGTTAGATGAGTGGATGTACGCAAGCACGGAGAGATAAACGTCTTCCTGACACAATTTTTAACTAGACACGTTCTGTTCCGTACTTGACGCTATATGGAAAGTAGACACACCAGACTGAATTATCTGTAGACTGAATTATTTGGGACAATTTACAGTACATGTTTATACTTTGCGATAGATAAAAAGAAGAGGAGCTGAATATGGGGAATGCAGTAGGGCAGATTACGGCTATTTACGTGACGCAACAAAACGAAAGTAACAGGGATCATGCAGAAACGACACAGACAAGGTTTAATGACTAAAGAGAATACGGTAATAAAGTTTTATGCTAGAAGAACATAATCCTGCTAGGGCATCTAACGTGAAAACAACTAACGTTAACCTCTATAGATATTATACACATGCATGCACACATGGACGAAGAATAAATGGCACCAACGTGAATGAATGCAAAAGTTCCTTCAGGGCCCGTGTTAGGAGATATTGCAACTTCAACAAGAAAACAATAAACGACGTGAGTAATATTCAGCAGTAACAGTTTTCTGTTTATTACGTAAGAATTTTCCAGCATTCTGATTTGAATTACAGTGGTTTTACCAAAAATTGAGGTCAAATACAATTCCATTCTCCAACTCAGAAAAAAAACCCGTACACACATACTAAAGTGTGGAGCTGGCAAGCGATTACAATTCATGACAAAAGGGATAGAATAATTAAAATTTAGTTGACGATATAAGTTTGATGATAATACAAGAGGAACACTTTGTTTTATAATTTCTGCTCCACATTTAAATTTCTTTATCTTCTAAGCAACCAATTCAAATATTTAAACAATACCTATAGTTCTATTTATTAAACTTTTTTTGTAATTAAACACAGAGATATAGCCTTATCGGAATGCCTTTCGAGATTTCTGCTGAATTTGAGTCAGTAAATCTCCAATACAATTTCGTCTCTTAGGATTTCGTCCCTGGTAAAGGTTTTTTGCGGAAATTGTATTCTCAGTTCACAAGGAAAATTGCAAACTTATTTAAAAGGGATTTGTTGAATTTTCTAAACAAGAGATTTATTAAAAATTATGTAGGGCTACCACGTGAGCGACAATTCTGAGGGCATTCTGTAGTATAGCACTAATTTTGTTTATATGAATAATGTACGCTGTGTACACTGCATGGTAGTGTATACTGCATGTCTATCCATATATACCTTTTTAACGATAAGCTATTAACAATTCTTTTATTTTCTCGATTCAAAAATTAATACGTCTAAAATTATTATGAAAAAATAGTAATACAGTAAACAGTTTTGTTCTTGTGAGTAATTGAATAATCGAAACTAGTTTATAATAAAGATCATATTTCCATAAACACTAATATTAGAAAGTTAAGTATTTATATTATTTATGATAATTGCAGTAAATGTATGAACAAGAGAAGACAGAAGACTTGTATGTGAAGAGAATACGGAGTATTATAAAATGAGATATGTATGTTAACTTTAAAAATAATAAATTTTATTTTCTGAAAAACAATAAATACATTTTTCAATATTTCCCATCGTATAAGATTACATATAAATAACCAAACTTTTACCTTTCTTTTTGTTGTGATATGCAGATGTGTTTATTCACCTAATTCTGCTCATTGCTTTTCAGCGTGTCGTGTGTGAGCGCTGTGGTTGGTCCTCAAAGGGTACAAAGGTCTTCTTCTTCTTCTGATAGTTCCTGTCCGTTTTGGATGTTGGATATCATACAGACTATTTTAACATTCTGTACTGGTGGACGGAATAAGTCAGTTGTATTCATGCCAAACCAGGTCCTTAAATGTCTCAGCCATGAGATTCTCGGTCGCCCAACTCCTCTCTTTCCAAGTACTTATCTCTATAGTATGGACTGCAATAAGTAAAATCTCTGTTCATTTCTCATGAGTTCATTAATGTTTAGTAAAAGTTAATTTCCATGAACGAAAATGATATTATCATTCACCATTAAACAATTTCTATGCGTTGGGTAAGTGACAAGAAAATAATAAATCATAATTTAAATAGGCCTAGTAGTAGTAGAAACTCTCTAAACTTTTAAAGTCTAGCTAAAAGGAAAAATGTGCACGCATAAAAATCTTTAATTAATATATATGCCGTTTTACTTTCAAATATACCTTTCTTTAAGATACTCAAGTCTCATTTATATTTAAACTTTTATAGTAAATATTAAGCTTTTACATTGATGTTAAACACATTCATAATTATTTATTTTCAATAATTGTTTCTCTTCTCGTTTCTCTGATTTTACCTTTCTTTTTATTGTGATATGCAGATGCGTTTATTGTCACCTAATTCTGGTCATTGCTTTTCAGCGTGTCGTGTGTGAGCGCTGTTATTGGTCCTCAAAGGGTACATTGAAACCTATGGCTTTTCTTGACGTATCATTTTGATGACGAATTACAGAACCGTGATTCACGATAATAACATTCACACCATTATTACCATATTATATAATATTATTATATTAGTAAATATAGTTTCTTCTGCAAGTAATGTACGACATTTATATAATATATTTTATTGTAATATAAAATTCATATGTCTTGTGTTTATATCTGGTAATTTTTATATCGATACCCCACGTTTTTAGGAGAGAATTTTACAATATACATTACATTTTTATATTGTGTGTTGTTTGTATTTTAACTAAAATAAAATAAACAATTATATTCTTTTGTTTGCTTTCTTAAAAAATATTATTTGTAATAATGTTTAATAATCTTTTACAAATAATATTATAAAGGAACTTTATAGATACAAGTGTAGATTTATAGTGGTGTAGTAGTGTGAGTGCAGATACGCACCGGTATCTACGATAATGTTGTTTTTTATAAAATGTCGTAATTATAACTATTATGGTTATTAGTGTGATTGTATCGTTTAATGGGTGCGTATTAATAGTCCACTTTCTTGATTTAAAATGGTTCGCGCACTCTGTTATATACCTCCCTCACTTACCACACGTGGATATTTCAGTCCTGTTCAGTGACGGTTCCGCTGAAATACATACACTTTACATACAGATAGATATTCAGGTTGAATATTCAATATAGTTATCACACACAATAAAAATGAAATAATATCTAAATAATATTCTGAATTATTAGATCTATTTAAACTCTTCCGCCACCTTTGGTAGAACTGATTAAAAATAAATGAACTAATTTAAAATTGAAATGATACTCTTTTTCACTGGTAATAAAAGTGGAGGTTTATTAACAATTCGAGATATTATAAAATCTTTGAACAATGAACAATCAATAGCTAACAACCTTTTAGATAATAATTACAAATAAAAATTCAAAATAAGACTCTGTTCAGCCTCAAGGCTGGTAAACCTGTTAGTTGTACAATAAGTTAATTTCAAGAGGTTATGTTCTCTTGTATCAGTGAATTACCATATTCGTAAGGTTCTTTTAGGTAGCATGATACCAGGTACAAGATGTAATATTAATAACGATATAAAATGAACAATAATTAATAATAAACAAACAAATATAAAAATCGAAAATTAATACGATATATCTGGTAGTTATGTTACTATCGTACGCGGGAATGCGCACGCAACTTTTAGTACTCGTCTAACAATTATCAAGCTCGTTGGCTTGTACAGTTAAAATGTATTACTTTAGTTTAATAATTCGCTTTGAGAATTATCTATTTGCAAGAGAAAAATTTATTAAAAAACTCTTGTTATTATTTCCATCTGGTTTGGATTTTACTTGAGAACAGACTGGTAACAGTGAAATTGGCAAGTTACCGTTACGATTCTAAGGTTATGTTATAACGGGTATTGTTATAATGGTTAACTATTTCTTAATATTTATTATTTCTTTATCTTAATATAAACACATTTTTCGTAATATATTGATGTGTTATTATCAGGATTACATTTATTCTTTCGTATGAAAGCTGTAACGTCACAGAACGTTCCATAAAAAGAAATCATTTATATAGTAAGTTAGCATAAGAGGAAAGTGAGGTGAACAGTATCGAACCCAAGTAGTCCCAAAAAATTGTGTAATTTTGTATAATAATTATTTCTATCAACTTGAAAAAACGACCAAACTATGACTAAGACAAAACCCCATATATATTATTAAAGCGAATAAGAGTGAAAAAACCATAAGACACTATAAGAGAGAGAAATAATGTCAGAATCCACCAAAATGAAGTCAATAATTATTAAGTTTTATAACTATGAATATAGTATTAAAAACTATTTTTTGTGAATGAATGGACATGATCCATTATTATATTATGTGATGTAAATAAAATAAATGTATTAAATGATTTAAATACGTTATTGGAAAGAGTTTAAGTTAGAATAAAAATGATATATTTGTTATGACAAAAAAATATTAATGTGTTGGATTTGAGACCATACACCAAGATTTCATGAAAAAAATTAATTATTATCAGATTTAAATAAAAACTATATGCAGTTGTCAAGCAGACAATAGTGAAAAATTTATCTTAAATAAAGGAAGCTGTCAAATGAATAAAAAGCAGTCAAAATAGCCAAAAACAGTGTTAACTAAAAACATGTAATAGGCATCTAATATTGTATAATTTATGAATTTAATGTTGCCAAAATGCAACCAAACTGTATTAGAAAGCTGTAATATGATATAAAGCAACTATGCTAATACACCTGACCAACTTTAACATTGTAATAGTCAAGTTAGCAAAATATTTACTTATACCATGTATGGCTGAAGCCAATTATCCAGTACAAAAATAATCATATCTGGCTAAATACTTACATAATACTAACAAAAATAAGATAGAAAGGTACAATACATCAGTATACCTTAATAAGAAACAAACTCAGTTGAAAGTAAAGTCAATTCTAAAAGAATTTAACTAATTAGAGTGAGATTTGTCACACCATAAAAAATGACATCTCAAGACCAATCAATGATGCTATGTCATCTTGTGATAAATATAATATATGTACAGAGTAACCAGGTATCACAAAAGATAGACAAAATAATAAACTCTGTGTGTATAGTAGTGAAATAATACATATATTAAAGGAAAAGACTAATCATTGTATTAGAAAACTGACAAGAATCTAGGCCATGAGCAGAGGCCATATAAAATTGTATTTATTTGTGTTTTATTTATGTTAAAATTTGTTTATTTTGTTGTAGGAAAGTAGTAGTATTAGATGTTCAGCTTGTGGAAGGAACTTTGTAACTCCACAACAATTTTTGTTATAAAAATTGAGTTTTCAATGACAACAACTCAAGGTGAGGGTTGTATATTGTATTGTTTATTAGACTTAAGTTAATTAGAAACCAATCATATTTAGTATCGCTAGATTCAGTTAAAAACAGGGAATCTAAATGTATTAATGGCATACAAATTGTGAGTACTAATGTAAAACTGTTTGATAAATGCCAGTGTAATTTTTGAAATATCCTTTGTATGAAGAATAAGAAATTCGTTCTAAAAGCTTCTACGGAAGTGAAAATTGTTCTATGACATTCCATTTCGTTTATTCTCGAACAATCTAGAAAGAATTTTTACACAAATATACCGGAAGTCGATGAAAACAGTCATCCTGAATTAGTATAAAAGCGAGACCAAATTCGACCCAAAAACACTTGAAACTTGAACTCCAGAACTGATGCATCTCACACAACACTGATCAACGCAGCTAAGGCGAAACCGAAGAGGCGAGAAATCGACAAGACACGGCAGGAAGGCTTTTCCCGTACATAGACATAACCGACTGACTTAACCTCAACGAGAATTTTCGCCAAATGTATCGCTGAAATAGAGCAGCGATACGGCAAATTTTAATAGAAATCACGCAGCCAGAACGTCGACGGCCCAGGAGGGACCAAACATTTAAATAGAGAACGAATTCTGCTGTGTCCGCACTGACTGACTAACTTGACAAAAAATCCCCTTTCACGTAAACATACAATACACAAAGCCTTCCTCAACACTGCATGGGAATCAGCGCTGCGGTGGCCGATTTCTGAATCAACGCTAAACAGATGATTCGTAGCGGCGGCGTTTGAACGATATTCTACTGCCAAACGTTTTTACAAAAGTGCGGAAAAAGTAATGATCGCAAAATTTGACTTTAAATAGATTCAGTGTACACCCGAAGAGGCGAGATTGAGAAACTACCCGAAGGAAGTGTCCAGTGCGAGAATAAACGACCATTGGAACGTGAGTTACCAAAATTAAAGTCATTTGTTACCTGGTTACATTTATCACACAGTTGTACTTTACACGCCACACATACACCTTCAAATCACTTAGTTTTTTCTTGTAAGGCATCTAATTGATATGTCTTGGTAGTTCAAAGGAGTCACGTCCTGAGAGTAAAGATTTTCCACATATTAAACTCATGCTTTTCAACTGAGTCAAAATCTGAATTATACTAGCCGATACTTGATTGGACATATAAAAAAATTGTCAATAATAATAACTTGTAAAATTTTTTCTCTGCAATTTTACAATTTTTTTCTATGAATGATAGTCCTTCAGACGATTTGTTTGTTTTTAAAGAACCATTATTAAACTTAACTGATTTTTCCAAGCTAAACTGACTTGTTTAAATTTTTTCGTAGATTTAAAAATTTTATCAATCACTTTTTTTTTTTTTCTTTCTTGGAACAAACGTTTCCAAGTGGCGCCCACAAAAAGCATAGTATTAAGTTGTGTTACAGGACTACATCACTGCAGAGGATCCAGTCAACAGAGTAAGTAACAAAAGTGCGCGGAGGTAACGCCCGACAAATTACAACACAAACATTTAAACAACACCCTTTCTTTTCGTTATAAATTGGCAGCCCAACTAGTGAGGCTTGAAAAAGACGGAACAAGCCCGGCAACTACCAACATATTAAAATGCCGCAACCAAAGGGAAAAAAGGTGAAGAAGACTGTGGAACCCGAGGTAAGTGTGGAAGACGGAGAGGCAGTACAGGTCGAGGAAACAGAATTAGAACCGCCCACACTAGAAATGGAAAGACCGGTACAAACGGCAGACGAATTAGAGGAGCAAACGGGAGAAGAACCCATACAAATGGTAGAACAGACAGAGAAACCCGAACCAGAAAAAATAACAGGGAGTGCTGACGCGAATATATTAATGATGATGCTCCAAAAAATGGAAGAAATGAACGAAAATATGAATAAAAACAGACAGGAAGATAAGGAGGAAACTAAAAAAAGTAATGAGCAAATGTTCCAAAAGTTGGAAGAAAATATGAATAAAAACAGACTGGAAGATAAGGAGAAATTAGACAAAATCATAGAATCTTTAAAGAAGGATATAACCGAGAAAATAGATGACAATGGGAAAAAACTGGAGATATTTCAGGAGGACAACAAAAAAAGCATAGAGTCCCTGAAAAAGGAAATTAGCATAAAATACGAAACAGTAACCAAAAAGATCGATGATAATAAAATTGATAGTGACAGGAAGGTCGAGAATATGGAGAAACAGTTGGAAAGGTTACGGGAGAGAAACAATACACGTTTCGAAAATATAGAGGAACAAGCAGTAGAGACCAAACAAGATGTTAGAAAGCTTGAAAACATGGTAAGGCAGAACCAAGACGCCATCATGCAGGAGGTGGGAGAAGTCCAGCACATCGCTAACAGGCTGGACGAACAAATAAAAACTAACAAAAATAGTATACTGGAAATAGACCAGAGAGAGAAAAACCTGCAGGAAAGATTAGAGGCGCTGAGAGACACACCAATACTAAACACTCATACGTGTCATGGTGAAAACAGGGAAGTAATCAACTTCCAGGTCTATCGACGAAACCCAATGGAATTTTTGGAAAGAATGGAGGAGGTTATTGGGAGAAGTAGAGAAACAAGGTAGGACAGGATAAGAGAGATGCTTGACGAGACGTTTAAAAATACTAAGGATAACTGGTGGATAGCGGTACGACCCGAAATAACGAATTTAGCAGAGTTTAAACGCCAGTTTAAGGAAAAGTATTGGTCAGAGACCGCACAAAACAGGGTAAGAATGGACATTTTCTATGGCAAATACGACGCGTCCTATGGACAGCCCCCGACGTCTTATTTCCTGGGAAAGGTATGTTTAGCACGGAAGTTGATACCGCCGATCCCAGAAGAATGTTTGGTAAGGCAGTTAGCTGGACATTACAGCTATGGTATCAAGGATGCCCAATTATACCAACAGATTAGCAAAATAGCCGATCTGGCCAAATTATTGGAAAATTGCGAATCCACAGGGAGGTTCCAGGATTACCAACCCCCCAATCGTAAGGTAGAGTACAACAACAATAATAACGGACCAAACCGGAATGGAGGTGGGAACAGTAATAATCTAAACACCAGTAATCAGAATAATAATATCCCACCAAATGGCCGAAATGATAACATTCAGGGCCCAATTAACCGCAACTATCCGGGACCAAAAAGAGGTAATTACACCGGGAATAACTACGGTAGGAACTTCCACCAGGGAAACGGTTATCGCGGGAATAATTATAGAGGAAGTAATTATGGTCAATGTAATGGTTATCGCAACGGGGGAAACCAAGGAGGAGGCGATAGGAGAAACCAAAATGAATATAGGCCCCAGGTAAATTATACAATGGCCAATAACCGACGGCCATATCCACCTAATGTACCCACTTACATGTTTTACCCACAACAGGCGCCAGGTAGCCAGGGTAACACGGCGAATAGCCAACCTATTAACGGTAATCCCGAGGTCAGGCCGGAAACACAGACGGGTCAGCAACCCAATGTTCCAGGAGACCGGACCAATGAGACAGTGGCTCATTTAAACTAAACGCGGCAGTGAAAAAGGAAAACCGCCCTTCACTGAACCAATATTA
Source organism: Magicicada septendecula (assembly GCA_034769895.1). Classification (NCBI taxonomy): domain Eukaryota; kingdom Metazoa; phylum Arthropoda; class Insecta; order Hemiptera; family Cicadidae; genus Magicicada; species Magicicada septendecula. Next base: position 283,346,094 of record CM068374.1, on the reverse strand, counting down.
TGGGGTGACAAACGACGAACATAGACAGGACAAAGACGGGACTATATTAAGAATAAATAATTACCTTAAGGATATTAGAGAGGAGTTATTAGAAGAAGGTGACGATATCATTAAAAATAGTAACCAAGGGAACAATAGTATCGTGCAGATTAAAGCATATATCAATGGCATAGAAGCGATACTACTCATTGACACGGGGTCAAATGTGTCACTTATCGATACCATTGAGTTAGAGCGGATTAAACAAAATAGTAATTTACCAATACCCACTCTACCGATAAATAACATTGTTTTAGTCGGAGCAACGGGGAGGCAAAATAAATCAATAAAGAAACAGGTGTCATTAGAGATGACTAGTAATGGGGTAACAATACCAATAGGGTTATTAGTGGCGAGTAATTTACCCATGAGTATACTAATAGGCTGCGATATACTTAGGCCATACAATGCTGTAATAGATTTGGAAAGTAAGGTGATAACTTTTAAGACTAACAAGGGGATTTGGTCCAATAATTTAATCGATGTCCAAGGAAGTGGTAGAGACAATACACCTTATCAAGCGATAGTGAACCATTATTATTGTACCGATCGTCCAATCAATATGCCATTATATCAGGAGGAAAACCCAGAGTTGTGGTTAGAAAAGTTAGAAGAAATACGGGATTTCCAAAGGACGAAAGCAAGGGGTCTGATCAGCGAAAAACAGGCGGAAAAATTGATCGAGGTATACAACCGTTATAAACACATATTCTCGAACGCTCCAGGTAAAGCCAGAGATTATCAGTGCACCATAAAATTCAAAACTCCGGTGGAATTTAACAGGAAATCGTACCCGATCGCATACTCGCTAAAGAACGAAGTCAGGGAAGAATTGAACAGGATGATAGAGGACGACATAATCGAATATAGTCATTCGCCCTTTACCAGCCCAATCATAGCGGTGCCAAAAAAGAACGGAAAGGTACGTATTTGTCTCGATGCTAGGGAGATTAACAAAATGATTGTTAACGACCGCACATCACCTGGGGAGATAGAGGAGATATTAAAAAAGTTCCACGGAATCAGATATATAAGCTCATGGGATACGGTATGCGGATACTGGCAGATAGAACTCCACCCTGATAGTAGGAAATATATGGCATTCATATTCGAGGGCAGAAACTATCAGTTTAAGCGGTTACCTTTTGGCTTAATAAATTCTGTGGCGGTGTTTGTAAAGATAATGGACAGAATATTGGGGCAGGAAGTACTGAAGTTTACGACAGTATACGTCGACGACCTACTGGTGACTTCAGCGAATTGGGACGACCATTGTAATAGGGTTGAACAGGTGCTACAGAAATTATCAGAGAATAATATCACCCTCAAATTAGACAAGTCCCAATTCATTGCAAATGAGGTGAAATTTTTAGGATTTAATTTAACAGAACAAGGGATTACTCCATCCAAGGAAAAGGTAGAGGCCATACAGAAGTTCCCCACCCCAAAGAATAGGAAACAGCTGCAGTCATTTTTAGGAATCTGCAACTATTACAGAAAGTTTCGGTCCAATTACTCAGAACTAACTGCCAGGTTCCAAAAGCAGTTATCAGCTAAAGACAAATGGACTTGGGGACCAGAGCAAGATGGAGTGCTCAGTATCATAAAGGAAAAGTTCTTAGAAACCGTAATGTTGCACCATCCCGACTTTACAAAACCATTTTTTCTAAACTGCGATGCCAGTAACGTGAGTTTAGGTGCAGCCCTCTATCAGGAAGATCAGGACGGTAACCATTTAGTAATTAGCTTTGCTAGCCGCGTGCTGAACAGTTGCGAACGAAACTACAATACTACCGAAAAAGAACTGTTAAGTGTAGTTTTCGCATGCGGTAAATTTAGGACATATATATTAGGGTACCCCATAACAGTTAGAAGCGACCACAAATCTATATCATTTTTAAAGCATTGTAAACTGAACCACGGAAGGCTGACTAGATGGGTTTTGGCCTTGCAAGAGTACAATATCACATGGGAATATATACCCGGCAAACAGAACGTAGCCGCCGACGTCTTATCTCGCGTCAATATACCAGACCAAACCTTTGACGGCGAAAAGGAACAATTAGCCAAGGTTTACCACATTATTAAGAGCAGGGAGGATTTAAAAGATATTTTGCACGAAATAAAGTCACAACAAGAGGCCGATCCGAAATTAGGAGATATTAGAAAAAGGGTACAGGAAGGCGATGAGGTCATAAACAGATTTTATTGTATACACGACGACACTTTGTTTATTAGGAATACCCCGCAACAAGAGAATTGGAAATTAGTGATTCCACCAGCGATAGAGAGACCGCTAATAATCGAATATCACGAGAGGTACGGACATATGGGTGCCCTTAAAGTAAGGAAGGCATTGGAAGAGCAAACATACATCAAGGGGATGAATAAGAAGGTGCAACTGGCGATACGATCGTGCGATATTTGTCAAAAAGTAAAGTGTGATAACGAGAGGAAGGAAGGGGTCATGATACCCATATTATCTACCGAAAAATTGGAAAAGGTATTTCTCGATATCTGCGGACCCTTTCCACGCAGTGCTGGGAGACACCGATATAAATTTATCGTGATCATTTTCGACCACTTTAGCAAGTATACAAAGCTATACCCAATAACTAGGGCAACGACTAGGAAAATAATAGACATAATAATCAAGCGCTATATAATGGAAGTGGGCCGACCGTATTCTATAATTACGGACCACGGTACTCAGTTTAGGGGAAAACTTTGGAAGGAAAGCTTGGGGGAACACGGAATAAAAACGTACAAGACGTCCGTATATCACCCGAATAGTAACCCAGCCGAGAGAGTGTTAAGGGAGGTAGGACGGTTACTAAGAACATACTGCCATAACGAGCAGAAAAGATGGCATGAATATGTAGCCTCTACCGAGGATTTTCTCAATTTATCGCATCACAATACCATCGAGATGTCGCCATATACGGTTATGTTCGAAAGACCCCCACCACGAGAGATAAAAGAAATTATTAATTTTCCCGACGAACCCGCATACCAATTTGAAGGGGCAAAATTTTATAATAAGGTGTTAGAAAAAACGGAACAGCAGCGGAAAAAATATATCAAATCACAGCCTAAGGCAATTAAATATGAGGTAGGTGAAAAGGTGTTAGTTAAAAATAGAGAATTGCCCAGTGCTATACAAGGCATAACGAGGAAATTGCTACTCTTATATACAGGGCCTTTCACGATAACCAGAGACAATAAAAACAATACCTACGAGGTAACTGACACAATTAGGATGGATGGATGGATGGATGGATGCACGGGCGTCTTGCGCCCTAATTTGTGTGCGTTGTCCAGGCCTAAGCCTGATGAACGCCAGGTGCCAACAGTTCAGCGCGGTCGTCTGCTCTGCTCAAGGATGTTAAGGTGCAGTCCGCGGGTCCATGATAAATTAACATGGCCACCACGGTGGCAAGCTAGTGCTTTGCTTCAGCCAATTGTCCGGCCAAGGCGCGACACCATGGTCCCCTCAGGCTAACCTTTGGGAACCGACAATTAGGAACAAGGTGTAGCATGTAGCACTGTAGTAGCGGGGCGTCTTTGCACCCGGTGCATGACTGCAGCATCTGGGATGAGCCCAATGGCTGCCTGTGGATAGACATAGTTCTGGTTCATTCGACAGGTAACCTAGAATAAAATAGGAATGGACAACCGCCAACCAGTTAACTGAGAAGGCGGGGGAGAAAGGTTTGCAATTTTTATTTATTTTAAATATTACAGCAATCAGTGGGCACTGCCGCAAGGACGGGTTCAGGCGACAGATGTCGCGCGTTCCCAGTCCTGCGTGCAGACGCCGTGAGGCGTCGGTCGCTCCCCGCGAGGCAGAGAGCCTCCGTGCCAGTGATAGCGCGTAGCAGCGGCATTCAGCGCGGTCGGCATACTAGGAAGGGAGGAAGGAAACAGCTTTGCAGGTAAATTCTGGGGCATGGGCAGATGGTGAGTATACAAAGTGAGGTTAAGCAGTTTACTTAAACTTATGGCGGGTCATCGAGAATCGCCCGAGGGCGTTTGACCCGGACAGGGGGAGGTGGTTGCGTGGTGCTGATGGTTCTGAGGTAAGGGAAGGAAGAGGTCTCAGCTGCGGCAAAGAGAGTCGCAGCTAATGACCAGACAAAGGCTGAGAGAGCAGGAACTCGTAGACCTCCTCGAATTACACTGTTTCTAACAAACCAAGGAGATCCCGACAAGGAACGGAGGGTTCTGGATTGGAAACTTTCCAGCCTACGCCTGTTGGTGGCGGAGGCAAGTGACCACCATACAGGTGCCGCATAGGTCAATACAGACCGGAGAAACAACAGATAGAGGGTAACTTTCGTGCGCAGCGCCAGGGGGCTGCGGCACGCGAGGTATGGGTAAAGTTTGGCTCGGACGCCGCGAGCCTTGGCAAGGGTGTCCGTCACGTGGGCGTTGAAGCATAGGCGACGATCTAGCCGAACGCCTAGATACTTCACCGACTCTTTGTAGGCGATAGGCCTCCCTTCAAGGGAGAGGGGCTGGCATCGGGAGATGGACTTACGAGTGAAACAGATCGTCTCGGATTTCTCCGTGTTGATCGTCACCCGCCATTTCCGTAGCCAGTCCGGAAGCTGGTCCAACTGACGCTGCAACTGTGTACTCGCAAAACGCGGGGACACAGAGCTGTAATGATACATTGCATCGTCAGCGAACAAAGACAACGTGACTCCGGGCAAAACAGGCAGGTCGTTCGTGTACACGAGGTACAGAACGGGGCCGAGGACAGATCCCTGGGGTACGCCAGCGGCGACAGGACGAACTGCAGAGCAGGTTCCGTCGACGCTAACCCTGAAGGTTCGGTCGCTGAGATACGACCGGAGGAAAAACACTATGGACGATGGTAAGGGGGAGTTAGCAAGTTTGAAGAGAAGACCTTCGTGCCAGACTTTGTCGAAGGCCTTGCTCACGTCCAGCAGTGCGGCGGCCGTAGCCGCTCGCCTGTTGGTGGCGTCAGAGAGTTGCGTTACCACGCGGACTAGTTGAAGCGTGGTCGAGTGCTCTCTGCGAAACCCGAACTGTTCGTTGCGGATAAAATTATCCAACAACGGCGAGATGCGGGCCAGCAGGAGCCGCTCGAACACCTTCGAGATAACTGGCAAGAGAGATATTGGCCGATAGCTTTCAGGAAGCATGCGCGGCTTGCGGGGTTTAGGAATCATAACGATGTTGGCATTTTTCCACAGGCGGGGAAAGTACTGTAGCCGGAGACAAGAGTTGAACAGCTCGAGAACGAGGTCAACGCCTGAGGCCGGGAGATATTGTAATGCAGCGGCCCCGATCCGGTCAGGACCGGGGGCGCGACGGCGGTTTAGTCGACAGACAGACGAAACGAGTTCGTCCCTGTCGAACGGGAGGTCTGGGCCAGCGGGAGGGCGAGAAAAATAACCAGATAGGAAGTCCCGGACGTCTGCCGAGTGGGCAGGGTCCGAAACGCCTCGATGAACGGTAAATTGCGACTCCATGCAGTCGGCGAAGACCTCAGCCTTGCCTTCTGATGAAGACACAACCCCGTTCGGGGTTTCCAGCGGGTTGCGAGTTCTCTTCTCGCGGGTCAGTCTACTCACCGCTCTCCAGACGGAGGCGTGGTCGACTTCAAGAGACTCAAGGTATGAGTCCCATCGATCAGAGTTTACGTCCCGCAGTAGCTGCTGAACGTAAAGGGACTGTTGTTGAAATCGTCGCTTAACGACTGGGTCTCGGGTTCTTTGCCATCTGCGGCGGAGCTGGCGCCGTAGCCAGATGGCGTGGAGTACTTCCGCAGGTAAGGCCGATTTACGATGATTCACCTCGAGTGCGTAGGTGTGTCGATCCATGACACCTTGGACCAATTCCTGAAGATTTGTGGCGCGGAGATCCAGATCGTCACGAGTGACGATTGGGTCCGCCGGGAGAGATGGTAACCTTCGAGAGAGCTCGTCATGATAGGATCGCCAGTTGACTCTCCTAACAATCTGAGCGGGAAGTCGGGGTGACGCCGACAGCTCTCGAACAGTTAGGAACAAGGTAAAAGGTACGTATAACCAGACTTCATTAAAAAAGTACCATGATTAAAAAAAAAAAAAAAAAAAAAAATCGCAAGTCGAATACTCAATCAGTGACCAAGTACCATGACCAAAAACCAAAGTCAGATACAGCATCATAGAGAAGGTACTTTGACTAAACATGTTAACGTGAATTTTTTAACTTAGCCATAATTAGAAAGGAGGTAGAGATTATTAAATAAATATAAATATTATTGTATAATGATTATTATTAATAAATAATACGAGAAGGACACCTTACACCAAAGGCATAAAGATATATATATATATAATATAGATTTATTTCCAATAGCCATGTCAACGTATATTTACCAACTTACCCGTACTTAGAGAAGGAGAGAGATTATTATTAATAAATATTACGAGATGGACACATTCCATCATAGGCAAGATTTATTTCCAATAGCCATGTCAACGTATATTTACCAGCTTACCCGTACTTAGAGAAGGAGAGAGATTATTATAAATAAATATTACGAGATGGACACTTAGTAAAGGAGAAAAAAAAGGAGAAATACTGTCATATATTTGATACTAAATGGAAATGATAAATGAAAAATAAAAAAAGGGAAAACATTGTGTTACATAAGGAGGTAATGATGAATATGAATATAGCTATTAACATTGAATGATTTTAAACGATAATTTTAACCTGCGGAGAACGATATATTAATATAATTGTGAATTAATCAGAAGAGTTTAAGAAAGGGAATTTATGTGTAGGAGCCTATGATCTTTGAATATTGAATTTTTTTTTATATTATTATTATTATTATTTGTTGCAAAGGTGCAATTATTATTTTCTGAACAGGGATGTGTTGCCTCTGATTTCAGTAGTTATAGACAGGAAGGGACAGAGAATGTATGCCATAGCGAGCCACTCTGACTCCCAACCCTCTATGTAAGTTAGGGAATTGATAGGGAATTATATCAAAGATTAATTATATAACATCAAGGTAAAAAGGAAAGGAATAGGTGATACGACAAAGAACGAACTAGGAATATTGAGTTGGATTAATATATTAAAGGAGTAGTACAGGAATTTAATTATAAGATAAAAGAATGAGATATAAAGAAGCTAATAAAGGGTTATTATAGAGATGATAATTTCATCAAAACCAAAGATATGTTTTTCCAAAATTATCAACTTTAACGGAGAGGCATATGTAACGTCACAGAACGTTCCATAAAAAGAAATCATTTATATAGTAAGTTAGCATAAGAGGAAAGTGAGGTGAACAGTATCGAACCCAAGTAGTCCCAAAAAAATGTGTAATTTTGTATAACAATTATTTCTATCAACTTGAAAAAACGACCAAACTATGACTAAGACAAAACCCCATATATATTATTAAAGCGAATAAGAGTGAAAAAACCATAAGACACTATAAGAGAGAGAAATAATGTCAGAATCCACCAAAATGAAGTCAATAATTATTAAGATTTATAACTATGAATATAGTATTAAAAACTATTTTTTGTGAATGAATGGACATGATCCATTATTATATTATGTGATGCAAATAAAATAAATGTATTAAATGATTTAAATACGTTATTAGAAAGAGTTTAAGTTAGAATAAAAATGATATATTTGTTATGACAAAAAAATATTAATGTGTTGGATTTGAGACCATACACCAAGATTTCATGAAAAAAATTAATTATTATCAGATTTAAATAAAAACTATATGCAGTTGTCAAGCAGACAATAATGAACAATTTATCTTAAATAAAGGAAGCTGTCAAATGAATAAAAAGCAGTCAAAATAGCCAAAAACAGTGTTAACTAAAAACATGTAATAGGCATCTAATATTGTATAATTTATGAATTTAATGTTGCCAAAATGCAACCAAACTGTATTAGAAAGCTGTAATAAGATATAAAGCAACTATGCTAATATACCTGACCAACTTTAACATTGTAATAGTCAAGTTAGCAAAATATTTACTTATACCATGTATGGCTGAAGCCAATTATCCAGTACAAAAATAATCATATCTGGCTAAATACTTACATAATACTAACAAAAATAAGATAGAAAGGTACAATACATCAGTATACCTTAATAAGAAACAAACTCAGTTGAAAGTAAAGTCAATTCTAAAAGAATTTAACTAATTAGAGTGAGATTTGTCACACCATAAAAAATGACATCTCAAGACCAATCAATGATGCTATGTCATCTTGTGATAAATATAATATATGTACAGAGTAACCAGGTATCACAAAAGATAGACAAAATAATAAACTCTGTGTGTATAGTAGTGAAATAATACATATATTAAAGGAAAAGACTAATCATTGTATTAGAAAACTGACAAGAATCTAGGCCATGAGCAGAGGCCATATAAAATTGTATTTATTTGTGTTTTATTTATGTTAAAATTTGTTTATTTTGTTGTAGGAAAGTAGTAGTATTAGATGTTCAGCTTGTGGAAGGAACTTTGTAACTCCACAACAATTTTTGTTATAAAAATTGAGTTTTCAATGACAACAACTCAAGGTGAGGGTTGTATATTGTATTGTTTATTAGACTTAAGTTAATTAGAAACCAATCATATTTAGTATCGCTAGATTCAGTTAAAAACAGGGAATCTAAATGTATTAATGGCATACAAATTGTGAGTACTAATGTAAAACTGTTTGATAAATACCAGTGTAATTTTTGAAATATCCTTTGTATGAAGAATAAGAAATTCGTTCTAAAAGCTTCTACGGAAGTGAAAATTGTTCTATGACATTCCATTTCGTTTATTCTCGAACAATCTAGAAAGAATTTTTACACAAATATACCGGAAGTCGATGAAAACAGTCATCCTGAATTAGTATAAAAGCGAGACCAAATTCGACCCAAAAACACTTGAAACTTGAACTCCAGAACTGATGCATCTCACACAACACTGATCAACGCAGCTAAGGCGAAACCGAAGAGGCGAGAAATCGACAAGACACGGCAGGAAGGCTTTTCCCGTACATAGACATAACCGACCGACTTAACCTCAACGAGAATTTTCGCCAAATGTATCGCTGAAATAGAGCAGCGATACGGCAAATTTTAATAGAAATCACGCAGCCAGAACGTCGACGGCCCAGGAGGGACCAAAATTTAAATAGAGAACGAATTCTGCTGTGTTCGCATTGACTGACTAACTTGACAAAAAATCCCCTTTCACGTAAACATACAATACACAAAGCCTTCCTCAACACTGCATGGGAATCAGCGCTGCGGTGGCCGATTTCTGAATCAACGCTAAACAGATGATTCGTAGCGGCGGCGTTTGAACGATATTCTACTGCCAAACGTTTTTACAAAAGTGCGGAAAAAGTAATGATCGCAAAATTTGACTTTAAATAGATTCAGTGTACACCCGAAGAGGCGAGATTGAGAAACTACCCGAAGGAAGTGTCCAGTGCGAGAATAAACGACCATTGGAACGTGAGTTACCAAAATTAAAGTCATTTGTTACCTGGTTACATTTATCACACAGTTGTACTTTACACGCCACACATACACCTTCAAATCACTTAGTTTTTTCTTGTAAGGCATCTAATTGATATGTCTTGGTAGTTCAAAGGAGTCACGTCCTGAGAGTAATGATTTTCCACATATTAAACTCATGCTTTTCAACTGAGTCAAAATCTGAATTATACTAGCCGATACTTGATTGGACATATAAAAAAATTGTCAATAATAATAACTTGTAAAATTTTTTCTCTGCAATTTTATAATTTTTTTCTATGAATGATAGTCCTTCAGACGATTTGTTTGTTTTTAAAGAACCATTAAACTTAACTGATTTTTCCAAGCTAAACTGACTTGTTTAAATTTTTTCGTAGATTTAAAAATTTTATCAATCACATTTTTTTTTTTTCTTTCTTGGAACAAACGTTTCCAAGTGGCGCCCACAAAAAGCATAGTATTAAGTTGTGTTACAGGACTACATCACTGCAGAGGATCCAGTCAACAGAGTAAGTAACAAAAGTGCGCGGAGGTAACGCCCGACAAATTACAACACAAACATTTAAACAACACCCTTTCTTTTCGTTATAAAGCTAATAATATTTACTTTAAAACATCGACAAATCAAGAAAACAATTTTAATCAATTGAGTGACTATCGTTATTACTCGTATTTAGTAGTAAATACTTCAAACATAATTTTTTAATAATGATAAATAATTAAAATATTTTTTCAATATTTTAATAATTGTGAGTTAATATTTCTTTTAATTCTGATAATTCAATCATGGTTTTTGATACTTCGCCTTTTCTGACTTGCGTAGTATCAAAATTATTTGTTTACGAAATTATTATTTCTGTGTTCAATATTATTTAAATAAAAATTATACTCCCTGTTTCTTATCTTTCACAACACTCGCAAGTACGATTGACATTATACACTAATCGTACTTGTTTAAATAAATAACTCCGCACATTTCACTCGTATATATATTGGTGTAGTGTTAGGTTATGTATGTTGGTTTACTCAATGTCACTGCCGCGCACAAATTCAAAATTAAAACTTTTTCATGTTGGCGAGTGGCGTGGCCTCTCCGTCGAAAGACTGATCGTGAACTGTGTTGCTTCTTCGAAGCGTCTCCTGCTCGTCTGCCTAAGGTTCATTCATTCTATTGGTTGAAAAAACTATACTCTCCAACCCAAAAGCCTTTGTTTTCTTAAAACATTTAATTTTTTAACAAATTCAGTTTTGAGTTTGAGGCTTTGTGACGTCAGCACTGGTACAAAAATTTAATTGAAAAGTTTAAAATCACAATAACTTTCTTAATCTATGTCCTATCGTTAAATGGTTGATGTCAGTGAATTGCGGACATCCTGTGCTTTAATTTAAGTCTAAGAATGATTATTTTCCGTCCATCACTTCTATCACTATGACGATTTTATTAATTATTTGTGGTGTATCTTATATTTATAAGTCTATTACACCAAATTTTACTTATTTATATTAAAACACTTTTTAAATAAACACTCTGAGTCCATATCTCAATTGGTTTGATTCAAAATTTGGGAATAATTGTTCCCTAAACAATATCTCGTTATGGCGTCTTTAGGCGTCCATATTTGATTTTTTATAAATGTGCTTAAAACTAATTTTTCTTATTTAAAACAGTAATATTGCAATATAATAATACTAGTAACGTCTATTTACGTAATTTTACACTAGAATATTTGCATATGACTGTGTTTAATCTACTATTTACATTGTTTTAGTCCCCTCCTATCTCTTATATACAATTGTTACCTTATTTCTGGTTTTTTCTATATAAATTGCATCATGTACTAATTGTAATTAGTGTACACACATTGTACCTAATTCATTATACATAATGGTTAGCTTTTAGCTAGTTCAGGACCCTTCAATTTTTCAGTAATGGGTCTGTTTATGTTGTGTCATATCATAGTAGTTATTTATTTTTGTTAATACAATAACTAAGTTATTATTGTTATACTTGGTTTGGGTTTCCAAAGTAGTATTAGACATTATTCTGACTTTTGATAATGTTTTCATTTACTTTTAAACAAGTTTACATGTTATATTTTTCATAAATAACTTGCTCCTCATGGTTTGTTTACATCTGGGTTCTTTCATTATAGTCATTTGGTTTTTAATTATTTGTATATAAAATGACTGTTTTTATGGTCATAGTCTGTTCTCAAAGTAGCATTGGGATTCCCTCTTACTACTGGTAACAACCTTAACAATCTGTGTTCAATCTTTGATACAGTATTTTTCTTAACTAGTTAGTTATACAATGGTTCAGCTTACTTCTGGTTATATGTGCATAGTTAGTTAGTTTACAATATTTTGGTTACAATACTGTTATTATTATGTTCAGAATCTGTTCTCAAGGTAGTACCAGATATTTATCTCACTACTGGTAATACTTTTATTAACATTGGTATTTGTTTTGATATTGTATTTTGTCTAACTAATTGGCATACTTGTTCCATCTCTACTATCTCTGTGCCATCATATTTGCTTTGTTTTATTTGCATTGTGCTGCAATATAATACATTGTCTCTTAGGATTTATTATTATTTATAACAAATTCTTAATTGATATCATAGTTGATGATTAATTATTTATATTAACATGTATGATTTTCTGTTTCATAGGTGTCTTCCCTATGGGGTTATGTAACAATGTACCACATGTTTTAATGCAGTATTTTTCTACTACTAACATGACTTCAGTATGGTATCTTACTATAATATTTTAATTATTTTGTTACACATGTTTATACAACTCCTTCTTAAACAATAACACAAATCTTTTTGTATTAATTACAATATTTTCCTGGTCATTGGTTGAATTCAATTCCTGTCACTTTGTTCGATACATATTAAAGGTTTTTTATTTGTTGTCAGTTCTCTATGAACAATAACATAATTGTTCTATTTTATTCTATTCTGGTGGTCTTATGATTATCTGTATTGATCACAACCTTTATTAAATTAGTCACACTCATTGTTTGTGTTTATTTGACTATTTTAATTCTTGCTGTTTCATTATGAAATTAACATATTTTCTTACACTCTAAACTTCATCACGGGGATTGTTTGTGTGGTTTATTCAGTTGAAATTAGTTAACTATTCACAGGTTTCACATCTATGTTAAGTACTCACTGTAATTGTTTGTGGTTTCTTAAATGTTAAACACTGGTTTTCTTTTCATATTTGATAATCATCACTTCTTTTGGTCACTTATATAGTCTTTAGTACACGTGGTTTATGTTGAGTCCTTGCATGATCCATCCATCTTCTTCTCTCTTCATGGTACGCTTCCATGTCCTTCTTCTTTCTTCTTCTTCAATATTTTCGTTGTAGTCACTATCTTTATTTATTTCCCTCGCTGTTGGAGTTTGTTGGTCCTTATTTTGTCGGTTCCCCTCACTGTTGGATCCTATTGGGTCTGGTTACTGATACTTTGTTTTGGCTCATGGCATTTTCTTTCTTCATTTTGTATTTGATGTTGCTATGTTAATATTATCTTCTTCATCGTTGGATTCTTATATTAATATATTTGTAGATACACACTTTTATACACTTAGGTTTATTTATCTAGACATACTTCCATGCTTTTCTCTTACTTGACGTTATATTAGCTTATATTATGTAACTACCATATTTGGTAACGTTACAATATTTACAATTGAGTTCTCAGTGTATAGGGTGTTTTTTTTATACAACTAGACTTGACTTATGTGCAATACAAAAACAGATAATAATACTTAACTACTAACATAAAATAATTTACAAATATGAATTAAAAATAAATTATTATTTCAAATGCATGTTGGTTCTTGGTATCCAAGTCACGTAGGAATAGTAGATTATAGATAAATAAATCACCTTGTATCCGTCGTGTGACTTCGTTGTACGTCGATTAAAATGACGCGTTTCGGAACATATGCTCCATCATCAGATTAAATCACTCTATTGAGGTCGTTAACAGTTAAAATCACATGTTACGCATAATTGTCAACTAATGTAACTCACTCGCTTTCTAAATGGTGCGCACCACAGCGAAGCCGATCGGACACTGAATTATTATCTGAGTGATTACGCCTAAGCAGGTTCAATGCTGTATCGTATAGCGGGTTGGATTTAAAATTTAAATGGTCATTCAATGTAAAGTCTCGGCTGTTTATGTTATTATATGCTTTGTATATTTCGAACTCTTCTATTGCGTACATCTAACGGCCTTTGTTGCACACATGTAGGGGTATCAAAATAGATTTGAAATCGGTATAATTATGATTGTGTAAGATTAAGTGGCGGGCAAAGTTGGACTTGATAATATATAACAGAGTGAGATTATTTAGGTGAAGTTTTGGTGTGTGCTCTTTAAATCGTTTAAGGAAACCTCTCCCCGTTTGACCAATGTAAAAACTGTTGCAGTCGTTACATGATAATTTATATATGCCGGATTTCTTTTCTAAACTTATTGGTTTTCTGTGACTTAGTATGTTTAATAGACTATTGTTTGTTTTGAAGGTAGCGGTAATATTCAATTTATTAAATGTGGAGGTTAGAATCTTTGGCATTATATTTGTGTATGTGGTAGAAATAAATGTTATTCTTGTATCCTTTTCCACTGGGGGCTTGGATTTTTGAATTTTATGTTTCTTGATGAGATTATCAATTAACGTGTTTTTGTAACACCTTTCCTGGTATATTGGTATACAAATTTACTATATCAAACGATATAAATTTGTATACCAACATACCAGTAAAGGAAACACTATATATTTTAAAAGAAAATTTATTAGAGAATAATAAATTAAATACACAGACGATAAACGAGTTAATTGGTTTACTTGAAACTATTTTAGAACAAATTACTTTGGTTTCAAAAACCAATTTTTCATTCAGGATGATGGATTGGCCATGGGTTCACCTCTCTCTGGTCTATTGGCCGACGTTTACTTGAATTTTTATGAAAACTCTCATTTGCTCTCACATAACAAATACAAAAATGATATAATTTTTTTGCACGTTATGTAGACGATACTTTTCTAATTTTCAATGATACTGTACGACAGATCGAAAACCTAAAACATTATATGAATAGTATCAATAAAAACATTCAATTCACGCTGGAAACCGAAGTGGATAATAAATTAAATATTCTAGATTTATCTGTCATTAAACACATAGATAAATTGAAATTTAATATTTATATAAAACCGACCACCACTGATGTGACAATACATGCTGACTCTTATCATCCCTTTTCGCAAAAGTTGGCAGCTTATAATTACTTTATCCGCAGATTGCTTTCAGTGCCTCTCAGTGATGATGATTACCGTGAGGTGCTGAATACCATTAACCATATAGCCTTAGCTAATGGTTACAAAAACATGTTAATTGATAATCTCATCAAGAAACATAAAATTCGAAAATCCAAGCCCCCAGTGGAAAATGATACAAGAATAACATTTATTTCTACCACATACACAAATATAATGCCAAAGATTCTAACCTCCACATTTAATAAATTGAATATTACCGCTACCTTCAAAACAAACAATAGTCTATTAAAAATACTACGTCACAGAAAACCCATAAGTTTAGAAAAGAAATCCGGCATATATAAATTATCATGTAACGACTGCAACAGTTTTTACATTGGTCAAACGGGGAGAGGTTTCATCAAACGTTTTAAAGAGCACACACCAAAACGTCGCATAAATAATCTCACTCTGTTAAATAATATCAAGTCCAACTTTGCCCACCACTTAATCTTACACAATTATAATTATACCGATTTCAAATCTATTTTGATACCCCTACATGTGTGCAACAAAGGCCGTTAGATGGACGCAATAGAAGATTTCTAAATATACAAAGCATATAATAACATAAACAGCCGAGACTTCATATTGAATGACCATTTGAATTTTAAATCCAACTCGCTATACGATACAGCATTGAACCTGCTTAGGCGTAATCACTCAGATAATAATTCAGTGTCCGATCGGCTTCGCTGTGGTGCGCGCCATTTAGAAAGCGAGTGAGTTACATTAGTTGACAATTATGCGTAACATGTGATTTTAACTGTTAACGACCTCAATAGAGTGATTTAATCTGATGATGGAGCATATGTTCAGAAACGCGTCATTTTAATCGACGTACAACGAAGTCACACGACGGATACAAAGTGATTTATTTATCTATAAATTATTTCAATCTGTATTGCTCTAGTTAGTTCGTTTAATCACCACTAGGAGCAGTATTCACTATTTTGTTTACTAAGCCACAATAACAATTATGTCCGTTTAAAGTTTCAGTTCTTTTCTATATTTTTTCTATGTACAGTAAAAATAACGTTTCTCAAAATAATGTTTAATGTGTACTTTATTAAGTCTAACACTATTAGTTATTGTTCCTTTCCTTTGTTCACTAAGTGATGTGTCATTCAGTGTTTTTCTTTATTGAGGTTATTTAAAAATTTTAATTATCATAAGTAGTTAATTACTGTACGTGTTAGTACTAAAGTGTTGTGTTTACTGTATGTGTGACGTGTTAGTACGAAATAATATGGTTAAGTCTCACCAATTCGTTGACTCAGATGTCAAAAGTATTCGGAAACTCTTTAAACTGTATTTGGTAATGTTAACATGAAATCAGTTATTGGTATTATTATTTCGTTTGATATATAATTCCTCTTCATAAATTAGTTTAATTTCATTTAGTTGTAAGTTAATTCTTTTTTATTTTATAATTTTATCTCGGAGCAACATTGAATGCGTCTTTCTTGTACTGATGCTTTTTACAATTAAACAACTGAAGTTGATTTCGTACTTAGAGAACGTGTCTCATTATTATTAAATTAGAAAATGTGATTGGTTGAAAATTAAATCGGTGTTAAACTTCGTGCGCAATAAACATCTAAAACACTACATTTTTCTAAAAACATTTAAAAATTTTTCTTGCCTTTAATCAAAAATTTAAATACAGATCAGAATTGCCCATTAAATTTATGTTAAAGTGAAATGTCGATGACATTTGTAGACCTAATATTAAGATTTTCAATTTTTTTGGTATAAAACATTATTTTTTTAATTAGAAACTGCATATTATGTTTTAAAACTACCTTTTCTATAATTTTTATGGTTTCATATAGCCTAGAGCCTACATAATACGTGTTTTTCTGTCTGTTTTACATTTGCATGTTATAGGCCTACACCATGAGTCTAAAGTTACAATTTGATCAAATTTACAATATATTTTCTTATTTCTTAACTTATATACAATTTATTTAATTCTACTTACTGTTTAAACAATTTTGCTATATAATTCATAACATAAAAACAATATTACCCAATTATATACATTTGTTGTCGAGTTTTTAAGACTCTACTTCATAATTTATTCAACATTAAAACCTAATGTTGCGTTACCTTGCGTTACCCTCGCAAGGTAATGGCAACCCAGCGACAGGTATCCTGCCTAGTAGAAACCCTCCAAAAAAAATTTGCCGTTCGGATCCGGCGTTAAACTGTAGGTCCCATATACCTGTGAGAGACTCAGTACCACACGCACCACGGGTATATGCGGGGAGGGTACAAACCAGTCGAAAGACTGAAGGACTACGAAACGAACGAAAACCTAATGTACGGCCTAACGATATTTTACCCTTTCTATTTCAATACTTCAAATAACTCAGTATTATTAATCAGTTACACAACCACTGACCACTGTTATAATTTTAAATATTTAACCCAAACTTACAGTTGTTGATTTGAATTAATATTTTCTATATGTTACAACGTTGATAAACTATATCATATTAATTATGTGTAGGCCTACTTTATTTTAACATGTTATTTATTATATACTGTTTTTTACATAATTGGTTTCTTATTTGAGGAGAAAGAATTCCTTTTTTAATGTAATTTACTATGACTTCGTTTGTTGTCTGGACAGCGTATGCGTCATAAATAGCGCTACATTGTTCATATGTCATTAACTCAAAACATACAATTTT
This sequence comes from Magicicada septendecula, assembly GCA_034769895.1. Classification (NCBI taxonomy): domain Eukaryota; kingdom Metazoa; phylum Arthropoda; class Insecta; order Hemiptera; family Cicadidae; genus Magicicada; species Magicicada septendecula. The sequence continues at coordinate 283,328,458 of CM068374.1, read as the reverse complement.
AATATTTTTTACTGTATTCACTTTTCTATAGAAGCCTTATCTGCAGAAAAGTCATAAATCTTTTATACAAGATTTTTCAGACTCTGGAATAGTTTTACACGATTTTATGCTATCATGGTAGAAATCTATTACGTGTTTTCGAATTAACGAATAAGGAGTTACAATTTTCATTTGCGATGGGCTCTGGTAGGGGAAATTTTGTACAGTTCTTGTCTTCAATTCGTCTTGATAAGACGCACTCTCTGTGCGAGTTTTTCGCAACAGTACACGTTCTGTATAAGGGTGACGACAGTCCTAGATTTTAGCTAGTAATGTAAATCAAAAAGGGATATTAGAACGTAGAACAAAGTTATGTGAAGATCTAATAATGCTAACTTGCGTTAATCAAGATTTTCCACTTATAGCAGTTGTATTCATTCAGAGTACACCAGTATTAACGCGTGGACACATCAAGATTGCCGGAAGGTGTAAGCTAAAACACGCCGCATTTAAATAATAACTAACTAACCCACTTATCAAGTCTGAGATTTGTAAATAATACCATATCGGCAGATAAACGGCGTGCGTGTGTAAATCGCGTTTGACAGCAGCAGCGAGACCACAGGTCGACGTTAACGCGGCAGCTTTCAACCGTACTACAAGAAGGAATTTTTCAATCAAGAAACATAGACGATTGTTCAAATAAACATTCATTATTATCTAAACACAACATATTTACAATGAATAATTTATGGAAAGAATTTTCAGACAAGATTTAAATTTGTTTTAGTTTAATAAATTCTAATCTCTCGATATGAGACTCTGTTATATATTATTAGTTCTAATACACTTCTCTGCATCCTTAATTTGTTTCGTTGCATAGATAGTTTTGGAGCCCAACGTGGAGCACGAATTAATGAATGTTATATGTAATTTGTAGTATTTTAAAAACTGGTTTAATTGAACTGTGTTGTAAGTTGTGAGTTAACAGAGTGTCTATACTGTATATATTTGCACATTCTCTGAAAGACAATAATATTAGAACTGTATAATGTTGCAATTATTCGTCTTCTGCCGAATGCAACAATCCGCGAATTGTACCTTGCCCGACGCACTGACGTCACGCCCTCCCCTTTACCAACCCTATCGCTTGCTTTGTAGAATCTAGTCAGTCTCCCATCAGACGCTGTGAGCTGAGCGGCCCGTCGCCGGACTTTCGTCAAGTTTGGGAGCCTTAATAACCAAGGTAACTATGATTGTTTTTGAGCTATCGTAAATCAATGCTAGTGGCTAATAATTTTGTGTATTACATTTGTAACAAAAAAGAAAACTTGTAATAGATGTAAAAAGATTGTTATCCGTAACCAACCAAGATGTATCTTGTCTGTAATGGTCAGCCTCGCCTAAATTTAAATTTCAGTCAGTTAACTTGATGAAAAGACCTAAGATATGTAAGGTTGAGTGTCAGTACTCGTTATATATGTAATTTAAAGTCATAACCTTGTAATGCTATTTTGTTATATTGTAAATTGTAACACGCACTGTATGAATGCATACGTGCGTGTTAATCGAACGATGTGGGTATAAAAGTGTACTAAAAGATGTGAAAACTTTCAGTTCGAAACTTGGTTCAACGTTCCGGACCGAAGACACGAGAACACGAAATTCGTACAGTTTTGCACGATCTTCCAGCACAGACATAGCAGTGGTTCAAACCAGGTACTGAGGAACACGCAGCCGTAGCGACCAGATACAGCAGGTTGCAAAACGACTTATCTGGATTGCCAAGTAACATTTTTACCTTTAACAACTTACGGTGGCAAGTGTTGCATAATCACGAAGCAAAAAACGAGACAAACTAGTTACTTACAAGTGTCTGAAACAATTTTATAAACCTTTTCGATAGATAACAGTGTCAGAAATTTTAAGTAGATCACAGCGTGTACGCTGAACACATCTTGTAAACTAGCATTTATTTATGCGACACCCACATGTTTAGCATTTAACATTTTTTATATCCAGTTTTTCAAAAGAAAATTAGCTCAGTACTGACCGTTGCTGACTGGCACATAATTAGATAAATTTTGAGGCTCGTAATGTTTTTTAAATAAACGGGTCGCAACCGACTCTGCTCACAGAGTGACGCATTCAACAATTTCTTTTATTTACACCTCCTCCCTTTACAGAATTATATTAACTATAGAAATACTTGAGAGGTAAGGCACAACACAGAAAAAGTGTCTTAAGCATTTTGGTGTACTTAGATATTAAATTATGTTATCTGTGTGTAGGTCTGCCGCAGCAGAAGTGGTAGCCGGAGCGTGGTTATTTCGGGTTTTCCTTGGTCCATGGGTTACTAGGTATTTAATTCAAATTAATGGATATAAGCCATAGTTATCAAGAGTAATTTTGTTGATGTTGTGTGTGCTGAAATTTTGTATTGTTTGTATTGCACGGTATTGGTCGCGTGAAGTTTTGTATAGAATTTTGTATTGTATAGGATTATGTATTGTAAATGTTATATGCGTAGTTATTTTGTCACGAGTAGGCCTTTGCTGTAAGTTGTCGTAAAATCAGATTGTTCAAATTATTCGCTCAGGAGTAGAAAACCGTAAGTTGAACTTTGTCTGGCAGATAAGGCTAACCTGTGCACGTCTTATCTACATTCCACCGAACAGCTGCTCCTTATCGTTGCGCTTTGAATGTTTTGGTCTCTCCACATACTCGGCGCGGATTTCATCCACCACACCCGTTTGGTGCTGGATATTCACCAGGGCGTAATATATTTTAAATTTCGCCCGAACAATCTTATTTCTCTGTGCGACCGCCAAAACAATTCGGAAGGCTGTAGCTCTAACCTTTTAGTAAAAGAGTCCTTTGAGGTCGGGCACCTCGATCGTGTGAAGGCCGACGAAGTACGGATTGACGCATTCAACAATTTCTTTTACTTACACCTCCTCCCTTTACAGAATTATATTAACTATAGAAATACTTGAGAGGTAAGGGACAACACAGAAAAAGTGTCTTAAGCATTTTGGTGTACTTAGATATTAAATTATGTTATCTGTGTGTAGGGCTGCCGCAGCAATAATAATATTTTCTAGGGTAGTTATGTGGAGTAGAATATTCGAATTTTTTATGTACATTATTGTACATGTTAGGTTAAGTATTTGTGGACATTGAATTTATTTGATATCTGACAACTACAATGCCCTACAGATATAATTAGTGGGACGTAACATACACTAAATATAAGAATATAAGAATAAGTGTTTCGGTGCGTATGTTAATAAGATAAACTTTGTTTTGGGTAGCTATCTTTTGCAAAAATGGCAGAACAAACACAACAATCAGCTGATTTGCAACTAACACTAGCTGCGATATCTGCAAGTATACAATATATGAAAGCATATTATATAGAAGACAGAATGCATTGTCCAAAGTCTGTCGTATATATAGTCTGGTATTCAGTTTCTATCGAAAACAATCTCGACCTTTCGGCAAATTTTAAATTGATCTACTAATAAATCTAACTATTGCAGTCACTTGTATGTTCATTTCAGATATTGTAAGAATCCGTGCATATTATACAATTGTGTAAATCAGCAATTTATTCGTAATTTAAAATGACATTTCTCATAATGGGTTTCCATAAAGTTGATTTTATTTAATGGTTTAGCTTCCTAAGTATATATCGTATTTAAATGATTTGAACAAATGAAATTCTACCTTACTGTTATATGAAGTGTGTGACATGCAGATTCTTAAATATCTGTCAAATAATTTACGAAACATTGCTATTTCAAACCAGGTCACACATATATTTACCCACTACACACTGAGCATAATATTAAGAATGTTATTTAATGATATTTTATTACACAAGGCATTCTGAGAACTGTTAACTCTCAATATCATGATTCTATTGCAATTACAAATTTACAACAATGTTCCACAAAAAAGCACAATTCTGTGAGTATCTGTAATGGCTTAAAACAAATTTAGGCACATATAAATTATATACACAAGTAGGTCTGTAATTGCAACCGGTTCCCCATTCTTTTAATATCTTGAAGTAAAAACAACTAGCAAATCTACATTTTTCAATAACACAGGAATTATAAGCGCCGTTATACGTATAAAAGGAGAGCTGTAGGTCAATCCTTCTTACCATTTTCGCCTGTTAAGTTGTGTACAGACCATTATCCGTTTACTGCGATCAATCATTATACTCCATTATTGAATGCTGTCCAAATCAATTATCTTCCTCTTATTATTTAAAATTTTTAAGAATTTGTAAGTACTTATAGTTTCTTATCCATATTAATATTTCACTATTTTAAATATTTACAGCGAAAATAACATTAGTTTAAGAACTTTTTGTCATACCGTGAAATTATAAGGTCGAAAGTACAAGGCGGAAAGCATAATAGTTTTCTAAAAATTATATATAAAATTCAAATGATTTCTCATTTAAAGTTCAGTAGGACACAAAAATTAGGTAGATTATGTTTATGAAATGTGTTGTATTTTGTAACATAGCTGTTGAGAAGGATACGCCCCAAAACTAATGCATTAATACGCTACATTAATTAATGAGGATTATCAGCTACGAAGGTGATAATCAGATATTAAAATGTGTCAGTACATATTCAATTTCCTGTTAGGATGAGATCAAAACTACTATAGTTTCAGCAATATGCAACAGCCTACACGTGCGTGTGCGTGTGTCAGAGTGTGTTTGATGAAAATGGGTGTGGTAATAACTGTACCCTGATATTCAATTTCAAACCTAAACGTGCGTACTATATCTACATAACAACTGTGTATTAAATACATGGTGAAATGAAAATTGCATATAGACTCTCATCACTAACTGATTTTCGTGAGTAACAAAGGGCCATATCAACATTACAGGTGGAATATTACAGGCTATACACAAACTGCGTTATTCGTGTTGTTTTGAGGTAATTTATATTAATTTATTTTAATCAAAATTACCGTTCAGAGACTGTTACACAAATAATATTACTTTGACCCCCCCCCCCTTAGGCACAATGTCTAATAAATCTTCTCCAGTATTTTCCTTGCTGTTTACCTATAAATTATAATACGAATTATAAGACGATTATATTACTTGTAATCATTTAATATTATTCACAAGAAAATATAATCAAAAATAGTCTATCCGAAGATTATGGAATGATTCGGTGTAGCATTTGTGTGTGTGTAAATGTCGGCTTTTTCGATTGGAAAAACAAATTCTCTAATGTATATATAACGTATAAACTTACAATAACAAATTAGAGCTTTTATACTTAAAAACTGAAAAACTATGAAATGTAAATCTGAAAAAATATCACGTTTATATAGTAGTATGTTCTCTTTGTTAGACAAATCAATATTAAGAAAATAGAGGAAGGTGTTGGTAAGGAAAACCCGTCAG